>CM068542.1:26340263-27778670 GCA_035048495.1 Euptelea pleiosperma | reverse complement strand
TACAACGATGGTTTTAATCATTCGAAGGGCGACCCAAAAAATCTGATCTAATTGATCCATGTAATTTGATCTACCAAGTTGTAGTCCTTAGATTCACACCGTTGGATCCAGAAGGGCCATAGTTTGAGTTTGAAAAAAAAATTAAATCAGCACATTTCGAGGATTTAAGACAGAATGTGTGGTCCTCAGGACGACTCATACTTTTTCAATGGTCAAAATATGAATATCTTTGGACGGACAATACGAGAAGCAAGAAGAAAACAAACCTAAACCATTATAGTTAAGCAAAAGGTGGTAAAGTAAAAATCCAGTAAACCCCGGAAACGAGAAAATACTTGCTGTCATTACGGACTTCACATTTTGAAAAGGTTTAAAAAACCTCTGTTATAGCGAAAATAACGGCCGTTATAACGGATTTGGACCTCCCCCGTTACGTTACATACCATTAAAATGCCCAGAAAATAATGACCATTTTTTCTGTTATAACGAAAATAACGACCGTTATTTTCTGGAAAAAAATTGAGAAAAAAAGGCCGTTATTTTCTGTTTTTTGAAAATCGAAAATTCAAATTTCAAATTTCAAAATTTGAAACTGACACCATTTTTCTGTTATTTTCCTTTTGTGCCCCTGAGCATTATAACGGAAAAAAGGTAACGCCCTCCGGCCCCTTTTAAACCTTGGTCTCTTCTTCCCAAAAATGTCACGTGGATCACTATTTAGGGCCCACTAACCTTATGGATGTTTGTTCCACCTCTTGTTAGACCTACATACCAAAAATCAGCTTGATCGATGATTTCTGTCAGTTATATTATAATTTCCAAAAAATATGCTCAAATCCAACGTCCATAATTCTAGATAATAAAATGTCTAATCAAACCACTAAAATCACCAATCCAACTGAATTTTGATGTGTAGACCCCTTACCAAACATCCATAAGGTCAGTTGATCCTAAAGAATGCTCCACGTTAAGCCCTTGATTAGTGGTTAACTAGGGGTACTTGTTAGACAGTTCGAAGTCCCCTAGGGCCAGCGAATTTTGTCCCATCTTCTTAGTATAGAAACCATCCTCGCCAAAAATCATCCCATTCCAAAAATTCAATTTGTATATTGGCCTGAGCAAATTTTTTGTTTTTTTTTTGTCAATTAAGTATCTTCTCTTAATATTGATGTAATAAAATATAAATTAATTTTAATAGCAATCAATTAACCGTCATGATTCAATTTGTTGAAGAAAACATGTACGGCAGTGGGCTCATGGGCCAATCATTCATGGCAGTGTGCCCCAAAGAGTATGTCAGATGGCCAATTTTTAAGAACCCACAACTAGACAGACTACATTTTTTTTCTCTGGAAGAGCACCCTCCCCACCACTGCCACCAGCTGATTCTCTCTCTCTCTCTCTCTCTCTCTCTCTCTAATAGGATCATGAGATCCAATGGTTAGAGATTTTGTTGAAAAATAGTTCTTATTATTCCCTGAAAAAGGAGACCTACTAGCTTATATATCTTAGAAATACCTCACGTTTTTTGGTGTGAGAAAACACCATTTTTGTTACTCACTGCTGCCATCTGAGCTCATTAACCGCATGGATGTTCAGCCCGCCCTTTTGTGGATATACACAGCCAAAATCACCCTCATTGGTAATTTCTAACTATTAGATTTTAGTATTTTTTTTTTTTAAGGCGTGATTCTAGCAGGTTGATTCAACCATTTATTCTAGTACTAAAACCAATGGCCAAAAATAAAAAAATAAAACAAGCTGATTTTTGGTATGGATATCTAAAAGGGTGGGCTAAACATTCATGTGGTCAGTGGCCCTAGATGGCAGCGGTGAGAATAAAAAATTGTTGCTTCCTGGCGCCAAAAAGTGTGAGGTATACCTTGTTACATAGCAACCCTTAACCCATTAGCCCAGACACAACCAAATCATTCGGGTGCATCAGGTAATGATTCTAATGAATAGACATCCCAAATGAATGGACCCGAACGGGCCGAACCCAACTAAACGAATTAGATTTCTAGAATAATTGGTCCCGTGGACAACCCTAGTTTTTGGATTCTATGGGCAGCACCCCCCATCCAAGAGGAGGGCCTAGCCTCGTACATTATGATTACCCTAGTTCCCTATGGTACATATTCACAAATCTGGACCCACCAGATGATGGTCTAGATCCTAGTTAGCAAGTCGGCCTACGGAAAAAATCCGGGACAAGAATAGTACGAATGTAATCCTTTTTGAAACCTTCAAAATATGGTAAAAAAAATTGTTAAATAAATAGGAAACGGAAAAAATAGTTGGGAAAATTACTTTTAAATCTATGTTTAGAAAAATACGTACCATTTAGTCCCTTGTACAAAATTATGGACACTTTGGTTTAATTGTCTGCCCATTAAGGTATTTCTTTTGAAATGCCCATACTACCCTCCAGCTAATATCAATTTGAATTGATAGGATTCATTTAATTTGAGGTTTCACTGATGACACAGTACCGAACGTCAGTTTTGTCTAGCTCCTTCCCTCCATTTTCTTGCTCTTCTACAGCTTTGTTCCTCCATTTTCTTGCTTCATAACTATTTCCCTTCATTTTCTTCATGTATAGCTTTTTGCAACTCTTTTATACGTCATTCAAGATGAAGAAAGATGAAGGTGATGCAAGTTTAAAAGATTTTCTTCCAGTCATCTATTTTATAACACCCCTTACAGTTCTTTGCAACTTGTCTATGTGCCATTGAAGGTGAATAAGAAAGGTGACGCTGGTTTCAAGGGTTAGTTAAGAAAGAAAAAGGTGAAGATGGAACAAGGAAGAAGCTAAAGAACATAGTTATCACTTTCATTTTCGTTAAACAAGAATCGTCTCTCAAGTTTTGTTGGCTTTTCGATTTATAGTTGTTGATGTACGAGACGGCCATAGCCTTCTATGTGAGTTTTCTTGCTTCAATGTCATTTACGAACATATGTATAAAGCAGTGCCATGTTGACCAAAATTGGTTGAACCAGTACCATTGTCACCAAACTGGTTGAATCAGTACTTGGTTGAACGACCATTTCTGGCAAAATAGGTTGTAACAGTACTATTTTCAAAAATTAGTTTTACGAATAGTTGAAATGGTTACATAAGTACCATTTGCACTCATCTGGTTAAATTAGTACCATTGTAACTAAAATTGGTTGTATCAGAACCATTTTTAGCATATTTTAAAGTAACCTTATTACAAGTAGTTGAAATGGTTACAGTACTACCATTTTCACTAAATTGGTTTTACCAATACCATTTTAGGAAAAGTTGGTTGAACTAGTACCATTTCCACAAAAAATAGTTACAGTATTACCATTTTCAATAAATTGGTTTCACATGTACTATTTTAACTAAAATTAGTTGAACATGTATCATTGTAGGTATAATTAGTTTTACCAGTACTATATTCACCAATTTACTATTGGTTGAATTGGTTACAATAGAACCACGTTCACTAAATTGGTCGAACTAGTACCATTTTCACCTAACTGTTTTAAAAAAAAAGATGACTAATATTGGTTTGTTTGTAGTGCAATAATGTCATCAATAAATCAAAAAGAAATATTATGTTTTTGCCACAAGTTATCCCTAAGTTCTCATGTAAATAAGGTTGACTATTTTCTTATACATATACAATATTGACATGTTATACTCTATAGATATCGACATGGGGATGCGGCTTCTTCCATTGAGTCGATGATAACCACTCAGATGGACAAATCGATAAACCTGAAATTGTTCCAGCTATACTTGATATTTGCGAGACTAGCACAGATAAGGTTAAAGTCCATACAACAATTGATGAATCAAGGATCAAAGATGTTGTGGCTAGTACGCTTATGACTGAGTTGGACATAACACGGCAATCTGCTGATAGGTGTCGCGACTTACTTATCGATTTGGCAAACATGCACCTACGCGACAACTAATGCTATCTGATGTGTTGTCTATTGCACGTGTGGCTCAAACTCTCTAAAACTAAAATTAAGTTGTGTCTACATGATACTTTATGTCAAATTAGTTAAGTTTGGTATTTTTGTGAACATTGTAAATATTATTTTGGAGATATGACATCGAATAGGGCCTGTATTGTCACCTTATTCTAATATTTCAAATCTTAGACAATGTGGATTTCAAGTGCATGGTAATGCATACCAACTAATTCACTTTGATGAATACATACCAACCAATGAATATAATCACCTCACTCTGATATTTTGAGGATGATCTCTTTACCATAATGAATACCAACCAATTCACTATGACAAGGAGGTAAACATGTTCACTAAACTGGTTGAACCAGTACCATTTTCACCAAACTGGTTGAGCCAGCACCATTTTCACGAAACAGGAAGAACCGGTTTCACTAAACTAGTTGAAGCAGTACCATTTTCACCAAACTGGTTGAGCCATCACCATTTTCACGAAACAGGAAGAACCAGTTTCACTAAACTGGTTAAAACAGTACCATTTTCACCAAACTGGTTGAGGCAGCACCATTTTCACGAAACATGAAGAATCAGTTTCACTAAACTAATTAAAGCAGTACCATTTTCACAAAACTGGTTGAGCCAGCACCATTTTCACGAAATAGGAAGAACCAATACCATTTTAACTGACTGGTTGAGCACTGATTGTACTTATAGGATACATCAATCTTATAATGCAAACCAATTCAAGTTCAAATAGTAATACGTCAATGTTAAAGAAGTAACACATGCCACTAGATTTTTTAACCATAACTCCGTAGCAAAATGTAAGGTTTTTTAACTACTTTTCATCACTCTAAATTTATGGGTGCATCTTCCGAACTTCTTAGACGCGTTGCATTTCTTCGATATTGTATTCAATCACTTCTTCTTTGGGGGAGTTGAGGGACTTGTCGATGAGGTATTTTCTTCTTTGGTGCTTCTTCTTGAGGGTAGTTTGGCCGCGTCTTAGTGCTTGTACTAGTACGTACGAGGTCCACAATTTGCTGTAAGGTCTCACCAACTTCTGTAGTTTGCGGCACTAGAGCCTTTACTTCACCTATTCAGTCATAAAATCACATGTATTTCATTCATTACCAAGAAAGTTACTAATATAAAGACACCATAAGGAAGGTTACTAGAAAGTAATGTACTCAACTGAAGGGGGATACGACCCCAACATATACGTGCTCCTGCTACAGTTCTAGAGACTCCATTTGGCTGCCTAATAGGTCGACTGCGACTTGGTCAACTTCGACGTTGACCTCTGCTATTTTTTTGTCAAAACTTACTAACATCATTATACGAATTTGGTCTAATAGTCGGTGTAAATCAGGTTACAAATATCACAATGTCTTGAAGAATAATATACCTGCTCTTGTAGGCACAGATAGCTTACAATCATTTGGAGCACTTTTTCTCAATTGCTCATATATCGAGCGGAGTTCTGTATTTGTGGGTAGGAGAAGGGCATCGGTAATATAAGGTTGCACTAATTCAGCTAATCGAGAGCCAAGATGTGCCTACATTTTAGCAATTACGTAAGACCATTTTAATTTAGAACTGAATAACCAAAAAAAAATTTACAACAAACAAAATAACTTACATCCTCTCATGACTGTATAAGGTCAAAAGCAAATATTGGACGGACTCTAGGGATACTAACTATTGAATACCATTTTGCGAACTCAGGAGAGATGGCACCAGGATGGACTTCAAGAATTCCCTCCACTACATGCAAATTATTGCAAAATTCTATCCACATATGCACATGTTCCGCCATCTACTTTGTGTAATCAATATTTTGGGAGAGACGAACAATCCTAGCATAACGTAGTGATGAGGGATATATGCCATGTTCAAGACCAAACTGTTTCATGCACCTTTCTGACAATTGTATATCAACTGTATTGAAGTGAATCAGCCAAGTATGTGCATGATCGGCAATTGCTCAGATCTCATGCATGATAGGGGTATGAGACAGTGCATCATAGGGTCGCCAGTCAACCTTTTCAATACTATCAAAGATAATTGTAATAAAATAACCAAGTATAATAGATAACTAATTGCATTCAACTACGAGTGTGACGTACATTGCTATCATCCATGTCATCTAGCAACGTCCGCAGATGCACATAGTTATGGTGGTTGTCGTCATTTCGCTTTCTCTCCATCCACTTGCACGCCAATGGAAATACTAGACGTTGCCTCTTTTGTAGGGGTCGACCAATAGAGATTATCTCAAATGCCCAACACTAGATGCGTTGCAAAATACTTAGTTAGTCAACCTGACACATTATCATATATGACATAAATTTAACAATTAAATATCATTTACTAACCATAAGCAATGTCATTGAGCCTCCGAGATTCTTTATTGTCCTCTTTCCTGACCCCAACACCCCTTTCGTAAGAGACTTGTACAAATATACTAAGGCTACTGCTCCCCAAGTATACTCCCCACATACCGTTGAATCAGCGATCAAGGACAAGTACATAACATTTACTAGATATGAATCAGGCTCAGAAAATATTGTCACGCCTATTAGGTATAGAATGTAGGCTCGAATACAAAACTGTATCTCTTGGGGACCTGCCCCAATTGGCACCTCAGCGAACTCGTCTCTTAGCCAGGTCAACTTCACACAAGATCCCCTTACACTGTCCTCTTCAGCTAGGGCACGTCCCAAATACAATTCTAACCACTCATGCGCTTTTTCAGTTGTGCGCCCAATAATCGCTTTTCCTATGAGACTTAATCCGAGGATGAGCGCCACATCCTCCAATGTGATAGTCATCTCGAAGTGATGCATGTGGAAGCTGTTCATTTCTGGGCGCCAACAATCCAACAATGCTGACAACAAATGGGAGTCCATCTGGAGATGGCCTATCTTTCATAGATTTTCAAATCCAGCCATCTTGACCATCTCCTTTTGTTGTCAATTCATGTTCCATTGGCCTATCGCTTTACTATGGTCATTGAATTGGATGTGGGGTTTTCCCTACAATATATTAACAATAAAAGTAGATGATATTAACAATAAATGTTCACCAAAATAAGAATTAATAATAAAAGATTACCAATACTTACCATCTCTTACCATATCTTTTATGTAATATGGTCTTTTTGGTTATAAAGGAGCGTAGAGTCTACTGATTGCAGTTCAAAAGTTCATTCTCCTTCCATTGATCTTCCGTTTATAAAATTACAAAAGTTGTTGCAACAAAGGTAGACAAACTATCATTTTCAAAATTTAAATTTATTAAATAAAAGGCAGAACTTCTTATCAAGGTCTATCTGAGATAAGAAGTCCTGCCTTTTATTTGGGATCACATTGGGGCCTCTAAGACTTCATAAAATATATTGACTCAAAAATTAAAACTTTAAATAAATTAAATTTCGAGTACAACTTTGATCTAAGTCAATCAACTAATAAGTAAAAAGGCAATGACAAACTGTTCTCAAAACAAGGTATACATACTACTATTTTAACAAATCAGACTTACCAAATAAAATGCAGGACTTCTTACATTGGTGTAAGAAGTCCTGCTTTTTATTTATGACCACAATACGATTATGGAAAACTACTAAATTGTATGGTTTAACCAATTTTTCCTAGAAGGTTATTGGTTTGGTGAAAATGGTACTGGTTCAACCAGTTTAGTGAAAATGGTTCTATAGTAACCAATTCAACCACTCGTAAACTAGGTTAATGAATTTTTTTGAGAACATGGTACTGGTACAACCAATTATGCTTAAAATGATACATGTTAAACTACTTTTTTGTCAACAATTGTTTTACTGTAAAAATGCAACCAGTGGTAAATTAGGTTAGTTGTGATACATGATAAACTACTTTTAATTAAAATGTTCAAGAAGAAAGAAAATGGTTTTCCAAATCTGATTTCAACGCTTTCACTTACTTTCAAAATAAAATGAACAAATAACAAACTTCATTCAAAATGAAATGGAACAAAAGCAATCAAAGACCCACTCAAATTAAATCTTGATAAAAAATTGAGTGAATGTAAAACATCATCTAAATCTAACGAAATCTACATTTTCTTCTTCTTCAACAAAACCCCCGTCTAAATCTAAACCCCCAACGTGACTGCAAAACTCTCATCTAAATCCTAAACCCCCAACGTAAATACAAAACCCCTATCTAAACCATAAACCCCAAAATATTCTTTAAAACCTACTTACCTTAATAGATCACTTGTTTCAATTTATCCTCCAACCAAACAATGAGATGGATAGAGAGTTTTTCCTCTGATTCTATCTTTCAACCTCCGACTAAACAATGAGATAGAGCGGGATTCTCCTATTCTTCTGTCTCTAGAGGGTTCTTCCAATTCATCTGTGTCCCCTTCCTCTTCTCAAAAATTTCTCTAGACGGACTTCAATTTTTTGTAGATTTCATTCATTTTACAGCGTCGTCGACGAGGTGCTAATGGATGGACCGTCCTATCGTCAGCAACATCAGATGGTTCAGAAGGGTAGAATCGGTATAAACTTTACGATTTGTACAACATCTCTGACGAAGAGACGCATGTGTCCACCAAGCAAAAAAGCACGACTAAATCGGGCGAAAAAAATTTCTACGATCAGAGATGACCAACGTGCTCGTAACTACGACTTTTATGGTAATTTCGCAAAATAGTTCAAGAATAATTCATGTATAATACGATTTAGTATAAAAAGTCTGGCACCAAAAAATTGTGTACATTATATATATGGTCTATTTTTAGGTGCGACCGGTGCAAAGATTCAATGGCTAAAAATCACCAATCAGGTTGTTTTCACCAGTAGATGGTCCTTGGGATTCTCATGGTGTCCCTCTCAAGGACCATCGCACAGTTTGGACAGATACCATCATTTAGTCATTTTCCGTACGGACTGATTAAAATTCGGGTTCAGTTTGGGTCTACCAATTTAGACAGGATCGTAATCGGGTCACAATGGGGTTACCCAATGATTAAATGGGTAATGAAATTTTAAATATTTTGAAAGGTAAAATCAAGATTTAATCCATCACGCAAACAAAATAATTTTACGTGATTCGGTAGTGTGTCTATGCCAACCAATTCGATAAGAAATCCAATCGATCCAGACCTGATCCAGACCCGATTGGATCAATAAAATTCAATTCCATAACCGATCCAGACCTGACCCGGATCCAATTGGGTCAATAAAACTCAGTTCCAGAACCGATCCGATAATATTAGATCGATTCTGGGTCCAATTCGATCCGATCCGATATGTTATACACTTTAATTGATTAGTTTCAAAGCACGTGATGATCTGCTATTTTTCATGAGGACTCTATAATAGGTATAGAAATATAGATAAATACATATCTCTATAGTATATCATATAAATAGTATATATATTAGGTCAGTATCAGATCAGAACAAGGACAATCCGGTATTGATCCGATAAGCCGATCCAATAAACAAAAATAAGGTTCACTCGGGGTTTTTCGGATTGGATCTCCAGGTCGATCCAATCCATTGCCAACCCTTAAGGTGATAAATAAGAGCTCTTTCACAATTTCCTTTCTCTCCCACTCTCTCAATGTACAAGTAAAATCTCAACACTCTTTTAGAGAATATATAGAAATCTCTAGACAATGAAGTATCTGAAATACTCATAGTATATGTACTCAAACACAAATTTGTACAAACAAAAAAAATGCTATTTGGCTTTGGTGGCCGGGGACATCACCTCAAACCCCCTACCCTTAGGGCGTCTTGATACAAGTTGAGGCCTAAGGCGAAAATTCTATATAAGGCATTTTTTATATTTAATATATTAATATATACGATATTAATTAAAAACTTTAACTCTCTATATAATAGAAAATCTTTATTTAACATCTATTCTTGATAAAAATAAAAAATAAAAAGAATATAGATGCAAAGGACTCCTGCTGCAGTCTATGCATAGGACTCTCGTGGCCCTACATCATTTTTTGGCCCAATGGCTGCTTGGATGTTCGGCCCACCTATTAGTGGATAAACACGCTAAAAATTAGCTTGATGATGATTTCTTGCCATTGGATTTACTACCCAAAAAATACGCTTGAATCCAATGGCTAGAATCAATCCTAAAAATACTAAAATCTATGGCTAGAGATAACCAATCAGGTTGATTTTTGGTTTGAACCCATCTAATGGACGTTAAACTGTCGACATTAACCCTGTTGGCAAGTTCTAATTTTGTATCTCCAACAAGGGGTGGGCTAAACATCCGTGTGGTTAGTGGGTCTGAAAAAAAGTGCTATGTAGGACTTGGGCTTGTAGTGGGTCTTGTGCTAGGGGCCTTCTCTCAACAAGGAGAAAAATTTTGAAGCGGCAGGATTTTTGAAGCAACGATCATGTGCCCAATGATCGCGTGCCACATTTGCCCATAGTTTATATATAAAACTAATCTAATCCATGAGCATATGTGGCGTGCGATCATTGGGTGCATGATTGTTGCTTCAAAAATCCCACTCCTTCAAAAAATTTCTCCTCATCAAGGGGCCTTAGGTAGACCCATGCCCTACATGCAAACACCCAGCCAGTTTAGAGCATAGTTAGACTCACGAAAGCTCTCGCTTAATGAGCTATAAAGTCCATGCAAAACAATACTTCCTACAGAATACAAAGACACATAACTTAAAAGAATCAAAGTGCATGAAACGAGGACTCAGATCAATGTACATAATAGTCTAGTCCTTGCTATATTGGCTATAATGTGTATCGATCAAAGAATTTTCTAATTGAAATGCATAATTTTTTTTCTTTTTTTATATGAATCCAAGCAGATTATGTATTAAAGGAGATCGAGAAGATCCAAAAAAAGTACGAGGAAGATAAAATTGAAAGAACAAGATGAAAAAGAATAAATCACAACTAATCACACCAAGACCTCACCAAACCGAAATACCATATCACCAAAAAATATGCCTCTCATCTCATGAGAAATGCTACCCCAACTAAAAAGGAAAGCCTTAATACTCAAAATAGTGTCCTGGAAGGATCTCTCCTTGGTCGTAAAAAACCCTCCTATTCCTTTCCAACCAGAACCGATAGCCAATTTTAGTGGGCCGGTTCTAGAACTACTTATTTCAGAACTCAAATGAGGACTAATAGGATCCGGATCAATGCCTGTGATTCTAGAGTACAATTAGTCCAAAAAGATGGTCCATCGATCAGACAGTCAAAAACAAACTTGATGATTATGTTTATCTTAATTACAACAAAGGCTTTAATCATTCGAAGGGCGACCCCAAAAAAATTGATCTAAAATTGACGATCCAAATAGTTTGATCTATCAAGTTGTAGTGCTTAAATTCACACCGTTGGATCCAGAAGGGCCATAGTTTGAGTTTGAATTTGAAAAAACACAAAAAAGCAGAACATCTCGAGGATTTAAGACAGAAGGTGTGGTCGTCAGGACGATTCATACCTTTTTCAATGGTCAAAATACGAATATCTTCGGACGGACAATAAGAAAAGCAAGAAGAAAACAAACCTAAAAGCATTGGTTAAGCATATGGTGTTAAAGTAAAAATGCAGTAAACCCCCCGGAGAGGAGAAAAGATTCGCTGTCCTGGAGGCTTCAAAATTTGAAGTCTCTTTGTCTCAGAAACTCATGTGGAGCATACTTTAGCATCCACTGACCTTATGGATGCATGTTCCGAATCTTGGTAGACCTACATATCAAAAATCAGCTTGATCGATGGTTTCTAACAGTTATATTGTAATTACTAAAACAGAGGACAAATCCAACGTTCATAATTTATGATATTAAAATGCTTAATCAAACGGATAAAAATCACTAATTGAACTGATGTTTGATTTGTAGACTCATTAACAAACATCCATAAGGTCAGTGGGCCGTGAAGAAGGTTACACGTGGCATTTTGAGAAGGGGACATGAAACTTGGAAGTGAGTAAGGGACATGAAACTCAGACCACCCAGGAAAGGTGTCTGTAGACTATAGCGAGTTTCCACCTCACACCAAGTGAAGTGGGCCACCCACCTCTTCATCTTCTCTAATGTACAAACAAAAATTGCTAATGCGTGTTGTACGCAAGTTAAAAGCTTGGTCCCCATATATCCTGATCGTTAAATCTATGATCAAAATGTTGATGTGGGCTTGAATGCTTAAACGTTAATGAACAGTTATGTATTTTGTATTTGTTTTTCAACCTTCAAAGCGTCACTTTTTGCTTGCGGAAACGCATATCTTTGACGAGAAGTGGCTTGTTTTAGGGGGTAGTGCCATAGTGGTGGTGATGTTCTCGTCTCTTCTTCTCCCTCTGTGAGAGAGAGAGAATGGAGAAAAGCTGTCACTCTTCTGGGGAGTCTACCAGGCAGAATCCAAGTGATCAATACCTCAAACAGCTCAATAAAATCTCGCACAAAATATCAAAACCCATCAGAAGAACTCCACTTGATCATCCTCATGATCATCAACACCATCAACCACAAGAACTGAATCAGCAGCAACAGCAGCAGCAGCAGCAACAGCACCAGCCACCCGTGTACAATATCAACAAAAGTGATTTCAGGGATGTAGTTCAGAAGCTTACAGGTTCTCCCGCTCATGACCGTTTCTCTACTCCACCGCCCATCCACCCTCCTAAACCCCAAAGTTCTCGTCTTCAACGTATCCGCCCTCCACCCCTACCGCACATTAGTAATAGACCCCCTCCTCCACTAAACAACGCCATCCCTCCTCCGCCCAACACTACTGCCACCATAAATCCCAACAACTTCATCATTAACAGCAACAACGGACGATCGATATCGCCTTTATCGCCTCTCCCGCCATTCCCAACCGTCCATGCTGCTGCAGAATCGCCAATCTCGGCCTACATGAGCTATCTCCGGAGCTCTTTCCCGACCATTGATTCCGATTCAAAGCGGTTCTCTGGGTTATCGCCGCGGTGGAACAACCCTAATGCGTTTCCGCAGCAGCCACAGCAGGTTCTTCTTCCTTCGCCGACTTCGGGAATGGGTCCGTCGCACTTTATGATGCCTAATTCGCCTCTGCCTTTCGGTTTAATTCCGTCGCCGCGGTCTCCATACCCTTTGCTTTCGCCAAGCTTGCTCTTTTCGCCTACAACGGCTCAATTAGGGTATCCGCAGTTCCCTTCCTCACCGAGCTCAAGGTGGAGAGATCTTTGAGGTTCAGGATTCGTTGTTCCCGGCACAGAAGGTTAAGGTAAGCCGTCTTTGCTGTGGTGAAGTTTAAGTTAGGGTTTTGTTTTAATTTTTATTTTGTGTCTTTGGTACTGTAAATGGGTGTGTTAGTCGAATCGCCGGTCGTTGGAATGGAAGGAAAGGGATCTAACGCTGGTTAAACTGGGTTTTGTTCTGTAAATGGATGTTAGATACATAGAAAACCCTAGATTTGTTGTTCTTCTTGGATATGTGGAGATAATAGAGAAGTTATTTCTTTCAAAATTTGATGTCTGTGGACCTGTGGTGGTTCTCTGTTCTTTGTTTTAACTTTATGATGATTCATGTAATTTCATATTTCTATTTGTCTTTTGGTGCCCATAAGAATAAATGTATCGATGCAATGACTTGCGTGAATAATGAGAAGATATGGGTCATGAATTGATCTTTTGTGATCTTGAGATTAAGTGCTCTATATAGGTTCATTTAGAGGGATTTGATGTAAAATGCTTCATTTGGATACATTAGATAGTCCAGGTGTATGAATCAGTGGTTATGGAGTCATGAATTGTGTTCTTTGGGTCTATTGAGTTATCGAGGTGTAATTAGGCTTAGAGCATATACAATTACACATTGGCACAACCCCTCCACATCCAGCCTAATAGGAAATCATGTGCCACTTCAATGGGTTAGCTGAAACAATCACTATTCATTTGTCCTGCAAGATACATGGCAGCCATTCCATTGATATATGATTCTCTCTGATGAAGTGACAGCTGATTTTTAGTTGTGGCGTGATTCAGGAGTTTATTACTAGACTTTTGTAGTGCTAGCTATTGCAAAATCAAATGGTCAAATTTAGATTGGGAATTTTAATTGCTCGTTAATGGGCTCAAAACATGTGATCTCTTTCACCGTCACGATGATAAAACATGTTTGCTTTTTTAAAACTAGATTTTGACCCCTATATTGCTTCACATTGCACCCATGAAGCCAAATGTTTACCCATCAATGTACAAAATATTGTTTTTGATGTAAAACCATTGTAAGGGAAACAGATAAACAATCCCAAAGACCTAGGACTGCTGTGGAGATCAGATTTTGTTATTTAGAACATGGCTGATAAATATGAACATTGCTAGGAGTTGGTATATTTGTGCTTGACTTCTTTGAGAGGTTATATTCATTGGAGGAGACATTTTGGCTTATGGTCAACCTTGTGACACTGGATAGAATGGAAGTTTGTGGAGGATGGATTCATTAAGCAGCTTTTTAGATGGTAGAGAAATGCTGCAACGTTGGATTGGCTTAAGAATGGGATTGTTCTATGATCGGTCAAAGGGGATTAAAAAAAAACCTAATTAAGGTCTAAAGAGTAACATAAGTTGCATTAAAAAAGGGACCTGTGTCGCATTTATTATGTTGATACCTAAGCCTAAAGTTGTGATCAATTCGAAAGAGTTTAGGCCTATCAACTTGGTTAGAATTATATACAAAATCTTAGTTGAAGTACTTTTGGTATGACTATGTGATGTTTCAGATATTGTCAGTTCTCCTTTTGAAGGAGCTTTTCATTCATGAGATACAAAATCTTAGATGGTGCTTTAATGGTTTGAGTGCTTAGGTTCTAAACCAAATGATATTTGGGTGTTGCATGTTAGGTTTATTTGTCAATAAAATGATCTTTTTGTCATTTAAGCCGTGTTTATTTTTATTTGTAAAAAGGGTTTATTTGGCAAAACCATCTGGTCATTTTGAGTTAAGTTTCTTGGATAAAGGATTAGATTCATAAGAGTATGGAAGAGTTGGATGCAAGCTTGCTTCTGTTCGTAACAATTTTAGCTTCTAATTAATGGATCTTAAAAGGTGAGGAGAGGATAGAACATGGATCTTGGAAGGTCCGAGAATAACATGGTCGAGTCAGTGACTAATGATTGAAGGCGTACACACTATTGGATTACATGACCCTGCATAGAATGGAGTTAAAGAACAAGATTCAACCTTACCAAAAAAAAATAAAAAAAATGAACAAGATTCATGCAGCCCCCAAATGGTTGGACAAAGCTTGGATGACGATGATGAATTAGTGGATCTTGAAACAACCGTCTACAAAGCTCTAGGGTCATTCCTCTAGATGCATCAAATTCATTGGATCATGATTAATAAAACAGTTTTATTCAAAGCCCCCTATACGTATTTCTCTTGACGATTGTGGTTGAAGTACTTAGCATGTTGCTTTGGAAAGCAAATTAACTGGGGCTGTGAGGACTATTATGAAAATCTAAAATCTTCGTGTCTTGCATTTTCAATTAGCCAGTGACATGTTTGCCTCTTGAGGGTTACATAGTACAACCCTAACAACTGGCATACCTCGTGCCTGAACATGCTGGACTAAATTAACGAACCTAGTCTAGGTTAAATGAACCATAAGGCTGAACTAAGGTATAACCTAACTCTAATTGGCAGCAGCAGCATTCACTTTATTTGTACCATAATTTGATTGAGGAGAAGTTGCTCCAGTATCCAGGAAGTGTGGATCAATGTTGCTCGTCTGCCACCAATTGTTCTTGTCTCCAAGTCCAGGAAAATAAACCTTCTACTATTATAATGCATGAGACCCTTGTAGGTGTCAAGAGTTCTTTTGTCCCTTCAAAAATGTTCTTGCAACATTAAATAAAGTTTGATGGTCTTTGAACTTACAAAGATCATTACACAGTTTTCCAAAACTGCCCCTTGAGTTTATAGTCCAGCCGCCCCCCCCCCTATTTAAAAATTGAGTCCCCCTATTTAAAAACTGAGTCTCAAATTGTCCAACAAACACCCCTGCAATATCTAAAACATGTTGAATACAAAAACAGGGGCATTTTTGTCACTGTAGAACTCTTTTTTGCTTAAAAAAATTTTCCTCTTTCCTTTTTAATTACATCACACGTGCCTCTCCACTAGTCTAAAATAAGGATAGAGAACAATTAAATCATTTAGTAAGATTAATTACAAGTTAAAGGTTGTTAGTGAAGTGTGGAACATGAAAAAGAAGAAAACGATGAGGTTCAAATAAAGCCTTTTATTCTAATTGGTGAAAGGCCCATCAAAACTTTAACCTTCTTCTTCTTGTAACTTGGAAAGTCGAAGAGAAGCCAGTAATCTCGCCAATCATGTGCTCAAAGACTCTTGTATGAATGATCCAAGAGAAATCATGAAGAGATGCCGGGTCATGGAATTGTTCTAGAAACATGCCAAACGATCTCTCATTTTGTCAAACTCAGCCTTAGGAATTGTAATAACTTTACCCAAAAGTCAAAGAGACATGATATCTATTTAAGACGTGGCAGCAAAGCATATGGCAGCAATAGTTGACTGATTATTGGAGTTGTAGTTAAGGCCATGGAATAGTTCTAGACACATGTCAAATCAAACTTAGTCATAGGAATTGGAATAACTTTACCCAAAATTCAAAGAGGCATAATATCTATAAAAGCAGTGACAGAAACAGCAGCTAGCAGCCCATGCTTGTCCTAGCAAGACTCCTCTTTGTTACTCTCTTAAAGGCAGTAAGTACACTTAAGCTTCTCATGTTCAGTATCTGTAACAAATTGCCCATGTTTTTAGCCTAGCAAAAAATCTCCTCTTTATGGTTCTCATGTACACATTATACATAATACAATTGAGCTTCTCGTCAAAAGTTACCCTGCGTTTATGGCTTTAAGAACCACATCTACAATCTCTACCCCTCTGTGACCGAGTCTTAAATGGGAGTTCTTGGAAGAATCATCAAGTCTATGACCATTCAACACTTCTCATGTTGGAGTAGTAGATGGGTGCTTAATGGTGGAAGCCTATCTCTGCAAAGGATCTGTACTGTTTACTTGCCCACACCCAGCCAATAATTCAGTAGTTCTCCCATTCTTCATGATTTACTTTCTGCTTTTTTAGCATACTGTAAGTACAAGAAGTTTGTAAAATAAAAAGGCCTATTATCCATTATCAAGGCCTCCCCATGATGATCCTAACCACCCCAATGTAGATGTGATAAGAAACCTGCTTCGTGCACGCAAACTCCTTTGTTTTAGCTGAAGAACTGCAAATTTACAGTCATTTAGTTTACTATATATAGCCTTTCAATATATTTTATTTCATTGTTTGAGATCCTCATGGCCATAGCAAAAACAGTTGGAACATTTTAAAAATGGTTATGGCAAGGAAAGGGTAAGAAGCAAGAAAGGGCCACCTTATGAAGTGGAAAAGGGTTTGCAAGACTAAGGTGGCATTTGTTAAAACTTTTTCTCAGCACTTAAGGCTGAATTCTTGATTTCAGACGCATAAGTGGCGTTTGTTAAAAGTTTTTGTCAACACTGGAGTCTGACAAAAAGACAACAGTAAAAAAGTGAGGTTGGGTTCACTTTTTGCGCGCAAGACATTTCGCCGATGGGAGTCTCACAAGAGAGATTCTAAGATTCTTTTCTAAATGCCCATTGTACCCTCATATGTAACTTATCTTTATTAAATTAAGATAAAACTATCCTATAAACAATTTATAATTCCAATTGTACCCTTCTATTAAGTTTTCAGACGTAAGACCTATATCGAACATAAATGTTTCGCCACTTTAATTTCTCAGGACTTATCCTAAGCACGTTAAGCTAAAAGTGCTGAACACTTTTTTAACCAACGCAACTTAAGGAATAGGGATGCTTTGGTACTAGGGAGATCTTAGAGAGGTGCATTACCCTTTTAGGATAATATATTTTGGTGGTTCGGAGAAGATAAGGACTAGCTTGGCCATAAAATCATTTTAAAAAACTATCGGGCCATAGGAAGTGCAGAGAATATGGGATTTCAAAGTCTATTTGTAATGTTAGGGTGCATTAATAATGGTATTAGGTTGTAAGATAGATTTGCGAAAGATGCATGGTTAGGGGAGGTTCAACGGCGGTAATGTTTTGCCTAGTTTGTATAACTTTCTGATTAGAAAAGAGTTGTTTATCTATCAGTTTTACGAAGCTTTTGGTAAGGTTTTTGGGATTATGTTTTGGCCTAACCTTAAGAAAGAGGAGATTGCCCTTTTCATGGTTTTGTTAGTTCATTTGGAAGAGTTCCATATTCATAGGGGGAGTGTCGATAGGTGAGTTAGTGTATGCACTCCCTTTTCAAAAAAAAAAAGTTAGGGTATGCACTCTTATGTTTTTTCTTATCGTTTTTGTAGTAAGATTTGGGTAATACCATTTCACCTAGGATGGATGTCTGGTAGTTGTAGCAAACAAGATATGAATATAATGTCAACTCTAACCTTAGATGATTCACTTTGCAAATGTGTGCATCATTTGCCGGAAAGTAGAAGAATCAGTTCACATTGCCATCATCCATTGCTTGACAGAGAGAGAAGTGTGGAGCAATCTCCTCAACTTGTCTGGCGTCTCTTTGGAACAGATAAGGTGGAAAGTTAGTTAGGGCCTTCGGGATTCTTTAAGGCCTTGAGGGCATACCCTTGGGAGCTCCGAATGACCTTGGTGTCAAAGAGTTCAATGACACTGTAGTTGTTGCTCTCTTGGAAGGTCCCAAAGTTTTCAGCAAGTACTTTGCAGGCCTTAATCAGTTAATCCTAGGAAGGTATTCTAATGATGTGATTAAGTGGATAGTTAAAAAGTGTCACGGTGTTGGAAATTGGCATACTTCATCAATGAATCAAAAGTATAAATGGAGAGCCATATCCCTGAGTTCCAAGTTATTAAGTATTGACGAGCAAATAAGAGATCAGATTTCTGTTAGGATCCTAAAGGTTAAGACTTGAGCTTTCCGCACCTCAATCACCTAGGTGCTTTTGGTGTATTGGTTTGGGTCTTAACATTTGGTATTCGAGCCAAGCCCACGTAACGGATTCAAGCCACAGGAGGGGTGACCTGGAGAAAGGGATACCTAGGGGCTCGCTCAAAAAGAGAAAATTGGGGTATCAGAAAAAATGTCTGGGGCCCACTCGCAAAAAATGAGAAAATAGAGGTGCTGGAGTGAAAGTGTTAGGAACCTAACCAATACTCCAAAAGTACCTAGGTGATAGTGGGGCAGATAACTAAGCCCTTGTACAAATTGGGTCATAACATTCCACCACACTTTCAAGGTTGACGTCCACGGTGGCCCACTCTGAGGCGGCTTTCACTTTGGTACCCATTTTTTCTCACTTTTTGTGAGCGAGCCCCCGACATTTTTCCAATACCCCTTTTTGCATTTTTTTTTAGCGAGCCCCCAGGTAGCCATTTCCTCCCGTGACTTGAACTTGTGATGTGGGGTTGGCTTTGATACCAAATGTTCAGCGATAGTGGAGCGGAAAGCTAAGCCCTTATACAGTTTGGGTCATAACAATTTCCATCATAGAGGAGCTCTGGTACCATGTTGAATTCACAGATAGCTTGGTGGAGAGAAGAAAACTAGAGAGAGAAAAATAAGAAAAAGAGATAACAGTATCGATATTGCTTGATATCAGACTATGAAAAGGAAAACAACAAGAAAGGAGCCAAAGGGGGTGAGAAAAGTTAGCGTTTTCGCTTTCTCACCTGTTCTTTCGTTTGGTTTTTGTCATTTCCAACAAGAGCCTCCAAACTCAAGGGTTATGGCATCATGATCCTTATTCGAGTATTATGGTCCTTGTACCATTCGAAATGAATTGAATGTGCTCTTGAGTTTAATAGAAACCTGACAAACAGTGTTTCAAGTTTTTCTGATCTATTATCTTTGAGTTTCTTTCTTTTCAAATCCTCCAAATAAAATTGATTTGAATGTTGAGAACTTTATTTTCTTTTTCAAAAATTTTATATAATTCATATCATGTAAATTTTCACCTTCATCTTTTCCTTTTCTTAATGTGAATCAAAACCTTAAATGACCTCAGGAAGCTAAGCTAGTATATAGAACAGTGTAGTCGAAAGCGTTAGGTGACAGTGTCCCTCAGGCGAAGAAGCACTTGCCTATGTGGACCTTTGACTACATATATAAAAAAAATATGAAGGAGCTGCTACTATTAATACAAAATGATAACAAGAGATTCATGAGTCTGTGAACTTGCTAAAAAACAAATAAGTAGATTTAGAAACTTTGTGGGTTCTCTGTAACACTTGTAACTTCTGTCTTTGGTGGTTCAAGTCCGACTGACTAATGGAATAAGACACTAATGAGATATTTGATTTGGATTATTACAAATTTGTCAAGTCTTGCCAGATCAGGAAGGTTGCGAGTTTCTTAGTTGCGAACATTGATTTGGTAACAGGGACCCTTCCCCTGCATATTGGAATGACAGGAGTTTAATTCCTCTACCAGTTCTAATAGAGCTTTTTCTTGACCAGATTTATATGGTAAATTCAATTCTTCTGCGATCAAGATGATGGGATAGGCATTCTACTAAATGTCTTCACTGTTGAGTAGTGACAGGCATTTTGTCATCAATTCTAGAGCTTATGAAAATGTTGAAAATTACATATAGCTCCCATTCTTGTTTTTGTAACTGCAGTGATTAAGAAAAATGTCTTAAAAAGGAACAATATGATGGGATTTAACGTATTACTTTTAGCAGGTAACTGCTGACATAATGTTGAACTTCTTTTGCTGCTTCTCACAACACATATGGCCCATGTTGATCCTGTGTGTTGATAAGACTTTTTTTATCAGTGTGTTGATGTTACCAGCTTACTAAGAAACAAAATCTGTTCTGCCTTTGAGAGACGTACCATTGGCGAATTTGTGTCATCATGAGGAACAGATCTTGTCATATTCCTTGTGTAACAACATTGATCGCAATGAATAATAATCTAGTTTGTCACTAACAAAACCATTTTAAATTTGAGGATTGTCTTAACAGCTGTCAGGTAACATGTACTAGATTGAAGATGAACTAGTAAACTTTGTTCAGGGAAATTTTATTCCTTTATGATCTGACTAGACTCATATTGAATATCATATAATGTTCCATTCTCTGGTTCTATGTAATAGGTCTCTTCATTGCTTCATTAGCTCGTGATTGTCTATTGCAGCAACAGGTGCATTGATGGTTGTATGGTTATTCTACGTTTGACTAAATCTCATGATTAGTCAAACTTCGATGTAACCTCTTGAGTAGATTGTGTGTGCTTCTGTTTCCATTTTTCTTCATGCTTATGAGTGATGGCTCCAAGATTGAAGAGGATTATTTTGGCGATTTTTCTTAAAAACAAATATTGAATTTCCTTGTTATGCAGTCATTAATAACCCTTATTGTGGGAAGCATTTCAGTTTACATTCAAATTTAAGGCCCATTGGAAGAACTAAACATGGCTCGAGTTTTTCCAAACCATACTTGCTCCTTGTCTCTGTCATGCACACAAGGACCAGAGATGCAGTTGTAAGAGCTTGTTTTATTAGAAAAGTAAATTTCAATCCAAATCCGATCTTTGAATTTGATTTGAGCCTTTTACAACCTGCCTTTGTTAAACATCATCAACTTTTTACTTGATTTTGTGTATCCACTTGCACTGAATGAATGCACTGATTTTGGGGCTTAGGTCAACTTTGAGGTGTAATTACAGATTTCTAAGAATCGAGAAAAAAAATCAACTGCTTGAGGTCTGATCAGCAAGAGATCCAAGTGGGACTTTGTTACAAGAGATTTTTAAGCTCCAGCACTTGTTGGAATTTTGAGGATTATTTGCGTCTTTAATCTCGAACTGTATGAACTCTTAGGTGAATTAATTTCAAGCTTATTAGATGCTTGTTTTTAAGGCGGAAGAGCATTTGGTTACTTGTGCATCATATCTAGCCCATCAATCGGAGCTGGTTATCTAATTCATTATAGCAAGATATCCCAAATTCTTTTAATTTTTACTTCCTGAACACATCATATTGTGAAAATATGTAGAGCGAAGGATTCTAAAAGGTCAAGTCCAAGAAGATTAAATGTGGTTATTGCGGCAATACAGTCCAGATTTGGGATAAAAACTCCATAAAAGTCTTGATGTCTCGCTTTTGCGATTCAATTTCCAAGCTCATTTGTAGCTCTTCTCCATGTCGAGAATGAATTGATTCATGGGATTACTATGGCTCCACTCTTAGGACACCCATTAGCGATTAATCAGCTCTCGTGTGCTCCTAGGCTGGTTTAATGTGATTAACGAATCGGGAAAAGGTGGAGTTCTGGATTAATCTTAAGCATGCAAGTCCGTGTCTTCAGTACCATTGAAGTATGGTTCGCTTTAAAGGGATGGAAGGAAGCTATATCCGCCCCCAAGTAATCAGAAATTGATTGTTCGGTTCTCTATATTCCTAGAATTGGCCGACTTCGGAAGTACCGGCTTCATTGTGGGTCGGGCTCCGTTGACAGCCCTAAAATGACAGGATTCTGTACAGGACACAAATATGTGCCACGTGGCACACTCTTAAGAGGATTCGGACCGTATGGATGTTTTTCCAATCTCTAGGTGGACCTACAAACCAAAATTCAGCCTGATTAGTGATTTCTAGGCATTGGATCTGTGTACCTCAAATACTGCTATAATTCCCACAGTTGAGATCAACCCATGACAATAAGTCTAATCCAATGTCTAGAAATTACTAATCAGGCTGAATTTTGGTTTGTAAATCCGCCTAGGGGTTGGCCAAACATCCATACGGTCAGAGTCCTCTTAAGAGTGTGCCACATGGCACATATTTGTGTCCTGTACAGAATCTTGTCATTTTAGGGCTGTCAACGGAGCCCGATCTTTTATCTATAGGCCTCGATTTTTCCTGTGACCTCAAAAGCCCCCTCCCCACAAAGAATATAGAAAAAAGTTCGTGTGATGCCAAAACAAAAGAAAAAAGAAAACGTGCGACACTGAAGCTATGCGCCCACATACATGACTTACCTATACACCCATCTGGATCGTTCATCTGGTGGAGCACAACACAGTAAAATCATGACACGGATAGGACTTTTGTGAGAATCTGATGTTGAACAGCTTGAGTTAATTCGTAGGTAGGCCGCATACAATATTTGTTACGGAAAGTGAATTAGAGGATGATTTTATTTGTAAACAAGCACAGATGCACATGCATGCACGTATTTGATATACAGGTGATTAGAACCACATGATCTTTCGCATTCTTTTGGATGGGCCTAAGAAAACACGGTGGTTGGATTAGGACAAAAGTCCAGATGAAATGATTGCGATCACACCTTCACCAAGCATTGGACTCAGCTGGAAGTCTTTCCCAGGTTATCTCGGTGCAGAGATTATCACCCAATTGTTCCATCTATTTACCATAAAGGCAGCCAATTGTTCTACTCCACATTGAGGAGTAGAACTAGAACTTTGCTGACAGACCACAGTAGCAGACGACCACTGACCGTATGGATGATTGGCCCATCTCTAAGTGGACCTACATACCCAAAATCAGCTGATTAGTGACATCAAACCTTTGGATCTTTGTACCCCTAATAATGCTCGAATTTCACGGTTAAGATTCAACCCATGAAAACGACCCCAATCTAACACTTAGAAATCACTAATCAGGCTAATATTTTGTCTGTAGGCCCACTTAGGGTTGGACCAAACATCCATTCGGCCAACGATCTCTGCGTGTGGTCCATCATCAAAGTTCTATTCCGCTTTGAGATACTTCCAAGAAAATAACAGCTGTTATAGCGGTAATGCCAACACCCCAATTTCTGTTATTTTTCATTAAAACGGCCGTTAAAACTGTAACACCCTGAACCCGTTATAACAGTCCCTTTTAAACCATGCTTCCAAGATCCAGGAAAAATCCAACTTGCAACGGCTACGACAACTTTGAACTAATTCTTGGCAGATTTGACAAATCAAATGCAGATGAGCTACTTGTGCCCACTTGACCCGACTGGCCAGTACCTTTTGTTTCCGACCATTGTTCAAAGGGTTGTTACAGAGTCACCTGTTTCCTTAGGTACACCTGTCACAACTTTATTGGTGTTGGACACTACAATTGTCCTCGTTGAAACCATGCTTTCCCCGACATGTTTTCTAATTCATCCACTTTCATTTGTATAAACTTAATTACTAGGTCCATCCGACAAGGCCACACCCCCACAATCACACCCTTGAACGACTGTTCAGGCCCTACCATGTTGGACAATAACAACTGGCACATCCAGTCCATGGTAGGGCTCGCCATCAGACCACTGTATCTTGACCTTTGACCAAAAGCTGGTACGCTGCAGGGGTGAAACACAGCGCTACAGCATATCACATTATTCCCCCATGTATAGCAAAGCAAGCATGCAATTAAGCTGATCAGTTTTAAGTTACCAAACAAGAATCATACATATGAAAACTGTAGATACAATGTCAATGAGAGATTTGGCGAGGTGGGAGCGTTTCAAATACCGGAACTGAATTGAACTGAATCAACATTTTAAATCAAGCACAACCACTAAATCCCGTTAAAGAAAACGGCACATCAAGCAAGATAGAAAACATAGCATCGATGCATCCATAATTTCCATTAAAAAGGAGGTAATCGTCGTTCAAGCTAACAAGGAAAGAAGAGTTTCAACATGCTCATCGCAAACAGATCACTTCAAACTCTTCAAGAGATGAAGACAATTAGAACCACATAAAAGATCAATAAAAAAAAACACACACAGACTAGCAAAACTCAGTACCTCAAAGGTTGGGGAAACCAAGGCAGGAGCTTCTAAGAAAGTCATAATAGCTGGGGGGAATCGACACCAAGCACCTTCCAATAAAAACCAAATGGAGCACGAAACCCTATTCTTAAATCGAGTAACTTCACTACTACTCGTCCTCGCGCTTGGGTGCTTCTTTGATCTCATCTGCCCCATCATCCTAAATGAAAAAAACAGGAATTCATAGAAAAATCAGTAAAAAGAAAATTTCATCGAATTCAGAAAGATAATGAACAAACATAAACAAGAGCAGATCGAAGACCTGCATATCTGAGGTCCACAAAGTGAGGTTATCTCGAAGGAGCTGCATTATCAAAGTGCTATCCTTGTATGACTCCTCTCCTAGAGTATCCAGCTCTGCTATTGCTTCGTCGAACGCCTGATCAAATACATAACATTGAACAAGAAAAAACATGTAAATTGG
Organism: Euptelea pleiosperma; assembly: GCA_035048495.1. Classification (NCBI taxonomy): domain Eukaryota; kingdom Viridiplantae; phylum Streptophyta; class Magnoliopsida; order Ranunculales; family Eupteleaceae; genus Euptelea; species Euptelea pleiosperma. The sequence goes on along the minus strand of CM068542.1, from coordinate 27,753,422 downwards.
ATCACAAACCATATATTTACTAACATCAAAAATACAATTACATGAACTTTGGCCCTAATTAAAGCATTTCCAATTTGAACCGAACAAAAAACTAGAAAACAAGATCAAATCAATCCAAAAATCGGAATCATCGGTCAAATCAAGAATACAATTACAGAAACTTTAAAGCACTTCCGATTTGAACTGAACAAAAACCTAGAAAATAAGATGGAAGTCAATCCAAAAATCGGAATTAATAGTCAAATCTGTTCTTTTATAATTTTTGTCTTTATCTCGAGATCATCAACCACATCCAATGATATAAAAGAAAGATCTAAGATTTGAAGACTCTGGATCCCTCACCTGTTTCGCAAGATTACAAGCCCGATCAGGAGAATTCAAGATCTCATAATAAAATACGGAGAAGTTAAGAGCCAGCCCTAGCCGGATCGGATGCGTTGGTGCCAACTCCGCAGTCGCAATATCCTGCAATTACAACCCCCCAAAAAAAATCAAGGAAAAGTCAAGGTAGAACAACAACCAGAATATGAGACAAAACCCTAACCCTAAGAAATCGATTTGTTACAATTACAAGAAATGAAAAGTCTCATAAAGAAGATAGAAACCCTAACCCTAACCCTAACCCTAGACATCAATATTCAAAAAATTACAAAAAACATTTTCAAGATAAAAGAACCAAAACCTAACACTAAGGCTGCATTATCTCACAATTTTACGCAGAGACAAAAGAAAACCGAACAGGAAAAGAGACTAACCTGCGCCGATTTATAAGCAGCGAGGGTGCTCTCAGCAGCCTCCTTACGCTCGGCGCCAGTCTTGAACTCGGCGAGGTAGCGATGATAATCGCCTTTCATCTTGAGATAAAAGACCTTAGAGTCCCCGGCGGAGGCCGAAGGAATGAGCCTGGAGTCGAGGAGGCGCAGGATACCATCACAGATCGAGGTGAGCTCGGACTCGATCTTGGATCTGTAGTCGCGGATGGTGGCTACGTGGTCCTCGTTGCCGCGACTCTCCTCCTTCTGCTCAATGGAGGATATGATGCGCCAGGAAGCGCGGCGCGCACCGATGACGTTCTTGTAGGCGACGGAGAGGAGGTTACGCTCCTCAACGGTAAGCTCCTCCGCCTCTACGGTGGCCGTGACCTTCTCCATGAACTCGACCATCTCCTCGTACCGCTCAGCCTGCTCGGCCAGCTTCGCCATGTAAACGTTCTCCTCGCGAAGTGACGCCATTGATGAGACTCTTCCTCTGATTCGGTTTGATTTAGTGACTCTTAGATCAAATCTGAGTTATTTGTTTGATTTGATTGAATGTGAGGTCGAGGAGAAGAAGCAGAAGAGAGCACGAGACGAGAGGAGGAGGCGAAAAGAAGAAAAAAGTGAGGGTTTTTTCTGTTCTCCTTTTTTGCCTTTTTCGGAGGGGGAAACCTCTTTTTCAGGAGAAAGACTTTTCTGTTCTTAATTTTATTTTTTTTCGAAACAAACTGGCAGGACTGGAAACGGATGGCAGCTAGGGATGTACCCGATGTAAATCAGGCCGGTCTAGCCCAAAGTTCGGGATTTGTTCGGGCCCGTCGCGATTTACACTCGCCAGACATGAGGCATAGGTGAGGCCGTGAGGGGTGGAAAATACACCAGACTTGGGACTTCAGTACTTTAACTCCCTTAACTCAACCCACGTTAAACCCTTGGTTAGTTGGTTAAGTGACAGTTAACAAGGGGTACGTGTCGAAATTCAAAGATGGGGGATTTCATAAACGCCCCCAATCAACAAAGTTACTTAATTACCACCCATAATATGAGCCATGTGGCATATTCTTAGAGATTTCTGACCTTATGGATGTTTGACCCAACCCTAGATGGACAAACAAACCAAAATTAGCATGATTAGTGATTTCTAAGCATTGGATTGGAGTCGTTTTGATGGGTTGATTTTTAACCGTGGAATTTGAGCATTATTGACCATTATTTGGGTACAAAGATCCAAACGTTTGAAATCACTAATCAGGTTGCTTTTTGGTTTGTAGGTCCACCGAGGGATTGGCCAAACATCCATACGGTCAAAGTCCTCTAACTACTTTGGAGGGGCAGGAGGTAAAGGAATCCCTCTCCCACCCTTTCCCAACCCCAAGGCCACAATGAGTCGTGAAGGGAAGGGAGAGGCCTAGGCTTGGGGGCTGATTTTGTGCTGGGCCTGGCCTGGGTTCAGGTGAGGCCTGTAGCCCAAAAACATTGGCTCCGAATCAGGTTGGGGTTGGGCTTTGGACCTTGGGCCAAATTTATACCCTTGATGGCAACTGCCCATGTCTCATGCCTTTCAAAATCCGCACTTTTTTCTTTGTTTTATAACAAAAAAGAGAAAGAAATAGATATTTTCCATAGATTTGGAACTGGAAATAGAATTCAAAATATGTGATTTCTGAAAATTTAGATAACAAGAATTAAAATTTTTTGTGTCTGATTGCACCGTAGAATTTGTTTAGAATTCCCAACGAATTCTAATTTAGCTGTTTAAACTTGAATATCTAACAGAATTGGAATTTTTTACCTAATAATCTTTGAAATATTACCTTATATATAAGAGAAATATCCCATCATTTATGCAAATAGTTTGTTGAACACCTATAACATAATGAATATGGACAAAAAGTCTTCTCACTATGTCTTCTATGATAATAGAATAGTATGCTTTCGACAAAAAATGTAGATGATAGAAAAGAGAGAAGATCATCTTCTTGATAGATTTTGAGAGTCCATGATTTAGAAGTTTATTCTCCCTCTAAAACGTCTAATTACGTGAAAACAAAGGATTTGGACATTATTAAATTCCTATAAGTCCTCCCAAACATGGAGAATTTCAAATCCAAATCATGGCTCAAATCATGATAGCCGAACTGACCTTAAGGGTTGGTCTGATGACCAAAATTGACCCAAGATTTGGATTCGTAATTCCAAATCTGTGAGTTTGGGAGGACCCATTTTCAAGAATTGCATGTAGGCGCTACCATCAAGTGTAAATGGGTGTAGCTCTCTACACACACGTGCGCACTTGCTGACTCATGGTTTTGTAACTCATGAAACGATTCATGGACATGGGACACATGTTGATGAATTAAGGGCTGATTTTTTGTGATGATATTCTTCTCAACATGGATATCAACCTCACAAAAAATTAGCCCATTTCAACATTTGTAACCTTACAAAGATTGGATTGTGAGTTGAATAATCAAATTTGAAATATTTTGGAACGTCCTTTTTCACCATTAAATTTAGGTCCATATTTGATAAGGTTAGAAGTTTTAGAAATTGTTGACTCGAAGATGATCTCCATTGTGAGTAGATTATCCTCACAAAAAAATAAATAAATAAGCCCTCAACTCCTCTGCCCGTGGTCCTCATGACTGCGTGTCATTTTAATAGTCAAAATGCATTAGTGACTTTATATACAAGGTAGGAGTACTTTGACTCATACTTTTGTGGCTAATATAATGACTAATGGATGTGGAGCCCACATACTGATGAGTTAAGGCTGATTTTTGGTGATGATATTCTTCTCAATATGGATATCAATCCCACAAAATCAGCCCTGTCCAACATTTGTAGCCTTATGAAAAGTAGATTGCAAGTTGAAATTTTTTGGACCATCCATTTTCACCATTAAATTTAGGGTTAAAAGTTTTAGAAATTGCTGATTTTAGTGAGGATAATCTCCATGGTGATGACGAATTAGCCCTTAAGTTATCTGTATGTGGTCCCCACAACCGCGTGTCATTTTATATATATTAGGGGAACGCCACGTGCGATGCATGTCCTTACACATGGCACACTCGTAGAGATCACTCACCGTATAGATATTTGGTCCATCCCCACATGAACCTATGTGCAAAAAAATCGGCTTATTAATGATTTTTAAGGATTTGATTGGATTCGTTTCCACGGGTTGATTTTTAATCGTAGATTTTGAGCATTATATGGGTATTCAGATCCAAAGATTTGAAGTCACTAAACAAGCTGATATTTGGTATATAGGTCCACTTAAGGATAGGACAAGCATCCATGTATTCAGTGGTCCCTAAGAGTGTGCCATATGTCTTATACTATTGTCCCTCATCATCATTGACGAAGGATGTGGGCGTGCTTGACATCCTGAACTGCAGGGCGTACTCCAACCCAAGTTTTGTGTTTAGAATAAATGCATTTAATGAAAGAAGGTTTTACCTTTGAAAATATAGAGGCTTTTAATTGTGTCACATGGCCAGGTGGCAACCCCGGTTGTTGCTTTATAATAATATAGAATATAGATGGATAGGTTTTGAGCATTTATAATGTTAGATGAATATTTGTTGAAAAAAAAAATATTTAGAAACCAAGAAATATAGTCCAAGAATGGTTCAGATTCAAATATGGGTTGGGATAAAGTGACTCGCGTTATTCTTACTAATAGAATACTAATGGATGTGGGGCCTACATGTAGATGAGTTAAGAGCTGATTTTTGGTGATATTATGGATTGTCCAAAAAATTTTAATTTGCAATCCACTTTTCACAAGGATGCAAATGATGGAATGGTTTGATATTTTGTGAGGTTGATATCCATGTTGAGAAGAATATTGTCACCGAGAACTTTTCAGTGATACGGATATTAATTATTTTTATTAAAAAATAATACTTTTATTTATATCAATATAAAATTCCAATAATACTTTAAAACTAATTTGTTATGCTTAATAATGAGGTAAAATAAAGTAATTATGTTGTTTTAACTTTAAGTTGCCCACTTAATCTTATTTAAAAGGCAATATACATTTGCCATTTCAATAAATTTATAATTTTTACAAACACAATTTTTATTTAAACATCACGTCCATCTCTCATGTGCGCATTCCATTAGGAGGCCTTTGGCTGACACATTTTTTTGGATTTTTATTAAAACTTCAAAGAAAAAGGACTAGAAACATGGGACTTTGGCGGGCTTTGACAGACATGTTTTGTGGGTATTATTGAGATTTAAGAGAAAATGGCTATTTTTTAATTAATTTTAATTTATACTAATATTTTAAATCAAATAAGCCTCGATTAAGGCTTTTGCCTTAGGCCTCAACTTGTATTGAAATGGACCTGATATGGACACAAAAATTCCAACAGGGGTCTTTAGTCACAAGTTTCGAGTGGTGTAGTGAAATTTTATTCTAGATCAATATTGCTGGGGCAAATGGCAAGAAAGAGTTGGTAAATTCCTGAATTATTCACAAATTATATGCCAACAGCACGAATTATTCGAATTATTTAAAAAAAACGAACCAAACAATGTGAAAAATCTGAATTATTTAGTTTTGAACATGAAAATCCTTTTACAAGACAAAAATTTATCAATATTTTGCTTTTTTACTTATTTTTATTTTTTTAGATTATTTTAGCTGAATTTGTTAACGCAGTTTTAAATGAAAAACCCGAAACACTTCACATACCGTATTTTTGCCGCGCACCGAATTGCTAACTATACTACGAACTTGACTTTGTGTATGCAAATTGTCAACTCGCACGAAAAGTTGGTTTTCAGTTGCTCTGACTTATAGCGTGTGGGCTTCGGCAGCGTAACTCAAAACTCGTTACCAAACACGCCGCATAAATGTTACCGTTTACTTAGACGACATCGTGATGACATCGTTTCTAAGACCTATCCATTGGTGGATGGTGGACCCAGTACTTTGACCGATGGCTTCAATAATGTTTTAAACATTGAATTGGATAACGCTGTCTGCCAGTAACATAGCTCTTAACCCATTTACACGGACGTAGCGGGTCCCATTGGAGCCGTTCTATCGAGTAAAACTTCTGTACCACATGTTGTGACCGAAGCCGGTCACAAACCACAATACGAGCCACGTGACACACTATTAGAGGGCGCTTACTGTATGGATGTTTGGCCAGTTCCTCGGTGAACCTACAAACCAAAAATCGGATTTACAACCTATGGATCTTTGCACCCAAATAACGCTCAATAATGCTCAAATTCCTACGGTTAAAATCAGCCCATGAAAATAACTTCAATCCAATGCTTAAAAATCACTAATCAGGCTGATTTTTGGTCTGCAGGTCCAGCGAGGGACTGGCTAAACATCCATACGATCAGCATCCTCCAACTTTTCATCCTGGGCTTCATAAACAGGCCTTGACAAGTTGAAATGCTACTCGGATGGCAAGACGCGAAGTATGGAGTTCCATCCCACTGCTCCTTTGTACTTTTTTGAGTTTTTCCAATGTTTAAAAAACGGCCATTATAACGACCGTTATTTTCTGGAAAATTTTGTGAAAAAAAACGGCCGTTATTTTCATTTTTTTCGTTATTTTTCATTATTTTCCGTTATTTTCCATTTTTGAAATTTTGAAATTCAAATTTTAAAATTCAAAATTTGAATTTCAGCGCCATTTTTTTCCGTTATTTTCTCATTTTTTCCTTTTTGCCCCTGAGCGTTTTTTTTCGTAATAACGGAAAAAACGGTAACGCCCCCAGTCCATTATAACAGTCCCCTTTAAACCTTGCTTTTTTCTAATAAGGGCGTGTTTGATAGCACAGAAAATCTTCCCGAGAAAGAAAATGCTTAAAATGGTTAGTGATTTGTAACTAAGAATACATATTTCGATTATGTGAGAAAATAAAAGTGTATTTTCAGGTGGAAATGAATTCTCAGCTATCTAGATGGGAATGAATTCTGGGCTTAGTAGAGAAAATTATCCATATTTAAATGGCTTGGTAGGGAAAATTATACAGATTTGAAATGGTTATCTAACAATGGGCAGTCGTTTTTACCCAAGGAAAAGGCAATTTTTCTAGTTAGCAATCAAACACTCCCTAAGATTTTGTTGTTTATATCATTTTAGAATGAACCCCATGTTTTGGGATGCATCCAAGTTGTATTTATGAAGTTATTCAATTAATAAAAATTTCTTTTTTATTGTCATTTTTATGAATAATGGGCTTGGGCATGGACCTTGTTTTATATTGGGCTTTGTGTAAGGTTCGTCATGTACAATGACCATGTTTATATATGGTATGCCACAACCTAGGTATTTAATAAATAATCATGTATATTAATTAATCTATATAACAAAATAGGGAAATTGTCTCCCTACTTATCCCCCCTCTTATCGGCTTCATAAAGGATGGTCCCGATCTTATCCCACAAAATAGACGGTGGATCTCAGTCACTCATGAGCAATTTTGGGAAATGCTTTGTCGGAGAGTGCCGAGGGCACGGGCCATCGACTAGTATATTATAAGCTAGGTTATTTCTATTAATTAATTGTATGTCTCATACATTGATGTAGGGAGTATTACCCAGCAAAATTGTTGGGAGCAGTAGGAGGAAGGGTGAGTTGTAATTTAAAGCACTCTCTTGACAGACTTACTTGATTTAGTGAAATACCTAAATAATGAGTCACTAATAGGAAGAGAACCAATAGGAAGAAAGTATTTTTTTTTTAAAGATTCTAGAAACCTATTAGGAGTATTAAGGCGGAGAGAGGCTTTCTCTCTCCCTAATTATGCAACACTCCTTAGAAAGGGATGTTGTGGACAACTCTCATCCTAGTCAAACAAATAAGGAAAGAGACATTTCTCTTCCACGCAAACCAATCAATGGAAGGGGTGATGTGGACCTCTTCCACAGAAGCAACCTACTTTGTGTTGGAGAGGGAGACCCTCACTATGCAAAATCTTTGGCTAGGAAGAGAAAGAAAAGGAAGAGAAAATGATCCATTAGAGAGAGTTTGAAGTCATGCACAACTTGATAGGTAGGGATCTCACCTTCATATGTTGTACATGGTGTTTTCTATATTTTTTCTACATGCATGATCCATGTTTTGTTTAAATTTTAGATCCACCGTGTGTTTTAAATCATGCATGTTTAATTAAAGAAAAGGAAATTTTTTGACATACGGCCCCATGTTATTTTTATAATTTGACATGCCCCCCCCCCCCCATCCATGATTTGAAAAAGCTGACATACCCCCCTATGACTCGGTCCACTGTCATTTGACCCGAGTTGACTATCGAATATTGTATTGAATGACAAAAACACCCTTGTCTTCAACTTTGGAACGAGGGTTTGGGCCAAAACCCAAACCCCAAATCAATAGGCTGTGGTGGACGATCAGCCAAGAGACTCCAATGGGTTGGCCACTCATCACCGAGAAACAACCCACTGGAGTCTCTGTCATTTGACCAGTGTTGACCCGAGTTGACTATCGAATATTGTATTGAATGACAATAACACCCTTGTCTTCAACTTTGGAACGAGGGTTTGGGCCAAAACCCAAACCCCAAATCAACAGGCTGTGGTGGACGACCAGCCAAGAGACTCCAATGGGTTGGCCGCTCATCACCGAGAAACAACCCACTGGAGTCTCGTGGCCGGTCGATCACTACTCCGGCAACAATTTAAAACTCAAAAAAAAAAAAAAAAAAAAGCACATAATTTTATTTTTAAAAATTTTATTAACAAAAATGAAAAACAAGAAGAAGAGCAATTTAGATTTTAAACTTTTGAGACATGGATTTTGAAAAGATGGGTTCTCTCGCATTCCCTCATGTGTTTTATCTATTTTTATAGGATTTTTTTTCAATCTTTGTTTAATTCATACAAAAATCAAAGAAAAAATCGCAGGTTTACTAACATGGGTTTTTATTTTTATTTTTAATCTCCTCTTTTCATGTTTGATTTAGGGTTTGGGTTTTGGCCCAAGCCCAAACCCTTGTTCTAAGGGTGAAGACAAGGGCACTTTGGTCCCTCAATACAATATTTGGTAGTCAACTGGGGTCAACAAATGATAGTGGACCAAGGGGGGGGGGGGGGGGGGGGTGTCAAATTTTAAAAATAACATGGGGGTATGTCAAAATTTTCCTAAAGAAAAATACTATGATCAATAATTGCTCATATAAAAAATTATTTTTGATAGTATATCTTTCTTGTATATGTTGTTTTTCTAAATCGATCCATGCTCTTCTAGAAAGAAATCTTCGCCACCAGTTGTGTCAAGAATCCATCATCGACGCGACACCATCTATGAATGTACGGAAATAATGCTCTCTGGTGACGTCCAGGCGACCAGTGTTCAACAGCTATCATCCAATGTGGTTAACATACGTCTTATATCTTAAATCTAATCGTGCAAAGGATGTTAGGATATTCTATTTATGTGGGGGCATGTTGTGGCTATTCCCATCTGCCTACCAAATATCAATCACCAAAAAACAGAATAAAGAAGCCTTGGAGATGAAAATCTCCACTCCAGTCTTATTCTCATGCTATCAACTCCAACTTGCTTTTGCCATACCAAAAAAACAATAAAAAAGACATAAAAAATGGTTTTGTACCGCAGTCACATACCGACCATGGTCATTACCGTCACTCTCACCCAGTCACGTGGGTTCCCACCCTTCCTTCAACAAATTTCTAAGAGACTAACACGGACGGTGCAAATTTAACAGTCCCTCGTCATATCGTGACGCGTAGTTTACAAAAAAAAAACCTGAGGACATCCTACGGCCTTGATTTATCCGTACAACTGGATGACGCAGCACGTGGGTGGCGTGACAAACGCTGTCACACTGCCATTTGGTGCTAACGCGGCCCTTTCTCCTATTTATACTTCTCTCTTCTCCTCCAACTACCAAGGGCTCTCAAAGTTAGTGAACAGGAGAGGGAGAGAGAGAGAGAGATGTCGTCGGTGGCGGAGTTAGCATCTCAGGAAGGTCAGCAAGATGGCACCGAACGTGTAGATTCATTCCACGTGGCAGATCTAACGACTACCAACCTCTCTCTTCCATCTGAGACATTTCTCAAAGCGGCCATCGCCCTCAAAGACCAGGTACGCTTTTAATGACTTTGTTGCCCTTTTGTTGATTCGGGTGTCCAGCACTGTTGCGGAGCAAGCTTGGTCATTTACCAAGTGAGAGGACGGGGGGTGTAGGTTAAGTTCGTATCACCCGTTAAAACACTTTAATTCCTTCTGTTGGTGGGTGCTAGGTGGTGGAAGCGACATGGAAAGAAGGCGGAGGACAGAGCATCGACCCAACCGTATACACAGGCTTGCTTGGCACAGCTTTTACTTGCTTGAGGTCGTACGAGGCCACTGCTAAACAGCAGGACCTGCTATTGTGCGCCGAGATCGTCGATACGTGCGCCGTGGTCGCACGTTCCTCTAAAAGGTTTGTTTTCTTCATTATTATCTCCTGGCTCCTACTACTAAAGTAAAACTTGCCTGACCGCCCACAATATGAACCACGTGTAACACTCTTAGAGGACGGTGACCGTATGGATGTTTAGCCAATCTCTATGTGGACCTACAAACCAAAAATCAGCCTGATTAGTGATTTCAAACCTTTCGATCCTTTATCCCAAATAATGGTCAATAATGCTCGACTTTCCACGGTAAAAACCAACCCATGAAAATGACTTTAATCCAACGCTTAGACATCACTAATCATGTTGATTTTGGGTCGTAGGTCCACCTAGGGATTGGCTAAACATCCATACGACCAGCGTCCTCTAATAATGTGTCACGTGTCTCATATTGTGTACAGTCAGGGGCATCCCTGACCATCAGACAGTCAGCAAGTTTTACTCCACTACTATCTTTCAATCTGTCCACCGCTCCGAAGAATCTCAGTGGTGAGTGGTGACTGGTGTGGGACCACCGATTATTCGCGAGCCCGATAGATATTCCTCATCTGATTTAATACGTCTTATACAACTAGCTATTTGTATACACCACCTATTCTTCTAGTCGGTGCAGTTGGCCCAGATGCCCCATCGTCCATCATCTGGAGTGGGATTCAGTAGATGAGCCACATCCCAGTAATTCCCCTGATAGAATGATCCTAACCATTTGATAAATAGACCTTCATGTGGACGATGATCAACGGTAGCATATCCAAGAAGTGGACCATCGATCGAAAGGTCTGATTTGCTATTAGGATTACTGATCATGTGGGTGGAGATGATCTATAGAAATATATTTGGTTCGTAAACTTGTGTATACGTGTTGTACCCTTGTAAATCATCAAGTTTTTCTCTAGGGCCTGTTTGGTCGCCGAAGTAAGTTAGAATTAAGAGCAAACAAGTCTGAATGGGAAAAGGAGTCTCTGAAGAGAATCCAAACAGACCCTTACAATGTCAGAAATCGAAATAGTGAAGTTTTTTTTTTATGTTGTTCGGTATAATTGCAGGCACGTGACCTTTTTATGTGGAAGAGGAGGGGTTTACGCACTTGGAGCTGTGGTCGCTAATTACAGAAATGACCTTGAAAGGCGCAACTTGTTCTTGGACTTATTCCTTGAGGTATTTTTGCTGTTATGAATTTTAAAAAAATTACCCTTTTTCTTTGATCCTGTGTGAACCAAGAATCTGTTTTTGAGTGTAAGGAAAGTCTAAGGTCTACTAACATATAGATAGTAAGTATGGTCTATAAAGCAATCACATTAAAAATTGTAGGGTATTTTAGTTACACCCTCCTGAAATTTGAAAGTCATTTGTAAGGATCTACATGCCAAAAATTTTTGGATTATTCCATTGACTTGTGTGATCTCTTGCTGATAAAAAAAAAGTCATCGTTTTAAAGAAAAGTTAAGATCACCAGTCAAAATATATAAAGGGTTAAGATCGTCTGATCTGGTCAATTTTCTGAGATTTAGAAGGGCTAAAGGTCCCATGGGCTGAATGTGTCAGCTTGCTCAGCTGGTAAAGTTTGTGGGTGATGATACCGTAGACCTGGGTTCAAAACCCGCCTTCACTGATATCTTTAAAAACAGGCATAACTACTGAAAAAATTAAAAAGAAGGTCCCATGTGCTTCTATGATTGCTTTACATAATGTTCACAACCAATAATGGAGTTTATAATTATTAATCATTCTTGGAGTAAGGGCCATCTCTACCTTACCGCCACTAAGGCGGTCCTACGTAGCACTTTTTTTGTTGGGCCTACTAACCACATGGATGTTTTGCCCACCCTTTGTTGGATATACAAACCAAAAATTAATCTGATTGGTTATATCTAGCGATAGATTCTAGTACTTTTTAAGATTGATTCTAGCCGTCGGATTCAAATATGTTTTTAGGTAATAAATCCAATGGTTAGAAATCATCAAGCAAGCTGATTTTTAGTGCTTTTATCTACCAGTAGGTGGGCTGAATATGCACGCAGTCACTGGGCCCAGAAAAATGATATATGTAAGGTCACGAGAGTCCGTTGCAGTGTCATCTGCATCTAAACATTTTCCATATCTTTTGATTATCAAGAATAGTTGTTAAATAAAGATTTTCTATTATAGTGTTATTTAAATATAAAAAAGGCCTTATACAGAGTTTTCGCCTTAGGCCTCAACTTGTATCGAGACGGCCCTGCATGGAGTCCCCCTGTATTGTTACCTTAGATCAATCCATGTGTGCTTGAATGATTGCCTAGGGCGGCCTGTTTGGATGTATTACATAACATATTTGCCACTACCATTCAGTTTGTTTCAAACTTCTTTTTGGGTATCGGGTGATTTTTTGTGTGGCAACCATGAGTTCACGGGTTCGATCTCAGCTCACGGATTCTTTTTTCTCATTAGTTTTCTTAGAAGAATGTATGGAAGGTAGATATTCCCCCTCAAAAATATCATGATTCATTGTGCTTGTGGTCTAGTCAAACTTATAATATCTATTTCGTGTTTTGATGTTGTCGTAACCAATCTTTTCTTTTGAGAATTGGAATTAGCTAGGGTAGACGTTATCGTCAAAACGTTCTTTACCTGATCTTCAAATAAAATATCTTCATTTCAACGACTTTTCAATGTGGTCCTGGACCATACACGGGTCGTTTTCTCAAAAATAAGTGGCAATCCATGTGCTTTGGAAAATCAAGTATGGGTACAGATAATTTCATGGGCGCGCACTTGTGTCTTGCTTTGACTAAGCCCAAACTCGTTTTTCATCCCTCCACCTGGTCACTTTCATTGTTGGGGACCTTTCGAAACAAACAATATGATTTTTGTTTTGGATTGGACATGATTTTATGGAGTGTGGATTATGCATCGATTTGCATGTGGGCCTTTACTGCTTTTCCGTTGGGCACCTTTCAAAACAAGAATATAATTTTTTGTTTGGGTTGGATTTGATTTTTTGGAGTTTGGATTATGTGTTGATTTGCATGTGGGTCTCCCATAGGTGTAGTTAAGTGCTTTTCCGAATACTAGCACTACCCAATTGACTTGAAGGAAAATTAAAACCTGGTTTTCACTTAGGTGGCCGGGCTAAATTTTGTTCATTAACTTTGTTACCAAACATGCTGTTAGTGCATTGAGGATGATGCAGCCGTACACATATGTACTCTTGTGGGTCGGGGTAGTGGTGCAACACGGGCGCGCGGGTAGGGTTGGGTTGTCAACCCTTTCTTTAGAACACTCAGCCCGACCTCAACCCCTTGGGTTGGGTTGAGTTGATTGGGCTGGTTAAGACAAATCTAGAGAGATACATACAATTTGATCATCCTGCATTTTTGTACCTTTAGGCATCAATAAAAGGAAAACCAAAGCACAAATAACAATAGCAGAAAATACCCCAGGACTGCCCACAAAATACTGTTAACCTCTTTTCCCTAAGCAAAACCAGAAGGAAGATTTACAAGCCAAGAAACTCCCCCTTCCCCCAAACCCTAAAAAAAAAAAAAAGAGGGAAGAGCAAAAGTCAGAGATGAGGGAATTTGATGGCATACAAGAGGGGGAGAGAGAGAGAAACCTATTGCAGATTGTAGGCGGCTGGCTGGTGTAAATCCTTGCAAACCCGAGCCCAACCTTGAGCTTTTTAAAATCCAACTCAAGCCCAGCCCAAAGTCAGGTTGCCCGTCAGGCTCAGGTTGGACCCGCCCAAGTTGCAGCCCTAATATATGATGGAACCTTAGTGCATTGAGGACGATGTGGCCTACACACCCTCCACTGAAGTCATCAAGCCAACCACCTCTTGGATGGAGCATAGGCTGTAATTCAGATTGATCAGACACATGAGGGTTATGCATCCTACTCACCCTCCACTTGGTGCTTCTTTGATGGAAAGAAGCCCCAAGTTCAGAATGATTGGACACATCAAACTACTTGATGTGCCTTCTTTCCCTGCTGTTGAATGCTGTTTATTCTCTTTCAGACAGATTGGATGTTTAAAACCATACCATTTTGTCGTCTTAATTTGTATTTACACATTGCACCGAGATTACTGTTAAATATTTTGTAAGTAATTCTGTGATTTATGCTTCATCTAAATGGAAAGCTACTAAGTCAGTTCATCTACTTATGTAGCACTTTTGTTACTATAATTATATGGCATTGAATTGTCGGAGCTTGAACCAGTCAGTGCTGCTGTTTGAGGATAATTCTCACGACTAATGGTATCTAATTCACCGATGTTCAGGTGGCACAAGAGAGAGCACTCCCTACTGGACCAGAAGAGGGTGGTTTTGGTATGCCGTACGAGCTTCTCTACGGTCGAGCAGGATTTCTGTGGGCTGCCTTGTTCATAAACAAGCATCTTGGGCAAGATACACTGCCCAAGGACATTCTCATGCCAGTCGTGGAAGCCGTGTTGGCCGGGGGTCGGGCAGGGGCATCTGACAACACAGCCTGCCCATTGATGTATAGGTGGCACGGAACAAGGTATTGGGGTGCAGCCCATGGCCTTGCTGGGATCCTGCAAGTGCTACTCCACTTCCCACTTTCTGGAGAAGATGTGGAGGATGTTAAGGGGACTCTAAGGTACATGATGAGGAATCGGTTCCCCCACAGTGGCAATTATCCTTTGAGTGAAGGGAACCCAAGGGACAAGTTGGTGCAGTGGTCGCATGGTGCTACTGGCATGGCCATCACTCTGTCCAAGGCAGCTCAGGTTAGTCTCTCCAGCACAATTAAATTAATTCAATAATGTCCATTGAATTAAAGAAGTTAACTATTGTAGACGCGAAATGATTCTTCATAAGCAAAAAATGTCAAGTGTCATGGAGCACATGCTGGGGACTGGGATCCACCGATCCAATGGGTTCCACACAGATCTCCTAAAATTGACAAAGCGAACGATGTCAACTATCTTATTTATCCCATTCTTTTTGTTGATATGGGAAAACATCAAGAATGGCTCTGAGATAAAATCTTATTGGTGGGATGCTAAGATCATCTGAATGCTTATAGATTTTGACCAAGGACTTCCTTTTTTTTTGGTAGATTGTGTGTTGCTTCATGTACTGTCCTAATTCAGGAACTTATGTTGATGGTGTGCTAGTAAGATTGATGTGTGTTTTAGTTTTTTATGCTCTTGCCTTCGAAAGGCACTTCTGAATTCTGATTGATGGGTATGAGGAATTATGGCTAGAATTGTGACATAAGATGGACATTGATGGTAACTGTTCTGCATCTGATTAGAGAAATACTAATAATGTGAGTGATTAAAGCAAAACTTGACGAATCGTGTACCTGAAACAAGGATGTGTATTTTGTTTATGTAGGTATTTTCCAATGACAGGGAGTTCCGTGATGCGGCGATAGAAGCAGGGGAGGTTGTGTGGAAGAATGGGTTGGTGAGGAAGGTGGGTCTAGCTGATGGCGCGAGTGGAAATGCCTACGCATTCCTTTCGCTCTATCGTCTGACAGGGGAGAGCATTTACATGGAGAGAGCCAAAGCATTTGCGAGTTTCTTGTATCACAATGCCAGGAAGCTTGTAGTTGCTGGTCATGTCCGAGGGGGCGACCATGCGTATTCTCTCTTCCAAGGGCTTGCAGGAACAGCTTGCCTTTGGTTCAATGTGGTATCACCGGAAAGCTCAAGGTTCCCTGGTTTTGAGCTGTAAGGAAGAGAAGGGAGGAGAGCTTGTAATATTCATGTATATATACAAATGGATTGTGGGGAATCTGTTTCCTATAGTCCAGCTTTAAGATATCACAGGTCCTCTTTGTGCATGAGGCACTTATTTAAATGAGCATCACTTCACTAGTACTTATGAGATTTTCATTCTGATCTTCAAATTTAGTCTACTACAACCAATATTGGATATCTATCATCTCCGTCCTCTAACCGAACAAGTTTAAAATTCCTGTTTACAGCGCAGTGGCTGGCTGCGGTGCTTATGAACCTTCACTTGTGGTGGAAGTGCTTAGCTGGCATCACTATTTGCCAAAGCAAAACCACCGTTAGATTCACAGGCCGAGGGCACGAGTCATTAATAAAAGGGTCGTGATGTAACAAGCTGTAGCTCACGTTTTCGGCATCGGCTACTCACCGCTGCCATCTACCATTTTTTTAAGCAACGGCTAAATTCATCAAGCAAGTGCATTTTTGGTATGAATGTCTATTAAGGATACCCGACGCCAAAAGCGTGAGCTACAGATCAGATGGCAGCTGAGTAACAAAGTAACAAAAATCGCTATACCTGACGCCAAAAGCGTGAGCTACAGCTTGTTACATCGCAACCCTTGATAAAAATAGCTGAAAAGTCACTTGCAGAAATAATTCGTGTCCTCGGGTCCTAAATTCATATCCCAATTGAATTAGGGAAAGTGGGAACACACTATACCTGACGCTGAAAGCATAAGCTACAGCTTGTTACATCGCAAACCTTGATAAAATAGCTGAAAAGCCACTTGCAGAAATAATTCGTGTGTACTTCATATCCGAATTGAATTAGGGAAAGTGGGAAACAGTAATTTGTGTCGGACCATGTACTCCTGTTCTTTTTTATTTTTTTGTGGAACCTTACCCCTCAAGATGCTAAAAAAGATTTAGAAATATGAGTAAAAGAGCAACACAATACCAGGAAAATCAAACTAGGCTCTAATGTGAGGAGTACACATGTTGTCCAGCCTAATAAACCCAACAAGTCTTGCGGGACCATTGTCTATAAATTCCATATACGATCTAGCAAGTAACATAATCCAAACCATGTAGTCCACCGCTACATTCGACTCTCGGTAAATATGCATGATAGAGTACTCAAATTCTTTCAAGATTTCAATGACTTTCCACCACCAGGATTTAAGATGCCAAGGTATGAGAGTAGGATTAATGATCCAAGACACCACAAGCTTCGAGTCAAACTGAATATTAACTTTGTAGATGCCAATCTTCTTACACAACTTAAGCCCATCAAGAATGGCCCTCAGCTTTGCTAAATTGGTAGCTCCCTCACCATAGAATGAATGGAAAGCCAAGCGAAGGCTACATTTATGATCTCGGGTCCTAACTTCATATCCGAATTGAATTGAGGGAAAGTTGGAAATGGACACAATGTCGAATGTGGAAGGTGTACCATAAAAGTGGACCATGTACTCCTAAATTAATATCCGGATTGAATTGAAGGAAAGTGGGATATAGACACAACACCCACGACACCAAATGCGGAAGGTGTACCATGTGCCTTTTCTCTTTTTCTTCTTTTTTTTCCCAAGGCCTAAGAGGGGTTTTAGAGGGCGTTTGGGAACGGGAGGTTCTAGGAAAAGGAGGTAAAAGCAATTCTACTTGTAGTAGAAGTTACTAGTTGATTTTTTATCTCCAAAAAAGTCATAGAAATTAAAGAGTTGGGAGGCTTTCTAATTTTTGAGAAGTAATTTCTTATAGAAGTTAAAAGCTAAAAAAATTAGCTTCTGTTTTAAGCTAATTTTTTAACTTTTCAAAAGTTAAAATATGAAACACATCCAAACTAACTTTTTAGCTTATAAGAGTCAATAAGTTACTTATTTTTGTGTTGCCAAACGGCCCCTTAGCTATTAAATTAGAGTACCACATTATCTGAATCCAGGACTAGAAAACATCCCATGAAAATCACTCAAATTCAACGGCTAATAATAAGGCTAATTTTTTGTCTATAGGTTCACCAAGGGTTGAGATAAGCATTCATGGATGAGTAGGGCCAATGACTAAACCACAAATCAGGCTAATATTTTGTCGGTTCACCAAGGGGTAGGCCAAACATTCATGGATCAGTAGGGCAAGAAGAATTACTACTTGACATTTTCTCAGGCCTACGAGATCAGTCCTAACGAGAGACCAAACCTTTCTCAGGCGATCATGGTTAAGGGTAATTTAATCTGACATGATTGTAGGGTTATGGCTTATCCAAGAAGTGGGCAATCTGAGAGCATCTCCAGCATGTCCTCATCTTCGTTCTCCAAGCCAAAATTAAGAAAAAAAACTCAAATTCATCCTCCATCAGGGTCGCTAACTTCCTCACAATTTTGATGGGTTAGCTAAAAAAACTCCCCACCCCACTAATGTTAGCGAAATTTCTCATTGGTCATATCTTCCCGCAATTTAAAATCTTACCATTTTACCCTTTTGCAAGTCCATATATGTGCGAGGATCAAAAGTAGTTTTATAATTTAAAAAGGACAAAGTAATAATTTACTAAATCTCTTAGCTATTTTGAGGAAGCAAATGCAAATAACAACTTTTTGTAAAAGCTCTTATCCGTAAAAAAAGGCCGATTGTTACCTAAATATGGCAAAAGGGATGAGGACGTGCTAGAGATGCACTGAATCGGTGGGCGGAATACAATGCCACAAACTAAGCCTGATCTGACAGGTCTAGTAGTAATGCAAAAGTATCTTTAATCGATTTATTTTATTTTTTTGGATAAGCAATTTTCTATCAGACAACGTTAGAGGTTTGTGGGTAGAACTTTGCAGTATGAGCCACGTGGCACACTTTTAGAGACCATTGATCGTATGGATGTTTGGCCCATCCCTAGATGGACCTACATACCAAAAAATCAGCCTGATTAGTGATTCCAAACCTTTCTTTGTACCCCAAATAATCAACCCAAGAAAATAACTCCAATGCATCTTTAAAAACCACTAATCAGACTAATTTTTGGTCTGTAGGTCCACCTAGGGTTGGACCAAACATCTATACGGTCAGCACTCTCTAAGAGCAGTGTTCGAGCTAGGAAGAGTCCTCCCGTCGCTTTTAATTTCTGACTTTTTTTTGGAGGAATAAAATCAGCTAGTAACTTCTACTACAAGTAGAAGTGCTTTTGCTTCTCGTTCCCAAACGTCCCCTTAGTCTTTACCCACCTTACACAACATGAACATATTTTATGCGTTCACACGTAAATGTGTGCATATCAAATGCTCCTATCCCTCTTTTGGTTCACATGCCGTCCCCTCGTAAGGGTAACGTTAAATGACCGTTGTACCGTTACAATGGACGATTTAAAACCTTGGTTTTGTTTCATAGGCCTCCAATCAGGCTTGGACTAGTTTAAAAAATAAAATATAGTAACGAATAGAAATAAGAAGATTTGAAAATAAGAATGATAAGAAGGTGTGAATCAGTTTTGGATCAGGTTCAGGTCAGGTTCAGTTGGACTCCTGTTTGGCACCGCAATATTGACAAGTGATGGCTCATCTGCGACCAGTTCTTTCCATGCGATCCCACTTAGGTCCATATCTGAGAATGATTTCCACCACTATTGATTTGGCATTACCCGGGATTAATTCCACTTGATGGGCCACAAAGGATTTGACCTTCTTAACTTCTCACGTCCTCCTTGCTCATCTCTTGAAAAAATTCCCAAGTCCCAACCAATTTAAACCGCTACTTGTTCTTCAACCTTTTCTTCCTGACAGTCACCCTCATGCGTCTCAATCATTTTACAAGAATTGCTCATGGAAATAAATGTTGTCGGGCTTGGGTACCTCCATTTTTGACACCCATTTTGGTGTACCCACATAGAAGATGAATCAATGGATGATTTTTGGTGGGGATGATCTCCTCACAAAAATTCAAATCATTCTGATATTCAGACTGGTTTAGAAGCTGAAGAATTATCGACCGTATGATCTCCTCACCAAATTCAGCCATTGATTCATCTTTTATGTGGGTACGCCAAAATGGGGGTCAAAATGGGGTCCCCCCCGAGCCCGATCCATGTTATAATATAGTGGGTTTTTTTTATTTTTTTAATTGGGTGGGCAAATTGCCTTAGGGCGTGTTTGATTGCCAAATTTCTCATGGAAATTTTGCCCAAGCCTGGAATTCATTTTTGTTCCACATGGGTGAAATTTGGGAATTTATTTCCATGTGATAATTCACCCTTATTTTCTCACGTAGTTGGAAAATGTATATTTTCTCAGGGTGCAATCAAACAGCCTCCAGATATATTTTCTCAGAATTTTTAAAAAAGAATATAATGAATAGTTAATCCTGGGTCACAAGCTTAATTTTTATCCGGGAGATACGTCCTTCGAAGGGGGCGTTTAGTTACTCTTTTTTTTTACAAATTTTCAAAAATTCTATCTATTTTTATAAATTGTTTAAAATTAATTTTTGTTTAAAAAATTTTCCGTAAAAAAAATTATGTATCAACACTTTCTAACATACAAATCCTTTTTCCTTAAAACTGTTTTTTTTATAAGCATACGAAGCCTTAATGGCAAGAATCGTTTCTAGAAAACTTTTCTATGAGCAACTATAAACTTTAAACAATCAGCTGATTTTTGTTTGTAGGTTCCACCTAGGGATTGGCCAAACATCCATACGGTCAGAGTCCTCTTAGATCAATTGATCAACATCGTGTTCATTCAAATCTCCCACCAATTAGATGGGCCATTGCCCAAAAGTCATACCAATTGTATGCTTCTATCCATCGGATCAATGGACTTTTTTCTATAAGGTCAACAATCTAAAACCACTCATCCAATCTTACAGTTGGAATCAATGTATAAAAGGGGCCCTTATAATGGTATAACTGACTGGGGGCGGTACCGTTTTTTCCGTTGTAACAAATTGTAACGCTCAGGGGCAAAAGAGGAAAATAATGGGGAAATAACTGACATAACGGAAAATACAGAAATAATGGTGCTGAAATTCAAATTTTGAATTTCAAATTTCAAAAACGAAAATAATAACTTTTTTTCCACAAAATTTCCCAGAAAATAACGGCATTATAACGGAAGTGGTAACAAAAATAACACCTGTTATTTTAAAAGCGTTTTAACGGTACATAACATAACGGGGGAGGTCTGAATCTGTTATAACGGCCGTTTTTAAAACCATGGTACGGTTGAAATCACTTGTAGAAAAAAAAAACTGTTTTAGATCGTATCCATCCAAGCGGTACCCATTAATTAATCGATGCTCATGATCGATGGAGAGTTTTGATGATCAAAGCTGTCTAGATGATTTTTATAATTATCACCTTGACCAACATACCTTCTGCGTTACAAATCACAACATAAACTCCGGTTTTTTCTGTTGAAAACAGGTATCTGCAGCCGTGGTTTCAAACTGTTTTCTCCCCCTCCTTTCGTATCCAAAACGTAGGGCACGTCTTTGTACTCATTACTGTGCTTTCCGTGACCTTAAAGACAACAATTTTAAGTAACTAACCAAAGAAAAGCCCATGGTAAAGCAAAGTCAATAGAAGAGCCCCAGGTTTAGTTGACCCACTTTGGGTTATAAGGATCTCCTCTGTCAAACTTAGAAGGATAACCATGGAGATCAGAAGCAAAATACAAGTTCTTTATGATGCTTGCACCATCTTTTTCTCTCAAAAACAGCCTCCTTCCTTCCAAAAGATTCACTGGTTGAGAAGTCTCTTAGGTACTGGAAGTCTGGAACACCCCATTACTAATTTTCATAGTTTTTTCTTCTTTTTTTTTTTTTTTTTTTTTTTTGATTTCTTACCTGTATTATTTCTACCATGAAATGTAGATACCATAGAAGCCATAGATGTCGGAATCGATGAATTCAACACACAACAATCGGAGTTCTCATGGGTAACAACATCAAACCAGCAGGGATTGATTTGCGGGCAACGAGTCTCGGAAATAACATACATTCATATCCACGAATGCGAGAATTTCTCTGTAAGCATGTCGATATAACCAGTTACTAGATCAGAAATTTTGATACATCCATATTTTTATTAGTGTCTATAATACGTGATCGTATTGAATTTTGTTTTATGGGAGCTTAAATGGATTTGAATTGTTATGAACAGATCGGCGTGTTCTGCTTCCCGGCAGGAGGGGAACTTCCTCTACATGATCATCCTGGGATGACAGTTCTAAGCAAAGTTTTGTATGGTTCCATGTATATCAAAGCTTATGATTGGGTGAAAATGGAGAATTCTAATTGTAAAACAGGTAAGCTAAAAAAAAAATTCGAGTTTTTTGGACCAAGTAGTCGATCAGATGTCCTCGGGATCGTGTTTAGTGTAAGAAACTTCAATTGAAATCGATGCATAGTAAACGATGTGTTTCTGTTGAATTGTGGGTGCAGTTGGGTTAGCTAGTACTGCTGTTGATGGCATTTTCAGAGCTCCATGTGAAGCTTCTGTTCTTTTTCCAAGGAGCGGCGGAAACATACACTCTTTCACTGCCTCGACTCCTTGTGCTATCTTGGACGTGTTGTCTCCACCTTACTCTGAAGAATTCGGGAGGCCGTCGACTTACTACTCCGACATTCCCATTCCTTCACTTCCCGGTACGTTACAAGGGTCCTATGTGACTGTTATCATTGATGCCTAACTTGGAGTTCATATGTTTTACATTTCTGATCTTGTGACACAGGTTATGTGATACTGGAGGAGAAAGATTTGCCTGATGATCTAGTCGTTACGGGGGCACCATATCTCGGTCCCCAACTCGTCACCGACGTCGACTTGTATTGACTAGTGTATAAACTGTTCATCATCTTCTGTAAATATTACATGGAGCTTCTACATAGACTATCAATAATTAATTCACTGCTAAGGGTCTAATTACTTGGATTAAAACACCAACTTGACCTAAATGTGATTTTAAGATGCGGATTGCGCCATTTTTTAAATTTGTGCTAACTGCATTTTGGGTATCGAATGAGCGTTTAGATATCACACAATTAACTTACGCCGTCCTAAACAACCTCAAAACATTAATGGTGATCAAATATTTTCCAGCTGCAGCAGGCAAATTAGTGGGCTTGGCTAAATATTGGGCGCGGGCAAATGCGTGCCTAACCTGCGCGGGCAAATATTAGCGCGCGCAAATATTTTCTTTTCCCACCACAGTGGCCTGCCAAACATGCCCTAAGATTTGGTAAAAACCCTACCAAAATATACAAGAAAATCTCGATATTTCGCCACAGACTAGTCATTATAAAATAAATATAAATTAATAAGTAAATATTCAGCGAGTCCAAGAATCCTAATTTTTTTAGGGTTTTTCGACTCCAACACCTTGTATTCATGTCGAACTCCGACACACGTGTCCGTGTCCGTGTCCATGCAACACAGAGCTGGAAATGTTTAGCTATTTTTACTTGACAAAACTCAGCTAAAAAAACTGACTCCATTAATCCTCTAGGAGGGTTTTGCACTGAGACCTAATTCTCACAGGATTAATTCTAACCATTTGGT
The DNA here is from genome assembly GCA_035048495.1 of Euptelea pleiosperma. Lineage (NCBI taxonomy): Eukaryota > Viridiplantae > Streptophyta > Magnoliopsida > Ranunculales > Eupteleaceae > Euptelea > Euptelea pleiosperma. Next base: position 27,730,008 of record CM068542.1, on the reverse strand, counting down.
TTCCCTTATTCGATGTGGGCCCTTAATTTATTTATGAAAAAAGAGGAAGCACAACTATTAAAAAATAATTAAAAATCGTCATCCTTAGAAGATTTATAATATGTGGTTGTTGATGCTATTGATGGTTGTGGTCTGTGCGGGATGAACAGTATTGTCCCTAGGCAGGCTCGATCCCTTCCCATCGCTGACCCTCCTGTCGCCGTTGATGGTCCATCATTGCATTGGGCTTGGATTATACACCCGACAAATGACACAAAGTTGAAGCAGTGCCAGTCGTACCTGATAAAACAAACCAGAATGTGATTATGAGTTCTTCACCATCAAGCACAACGAATACAACTTAAGCCTCACTTGTTGTAAGCTCATCATCGAGCTTTCCCATGATAAATGCTGGGACAAACTCTTCCCTTTGGACTCTCTCGATTTTGTTCTCACGAAGGCCTGTGAATACAAGATTCGAATAGAAGGGTCATCCCAACCCCCCACCATCATATCTCCTATTGATGATTGGTATAGATAGAAGATGATGCTTTTGGGAGGATTTATGGTGTGGTGATCAACGTCTTATGGAGAGGCCTTTCCCCGTCTATACTCCCTATCCTTATGTAAAGACATATTCATTGTTTCTGTGTGGAATGAGAATGGCCAAGATGGCTATTGGGATCTAAATTTCAGGAGAAACCTCATTGAATGGGAAGGAGAGTAGTTGGCATCTCTGAACGACTTATTGCAACAATATATGGTCGCCCCATCAGAGGACTACCTTTCTTGGACTCACTCCAAATTTGGGTTTTCACGGTGAGCTCTCTATATGATGTTTTGGCTTGTCCCAACCTTTCTCAATCAATCCTTTTCTCAGCCGCAAAAATTTTGGAAAGCAAAAGTGCCTTCAAAAATACGATTTTTTGCATTGACATCCTCCCTTGACAAAATACTTACTGCTAAAAATTTGATTGCTCACAAGTGGATGTTGGTAAATTTTTGTCCTATGTATAAATCCAATGGAGAAAGCACTGATTACCTTCTCGTGCATTGTAACTTTGTGTCACAGATATGGTCATACTTTTTGGTGCAAGTAGGTATTTCTTGGGTGATGCCAGAGTCGATTGGCACTTTATTAAGTGGATGGCCAAGGGGGGAGATTTTATGAAGAATGCTACCATTTGCAATTATTTGGAGAATTTGGTGGGAAAGGAACAACATGACATTTAGAAGAGTAGAAGGCTCTATACAAAATACTATCATTAGTATAAGGCCTTTATGCACAGCTGGGGTAGTACATCATCGGACTTGTGGGGTGTTTTCTTCTCAGACATGGTGTTTTATTTTGATAACTTGTTGACAAGATAGACGTTTTTTGGATGTTTTTGTTTGTTTTCTCTTTTCTCAGCTTTGTACTTTGAGATCTTCTCGATCTCCTTTCCTTAATTTATATCTTTTGACTTATATATATATATATATATATAGGTCCACTGTAATAAAATTTTAAAGTATAAAGGGTATTAGAAAAATACATTTTTTAATAAGCTTTCTTGTGGGGCTTCTCCATTTTGCAAATATAAATCGTGCTTGGTTCGCTGTATTGGGATGCATTTTGTACTCCAGTGCAAATGCAATGAGTTGCATTGCAATCACTTACCATGGTTTTTGGACTGCACATGCTTGTATCTAGTTTCTTAAATGGTTTCAATAAAAGTAAGTGGGCAGTTTTGACCATGGTTTAAAAACGGCCGTTATAACGGATTTGGACCTCCCCTGTTACGTTATGAACCATTAAAACGCTGAAAATATAATGGCCGTTATTTCCCGTTATAATAGCAACCGTTATTTTCTGAAATTTTTTGTGAAAAAAGCCCTTTGTTTCCGTTATTTTCCCCATATTTTTCTGTTATTTTTCATTTATTGAACATTTAAATTTCAAATTTCAAAATTTGAATCGCAGTGCCATTTTTTCACTTTGTTTCCGTTATTTTCTGTTTCTGCCCCTGGGCATGGAAAAACAGTAACACCCCAGTCCGTTATACGGCCCCTTTTAAACCTTGGTTTCGACTTTCCCCATTTCAAAATTTTGCTTTTCTAACTTTCTCTTGAGTTGCCCCAATTTTCAGATGGGTCAAGATGGGGAGACAACCATTTGGCATACCCACCCACATAGAAGATGAATCAATGGCTGATTTTTGTTGAGGATGATCTCCTCACCATATAGATCATCCCAACAAAAAATCAGTCCATTTTGAAATTTCTAATCCCATCAAATGTGGTTTTCAAGTTACAAGGTAAAAATAGACGGTCCATCATTCTTCAACTTCTAAACCAGTCTACGAATATCAGAATGATTTGAATTTTTGTGAGGATGATCTCCTCACCATAGAGATCATCCCCGCCAAAAATCAGCCGTTGATTCATCTTCTATGTGGGTACATCAAATGGTTGTAAAAATTGTTGTCAAAAATGGTTGTCCCCCGATCTGACCCTTTGTCAGATTTGTCCCCCCAAATTGATCTCCTAGAAGTGTCCTTACTTTGCCCGTGTTTTCAAAATTGCTCTTTTGGTTTCAACTTTCTTATTTTACAATCTCTTCCAAAAATGTACCCAAAAATCACTTAAGTGCAACACACTTGACACCTAATAGTTAACCTATACTGGTATTTTTGTAACACCTCCATGCAATTTGAAAGTAAATAGTAATACCCCCCTCTAATTTTCACCAAAAAAGCTCCCCTTCAGTTTGGGCACCCACCCACTTCTTCTCCTTCGTGTAGAGAGAGAGAGAGAGACAAGGGGTGGGGTGGGGGTGCTCAAACTGGAGGGGACATTTTTGTCACACATGGTACTCAACTGAAAGACGGGGGTGACCGTAGAGCTACCCTTTATCTTATCTTGTCTCACACGAAAGTGAACAATTTGTTAAGCTTTTCTCCCAAAATCCCTATACATCTCGTGGGAGAAAAAATTCGCTGGGCCCGGGGACTTCAAACTTTGATGTCCCCCTCCCAAAATGTATGACAAGTACCCCTTGTTAACCACTAAACAGAGGCTTAACGCTGGTTGGGTTAAGGGATTGATGTACGTGTCTGACGTTTTGGGTGGGGGGACGTTTTGAAGTCCCCCGGGGCCAGCGAATGTTTTCTCCGTCTCTTGGTGCTTCACTTACTATCTTTTAAACACAGAGAGAAATTTCCAAAGATGGATGGCTCTATGATTGTAGATATGGTCAGTGAACCTGCGGCCCACCCTCGCTCAATTTTTTGGGCCCAGGTCTGGCACGGCTCATTTTTCCTGACCCTAGGTCTGGCCCTGCCCGTTTATAGGTGCCGTAAGGGATGGGACTGGGCTTGGCATAGGACCGTGTAATTGAATAGTGTTCTCCCTTCCCTTTTGTGCTCAACCGCCATAAATTTGACCGTTAAACACTCCAGCCTGGCCCCACCTAACCAGATGCCCCGCAAACTTATGGATCAAGAGCCGGGCTTGGGAAGTTGACTCTTGCAGCATGGCATGTTTAAATCTTGGCCCGGCCCATTTACACCTCTGGGCGGCTCTGCCGACGATACCAAACTGCAAGTTGCATTTGCGTCATTGGACATCTAAGGCTTACAAAAAAAGGGTGTACGAAACGAGTAAAACCTTGATGACAGGACGCAATATGAGCCATGTGGCACGCTCTTAGACGATGTTTTTTCAATCCCTGATTAGTGATTTCAAACTTTTGGATCTTTGTACCTCAAACAATGTTCAATAATGCTCAAATTCACACGGTTAAAATCAACCCATGAAAATAATTCCAATCCAACGCCTAGAAATCACTAATCGAGCTGATTTTGATTTGTAGGTCTACCTAAGGATTGGCCAAAGATCCATATACGGATAGAGTCCTCTAAGAGTGTGCCACGTGGTTCATATTGTGTCTTGTCATTGGCCTCGATGACAGTGACCTGTCATCAAAGTTCTACTCGTACGACACGCATGAGTCCAAACAATCAACCGAATCATTGCTGATCGACCACTTGGTAGAACATCCCCATCAATCAAAACCGTTATTTCAATTTGACTACCTCGAAAAAATGTCATAATCACAACAGGAGAGTGATCTCAACGGGCCAATCAACTAGTTTCTTCTTCAGAAGTCAATTTTAAGCGCATGGAATAACAGCACATTGTTAGGCTTGTCCCGGATAACCAGACTTTTGGCTGAGAGACAATATAGGTATATATCCAGACCGTCAGATTGTCTTCTAGATTTGTGTCGCATGAATCACTATGACTATCTGTTGTCTGGACTCTGGACTTAAGAGGATAGGGATGTTATCAGGTAGACTAGGGAAGATGGTAATTGGTAAAATAATTGCTGACAACCCACAATGACGGCTCACAATATGAGCCACGTGAGACTTTTATAGGATTTGCATAACTCCAAGTCAGAGACTCGCTACTTCAAAACTTTGCTGACCACCCACAATGACTGCTCACAATATGAGCCACCTGACACGCATTTATAGGACTTGTATAACTCCAAGAGGCTGACCACCCACAATGACTGCTCACAATATGAGACACGTGGACCATATGGATGTTCGGCTAATTCCTAGATGGATCTACAAACCAAAAATCAGACTGATTAGTGATTTCTAGGCATTGGATTGGACTTATTTTCATGGGTTGATCTCAACTGTGGGAATTTGAACAGTATTCGAGGTAAAAAGATCCAAAGGTTTGAAACCACTAATCAAGTTTATTTTTTGTTTGTAGATCCACCTAGGAATTGGCCAAACATCCATATGGACAGAGTCCCATAAGAGTGTTCCACGTGGCTCATATTGTGTCCGAGCCGGTCAAAATAAGCCGGTCCCTGGAGCCGGACCCTTAATTTATTTACTTTCGGTTGTAATGATAAGAAGATGATATTACCATTTACATGAGCCAAAGGAGAGAAATTTATTAGGTGAGAATCTTGGCACTAAATCTTTAGTGAGTCTAATCTAGGGCTGTCAATGGATTGGGTTCAAGTTGGATTAGTGCTGATTTGGATCTGATCTAGACCTGATTGGATTGACCAGCTTGAATTCTAGAACCAATCTGACATAAAGGCCGGTTTTGGACCTGATCCGATCCGATTATAGGAGATTAGGAATCCCTGCTTCTTCTTTTTTTATTTTTCGAGGATCCCTTGCCTTTGTTCCTTTGCATGCTTTCTCAATAAAGACTACGTATAAAAAAAATAAAAAATAAAAGTGGTCAGATTTAGGTGTGGAACCAATAAATTAGGTGGTGTGGTACCAATATATTAGGTCCATACCGGTTATTATCTAGGTCGGAAAGATGGGCTTGTCTCAGACAAATGGATATTGCTTATTGGGCAATCGGGTATCAATACTTTAAATGACAATAAACTTGTATAGTGGGGTTAAAAGTTCACCGAATAACATTGATTCTAAAATGGGTTATTTGGTCCATTGGATCCAATTTAGATTTACCCATTTTCTGTTTGATTGCAATTTGTAGTTTTTGTTTTTCTTTTAAATAAAATGTAATTGATTTATTAATTTGATCGACCCAATGTTCGGTTGTCCCAATGAAGGAATGGACCATTTTTAGCCGTGATGATCATCATGGCATGGACAAGTATAATTGGATTGATCAACATGATCTCTCTATATGGACCTAACCGCACTGGGTGTTAGAATTATTAGATGTAAGAAATGGGTGTAGCTCTAGAAGAATCATTAAAGGCGTGTTCGATTGCACAGGAAATTTTCGTGGGAAATACATTTGGAAGGGCTACTGTTTGATATGCTGAGAAAAGATGCAATTTCCAATTATGTGAGAAAATAAGGGAGGATTTTGCGTGGAAACCATTTCTCACTTACGTGGAACGGATACGAATTCCAGACTTCGATGGGAAAATCCAGATATCTCAGAAAATAAAAATTAGAACTTAGATTTTGTTCCTCTTTCCCTGTTGTGTTATGTAGAGATTGATGATGCTTGAAGCACTGTACATAAAGGCATTTGGGATGACTTTTTCCTGAGGGCATTTAATAATTCTCACATAGATATACTAAAATCCTAATGTTGTCTTGGGGTTATATATACCCCTGTTGGTGAGAGACGAGAATCCTAATATTTTATTGTGTGTATTCTTTTTTGCCCCAGAACATAGTGGAATCAGTGTGGTTCCGTGGACGTACCTCACTCTAAAGGGAACCACACAAATCTCGATCTATGTTGTGAGGTATCTGTTCTTCATTTATTATTAGCATCTTGAGGGGTAAGGGGTAATTACGTCTCGCATAAGTTCTCAAAAAATAAAAATTGGCAATCAAACACACACTAAGAAAAGCCATTTTCCAGACTACACCGTTTTGTTGAATCGGATGTGAAGTGGACGTTCCCAAAAAAGGTTTTCATTTTCCGCCCACTTCGCCCAAACCAAAAGCAGCCAAAGTAAACAAACAATTTGATGGAAAAAATTCAAGATGCAGAGGACTTTGGATGCAGTGAATGCAGAGGACTCGCGCGGCCCCATGTGATGCATTTTCTAGGCTCCACCAACCGCATAAACGCTTACCCCACCTCTTGATGCATGTAAACTTTAAAAAAATCTTACTGATTGGTTAATTTTAGCCAGTAGTTTTGTACTTCTCTAAGAGTATAGCTGTTGGTTTCAAGCCTTTTTTGGTATTAACACTAACATGGTTCAAAGTCTGGGCCGATCCCAGTTTGAATCGGGCAATTTGGGGGATCGGAGCCCACCAATCCGATCCAAACCAGGCTCTGTCTAGCCCCGAGGTCACTGTTTTACAAAGGAGTCTCACTTTGTCTTGGGCGAAATGGGTCGATCCTGGTCCGATATCGGAGCCCATTGATCCAGCCTCCTATCCCGAGATTTTCATCAATCAAGCTGATTTTTGGTGTGTATATCCAACAGGGGTGGGATAAACTGATAAACATCCATGCGGTTTACGTAGAGCCACGACAGTCCTCTGCAGCTAAAATTTTTCCTTGACGGCGCAGATTGAGGAGGAGGCGTGCTAATACGAGTAGTAAAACTTCGATGACAGGGCCCTGTCATCAAGGGAGATGGCAGGGCAGCAGATCTCGACACGTGTATTTTGTACGACGGAGTGACGGACCACTTCGGCCTCACCGCACACGTACGGGTGAGTGTTTTGAAAAAAAGCACTCAAGTACTCACCTGGGTACGTGTGTGGTGAGGCTGAGGTGGTCCGCCGTACAAAATACACGTGCCGAGATCTGCTGCCCTGTCATCTCCCTTAATGACAGGGCCCGGTCATCAAAGTTTTATCCTGCTAATACTGCGTGACACAGAGAGAGAATTCGAGTTCTCCCACGAGGAGCACAAGGACAAGGTGCTTTCAATTATAAAAGCATCATTTGTTTGGAATGGTCCTGATGCAAGTAAGATACACATGGTGCGTACTACTCCCTCTTTGGGTACGCACTACGCTTTTTCCATAAGAACCAAACAGTGGGCCCCACACGTCATATATGCCAGTTCTCACCGTCCCTTCCCGCAAGTGATCGTCCGCGTAAACAGCTCTGCAACCGTCACCTCCTCTCCTAGGGAATACAAATTATGTACCCTCACAAGGGGAAAAATCTATGATACATATCTCTATATCAAAATTTTGATGCAGAAGTCCCTCAATTTGCCACGTAGTAAACTATTTCAGGCCCACAGACCCCTGAATGTTTGGTCCACACCTTGCTCGACTCACACACCAAAAAAATCAGTGTGATTAGTGTTTTCTAGCGATTGGATTTTTGAACTTTTTCTTCATGGGCTTGGAACCAACTCATAGGCTAGTTCATAAAGCCCATGATGAAAATTTGCTCAAATCCTAAGGCTAGAAATCACCAATCATGCTGATGTTTGGTGTGTAGGTCAATCATAGTATGGGTCGAAGTTTCAGGGGGAAAGTGGGCCCGAACGAGTCTACTACGTTGCAATTTGAGGGACTTCTGCATCAAAATTATGATACAGAACATAGCATCAAAGAGCAGCCACTCTCAAGGTGAGCCTCACAAGTCACAACCCAAAAAAGACGACCCACGATGCCACTCAACTTGTTCAGACAGCTCGGATTCCCTACTCTTTAACTGTCTGCCACGTGTCTCGAAAATTAACTGCAGTTGCTCTCTCTCTCTCTCTTGAAATTTAACTGCTGTTGAAGACTTGCATTTCTAAAGACTCGATAGACATTATTCAGCCCATTTCAAGTGTCGTCTTAAAACTATGGAGAAGAGAAGAACAGAGAAGTAAAGAGAGAGAGAGAGAGAGAGAGAGAGAAAAAAGAGATTGCTCTGTTTCTGTTGATCTTTTCAAGATATGGAGCGTTACGAAATACTGAAAGATATCGGGTCCGGGAATTTTGGGGTTGCTAGGCTTGTTAGAGACAAATGGACTAAGGAGCTTTTAGCTGTGAAGTACATAGAGAGAGGACAGAAGGTCTTATGCTTCTCTCTCTCTCTTTCTCTCTCTGTCTCTTGGATTTCTGTGTTCTAAATTTAATTTTTTCATCTGGGTTCTGTTTATTTCTATATGAGTGTTTCTGTTTTTGGATTGATTCAGATTTTCTTTTGTGTCACAGATTGATGAACATGTGCAGAGAGAGATCATGAACCACAGATCCTTGAAGCATCCCAATATAGTTAGATTCAAGGAGGTAGTTAATTAAATGCTCTTTTCTTTTTCTCTTTGAAACTTGTCTTCAAGATTAGCATAATTTTAGGCTCAAGGAAGATAGGGTTTTGTTGGGTTTCAATTTGTTTTTTTATCAAAAAGATCTGTCAGAAAAAAGCCGAGTACTTTGTTATTAACACTAGAAGATGCTTGTGCTTGTTTTGATGTTCCCTCTCTGTTATGTTTTCCCTTTGTGCTTCTAATCTTTAAATAAACAAATTGTCTGTATTGTTCATTTAGTACTCCTTAGATTATCATATCCTTTGTTGCAAATTCCGCAAGTTAGAGTAGGTGGTGACAACATCTTCTCTAGCCTTCTAATCAGCTGGTCTCTGCATAAGCAGTCTATGAGCTTGTTAAGCTAGAAATTGAATTCTCTCTTTTCAAAGAGGCAGATAGTTTAGGTTTAATTCTTAGGAATTTGATCATGAACCATTTGAATTCAGCTTGCTTCTTCCTCTGTGTTAGATGGATTAGAGCTATCTATTCACTAAATTTAACTCTAGGAGCTTTGGTAGTGGTCAAGCCACTGCTGCTGAATCAGATATCAAACAACAGAATTCTAGCTTCGTTGACTTCAGAGGATCGAAATATGATATGGGTTAAGCTCAATATAGTTCATAAAAGCGCCCTATACCGTTGGATGAGCTGGAATTTTGATGTAGTCCCAATCATTAAGAAATGAAAACCTTAGGTTCCTCCTAGTTGATTGACTCACGCTCTACACCTGTTTTTATATGATTTTCATTCTATTGAGGTTATCCTCTCAACCAAAAGGGATAAACAAGGACCTTCGCTTTCTTTTGTTAGAAAATGGGTGTTTTTTGTGGGTTTTATATTCCTTGAAATTAAGATTAAAAAGGGCTACATCTTTCAGGTCCTGCTAACACCTACTCATCTGGCCATAGTCATGGAATATGCTGCTGGTGGTGAGCTCTTTGAAAGGATATGCAATGCCGGTAGATTCAGCGAGGATGAGGTAAAGTAGAGGGGGATAAGTCCCAGTTAGTAAATGCTAGTCAGCTTTTAGCAATTCCACCAATACAAGTGCTGTCAATAGACTGTCTAATTGATGGAAAACTTCTTAGATGGAGCATAACTCAAAGCCAGCTGATTAGCAAGTTGATTTTGGATAGTGTTTAGTGTTATTGGCACCAATTTCATGAAAGTGTTCTTCAAAAGATAATAATGATCTTCCAATTGGTAATGTTTTGGGGCTGTTACCCATAAAACAGATGACTCATCAGTTGGATAGTCTGGATTGATGGCAGAATGTATATCTATTAGACGCTAAACAGTGGACCATACCAATTCCTAGATGGTATAGAACTCCAACCTGATTTTTCCCAAAACTAAAACTACCCATTTTTCTATAGTTGGTGGTATTGTACCTAGCTAAAATTCTTTTCTTCTGTCATTTCTATTTATTTGAAACAGGGGAGATTTTTCTTTCAACAACTGATATCAGGAGTCAGCTACTGTCATTCTATGGTATTATCTATCACCCTTCTTTACCAGTTAGTACATAGGTCATTGTTCTTATACAGACTAACTCTATGTCTTACATCTCTGATTGAATTCCCTTTTATTTGATTTATATATTACAGCAAATCTGCCATAGAGATCTAAAGCTGGAAAACACACTGTTAGATGGGAGCACAGCACCTCGTCTCAAGATATGCGACTTTGGATATTCCAAGGTAATTAGTTTGCTAAAGCTACGGAACTCAATTCAGTTTGATGAGATTCCAATTACTAAAACCTCTTGTGCCTTGTTCTGTAGTCGTCTGTGTTGCATTCTCAACCCAAATCAACTGTTGGAACACCTGCCTACATTGCTCCAGAGGTCCTATCTAGAAAAGAATACGATGGGAAGGTGTTCTTAATTCTCTGTTTGTATTTTAATTCACATTGGAGTTCAGTTTGCTCACTTAATAACCATCAGCATGTAATTGTCGAGAACTATAGATTGCAGATGTTTGGTCTTGCGGAGTGACCTTATATGTGATGCTGGTAGGGGCTTACCCATTCGAAGATCCCGATGATCCAAGGAACTTTAGAAAGACAATTGGGGTGAGTAATTAGTATCCATTTCAGTATTATCTACTAGTTTGACAATTATGTGTAAAGCTTTAATTAGACAAAAGAAAATTGTGACTTATGGCAGCGCATACTTAGCGTCCACTACTCGATTCCAGACTATGTGCGAGTGTCCATGGAATGTAGACATCTTCTATCTCGGATATTCGTGGCTAACCCTGAAAAGGTAATTAAGCGCTAACCATTTTATGACCGGGTATCCTATTTGCATTTGTGTTCGTCTGTTTCAGACTCATCTTGATTGACCTACATTGGTTTCTTTGCAGAGGATTACCATTTCAGAAATTCAAAATCACCCATGGTTCTTAAAGAACTTGCCAATAGAGTTGATGGAAGGAGAAGAAGGTAACTTTCAGAGTAATGATGCATATGAATCATCCCAAAGTATGGAAGATATATTGGCTATAATACAAGAGGCACGGAAGCCTGCTGAAGGACCCAAGGTCGGTGGGCATTTCATCGATGGCAGCATGGATCTTGATGACATTGATACTGATGCAGACCTAGAAGATATCGAGACAAGTGGTGATTTTGTGTGCGCATTATGAGTGAAGTGTAACATGCAGGACAGCTCGACTGGCAATCAGTCGAGGATGAGTTATTCATTCCACTCTGATAAAATGTACAATTTGTTGAACGTGGGATTGACAGATCGTTCTTGACATGTAAAAACCTTCTTGTTCCTGTTACTATGAGTAGATTGAGAAAGCGGGGCCTGTGTGAATTATATGCATCTGTTTTCTAGTTTCTTATTTGTAAAATTCTGGTCATTTATTTTATTTCATGTTGCAACTAAGTTCAGCTAAGCTAAAACTACTCTTAATGGTAGCTTCAGGGTTACACAATGGATTCCACTGTGAAGATTAACACGGTGTTACAATTAACCTATTTTTTAAGATTAACATCAGTTAACTGTTAAGATTGTGATTGAATCTTCTTAGTTGTCTTAACTAGAACTAGAATATATTAGGTTGTATTATATTTAAACCTGAAGTGGGTTCTGATTGATGTAAGCAACAAGCATATTAGTATCTTATTCTCTGATAATCCATATTGTTGGAACTGTCTCGACCAATCAAAAAGTGTATATCAGCATGATTTTGACACCATAGAGTAAGGGATTGACAACGTTAGAATCCGAGGCTTTTTAACATTATTTTTTAATAGTTAACAAATCAAACCTCTTATTAATGTTGTTTCAGGTCACTAATGAAATTTAAAAATTTAGGATTTGTAATTATAATAACTCCACTATGAAGGGACAGCCTCTTTGTTAAACAATACTTTGAAGGGGCAACATCTTAGCCACAATCCATTATGAAAAAAAATATGCAAACAGTGCCAACACTAGTGATTCACATCGGTTTTGATCCGTATCGTACACATATCCCACCTATGCATCAACCTAAATTGTTCAATTGGTGGGCCACCTCTTCAATTGGGGTATACCCAAAAAGTCATAATTATTGGAGTATCTTAACTGCCTTACAAAGAACCAGAACTTAGATTAGTGCCATCGCAGGTGCTTGCACCGGCACCATCTCATTTTTACACCAGTCTAGATTAAAAAATATTTTGTTATTCAAACTCAAAACTATTCGATCACTGTCCTTCTTAAAAAATCTAATCATTGTTAACAACCGAGAAATTAATTCAAATTCATCACATCCTTGTAGGGTCTTATACTCCTACACGAAAAGACCTTAACATGTGAAAGTAACAGATTATTATGTAAGGCGGCTTTTGCAGTTTTCATTTAAGCTGTCTTTGTTTCTCTTGACGTGTCGTTGATGTTCTCTCACTTTAGTCCATGAAAGGAAGCCAAGGCCCCAGAAAGTGCTGTGATGCAAAAGTCCTTTTGAACCTACAAACCAAATTGTGAAGATGTTTGGTTGCAAATTTGCTATGTCGATTCCATGCACCATATAAAAGCAAAAGAATAGCTGTTGTGTCAGATAAAGTTGTTCTTCTTAGAAGTTCCTGTTATAATCAAACGGACCTGAAAGATTACTCATAGCAAAGCCGCTTCGAATGAGTGTTCTCACAGTGTTATCGCTAGCTAGTGTTATAAGTCTGACAACCATCTTATCAGTCTAAATCATTCAATTGGTGAGCAACTTATTCTGTATAGTATAGTCGAAAAATAATCAGGTTAACAGCAGGGAAAATTATCATTCATCAGGCAGTTGGAAACTTTGTAACCCACCAATTTTTGGGTTAGTGAGTTATGTAGTGCAGGATATATTTATGTTGGACAGGGTCAATGGGTAATCGAGAAGGCTTATGGCCTAGGTTAGCAACCTCCATTGCACTTTGTAGGGTTGGAGAGTCTCTGTCATAATTTGTGGTAGAATGGATACCCGTGATCGCAGTCCTGCAAGTGCAGGATGGTAGACTGTGTTGAGGATGATGTTGTTGGCTTCCTCAATTATATCTCTCATTATTCTAGTTGGGGTAGTCTTTTTCCTTTTCTTTTTCTTTTTCTTTTTCTTTTTTTTTTCTTGTGTGGATAAGCTAGTTTGGGTCTAAATTAAGAGAATTAAATAATTCCCCTGTTAAATATTGGAGATATAAACTAAGAAACATATCCTTATTCAAAATCATAACTACTTCTTATCCTAAAACCTTATTTTATATTATCAGTTTGTTTGCTACCCCACAGAGATTCAGACATTGTCATATCAATATGATTAAACTTAATGATAATTAAATTGGAAAACTAGCTTGAATCTTTCTCTGACATATAGAGTGGGGGAGAGTCCATCCAAAGAGAAAAGGAAAACCTTGGAATGCTTGAACAAATCTTATATTTTATGTTAAACTTTATCTATACCTGCACAATATATAATCATAAAAAATAAAAATAAAAACTACATAAAATAAGCACCTGAGGTCACATTATAGGGAATTTATTTAATAATCCAAAGTCCAAATAAAGAGATTAGGAGTTATTGGGGATGACTCAAATTTGCATTATAATGGTGAGAATATAAAATGTTATCTATGCTAACACAATAATAATAATAATAATAGTCAAGATTAAGAAAATAAATGAAACGTGTTTGCATTATAAGAGAATGAAGATAGACTACCCACCAAACCCTCAAAAAAAAAAAAAAACCAGAGAGAGAGAGAGATGAGGAAGTCCCTAAGCTTCAATTGAGGAAGTTGATTCCACTTCATAAAGAAGTTTTTGTTTGTGTGTGTGTGTGTGTGTGAGAGAGAGAGAGAGAGGCCATGGGCCAAGATGGCCAGGACCCTGACTCAGTCAGCAAGAGGTCCTGAGTTCGAATCCCCTTGGGAGGCCATACCCCCTTGGATTTATCCCAATACATCAGGCACGTGTGGAAGGGGTGGCTTGCATGCCCCAAGGGATTAGTCGGGTGCTCTAAGAGGCCATAATACCTATGGTATCAACAGAGAGAGAGAGAGAGACGACGAAGTTTTTTTGCGAACGCTTTGTTGGGGAGTGCCATTGGCACGGGTCATCCCCTAATATATATATAGTGATGAAGGTTTCTGCTTCTGTGGCGTAGATCGGATGTTGTTCGAAAATATATTCTTTCATGCATGGAGCAGATGGGGAGATTGATCAATCTTTTTAGGATTTTTTGGAATGAGTTTTGAGAACGACTATAGACACTATATGGGTTGAAACCATGGTACTTAGAAACTGGGATTTTGGACAACTCAGGGAGATATTCTATTTCATACAATGAATCTAACTTAGATGAAGATGCAGATCTAAACTTGGATGATGATGATGATCTAAATGAGGATACAGGTGGTGTGTTTGGTATGGGTATCTTTTCTGAAGATGAACTGGTTTCCATTTTTAATGGTTCTTTCTATTTGCCTTAGACACTCTTTCTCCTACAAAATGTGGCGGTAACATGTCCCTCCTAGACTTCTCTTCGTCGAAACTCGGAGATGCTTTGTCTCTTTCAAACAGACTTAACAAAGAAGAAACTGGTTCCTTCTTTTCGGTTATCCCTAAACACCGAGTTTTCCGATATCCTTAAACACCAAGTTTTCTGATGCAGAGGATCGACTCGATGTCGCAACTGCAGAGCATACTGGTCATGGCACAGGATAGAGCATAATAATCATGGCACAGGACAGAGCCTACTGGTCAAGGGTTTCTAAGTAGACAGTTTTGAGTGCAATGATACTAATTGTGATATGGATGGATACAAGAATGAACTGTGACATGGATGCAAGAAGTAATGCAGGGTAGGGCTCTGATACAAAATATGGATGATCTAACTTGCTCTGATACCAAATATGGGTGATCTAACTGCTCTGATATCAAATATGGATGATCTAACTGCTCTGATACCAAATATGGGGCATTAACACGGCTAATAGACAATAACACTAAGAATGCATGAGGATAATAACAGAATGATCATAAACAATGATCTAAACATGCGAAATATGAATGATATTCTAAACATGCGTAGTGAGAATGATATGCGGCTGATGCGGAAGATAGGTATTAACAACACACATAATTACACTAATATATAGATGAATGAAGATTTTACAAGACTTCAAACACTCGGACACTTACTTGGCTGAGCCAAGTCTTACTCAATTATATTAGAGTAGGACTTTTACTTTTTTTCGACTTAGTATGCTTCAAAGCTTACTTGGAGTGGCCTTTTATAGGCATCAAACTTGAAATATGACAAATCAAAATACATAAAGATAGACATCCACCGATAAAACAGTAAAAAGTACTGTAGTACTAAATAATTACAAAGTGGTGGATAGTAACTGATAGTGACATCTTGAACAATACTTGAGATTCTTGAACAGTACTTGAGATTTGTTCGTGGTTCGTGGATATCACGTCAAAAGTTGAGGATACGCCAAATCTTTTTGTCATTATTACTTTTAATCACTGTGGGGAGTTGTCATTGTCATGGGTCCATTTGGTTGTCAAGATTATTGAGGGCGATGTCATCAAAATTATCATTAGAATCTTGACTATGGATGGGCGAGCCAATGTATCAGATTTCAGCATTTTCGTAGCTTTCTTCATCGACTGAGTACCGGGGACTGTCTCTAGCATATGTGGGCCATGAGAATGGTGGTGGAGCAAGGCTGTTGTTTAATTCAGCTTGCATATACCGAAAGATATCGGTTCGCCAGAAAGTTTTTTCAACAATTTGACAAGGGTCGGGGAGAGTGTTATCAGGATGTGGAGTACATGAGGGCACGATAACGACTTTGTACTATGGATAATCCTGTCGAAGCTGGATTTCAAGGTTAAGAACTTTCATGGATGAAGGAGGGGCATCTTTCAACTAGAATTTCCATGCAGCTTCGGTGGGAGGAAGCCAACGTTCAGGTTGAAATAAGCAGAGAAATTTGACCAAATATTTTGACCATAGGGAACCGAGAAGGAGATCTCTGTGGAGGATAATTGCCATGTGATTCTGAGAGCAGGAGATACCAAAGCCAGATATAACCTTTATTTGAAAGGTCAGTGGTGACAAGGTCAATGGGTGAGCCAAGAATGGTCATCCGTTGACCAAGAGTGAAGAAGTTGGGTGAGATCATAAAAGGCATAAAACATGAGGTTGTCAAGCCCTTTGGCTGTGCGTCTGGAAAATCATTTATGAAAAATATCAGCTTGGAGTTCAAAAGGGAGACGCTAGATTTGTTCCTTCAGTTCTTCGCGGAGACGGTTGAAGGGCATGCGGTAGGGATGCCAAGAGACATGATTTTCAACTGCAGGCCAATTGATGATGCTGTTAGGGAACTGTTCTTCAACCATAGAGGAAGAGATGCAGATGTCTTAAGATTCCATTAAGCTTGGGGAGAATGGGGAGAAATGCCTGGGTCAGAAGGTCTGGAGGAGAGTGCAGGAAGGTGTTGCAGAGCCGGGTTTTTATAGTAGGGGTTAGCAATTGTAGATGAACATGACAGGTGAAGTTTAAGATTCATAACAGGGGATGTAGTCGAGAATGTGGATCTTGTCGGAAGAGGTGGATTTTGGAAGTGAAAAGGGAATCCAAAGGGGATTTTTTGTGGATGCTTTTTCTTCTTTCGAAGGCCAGGCGTTGCACGAGATGGATGGAAGATTCTCTTGTTGTGTTTTCTTAAGCTATGGTGTGCATGTGTCATTTTTGGAGGAAAATGAATAGTGGGTTGGATATGGAAAAGATTATGAGTGAGACAAGGCATGGGTGGCAAAAAGTTGGATGTTTATCAAATGAATCCTTGATTGAAGAATCTCCAAAATCCAAACGCAAATCATCTTAGCAAATTCTTGTAGAACGGTATGAATCCGGAGATCTAAAGTTGGTCTTCTTGGCGTACCTTCAGGCAAATTTGATTATTATGTTCTTTATCCAAAGAAAAGGAAAAGCATCCTTCAAAGCCTCAAAAGCCTCTAGATCAACAACCTCCTAAGAATCCTCCACTTATGCCTTACTTCCAGAAAGCTCTAGCCTTCATTGCAAAAGAAGAACTAAAAAATGCGAAGTCCCCTGTTCTTTCCCATTCAATCCAAATGCAGCATTCTGTTCTCCCAAAAATCAACATGCAGAAACTTTCGGCATCCCGATCACCCAGATCTAACACATCATTCTCTTACTCAGAAGATTATATATATATATATAGACAACAATTTTCACAACATTTTCTACAACAAAAGATTGGCGTATATAGACAACAATTTTCACAACATTTTCTACAACAAAAAATTGGCGTGAGCCAATATATAAATTATAAGTTTCGGAATTGGATGATTTTTGGCGATGATGGTCTCTATGGCGAGGAGATCATCCTCACAAAAGTACAAATCATTCCGACATTCGTAGACTGATTTAGAAGTTAAAGAATTGTGGACCGTCTATTTTTACCGTTAACTTGAAGACTACACTTGATGGGGTTAGAAATTTCAGGATGGGCTGATTTTTTGTAGGAGTAATCCATACGGTGAGGAGATCATCCTCACCAAAAATCAGCTATTGATTCATCTTCCACGTGAGTACACCAAAATTGTTGTAGAAAATGTTGTAAAATTTTTGTCTCCCGATCCTGATATATATATATATATATCTATGGAGAGAGAGAGAGAGAGAGAGAGAGAGAGATGAGGAAGTCTATAAGCTTCAGATTCCACCTCATAGAGAAGTTGGTGAATCCACGGTAGAAATATGGAGGAAAGGTCAAATGAAGTACTTGATGACTGAATTGTTATCACTTATACCTAATTTCTTTTTCTTTCTAAAATGAAGAATTCATTATTCGGGTTAGAATATACACATACAAAAATAAAGGAAAGGAAGAAAAAAAAAAAAAACCTTGTTTTTTTAGTATTTCTTGATATATATATATATATATCTGCATAGGCCAACTTCTTCAATTAGCTGGTCTAATCAGGAGGGTAGATCATGTTGTCTCCCCTGATGGACCCCACAGTGTAGATCATGAATGTCCAAGAAAAAAGTCAATAGATCAGATGATAATGAGGTTTTGACTCAATTTATTTTTATTTTTTAATCTAGAGGGCCTCTCCCATAGGTGGTGTTTGGTGACAAGTAGTGCGGCGAGAGACCATGCCGTATAAGTGGGTCGAGCGAAAACCTACTTTTTATTGGACTCAAAATTATAAAAAGGTGCTAAACATGCCTATGAGAGGTGGACATGTTATCACCATTCTCTAAAATCAAGTTGCTACCAAGAACCACTAAATTTTTTGTTCCCGTTTAAGTTAGTGCCGCACAACTTGAAACTTGCAACCAAACACCCTTTTAGTGGGCCCAATGATTGGCCCGTCCTAATTCCCAATTTCACGCAATTACGTGTAGACCACAGATTACGTGCTATGTTGTTCATAGGCTATGCTTATGGTCTACTAGTACCATGTTTTCGGAAGAGCACCCTTACTTGTCACTTTCCATAATAAAGCATAAAGCTATTAGGGCACTAAAGGTAGGTCGGAAAGTTAGGTTGATGTTCTTGACACGGAAACGTGTCTTATGGGTAAACTGAACGTGCCTTTTTAGGGGTGCAACTCTTATGGACTCAACCTGAAGTGGGGTGGCAATTCGGCCTGCGGGTCGGGCCCATCCCGTTTATCTCAGCCCAAGACCGGCCCTGTCTGGCCAGTGAATATGCTGGGGCGGGCTTGGGTTTCAAAGCCTAGCCCGTAGCCCAGCCCGATTCCAAGCCCGCCTCTTGAGCCCGTGTTTGATGGCCGCCTATAAGAAAATTTGCCAGGACACGGCACGCACAGAAAATTTGTGGGTCCATGATGTGTTGTTTCGTGATCACAATAGTCAATGAATTCACTTTATAGGGAACTAACCAGAAAAAAAAAGTAGATCGAATGGTTACTATGATCTGATTAGTTTAAGTAGGCTGCTGACATCTGTATGTTCACCAAGTACGTTGGCCTTCCATTAACGGCTACCAAGATCAATTTGTACGATTGCAGGTCAATTATTGATAAAATGGGGGCTTGGACTAATATCACCCTATCTTATGAAGGAGTGTGGGTGCCGTATTTTCCAGCAAGTTAAATATTGACGCGTGTCACTGGCTTAGCACGTGTGGTCATAAAAAGATGACGCGTGTTAATAGACAGCACGCGAGAGTAAATGCGCCGGAGGCATCATCAAGAGCCATAAACTGCCCATCGTGTCACACGATTTCCATTAATTGGAAATGCCACGTGTCAGGATGGAATGATCGACACATGGAAATGATGCTAACAGAATATATTAACGTCTTAGCCTTTAATATGTCGGGAAGCATTCAATCTTGCCCGACATATTTATTGTTGAATCTCATCCCGCCAAGATCAACTGGATTGACGGGATCTTTTACAATCTCATCCCGACAAGGTCAACAGGCTTTACGGGATCTATTACAATCTCATCCCGGCAAGGTCACATGACTGGCTGGATGCCTATATCCCGGCAAGGTCACCAGAGTTACTTGACGGGATCTATTACAATCTCATCCCGGCAAGGTCACATGACTGGCTGGATGCCTATATCCCGACAAGGTCACCAGACTTACTTGACGGGATCTATTTCAATCTCATCCCGGCAAAGCCAGATGAGGTCAAACGACTTACGTGGCAGGATCTCTTACGTACATGGTAAGTATTCTGAACACAGTCGATTTCTTGACTAATGAATATTGGCCACGTGGCAGCTAGTTGAACTATCACGAATTCGACATCCCCTTATCCGAATACCTGACACGAAGGATGCCACCTCAGTGTCGCTTCAGTTATTTCAAGTATAACCGAATCAAGGAAGTCAAGATATAACCATGAGATTCTGTTTTATAACAGAATCCATCTGAGTCATCGTTGACTGATAATGACTAGACACGTGGAAGGTGAGTCAGGCCAGTTCTAAGGTTATAAATATGAGACCCTCAGAACTGAGAAGAGGATCTTGCTCTCCAGATCCAGATAGCCTAAACTCTGAAACCTTTTACTATTTTCCTGAAACCTGTTACATTTTCCAAGCTGACTTGAGCGTCGGAGTCTTGTCAACAGGTACAACCAAATCTCATCTGGAGATCATCCTATCCTTCGCAGAGGAGAAAGCAGTTTCATCCTTGAGCATCAGAGTCGTCCGATCATCACCAAAATTCGAATCGTCTGACCTTGAAGATTGTGTGGGTTAGATCAGATATTTTTCCCCCACAAGGAGGGTCCAATTAATTTGATCGGTGTTGACTAGTCTCTAAGTACATTGGAGTGGGGCTTTTCCTATTCCAATGGGTATCTGTGATATATTGATTTTTGATCTATAGGTTAATCAAAAGGTGGAAAAAATATCCATAAGGTAAGTGGGCCCTAAATGGCACATTTTTGGAGTACACTGACTGTATGGATGTTGGTCAATCCCTAGGTGGATCTAGAAACCAAAAATCAACCTGATTGGTGATTTCTAAGCATTGGATTGGAGTCATTTTCATTGATTTTAACCGCGGAAATTATATCAAACCAAGCCCGGACCGCTACCCAGCCCACAACTCAACCCATCACCAGGCCCGTGGTTTGGTCTGTTGCCACGCCCGTCAGCCTAACTATGGACCAGGCCACGGGCTGGGCATTTTTTGAGTTTTGGACTTAGGCCCGATCCGCGGTCCAGCCCAAGTAGACTGCAGGCCTCAACAGCCCTGCCCGAAGCTGGCCTAGCCCAAGCCCAGCCTGATGGGACAAATTGCCACTCTTGACCTGAACTTAACCTAAGTTGGAGCCGGGTTTGGACTGACATTTCTTAAGTTTGGGTTGGGCTCGGGCCTGCCCAATCAAAATTTGAGTTCGGATCTTGCTGAGGCCTTGAGCAATTTGAACCTGAGCTCCATTATATATAATACGGGTACGTTGCATGCGATGCACGCTTTACATGTGGCACACTCTTAAAGATCACTGGCCGTATGGATGTTTGGCCCAATCCTTGTGTGGACCTACATACCAAAATTTGGTCCAATCCTTATGTGGACCTACATACCAAAATTCATCCTGATTAGTAACTTCTATCTGTTGGATTAGAGTCTTTTACATATCGCCCCTGCACACTATACTCCGATGTCATCAAAGCTCTGCTCTTTAATAATGTGAAAGCTACGGTCACGAAATGTGATGCAATCAGAGAAAAACTGATCAAAAATAGATTTGGAAGTCTAGTAAAAAAACTCAGGAATCCCCGAAAACACACTTGAACGACTCCTAGAAGTATTTCTAAAAAATCCAGGTCGTTACAATAGTTCATACAAAAATTCAAATTGGAAATATCCTCTTTGATAATGAGTTGATGATATCTCAATCATAAATTTATCTTAGACAAGAACTGTGCCTCTCTCAATTGATCAAATAAATCATCTATCCGCAGCAAGAATCTCAATGAACAATCATTCTTCTTCAGAAAAGATACTGAAGCACCACATGGAGATGTATTAGGGCAAATGAAAAATGTTTATCGTGTAGTCTTTGAAATTGCGCCTTCAAATGGAAAATTCTAAATCCCCTTTTGAGGAGTAAACTCGATAATTGCTCTAGAAAAACGTCAATTATTGTTTTTATATAGAGAATTACAAATGATATGTGCTGTAAAAGTCTATATGTAAACCTCCTCATCTAATAGAGAGGTACAATATGTACTTATGTCGGATTGTAATGCACATGGCCAAAAATGTAAAAGATGGGAAATTAATGGAAAAAAAAGTGCTAAAATTCAAATTTTGAATTTGAAAATTTCGATAAACTTCATGTTCAATAAACTTCATAACGGAAAATAACAGAAAAAATGAAAAAATAACGGGGTGTTATTTTAACACTTAAAAAAAAATAACAGCTGTTATTTTCGTTATCATGGAAAAATAACGGCTGTTATTTTCTGAGCATTAAAACGGTACATAACGTAATGGGAGAGGTCCGAATCAGTTATAACCGCCGTTATTTTTGTTAGGCCGTTTTTTAAACCATGATCCTCACCAAAACCATCCCTTTAATCGTTTGCATGTGGGCCCTACATAGGCGAGTGAAATGGCCCTAATTGGTGGGATTTGTTGGGTCCTACTCTTTTCAAGTGTGCTTAATAGGTAAAGGCCGGGTGAGTTGTTAGTAAAATAGAGGAAACATTCGCTGGCCCTGGGGGACATCAAACTTTGAAGTCCCCCACCCAAAATGTCAGACACGTACGTCAATCCCTTAAACCAACCAGCGTTAAAGCTCTGGTTAGTGGTTAACAAGGGTACTTGTCATACATTTTGGGTGGGGGGACATCAAAGTTTGGAGTCCCCCAGGGCCATCGAATTTTTTCTCAGAAAATATATAGTTAAGCTGGAGGGTATTCTGAAGAGGGAGTTGGTACTGGCAAATACGGTTAGGCTGATCGGGTAAAACTTCTGTCATACATGTTGTGACGAAGCAACACACAGTACAAGCAACGTGTCACACTATTAGAGGACGCTGACCGTATGGATGTTTAGCCAGTTCTTCGGTGGACCTTCAAACTAAGATTGAAGTGATTTTCATGGTTTGATTTTAACCGTAGAAATTTCAACAGTATTGAAAGTTATTTGGGTGCAAAGATCCAAAGGTTGTAAATAACTAATCAGGCTGATTTTATGTTTACAGGTCCACCGAGAGACTGGCCAAACATCCATACAGTCAGCGCCCTCTAATAGTTTGCAACGTGGCCCGTATTGTGGGTTGTGACTCACAACATCTTGTGACAGAAGTTTTACTCAGGCTGGTCTACTCCAGGGAGTTCCGTTGATTTAGGCTATGTGATGTGCTGGAATGAGTAAAACTTGCCTGACCATGACGGTTAGGGAAGCCGTGACCACCCATAATATGAGCCACGTGGTACACTCTTAGAGGACGCTGACCGTATTGATGTTTCGCCAGTCCCTAAGTGGACCTACAAACAAAAAATCAGCCAGATTAGTGATTTCAAACCTTTGGATCTTTCTACCCAAATAATGGTAGATAATGCTCAAATTCCTACCGTTAAAATTAACCCATGAAATTGACTTTAACTAACGCTTAGAAATCACTGATCAGGTTGATTTTGGGTTTATAGGTCTCACCTAGGGGTTGGCCAAAGCCAAACATGAAACATATATACGGTCAGTGTCCTCTAAGAAATTGCCACGTGGCTTAAATTGTGGGTGGTGAGGTAAAGATTTACTCTGCTGGAACCTCAGATGGAGGTGCTCCAGGGTTCCATGTTTGAAACTAGGTAAAATTTAACTAAATTTTCAGCTATCCAAGTTTTTGCGATTGATCCGACGGTCAAGCTTTTCTAATCACAAACAACTCAACGGTGTGAAAGTTGAACACCCTATTCTTCCTCGTGCTGATATATAAAGTACCAAATGAGGCACCTCTAAAAACCCTAATTCGTGAAGAACACAAACATTTTCCCTCTCGGCTCAGGTCCTGTTCGTCTCATCCGTTCGTTGCGGCAGAAGCGAGGCACCATCGAAGATGAAGGTTTGATCTGAAAACCCTAACTTGTATAATCGTAACCATGAGAGATTCTTCTCTTCTCTTCTCTTTCAAACCCTTGTAGTTTTCTTGGTGCTCACTATTCTTTCTTTCGTTCGTTTGCAGTTTAATATCGCGAATCCAACCACTGGTTGTCAGAAAAAGCTTGAAATTGACGATGATCAGAAACTGTGAGTTCGTTTGTTAGCTTCGAAGTAGATCATTCAATAGGCTTTTTTTTTTCATTTTTTTTCATTTTAATTGTGTTCTTAGATCAGCAAAATCAGACAAGTAGATCTACTGAACAATTCACCTTGTAGCGTTAATAGTGAATCATTTATTCTTTCTGGGTTTGGAGCAAAAAAATTGGAAATACACAGTATAATAAGATGGGGAGGGTTTGGGTCTTTCGAAAAACCCCATAAACCTTTTAAATGTTGAGTGGGAAAATTGATCTTTTCTAAAAAGTGATTCTAGTTTTAGTTGGTGCAGTGAACGATACTCTTATATGAAAGATGTTTTCAATACAGCTAAAGCGTTGTCAAGATTTTGAATTTAGAAGTGTTTACATAACTATTTGGATTGAATGTGAGTCGTTCCTTGTGAGACTGCGATAGATGAGAAATTCTAATCTGCTGTATATGTATATATTGGTTTAATATGGATGCCAATCTTTAATTAGAAAACAAATTGTTAATCCTGCTAAAGTACTTTCATTGAACAACTCTTGTCACCGGAACTCTCTAAACAAGATGAAGGGAATTGAAGTATCAAGTAGCCGCGATGACTTTAAATTCCATCAGATACTGTTTTTCTGCATTATTTTTTGGGGAATTTGCTGGGGCGAAATGATGGGGCAGATACAAAGGAGATACATTTTAGGAATATTCCCTTTTCAATTCATAATATTTCCCCTTTTCTCTTAATAAAGCTATACTTGTAAAAAAAAAAAAATATTCCCTTTTCAGATTATGTGCCCCCTCCTCTCTCTCCCTTTTATCTGCCGCAGCAACTTTTTTCCATTATTCACTTCTATTATGAGGAAACATTTTTACTGACAAAGTTTTGGAAAAAACATGCTATATTACCCTTCCTCGATTGATTGGTTGCGGTAGAGTTGAAGCAACCAATGCCTTGTCATCATGAATTATTGAAATGATTTTACTTAATGCATTATCGTTTACTGGTCTGAGCCGCGTGCTTTACTAAACGCACCTCACCTTGACCCTTCTAAGGCGCTTTAGGTGTGCCTTGCGCCTGAAACGCGCGCCTTGAGCCTGAGGCGCATGCCTTGACTACAGAGTTTTGAAAGTTACAGACGTTATAACGAGATAGCGTTAAATCGGAAATAATGTAACGGGGTCAGAGCGATACCATTATAACGGCCATTATAATAAAAACAACAGCCTTTTTTAAACATTGGTTATAACTATTGTTAAAATATTGTGTAGTTATTATGTTATTGGACCTAGAATTGACATAGCTATTATAACTGTATATAGTATATGTTTATGGCTTAATGCTTTCCTGGCCTTATGCTCTGAAGCTATGTTACATTGATACGGGTATGGGTGTTTGAGTCCAACAAAGTAGAATAAGGGTAATAAGGATACCTTGTTATCCTTATTAATAATAAGGATATGAGGATACCTTATTAATAATAAGGTTGTAATGTTATACCCTTTGTATACTGTTTTTACATATTAAAAAACATAATAGTGAATATGTCCGATAAAAAAATAGTGAATAATGTGGTAGGATATCTTGTAATTTGTATCATATACTTTTAGACAATAAAATACATATATGTAATGTTATATATTATTAAAAAATGTAATATTATATTTGTTGCATAGAAAATTTCAACTGTAGAAAGTAGAACTCGTAGCATAACAGAATTTGGAAGTGCTGCACCAACATATGCGTATCTGACTTTGACATGTCTGACACGAGGATATGTACTTCGCCCATTTAGAAAAATCAATGGAACATAGATCCTAAGTGTATTTCACTTGAGTTGCTCTCAACAGTTCCCTTCGCACACATTATGTTTATTATTTTCCTGGACACCAATGTTCCTTATTTTCTCCTCTAATCATACAGCCGAGCATTTTTCGACAAGAGGATCTCACAGGAGGTCAGCGGAGATGCTCTAGGCGAGGTACATTTCAACCACATCTTTAGCATTGCCATATCTCTCTCTTCCCCCGTCTCTCATTCATTTGTCTATTCCACAGGAGTTCAAGGGTTATGTTTTCAAAATCATGGGAGGTTGTGATAAGCAAGGATTCCCAATGAAGCAAGGTGTACTGACCCCTGGCCGTGTCCGTCTCTTGCTTCACAGAGGTGGGTGGAGTGTGCATCCTTTGTGTTATAGTAGACCTTAACCGACGGCAATACCGTTAGATGGTTTGAGCTCACTATGGCCATTTAAAAATTATTTTGGTCAAACTTGCTGGTAGCAGACCTGGTTGCTTCCTTTGGTTTACTTGCGTCTGTGCTAGAAGGTACTGATTTGATCTTCTGTGGGTTGTTTTGGCAGGCACCCCTTGCTTCCGTGGATATGGCAGGCGCAATGGAGAGAGGAGGAGGAAGTCCGTACGTGGGTGCATCGTCAGCCAAGACCTCTCAGTTCTGAACTTGGTTATTGTGAAGAAGGGTGAGAATGATCTTCCTGGATTGACTGATACGGAGAAGCCAAGAATGAGAGGTCCAAAGAGGGCATCGAAGATCAGGAAACTCTTCAACCTCTCCAAGGAGGATGATGTCCGGAAGTATGTCAACACATACCGCAGAACCTTCACAACCAAATCCGGTGGGTGGCTCATCTCATATCCTGCAAAGAATAGTTTGTCAGTGTCAAAAGATTTCAGTTCCCATTCTTTAAGAATTGTGGATAATTTGTACCGTGTTGTATAAATGCTTGATTATGTTATCTAATTAGGGAGGCATCTTTATGTATGGCAGGGAAGAAGTGCAGTAAAGCTCCCAAGATACAGCGACTGGTGACTCCCTTGACTTTGCAAAGGAAGCGAGCAAGGATTGCAGAGAAGAAGAGGAGAATTGCAAAGGCCAAGTCGGAGGCAGCAGAGTACCATAAGCTCCTGGCCTCCAGGTTGAAGGAACAGCGAGATCGCCGCAGTGAGAGCTTAGCAAAGAAGAGATCCAGGCTCTCAGCTGCTTCTAAGCCATCTATCGCGGCTTAGGTCAGTGCACTCCAGATTTTAGAATTTTAGTTGAAGGTTAATGTTATACTGAGTTTTGCTAGTGGGATTCACATTTCATCTGTTTGAGGTAATTTTGACCATTGCTTGGATTTTATTTTATAAATATTTGTAGCTCGTCTGGACTTATGTGTAGTATGCATTAACATTCTACTTGTAAGCGTTTATAGTGTTCTCTGTTTGAGTTTTGTCTCGTTCAGATTGGTTCTGTTTCTTTAGTTTGGCAGATTGAAATGGTCTGGTTATATTCTAAATGTGGGAGCATTTGCATAAAGTTGCCCTACTGTTTGGTGTTGATTATTGTATGCTGGGGTATTTGATCTTCATGCTTTAGAAGCTGGTTGGGATCGGTGCTTCAAAAGTCATAGAGCCAAGTTTTGAATTAACTCGACTGGGGCTGGATTTCAGGTTGGCTCTAACTGAAACTCATTGCGTTGTGAGCAACTCGTTGAATTCCTTGAAAACTCATCGCAACAACTCGACTCGATCGAGTTTTGTTTGTGTTCAAGATTCAACTTGTTTTGAAGAGTCCTTTAAGGAAAGTTCTGATGATCTCGGCAGAGCAATGAGCCCAAGCAACTGACAATCACTCTCACCGATGGTTTCCACTGTTTACTTTCTTCCTGCCCTAGGTTCCATTGAAATGCCAGAGAATCTTGGCTGGCCGTGCAACAATCTCAAGCAGTTGACGATCTCAACCGTGCCTCTCTATCTCTCGAATACAGGCACGCACGGATGGTTACCAGCCTTCCATTTTCTTCTTGTTCCATTGAAAAACCAGAGAATGTTGTCCATGCAACAAGTTCCTGTTCCATTGAAAAACCAGATAAACTTGGCCATGCAACAAGCCTAAGTGCTGACTAGCTCGCCTTTGCCTTTCCCTCTCTCTTTCTGACTGTTGCCACCCTTCTTCCTGCTCTCTTAGATATTGAGCATTATTTTGGGTACCAAGGTCCAAAGGTCTAGAATCACTGAATGGCATGGGAAGTAATTAGGAGGTGATCTAGGGGTAGTATTGAAATTTAGGGAGAAAGCATTGAGCACATACCTTTGAGGACAGGTAGGAAAAGGTAGTTGAACTTTGATGATGACAATCCTCATCAACTATGATAAGGAACCATAATATGAACCGCATGGCATACTATTAGAGACCACCAACCATATGGATATTTGGCCCATCCCTAGTTGGATCTACTGACCAAAATTTAGCCTGATTAGTAATGTCAATCATTGGATTAGAGTCATATTCATGATTTATTTTAAAACATGGATTTTGAACATTATTTGGGGTATTCAGATCCAAAGGTTAGAAATCCCTAATCAGGCCAAGTTTTGGTTTGTAGGTCTACCCAAGGATTGTCCAAACATCCATATGGTCAATTTCCTCTAGGACTGTGCCACGTGGCTAATTTTTGAGGCTTTATTTAATGAACTTACCAAAAGACAAAAGAAGCCCTCTAAGTGAATAATTTCAAGGTATCTTTTGTTAGTTTCATCAACGGTTACGAAGCTTGTTATCCAAAGCTTGTGCTTGAGTAGAATTGCTTAAACCAGCTTGATCAGCTCGTATCAAAGGAAATTGTACTTCTCGAGAAATCCCTTCACTTAAAAATTGTCCTAGTGTCTACAAACCTCATCTTAGGTGAGATTGCAACGTCCATTCTCAAGCTCCGGCGATTATAGGTTCTTTATTTACAAGAGAATCGGCTTGCCATAGAAATCCCACTTGTCAACCAATAATTGACCAATTCAATTCCTTGTCGTTATAGAAGAAATTAAACCTCCATAGCGAACAACCTAATATTTTCAGAATAGTCAATAATGATCTGTCTTATGTGCTTTTGTTTCTTTCTTGTAAACACGACATTTTTTTTTTTTGGTATTGTTGTAAACAAGACATTTAAAAGCAAATAATTGGGCATTAGTTGGGTTTCAACGAAGGCTTTAAACTTACTTTTGATTTTATTTGAAGTTCTTCTGATGCAGGAAAAATGTAGAGTTTATAAAGTAGAAAGCTCCCCACACATGTATATTTAGTAGACACATGTTAAGCAAAAAGTTGTGGGGTGCGAAGCACCATCACGCCTTGCATGCAAAGTGCACTTTGAGTCTTCCTCTCTCAAAAATGCCATGTGGAACTTACAATAGGGCCCACTGACATTATAGATGTTTGATCCACCTCTTCATGGACCTACATACCAAATATCAGCTTCCTCGATTATTTTTAAGAGTTACATATCAGCATCTAAAAAACAATGATCAAGTCCAATGGCAAAAATTACGTTTTTAACCTGCTAAATCCAATGGCTGGAAAAGACAGAGTAAACTGATTTTTGATGTGTAGATCCATCAATAAGTGAACCAAACATCTAAAATGTCAGTGGGCCCTAAGGCTTACTCCACCTGGCATTTTGGGACCCTAAGGCTTACTCCACCTGGCATTTTGGGAGGGGGGACTTTATGATTCTCTAGCCTCTGCCTCCTGAGGGTAACAAATATGAAAATTTTCTAGGACCCTAGGAAGATGTTCAGACCATCAGATGTTATTTTAAATTTGTGTGGTGGTCTTCGAGATCTGTGTCTTGGAAATCGCGATGGCTATCAGTTGTATATACGTCCACTTGCAAATTGGAAGCTGTAAGCCATTACTTCCTTACTAAAAAAAATATGAAACAGAACAAAAATCTCTGCATGCAGCAGGCTTTCCATCTTAACTACCCAAACAACAAAATTTAAAACATATCTCTCTCTCTCTCTCTCCAAAAAAGGACATTTGAAACGTTCGAAAGATGCCCACATATTTAGTAGCAGGGAGACCAACATGAATCCCTCTTTGTTCACTTAGTGGGCATCATGGAGCCCATGGTTCTAATGACCCAGACCCATTGATGGGGCCCATCAAATCACTCACTTTTTTTACCATGGAATCACAAGTTTTACTCATTACGAGTAAAACTTGTGTCACAAGATGCTGTGACGGAAGCCGGTCACAGCACTCAACACGAGCCACGTGGCACACGATCAGAGGGCACTGACCGTATGGATGTTCGGCCAGTCCCTCGGTGTATCTACAAACCAAAAATCAGCCTGATTAGTGATTTACAACCTTTGGAGTTTTGCACCCAAATAACGCCCAATAATGCTCAGATTCCAACCGTTAAAATCAACCCATGAAAATAACTTCAACCGAATCGGTTAGAAATCACTAATCAAGCTGAGTTTGTGTGTACCGGTCCTCCGAGAGACTGGCCAAACATCCATACGGTCATCGTCCTCTAATAGTATGCCACGTGTCTCACATTGAAAGCTGTGACCGGCTTCCGTCACAACATCTTGTGACACAAGTTTTACTCATTGCTCAGATAATACTATCACCGCCACTATTTTGTTCAAGGGTGGGCAAAAGGCGGGAAGTGACGGTCAACCGACTAAATCGATTAATGGCTGAGAATATTTTCAATTGACAGAATTACCCCTCCATAGAAAGGAGCAATTAAAACCCATCAACTTTTTTTAATCATTATCCAAACCTCCGTTTTTTTTTAAGTAAATCTTGGACGACGGATGTGATCATCAACGATTACGACGCACCACAGTATGAGTTACATGGCACACCCTTATATGGATGTTTGGGGCATCCTTAGGAGGACTCTAGTGACCAAAAATCATGATTTCTAACTGTTGGATTGGACTCTTTTGCATAGGAATATTCAAGCATTATTTGGGGTACTCAGATCCAACGGTTAGAAATCACTTTATAGTATGTATGTCCACATAGGAAAGGGACAAACATTCAAAGTTGAGGTGGTCACGACACCCCCCGGGGCTCCGCCACTACTCTCCCGCACTCAGTTCTTCGACATCCTCATCACACTTGCTAGTATATTTGGCACCCCCACTGAAATGCATAATTGGTCGGGCATTTACCAACATTTGGGATAAGGTATAGATAAATGATAAATTTGATAAGATATTTGTATAGGTGAAAGTTGCGGGGTTCGAGGTTCCATCAATCGGGAAGGTAACTCGTTGATGGGACGATTAGGATTGATGGTACATCCACTATGTTATATATATACATATCCACTGATTTTGTGGGTAGACAGGTAAATGCCTACCCACCACTATATACACTTACCTCCTTTGGAACATTTTCTTTTTTTCTTTTATTTCTCACCACTCACTAACATCATGAGCTGTGCAGTTGAGCTCCCGTCGACCATTGGATTCAAAAGATCCACGGTCCACATGGCAACGACTATAGAAGGTAAAATGATCATTTGGGTATTTCACTGCCACATGGCTATGGTTCTCTTGAATCCAACGGTCTGGCTTCTTCTTCTTCTTCTTCTTCTTCTTCTTCTTCTTCTTCTTCTTCTTCTTTATTGTGTGTGTGTGCGTGTTATGGTGTAAGAGTCAGTCTAGTGGTGGGGCCCACATGGATATCAGTGTTGGACAATTAAACTATACATTGAATTGTCCTTACCATGATGATCATCGTCACAAAAAATCAGGGCATCTCAACATTGCTAATCATATAATAAATTAACCCAAAAGAATGATTAAATAAGATGGTCTCTATTTTCATTTTAGACGAGATTAAGATGTAGAAATGTTCCCAAGTGTGTAGAAATGTTCCCAAGTGTGAAATCATACTAGCACTAATGCACCAGATCCCATCAAAACTCTGCAACTACCCATAAAATAATAAAAAAAGAGGTTGAAACGTCCCCATGTTTTGTGAGAGGGTAACCATAGTACGAAAAACTCACTGTGCGATTGGATTGTCCAATATGATCTCGATGTGGGCCCCACTATCGAGGCAGACTCAATAATAATAATAATTAGCATAATAAAATCAGCAATTTCCTTCAATAAACATGAAATTTATGGTATGTGACATTTGTGGTATTATCACTGGAATCTCAATTGTTAATCTCTATGCTAATTAGACTAAATCCCCACACAATAATCTATGTTGAGAGACTCAAACCAGTCCGGCTATTAACCACCCTGCAGTTCCTCCTTACCTCACCAGGTCGGCCGGACTGTAAATCACCCATCTTCACCATCCCCTCCACAAAAGCAGAGAAGAACGCATCTTGATCTCTACTAAAATCTTCGACAAATTCCCGAGTCCGACCATCAGACGAGAAAAGTGTTTGATCCGAATTAAGGAAACCTCTCCCAGCAACCAAGTCCTTGAAGTACTGATTATCAAAGATGTGGGGAGTTGCGTCCAGGTCCCCTGTTACGTTTCCATCTCCACCAATAGGACAGAGCCGATCCAGCTTCTCTCGAAACACAGGGTCAATAGTCGGGTCGGGTCGACCTGTTCCTGACTGGTTGTAAAGGCGAAAGACTATGGAGAAACACCGACCGTTACCGATGGAGTGAGAACCCGAGAGAGCTACTAAATCCTTAACAGAGA
The DNA here is from genome assembly GCA_035048495.1 of Euptelea pleiosperma. NCBI lineage: Eukaryota > Viridiplantae > Streptophyta > Magnoliopsida > Ranunculales > Eupteleaceae > Euptelea > Euptelea pleiosperma. Next base: position 27,697,570 of record CM068542.1, on the reverse strand, counting down.
GCTTGAATTGGGAAAAGAGGTTGATAAGGAAACTCGCGTTAGCTCTCGGGCTTGGCATGATATTGTCTGCGTCTTCTTGGCTTGCTGTTAAGCTATCTTGGCGTCCCAACTTGACTTCCCAATTTGGCCCTCCGCTCTAAAAACCAGAACAAATTAAACCCGAAAACGATTTTTATTTCTTGAATTTTCAAGAGAACGATCAAATAAAAACAATTGGGTTTCTAGTAGTAATCGTTGTTACCAAGACAACGGCGTCTCTAGAGGCCATGACTATGATATCTGCGCAGGAGACGACGTTGGGGCAGAGCTTCTCTAAAGCCTTCTTCACCTCATCGATGACTTCGTATGATCTAAGGGAGTTTATGTTGGAGAGAGAAAGCTTCTCACCAAGCATATTGGGTGTATCGTCTAGTAACAAGGAAGCGTCGCAACCCTGTGGAACAACAATTAGAAGCTGTGGTGTGAGGACTAATGATTTGAAATTTTGAATTAACGGTCACAATTACTTACGTTAACAAAGCAGTCATGGAACTGTAAGCGCATGACGGAGGCAGCGCTTCTGGGTTCTCTCATCATGGCCTTCAATATGACTTCTCTTACTACTGATTCTGCTCTTGGGCACGTTTTTGAGTAAAAACCAGGCCGCAGTTGGGCTGCTGCTGCGGCGGCCATGGTTATGTAGAGGAAGAAGAGAGAGAGAAGGTGGGGAGCCATTTGGGGTACAGTGGAGGTTTTAGGAGAGATGAGCAGGGGAGGACTTGATCTTATAGCTTTTTCACTGGTGTGTAATGTGTATGGGGTTTATAGATTTGAGTAGGATTGGTAGATGGATGGTCAGGATGGATATGAATGGGTGCAAGTATGTATGTTACACGTGGCATGAGAATCCTGCATGTGTGTCAGCGGCGTACAAGGTTTATTTTATCTCATTGGGGAGTAAAACTTTGGTAACCGTTGGTGGTCAGTGAAGCTGATGACAGCCCACAATTGGAGCCACTTGACACATTTTAGCGGACGCTGACCGTATGGATGTTTGGCCAATCCTTAGGTGGACCTACAAACCAAAAATCAACCGGATTAGTGATTTATAAGCGTTGGATTGGAGTCATTTTCATGGGTTGATGTTAACCGTGGGAATTTGAGCATTATTATTAACCATTATTTGGAGTACAAGGATCCCATGATTTGATATCACTAGCAGACTTATTTTTGGTTTGTAGGTCCACCTAGGTATTGGCCAACCAAACATCTATACTGTTATCATCCTCTAAGAGTCATATTGTGGGCGGTCAGCAAAGTTTTACTCTTCTAAGTGTAATGGCCGCAGAGCCAATGGGGTGGGGTATGTAGCAGAGATTTGGTCATTGGGGCTCCACATCATCGTCACACTTACCCCATGCACCAATGTCTATCTTCTTCTCCTGTAACAGATTGGACCCACTTCTTACCTGGAATTTCATGATGGGAATTTTACTTAATTGTTATTTTTCTCCTAAATAATTCCATGGAAAAAATGACCTCATTAATCTGGTCCATTACGAAATAACAGTTTGCATTTGTCAAAAAATCATAACCATCCGATGTGTAGACTTTCTCTTTTTCTATCTATCCACCTCTTAAAGAGTTACACTAATAAGTTCATCTAGGCCGTGGATCTCAAGAATCCAACGGTGGTTGTAATTGCTGAGCTAGCATTCACTGGGTTTACTTTTTGCCAAAGCACAACCACCTTTGGATTCTCAGAATCCACGCCCAATAGCATTAGTATAATTATAAGACAGGTAAAATACAACAGGTTTCTTCTTTGCATGTGATCATAAATTTTTTCTAAATTAAGGTTGACATACGTAAAGAAATTAATTCCTTTTATCAATTAATAGGGAAAAATTTACGAGTCGTGCTACCGGACAGAAAACCGTACAAAAATATGTATGGTTGAGGCCTTTGACCGTTGGATTCGAGAGATCCATGGTCCACGAGGCAAGTACTCTTTACAGACGTTGCCATGTGGACTGCCGGATCTCTTGAATCCAATGGTCGATGGTGTCAATCAGACATATTTGTCCAGTTATCCATGGGGTAGCATTTTCCAAAATTTATTAGTTGCGAAATGAATAAGTTTTGATAAGCAGATAAAATGTGCTGGATTCAAGAGATTAACAGGTACAACAACTATTTTATCCTTTGCAGTTGCTGCTTGTGGATAGTAGATCTCTTGAATCCAATGGTTAATAGCCTTAGCCATTATATTTTCCGGTTATCCTGTGGATATCATTTTCCACTGAATAAATTAGTTATCTTTATTTAACACGGAAAAATGCATTTTCACAAGAAAACACAACTTTTCGTTGTTTAATCAAGAAGTTTTTTTTAGAGAAAATAAGATTTTCCCATTGAAGTCCAGAATTCATTTCCGTTCCACATAGGTGAGAATTCGTTGCCACTTGAAATCTCACCTTATTTTCTCATATAATTGACAAATATACATTTTCTCAAGTGCAAACAAACTGCCATTAAAAGCATTTTCCTAGATGTATTTTGTCAAAAAAAATAATAATAATTCAAAGGAACAGAAGATTTGGTTAGGAAAAATTTTCATTAAACCTAAGAGCAACTTCAACCGGGCTCTATATCTTTAAATTTGATGGAATGTATATATATAAGAAAAAGAAAGAATACATCTAAAAGAAACCAGAGGTCAGAAGACTTTCACAAAACGAAAAGCAACACAAAGACAGAAGAACAAGCATGCTCTTAGTTGCCTTGATGATGATGCTTTTGCAAAGGTTTAGGCTCTGAGGATTCCCTTTTTCTGACCCTTCTCAGGAATCGGACTCGGGGCTATGGATTTCGAGAATCCAAATCTGTTGATAGCACTGAACTACCATTCACCTTTTCATATGCCAGCTCAGCACTATCAACCACCATTGGATTCTTAGAATTCACAGCCCAGAGTCTGACTCCTAAGAGGAGTCCGAAAAAGAGGGGGCTCTTGAGCTCCACCGTTTTGCAAAATTCAACTTTAACTGGGCTCTATATCTAACACTAAACTTGAAGATGAACTCTGTATCTCTATTATTGACATCAAATATAGGAATCTCTATTCTTGACTTCGAATATAGGGATCTACTATTGGCTTTTCTTAATTTCTATTAATATCAATTTTGTGTAACTTTTAAAAACTTTGATACCTTTTGTGTGCTTTTAAAAAATACGGAAAATTTCTAAAAAGAAAATAAACTTTAATCTATTTACAAAAAAGAATACAACTTTTCGCAAATCCCAAAAAAGAAAACGAAACACCCTTTCAAAGCGCGTTTTATTACGTGGCACATGTTTATCAAAAAACGCCATTTAAAAGGGCGTTTGTCAGTAAAAAACGTCATTTTAAATGGCGTTTTTCAGTAATAGACGCCTTTTTAAAAAACGTCTGTCAGATCTCTGACAACTGACAGACATTATTTTAAAGGGCGTGTGTCAGTAGAAAACGCCCTTTTAAATGGCGTTTTTTGATACCCAATTTTTACTCCCATTTTGGCGTACCCAGAAGATGAATCAATGGCTGATTTTTGGTGAGGATGATCTCTACGGTGAGGAGATCATCCTCACAAAAATTCAGATCATTCCGATATTCGTAGATTGGTTTAGAAGTTGAGGAATTATGGGACTTTTTAAAATTTTCTCAGGAATAAACGCCCTTTAAAAGGGCGTTTGTCAGGCGTGTCAGCCATCAGTCATTCGTTAGTCAGTCGGGGACTGATTGGACTGACAGCAGACGAAACGCCCTTTGAAAGGGCGTTTCGTTTTCTTTTTTGGGATTTGCGAAAAGTTGTATTCTTTTTTGTAAATAAATTAAAATTTGTTTTCTTTTCTGTAATTTTCCGTAAAAAATATCTATCTTTTATTAATAAATTTTAATTATTTTTTATATAATTTTGATATTTACCTTTTGTGTCATTTTTTAAGACATACTATTTAGAGTTCAACAGTTTTTAGAAGATGTCTCTGCCTTCAAATTTGAAGAAAATACTTTTTGAAGCTGAAATTTGAAGAAGTTAGTTGGAGATGTTTTGACTACGTACGTACACCTTAAATTCCACAAAGAACTTCATCTTCTTTTTTTACCTTTTTTAACTATATCTTGAGTTGTTAAATTTTTCTTTTGCCCTTCTAAACTAATATATCAAAACCATGGTTTGAAAAACGACCGTTTAAACGGTAATGCCCCAAGCCCGTTTCTATTAAAACTGTTTAAACATGTTTTAATATTTTTGAATTTAACAACCATTTTTTTTGTTTTAACGGCCGTTAAAATATATATTTTAATTCAATGGTGTGGTATAGCCATCTAGCTGAGATGGTTAGTGTGTACCCTCATTTCGTTGGGAACCATGGGTTCAATCCCACACAGGCATGTTTCGTCCTTGTGCAGCTGCGCCATGGAGTAGAAGTCACCTCTCCTGGCTCCGCCCGGCCAGGTATAGTCTGGCTTGATCCCCGGCTTCTTGATCCCCGGCTTCTGTCCACATGGTCCCGCCAACAAAAAAAATCAATGGTGTGGTATTCAAGGGGTTTTTTTCCATCCTTTGCGGAGTTGCATCGTTTGGTTGCTAGCATCCTCCAAAAAATTATTTGGGTTGGTTGGTGTGGTGGTCCACTAACCCTTTTTAGTGGAGGGGCCACAGGTCCCCGTATCAAATGGAAAAAAGTTGTAACAAGGCATACTGCATACCTCACGCTTTTTGGTGGGCGGAAGAACTAATTTTGTTACTCACCGCTGCCATCTGGGCCCACTTACCGCATGGATGTATAGCCCACCCCTTGGTGGATATACACACCAAAAATTATCCTGATTACCGTCTCTAACCATTAGATTTTAGTATTTTTTTTAAGGTGGGAGTAGTAAAAGCAACGGCTAAAAATTAACAAAACAAGCTGATTTTTGGTATGAATGTCTAAGGCGTGGGCCCAGATGGCAGCGGTGATTAACAAAAATCGTATGCCAAAAAGCATGAGGTATACGTTGTTACATCACGACCCCTATGGAATACATTCTAAGATGGACACGTGGTACCATAGTATATGGAGCATTTTACTATAGACGGCTCTGATTCTGATTAGGTGGCTTGATTGCACAGAATTCTTCAAGAAATTGGTACCACGGTATATATTATGGCTGCTTCGATGGTGAAAAGGGTGGGAGCGTAAACTTTTGACCGTTAAAAGAGGGTATGGTGCGTTCACTTTTGACAATGGATAGCAACGACACTCGAGGAATGAGGAAGACTTTCTTCTCCTTGAGGAATACGGAAGCTTTTGATCATCACATATCAATACCATACGTGTCACTTTTTGAGACGTTGATGCAAACTGTTATGTATGTGGATCACATTTTAGCCTAAATATCATACTACTTTTAACTTTCTCAACTACCACTCACGGGTACTTGGCAATGAATTAAGGCTGCGTTTGCTTGTGCGTTTTCTTTAGACCAAATATCAGCTTGATTGGTGGTTTCTAACCATTGAATTTGAGTTTTTTTCATCAGTTGATTTCAACTGTGGGACTCGCATTGTTTAGATTAGGTTCAGGCTCCGAGGATCCCCTTTTTCTGACCCCTCTTGGTGTTCACGCGCTCCGCCGTGGATTTCCAACTGTGCATGGTTGTCAGCACCCCAAAAAGTGATGCCAGCTTGACGCTGATAACCACCGTTGGATTCTTGAAATCCACGGCCGAGCACACGAACACAAAGAGGGGTCAGCAAAAAGGAAGTCTCCTGAGCCCGACCATTTAGAATACTTACATCCAATGCATAGAAAAACGCCAATCAGTCTGATTTTTAGTCTACAAGATTAACTTGGAATGGTTAAAACTAGTAAAACTTTGATGACAGCGGCCTGTCAACAAAGCCGCTGACTACCAATGAGTTCTCAATACCTACACAAGTGATCTTTTGCCACGTACCCAAAATGAGTCATTTTTTTTATTTCTTTATTACAAAAACAAAATGCACTTGGGTTCGGCGCAAAAAGCACTCGGGTAGGTGCCATGTCGAGAACTCATTGGTAGTTAGTGGTTTTGCTCATCAAAGTTTCATTCTGGTTCAAAATCTCTGAGGGCGCGTTTGATTGCCAAATGGAAAAATTGTATTTTTCTTGGGAAAACACAACTGTCAATTGCTAGATAGCCATTTTAAATCTGTATAATTTCCCTAACAAGCCATTTAAATCTAGATAATTTTCCCTACAAAGCCCAGAATTCGTTTTCCATCCAAATAGGTGAGAATTCATTTCCACATGAATTCTGGGTTTAGTAGGGAAAATTATCCATGTTGAAATATGTTCTCAGTTGCAATCAATCAGCCATTTAAGGCATTTTCGAGATGTATTTTCTCGGAAAAATTCTGTCCAATCAAACACGCCAACAGTTTTAAGGATTTCCAAATAAAAAACACTGAGGATCAAAATTTTTCTCAAAGCAAGGTGAAAAAAAAATTGAAAAAAACAGTTAGGAAAAATGACAAAAAGACCTCATTTCTAAAGATTATAATAGCACTTAAATCACGTGCTAAGAATTTTAGTCAACAAAGAAAATCCTTTTTTCTAATTAAATTGCATCGAGCCTCCCGCCCTGAATTCTTTACCTTTGGATTTTACAATAAAAAATTCATTTAAAGTTTAAAAAAAAAAAGGGGCTTGATCCAAATTCCAAGTTATGTTTTTTGTCCTCGAATGGAATTTTATGATTTTATTTGGCCACCAAACGCGGGTTGATGGCCCCCATTCAAAAATGTCACGTGGAGTACTCTTTAGGCCCCACTCGTCCTAAAGAGTAATGCTCAAATTACATGGTTAAAAATCAAACCAAGAAAATTTACGTCTTCAATGGTCTTTAGGTCCACCTAAGGTTGGGCCAAACATCCATATGGTCAGCGATCTCTAAGAGTGTGCCACTTGGCTCATACTATATGTCCATTAACAATTTTCTACTCAAGTTTTTAAATGTGGGTGGATATATAGTTGTTGTCAAGGTTTTAATTAACCCGTTGTAGCATTATATATTACTAGTGGGCGGGATGTGTGTTACTAGTGTGTGATTTTAGGGGTCTTTGGAACTAGTAACAAAATAAGAAAGTTTCGACAGAAATGATAGTTTGGAAGATCAGTTTGGAGAGACAATTCGGTAAAGAAATGGTATAAAAAGTGATTTAAGTTGTTATTCATGAACTGTTTTTGGAAATATAAAAATAATGTCATAGTAAGTAATTAATTGATTATCAAGGGACTGTATTGAAAATAAGAACGATGTCATACAATGAAATTAAGTAGTTTATCGAAAGGAATGTCGCTAACCACACTCCTCTGCGGAAACCCAAAACTTTTCTTATCCTTTCTTTTTTACTACCCCAAAAGCATGATTGAATCCAACGGCTAGAATCATGTTATAAAAAGGTACCAAAATCTATGGCTAGAGAAAATCAATCAGGTTGATTTTTGGTTTGTATATGCAAAAAGGGGTGGGGTAAAAATAAATCCATATGGTTATTGAGTAGGACCTAGGCTGGGGTCTTCTTTCACCAAAGGGCCTTAAGCGACCGCCTTAATGGCCTTTAAGGTAGAGCCGGCCCTGTACTCACCTGCCACGTTTTTGGGATTACAGTGATTGCTTGGGGGCGTGCAAGTGGCTGTCAAGCCCTTACAAACTCTTTAAGAAAATGGATGCAAGTATGTGCAGCCCAAAAACTGTGGTAAGTGAGTGCAATGCAGAGTGCGAAATACATCCCAGTGCAGCCAACCAAGCAGGGCCAAGAATCCAAATGTACTAGGTGCGCTTCAGAACTAACGATCAGTACGGCCGGTAAGATGAGGGGTAAGGATTTGTCGTGTAGGGAAAGATGGACAATTATTGGTACTACCACATTTCTAATAATACAGGATATCTATTAAACAAGTGGTTGACAACTTCAGAATCTTATCAACATTAGACCAATCAGTTGAGCATCTTCTACGTGTTCATAGACTGTAAAGTTCCCTTGTCAAAATATGTTAAAGACCTTTCTTTAGATTATAAAGAATACAACTGGTTGGATGATCATGATCGTCGGATTGGGCTAGTCCAGGAAATCATATATGTATGGGGCCCACTGTTTGGACAGTACAAATACATAAACACAAGGTTTAAAAGAGGCCGTTGTAACGGTATAACGGAATTAGGGCATTACAGTTAAAACGGCCGTTCAGAACAAATCGTAACGGCCACTATTTTCTAAGCGTCAAAATGGTTCTTAACGTAATGGGCTTGGGGCATTACTGTTTTAACGCCGTTATTTTAAACCATGCATTAAAATGCAGATCAATAGATAGCTGCTGTATTATACTATCCCATGTTTCCCTGTCTTGTTTATAGACAAAATCAAAATATTGAATCTAAAAATAAAAAAAAAATTAAATGAAATGGCTAAATACTATTGCACCACAGCACCAAATAATATTACGCCTGAGAGGTCGTTAATCCAATTTACAGCTTTCTTACAAGCGCCTATATTCTTATGAAAAAATACAATCAAGCATGAGATCGTCCATGGACCTAACTTCTGGTCAGTGTTGTCACACCCTGCCCAGCCTGGCCGGTTTAACTGGTTACCCTGCGAACCAGCCCCTTGACCAGGCCGGGTCAGTCTTGACCTGGATTTTTTGACATTAGTTATATTTTAGCAAAAAACCAGAAAACCCCGACAAGCCGTCCTTTTGGCAACCCAGTTGGACAGTTAGCCTGGAGAATTGGTCGGTCCACTGGGTCAATGGCCAGTCGGATTTTAAAACATTGCCTCGGTACTGTGCAATTGATCCACCAAGTTCATGCATATTCTGACAGACTCCAAACCAAAATCCTTGCCCATTCAGAATCTTCAAGCCTACTGTTCAAATTTAAAAAATTTATGACTACCCTTTTTACTCATATTTTGCCTGATTGATTCTCTCTCCAGTCTGCACTGCATAATTCACAATTCACAATCCACAATCCACGTCCAGAATTGTATTGTCATTAGAGTAATTCAAGGATAGAAGAAAGCAAGTAAGAAGGCAGTATGAGGATGATATTTCTTGCTTGACCAACCTCATTCAAAGCTCTATAAAACCCCAAAGAGAGTCCAAGAAAACAGCTACACAGTGGTGAGTAGCAGTAAACTAGTTATGTTAATTTCCATCCCTAGTCTTCTCTTACATAATTTATCTAGCATATACTGTGGGTATTCAGAAAATGATTTAGAAAAGAAACTAGATTTCCCACCAAGCATGTAAACTTGAATCTGGAATGTAATATACAACTTTGTGATAAAAAACACAAGTTCATCAAACAAACAATTGTGCTGTAAAAAAAAAGTAGAACATATGCACCATAACCAAGTATGGAAGTACCAAAGTGCTCTCAGTTTTCCATAATCCAAGATACTTGATACAATACATTAAACAGTATATCTGAGCATGTTTTCACTTTAAGTTAGTCAAAGACCATCAATTGCATCAAGAATGAACACCCAAAGTCCACCAAGAGCAGCCTCTGTTGATCATTCAAGCACATCTCTGTTTAACATGTAATATGTACCGTTGATTTAAGTACTCACCAACCATTCATCATGGGTGTCAGCTTCAAGACCTACGGAATCAGGTTCTATGGCTAGTCTTAAACTCCACATAAGCTCAATAAGGCCAAAACAGCTCTTCTCCCTTCAGAAGAATCTCGAATGATGCAAGTCTATATAAAGCAAATTATAAAGACTAACCAAATAGAGCTCAGTGCCCTCCTTAATCCAAATTAAGTAAACCAATGCATATCAGAAATGTAGAAATGCTGATGGAAGAAGAAACACTATATGCCTTATGGGAATCACTTCAATCACAGAAATTACCATACCAGACAATTTCCCAGGTTCCCACTCCAATATTTATACGGACTTGAGATCATGATATTGCAACCCAATGGTTAAAAGCACCCCATGAAGCCTACTATAATCCCATCCCATGCAGCCAGAAAATGTGCATAGACTTATTAAACTTTAGTATATCCATCTATCCAGATAGGACCAAACAGATCTATGAAGAGCACCAACATCTCATACACTATGCACTTAAGAGCTTCCTCTTTACAAACACCATTTAAATTAAATGGTCAAGCCATCTTTCTCGGTTAGCCTAAAGCAGTTAACCTTGACAGTGTCTCATCCTTGGAACCAAGTATCTTGAAGTACCAATCCCCAGAAGCACTCAATTTCAAGGATACAGGACACAAAGCACTTGGGCCGATAAACTTTTGAAAGGTCTTTAAGTAATCGAAACTGTAGATCCACGCTGTGAAGTTCCATCCATTCATGCAGACATTGTTGATGAAGATATTATAAGCAGGTCCTGTAGTTTACTTACCCACTAAATCAGCCCCTAAAAATAGTTACTGTAGAACTTGAAGAACCCTCAAGTGTCTGAGATGTGCTGTCAGATGCACACCCCAAAGATAAGAACTTTGGAGTACCTACAAGCAAACTCACCTTAATAATATGAGCCTGAACCTCTTCCACTTGTGAAGCCATCATTCATGCGACTGCTAGAGTAGAGAGATGAGTATGAACCTGCACCCACCTGCACAAAAGAAAAGAAAAAGGGCTAGAGTAACTTCTAAACCAGGATCTTGAGATACATGTAAGAATAATCTTCCATAACCAAAGACAAAGGAACGCACATCTGCTCCGCTAGACATGTAATCTCTGGACACATAATCCCTGCTGGACACATAATCCCCATCATAGCTGGAGTACATTTCACCTGCATCACCTCTGCTCACCTCACCTACAAGAATTGGATTTGGTGAAGCCAAGTTCAAAATATCCATTATCAACCAAAACAATCAGAATGTTAATCATACCTCGGCTGTAACCCATACTTGACGTGCGTGTGTCGAACAATCCATGAGAGTGTCCTGCAGAACTCCTATTACCTCGATCATATCCTAGATGAGAACCACGCCCCGTCCTGGCATATAAACAACGGAATCAGCCTACCAAGAGAAAAGCTAAAAAGGAAGGACGGTTGACAATAATGTGTCCTGATGTACAAGCAACCAATAACCTTGTAGACTCGCTTCCATAAGCACTATCACTGTATGACAAGGCAGCACTACTCCCTTCATAGTCGAAGCGGGCTCTTGGGTGTCGAAGTGTAGATTCAGCATAGCGAGGATGAAGTTCTTCCTAAAATAATTTTAGAATAACTTTTTATCAGCACAAAAATGACAATAATAGCAGCAATACGAGGTGTCAAGGACTATACAAAATCCTCATGAAGTCACTAACCATTGCAGAATAAGGGCGCTTTGAGCCAGAAATGGAACCATAGTCGCGGCTATGACTGTCACGATAGGTTGAACGCTCCATTTGTCTTCCATAACTTTCTTCAGCGTAAAATGAAGGTGGTTTACGAGCAGCACTTCGAGAAGCACTCCGTGGAGGACTGTCCAGGTACCCTGATCCACGAGTTGCGTAAGCATCTCTATAGGATGAGCGTCTCTCAGTAGGAGGAGCTCTAGCGACAAAATCAGATGACCTTGGAAAAGGTTCATCATGCCGAATAAAGTCCCTCTTTGAACTGCTTTTTCCATAAGTTGGACCTGTCCAAAAGGAACAAAAAGCGCAGCATAAGCTAAGTGGAATATGAAAATGGGTAACATGAATATGACCAATCAATATCAGGAGAGATTGACTTTCAGAGTTCATTGATTATATCTAGAGACCTAAACGAGCTGATCCAAGGTTGGTGTAATGTCAGTTTCAAGTACAAAGGCATTAAATCTTGCCATTTGTTGGAGTTTACAGAAGAAAAGAACAAAAGAACTTATGAAGACAAGACCGATTCTGAAGAACAAGTCATAAAGAAGATTGAAAAGAGAGAGAATTTCTGGTGTTCGGTTTTAAAGGAATTTAAGGGAATTGCTTATAATGATTTATCTAAAAGTTGGAGCTATTTGCTCAAGGTGACCTTCCTAGATGATGTTCTTGTAACTTGTTGGACTTAGCTAGCATCCCCTTTGGATATTTATAGCCTCTTCTCTATGTACATAGCAGTGACAATGTGACATACCGAGAGACCTCCGATCAAAGGATCTCTCCGGAGAAGGCAATCTCCTTCTGCTTCCAACTCTATCAGGAGGCATATCTGTAACTGTATATCTATCCCTAGGACCAAGTGACCGCTTAAAACCACCATTGTATGTGCTACGACTTTGAATGCCTCGTCCACTGCGGCCTGCAAACCTCCAGGAATCCATGTGGGACGTACCGGAGCCCCAGGAAGCCCTGCCATCTCGGCCACCACCACGCCCAACTAAATAACCTCCTCGGGCATATTTTCCTGACTTACCTCTTTGGCGTGGCCTTGAAAGCCTAGCCCTAACCTTTACCTGTGAATATTGTGTACATATAGGTGAGTTCAAAGTTAATTGCATCAAGAAAATATCACAAAAATAACTATTCATGTAGCTTATAACAACTTATAAATGGAGCAGAAACCAACCTTCTTATCGCCATCACTGAGTTCAGCATTATTAATACCTTCAACACAAGCCACTGCAGCATCATGTGTGTCAAATGTTATAAAACCAAAATCTGTTCTTTTAGCAGCTGGCATATTCCGGGCAAGTTCAACCTTTTCAATCTTCCCAAACTTCTTGAGTTGTTCTTTGACACGGTCCTCATCCCAAGTAGAAGGCAGACCATCAAGGAATACCGTCTTAACCTGAGAAGTCAAACCAATACATTCTCCATTTCATTCTTAACTCTTAAGAACCCTAAATGAGAACCCTAATTTATGGAAAGGAAAACACGAATAACTACCTTAATGTCCTAATCAAGAGTCAAAAATGACCCCCACGGCAAATAGGAACATGGTATATAGCAGGATTTTTAAAATTGATAGATAATACACATAAATAACTATATACACGTATTTGAGTATATTACATAATAAAAACATTTACCATTACGCTGAATGAAAAGTAATGTTGACTATTAAGAAAAATACACAAACGAAAAGTAAGCTTCATTCACCCAAAAAGAGAATACTGGACTAAAAGAGAAGATCAACATAATTATATAAAAATCAAGCTACATACCTGTGCCATGATTTCATCATCTGGTTCAATAAAAGTATCTGCAAAAGCAACCTTTGCAGTCCTATCTGTACCAAACACAACATCCCTCTTTTGCAAGCGCTTGCATGCATCCAAGGCATCAGCCCGGGAAGGGAAATCCAGAAATGCAAACCCCCGATTCATTCCCTCAATTTTAGTGTCCTCGATCAATGTCAAATCCTCAAAGTTATCAACACCATAATGCGCAAGCTTTTCCTTGAACTGTACAAGAAACAAAGTAGCCAAACATAAGCAAACTCATACAACAAAAATATGGAAGTAACCTGAGATCGAACCCATGACACAGAGGTTATAACCAATAGAACCATCCAACAGTAGAACTTCACCATACTTACAGCTTCCTTCTTCCACGTCTTGCATATATTGCCAACAAATAGGGTATCACTGTCCTGGCTTGGAGACACTCCACACTGCTTCCCATTAACCTTAAAACAAAAATCCAGGGTCACATATAATCTTATGGGAAATTTCTAGATATATATATATTTATAACAAAGAAAATCCAAAACCCAAGGTGGTGAATACCGTTGGATGCTTAAGTTCATTCACAGCGCGCCTAGCTTGCTCGATGGTTGCAAAGCGTAGAAAAGCAAAGCCCTTGTTCTTCTGAGTCAAGGGGTTCTTCATAAGTCTCACTTCGGTGACCTCACCAACCCGGCTAAAAACCTTCCTAAGATCCTCCTCGGTGGCATCTCGATCCAATCCTCCAACAAAGATCTCAAATTCCTTCCGCTTGCGCCGCTCTTTGACCACATCATGGTGCTCCTCTTCATCTCCATCGACCTCCTCACCATGTTGCTCTCCACCATCTTCCTCGCCTTCCTCCTCCCCGTCTTCCATCATGTCACCTCCATCAATCCTCTCCTCATCGTGTTCTTCATCCTCGCCTTCCATCCCATCTCGATGCTCTCTCATCCCAATATTTGCCCCACCATCTTCTTCCGCCTCAGACTGGGGATCGTTGTCCTCAAGCTCCAACCTTTCCGATCTATCAACCTCGTGATAACCCACGGGAACAAATTCCTCCTCCTCTGATACAATTAATCAGGAAAAAAAATAAAAGCAAACTCTCTTCAAATTTCTTCTTCGCAATTCGCGCTAAGATTCTACAGAAACTAATCTGATACAGTTATTAGGTTTCCTTATCAAAACTTTTAGAAAAAATTCTTCAACTATCTTCTTCGCGATTCGTTCTAACGTGTTCTATATTCAGCTCTTCTTCCATAATTCGTGCTAGGGTTCTCAAAATTTCAGATTGAATAGAGCGCATTTGATCTTGAAATAACCGAAAAAAGATTGATTTCGTGCTTGAGAGAGAAAGAGAGAGAGGTACCTCTGTGGGGAGCCGAGGGTTCTTCGTTGTACGTGTTCTTGTGTTCGACGGTCTCGGCTTCTTCTTTGGTCTCGACAGGTGCTTTCGCAGGTGGTCTTTTCTTCAGTGCTGTGGCGGTGGACGGTCGTCTCACTGCGCGCGGCGGCATCTTCGGATAGACGACTGGATACAGATCAGTAGCGAGTGTAGGTGAAATATGTAAAAATCTTGTCTTGAAGAAGGTAAGCTTCACATTTATTGTGAAAGGAAACCTAAGTGAAGTTGTGAACTGTGAAGGCCGAAGGAACTAGGAAGGGGGAGGGCCGAGGGGGGAAGGTTCTTTATCTTTTCTTTTTGACTGACTTGTCTTGGCTTGACTGTAATGCGTAAATCTAACGCCGTCCACTCTTCCTGTATGCGTATCTCGAGGCGTATCTAGCACTGTCATGTGAACATAGCGATTTGGAGTCTGGACACAATTTGGACGAAAAACACACAAGGTTAGGTAGAATAATTTCAGTAGAACTTCGCTGCGGCGACAGTTAGCGAAGCCGCTGACCTCCCACAAAAAGAGCCACATGGCACATTATTAGAGGACGCTGACCGTATGGATGTTTGGTCAATCCCTAGGTAGACCTAAAATCCAAAATCATCTAGATTATGATTTTAAACCTTTGGATCCTTGTACCCCAAATATTGGTCAATATTGCTCAAATTACTACAGTTAAAATCAACCCATGAAAATGACTCCAATCCAACGCTTATAAATCACTTATCAGGTTGAGTTTTTGGTTTCTGTGTCCACCTAGTGATTGGCCAAACATCCATACGGTCAGTATGCTCTTAAAATGTGCCACGTGGCTCATATTGTGGGCGGTCAGCGGATTCGCTGAGCGTCAACGGTCAGAGAAGTTTTACTCGAGTTATTTCACGGTTTTCACCCTCCACCTCCCACGAGCCTGAGTTTGACGTGTCCCTCTTTCCAAGCTTGAAGTCTCCCTCCTAAAATGTCACTTGGAATACTCTTTAGGGCCCACTGACCTTATGGATGTTTGGACACCTCTTGATAAATCAACATACAAAATGTCAGTTTAATTATTGGTTTCTATCACTTACAAAAAAAAAAATTTATTGGTTTCTATCATTGTATTTTAACTTTTTGATATCATAATATTTGACCGTTGGATTTGAGAGCTTTATTTGGCTGCTAGAATATAATGATAGAAATCGTATATCAAGCCTATTTTTGGTATGTCGGTCCACGAAGAAGTGGAACAAACATCCATAAGGTTAGTAGGCCCTAAAGGTGCTAAAATGGCATATTTGGGAGGAGGACACTTCAAATTTTGAAGTCTGAGCGATCAAAATATTTTCTCCACCTCCCACCATCTCTTTCAAGCCTTAATCAACGGTTGCAGTTGTAAAGTGGGCGTTTCATACTAGGGCTGCAACTTGGGCAGGCTCAACCCGAGCCCGACGGGTTGAACCCGATATTAGGGTTGGGTTGGGTTAGCCCTTTTAGAACTTGAGTTGGCCTTGGGTCAGATTTTTGGTAACCCGATCAAATCGGGTTGGGTTAGGGTTAAGGCTTGGCCCAACCCGACCCAACCCGAACCCGACTTATAAACCATAATTAGGGGTGTCAACGGGTCGGTTCCGGTTCAGTTCCTAAGGTGACCAGAACCGGAATAAACGGTTCCGGTTCTTATCGGTTCGGGTACTTATCGGTTCCGGTTCTCAAAGTGATGGTACCAGAACCGGAACCGATTATGTAGTTTTTGTCGGTTCCGGTTCCAGTTTCGGGTATAACAGGTCCAATCTTGGTAATATGAGAATTTTTACACTATATTTATATATCGGTTCCGGTTCTTATCGGTTCGGTTCCGGTTCTTATCGGTTTCGGTTCCATATTAGAGTACCGGAACCGTAACCATTAGTTTCCGGTTCGGTTCTGGTTCCGGTTCTTTTTAATCGGTTCCCAAAAATGTGGTACCGGAACCAGTGTTTTCGGTTCCGGTTCCTATTCGGTTCCGGTTAAATCGGGTAAAATTGACACCCCTAACCATAATATATGGGGGTCAGGCACTGTTGATAGATCTAAAATGACGGGTAAAATGATAGGGACACAATATAAGCCACGTGGCACATTTTTACATGACTTTGACCGTACGGATGTTTGTCCTATCCCATGGTGGACACACAAACCAAAAATCAGCCTGATTATTATAAGTGTTGCATCTTTGTACCTCAAATACTGCTCAAATTCCCACAGTTGAGATCAGCCCATGAAAATAAGTCCAATCCAAAGCCTATAAATCACTAATCAAGCTGATTTTTGGTTTGTACGTCCACCATGGGATAGGACAAACATCCATACGGTGAGAGTCCTATAACAGTGTGCCACGTGGCTTATATTATGTCCCTGTCATTTTAGATCTGTCAACGGAGCCCGAATATATATATATATATGGTCACGATCATGGACAACTATTTCATACAACATTTTTGACAACAATTTTGGTGTACCCCATATGGAAGATGAATCAATGGCTGAGTTTTGGTGAGGATGATCTCCTCACCACATAGATCAACCCTATGAAAAATCAGCATATTCTGAAATTTCTAACCCATTAAATGTGGTTTTCAAGTTAACGATAAAAATAAACGGTCCATAATTCTTCTACTTGTAAACCAATTTACGAATATTAGAATGATTTGAATTTTTGTGAGGATGATCTCCTCACCATAGAGACCATCCTCGTCAAAAATTATCCCATTTCAACACTTCTAATTTATAAATTGGCCCGCACAAATTTTTGTTGTAAAAAACGTTATCTGAAAATGTTGTCCCCCGCTCCTGTGTGTGTGGGTCAGGATTGGGAGACAACAATCTTCACAGCATTTTCTACAACAGAAAATTGGCGTACCCACATGGAAGATGAATCAATAGCTGACTTTTGGTGAGGATTGTCTCCTCACCATATAGATCACTCCTATAGATAATTAGCTCATTCTAATATTTCTAACCCCATCAAGTGTAGTCTTCAAGTTAGCAGAAAAAATAGACGGTCCATAATTCTTCAACTTCTAAACCAGTCAATGAATGTTAGAATGATTTGAACTTTTGTGAGGATGATCTCCAAAAATCATCCAATTCCAAAACTTGTAATGTATATATTGGTATGCGCCAATTTTTTGTTGTAGAAATTGTTGTGAAAATTGTTGTCTCCCAATCCTGACATTTTCTACAACAGAAAATTGGCGTACCCACATGGAAGATGAATCAATAACTAACTTTTGGTGAGGATTGTCTCCTCACCATATAGATCACTCCTACAAAAAATAAGCCCATTCTAAAATTTCTAATCCTATATATATATATTAGTTTTACCGACAAATATCCATTTTAGCAAATGCCGCAACCCATGAATGTCTGTCCTTAGTAACTACAACATTTGTGTGATGTTACAATATGTTATTGAAACTATATTTTGGCATTTTGATCGGTTGATAGTGAAAATATCGTGTTTTTCTCTAACGATTATTTTTGGTTATTTTTTTAGTTACTTTTATCATGCATTTGAGTTAATGAACTTTTCCGTTATTATGAAAATATCATGTTTTATTTCACGAGCTCTGGAAATGAGGTCATGCTATTATTTAATGGTTAGCACAACGGCTATTGTATTGATCGATAAATTATTTTAATATTAAAAAATTTAACAATATTTTCAACAAATAAAAAAATTAAGAAATTGACCAACCAGACCCAACCCGATAGGGTTGGGTTAGGGTTGGAAAATCTAAGCCCGACCTTGGGTTGGGTTAGGGTTGAGAGCCTTTAAGGTTGGGTTGGGTTAGGGTTGACCTCCAACCCGACCCAACCCGCCCGAGTTGCAGCCCTATTTCATACATTTCATTTCGTACCTCTAACGTTTATACCAGTTGATCTGAGGTTTTAGCACAAAGGAGAAGGCACTACAACGCGAAAACCCCAAATACACTTCTAGAAACCCCGCCTCCACTCTCCCTCTTTCGCTCTCTCGCGCGGTCAGTCGCAGCAGCAGTAGCAGCAGCATGGGCGGGGGAAGAGGAGGTGGGCAGAAGCGAGGCCGCACGCAGCGAAGGCACTTCAGGCAGAACAGAGAGAACGTTTGGAAGAAGACGAGATCCGATAACAACCCTTCATCCTCCGAAAATAATACCACCACCTGGGAGCCCTTCGCCACTCAAAATCTCTCCTTCGAAGAATACTACAAAGTAAAACTCTCTCTCCCTCTCTCTAACTTTGTTCCGCTTCTGCTTCTGCTTCAGTCCATGGAACTCTACAATGGTCGTTTGACTCGTTTCATGTTTTAGGATTAGAATATACGCAATTTCTGTGCATTTTTCTTTAGTATTTATGTGCATTGTAGGAACAAGGGATTGTGCCCGAAGAAGAGTGGGATGTATTTCTCAGTGTACTTCGAAAGCCGTTGCCGGCTGCATTCAGAATCAATTCTAGGTAATGAACATTGTTTAATTCACTAACGGCAGGTCTTTGAGAAAGAGCTTTGCACAAGCAACTACTTAAATTTATGTCTAAAACAATTAAAATAAGATCGTTGCAGAGAATTTTGAAATGTAGTCTTTAGTCCGATACTTTATATTTGTGTCGCAGTTACATAGATGGCGCAAAATATAAGGAATCAAACTTATATTTCATAAAAAAAAAATCCAATTATATGTTTCAGTGCTTCCGTGTTGATGAATTCATTTTTATTCCTTTTTTTTTTCTTCCAATCTTCTATTATTTTGCAGTGGCCAGTTTTCTCAGGACATTCGATCACAGTTAGAGAACGACTTTATGAATTCTCTCGAGGCAGAGGTTGATACATTTTCTCCAAGACTATTTATCGGTGTTACTATTTGAACCTGTTGTTAAATTAGATTTTCTGCTCTCTTTTTATTCTTGGCAGGTCACTGATGGTGGTGAAGTGGAGGCTATTAGACCATTACCTTGGTATCCTGACAATCTTGCTTGGCATTCAAATTTTTCCCGCATGCAGCTAAGGAAGAACCAAACGCTTGAGAGGTAAAATAATGTCTTAAATGATAAGGATTCACACCATAAATACAACACTTTTAGAGGTTGAATTCAATCTAGATGTTCAGTAAAAGCATATTTGCGCTATTTCCTTTGGCATCTCAATGCACCTGTTTGTTCTCTTCTAAATCTTAGCTTTCCCAAAGTGCGTACTATTAAAAAATTTAGTGTGTGTGTGTGTGCGTGCGTGATTTTATGGTTTAAGTTCTTGAATATCTTTAGGAAATGTGCAATAAAATGCACTTAATATGCGAATTATGAAAGTTTTGCACTTGTATTCATGTCTGTGGTGCATTTCTTTTATTAAGTTCACGAAACAAGTTATTTCTAACCATGTAGCTTTGTGGCGCCAAGAGGCTGCCTTAGACTTCTCTGATCACTTGATGTCTGAGCAGGTTGAGTTGGTTTTTGTTTGTTGTAAATCAAGTTGGTCTATTTACTAAACCGAGTGGTGGTCAAACTAGTCCTTGGAGAGTATATTGATTTTTTCCCATCAAGAATGTTGAGTGACTATTGATATTTGTAAGAAGACATGGAAAAATTCTCTAAAGATGTGATTAAATCTGTAAGAGTCAAATAAATTTGCAAACTTATTAAAAAAGGAAAAAAATGCTAACTTGGAGGATTGAAGGTTCTCTTTTTGGTGCCATTTCTATGGTGGACCCTAATGAGCAGAAGGCCAAACTCTTCTTGAAGGATTGAAAATGTTTCAGTAATTTTGCTCTGGTCTGTTAGTTATGGAAGGCAACTCAAACCATGTTATGGCATATGCATCCAGGGAATTGGAAGTACTGTGGGGATTGACAGACTTCACTGATAATATTAAGGATCTTTGGTAGTTTGTTAAAGTCGCATTTTTTAACGGTAACAAAGAAAATCTTATTAATATGGCAAAGATGTTACATTAGAGGGAAAATCATTCCCCCAGTCAAAAGAAAGCAGAAGAAAAATTAAGAAAACAGATCTATCCAATAGAACTATTGGATACATCTCCTGAAATGAGATGACCCCAAGCAAAAACAAACTTTGTTAGTTTGTTTTCTTGGAACACTTTCAAAATAGAAATCCATTCAATTAAAATTTGCTTGATAGCTGTTTCTTTCTTTTTTTTCAATCTGTTTACTATTTTTTGATACCTAGTATCGATACAATTTCTTATTTCGAGCTGAAATGCCTGGACAAAATAAAAAATTGTGGTTGGGAAGGTCATATTAGGCCAACTCAAGCACTTTACGTAATTGAAAGAAACAAGCGAAAACTCTTGCTCTTGCTACAGCGGGCCCATACATCTACGACTCTATGTAAGAAAAGATTTATTGGATTTCATTTTCCGAAGTTGCAACTATCCATTGCAAAGAATTCAGTTCTTACAGGTAGACAACTGGAGCTACGAGTCAACTGCTAGTCTGCTAACAACACCAAAGACAGCAATAAGAAGTAGAGGTCTCACTACCTGAAGGAGATAGTCAACTGCCCCCACTAAGCCCCAGTTAAAATATTCATTTCCTTTTCTATGAGGGGCATTAGACTAACCTTTGCTGTTCTCCTCTGGCTGCGCAAACAAGCTGGAACCAACATCGATATACTTCCGGTAAAGATCTAGTATGATCTTCAAAAATCTGGCCATTGCGTTTTTTTAGATAGTCCAACAAACTGCATAAAGAATAATCTTTCACAAAATTTTTCCTTCTGCGCGAAGCAGACCACTTGGCAAAGAAAAAACATCCCCAACATCAGTTGGAAACGCCTGTTCAAAATAAAACAATGAAAGAAAGAAGCTCCACGCCTCCCGAGCAAACTTACAATGAATGCTCCCTTTTATGAAAACTGTTTCACCCAGATGATCTACAATCCAACTGCACAGGTCCATGCATTTTAGTTTTTATTTTTAAATATTAGAAGAAACATAAGACAAATTTTAGAGCTCATTTTAATTGAGGGTATCACAAAAACAGTGAGGCTAGGGTTGGAGGTTAAAAACAACTTCTCCTCTTCAATCCCAGGTTTATTCCCTTCTCAATTCTTTTTTATTTTCTTGTTTTTTGATAAACCTAAGAAATTGGTTTTGGAATTTGGAGAGTGTGAGAGATGGGTTTTGCTATTTTGGTGAAACCAAAGAAACTGGACTTACTCTCACACAACACCACCTGCGAACTTGGTTGCGTGGTAATTGTTTTATTTGATAAGGAGTAGGAAGTTTCCAAACATCATGTACGTGTTTGTGAGAAGTTTGCAGCTGAGAACCATAACTTTTTTCCTCCAAACTTGTTGTTAATGCCAATTTATTCAGAATGTTATTATGAGAGGAGCTTGCATAAAAAATTGAAATCAGCTCAAACTGTTTGAGGTTTTTAATTTGGGTGGAGGAGACGAATAGGAAGTGAGAAGTATGTCTCTATAAATATAATTGATTATGATGTCAGCTGATTTCATGCGTCAACTGGCCTACCTGGGCCGATCTCTCTACCAGTTCGATGACTGGTCTGGGTTTAAAAGCACTGCATAGTGGTTCACAATCATAGAACTGCCAAGGGGATGATGATTCATTGGCAAAGCAGGGTGTAACTATATTTTCTTTATACACAGGAAGCAATCTCTAGCTTCCCATTTGCAATATAATAATTAATTCGTATAAAAAAATGCTACCTTGTAAAGACAAAAAATGGGAATGGGTGTCTGTCCCTAATAAGGCTAATCAATAGTGGGAAAATTGAAATAACAAGAGAAAAAAGAAAAATAAATAAATTTTTTTACACCCACCCGACCCCGCCTCTCCTCCGCTCTGGTAAAATATTAATGGAGAGGTCAGAAGCAGGAATAGTGTACTAAAGAAAATAATTCAGTATTTGAATAACTGGGCTCAAGCTAGTCTGCAATCTGATGGCCATTGAAGATAAAGTTCAACAGTATTACTCTGTGTGTTGTGTTTTGGATATCATACCGTGCCACTAGATAGTTAGAAAGAAGCATAAAGAAACCAAGGGGGATTTGGATGCAGGGTTAGTTTATAAGACCTTGAGTATCCTGTTTGGCTGCAGGTGTTTAAGGAGTTTGTTTCTTGCCCAACCTGCTTTTTTTGCTTTCTTATTTTTTTTCCATTTAATCTCAGCTCTTGTAAAGGATGGATTGCTTTCTATCAGTTTTGGGCTGATCCTCAATTGGGCCAGGGTACGAAAAAGCCCTGCATCGTGTTAATTACATCTCTTCTTATTGAAGAGATCACTTTTGATTAAGATAATGGCTAAAACATATAAAAGAAATACATCTTTGTTGATTTCTTTACAAAAATATGAGGGATTTATCCAATACCAGAAATATTTATGTGTTTGATGAGAAGGCTTGATTTACAAATCTTTAAAAAACTTGCATACATGATAGCTTTCCTTTATCGGGAAGAAGCCTAGCCTGTACACATAGACTTATGTATAATATCCTGTATATATGTTATGGATGTAGAAAGAAGAAGAAAGATAGGAACTACATGTGTTTCTCACATAAGGAATGCCATTATTAAGTCTAGAGTTTGCCTCAAGATGTATGCAGACCCTTCTTCTCCATTGCTTATATTTTGTAGAAGTGTATTCCAAAAGATGCATCTCTTGAAAGTTTCCAAAACGTCTTTTGCTTTAAAAAAATCTACCATTTTATAAAAAGGAGCGAGTTTGAGTGTTGTACAACCTCCCTCATCCAATGAGAAGATCATTTTGAAGATCAAAGCTACGATGTTCTTGTAGGGTTCAATTACTTCCGAGCTTCAACATTTCAGATTCGAAGACTTTGTGTTTCGTTGGGATATCTTGATATCCTAGAGTCGGGCTGTTCTTTTTGTGCTTGTCGGGATTGAGCGGCTCGTTTTTTTGTTTCTGTCCTGTTATGCCTTTTGCTGCGCTTGTATAGCTTTTGTGGGCCTTCTCAGCCCCGCCTTCTTTTTAATATATATATTTTACCGATAAAAAAAAAAGTGTGTTTTATTGTGAAAGAGTAACTCTTGTATGAGTTATTCTTATAGTTCTCTCCATTCCTTGTTTAAAGGAATTAGGCTTATCCAAAGGGTTTTAGAATTTAAATAGATACCTTCTTAAAAAGGAATTCTAATCCTCGGATTGGTGCGATGCCAGACTAGAGTCAGGCTGACACATGTCGGCTTGAGATTGGTCTCTTTTATGTAAAGGGACCAGGGTTGACCCTGGTAAAAAATCTCCACCATAGGTTAGACGTGTCACTCATGGATCGAGTGACACCACCCCGCCCTAGGGAGATGTTGCGGGGTGATGTCATCACTTGCTGTGATGGTCACCACTAGTGCCATGTCATCATCCCACTGTGGCTCCCACAGTGTTGCCACCGCAGGTGCCAATTGTTGGGCCCTAACTGGGTTCGACTAAGCCACCTCATCATTTGACAATGTGTAGGTGAGGTGCATCATGGATGATGCTCCTCATCTCTTATAAATCACTGCCAACAACCATGAGGGACACAAAGACCACTTTGTGCTGAATTTAGCAAAAGACTCGGATAGGAATATATCTTTGTGTTTTTCACATTAACTGAGTTATTGTGTATATAGGGAGGTGTGGTGTGCTCTAATCCACCTGTTTGGTATTTGTTGTATAGTACCTAGTTGTATTTCTAAGTTTTTTCTTAATTGGTTTTCTGATACTTTTGCTTCTCTCGACGTCATCTTGTGGAGGCTTCTTCCCTTTGCCATTTGTTGGGCCATATGGAAAGAGCCGGAGAGGTGAATTTTTGAAGATAATGAGGGTGACTTAGAAGCGTATTTCCTTGGGGATTAAAAAGCTCTGTTAGTTTTTTGGTCTTTTATGCTAAATAAAAGAATTTAAAGGCCTCCGCTTTGAGGATTTTGTTTTTAGATGGGAAATGGTAGCTTATGAGCTGAGGTAGTCTTTGAGCTCCTTTTGTATCTTTGTTTGTACTAGTGAGGATCTTCCTCACTAGCTCTTTTATTTTCAGTCTGTACAGTGGGGTTTGCCTCTTTTCTCAATAATATATTCATATACGTATCTCAAAAAATAAAATAAAAAAAAGTACCCCAGGAAGTGGATTGATGGTCATATCTTAAAAGTATTTTTAAGAAAGGATAACTCAAGAAGGCAACATCTAGAAGGGAGTTCACGGTTGAGGAGTTTGACATTGAGGGTGAGAGTGTGACTTTCATATTGGCCACTCTAGATTTTATAAATTGCTTAAATCACATTGTTTATATATATAGTTATTCTTGTTTCTTTATCTTTGGTTAGATATAAATGTTATTTTCCTTGTATTTCTGAGATTCTATCAGTGGAGAACTATTATATGAAATTTAGTTTCCTGCCTTACCATTCTAGGAGTGAGTGCTTTGCATTGATCAACTATCAGCTGGTCGGTTTTGTTTCATGGTTCTGATGTATTGAATTTCAGGTTCCATGAGTTCTTAAAGCAAGAAAATGAAATTGGAAACATAACGAGACAAGAGGCTGTTAGCATGGTGCGCAGCTTGATCCAACATCATCAATAGCTTTTAGGGTGTAGTCTAGCTATGCTTTTTATTTTTTTCTCTCCTTAAAAATCTACGGTGTTTTATTCTTTTTTCTTACTGAGAAAATATTCACTTATGTCCTGGTACTGCTGGTGACACAGGTACCTCCGCTGTTCCTGGATGTACGTCCAGATCATTTTATACTTGATAGTAAGCTACTTCTTGTGCATAACTGTTGGTTCAGCCAATTCATGTTATTGGAGTTTCTCTATAGGTTAAGGTTCAAAAGAAATTTTGGTGAATAACAAAAGGAAAACCTTTCTCCTGATTATTCAATTGGAGTTTTATTGAAGAAACTTGAAGACTTGCAGATGTATCTCTTATGTTCTTTGTAAGAGTTTTAAACAAAGTTCAGTATTTGTATTGACTGTTTCCTTTGCTTCAATGCAGTGTGTGCAGCTCCTGGTTCAAAAACATTCCAATTACTTGAGATAATACACCAATCAACTGAATTTGGATCTCTACCCGCTGGAATGGTTATTTTTTCTCTCTCTTGTACTTTGATCCGGTTGATTTTCTTGGCGCTTAGAAATTTAGTGGAGAATTGCAGCCTTTTTTATTTTATTGGCTTGAATTTGCTTTCTTTGGCTACATGCTGATATGGATTTTCTCTCATGTATGGTTATTGTTTCCTCTTTCTTTGTGGTTGGTCTAGATTATAGCAAATGATGCTGACGTCAAAAGATGTAACCTTCTCATCCACCAGACAAAAAGAATGTGCAGTGCCAATTTGATAGTTACAAATCATGAAGCCCAACACTTCCCTAGCTGCGATGTAAACAATAATCATGTAGATACATTTGAAATGGGAAGTGTAGAAGACCGGAGAATTAGTCAACTCCTTTTTGATCGTGTATTATGTGATGTTCCCTGCAGCGGAGATGGCACTCTTCGCAAAGCTCCTGACATTTGGAGGAAGTGGTAGTTACTTTTTATTTGGTACTGTATCTTAAATGTCAGTCCTGTTTTACCTTGTATCATCTAATTGGGACACGTGTTTCTTTGTATTCAGGAATGCAGGAATGGGCAATGGGATCCATCGCCTCCAAGTGCAGATAGCCATGCGTGGTAAAGTTCATGGAGAATCTTGAGCAATAGGAAATCCTTTGGCTATCTTATGACATTATGCTTTAGGTGTTTGGAACTTCCTTTGACATTATGTGGGTTTGTGTGCTTGCTTTTTTTTCATTTTTTTCCTCTTATTCAAGTTTGCCAAAATTAGTGAGAGATAAAACTATATCTCTATTAAGTTGTCAGCGATGTGAATGTACCTAGATTGTTGTAGCTTTTAGGGTCTATCCCTGATGATTGAGAATTCGAATAGAATCCTAATTAATAAGAGAAAAACTAACCTTTTAGGTTTTTCCTTTTCTACTGTCTTTTAGACTCTTATATGGAAATGCTGATATGAGAATTGAATTTAAACTAGATTTACAGAGTACACTAAGCACTCAGATATATTATATGTTGTATCAAGAAACACCCAAAACAGCTTCATATATTTTGTTGACCTAAATAGAATATCCATTGAGTCTACTCGTTCACAACCTGTTGTACATTAGAAAATGATTAATGTTTATTAAATTGGAGATCTTTTATGAATCATCTCCATGAATGAAGTGAATGAACTTGAGCTCCTTCATGTTCCCAATATTCAAGTAATATGGATTATGGACTGACTGACTGACCTCATACATGGTTCTCCTTTGATTTTTTGGGAAGCTATATTAATGCTTTTGGCTTCTTAGTGCTAATTTTTAATGATCTTACATTGCTCATTGCAGGTCTAACTTTGCTTAAAGTGGGTGGAAGAATGGTTTACTCAACCTGTTCAATGAATCCAGTTGAGAATGAGGCTGTGGTTGCTGAGGTAGTTTGATAGCTATTAGAAAGGAACTTTGTAGATACTAGAAATTTCTCGTCCATCCTTCCAGCCAACTATCGTTCTAGTTGTTAATTCATCTGGTTGTCTATTTGTCTGTTGTGCATGCAAATATGTAATCTACTGTACTCTCAAAAAATATATATTAATCCATTTCAAATTTCCACATCATATTTTTGTTCTGGCCATCTTCATTTTATTCAGATTCTTGTCCATTTACCATGTTATTAGTAACAAGTACAAGATACTAGAAATGTAACAGTTTAATAATATGATATGTTGGGAGTACCAAATTAGATCACCTGACTTGGTAATAAGAGAACGATTTGCGTGTGAACTTACCCTTCAAAATCTTTCTGTTCTCTAGGTGCATTTTAGTAGATTCATTATCAAATATCGTTGGAGATCAATTCAAAAACAATAATTATTGGTTCTGGGCTTCTAGCAAATCCCTAGAAATAAAATCTCAAAAAGCGTAGCGAGAGAGTGGGAGAGTTGATAATATTATTATATGAGTTTAATGTAACTGGTTAATTTTCCACATCATATTTTTGTTCTCGCCATCTTCATTTTATTCCGATTCTTGTCCATTTACATTGTTATTAGTAACAAGTATAAGATACTAGAAATGTAACAGTTTAATAATATGATATGTTGGGAGTACTAAATCCATCTAGGGTGCTCCAACCCTTCTGTCACAGAAGAGGGAATAGGAATAGTAGAAACGGATGTGACAAAAGCCTTGTACGAGGGAGACAAAGCCTCATACAAAACAAAATTGCTCAAAGGATGTAGAGTACAACTCCTAGTGCCTTTTCTCAAAGCAATGGGAAGATGGTCAGAAGTCCAACCATCAGTAGAGGAGAAGGAACAACAGGTAAAGAAGAAGGAATATTACTTGGATCTAAGGATGGTACAATTGGTACTGGATCAACTGTAGCTTTCCCCTTCTTCTTTAGACTTTAAGCTCCCCTTTTGCTTTAGGACAACTATCAATCACAGTAGTAGGTTGAATGGGTTGAGACCTCTCAAGCATTAGAAGTGGAGATAAGGAAACAACAAGAAGATGAACATTCCATGATACGTACCTCTCTTCACTACTGCTCTCCCCCTGAAGAGAGGTAGGGGAGAAAAAAGAGGCTTCTTCATGGAAGGTGACATTCATGGAAACAAACGTTTTGCCAGACAAGGGGTGGTAGCACCGATAGCCTTTGTGAGTGGAAGAATAGCCAAATAATACACATTTAAGAGCCTTAGGGTCCAATTTGGTACGATGGGGACCTAGAATGTGAACAAAGCAGACAACCAAAAATGCGAGGAAGAACTACAAATAGAGAGGAGCTGTGGGCAACTACCTGATACAGAGATTTGAAATTTAGCACACGAGAAGGCATCATGTTAGTCAGGTAAGCCGCAATCAAAACCGCATCAAACCAACAGTACTTAGGGATATTGGAGCCAATCGAAAGAGAACGAGCTACCATAGTCAGATGATGCATTTTTCTCTTAGCTACACCATTCTGCTGAGGTGTGTAGCTGCAAGAGTTTTTGTGACAAATCCCATGGTCGAAAAAATACTGTTGGAGACCTCGAAACATATACTCACCACCTTGGTCAGACTGGAGGACCTTGATGGAAGCACCATACTGGTTCTAGATCATCTTATGAAGACCTTGAAAGGTAGAATAAACCTCATATTTGGTTTTCATAAGATACACCCATGTTCACCGCGTATGGTCATCAACAAAGGTAATAAAATAACGAAAGCGAAATGTAGAAGCAACAGGGGCAAGCCCCCCTAAACATCAGAGTGTGCAATATCAAAAGGAACAGAACATCTATTACCTCTGGAGGGATAAGTAGAATGACAATGTTTGAGAGCTCACACGTTTCACAATGCAGTTTGGAAAAGTAAACAAAAACAAATAAAGCTGAAATAACAACTTCAAGTACTGAAAAGAGACATGCCCCAGACGAGCGTGCCAACATAACACATACTACTAGTACAAGGTACAGGCCATCAGCCTCAGGTCCAGTGCTAATCGTCCTCCTTGTCCCAGGTCTCGAAAGACACAAGTCGAAGGATAGAAGGTCACACTGCAATTCAACTTCCTATCAGGGCACTAATAGATAAGAGATTGGATGTAAATTTAAGAATATGTAATACAAAAGGCAAAGAAAGTTGGTAAGAGAGAAGAACATTCCTTTTCCCAGACACAGAAGATAAGGTCACATAAGCAATCTTAACCTTATCATGGCCAGAACAAATAGAATAAGCGGAAAACAAGGAAGACATATACGTCTGGTGCTTCGAGACACTTGAATCAATGATCCAGGTGGGATTGGGTGAAGGAGCGGACACATGATGAGCGGTACTAATAGTACCTGACTGTGCAAAAGAGGTAGAAGTGGCAGAAGGACCATCCAACTGTGCCAGTAGACGCCGTAGGGTCTCAATCTTTAATGTAGACACAGGAGTCGGTGAGGCCGTATGAGTGGTAGAAGAACTTGGCAGATGATGGCCTGATGTAGTCATAGAAGTATCCAAGCTGGCAGAGTATGCACAAGGGAAGTCCGGCTGGCTGGAGCGAGGAAGACGGCCATGTAAGATCCAACACTTGTCCTTAACATGTCCAAGTCGTCCACAGTGGTCACACTCGGGCCTTTCCCTAGAAGAGGACTTCTCAACAGGAGCATACGATTGAGCGGAAGTGGAAGGATGAAAGGGCCTGCTCCATTGAAAGTGTTGAGGCTAAGATGCTGAAGCAAGAGCGGATCGATTAGGGGTCAGAGAGGATGTGACTAGCGCTAATTGCTTGGGAGCCGGAGGTGGGGTCATAGCACTCCGTTGACTCTCCTCACACTGAACATAGAAATACACCTCGCTGAGAGAAGGCAGAGCACCTTGGCTGTTGAGGATCTGAACCTTGGCTAACTCGTACTCAGAGTTGAGCCCTGAAAGGAACTCAAAGATCCGACTATCTTCCACGTGTTTCTGATAGTTGATGATATTATCTGCACCGGATGGATGTAAGGCATGATAGATAAGGTGCTGGTCGAAGTTCTGGCAGCATGGTTTAATGGGGACAATTAGAGTTTGAAGAGGGAAGGTTTAAGTTTGATTTGCAAGGGATTGTCAAGGGACTGTGCTGGGAGCAATTAGCATTTAGTAGGAGTCGGGGAGGAATTTTAGGGTTCAGCTGATGGGTAAAGGGTTGGGTAAGTATGGGATTTGACTAGGGTTAATGGGGATTGAAGTGGGAAGGATTTAAGAGTGGGTTTGGATTTTGAGGGTAGTAGGACTAGACAGATGGGTTATAGTTTTTCTGAAACCTCTAAAACAGAAAATGTAGTAGAAAATAAAGAAAGAGGAAAGAGAGAAGAGGAGAGGTGTATGTAATAGTGACTAATACTTGGCAATAACAAAGAAGAGTCTCAATTACCTAAGAGAAACATGTATGGAGTCACACCATTCAACATGCAAAGTCACACCTCACACAAAGCAGCTGTCTCGGTGGTTAAACATAAACAAAACACTTCATAAAATAAGGACATGAGGGTATTTATGGATGGCCATACAACAGTCTTTAGGAATTTGCACTAAACTTGCTAAAACATAAATCAGAAATTAACTTGGGGCTCTTTGGAACCTAGTCTGACATGACCATCCTAATTCTAAATCATTAACTTTTCCAAATAGAGTCGGACTACAAATTAAGGTGAAACCAAAAATAGAAACTTCCTAAATAAAAAAGAGACCCCAAATTAGAAAATAGCCTATATCTGAATTTGACACAATTTAAAAGCTTTCTATCATCTGTGACATAAATAATAGAAATTTCAATCTAAACTAAGTTGCTGGGTCTCAAGGGGGCCTACGGTGGCTAGGCGTATTAGTTGAAAAAACCCACATTGCAAGTGGCACTGGAGTTGGCAAAACCCAGTGCGTGATGGGTCCTCTTAAGGCCTGTTGGGTCTCCAATTGGACCTGCGGTGGGGCTGGTGATTGGTTTGGGCCTTCTTGGTTCAGTTCCTTCTCAAGTGAGAAGGAGCACACTGGTGCAGGTCAAAGGCCATAAAAGAGAAAGGGAAGGCTGAAAAGAACATGGATTGAAGTAGTGAAAATTAATTGAAGGTTCATAGATGATATGACTCTGGATGGAATGAATAGCAGACCATGATTTTTGGAGCCAATTCCAAGTAGTTGAGCAAGGGTTAGATGATGATGATGAACCAAAGGACTTGATCCTCATAGAGCCTTCGGCTCTGCTTTTGTATTTTTGCTGAAAGCACTAGGTAATGTCTTGATACTTTCATTGGTGCTTTGGGAATTTGGAGTAATTCTTCCTTTATATATTTCTTCAAAAGAATAATACGTGATATATTTGTTACAGATTTTACTTATCAATAAACAAAAAAAATATTTGTCACAGATTTAAATTTGATCTGCTGGTTGATCTTAGTCAGTCCAATTCTAACAGATCATTCGGTATAGAAACGTCGTGGCCTAGGAGATCTCTCAGTTCAGAATCAACCAGACCAAATGGCAGAAAGTCTGTAACCATCTGACTCTACAGGGAGTGAACTCACTCAAGTGAGGGAGTACTCCAGCTTTGTAATGGTCAACATTATTTGGCCAAGGAATGTGTACCAATACAATCTTGAGTATGGTATTCTAGTTTCCTGACGATAGGGAGGGAATCCATTCCCTTGACTCCCCCTATGGGCTGGTAAGCCATTTTTTTTCTGATCACAAAAAGAATGGTTGCTAGCATCTGATCGAAAAAAAAAAATTGACTATGAGTTGTCCAAGACAGACTCCAAGGTGAACAAATCAAATGGTTGGTCCCAGCATCTTGCATTGACTGTGGTCAACATTGGACACATATCCCCACGTATCCTTCATAAAAAGTGGAAAAAATAGAAAAAATAAAAATTTCGAACTACAAAATAGGATACCTGTGTCCTTGATTTTGGAAAATATCGAGTTGTATCCCCACTTCCCGTATCCGTGTCCGTATCCGTATCCGTATCCGTATCTGGGCATCATAGGTGGTCACCATCTATAAGACTCAGGTTTTAGAATTCTTCTTGATATGCTGTATGGATCCTTTTGGTCACCTAGAATCAGACGACAAGAAATCTTCCTACCTATGATACTTGGATACGGACACGGATACGGGAAGTTGGGATACGACTCAACATTTTTCAAAATCAAGGACATGGATACGGATACGAGTATCCTATTTTGTAGTTCAAAATTTTTATTTTTTCTAATTTTTTCAACTTTTTACGAAGGATACGTGTCGGTAGAGTGTCCGGTGTCCGTATCCGTGTTGACACGACACTGGTACGAGGCACTAGTATGAGGCACTAGTACAAGTATCTGGGTATCATAGTCCGCAAATCTGGCACCATGGTACCCGACAGAGACCTCAATGTCCTTGGAGTTACTATTGAAAATGTCATGCTTAAGGTTAGAGTTTCATTTATATATTGTAACTGGTTTCGTGATCTGAGTCCCTTTTTAACTTTTATTTGCTAAATGGTGTCTCTTTTGTATTTTTGGGCTTCATGCTTGCTCTTCATGTTTGGGTATTGTTTCATTTCTTGGTTTCACATGGCAAAATCCTAGCTACTATCATTTTACCTCACATGATATCTCCCATCTTCATCTGTCACTTTCTTCAGGTCCTACGGAGGTGTGGAGGGTCTGTTGAACTTCTTGATGTTTCCACTGAGCTCCATCAGTTGGTCCGTCGCCCAGGTCTTAAGAAATGGAAGGTCAGTTATCGTGATAACTGGATATATGTTTGAATTGCTCCTTTTGGTTTGTTTTTGAACTTTCTGAGATTTAGTATTCTGATTTTTCGTGTATTTGTATACATCCTGAATTGCTTACTTGTGGATCACTATAGGGAAGTGAAAAATCTCTCTAATCCCTGATGAAGTAAAACATCATCTTTAGTTATTAATGAAAATTGGGACATATCTGCATTTGTTGGGGCCCATGTACTGCGTAGTACAATTGAGGGAGCTAAGCAGTCATGGTATTACTTCACATGTGTTAATTCTGATGATTTGACCCGCACAATGGCTCACAACATGGCATGCTCATGTGTAAGAAGGAAACTATTTTCTAAAAGTCAACATGTCAGAAATGCTGCATGTGTTGGATGGATGTTGACACTTCCATGATGAGGAATTCTAATATATTCTATTTGTCGTTCAACTATTAGTGTACATTTTTTACAGAAACCAAAACATCAATAGCTAGTGAGCTACCATATTGAATGGTCTCGCAGGTTCCAGTTTGTGGATCCTGTAAAATATGTAAAAGTTTTAATTGTTTACATCTCACAGATTAAACACCTTGGATTGTGAGATACTTGATATTGGAATTTTTCGAATGCATGAGAACATTAAATCTGGTACATCTCAGGCTACTAAATTGGGCTCCATTCAGATAATTTATAAATTCAATCTTTATACAGACATTCAATTTAATACTCGTATGAACTGATATTCACATTATAATATATTCTGTTTGTATGTAATTAATCTTCTGGTCATGTTGCCGAATCAGGTTTCTCGGGTCAGTGTGTCTAACACTGATACATGTGTGTCCATGTCTACACTGCATGGGCATGGCCTGTGTCATGCCTTGTAGTTTTGCAACAGGCTTACCATGATCAAGGTTTAAAAAGGCATTTGAGGCTTACGCCTCGAGGTGTGCCTCAAGGCGAGGTGCCCAGTAGGGGTTCCCTGGCTTTGTTGGGTCGGTGTTAGGCTTGTATAGGCCACCTCGGCCTCTCAAGCCTTTCAGTTTGTTCCTCGTCTTTGCCTTTAATACAAATTTCACTTATAAAAAAAAACAAAAGCCTCGAGGCTATAGCCTCAAGGTACATTTCTGAGGCTTAAGCCTCAGGTCAGTGAAGCAATAGCCTTGAATCGTACCTGAGGCATAAGCCTCAGATTTACATGTTAAAATCCAAAACCTTGAATCCCTTTTTTTAATTTTTCTTTTTTCACTTTTTTCCATTCTTTTTCCCAAAATACCCTCCCCACTATCTTTCGTGCTAAAACAAATACCTAAAAGGTTTCAGTTTATTGTCTAAAACTCTTTATTTTGGGAGAAACACTAAATTTAACCTTTCATCCTTAGTTTTTCCCATTTAAA
Organism: Euptelea pleiosperma; assembly: GCA_035048495.1. Lineage (NCBI taxonomy): Eukaryota > Viridiplantae > Streptophyta > Magnoliopsida > Ranunculales > Eupteleaceae > Euptelea > Euptelea pleiosperma. The sequence continues at coordinate 27,663,376 of CM068542.1, read as the reverse complement.
ATAGCTTAAATGGGAAGATGATGATGATATTGGGGATGAAGAAGAATAGAAGATTGATGATTTTTGTATAAGAATATGATTTGGATTTGTGTTCTTGTTATTAGACTTAAATGCTTGTCTGTTAACTTGTTAGATTTTAACTTTTACTACATCATAGACTTGCTCTACTTTCCTAACTCTATCTTGTTACTTTGTTAGTATCGATATTTTATTAGTAGACACTAGACAATGACCTTAGCTTATTAATTACTTAGATTTTGTAATTTAGTTTTGTGCTTTATGTTTTTTAATATTTGATATCAACATTCATGCATTCAGCTAGAGTCCCGACAACGTCACTCCTAAGCTCAAAGTTGTAGTTTCAGTTATTTTTATGCTTATTTAAGTTATTTTTTCACATGATATGTTGTTTCTGATTTTTGTAGAATAGATTATAATATTTTTAGAATTTTTTTTTGAAAATGAGACTTATGCCTTAGTATCGCCTTGAGGCTATGCCTCGCCTTTTCGAGGCAAACTGCCTTAGTTCCCAAACTAACCTTTTTAAACCTTGACCACGATGACCTTCAAAGTGGGTCATTTCGTTTTGGAGGAATACCTTTGGAAGGTTGGTCTTGTATGCAATTTGTTGGGGAGTCTTGAAGGTAAGGAATCGGAGAATTTTTTAACATAAGTATTGGTCCTAGAAGACCTTTCTTTAACGTGGAGATAGATGATGGAACGGGCACTCGTGTTAATGAAATAATCGTTTAAAATTGTGGATCTTAAAAGTAATTTGGAAAATATTATTTGCAGTAGTGTTTTTTGAAAGGGCGAAGGAAGGCCAAAATGGAGTTATTGAGGTTTTGAGAGATTTTACCAAACTTGCCTTAACAGGGGAGTTGGATTTGGATTGACTTGAATGAGGAACATGATTGGTGCAATCGATCCCATATCGTTGGGATAAGGCTTATAATGACGATGAGTGTTTTTGAAAGCCACATCTCCACTTGGAAGTGTCTGATAGTGGGTGGCTTAAAAAAATTATGCCAATGCTTTTTGGGAATCAAGGTTGGGCATAGTTTTTAAATCTATAATATGAGAATTTCTTAAAGCTTACTTTTGTTGAATCCAATCGGAGAACCGTAGGCTATTGATTCAGAAGTGATATTTCTACTACTAAGTCTCAAAGCCTTGAGGATCGTTTGTCTGGTGCTCTTAGTTGGTAGAGCTCAATTCAAAGGATGTAATTAGTTGGTCGGAAAGCAAGGAAGATTGTTCTTGGAGGCATGCAAATCTCATTGGAGAATTGGTAAGAAGGTGGACATTGTTTTTTTGGTATGGAGGCTGAAAGTTTGATCTTAGTCTTGATTTCTGAGGGGATTTGAACTAGAGGAAAACATCAGCGCAGTGGGAGCAGTGTTGTTATAGGGCCATATCCATAGGGATGCTAATGATGTAGCTTATTCCCTAGCCAAAGGCGGTGTAAGACTAGTTCTGATTAAGAGTACATTGTCGAATCTTCCCACGTACTTCCTATCTCTGTTCTCCATACCGCTGGAGTGTCCAAGAGAATAGAGAGGATGATTCGACGATTCTTGTGGTTTGGCAAGGCTGATGGTTCGGGATATCCGTTAGTGGACTGGCGGGTTGTATGCCATCACCAAGAAGGTGGGCGGGTTGGGAGTCAAAAACATGAGGTTGATGAATAACGCGCTTATCGGAAAATGGATATGGCGCTATGCTGTAGAGATTGACAGTTTGTGGAGGAGGGTAGTGGCGGCTAGGCATGGAACCGAGCCGTTGGGCTGGTTTAGTAGAAGAGTCCGCATATCCTTTGGGTTCGGTGTTTGGAAGGGAGTTACAAAGGTGATGGACTACATATTGGGAGGCATCATATTCAAGGTGGGAAAAGGGAACATATTGCTTTTGGAGTGACGTTTGGTGTGGCGATAAAGCGCTCATGGTTGAATTCCCTCTAATATATGCGCTGTCGGATAAGAAAGAAGAGACGGTGAGAAAAGTTGCAGTAGGGGAACATAGCGACGTAGCCAGGGATCTGGGATTAAGGCGCAACTTAAATGATTGGGAGATACCTCAGTTGGCCGACCTTCTTCATAGGTTGGAAGGGGTAACCTTGGATAACTCGAGAGAGGATGTCATGCAGTGGATGGGATTGCTCAATGGCTCGTTCTCGGTTCGTTCTCTTTATGCTATGGTGGATAAGGATTGGAGATCATCTCAGACTTCTACAACTCTCACCTAGAATCTATCATTCCCATATGCCAAGATGTGGGGAATGAAGGTTCCGTCAAAGACGGCTTTTTTTGTGTGGTGCGCGGCTTTGGAGAAGATTCTCACGGTTGACAATCTTATCAAGAGGAATAGAGTGATTGTGAACTACTGTGTAATGTGCAAGGAGGATGGGGAATCAGTGAATCGTTTATTGTTGCATTGCAAAATAGCCCGTGAGGTGTGAGGCATCTTCTTCGGCTCCTTTGGGATGTGTTGGACTCTCCCCAAATTGGTCTTTCAGACTATCAAAAGCTGGTCACTTTTTTGTTTTCCTCCTTGTGGTCGCAGACTTTGGAGCATCCTTCCCTTCGCGGTTTGGTGGGGAATTTGGAAGGAGAGAAATAGAAAGACCTTTGAAGGAAAGGAAGCGGCCATCCATGACATAGTGCTTTCCATTAAGGCTCTTCTAGTTTTTTGGTCGAAAATGTTTGTAGAATGTAAAGGCTTGGTCTTTGAAGATTTGGTGTTCAAATGGGAGTCGATTATGCATAGGGGTAGATAGGGTTCTTGTTTTGGGAAGGCCTCCTCGACCTCCCTTTTATCGTTATGTATTCCCTTTCTTTTAATACAAATCTTTACCTTATAAAAAAAAATTACTCGATATGTCATGGTATCGGCCGGGGTTCAGTGAAAAAACCAGTGTGATTTGAGATTCGTACTGTATTGTCCCTAGCCCTAGTGTGATTTGAGATGTCACGGTATGATATCAATACGTATTACTTGATATCAATTATCGGTTGGTATCATGATATCGATACGTATTACTCGATATGTCACATTATCGGCCGGGGTTGAGTGAAAAAACCAGTGTGATTTGAGATTCATACCGTATTGTCCCTATCACTAGTATTGCCTGTCTCGCACGTCACTAGGAGATCTTCTTGACAAAAGAATTTTCTTGATAACCAAAAATATCATTAAAAAGAAAGATCGAGGCTCAGATCCATCACATTCTTTCAGGTTACTTGGAAATATGGCTGACAGTATGCATACAAATTTGTAGATTGGATGGTTATGTTTATTTGAGTAGTTCAGCATTTGACATGGTTTTAAGTATTGGCTAATTGCAATGCGTATCACATGATACACTTGGACCATGGTTGAAAATCCCGTTTGGTCTTGTTCTGTCTTGGCTGAGACGTCTCGTTCTGATATGGTACTGAAACGATACATTGGGGAAAGTATTGTCTCATGCCAAAACCTTAATCTAAGTAACCTTATTTTTATGGTGTATGCACTTTTATAGCACATATAAATGCTAAAAACCTAATTAAGCATTAAAAAATGTTATAAATATATAGATGCATGCAATGTTTTTTCCATTGTCTCGTTCCATCTTGTTTTGTCGGGGTTGATACGTATCTTTTTGTCAACTTACCCACACAACGAGATGGAACGATATTTTAAACCTTGGCTGGGACTTAGTGAAAAAACCAATGTGATTTGAGATTTTTACTGTATTGTCCATATCACATGTGTTAACGCTCATATTGCCTAATACATATTATGGACGATACCAATTAAAGGGCGGAAGTTAACCATATTTTTTCATCTAAAACAGCCTTTATTCTCTCCAAAAATCTGAAACTTGGGGAAAGTGTAATTTCAGTATTCTCTCTTAAAACAGAGAAAGAAAAGGCAAGGATTGAAAGCCATTTTTCCGGATCAAAGTGTTGTGGCGAAAATTGGGGATTTCTATTTTCGAGGTATCTAATTCTTGTCTTTTCTTTGGCTAAAATGAACTTAAATTGGTTATGAATCAAAGTTTCATACATTTTTAATCAAATCCATGGGTTTCTTAGAAGATTTATCAACATTGGAGCTCTGGACTAGAGGATTTTGGGTTGATTTTTCAAAATATTAGGGTAATTTCAATTTTTTTTTGCCCTTAAAGGCTCATTTTCTCCCTATATCTATGATTTGGGGAATAAATATGATCTTATATGTTGAACCTTGTCGTTTTATTTTCTACATCTTTATGATTTCCTTTATTTTTATAAAAAAATTTCTTTTTAGAAATTTTTATTGTGTTTATTAAATCTTTAGACAATGCCATATGTGTGGTGGTAAGATGAGTGACCTATGATTGTGTATATTGATCCTCGATGAACGCCTTATTTTCTAAACAAAATATATTTTTGTTTTATCTCTAATTTTTTTGCATATCACAGCGTATCAGGTTACATATCAGTCTTGGAGATGGGCGACATGGTCACTAATTCCAATACTTGAAACCATGGAATTTGACCTACTAGATCCCCTTTTGGCATAGATCTAATGGTGGGTCTGGCTCCCTACATGTGTGCCATGTGTGTGCCATGCCTTGGTTGATTGTTTGTTCCATCCTTCCATCCTTTCATCCTTCTGTGGTTATTTCATTTAGTTGGTTTTTCAATCTAGAAAGGCTATTTGAGCACTCTAGATAATCCTGGAACAACTTCTGTAGGTGTTTACCGTGCATTTTTGTGTATGAAATAAATATAAACAACATCATTGCCATCTATTACCATCTACTTGGCAGGTTCGAGATAAGGGCCTCTGGTTAGCTTCCTACAAAGATGTTCCAAAATACCGGAGACCTGGGATTGTGCCAAGCATGTTTCCTTCAGGTAGAAGCTTTGAGGTGGAAAAGACATCTGATGATTTGCAAGATGTGTGTCCACCAGACGACGACCATGAGATGGGAAGTCTGACTAGCTTGGGAAAGAGACATCAGAATGGCGAAAATGTGGATTCTGAAAATGGTTTTGGAGAGTCAGAGAAACTTGCGACTCCAAGTGATGTTTTGGTTGAGGAGATTTCAAGTCTCCCTCTAGAACGTTGCATGAGGATACTGCCGTATGATCAGAACAGCGGAGCCTTTTTTATTGCTGTCCTTCAGAAGCTGTCCGCTTTGCCTGGTAACTTCTACATTGGTTCTTTTACAGTGTTAATTATGAAATGTAAGATACTAATTAGGTAGAGACAGTGAACTGTATGGATGGTCTACGTATTGTATGGTCTGTTCTGGGTACATGACAAGGGGATGCGACTCACCATTCAATGGGTCCCTTCTCTCTATGCCAAAAATCAATTGACTGGATGATACTGAGCTTCCAATCTATTACATTCCTGGGCAAGCACAATGGTCCTCAAAAGAAAGGGTATACAGTGTTTTAAGACCTGAACCGGCTGGCCGGTTGAACCAGTGAACTGATCCCAAAAAGGGTCCTGGTCACAGCATCGATAGGAAATTTTATTTTGAGTTATTTAAATAAAAAACAGAAAAATGGGCTTTCCATCTGAACAACTGATTAAACTGGTGAATTGGTGAACCACCCAGTGGACTGGGTCAAGTGGCTGCTTCGGGTTTGAAAACATTGGGGGTATACAGAATGGATGGTTACTATCATTTAATTAGGTAAATTTTTTTCACAGGAGATTGCTAGGAGAGTCCCAGTGAATGATGGGTCCAACTCCCCTCCATGTGCACCATGTGTACTGGTTTGCCACTATTAGATGTTTTTACAATGTACTCAACCTGTACCTTAAATATGATTTATTTCCATCTAGAAGCATATATATTGCACTATAAATTTGATTTTTCCTTCTTTATAAGATGGTTGAACAAAAATTTGATCCTATTTATCCTTTTGCAGCTGTTTTGGAGAACACTAGTAATCTTAACGAACGCTCAACTTGTGCGGACCATGAGTTACCCAAGAAATTATCAGATGAGATCATTGAAGTTACAAACAGGTCGGAGATAAATCCACCAGAAGATGATACAAATCATCAACCAGTTTTAGCTGAAGCAGCTGCTGATGCTGATTTACTGGATAAACCACCAGAGGAAGGTGCTTTGGAACCTGATTCTTGTGGGATATGTGAAGAAGATAATGAGCTGGAGGAGGCTGAAGTGCATAGGGATGAGGAGACTGGGCATGAGAGAACTAAAGGACGAAAGCGAAGGTTACAGACTCAAGGCAAGTGGAGGGGGGTGGATCCTGTTGTTCTTTTCCAGGATGAACCCACTATAAATAGCATAAAGGAATTCTATGGTATCAATGAATCATTTCCATTCAATGATCACCTTGTGACGAGAAACAGTGATGCTCACCGTGTGAAGAGAATTTACTACATATCGAAGTCTGTTCAGGATGTCCTCAAACTGAATTTCCAAGTAGGGCAGAAACTTAAAATAACTTCCATCGGCTTGAAGACCTTTGTAAGTTTTCCCCTTCAGTATTTATTGTCTTATTAGTTGAAATCTTTTTGCCCCCTGTATGCATGTCTATAGATAAGAAATGTGTTGATGGTGATTATTAAATGCTTGGGTGTGGCCCCATGCATGTGTCTGTAAGTTACATAACAAATCAAAATTATATCATCTGACATAATTCTTCCACTTTTACTAAGAACAATCTCCTTTTTAGCCTAATATTTCGGATTGTACAAGTTTCTGTCTCTGAGAAAATGTCCATATTTCCATCTAACTGTATCCTCCCGCCAACTCCTCCCCACCCAAAATAAAATAAAATAAAATAAAATAAGAAGATAAATAAAAATAAAAAACCTCATGATTTAACTTTCGTGTTTTTATAAATTTTAAAGAGAAAAACATTGAAACATTCTAGTCCTTCCTCACTATTTAAAGTGCACTACTGATCCTGACGTTCGAGGACATATTATATTTTCATCACTTGTTTTTGATCCATTGAGTGAGGAAGCATCATTTTGTATCATTTTAATTATTATTTCAGGAGCGGCAAACATCAAAAGAAGGTACCTCCTCACAGTGTGCATACCGTATATCATCGGAGGGATTACCATTGTTTCTTCCATACATCACGAAACAAATCCTATCTGCGTCCTTAGCCGATTTCAAGCACCTCTTGCAATACAAGACCATCAAATTTGCTGATTTTGTGGATACCGAGTTTGGGGAGAAGGCGTCGAAGCTAATGTTGGGGTGTTGTGTGGTAGTGTTGAATAAAGGTGGGAATAGCAATCCATGAAATTCTCTAAAGTGTTTGAACCCGATTGATCAATCGTGTTCCACAATACCTGCCTCTATATTCTGACCTTAATATCCTTTGATGATTTCAGGGGATCAAGCTACATCAGATCCCATCCAAGTCGATGCATCGACGATAGCTATTGGATGCTGGAAAGGTAGGACAAATGTGACTGTGATGGTCTCACCAACAGACTGCGAAGAACTGCTTGAGAGGCTTTCTGTACGCTTGGGGAGCAAAAAAGATTCTCTTGCACCAGAAAATAAGCATTCTGGTTTGGAGGTGGATGCGATAGAGGCTGGGAATGATGTTGAAGGGAACCTAGAGAAACCCAATATTGGTTGAGAAAATTTTCATTTTTGGAATCTTTATCTTGTCAGTGTATACTTATCTAGTTTTATAAGTGTGCCATGATGTCATTATAAGATGTAATGTACGACAATGAATAACTAACATGAGATGATTTGTATTTCTTGAGCATGGAGGAAGAAAGTACAAAAATTTTCCATGGCATTTGAAATTTTATGTAGGCATTGTTTCGAGAAAAAAAAAGGTAAGATTAGTATTTTTTTTACAAGTTACAATATTTCTGATAGGCGTAGGAATTGTGTTACTACTGACCATGTTTAGTCATTGTCCATGAACAAGCAATCAATGAGCCTATGGGGTAAGGGGGAACCAACATTTGGCCCCGTGGTTGGATGAACTAGGGATTGCAACTTGGACGGACCGAATCCAACAGATCCAATTAGACCTGACTTCCAATAGATCAAACTAGGCCCAAAGTCTCGGGTTGGGCTCAGGTTGAGGCCATGGGCAATCCAACCCAACCCAAATCCGACCTCCATGGGCTGCTTGGAGGTCTGCTTATGATATTTAGAATAGATTGAGAGTATTTTTCTTGTATGCCAGTTCGGTATCCTGTCAGAACGACTATAGAAGGCAATTAAAGAAGTGAACTTTTTTTTGATAGGTAAACAGCTTATTATTTCCCCCTAACCCAGAACCCCCTTAATGTACGGACCGAACCCCGAACGGACCGAACCCAGGTCTTTGGGAATTCTCCCTCAAAGACTCGATCCCAGGTCTGGGTACAAATCCCCACAGCCTGACCAACTCAGCTGTTGGACACTTCATTTCACCTTTTGCCTCTCATTACATTTTTTCCAATGGGCACTTTCACTTTCACTTTCATAATTTCAGAATTTGCCCTTTTAACTGCGCCCTGAATTGCCATAATTTTCAGATTCACCCCTCGAAACTAATCTTTCAAATTTGCCCCTTCACTTGCTAAATTTTCCAAACTGTCCCTATTGTGTTACTATCCAAAACTGCCACTTGGATTTCTTATTGGTAAATTTTATTGACACCCCAAATCTTACCAAAGGCACCCAAGTTATAAGGGCCCCCAACCCATTTAAAAAAAAATCAGTAGGCACCCCATTGTTTAAAGGCACCCCACCCATCCATTAACAAGGAGTAAAAAGTTTAGGATTTGGTTTTTCGTCCTCCCGACTGTTCTCCTACCCCTTTTTCTCTGTCGTCGGCACCGACAACGTTCTCCGGCAATATTACAATGTCCGGCGAAACTCTTCCAGCAACACTACATCGTCCGGTTGCCATTCCGATGAGTTTTAAGTTATTTTCTTTTCTTTTTTAAGTTGATAATTTTTGACGTACCCCCCCCCCCCCCCCCCCCCCCCCCCCCCACACACACACACACACACACACACACACACACACTTTAAAAGAGCTGACATCCCCCCTATGACTTGGTCCAAGGTCAGTTGACCAATGTTGACCTGAGTTGATTATAATATTTTACATTAAAAGACAGAAATACCCTTGTCTTCAACCATGGAACAAGGGTTTGAATCAAAACAAAACCCCCAAATCAAAATGGATGTGGTGGACGGCAAGCCAAGAGATACCAATGGGTTAGTTGTCCGTCATCAGAGACCAACCCACCGGAGTCTCATGCCGGTCATCCACCACTCCGGCGAAAATTAAAAAACACATTGGTATCCGGAGTTTTACTTTTTTTTTTTTTGGAAGACCAACTTCAAAAAAAAATTTCTAAAGCTGAAGTGGCATTGTAATACAAATATTAAGCTCTGAATCTTTTCTTGGTATCTCAAATAGCATTGGGGGATTCCCACTCCATATATTGATTAGATATTTTTGAACAATAATAATTATGAAATCATCCATTTTCAAGCTAAAATTGGATGGAACATACAAGCTCGAGTCTATGGTCGGATAACCCAATGTTTTTTTTTTAATTTTAGTCGGAGTGGTGGATGACCGGCATGAGACTCTGGTCGTTTGATTTGGCTTGCTATACATCATGTACAGCCATTTGATTTGGGGGTTTGGTTTTGGTTCAAACCCTTGCTCCAAGGTTGAAGACAAGGGTATTTTTGTATTTTAATGTAAAGTGTGCTGATCAACTCGAGTCAACATTAGTCAACTGACCTTGGACCAAGTTATAGGGGGGTATGTCAGCTTTTTCAAAGTGTGTGTGTGGGGGGGGGGGGGGGGGGGGGTATGTCAAAAATTTCCTTATAAGTTTGATTTCTTTATTCCATCCAACCATTCCTCATTTTCTTCAATTTTTTTGAGTTTTATCATTTAGAAATTCAAAACTAACTACTTATTAAGTTTTTTGTGAATTTTTTTTTCAACCACTCTTATTTTGGTGTTTTTTTTTTCTTTTTTACAATCATTTTTACTTCTCTTCTTCGGCGTGGATTCTAATCCAACGATGGTGTTTGATAAAATGCATTAAAGGGTTTGGTTGGATTTGACCGACATTACTAAGACAAGTTTTGTTGGATCTAACCGACATTAAGAAAAACTCAGAATGTCTTAATATTGGTTGGATCCAACCGAAATTATGATGACAACTTTGGTTGGATCCAACCGACATTAAGAAAAACTCAACTACTTATTCCATGTATTGTGATCATAATCTTTTTTGTTAATTTTTCAATTGATGGTGATCATAATCTTTTTTTGTTAATTGTTAAATGTATGGTGATCATAATCTTTTTTGTTAAATGTTCTATGTATATTGATCAATTAGGTAAGTGATTACAAATGAAAAACTAACAAATAGATTCACTAAGTATTTTTTAGGTCGGTTGGATCCCACTGATATGAACAGACAAATGTCTCACATATGTTGGTTAGATGAGACCGATAGAGAGTGTCGGTAGATTATAATTGACACCATTTCTCTGTCCCTTTCTTGGAGCTTGAGTTTTCTTAGTGTCAGTTGCATGCCACTGATATAAAGAAACAAATGTCAGTTGGATCCGACTGACTCTATCTCACATATGTTGGTTCGATGAGACCGATAGAGCCTGTTCTAAGGTTGTGTGACACTGATAGAGACAGTTATATTTGTATAATATCTGCACTTTTTTTTTACTTTCTTAATTTATATTACTTTCATTTTAAGTGACTTTAAAATAATTACAAAGCTCGAAGACCACAAACTACAACAAAAAGGGGTCATAGGCCTCCACAACAAAAATGACACTCGTGCCTCCACAAAAAGGACACGCGGACCTCCACAACCGAAAATGGCTCATAGGCCTCCACGACAACAAAAAGGGTCAACAAGCATTGACAACCAAAAATGGCATGTAGGCCTCCATGACAACAAATGTCTCAATTATCATCTATTAGAATGACATCTTTCGGAACATTCTCACCCATCATATCTTTAAACTCACGCGTCCTCGCTATATCAGTCATTCTTTCGGAACAACATTCTCATTAGCATTACTTATGGAGTTCTACAATAAAAAGAGTTAACATCGATATCATTTAATGTATAAATAAACTAAAAAATTAAAACAAATTAAACACCCACTTACTTCTTGTTGTATATGGATCATTGGGAGTTGAATTCCTTCAACATATTCCACATAATCAATATTAAGTTTCTAATGCCAAAAACGTAGGACATTAAGGAAAAAGTATTAAAAATTTCAACACATTCGGTTATGTTTAATTGAAATTGCTTCATCCATTTTAGTGGAATCCAACCGACGTGGATGAAGCAATGTCAGTGTCGAGAAACTGACACAATGAGTTGCAGACACTTATACAATATGTAAAAAAATAGGGCAAAAATGCCGGTAATGACGAAGTTAGCTTTATTACCTGTGAAGAAGATGTTTGTGGAATGTTTTCTTTCACTTAAGTTGATTTTTTCACACATCTAGTCAATTTAAGTGAGCTTTTCACTTCATTTTCTAGATTTTCTACTCTTTCAATCTTTTTTTTTTTTTTGCATTGTAACTGTCAAAGGTGATTCTCCGGCGTTTCTCCGACGATATCCAGTGATCTTCGACAATTCTAAGGTCGACGATGGCGTTACCGCCCTTTAAGTGTAAGGATGGGGTGAAGAAGGGATAGGGTACGTGAAAGAGGAGATGAGCAGTTGTAGGATGAGCACAACAGGGGTGCTCTCATAATAGGTTTTAGTTAGGAGGCTATCAAAGGCTTTTTATATTTAAAGGAAAAATATGGGGTGCCCTTGAAAATTATTGGGGTGTCAATAAAAGTTACCTTTCTTATTTTACCACTTCTTCCGAAAAATCGTCCCTATTTTACCCCTTAGTTGCTAAATTTCCAACGCCGTCTGTATTTTGTCACTTCCAAAACTGCGTTTGTATTGAAACTTTCTTATAATGCCACACTGCTCCTCACATGCGTTGGTATGATTAAAATCCGAGTCTACAGAAAACCGGCATTTGTGGTTTTAAGAATTTAAATTTCACATCCAGATTTCCTCCTGTTAAAGCTTTTGGAAATGGAGAGAGGAAAAGGTAAGATTTGATTGGAGGAAAATTAACTGCTTCTATTACTACTTTTGGGGACGAGATATATTGAAAGGTGAGATTTGATTGGAGGATCAATGATAGGATATGAAAGAGTGGTTGACATTCATTCTTTTTTGGAAAATGATAGCATGGTTTAAAAAAACAGCGGATATTACGGATTTGGACCTCCCTCGTTATGTTATGTACCGTTAAAATGCTTTAAAAATAACAGCTGTTATTTTCGTCATAACGTCCGTTATTTTTCCATTATTTTGTGGAAAAAAAACACCGATATTTCTGTTATTTTTTGTTTTTGAATTTTGAATTTCAGTGCCATTTTTACCGTTATTGCCCAAGTTACAATTCATTATAACAGCTGTTATAGCAGAAAAAAAGAGTAACGTCCCCAGTCCATTATAACGTTGTAATGGCCCCTTTTAAACCTTGAATGATAGTATTGTGCTCTTAAATCCAGATTGTTGGATGTTCTCGGGATTTGTGATGTGAATCCCGAGGACCATTGGCTGTCTGGACTTAGTTACAAACAATAAGGAAGACGACACCACTGCGAGGATGGTTATGCTGCCCTTTTTGTACCAAGTCAATCCAACTCAACCCGCCTCAACTCGATTTGTAGGTTGGGTTGAAAATTTCAAGCCCAGAGCTCGGATTGCAAGGTCTGAAGCTCAGGTTGAGCTTGTGGTCCAAATCAATGGAGATGGTGATTGTTCATAGTTTAACCGAAATTACACAGTAAAACGTGGAACCTATTTCTTGGGTGAAACATCGTCATTGCTTATGAAGAAAACAAACACTATCGATCTCTAAGAAAATGTTACACCGGCTATGATTATGGCTTTGCGCAATGTATATGGCACGCTTGGATGAAAATTGATAGATTCCTTCAAAACAAAAGAATAGAAGCACTAAAGCAAGCCGTGAATCATTTCCCACTGTGTTCCCCACCTAAACATATGACCCATCTGTCCCCTGAAACCTAAACATAACCAAAATATACAAGAAAAAAAAAATACAGATCCCAGTTCAAAGATACTAGTAGAAATGAAGAACCAATTATCACACAACATGAAACCAAAAAACTGAACCAGATCAAGATGATGTACAGCAAATCTTGCTCTTGACTGGGATCTCTTGTGCAGGGCCAGGGATGATGATCTTCTTCCCAGATAAGGACGCTGGGTTGCCATTGCCTTGATCCTCGCTCGCAACCAGGTTCTTCTTGTTCACGATGTTGAAGATCTCAGTCAAGATGGTCATAAAGGCTGTCTCGACGTTCGTTGCTTCCAATGCTGATGTCTCTAGGAAGAACAGCCCTTCCTTCTGAGCAAATTCTTTCGCATCCTCAGTGGGAACAGCTCTCTGGTTCTCAAGATCACTCTTGTTCCCAATAAGTATGATAACAATGTTCTTGTCAGCGTGGCTCCGCAGCTCTTCCAACCACCTGGGTATGTGATCAAAAGTTTGGCGTTTGGTTATGTCATAAACCAACATAGCCCCAACAGCACCCCTATAGTATGCGCTTGTGACTGCTCTGTATCTGCTCATCATGAGAAAACAGCAGCAAGGGAAAAATCAGAAGATGACAACATTTTGGATAAAATATAGTCCACTCTTGAGAGTTTTAAGATCATCATCTTGGGTCTCAATGCCCTGGCTGTTGAACATTTGACATTTTGACCATAAAGATAATTAACAAAAGGAGTGGTCACTGATAAAAAGAAATGCCATGACCAACTTAACAAAATGAATATATCATTATCATCATGATAAGCCGTATCCCAATTATTTGGGGTTGGCTGCACAAATCCTGTTCCTCCTGAATATAACATGATACCAGACCAAAATTGGACTCAAGTGGAGAAAGAAGAAATGAATTTTCCTTTCTAAAATAAAGAGCATTGAGAATTCACTTATTTTGATATAAGTTGCAATCCTTTACACTTTGAGAGGCAACCTGTCAACTTGTTCACAATTTTCAACTTCTCTGGATGTTGTAACTTTCAATAGCCTGGCATGTGGTGTCTCCTCCCTTCTGATCTTCGGAAGAATCAGGAAGCCTGCTTGTTGTTATCCGTACCCCATAATAAAGAGTGGGAGGTTGGACTGACTTATTGGTTGGACCTGCTTCTACATCTAATTTCTATTCTGCCTTCACCCTCAAATATTTCAATTAAAGCCAAGCTTGTTTTATGTCATGTTTTCCCATTTCACCCCTCAAAAAAATAGATTTAACCATTACCCTCTTCAGTATTTGTTCCTACATGAGAAAGATAAAAGGAACCATAGGACACCTCTTGCACCAAAAATCAGTTTGATCCCATGATCCTCATAATATAAAATTAGATTTTCTTCCTAAACTTACTCACTCATATAAAAGTATACTTTCTTCATAATATAAAAAACATATTTTCCTTTAGGCTATGTAGGAAACGACAAATGATAGGATGGTCAAGATCATTCAATTGGGCTGAATATTTGACGTAGCCATGTCACTATGCATGCCATCCAACTTTAAACCCAGTTTGAAGCCTGAAAAAAGGGAATCTTGAAAATCTCCTAAACCCAGATAAAAGTTGTAGGTCTTTTTGAGATCTTCGAAATGAGTATTCATGGGCCTCAAACAGAGATTTGTGCAGAAGGTTACGATATTGAAAGGTGAATACATCAGGTGACTTCAGGAAAAAGACGCTGGATAAAAAAACCCTTCAATTGCAAATTAATAATATACAAGATTAATATTTTTTTTGTAAAGGTGAGATTTTTGAATTGGTGCATTTAATCTGGTGCTCTTCTTCTTCTTCTTCTTCTTCCCTTGAATGTCATTTTTCAATAATGTAGTCGAATTTTACAGTAAATGAAGAAGTGAGATTCTTCCTTTCTATCATCCAGATGAAAACTCGGAGTTGACCTATGGTTATGTGTCAAAATCAATTTCACGAATTTTTTATTTATATGATTGTCTGAAAAGTTATTGAAATTAGGAACAAATACTTCTGTTTTGTAAGTCCATCAGTACAAAGGAAATCTCATCCCTAATTCTTTAGTAACTAATAGTTTCTGTTTCCTAAAGCGACAGGTCCTTAGAGGGGCGCCACCAGTCTCTTTTGAAATCATATGGATACCTTTTGGTTTTAGTAACAGAAGTAACGATTTATCGTGGGCCCCTTGTTGAGTACAGAAAGGTCTTCAGAATCTTCATAATTCTCCTTAAGCTACGTTACCTGTACACTTCAAAATAGATGCCATACCTATGTCAGACACTTTATTTTTTTTAGTATTATTTTGAAGTGTAAATTCCTTGTCCATGACGTAACATAGACACATCTCTTCTGTACTTGGGCAACATAATCCTTTAATGTCTTTAGCTGTGCCATTCTAATACATTTTGATGAGAAACAGTCAAATAATTTGGTCAAGTGGGTCAATTTAATTGATCATCTCATATCTTTTTTTTTTATCATCTCATATCTTAGGGGCTTATCCCTAGCGTTTTCCTGGTGTCCTGTTTTCAATGGGTTTGTTAGCCGATTAAAGATCAGTAAGCAAAGGTTTTCCTGAATATTGAAAGTTCGTTGAAGTCAAGCCCCACCCATTTATCTTTCATATGCTGCAAATTGAAATTTAGCGTTTGGTAAATTAAGTTATCAGATCTAAAAGCTTAAAGTGCTTAAGGTCTTATAGCTTAGACATGACTGAATTGGATTGTTTGGTAAAGGTCTTTAAGTCTTAAAACTAAGTCAAGGGCATTATGGGTATTTTGAAATGTTTATTAGGACACTTTCGTAAGTTTTTAAAAGAGAAGCCTATAAGAAAAGGGCATTGTCGGTATTAAAAGAGAATCTTAGAATCTTTTGAAAAGACGCTTTCACTTACCGCAGTAAGTGAAGGGAGGGTCCTTTTTTACTTTTCACTTAATTTCAGGGGTTTTGGTGATAAATGCTGAAATTAAGTTGTTTAACAAAAACCACTTAATCAACAAAATCACTTAATTTCAGTTCTTTCGGACTTAAGGTCTGAGAAAAAGTTTTACCAAACGCCAAGCCATGGAGGCCTAATTTTGTATGCCTAAAAGGGCAATGTAGACTAAATCAATGAAAACCTCCCAAGAACATCGAACCAATGACAATGAACTAAAGTCTCCAATTAGGAAAGTTAAGTCTATGAAATTGATAGGTGCATGTAAGAGGGAACAATTGGTGATGTTGCAGTTTTTAGAACCTCCAAAAATTAATAAAAGAGAACAACAGAATGCCACTATACATAAAGTTTAATAAAATGAAAGAAGCACCATAGACATAATTTTGCATGATAGAGTGCAAATAAACAGAACCAACTGCAAAGAAATGTGAACAAGTGTCATTTTGTTAAGTCTCACAAAAAAATATCTACAAAAAAATTATTGGATAGGCATGACAAAGAAGTTTTTTTAATATCAAATGCTTAGAAACTGAATTCCGTAACATAGAAAAAGCATTTGCTAACGGGAGATCTAGATTTGAACACAATGTAGTAGCATATATATACAAAATCAAGGGCCATTTCTGTAACTAACAGGGCGTAAATGCATAACTGAAATAATAAGAGTTACTTTATACTGTCAAACATAATCCAATAAGGTTTTGGATCACACAACTAGGCCTACACTATAGGAATCATCAAAAGAACAAAAAAATCAAGGAGGAAATACATGAAATGACTGTTAAACCATTCTACAGTAAACCCTACAACAAGAGTGAGATAGGCCTGCAGCTCTACTACTGCACAAGATCGCCCACAGTGGCGAGGGGTGTGTGTGTGGTCGGCAGTGGCTGCATGGGCAATCACCAATACATGAAATAACTGTTAAGGAATTCTACAATAAACCCTATAACAAGCATAAGGTAAGTCGACAGTTCTGCCCACTAGATTGCACTAGAGGGGTTGGGGTGGGGACCGTGGGGTTGAGGTGGTTTTGTGGTGTGTCTTGGGCGCTCACCAATAAACAAGGGCTGAACAGGAAGTACATATTGACACCTTGCCTCTAGTCAATAAAACTAGTGTAAATGCGAAAACTAAGCAAGGATCCTTCAACAACTTCTAGTTATCCTTCAAGCAACAGATCACATTATGCCAAGACTCCAATAAACCAATATGATATACATTTTAATTACACAAGTTACCACATTAAGTTACGATATTTTAATTTCATCAATTTATTATTGGATTTCACTTCAGAATGCAAGGGAGGGAACGAGCTTTCAGTGGAAATAACTAAAACCTAAGATAGCAGTTCTGTGAATTGAGATCTTTAAATCAAGATCCAGTTCTCCCAACCAGTGAGTACACTCAAAGAGATCCACTACATCTCCCAATCCAGGAAGATCCACCTACCACATACTAAAGATACAGGAGTGCGAAGCAAAGATCACAACAGTACCAAAGAGAAACCCTAAAAGGTTCAGATCAACTTTCCAGAATCTCATGGAACTAGTTCTAAAAAATGCAAACTTTTTCATGATGCAAGGCCGAGCAAGTACTAGATCAGATTTAGAGTTCACAGAAAGAAAATCAGAGAGAGAGAGAGAGAGAGAGAGAGGAAGAGATTTGCTTTAGGTTTACCTTTCTTGTCCCGCTGTGTCCCAGATCTGAGCCTTTACGCTCTTGTGCTGGATGACTAGAGTTCGAGTTTGAAACTCAACACCGATGGTGGCTTTGGAATCTAAACTGAATTCGTTGCGAGCAAAGCGAGAAAGAATCTGAGATTTACCGACAGCAGAATCACCGATGAGGACGATTTTGAAGACGTAATCGATCTTCTGACTAGCGTCCCCATAGCCTCCGCTCGCCATTACAGCTCTCTCACTCTCTCGCTCTCTCTGTCCCTTTCTGTCTCTAGTACAGATTTCGATCTGAGATCGCAATAAATAAAGAAAAACAGAGGAAGAGAGAAGAGAAACCGAGATGGCGGAGTAGATCTCTCTCTCTCTCTCTCTCTCTCTCTCTCTGTAAACCTATCGATCGGACAGATTGGAAGAGAAGCTTAAAAGTAAAGAAGAGAAGTCTAAATATAATATATAGAATATAAAAAAGTACGAGCAGCCTTTCTCTCGCTCTCTGTGTCTTTCCGACTGTGTCGTGCGCCTCTGCTTATGTTTCGGATTGCTTGTCTGATTAACTCCCTCGACTGGCTCCATTGAGCTTTTCTTAGATGACGTATTTACCCCAGATTTCAACATAACTATGACATGCATATCCCTTGGAACTTTGCTGACGGACTACAGTAGAGACATGTGGCACACTCTTAAAGATCGATGACCTTTTGAATGTTTGGCCCAATCACAGGTGGACCTACATACCAAACATTAGCTTGATTAGTGATTTTTAAGCGTTGGCTTGGTGTCCTTTTCGTGGGTTGATTTTTTACCGTGCAAATTTGAGAATTATTTGGGGTACAATGATCTAAAGGTTTGAAATCACTGATCAGTCTGATTTTTTGTATGTAGGTCCACCTAGGGATGGGAAAAACATCCATACGGTCATCGATCTCTAAGAGTCTTCCACATGGCTCATACTGTGGTCCGTCATCCGCGTTGATGAGGGGACGTTCGTCAGCAAAGTTTTACTCCTTGGATTTTAGCCGTTCAATTTCCGAGTAAACCTTCGCTCATACCATGTTGTGAGGGAAGCCGATCACAGCCCATAATACCAGCCAAGTGGCACACTCTTAGAGGACGCTGACCGTATGGATGTTTGGCCAGTCCCTCGGTGGACCTGCAACTTAAAAATCAGCTTGATTAGTGATTTACAACCTTTGGATATTTGCTCCCAAACAATGCTCAATAATGCTTAAATTCCTACGGTTAAAATCAATCCATGAAAATAACTTCAATGCAACGCTTATAAATCACCGATCAGGTTTAGTTTTGGTTTGTAGGTCCACCTAGTGATTAGCCAAACATCCATACGGTCAGTGTCCACTAAAAGGATGCGACGTGGCTCGTATTGTGTGCTGTGAGCGAAGGTTTGCTTTCAATTTCCTAATTCAGATACTTTCTTCTTTATTATTTATCTTATCATGCAAAGAAGGTGTGTGTTATGGAATGGCGTGAAGGGCACGTGGCTCAGTCATAGAGAGTGGGTCCTCCCTTCGTAAGTTCCACCTTGGAGATATTTTTTGTTTGAAATCGACCTTATAGCAATCACATTCTTTTTGATGGTCAAGAAAATATGACATTTTCTCTGACTATCCAAAATAATATGAAGATCAAGCGGCTCTAGTTATTCAATCGGGTTGAGCATTTTTGTTTGATCCCATCCGGATGACTTTTGACTTTCTTGATCTCAGAATTTGTTGCAAGAGGAGACCTGGACTCATTGATTGGTTGGTCCAGGTTAATGGTAAAAACTCTTATTATGGAGAAAAGGTCCAGGATCCTTTTCCTACACATACATTATTACAAACACGTGGGGTTATATTACCACCAATCAAGAGATTCAAGATCGTCCAAAAGTTGGGCCAGTCTCTACATCGGCTGTAGACCAACTATCACACTAATAACAATCCTAATTGTCAGGTCAATGCAATATTGGTCATCGAATTGTACGATTTGATCCCATCTGACAGAAGACTTTTAGGATCATTGAAAAGGTGATAAAGTTTGGTTTGTGGTCTATACAGGAGCTAGTCCAACATCTCGACGGTCAAAATTGATGACCAACGCCACATGTTAGGAATTTCTATATGGGCTCGTCCAGATTGATGGCCCAAACTACAAGGTCCAAAAAGGTCAAAGGTCAAATTTCAAATGGATATCTGGCGCACCGGGGTTGTGGGTTTAATCCAACTCCAAATCATATTAGCTACTAGTTGGATTGGAACAGTGGGTTGTAAACCTTGTGGCACGTGCAGGTGGTGATGAGCCTATTATGTGGTACATGAAGGAAGGATGCTTGGCATGTGGCGTCATGCTAGCAGTTGGAGACACGTGGCGTGGCTGTGATTAGGTGATTATGTCGTGTGGCGTGCGCAAGTGGTGTCTTGTTTACCGGCTGTCTACTGTCTATTAGGGCTGTCAATGGATCGGGTTCAAGTCGGATAAGTGCGAAACCGGACCATATAAAATATGCTGATCCGATCCAATAAAAGATCCCATTATGCACATAATCGTGTTCCAAAACTAATCTGATAGAAAGGGTAGAGTTCCGTACCCGATCCCATCCGCTTCAATTATAATTTTTTTTTTTTAATTTAAATTATATATTTTCGGGATTTTTGGTTTCTCCCCCTTAGGGCCTGTTTGGTAACACGCACCACGGCGGGAAAATAAAATATTTGCGCGCACTAATATTCGTCCGGATGCGTTTGGCAGCTACTCGCCCTAGGCGAATATTTAGCCGGGCCCACATATTTGCCCTCCGCGGCTGGAAAACATTTGATCACCTCCCCCCCTGTGTAAATATTTTCACTCCAATTATGCCTTGGTGAGAAAATTTTATTTTCTCGTCGAAAAATCACTATTTTCAATAAAAAATAATTTTTTAATATATAAAAAAGATAAAAATGAGTTTTTTTTATCCTTTGACATAATATGTGGTTCCCGCACTCGCCCAACCTATTTTTGACTTACTTTGATATGTGGGACCCACTCAAATTGAAAGAAAATGAAGTAAGCTGAAGTGAGCTAGCTCATACACGTACCAAACATTGTTAAATATTGATATGAGCAAATATTTAGCCAAGATAATATTCGCTTGGCTAAATATTCGCCATCGGAACTCTTTTTCTCACGTACCAAACAGACCCTTGGTTTATTAGGCGATTTTGCAAGTCGCCCAATCTTTTTAAAATATCTGTGTTTCCCCTTTGACCAAGGTCAATCATGTTGACTAGAGACGCGAGTGAACAGCTTTATGTTGGATTCCAGTACATTTATTAAATGACAATATTGCCCATCAAAATATAGAATCTGGTTTACCCTTGTAGTTTTTTTAGAAAACATGTAAGATCAAACCTTTAGCTTTGCAATATAACAGCCATGAAAAAATAGATAAAAGAAAAATCTCATGTCTCAAGATTACTAAGATTTGGATGAATCAATTAGGATTAAATTTGATTGAAAGATTATAGGATTTTCTTCTTATTGGACTCTTGTAATGCTCTATCAATTAAGATTAGATTTGATTGAGAGATTATAGGAGTCCAATAAGATTGGACTCTTGTAATGCTCTATATAAGAGCTTTGAGTAGGTCTATGTAATTGTCGAAAAGCTATTCAATAAACTTAAGTTTCTCCTCCCATCTGAGCCACAATCCTAACCAAGTGAAGATGAAATTGCTAAAAATTGTTTACAATTTTATGTAGATATTCTTGACTGAAACCATCCATTTGATAAGAGAACATAGACGATTTTTCTTATTCTCTTTTTTTTTTCTTTTATCCGGAAGTAACATTGGAGATAGGGTTTTATTTAAAAGAAATATCCAAGGCCACTAGATTACAGAGCTAATCAAGGGCTGTTTAACTTATGTAATACCCTGAACTTTTATTCAGGGGTATTAGTGTAAATTAACTATAAAATATAAAAATTGGCATCTTGAAATTTTTTGAACCTTATTCTTTATCTAGAATATTCTATCATGTCACGTAAAAATTAATTCGAGAATTTAGTCAGAACTTTTATATCATGACACGTAGAAAATTTTGTTTTAATGACACTGGAATCAATTTTCATATAATTGTACTTGTATCGTAGTAATGTAGAGACATTCTGTGTACTAGATAACCAATTTAATTAGCTAAGATATAAATTTAAATAAATAATTATTTTAAAAATAATAATGTTTTAAATGACGAATACCGCTTTTGCATTTTTAATCAACACGTTGTCACCATAGGGACATTTGAGATTCTTATCACATTTTGATATTTTACAAAAAATATAATTTTAAAAGAACTTTAAATTAAAAATATTTTAAATAATTTTTATTATCTTTTATAAATTTAATGAGTAATCGTTGGTAAATTTTATTATTATTGCTTGTTTGCATGTTGATTGAATTTATTTATTGGGGCAAACCTTTCAGGCCAATTTAGAGATATTTTAGGCCAAAAAACAATCTTATTTAAAGCCTACTTGATAACTATAGGCCTTAGGCTTATTTTTAGCCCATACCCATCTTAAAATAAGCCATTTAATGGGTTATAAAAATTACCCCTTTTAATGTTACGAAAATTAATTAAAATAAAGTCTCTTTAAAGAATTTTTAAAAATAAAATAGAAAGTTTTAAATATACTTACTAAAATTATAAAACTTATATTTGGAAGTTTTTCTCAATGAACTATTATAAATAGGACCTCCTGCCCTCATATTAATTCATAAATTTTCTTGAGCTCTTTCTTGCTCTCTAAACTCTTTTGGGTTCTTTTTGTTCTTGGTGGTGGAGGTTCTAGTTCTAAGTTCTAAAACTAGATAAGGACGGATATTCTTTTATAGTTTGTGATTCATTTATTTTAAATTCTTGTTATATGATTTTACGAGTTTAGATCTTCGTGGCTTGTGCTTTTAATTATCTTGCTAAATGATTATATTATTTATCATCATAATGAGGCATTCTCATTTGGGTTGGGTATTAGACGGGAGTGCGCATAGGCTTTGCGGCCCGAAAATATGGTATTAGACGGGAGTGCGCATAGGTTCTGCGGCCCGAAGGTTTGATTTAGTCGGGAGTGCGCATAGGCTCTGTGGCCCGAATGTTTGACATAGTCGGGAGTGCGCATAGGTTCTACGGCCCGAATGATTTGATTTAGCTGGGAGTGCGCATAGGCTCTGCGGCCCAGAAGAACCCTAAAGAATTAACAAGGGCTCGGTGCCCTAGGGTGAAAGACCCCAAACTCCTGCAGAAGAACTTACAGGTTGGACTTGTGAGAAAAAAATGAAATGTGTGAAATAGATTTTTGGGTTTATTCAATCGGATCATCATCATCATCATCATCATATTTTTATATATTAATTTGATCATGTATCCCATGTGCTCTTAATCTATGCATGTGTTTAAATTAAATGAATTATAAATATATGATTATCCTGTGGAATGTACTGGGCGAAAGCTCACGGTTTATACCGAACAAAATTTTAGATTTCATAAAAAGAAGATGAAGAAGAACCATTGACGGAGAAGACACCATGAACGAAACGGAGTTTGATGATTAAGATTATTTTATTTTATTTTTCTTAAGATTTATGAATGTTCAAAAATGATTTGTTTATGTTGGGATTGATTGAAATATTTTAATTTACATTTTGAGCACTATTAAATGCATATATCACTTGTTGGATTCTGTTTTAAATTGAACATCGAATCATACGATTAAATTAGAAAAAAATCAACCGATTGAGTTTTGCTAGTCACTTTTATAAAACTGCAAACAGTTGTAAAACTACAAAGAATTATAAAACGTCATTTTTGGCCAATGTGCATTTGTTAAAGTTGTTTCTTATAAATATTAGAATAAAACTCCTTGAAGAAAATAATTTTTTGACATACTTTGAATTTTGACCAAAAGTTGACCGTTTTTCTTACAACCGCGAAAATAAATTTCAAAACTATCTTAAATGAGGGTTTTGACTTAAGTACTTTCCCAAAAGATGTTTGATATAAATATTAGGTATGTATAGAGACCATAATTAGTGATTTTGATAAAAATTAAAAGTTTAACTTTGATTTTGACTTTGATTATTTCAACGTAATAACTTGTTTACGCTTCCGCATTATTTTGATTACTGGAGTTGAGCTGTTATCCATCAATCATGACGGTGATTCTTGTTGTTTTATTTATTTTTTTGAAGCATTTTATTTTTATCATACCCTGGATCTTAGGTAAATGGGCTGATCCATAGGTATTCGGATTTGATTTGGGTGCCCGGATTCGGGGCGTGACAACTTAGACACATGTTTTCCAAAGAAACTCAAAACATGGGTAAACCAGATTCTATATATTTGATGGGCAATATTGTCATTTCGTAAATGTATTGGACATCCAGCGTAAAGTTGTTCACCAGTGTCGCTAGCCGACATGTTTGACCTTGGTCAAAGGGGGAGACACAAATATTTTAAAAAGATTGGGTGACTTTGCAAAATTGCCTAATGAACTATGGGGGAGAAGCCAAAAATCTATATATTTTATCCACTCAAAATATTGTACAGATATTATGACATGAAAATACATATAAAAGGATAAAATTATCTTTATAATTTCTATATAACAAGTGGCAATGGTTATCTCCCCACTTATACCCCCTCTTATAGGCTTCAACAAAGAAGGGCTGCGATTTTATTCCCCAACTAGACGGTGGATCACAGTCACTCACACCTGATTTTGGCAAATGATTTGTTGGGAAGTGCCATAGGCACGGGCTACCGGCCACTAGTATATAACAAGTGGCACACCAATAGAGGCCACTGGCTGTATGGATGTTTGGCCCATCCCTAGTTAGACTTATGCAACAAAAATTAGCATGATTAGCGATTTCTAACATTTGGATTATAATGTTCGAAATCCACGATTAAAAATAAACCATAAGGACTAATCCAATGGATAGAAATTACTAATCAGGATAAATCTTAGTATGTAGATCCACATAGGGATGGACCAAACATCCATACGGTTAGTGGTCTCTAAAAGGGTGCCATGTGGCTTCAACATGGTACCAATTATTTGGTGTTAAAATTGAATGTATGCAAAAAATAGTTAATTAGAAGTCCCGATACATAGTGGTCATTTTGTCATGGACAAAAATATACATTAAGTTGCGTGTTAAATAGTAATGCTTAAATTCCAAGGTTAAAAATTAACATATGAAAACGACTCTAATTGAATGCTTATTTGTTGCATGTAAGTCCACCTAGGGATGTGCCAAACATCCATAAGGTTAGTGGTCTCTGATAGTGTGCCACTTCTTCCAAATAATGCTCAAAATCCACGGTTAAAATCAAACCATGAAAAAGACTAATCCAACGAATAGAAATTACTAATCAGGATGAATTTTGGTATGTAAATATACAAATAAGGATGGGCCAGAAATCCATACAGTTAGTGATATCAAAGAGTGTGACACATGTAAGGGGCATGTGCATTGCATGTGGCGGCCCCCTACGTTACGTTAACCAAGGGGTTTGGTTATTACATGTATCTATTTGCCAACATTTACACACTCTAAAATATGCAACCGTTTGCATACTAGTTTTTCCTATAAAGTTTTGTGTTTAAAAACATTGATCTACGGACTCGGATTTGGATGGAGGACCTCAATAGTTTGAACAATCACTGTAGGAAAATGTAGCTTTAGCGACGGACTTTTAACGGCGTCCAGGAAAAACCGCCGCTATACATAAGATTTAGCGGTGACCACAAATATCTCACTGCTAATAAATTTGGAGGGAAAATTTTCACAATACTTTTACCGGCGGCCAGCTACTGGCGGCAGCTAATAGTCCTTATAGCGGTGATTTTTTATCTGATCGTCACTATATGTGTGCTATTAGCGGCGGTTAGGTAGCTGACTGATATTTGCTCAAAAGTGCTTATTTTAAGCAATTATCCTTTTAGCGTTATTGCATTCTCCCACGTTAAAATACTCTATTTATCTACTTTTCTACGTAAGAGTCTCTTTTGTTGTGTAGAACACACTTTTCTGGACGAAATGGTATATTTGCATGCATTAAACACATTTTCGAAAGTCTAGACATGAAGTCATTCTAATAGAGTCTCATTACGCGCTTCTTCTGTCGCAGGAAACCCTGATGGGACAATTCTCGAGACTTGCAAGCCCACATCGATCAGGAAAGCCCATTATCAAAGCTTAAAGAGCCCACATGCTATGACTAGAAGATATGGGCCAAATATGGGCTGAATAAGAGGACCAAAAAGCCGGCCCAAAGAACGAAGAGAGTAGGAGAGCCAATGACCAAGAGACGGACCAAAGCGTTTAAAGCCACATGAGTCAACAAAGAATGATAGTCGACTCTACTGGAGAAGCGTGAGGATGGTCACAGTGAAGACCAGGGTTCCAGACCTCCGCCAGTGCTTTTCTCTCTATTTTCTGATACTTTCACTCTCATCTCTCCTTATTCTCTCTCTCTTCATCTCTCGGTCCTCGAATCTATTGACCTAACCCCAGAACTCCTGCCCATCGGCTCTATCTCATCTCCCTTAGCTTTCTGACCGTTGGATCTTCCATCAGACCGTTGGATCTTCAATCGGACCGTTGGATCTCTCTAGATCTGTCGATCTACCAATCTGAGTCCCAATCAAGTCACCATCCATCCGATCGCCATCAGACTGTCTGTCACATCATCTTGTGAGACGATGGACATCATCAATCCATGTGGGCCAATAGCCGGGCCCATCTTCATCGACCCGCTGTCCGACCAGTTAGTGGACCCCGCGAATTTCAAAATAATTTTAATTAAATGGGGGGTCCACTAATTGGGGAGATTCCCCATAGAAAAGTAGATTTTTACTTAAAAAAAAATATATATATATATATATATATTTTTTTTATATTTTTTATTTTCAAAAAATACCCTATTTCCATTAAAGGAAATAGGGAGTTTTAAAAGGAGAAGGATAGGGGTTCGTTCGAACCCTAATCCCCCTCCAATCTCTTCCATTCTCTCCCAAAAACTCTCTTGCCCCTTTTCCCCCTCTCTTGGCCGCTGTTTTCCTCCACTTCTCCTCCACCTTCGTCATCTTCTTCACCATTTTTCCACCGGAGTTGCAGCCTGCAACTCCGGCCACCATCTGAACCGCCTCCGCCTGCAACCTCCGCCTGCACCCTCCACCCCTGGCACCAGCTGTTTCCGCCTCAGCCATCTTCATCCACTTCTCCTCCACAAGCCGTCGGCCTCCACCAAGATCTCCACCACGCTGCTTCTCTCCTCCTCCTCCAGTAGCACCACCGTCTTCTCCCTCCTCCGCCGTGCGCCTGCTCCTGCATCACCGTCCATACCTCTCATCCTTCTTGCAGACCACCTCCACTGCCTGCTAGCCTCTCCAGCCGCACTCCTCTTCACCTTCTTCTTCTTCTCAACGGTAATAGAAAAATAAAAAAAAAAGAAAAGAAGAAAGAGGGTGAAGAAAGAAAGATGGAGTAGGGAGCGTCCTCACCTGCAACTCCAACCGCCCATTTGCTGGATTGCTGCCTCCATTCGCACCACCAGCCGCCCACGATCTAGATCTCCAACACCACCATCCACTGCTGCCTTCTCTCCACCGGACTCCCTTAACGGCTCCTCCTTGCACCGCATGCTCCTTCTCAAGGAGGAACAGCAACCAACGGCCGCCAACCACCTCTTGCTCACCGGAGAACCACCATTCACCCCTTGCAGCCATTATCACCGCCCTACTCACACCTCACCAGCCACAACAAACTTCACCATTGCAAGTTGCATTGAGCCAACCTCACTTGCACTCCAAACATTGGCCAATCATGGCCATGCAACCCCCCAATCAAAGGTTGAACTCCCTCCGGTAAGTTTCAAATGGTTTTTCCCTTCATTTTCCCTCTCTAGTTTCTCTATCTAATCTTGTTCTCTCTCTAGACTCTTTATCTCTCTAGCTTTTCTAAGTACCATGCTTTCTAGTATAGTTTTTAGTAATTTTTAGAAGTAGAATTATTTACATTGTAAGTTATTTTCTCATTCAATAAAGGAAGTTTGTTTTTGCAATGTTGCATTCATTTTATATTGAGTAATTTGAATTAAATGTATTTCAATTGTCATGTGTTAATCCATCCAAAAAGAGTGTTTTTAAAATCGACAATGAAACACCATTCTCACCCCTCCATGCTTTTCTAAAAAAAAAAAAAAAAAAAAAAAATTATCATTTTATGTTCTTTGCTTGCGCTAACTAAACCCAGAGTGCGGATCGACATCCTACACTTCCACTATGCGAGAATTGTTAATTTTTGCAGAAAAAAAAACCGGATAAATTAAAAATGTGTTGATTCTAGGGTTTTCGTAACCAACGACGCGGAACAACCCTACTTTCACTGACCGCTGGTAAAAGTGATGCTATAAAAAAATTGTAAACTTTTTTTTTTGTTTTGAGAGGACTCGAGCTCGAGCCTGAAACCCTCCCTCTTCCGTAGCCCCACCGTGTCATGACCATCGCCCCGTCATGCGATCACCGTCCCGTCGTCGCCATTCGCCAATTTTTTTTTCTTTTGAAACCCTTTTTGTTTAAACTTTTTGATCTTGTTCCCAAATAAAGATCCAAGGTTTTAAACCACTAATCAGGCTGATTAGTAATTTCTAACCATTGGATTGAAGCTATTTTCATGGGTTGATTTAATCGTAGCAATCTCAGCATTATTTGGGTACAAACATCGAAGGTTTTAAATCACTAATCAGGCTGACCAATGATTTATAACTATTGGATTAAAGTTATTTTCATGGGTTAATTTTAACCGTAGGAATCTGAGCATTGTTTGGGTACACAGATCCAAGGTTTTAAATCACTAATCAGGCTGATAAGTGATTTCTAAATGTTAGATTGAAGCTAATTAGAAAGGTTGATCAAGCTTAGAAAGCTGACTAATTAAGTGTTCAAAGATCCTAATGTATGAAATCAGTAATCAAGCTGATTTTTGGTATGTAGGTCCATAACCTAGATGGACAACCTGATTTGGATGGACCCACAAACTAAAAAGCAGCCTAATTAATGATTTATAAGCATTGGATTGGAGACATTGTTATGGGTTGATTTTTAACCATGGTATTTGAGCATTATTTAGCTACAAAGATCAAAAGGATTGAATTCAATAATCAAGGCTGATTTTGGTACGTAGGTCCACCTAGGTATGAGCCAAATATCCACACGGTTATCGATCTTTAAGCGTGTGCCACACGGCTCATATTGTGGTCCATCATCCTAGGTGATGACGGACGGTCGTGTGAGCCACGTGGCACACTCTTAATGACTAGTGACCCTATGGATGTTCGGTCTATCCCTAGGTAGAACTACATACCAAAAATCAGCCTAATTAGTCATTTCTAACCTTTGGATCTGAGTACCCCAAATAATGCTTGAAATACATTGTTAAAAACAAACCGTGGAAAATACTTTAATTCAACGAATAGAAATTACTAATTAGGCATGTATTTTGGTACATAAGTCTAGTTAGGGATGGGCCAGACATTCATACAGTTAATGGCCTCTAAGAGTGTGCCACATATTGGTTCATTACTAACATTGACGAGGCCCCTACAACCAGTCACGTGCAACACACATGTCGCCCCTAGATGGGCATACAAATCCAAAATTAAATGGACATACAAACCGTATGTATGTTTGCCCTAAACCCTAGATGGACATATATACAGACTGTATGAATGTTTGGCCTAAACCTAGATAGACATGCACACAATATGGATGTTTTTCTAACATTATATCTATATACCGTATGGATGTTTGCCCTACTCTTACATGAACACACAAACTATATGGATGCTTGTCCTAGTGTTGGAAGAGACGATGTCAAATTCTAAAGTCCGATTGGAAAACTGTAGCTAGTTATAGGTTTAAGCATTTCAGACTTAGAATCAAAGTTCGTTTCATAAACGAGGTCGGGATCTCTCAAGACCTATTCCAACACTTCAAATGTGTTAAAACAAATGTGTTAAAAGAGACGTGGTTAAGTTCTGAGACTTGGTTGAGAAACTGTAGTTAGTTATAGGTTTAGGTATTTCAGAGTTAAGAATGAAGTCCATTTCGAGACCTCGACGCCCAAATCAGACAAATGAGGTTGGAATTTCTAGAAATCTATTCCAACACTTCAAATGTATTGGAAGATGGAGTCAAATTCCGAGGTCCGATTGGAAAACTGTAGTCAGTTATAGGTTTAGGCATTTCAGATTTAGAAGTGAAGTTCATTTTGGGACCTCGACGTCCAAATCGTGCAAACGAGTTTAGAATCTCCCGAAACATGTTCCAACACTTCAAATTTGTTGGAAGAGATAGAGTCAAAATTCTAAAGTCCGATTGAAAAATTGTAGTTAGTTATATGTTTAAACATTTCAAATTTAGAGCTGAAATCCATTTCGAGACATCGACGCCCAAATCGGGCAAACGAGATCGAAATCTGTTTCTACACTTTTAATGTATTGAAACAAATGTATTAGAATAGACGATGTCAAATTTCGAGGTTTGATTGAGAAACAGTAGGTAGTTATAAGTTTGAAGTGCAACATAGTGAGTTATAGGTTTATTAGGAATTTCAAGCTTTTAATTAAGTCGAGTTTTAAACAACTTTTATTTCTTTTTGTTATTATAGGTTTTAGCATTTATTATTCTAATTAATTTGTAATTTTTTGTTTCACAGGGCCCAACTGATGATTGACTTGATGCAGATCAGATCTTGTGTCGTGTTTTCTTTTCTTTTTATAGATGTTTTTGAACCATGAATATTATAATAATTCTTAAGTTTAATGAATACTTAATTTATTATATATTTGCTAATTAGTTTTAATCAAGGTTTAAAAGGGACCGCTATAACGGTCAAGGAGCGTTACCGTTTTTTCCATTATAACGGCCGTTATAATGAAAAAAAACACTTAGGGGCAAAAATGGAAAAATGGGAAAATAACGGAAAAAACAGGCGCTGAAATTAAAATTTTTTCAAAATTTCAAAAGTAGAAAATAACGGAAAAAATGGCCTTTTTTCATAAATTTTTCTAGAAAATAATGGTCGTTATCTTCGTTACAATGGAAAATAACGGCCATTATTTTTTGGGGTTTTAACGGTACGAAATGTAACGGGGTAGGTCCGAATCCGTTATAACGACCGTTATTTTCGTTATAATGGCCATTTTTTAACCCTTGGTTTTAATTGTCATTAATAAAAATGACGCAAGTCACAGGTCCTAACAGGTCACAGGTACAGGTAGAGTATAAATAAAAAGCCAAAAAGAAAATTAACTATTAGCGGCGGCGGTCGCTAAAAGGCTTGAAAATTTTTTTTGAAACATTTAGCGGTAGCCAGTGACCATCGCTAAAAGTAGGTATTAGCGGCCATAACTTGGCCTCTGCTAAAAGTGACTATTAGCCGCAGTTACATCATGACCGCCGCTAATACCTATTTTATTGGCTGTTGCTAAATATACTTATTAGCGGCGGCCAAAATTTGACCGTTGCTAATACATAGTTTTAGCGACGGTCACTGGCCGCTGGTACAAATCATTTGATCACTGGTAATAGTGGTATCCCGCATGACTTTACCTGTCGAGGGAGGCACTTTAACAACGGCCATTCTGCAGGTGGCCGCTAAAATCTTTAGCGACAGAGATACACTAAAGGTTTTAGCAATGATTTTTTTAAACTTTAGCGGCGGTCCCAGCCGTCGCTAATATCAATTTTTCCTGTAACGAATGGACTGGAGACTTAGTCAAGGTCTAAGTCTCGATCAAGGGTGATTTTAGATGCCAAGGAGGTATTTGTAGGCTAATCTTTACAATCTATCCATGAGTGAGTCCACTCCAGACAGATACAATGTGATGGCATGACAACAACAAAAGATATTAGAATCTGGATAATTATGACCACATCCTGTCCACAACGGATGTCTTTTTTTTGAACCGGCCACATCTCTCCTTAAATAGTCGTAAAATCTAATAGCTACAGATAACTAATCAGAGCAATTTTTGATGTGTATATCATCGATGGTTCAAAATCTTGGGATCGGAGGCTGGATCGGTGGGCTCCGATCCGGATCATCCAATGAAAGGGATCAGCACGTCTCACTCCGAGACGAAGTGAGACTTCCA
The DNA here is from genome assembly GCA_035048495.1 of Euptelea pleiosperma. Lineage (NCBI taxonomy): Eukaryota > Viridiplantae > Streptophyta > Magnoliopsida > Ranunculales > Eupteleaceae > Euptelea > Euptelea pleiosperma. The sequence continues at coordinate 27,631,447 of CM068542.1, read as the reverse complement.
GGGAAACTGTGATCTCTGGGGCGAGACGATGGAGTCCGATCCCGATCTGGATCGGCCGAGATTTTGAGCCATGATATTATCAGCCAAGGGATGAGCTAATGCTAAACATCCATGCAACCAGTGGGCCCAAAACATGCATGTACTTATGGGTTAATTAAGTAGATAATCAATTGACACGCTTAGTTAGTAGCTAGCCGCCAATGGGAAAAATTTTAGATGCAGAGGACTTTGGATGCAGTCGATGCAGAGGGGTCTGGTGGCCCTATATGGCTCATTTTTTGGGGCCCACTAACCGCATGGATGTTTACCCCACCTGTTGGTGGATATTCATGCCAAAAATCAGCTTGTTTGATAATTTCTAGCCGTTGGATTAAGTGTCTAACAAATTGCAAAAAACATGCTTGAATCCAACGACAATAATCAATCCTAAAAAAGTGCTATAATCTATGGCTAGAGAAAATCAATGAGACCGCTTTTGCGGTATACATATCCACCAAGGGGTAAGGTCAACATCCATGCGGTTAGTAGGCCCCAAAAAAATGAGCCATGTAGGGCCACGAGACCTGTCCTCTGCATCTAAAATTTTTCCCCTCCAATGTATTCTTCTGCCGTCCTTTCTTGAGTCAAAAGTCAAGAGATTAGTTTCCGCGTTAACTGCGTTAGTTGTCGTTATTGTTAACTTTTGATTAACGCCAACTCATTTTATACGTTGTCGTTACGCTTGAAGCTTAACATCCCGTTGTTTTATTGTTAACTCGTGGTTGCTGAAGTGGCAGGCTCAATGGATCTTGCGGGTTTTGCCACATCAGCATCTCTCCATATGGCAACTTTCAGCGATATCACGTACAAAAACAAACATGGTTTTTGGCCCTCTAGAGTTTTATTTTTTTAAAAAAATCATTGGCAGCAATTCACAGTGGTAAAAGTACAATAAATATATAGGATGATATATATAAGAGGAGTAGAACTTTGATAACGGACTTAGGTTGACGACGGATCACAGTATAAGCCATGTGGCAGACTCTTATAGACCACTGACCTTATGGATGTTTGGCCCATCCCAGTCTTATATACCAAAAATAAAAAATCCTGATTAGTGATTTCAAACCTTTGGATCTTTGTACCCCAAATAATGGTAACAGTTAAAAATCAACCGTTAAAATGACTCAAATCTAATGTTTATATATCACTAATAATCAGGCTAAATTTTTGTCTGTAGGTCCACCTAGGGTTGGGCCAAACGTCCATTCGGTCAATGATATGTTCTAATCGGTACAAGAATGAAGAGAGCAATGTGACTTGTTACGATCCTAGAGGTTAAGCCTTAAACTTTCCACACCTCTATCACCTAGGTGCTTTTGGTGTAGTGGTTGGGTCTTAACATTTGGTATCAGAGCCAATCCCACGTCATGGGTTGAAGTCGTGAGAGAGGCGACCTAAGGAAAGGGCTACCTGGGGCTTGCTCAAAAAATAGAAAATAGGGATACTAAAAAAATGCTGAGAGCTTGATCACAGAAAGTGAGAAAATAGGGGTACAGGAGTGAATGACGCCTTAGAGTAGACCACCGGGGACGTTGGCCTTCGAAGCGTGGTAGAATGTCATGACCGAAGTTAAGACTTAAACTTTCCACAAATATATCACCTAGGTGCTTTTGGTGTACTGGTTGGGTCTTAACATGACTGTACAAGTTGACAGGGCCAATCTATAGGTTCGTTGGGTTGTCCATGTCAGCCCTTCCCATCTTTTCTAAGTTAGCAAAAGAAGAATGAAAAAGGAAATTCAAAACGTTACCAATATAGCCTACCAGAAAAGAAAATTATAATAATAAAAAATATAGCCTACCAGAAAAGAAAAAAAAAAAAAAATATGTTACCAATAAAAGGATCTTAACCATTCGATCTGGATAGTCAATACATATGGGACCATATGCAATGATTGAATAGTTCTGATCGATGATTTGGTCGGCCACCTGTACAATATGAATTGGAGACACCTTTGCTTTGCATTATTCACCCCTTGAATTGTATTAGAAAAATGCCCCGCGCCACAATTTGATCAACGGTAGGGCTCCCGTTACCGCCCTAAAATGACAGGCTGCGGTTACAGGACACAATATTAGCCACGTGGAAAACTCTTAGAGGACTCGGACCGTATGGATGTTTGTCCAATCCCTAGGTGGACCTACAAACCAAAAGTCAGACTAATTAGTGATTTCTAGGCGTTGGATCTTTGTATCTCAAATACTGCTCAATTTACCACAGTCGAGATTAACCCATGAAAATAAGCCCAATCCAACGCCTATAAATCGCTAATCAGGCTGATTTTTGGTTTGTAGGCCCACTTAGGGATTGGTCAAACATCCATACGGTCAGAGTCCTCTAATAGTGTTCCCCGTGGCTCATATTATGTCCTGTAACCGGAGCCTGTCATTTTAGGGGGGTAACTGGAGCCTGAGCCTTTGATCAATGGGGTGTGACAAGAATTTTAACCATACAAGAAATAACTTTATAGAACCACTTGCTCGCGAAACCTTTAAATAATGGTGAGGCGACATTTTTGAATACTACCTGTGCATTTCTGTTTTTCTCTCTCTATCTCTCTCAAGTTTTCTATCTAGCTATTCCGCTAAATTTAGCATGGCTTCACCAATTAACGTTCCTAGATGGACCCCTAATCCAAGCCCAGCAAGATCACCTCGTCGTCAACCCGCGGCAAGACTGAGAGATGATGATTTGGAGATGGATAGTTTTGTTTCTGAAGAGGATGACATGTCCTATAGCATGGAGAGATTTTTCCCATTTAGCACTTGCTCTTCTCCACCTCCTCATCATCATCCTCTTCCTGCCCAACCTAGGGTTAACCACACTGAACATATCTTCAACGCGCCATCTTTACGAATTGATGGCCTGGAAAGCAAGAGTTCATCAATGGAGGTGGAAACAGTTCAATTGTCGAATCAGGTGTTGCAGGTGGACGGTGTTTTCTTGACATGGGAGGATTTATGGGTGACAGTCTCCAATGGGAAGAACGGGTGTCGACCCATCCTTCAAGGGCTTACTGGGTACGCTCAACCCGGCGAGGTCTTGGCCATTATGGGTCCTTCTGGTTGTGGCAAGTCGACTCTTCTCGATGCATTAGCAGGTAATCACAGTTGTGTTCTATTTTCTCTCACCCTAAATGGACATAATACAGACCAAAAATTAGCCTGATTAGTGATTTGTAAGCGTTGGATTGGAGTTGTTTCCACGGATTGATTTTTGACCGTGGAATTTGATCATTATTTGGGGGTACAAAGATTCTTGGTCTAATGGAATTTGACCATTATTTTGGCGTATTGGCCGGATGCGATACTTGGTCTAATGGAAGGAGATTAAGGCTCTGTATGGTTGCCGTAAATAAATTTTCTAAAAATGATTTTTGTATATAAATGTCATAAAACCTTTTCCGTCAAACACTTTCTAACCCACAAATCCTTTTTCTGTAAAACTTTTCGTTGATCACCATACAGAGCCTACATGGTTATCATTACCTTGCAATTTAATGCGAGATTAGCCAATTAGATGAGAACATGGTTCTAAGTATCGGCCACGGAGTTGTTGGATTCTCCCTTTTTTCATAATGTTTTAGCCGAGTCGGTGCCGAGGCCAAGTTGATCCACACGATTCGACTTTGTATCGGCATCGAACGATCTGGTGGCTGAGACGATGCGGACACCGAGATTTTTAATTATGGTTGAGAAGGGGTAGTTAATTGGGAAAATGTGCAAAATTTTTCTTTTTATTATTAGTCCTATAATTTTTTTCAAGGGTCGGGTTTGGTGACCAACAGTTTTGACCAACATTTTTGACCAATACCTTAGTGTACCCTCATAAAAGATGAATCAATGGCTGATTTTTGGTGAGGACAATCTCTATGGTGAGGAGATCATCCTCACAAAAATTCAAATCATTCTGATATTCATAGACTGGTTTAGAAGTTCAAGAATTATGGACCGTCAATTTTCACCGTGTAACTTGAAAATCACATTTAACGGGGTTAGAAATTTCAGAATGGGCTGATTTTTTGTTGGGGTTATCTATATGGTGAGGAGATCATCCTCACCAAAAGTCAGCCATTGATTCATCTTCTATGAGGGTACACCAAGGTGTTGGTAAAAAATGTTGGTCAAAACTGTTGGTCACGGGAACCCGAATTTGAATTTTGAATGGATTTGAGAGGATTGACTTTATAAAATATAAAAAGAAGTCTGATTAAGAAAGAACAATTGCAGGGAGATTAGGTTCACACACAAGGCAATCTGGCGAGGTGTTAGTCAATGGCCGAAAACAAAGGCTTGCTTTTGGGACTTCGGTAAGAAAAGGATCTTCCTCTAAATTTGACCAAATCCAATATTGACCAAATTTGACTAATCAGGCTGATTTTTGGTTTGTAGGTCCACCTAGTGATTGTCCAAACATCCATACGGTCAGTGTCCCCTTAAAAATGTGCCAAGTGGCTCATATTGGCTGCAGTGTGTCATCCAAAGTTTACTCGTTGGATGTAGCGCATGAAGTGGGATATGGGTAAGAACTGGGATTCAATCCATATTTTGTGGATTTGGATCCAATCTTAAACGGGTTGGATGTGGATGCAGTAGCTTGACCTGAGGTGGTTTGACTCAGTACGGGTCCTCTATTTAGTCAGTTGTATTCGGGTTTGGATCTTGGATCCCATCAGATCTTTATCGTATGTAGTTGTTTTATGGTGGATCCGACCCATATATATTTATATATTTGGGTTGATCGAGTCTGGGATCTTTGCACATGGGTCATGGTTAGGATTCAAATAATGTCATGGATCTGAGTTGGATTCGTACCTGGGTTGATCCATAAACATGGAAATGAAGGCCTTTTTTTTTTTCAATTTTTTTTCAGTTATATTGGCTGATTTTTCAGTATATGGGAATGATCTCCTCACCATATAGATCACCCCAACAAAAATCAGCCCATTCTGAAATTTCTAACCCCATCAAATCTGGTTTTCAAGTTACAAGGTAAAAATCAACTGTCCATAATTCTTCAGCTTCTAAACCAGTCTATGAATATCAGAATGATTTGAATTTTTGTGAGAATGATCTCCTCACCATAGAGATCATCCTCACCAAAAATCAGCCATTGATTCATCTTCTATGTGGGTACGCCAAAATGGGGGTCCCCCGAGCCCGACCCTTTTCATATTAGTTATATCAAATATTACTTTAAAACACTAGTCACTAGTCACAAGTCACAACCTCTGATTGTAACAATGGCCTTATTTTTCTCCATTAATGTAGGCTTATGTGACTCAAGATGATACTCTAATGACAACATTAACCGTTAGAGAAGCAGTTTACTACTCCGCTGAGCTCCAACTGCCAGACTCCATGCCGAGATCCGAGAAGAAAAAGAGAGCTGATGTAACAATAAGGGAGATGGGCCTGCAAGATGCCATAAACACAAGAATAGGAGGGTTGAGCAGCAAAGGCCTTAGCGGCGGTCAAAAGAGGAGAGTGAGCATTTGCATAGAGATCTTAACACGCCCAAAGCTTCTCTTCCTGGATGAGCCCACAAGTGGGCTCGACAGTGCAGCATCATACCATGTCATGAATAGAATTTTAGGCCTTGCTCGACAAAATGGAAGGACTATCATCGCATCCATCCATCAGCCAAGCAGTGAAGTCTTTGAACTCTTCCACAATCTGTGTCTTCTCTCCTCTGGTAGAACAATTTACTTTGGTCCCGCTTCCGCAGCGAACGAGGTAATTAAACAAATTATGCACCGATCGTATTGTGTTTTTTCGCCCCAACATATTCACAAGTCGGTTTAATTTTATGTTCAATTGCAGTTTTTCGCGTTGAATGGCTTTCCATGCCCAACTATGAGGAACCCATCAGATCACTACCTTAGAACAATCAACAAAGATTTCGATCAAGTAAGAATATAGGTCTTATATTCAGAATTCTGCGTCGGTTGTCGTCTCTACTAGCAAATTATCTTTAAACTTGATTATTATCATTAGGACATTGAACAAGGCATTGGTGGCAAGTCAAGCAGCACTGAGGAATCAATTAACATTCTTGTAAAGTCATATAAATCATCTGAGATTTGCCAACAAGTTCAAAGTCGGGTAGCCGAGATGCATAAAAAGGTATGCAAGCAATTGAATTCACTGTCTATATTATGTTTGTCTAATACTTATTATGCTAAATGATGATCGTCGTTTTTATAGGAAGGAGGAGTATTGGAGAAGGGAAGTCAAGCTAGCTTCATTACCCAGTTCCTTGTTCTTACAAGAAGGTCCTTTGTGAACATGTATCGAGATTTAGGTTACTACTGGTTGCGCCTAGCAATCTACATTGCACTATGTGTATGTGTCGGCACAATCTTTTATGACGTTGGCCGCAGTTTCGGCTCAATTCAGGTATGATGGTGAAGATGGAAAGAATAATCTCTTTCTCATGACTAACAACAAAGAATACAAAGCAAATTAATGAACTAACATCAGCTAGTTCTATAATTTTCAGGCTAGGGGATCCATGCTCATGTTTGTAGCTGCATTCTTGACTTTTATGGCAATTGGTGGATTCCCTTCTTTTGTGGAGGACATGAAGGTTCTGATCTCCATCAAATCCCTTATTAACTCTGAAATTTTCATTCTTCAGTTTATTGCGCGGTTAGAACTTGAGTCGATTTCGAATTTCTTTAAGAATTGAAACCTTATTTTAATTATTAATCTTTGTTTTTTCATTAAATTCAGATATTTGGACGAGAAAGATTAAATGGGCACTATGGTGTTGCTGCTTTCGTCGTGGGCAACTCACTTTCTTCCATTCCTTACTTGCTTCTAATCTCTCTGATTCCTGGAGCCATAGCTTATTACCTTGTTGGCCTTCAAATAGGATTTGATCATTTTGTCTACTTTGCTCTGTTACTTTTCGTGTGTATGATGTTGGTTGAGAGCCTAATGATGATCGTCGCAAGTATCGTGCCGGATTTCCTCATGGGTATAATTACAGGAGCTGGAATTCAAGGGGTGATGATGTTGAATGGTGGCTTCTTTCGACTACCGAATGATCTTCCGAAGCCTTTCTGGAGATATCCAATGTACTTCATTGCCTTCCATAGGTACGCTAATGAAGGATTCTACAAGAATGAGTTTGAAGGGCTAACTTTCCCTAATAATGAAGCAGGAGGTCCGGCCATCATCAATGGTGAAGAAATTTTGAGAGATATATGGCAAATGCAAATGGGATACTCAAAATGGGTTGATCTTGGTGTCTTGTTTGGGATGGTGGTTCTATATCGACTCATGTTCTTTGGTATTATAAAGACTGTAGAAAAGGTTAAGCCCATTACCAGAGCTCTCCTTGCTGTCCCTCCCAAGCACACAAAACAGATCATGGAGAATCCTTCCTCTGTACCTTTAAATCAAGCAGCTCTCTAATGGCTTTTTCAATAGTTTATGTTCCTTCAACCATGGTTGAAGCGTCAAAATAAAGTTAAATTGTGTTTGATACATGTATTTGTTTCTTTTAAAGCAATGTATAGGAAACTGACAAGTCTGTGCACGCCTAGAAATAGTCTGTGCATGCATTTAAAGGTTTGGATTGAACTTCCCGGAGTGTTTTTTTTTTGAGCATTATTTTGAGAAAGTTGGTCAGAAAACGCTTTTGATCTTTTTTTGAGCATTGTTTTGAGAAAGTTGGTCAGAAAACGCTTTTGATCTTGCAACCAAGCAATCAGATTTTGATGAAAGTGAGATTGTTTCTCTTTCGCATTTTATTTTCTAAAAGTAAAAGTGCAGTGCTATTACTTGAAGCATCATCTGTGCCCACTAGTATGAATTATAGTATGGATGTAAGTCGGGCTGGGCTAGGCCACGGGCCCAAAACCTCAGGCTTATTTTTGGGCCTCTGGCCGGTCCATAGTTAGCAATTCGGTATACGGCAAAGATTCGAAACGGGAAAGGTTCGAGTTTAATTCGGTTTCGGGATAAAAAAAACAGGTCAAAAATTCTCATTGTTGAAATATTATATTCGTTTAGCCTTGAAAAACCTGAATTTTACCAATTTTTTCATTTTATGCAGCCATTTAATATATTTTTATTTTTAAAAAAATGTAAAATTCATGTATTAAACGTGAATAATACGTGTTTTATTCATATAGTCTTACAATTCATAATTTTTTATTTTATACGGAAGCATTAAACATTTTTTAAAAAAATAAAAAATTCGGGTACTAAACGTGTATAATACGACGAATTTACTAACTAGGCCGCTAGGCCAGGATGGCCCAGTTTACATTCGGCCTGGCCAAAGTCTAAAAGGAACGCCGGACCAGGTGGGGAGTAAGGTTGTGGGCAGGGTGTACGTGGCGAATAGGAGTGTTGGGGGAGGAGACAGAAGGAGTCTTTTCCCAAGCCCAATAAGAGGGGCAGGGAGAGAATGTTTTGCCCACCTTTTGGTGGACCTACGTACCAAAAATCAGCCTGATTGGTGATTTCTAACCATTGGATGTGAGTTTCCTAATTCATGCTGAATCGCACAGCTAAAAAACAACCCATGAAAGACTGAAATCCCGGCTAAAAATCAACCCATGAAAGACTGAAATCCAAAGGCTAGGAATCGTTAATTGGGCTGATTTTTGGACTGTAGGTCCACTTTAGGATGGGCTAGACATCCATATGGTCAGTGATATCCAAGAGTTTGCCACGTGGCACATATAGAGTTGTTGGTCCTTGTCTATGGTCAATAGCAACTTGCACGCTGTGAGCGGTTGATGTTGCATTCATGACCTAAGTTTTTCCCGTGTGCTCACGACTCACGAGCGGTGATGTCGCGCTTTCAAGGTCAAAGGTTCCAATCACATCTGTGGTGCCATGCACAAACGTCAAAACTTGATTTAGCAGTCCATGTGATTGGCCTTTGAATATATTCCTCGTTTAAAAGATCTCCAAAAACATATGAATCTTTTAATCTGTACTAAAAATATTTTATAAAACAAAAATAGGTGACATATATTAAATTTTTAAAAAAAGAGTTTTATTCATTAGATTTTTTTTTAAATTCTAACATTTTAGGTTTGAATTGTTTAATACTAGTAAATGGCCCGTGCCCACGGCACTCCCTAACAAAATTATTTGTAAAAATTGGGTGCCTTTGGCACTCAAACGGTGGTAGAATCGAACTGGGGGTGTTACCCTTTTTTTTTTTTTTCTATTATACCGGATTGTAACGCACAGGGACATAAATGGAAAACAAAAATAACAGCGCTAAAATTCAAAATTTAAATTTCACATTTTCAATAAATTTGTAAAGGAAAATAACAGATGTTTTTAACATTTTTTTCCAAAAAATAATGGTCGATATTTTAGTTATAATAGAAAATAACTGCCATTATTTTCTGAGCGTTAAAATGGTACCTAGCGTAATGGGGGAGGTCTGAATCCATTATAACAGCCATTATTTTTGTTATAATGGCCTTTTTTTTTAAACCATATTGGTCTTTAAGAGTGTGCTGCATGTCGTAATGGTTAAAATGGTTAAAACGGTACATAACGTACTGGGGAGGTCTGAATCCGTTATTACGGCCGTTATTTTCATTATAATGGTCATTTTTTAAGCCATGTTCTTTATGCTATTAGTGGGCCATCCTAATGGTGTAGCTGATAGATACTCTAGATTGCGTATACACAACAACTTAGTATCGTCCTAGCGTGGGATCCCAAGGTCTAGACAACCAATGGTCATCAAGATTCCCACACAAATCCCAATGATCTCTACACAAACCCCCAAAAACCACACATAAATTGCAAAGAACACCAAATCTTTACTACTTATAACGAATGAGCACTGAATGTGACGACAAGCCTATTTGTTATTTTTTTTTTAAATAATAAAATTGGATAATTTGATTTTGCACTATGATAAAAAATAACATTGTAGACTTTTAGTATTTAAATATTAAAAGCAACGATTACTAGGAAAATTCTATTTGCACCCATTTTTTGTGAAAACACCTCACTTATTAATTAAAACACCACATACCTATCTTTGTCTTCTCCTTCACTCTCTCCGTGTGAAAATTCTATTTGTATCCCATTTTTTTTTTTTTGTGAAAACACCTCACTTATTAAAACACCCCATACCTATCTTTGTCTTCTCTCTCTCACTCTCTCCAACATTCTCTCTCTCTCTCTCTCTCTCTCAACCACATACTCTCTCCTCTCTTCACACACTCTCTCCACCTCTCTCCACCGCTAAAAAGAGAGACGTGAGAGAGTGATACAGGGAGAGAGACGTGAGAGAGGGAAACAGGGAGCAAAAGAAGAAAGATTGGGTGTAGGGTGTGGGATGTTTTCACAAAAAAATGATGAGGTGCAAATAGATTTTCCTTTGGGAAATTCTATTTGTATGGTAGCCCCACGGCTGGGCTATTGCACTAGACTACTGTGGGGCCTGAGAGATTGGGTGTAGGGTGTGGGATGTTTTCACAAAAAAATGATGAGGTGCAAATAGATTTTCCTTTGGGAAATTCTATTTGTATGGTAGCCCCACGGCTGGGCAGAGAGAGAGAGAGAGAGGTGCTGATTTTTTTTTTTAGTCTAAGGGCATTTTCATCAAAAAAACACCCAAATGGGGTGCTTATGGAATTTGTGGGGTGCAAACAGAATTTCACTTTCCCTTTCCACCATAGCTTTGTAACATAGTATTAAAAAATGTCCAATGAATTGCAACAATTTTCAATATTGCCCTCTAACTCTTCAAATTTTGTCCTAGGGCTTCTCCAAAATCTTCCAAAACTACTGCCTTAATAGAGAAAATATTTGTTGTCACCAAAGGACTTCAAAATTTAAAGTCTCCCCTCCCAAGAATGACATATGGATCACCCTTAAGGGCCCACTAACGTTTTGAATGTTTGTTCCACTTCTTGGTGGACCTACATACCAAAAATCAGCTTTATTTGTAATTTTAAGTTATATTTTAGCATAAAAAATGCTCAAATCTAATGGTCAGAATAACGATATGAAAATACTAAATCCAAATAATAGAAATCACAAATTATACTGAATTTGGATCTGTAGATCCATCAAGAGGTGGACCAAACATCCATAAGGTCAGTGGACCCTAAAGAGATCTCCACGAGGCATTTTGGGAAGGAGACTTCTAACTCGGGCTCCCCTTAATTTGTTGGAAATTTCAATTTTACTTTTTTTTCACAAAAATGACTCGTACAAAATCTAATTCATTAAAAATATGGGCATTTTGGTCACTAAGGACTCTTTTGCCAAAAATAGTTCTCTATTTTAACTGCACATGCGTGTCTTGCTAGTGTACAAAATGAGTTTTAGCAGCCCATGTGTTTTGCCTTTGGACCTTGAAATTTTCACATTTTTCTGGCGCCGTCCTTTTAAATCACACATTGTGGTCCTAAACGATTGTCCCGATGTTCTCTAATTGATTATTTGGTCTCATTCATGAAGTTCTTTCGTGATTATATCTACTTTGTTTTATTATGGACTAGTGGGTGCCCCGTGCCATCGGCACTCCTTGACAAAGAATTTGTTAAAATCTGGTGAGTGGGGGAGATCCATTGTCCATTTGGGGGAGGATTAGATCTCGGCCATTCTTTGTTGATGCTTATAAGAGGAGGTATAAGTAGGGGTGTCAATTTTACCCGTTTAACCGGAATCGAATCGGAACCGGAACCAAAAACACCGGTTTCGGTTCCACATTTTTGGAAACTGATTAAGAAGGAACCTGAACTGGAACCGAACCGAAAATAATGGTTCCGATTCCGGGTAGTCTAATATGGAACCGAAACCGATAAGAACCAATACCAATGTATCAATATAGTGTAAAAATTCTCATATTCTCAAGATTTGGCCCATTATACCCGGAACCGGAATCAAAACTGACAGAAATACATAATCGGTTCCAGTTCCAGATCCATCACTTTGAGAACCGGAACTGTTAAGGAACCAAACCGATAAGAACCGGAACCGATTGTTTCGGTTCTGGTCACCTTAGGAACTGAACCGGAACCGACCCGTTGACACCCCTAGTGTGAACCAAAGAGTTGTAAGTGACTTGCATTGTGAGTGATTACAATGCAAGTCACTACATTTGCACTACAGTGCAAGCAAACCAAGTAGGGCCAAAGTGTTCTAAGGTAAGGATGGGGGAGCCAATTATTTCTACATCTTAAATGAACAACTAAAGGTGTAAATGGGTCTAAATAATAATATTTTATTAATTTTAGTTTTTTTTTATCAAAATTACTTCACAAATGGTAAAATAATGTATAAGAATAATGACTATTATAACATTTAATCTGTTTTTTTAGCATGATTTTGTAATTAGTGTAACGGTAATGTCCGTTTTAATTTTTTTTTACAGCTAGGTAGAAGATATTATTCATCATGATGTTTCATTGTTCACTAGTGGAAGGCACATAAGTAGTACAATAGTTATTTAGTTAATTAATTGTGGCAGAGGTAGGAAAATATCCTATCTATCGTTTTTGGGTTGGTTCTTTTACAGAGGCAAGTTGGAATTTAGATCTCAGAAGGCATCTTTTTGAGTGGGAAAAAGAACAGATAGACGTATTGCAAGACTGTTTGAAACTTTATCTTGTCACCAATTCGGAAGGGGATTATCTGGTTTGGACTCAATTTAAATCGGGCATCTTCTCGGTCCAATCCTTTTATGATACTCTGCCATCATCAGCAATATCACCCATTGCATGTCATCATTTTCTTTGCCTAGATCTTTGGATGTCAAAAGTCCCTTTAAAAGTACGTTTCTTTGCTTGGACCGCTGCACATGATAAGATTCTTATTGTTGAAAACTTAATAAAAAAAAATGGATAGTGGTGGATTTCTGTGTAATGTGCAAAGCCAATGGGGAGAATACTAACCATCTTCTTGTACACTGCGAGTTTGCTAGATAGGTTCGGTCGATCTTTCTAGCCATGCTAACTTGTATTGGGTCTTCCCGGAGTCTGTTGGAGAAATATTGGAGAGTTGGCCCCGAGTTCCAATGTCGGCAAGAGGATGCTTGCTATGGAAGATGGCGCCATTGGCAATAATATGGGACCTGTGGAAGGAAAGGAACAAAAGAACCTTCCAAGGAAATGAGAGTACTCTTCAGGAGGTCATTTTGAGGATCAAGGCACTCATTTTCAGATGGGGTAGTATATCACAGGATATGCAGGGCATCTTCATTAGTGATTTGGTTTTTAGCTTTGAGCATGTTTTGAGATGAACATTGTTTTTCTCCTTTTGTTTTGTTCTCGAGATCTTCTCTATCTCTCAACTTTTTCCAATATTTATATGTAGGCAAATTTTGGATACCCCGTCAATTTCTCTTCTTATTCCCCACTTAAACTATAATTAAAATGACTTCTATATCCCCCGTGTTTTCTCTTATCTTCCCCCACAAGATATGTAGATTATCAACTTTACCCTATTTGTTTCTCTAATTAATCCCTTTCTATTTCTACTCATCCCCTCTAAAATTCAAAACCGTTAGAGCACGGGAGAAAGCAAGGGATACTATTGAAAAAGTAAAAGGAGAATACCTAAAAGATTCTAGGGTTGTGTGGGTACCAAATTTATGGCATCCATGCGGATGGTCAGGATGGCGACACATGGACACGTCCAAGGTCGAGACCATAAATGGTCTAGGCCGAGATCAGTCTGGGTGTCCGAGGCCGAGACCAGTCTGGGTGTCTAGGCTGATACCAGTTTGGATGTCTGAGGCTGAGACCATGGGGTGGTCTAGGCCAGGATCACTTTCGGTGTCCGAGGCCGAGACTATGGGGGTCTAGGCCGAGACCAGTTTGAGTGTCCGAGGCTGAGACCATGGGGTGGTCTAGGCCAGGATCAGTTTGGGTGTCCGAGGTCGAGACCATGGGAGTCTAGGCCGAGACCAGTTTGGGTGTCCGAAGCCGAGACCATGGGGTGGTCTAAGGACCAGTTTGGGTGTCCAAGGCCAAGACCATGGGGTGGTCTAGGCCGATACCAGTTTGGGTGTCCGAGGCCGAGACCATGGGGTGGTCTAGGCCAAGACCAGTTTGGGTGTCCGAGGTCGATACCAGTCTGGGTGGCTGAGGCTGAGACCAGTCTGGGTCTCCTAGAAGTATAGAAGTATGATTGATGCCGAGATGCATAGATCATGAATAGGAAGCACGGAAGTCCTATGCCGACAAGAAATATGATAGCTTGGTAAGACACGTCGAAGATAGAATAGAAGAGTACAGAGTTGGTAGACCGACAGGGTAGGTGGTTATCCCTGTCAGAGCACAAGTTAGTCGGTGGTAGGTGAGGGAATGATGGGATCGCACAGGAGTAGGTAGTTAACCATGTCAGTAGACATAGTAGTCGGCAATAGGCGTGTAAGGGCAGCGTAGTTAATCGGTCACAGACATTTGTTGCTGACAACGTGACGGGCTGATTGACTTCATCAGAAAGGACAGTCAACGCCAGAGAAGGCGTGTACGCCGAAGGAAGAGTGCAACAAGGGCAACCGACAAGTCAGCAGGTGACCGCCTATAAATAGAGGTTGATAAGAACATTAAAAAGGGGGAGATATTAAATTTTTGAGCCTAAACTCTGTCAAATTGAATCTGGAATTTATTGCTAAGTTGATCATCGGAGGCTCTACCAGTGGGATCCCCTCTCCGACTCTCTTCTCGGATTCCACTGGCAAGAGTTCTTGCAAGGCTCACGGAGTTCTCGGCTCACAAGCAGACTACTTGGTTCGGAGACAAACTTCTCGGATTGAGGTGGCGGAGACCTCGAACCAGTGCATGACTTCTAGGCCAGACTGGACCGGATCATATCCGAGACCGACTAGTCATCAGAAGTGCGTAAGTGTTAGTCTACACTAACCCTTTGGGGGTGTGCAGAATTTTTCCTCCACAAGTTGTATTCTACATCTTCTACAACTCTCATTAGAAGCTTTTGAGTAAAGCAATCAATGGATGTATGTATTTGAATTCAAATTTTTTAATCGACAAAATCATTCTAACTTCATTTTCGAAATCATTAAAGCAAGAATTTCTAGTAATCTCGCCGGAACGATACATTGGAGTTTTTTTTTTCTCGTGCAATCTCAGTCATGGTCTTTGAATTGATTGTTCGGACTGTTAAGTCCGGACAATCATTCACTGTTTGGACTGTAGCAATCATTCACCATTCGGACTTAACAGTCTAAACAGTGAAGCATTGTTCAGACTTAGTGGTCCGAACAACGACGAGTACCTGCTGAACAAGAGGTGCCTCCACTCTCCGCGATCAACAACGACCGAGAAAGAGGGCGACCAGCGATGCTGGAGAGAAAACGGGGTTGGCGGTGTGGTGAGGGTGGATGGGGGATCGAGTGGAAGAGCGACATAAGGCGATTTCACCGAAATCGCAAAACCCTTCCGAATTACCCTTCGTGTTTATCATTTTTTTGGGGGGTGGGGTGGGGGGGGGGGGTGTGATAAGAGATTTCAATGGGCCCACGGGCCAACTAGAAAATTTCAGAAACTGTGGAGGGGAAATAAGAGAAAGGGGGGAGAAAAGAGAAATTGACGGGGTATCGAAAATATCCTATCCATCGGATGAACATGTGGGGTGGGGTGGAGAGCTGCTTGACTTCATGGATGTTTAGCTCGACCCTTGGTGGATATAGACACACCAAAAATCATCCTGATTGGTAATCTCTAACCACTAGATTTTAGCATTTTTTAAGGCGTGATTCTAGCGTCTGATTCAATCATTTTTTGGATATTGATTAATCAACAGCTAGAAATCATCAAATTAACAAGCTGGTTTTTGGTATGAATATCTACCTAAGAGTGGGCTAAACATCCATGCGGTCAGTGGGTCAGGAGAGCAGAAGTGAGTAACAAAAATAGTTAAACCCGACACCCTGGCGTCAGGTCTACCTTGTTACATCACGACTCTATATATGGCTTGGGGGGCGTTTGGGAACAAGATGTATAAGCACTTCTACTTCTAGTTGAAGTTACTAGCTTATTAATTTTTTAATTACCTCCAAAAGTCATAGAAATTAAAAACGTTGCGAGGCCTTCTAATTTTTTAGAAGTAATTTCTCTTAGAAGTTAAGGGTGTTTGGGAATGAGAAGTAAAAGCACTTCTACTTGTAGTAGAAGTTACTAGTTGAATTTTTACCTCCAAAAAAGTCATAGAAATTAAAAGTGTCAGGCTGTCTTCTAATTTTTGAGAAGTAATTTCTCTTAGAAGTTAAAAGTTAAAAAATTTGTTTCAGTTTTAATATAGTTTTTAACTTTTCAAAAGTTAAAACATGAAACACATCCAAACGCCCCCTAAAAGCTAAAAAGTTTAGCTTCAGTTTTAAATTATTTTTTAACTTTTCAAAAGTTAAAATATGAAACACATCCAAACTAACTTTTTAACTTTTTGGCTTATAAAAGTCAATAAGTTTCTTATTTTTGTATTGCCTCTTCTTTCCTCTACCATGTAAAAAAGATTAATGCAAGTTGAGGAATCTCAGAGAAAACAGGCAAAATTTGGCTAGAAGTTATACTTGAATGACTCTTTTAATATTCAGGAATAATTTGTTCGAAACCTTTCAATTGTTTGAAAAAATTCTTGAAATTTTGTGGCAGCTGAATAATATGAAAATTATTATCGAACAAACTTTTGAATTATAATCCCTATTTTACTCAAACTTTTCTTCTATCAAATACGGTGGCCGCCTTTGATTGGCAACAGTTCCATACATCGAGAAACCCACACTTAATATTTACTTAATTTTTACTCTCTTAAGTCCTACTAGTGGGGACACGTGCGTTGTACGTGAGTGATTGTAGGGACCTCATCATCGTTGATGATGGACCAGTGTGAGCCACGTGGCACGCTCTTTGAGGCCACTGACCGTACGGATGTTTGGCCATTACTAGCTGGACTTACATACCAAAATTCAATCTGATCAGTAATTTCTATATGTTGAATTTGAGACTTTTAGATAGTTTATTTTTAACTATGGATTTCGAGCATTATTTGGGGTTCTCAGATCCAAAGGTTATATATATATATATATAGAGGTATGTAGGTCTACATATGGACGGCCAAACATCCATAGATCAGTGGCCAAACATCATGTGGCTCACATTGTTGTCCGTCATCAAAGTTATGATGTTTTAGGTTTTTTTTTTATAGGCAGCTAAGCGTATGTGAGGATCGTGAACGACATGTGAAAGGCGTGCCCGAAATGGATATACCTTGTAATTAAGCAAGGAGTACTGATACCATCACGAGGATCTTAAATATTGTTGTAGTAAGTCTATGGATAGGACGGCTAGTGTGAAATCAACGCGATTTTTACGTTTAGGTCCGAGATGCTTTTGACTTCTATTTTGCTCTTCTTTTCTTCAAGGAAAAGATGACCTGAATGAAATGGGTTGTAGGAGTCTGTAGAGGGCAATAACCCTATCTAACTTTCTCCTTTGACAGTCCTTTTTATGGGAACAGTAGTCTAGTTGATCGTACCAAGGTATAAAAGGGGCCGTTATAATGACATAATGCGTTCAGGGCGTCACCGTTTTAAAGAAAAATAATGAAAATAACTGCGCATAACGGAGTGTTTGTGTTACTGTTATAACAGCCATTATTTTCGTTATAACGGCGGTTTTTAAACCACGGATCATAACATCACGTGGGGCTCTTCTGCCAATGCGTTTGTCAGTATGTTTGAACCCGGTTCAGTCTCCTACAAATTTGCGATTTGTGCTTCGAAAATGCATGAATCATTGATGACTGATGTCATCAAATGTTGACAACAGACAATAGTAGTACCAGCCGCGTGGCACCATTGACGTTTGTTTGTGAATTTCCATATCATGTGTGCCCCACCCATGCAGAAAATACTCCCTCCCATGAATCACACCAAAACATTTTTTCGTCCGAGCAATTTTTCTCTTTAAATTAGTGATCGGAGTTATCCGTGTCAAATTCTCATTGGAGAATATTTTACTTTGCTTAGAAATCTCTTTTTCCAGTGACTTAGACACTCCCCCGATATTGTGTGACTACCACTCAATAAATAGTACTACTAGTGTTGTGGTTCTCCTCATACTCCTGCAATCCTCTCTCTCTCTCTCTCTCTCTCTCTCTCTCTCTCTCTCTCTCTCTCTCTTTTAACCAAGTTTTCTTGCTAGATATTCTGCTAAATTTAGCATGGCTTCACCCACTAACGTTCCTAGAGTGACCTCTAGTCCAAGCCCAACAGGCTCATCACGGCATGAGCCCATGAAAAGCGTGAGAAACGATGATCCGGAGATGCATATCTTCGCCACTGATCAAGAGGCTGACATGTCTTATAGCATGAAAAATATTTTCCCATCTACCACTTGCTCTTCTCTTCCATCACCTCCTCCTCAAGCAAGAGTTAGCAACGACTCTGAATACATCTACAACGTTCCGTCTCAACGAAATGTCCCAGAAATCAAAAGCTCGATAGAGGTGGAAACGGTTGAATTGCCAAACCAGCGGAGAGAGGAAAGTTTTGTTCCGACGGGGGACGGCGTTTTCTTGACATGGGAGGATCTTTGGGTGACAACGTCCAATCGAAAAGGCAACAGTCGATCGATCCTTCAAGGGCTCACTGGATATGTCCAACCTGGTGAGGTCTTGGCCATCATGGGTCCTTCTGGTTGTGGCAAGTCAACTCTTCTAGATGCTTTAGCAGGTAATCAAATCAAATGGCGTACGTTCACACGGCACATCTAGGATCTAGACTCTAGATGGTGGAATTCACCGCTTCATCATGTGTCGTATAATGGAAAGGGTAATCTTAGTGTCCACCTTGGGAGGACAGCCTTTCCTATGGTTCAAAACGTTGATGCTCCTCATGTTTTGTGTGGTGTATATCAGTGGACCATTCAATGGCTTGGACCTAAGGAGGACATCCTCATAAGGTCGACATGGCAACACTGTAGGCAAGCCATATGTAACATATGTTGAAAAAATTTGCTCTCCTGGGAAGAATCAAACTTCTCAGACGTAGATTCCTTTTCCAAATCACTTGGTCTCCGTTTCCTATGCATAGAGTGCTGTTCATGAATCAGGGAAGACGGGAAGAGAGCAAATTTTTTCTCTAACTGAAGGGTCCCACATAGAAAATCTGGGAAATTATTTTTTATATTGCAATAATTAACTTGCGAAGACTTTGGGACAAATTGCAGGGAGATTAAGTTCAAACACAAGACAATCAGGAGAGGTTCTTGTCAATGGTCGAAAACAAACGCTTGCTTTCGGGACGTCGGTGAGTTAATAAGACCCTTCTCTTCAAATTAAGATGGCAATATTCTATCACCCCGATGCCTCACCTCAATAAGAAATCCATAGTTTGAACTCTGCCACGGACCACACACCATGTTAGGAATCGAACTTTGGAGGGAGTTCTATATATTGCCCCACGCTCTACCCACAAGAAATTCTTCTAGACCTCACCATCTTTTAATGCCTCATAAAAAGAGCGCACAAAATTTACCTTTGTTATCATGATTCCACAATCTTACATCTTTCATTTGGTGTATCCCCCACTCTCATGAAGAAATTTGCCACACGCCATGTTTCCCCCGGTTCCGTCTGTAGTCGAAATCCCAAGCCGGGTAGAGTAAAACTTCTATCACAACGGATTGCAAATAACACAATCACAAGCCAATGGGTACGTGCTGAGAACTCATTGGCTTGTGATTGTGTGATTTGCAATCCGTTGTGACAGAAGTTTTACTCCTAAATCATCACCTACAACTTACGTCTTGAAAATTGAGGCCAATTTCTTACTAAAGATAGTATAAAGGACATGAAACTCAGTGGGAGTCTGGCCTAACTAATGCAGGGGCATTTTCACACCGGGCTCGAGTGGGGCAGCCTGCGTAATATGGGGCATACTCGAGGTGGGGTGGCCTGTGTGATATGGGCCCACGAGGGGGTGGCCTGTGCGATATGGGCCCACGAGGGGTCGTGTCGACCGAGAACCTAGATAGATCCTATGAGATAAAGGAATTTAATCTCATACTACCAACAGTCGCGGCTTTTGGGGACAATTGGTTAAATGTCCTGCATCACTAACCTCAGAGCATCAAATATCTTTTCAGCCAAGGGTTGCAAATAGATGGATTGGACCGTCCAGCCATAGGCTTTAAGGCTCGTCCCACTTTGGGCCACGCTTGAATTATAAACTCGATCAGCCCGTGGGTTTGGCTTGAGCCTAATTTCTAAGCTTGATAACTATTGGACACCTTGGGCTACTTAGAGGCCCGATGGGCCCTTATGCTACAACACAGTCCAATCAACTACATATATATCATGTTAACATATAATACCATTTTCTAGTAAGAATAATAATTAATGATATCACTGTACCTTATACAGTTGCACATGTTTGCATTTCTACTATTAACTTTTTTTTTTTTTTTGAGTGAAATAAAGGCCAGGTTTAAGCCCATTAAGGGCCCGGCCTGAGCAGTCTAAAGTGTACGTCTGTTTGGGCTGGTCATTTCCACCCTTGGGCCAAGCTGCGGCCACAGAATAGAAGGCCTATTTTGACACGCTAATGAATGAGGAATTTCAATTAAATGGTTCACAACTTCACAAAAATTCTGATTTGGTCTAATGATGAACACCATAGCTCATACCATAAAATTTGATCAACTGACTCTTATGTGGGGAAAGCCCAACTGTTGGCCCAGAAATCATGATCACTAGTTACATCTAACAATATGATGTATATGGACTTTCATTTTCACCATTGACCATATCTTTTGAGCAGTACCGGTCATAGCGCTATTTTGGATGGTTAAGATTTTCTAATGAATCCGATTTTTGTGCCATACGCTGTCAAAGAGGCAGCGTTCACCAATTAAAATGCTGTGATCATGAATCGATAGATTGGGTGTAGGGATCATCATATGGTATTGATGAACCCAAATGAACATAAATGACCTAGGTGTTTATCACAATTATCCTTCATTATAACAACGGTATCTTTTTATTTTTCATTAATGTAGGCTTATGTGACTCAAGATGATACTCTAATGAGACGCTAACGGTCAGAGAAGCGGTATACTACTCTGCTCAGCTCCAACTACCAGACTCAATGCCGAGATCCGAGAAGATAGAGAGAGCAGAGACAACGATAAGGGAGATGGGCTTGCAAGATGCCATGAACACAAGAATAGGAGGGTGGGGCGACAAAGGCCTTAGTGGTGGGCAAAAGAGGAGAGTGAGCATTTGCATAGAGATCTTAACGCGCCCAAAACTTCTCTTTTTAGACGAGCCCACAAGTGGACTAGATAGTGCAGCATCATATCATGTCATGAAACGAATTGTAGGCCTTGCTTGTCTAGACGGAAGGACTGTCCTCCTTTCCATCCATCAACCTAGCAGTGAAGTCTTTGAGCTCTTCCACAATCTTTGTCTCCTCTCCTCTGGTAGAACAATTTACTTTGGTTCCGCTTCCGCAGCCAACGAGGTAATGAGTACTATGAGTTCTCTTTTGGGTATTCAGGCCTTTAACATTTTTTTTTTGTTGATTGAAGACGTGAGTTTTACCACTAATGATTCTTACTTTCGCTTTAATGTAGTTTTTTGCATTCAATGGTTTCTCATGCCCAACTATGAGGAACCCATCTGATCATTACCTTAGAACAATCAACAAAGACTTTGATAAGGCAAGACATCTTTTTATCCTGAATTCCTTAAAGAATATCCAACATCTCTCTGCAACAATATATCTTTGATACTTAAATTTCCTGGTTGTTGCCATTAGGAAATTGAACAAGGTTTTGGAGGGTCGACAATAACCACTGAGGAAGTGATTAACATTCTTGTAAAGTCGTACAAGTCATCGGAGATTTGCCAGCAAGTTGGAAGGCGGGTAGCCGAGATATCTGCAAGGGTATGCAAGAATTTGAATTTATTTTCCATTGTTATATCTGGTTAATGTTTATAATGATTAACGATGTTCCATGGGTCATTCGTGCTAAATGGGACTCGATCAAATCCAAATTCTCCAACATTTGTTTTTCTTCAATTTGGCGAGAAGCAAACTTCAGTGCTGATGCTTGTTCTAAACTAGGAGCTAACCTTCATAGGGCTTGAGACTTTGGTGGGATGGGTACGACCTCCTTTCCTTAAGATGGTCGAAAATCCACATCAAAAACCTACTATAGATTTTATGAGTGATCCTTGTTCTTATTTTTTTTTTCTTTTCACTTAGCGAAAAATAAATATAATGATCATCATTGTACGTTCTTATAGCATGCCATGATATCAATATTGTGGATGATATATTGGGACCGCCTGATGCTTAAAAGAGATACTTAAAAGGCTTCTTGTTTTGTAGGAAGGGGTATTGGAGAAGAAGGGAAGTCAAGCTAGCTTCATTACCCAGTCCCTCGTTCTTACAAGAAGATCCTTTGTGAACATGTATCGAGATTTAGGTTACTACTGGTTGCGCCTAGCAATCTATACTGCACTTTGTCTCTGTGTTGGCACAATCTTTTACGATGTTGGCCACAGTTTTGGTTCAATTCAGGTATGATGGTGAATATGGGAAGAATAATTAAACACTTTGTCATGCATAGTTCTATCTCTGCTAACATGTGCTAGTTCTAATTTTTTCAGGCTAGGGGTTCCATGCTCATGTTCGTAGTTTCATTCTTGACTTTTATGGCAATTGGTGGATTCCCTTCTTTTGTGGAGGACATGAAGGTGCCCATCTTTATCAGATCCATTAATTTATCTCTGTAGTTGTCTTTGTTTTTCAGTTTAAAAACTCCTAGATCAAGTTAATGTGACTTGAAAATTTCGAATTTCTTCAAGTATTGAGTACTCTGTGTTTTCTTTTTCATTCCGTTTAAATTCAGATCTTTGGACGAGAAAGATTAAATGGGCACTATGGCGTTGCTGCTTTTGTTGTGGGCAACACGCTTTCTTCCTTTCCCTATTTGCTTCTAGTCTCTCTGATTCCTGGAGCCATAGCTTATTACCTTGTTGGCCTTCAAAAAGGATTTGATCATTTTGTCTACTTTGCTGTGCTACTATTCGTCTGTATGATGTTGGTTGAGAGCCAAATGATGATCGTAGCAAGTATCGTGCCAGATTATCTCATGGGTATAATTACAGGAGCTGGAATTCAAGGGGTGATGATTTTGAGTGGCGGCTTCTTTCGACTGCCAAATGATCTCCCCAACCCTTTCTGGAGATATCCAATGTACTACATTGCCTTCCATGGGTATGCTAATGAAGGATTCTACAAGAATGAATTCGAAGGGCTAACTTTCCCTAATAATCAAGTGGGAGGTCCGGCCACCATCAATGGTGAAGAAATTTTGAGAGAGACATGGCAAATGCGGATGGACTACTCTAAATGGGTTGCTCTTGCCGTCTTGTTAGGGATGGTGATTCTCTATCGAGTTATGTTCTTTGGTATTATGAAGACTGCAGAAAAGGTTAAGCCAATTATCAGATCTGGCCTTGTTGTCCCACCCAAGCACACAAAGCAGATCAGGGAGAATCCCTCCTCTACACCTCTACATCAAGCAATCTAGTGGCTTTTCTCACTTTTTTACATCGTGCCTTCAACCATGGCTGCAATATGAAAATAAACTTAACTTGTGCTTGATACGAAGTATTGGTTTCTTTTCAACAATGTAATAGTATATATTGATTTGTGTTAATTAAAGGCAGGTATATGTCTAAAGGTTGTTAGAGAATATATATTATAATAAATTGCGAGATACACCATATCATTACCGGTGTATCTTATCACCAGATTATAATCAATTAGAATTAGATTTGATCGAGAGATTATAGGATCTCATTCCTATTGGACTCTTGTAATGCTCTATATAAGAGCTTTGAGTAGGTCAATGTAAATACTAAAGTTATTCTATAAATCTCAATCTTCTATAAAGGTTTGCATTGAAGTTCCTTAAGTTTCTTGAGCATTATAGGGGTTTAAATACTTTACTTTTGAGAAAGTTGGTCTGAAAACGCTTAAATCTTGACACCAAATAATCAGATTTTGATGAAACTAGCTTTGTTTTAAGAAATGAAGGATTTAAATACTTAATGGCTTTGGTCTTAATGAAATCAAATGATTAGAATGAAAGATAATATTCAAGTAATTAGTGATTACTAACCATTTGGAGTCAAATTTTGTCAAGCTCATGGGCTTACTGTGAAGTTAAACCATGGGAAAAGTTATACCCGTCAACGATGTTTTTTACTACTTTTTTTCCCAAAACATCCTATAATTGTAAGATTTATGTAAGTGTGCTCTCGCTCAACTTGCTATTTTTTTGAGGAGAGGTTCATTTTATAATATGTATTTGAATTTTGAATACAACGTAATGATCCCATGATTTTAAGGGTTCGGTTACAAGAGACATTTACACAGATGGAAAGTTGCTCTCAATAGAGATTTTGGGGTATATTTCAAAAGAGAGTGGTTGCTGGAAATAGAGATTTCCAAAAAGTGAAGTTGATGGAGAAATAGAGATTTCCAAAGAGGGAAGTTGCTGGAAATAGAGATTTGGTGCATCTGAATCACTAGAGAAGTGATTCGTTGTTGTTGCACTATGATACGTTGGCACACCCCCTCAAACTAAACGGGCATTGGCGGATGTTGAGTTTATCATGAAGAAGTGTGAATATGTTCGTTGGTAAGCCTTTGGTGAGCACATCGGCAAGCTGATCTTTGGTGGAGATGAATTAAACTTTGAGATTGCGTTTGGCGACTTTGTATGTCACAAAGTGAAAATCAACCTAATATATGCTTAGTGCGAGCATGAAAAATGGGTTTGGCAGAAAGATACATGGCACACACATTGTCACACCAAAGAATGGAAGGTTGATCTAGGAAGACTCCAAGTTCATGAAGGATTAGAGCCAAGTGAGTTTGGCGGTTGCACCAGCTAGTAAGAGCTCGATACTCATTTTCAGTACTGGATCTGGCTACAGTAGGCTGCTTGCGGGATTGCTAGGAAATGAGATTGGGACCCAATGTAAATGAGAAACCCCCTTGTGGATTTTCGATCATCTGGGAAGCTGGCCCAATCCGCATCAGAGAATGCAGTTAAACGGGAGGACGACTTATGAAATATGAGTCCATAATCAATTGTGCGTGTGTTTGAGATATCAAAGAATATGTTTAACTAGATGATCATCCATGGGACAATGCATGAATTGGCAAAGTTAATTGCAAAGCAGACGTCAGAGTGAGTAAGCATGAGATATTAGAGTGCACCAATGGTATGCCTATAGAGGGTGGCATCGGTCATTGGTGTGTCGGATGTGACTAAAAGCTTGACAGTAGAGGACATGGGTGAAGAGATTGGTTTGGCACCAACCATGTTTGTCTTGTGAAGAATATACAGAATGTACTTTTGTTGAGAGAGGATCATGATAGAGTTCGTGGAAGTGACTTCCACACCCAAGTGACTTAAAAATTTTCAACTTGCAATCCACTTTTAATAAGGCTACAAATGTTGGAATGGACTGATTTTTTGTGAGGTTGATATACATGTTGAGAAGAATATCATCACCAAAAGTCAAGCTTTAACTTATATGCATGTGGGCCCCACATCCATAAGTCATTATTCCTCACCAAAAATCATCCCATTATGACATTTATAGCCTTATAAAAAGTGGATTACAAGTTGAAAGGTTTTGGAATGTTCATTTTCACTGTTAACTTTAAACCCACATTGCATAGGGTTAGAAGTTTCATAAGGGGTTTCTTTTTTGTGAGAATGTTATCTATGGTACACGGTCGTGGGGACCACATGCAAATGAGTTAAGGGCTTATTTTTAGTGAGGACGATCTTTTCACCATGGGGATGATCCACATAAAAAAATCAACAATTTCTTAAACTTCCAACCCGATCAAATATGAAAGTGAACAGTATACAAAATTTTGACTTGCAATCCATTTCTCATACGGCGACAAATGTTCAAATTATCGTTATAGTACTTGTGTGTATTTGCCTAGCTAGTATATGAATATTTCTTCCAAATTCATAACAAATGGTACTTTATATTTAAATCCCAAGTAAATCTTGAAAAGTTGCCAAATATATTTTCGAAGATAACGAATTTTCAAAGGTTTAATCTGTCAAGAGAATAGGAATTGCCCACGACAAGGAACGCTACAATGGCTTGAGTCCGTTTAATCACCATTCTGTATAAAAAAAAGGTTGTGATTTTGAATATATTGGTTGCCATTTCACTATTTTCCTAGGTATACGGTTGTAAAGCTTGGGCTTAGGCCTGGCTTTTGTAAAATTTTGAATGGGCCCGAGTACAATGTCCAGCTCAATATATTCAAATTCATACCAAAACTTCTTGTGGGCCAACCTATCCATGTGTGGTGCAAGCTTGTTTTAACTTCTGAATATTTTAAAATTATAAATATATATGGAATGTGATGCAGGCCAATCCTCTCTCAAGATTAAGAGAAGAATTGGTTGCCAAAAGATAAGTTGGATGATGGAGAAAGGAGAAATCAAGTTGCAAAACTTACCAAGAGAGAAAGGTTGGGGCCTTCCACACTCCTTCTAGCTCTAGATTCAAATCAAAATTCTATAATTTTAAAAGGTGTAAAGAATATTTTCATATTCAAGTTTGACAAAGATTCCGTATGACGTAAAAATATTTTTGTAACCGTTCCTATGAGCACTAGTATAGTGTCAAGAAATTGTGGTACGTATACTTCGTCGACTACTTAAAGACTAGAAGACAGAGACAGTAAGAATCAGATGGTTGACGACAGGAGTCATCTGAGTAACTGTCAATTTGTCGGTTATAGATCGTATACGCTCGCTTAGGAAGGTAAGTGACTTAGTGGTCATATGAATATGTTTAAATGAATAAATATAATGGTCAAACCTAGTCATCGGACAGACCCAAGTCTAAGTCAATATAATTGACTTCTGGAAAAGTCCAATCGAATGGACTATTTGGGCCAATCTATTGGACAAAGCCCAATCGATTGGAGACCTCTATAAAATTGATTGGAGTCTACGAGACAGAACATGAGCAGAGCCTAATCGATTGGAGACCTCTGTAAAATCGATTTGAGTCTACGAGACAGAACATGATCAGAGCCCAATCGATTGGAGACTCTGTAAAATCGATTAGAGTCTACGAGACAGAACATGATCAGAGCCCAATTGATTGGTGCCTACGGGACAGAAACTTATTTAAGTTCGATCGATTGGACTATGCACAATCAATTAGATTTACGAAGGAAAAAAATCCATCCGTACAAGGCAAATCGATTGGACCTAGAGTACAAGCGATTGGACTTCACACGGATTGAGTCTTTCTCAGATCTGAAATTCTAGTTTCCACTCTCCCACATTTTACAAGGCTCAGGGTTACGAATTCTATAAATATAACCCTTCCATACCTTCTCTAAACACACTTATACACTTATACACTTCTATACATTGAATAAAGAGAAAAAAAGTTTATTTATTAGAGTGTCCATTCGAAGAGCAAGAAACTTTTTTATTCTCAAAAACATCTTGTAAGCTTCTTCCTCTTCTAGATCAAAGCCAAGAGCTTGATTCATTATTTAGCTTAGGTCTTCTAGTTAAATATTTGACCTAGTGGCCTGAGTGTACTAGTGTGACTCAACACCCTTGAGTAACCTAGGGTTCAGGGTGTGCTGAATCCTTCAACTTTGGCAAAGGCTAGAGTGTTGAGAATTAAGATCGGAGTGGCTGATTGACAGTAGGTTTGGGGTGTACCAAACTGAACAAGCGGACAAGGCTTCTTGACTGGGAGGGCGCGCGTGGACTCGTAGCGTCGATTCAGAGGACCTGGACGCATCTGCAGTAGGCCTTGACTAAGGTTGGAAGCTGTATTTGCAACGGTGCTGCGTAGGTAACCTTTATTTCGTTTAACTTTCTAGTTAATGATACTTTCCGTCTGGACGTGGTCCCGTGATTTTTCTTGGCTAAGGTTTCCACGTAAAAATCTCTTGTCTTATGTGATTGTTTGTTTGTATTCCGCAATTTATATTGATTAGGTCAAACGACGAAAAGAAAATATACCACGGAAGTATATTCGATTTGAGTCGGTTGTGATAATCTTTTATCAAACAACTAAGGCATGCGATTTTATTTTCCAACCATAGACCAGTAAAATTATTTTAGGTATAATTAATTTTAAATACCTAATCAACCCCCCTTCTAGGTATTTTTGATTAAAGAGAACAGACTGGTGGTTATTTCAATTGGTATCAAAGCGGGTTATTCTATTAAATGTTTAATTACTTGAATTTAAATTCCTGTACAACTAGTCCATTTTTCATTAATTTGTCAAAATACAAAGTAAATGTGAAAATACATCTAGACATCCATTGTTTGATGGAGAAGACTATATCTATTGAAAGGCTAAGATGAGCATTTTTTCTAAAGTCTATTGATGAAAGAGTTTGGATGGTTGTAGTGGATGGTTAGTCACCACCCACAATGACAGTAGGAGATAAAACTATTCTTAAACCAAAAGCCGATTGGAGCAAAGAGGATATAAACTATTATTGTCTAAATAGCAAATGGCTAAATGCTATTTTTAATGCGGTTGATAAGAATGAGTTTCAAAGAATCTCTACCTGTTCATTGGCTAAAGAAGCATGGGACATTCTCAAAGTCACCCATGAAGGAATGTCAGCAGTTAAAATTTCTAAACTACAAATGCTGACCACTAAGTTTGAATCCATGAGAATGGAGGAGAATGACACATTTACTGAGTTCTATGCCCAACTCAGTGATATTGTGAACTCTGCACACAACTTGAGTGAAAGCATTCCTAAACCCAAAGTAGTTCGAAATTTTTTGAGATCCTTACCTGATAGGTTTCAGGCTAAGGTAACAACTATTGAGGAGAGCAAGGATGTTGACTCTCTCAAAATTGATGAGTTGGTTGGGCCTCTACAAACTTATGAGATGGATTTGAGAAAATCAAAGAAATCAAAAGGTATAACACTTAAAGTCTCTGAAGCTCAGGACTTAGAGTCAGATATTGACTCTGAAGTTGAATGGCTTTATTTGTTAAAAAGTTCAAAAAAAATTTTCGTTCTAAATATGATAGATTCAAGAACAATAAACCTTTTGATAAATATAAGGAACATACCAAACCTTATGAAAGAGGTAGCGAAAGTAAAATGACCCCAAGAGAAAGCCGCTCAAGCGAACCCCAATGTTTCAAATGTCAGGGTTTTGGTCACTTTGCTAATGTTTACCCCAACAAAGAAGAGTATAAAGATAAGGTCAAAGCCTTTAATGCCACATGGGATGAAGAATCAGAAGGTCATTCCGATAATTCTGAAAATAATAAAAAGGCTAATAAGTATACAGTTTTTGTTGCTCAATTTAATAGTCCATATGGATCTCATGGAGAATCCAAGAAAAGTGATGATGAGAATTCGGAAGACTCTTACAATGGGGACTCGGATGACTCGGCAGTTGGTGTGAAAGAACTGTACGAGGAATCAATAAAACTCTTTAAGGTTAATAGAGTTTTATCTGACAGAGTTAAATGTCTTAACTCTGAAAATGCTGCCTTATTGATCGACACTGAAAAATTAAAAGCGCGATTGTTGGTTTAGAACAAGAGAATGAGTCTCTGTTAAAAAGGAACAAGTCACTGGAATGTGAATTCTAAACTTGTATGACACATAAGGAATCCCTAAAAAATGAGCTTTTTAAAACTAATAGGGATGTGTCAGGATTCTCATCTAGCTCTGCAAAGCTTGATGAGGTTTTACGTGTAGGAAAAGCCTATGGAGACAAACATGGCTTGTGCTACAAACCAAATAAAAAAAAGGGTCTACTTCAGAGACGACATTTGTTAAGGCACAAACTATTCCTACTCAGATCATTGATCAAATCAAAATTGTCAAAAGCAATCGCCCTTGTGCGTACTGCAAAAATTTAGGTCATGTGATTAGAGATTGTCATAAACTGAGAAGAGAACATGAAAATTCTCTTGAGAAAAAGGTGAACTCAACTCAGAATGAGAAGAATAAAAAATTTCCTATGAAGACATATTATGAGCTAAATAAATTAGACATGCTATCTAGGAAGATGAAAGACCTACTGAAAAGGTCTAGAGATCTAATCAAGGAGATTGAGTCTCTTGAAAAATTCAGACATCCTTAGAGTTCTATAAATAAAAAGATGAGAGATCCTAAGAGAATTAGTCAATGTACTAAAATCACATCTGTGTGGGTTAGAAAAGATTATCTGAAAGAGAACTGCTATAAATTGTCTTATCTCTAAGCAATGAGCTCATTGTCTCTTCTTGTTTTCCATTCTTATTATCTGTGGATGGATTATTTTTTGTTTTCTTACTTTTTTATTTTCTTTTGAGTTTTTTTTTTTACTTTGCTTTGTTTTGAAAGAATAAAAATTAAAAAATTTTAGAAAATCAAAAGATACAATGTTAAGAAGAATGTTAAAATTATTGTTTAAAGTACAATTTTGATGGCAGTAATTTATGAGAACGTTCAAAGAACCAGAAATTAACTCTATTAGTAAAGTTTCGATAATCTCAGTATTATATCTTTTAATTATTATGATTAGTCAACTTCACTAGTGTGTATTAGAGGATTATTGAAACAGTTTATCTCATATTATTTCACATGCACACTAATTATTACTGTTGGGAATGATTTTAATAGATGTGTGAGATCTTGTATTATCGGAATTTGGAATAAACCTCTACTGACTATAACTTCAAATTAGTAGTGTTTTCACCTTCATTTGATTTCAAAACTCCACTATAATCGACTGTTGGCTTCCCAATGTGAGAGTTCTTATAGGAAAGAGCTATCTCCAAAAAACTAGTGTGAAAGCCATTTGTATGGCCTTGTTTGAAATAGTAATTTGATTCTTATTGCTGCAGAAAAGGGTTACCAACGGGGAGTGTGAAAGCTACCAATATTTAAAATAAAAAAAAGTGTGTAAAAGATAGCTAATTTGTTAGAAAAATTCTTATCCATTAGCAAATACTCTTATACAAGAGTGTATGTGAGAACCTTTAATAACTCTAATGATGATGATTTTATTATCGGATACAAGATACCTCCAGATTGTGATTTTTTATGAGAAATTATTATTGAAATCTAACCTGTATCGCAGATAAAATTAGATCACTTACACTTGATGATATTACTGTTGATATTTAAATTTATGATTACTAGTGATTTGTGACTTGCGCTAATTTTCAAAAGAGTTAATATTTCTGATAAAGCAAAAATTGAACTAATGCGTTTGGTTAATTTTTTTCTTAAATATACTTAAAGTTTTGTACCTATTGTAGGTGCCCGATCTACTGTTCCCTTATAGTTTTGTGGCACGGTTCTCTTAGTTTCTCACTTCATCTTCTTTATGGGTTTTTAGGATATTTTTGCTCAAAATGGTTCTTTTCTGGTATTTTCTTTCATTCGTTGTTCTTATGGCAGGTAGTCCTCATCGTCGGAGGACGATTGTTAATTCGGATGTTGAGAGTAATGATGATGAACCTCTTGTGCTACGCGGTCAGTCTCGCACAAAACGAGGAGGGAGATTGGGTGCATCTCGACATTCTAAGCGGGAAGAATCTTCTGGAAGTCCTAAGAGAGCTCGATCACGAGGTTGATCTGGACCCTCAAAAATTACTTCGGTAAGTACTCCCATTTCTCTATTTCTTTCTGATTTAGTTAGGGACAGATTTGAGCATTTTACTATTCGCAAATTCACTACTGAGAGAGTGGTTGAATTTGGTTCTATCATGGGTTCATTTGTTCATTCTATTTTCATCTCTCGTGAGTAGATTCTGGCTATGCGTCTGAACATCCCTTTCTATCCTGTTTTGGTTAAAATATTTTATGCCAACATGCATTCTATCCAGTGTGATGTCGAGAGTGAGTTATCGTTTGAGACTTATGTCTATGGGGCTCACTTGACTATTACCCCTGATCTGATTTCTACATTGTTGAGCATTTAAAAGTATGGTTTTTTCGTGTCGTCGGATCAGAAACTCTTGATTTCAACAATATTTGTAATTTCTCCGAATGGGTTCATTTAATCTGCAAAAATGCAGACTTGCACAGTGGCTCGTGTCGGATGTCATCCGCACTCGGGGTTAGGGCAATTAAAGAACAATAATAGTGAAAATCGCTTAGAATGGTGGAGAGATGAAAGAGATGGAGATCGGGGTTAAAAATCTAATTTTTGATAGTTCGAGATTCATGCACTAAATTCAAAAATGAAATAAAATGAGATAAAAACACAATGAATAAAGGAATTCCAATTTAATAATTAATCAAAGTGCTTACAAAGATTCAATAAACGGAAGGGAAATTAATCTAGAAAGCATTCAAAATATAAACTAAGCTAGAGAGAGAAACGGGGTAGAGAGAGAAAGTGACGTAAAGCTAAAGAGAGAAAGTAAGAGATCTAGGTGGAGAGAAAGTAACAAAAAGAAGAATTTTTAGAAATAAAAGATGGAGGTTTAGAGATAGAAAGAGAGGATTTAGAGATAAAATAATAAGGAGAGAGAAGCTAGAGAGAGAGAAATAGGAATGATGAGAGAGATAAGAGAGGACCTTACCTATTTGGTGGATCGATTTGCCATGGTGCATGCTGTGCACAAAGGAGAAAGTGGACAGTTCCTTGAGGAGCACGGCCTAGAGAAGGCAGCGACGGTGGTTGGTGGTGATGATAGTGAAAGAGGTGACATGCAAGGTGGCTGGCCGGTACATGGTGGTGCGCAACGGCAGACAGGTCAAGTTCTGTTGATGGCTGGTGAAAGAAGGAGGACTGGTATGGTGGTACGCCGACTGTTAGAGATGCACTACTGGGTTTCAGACATGCTGATGCTCCTACAAGAACCCCTGATGGAGAACGTGTGGCTGGAGATCAATGGTGATGGTGATGATTTAGTGGTGCTGGCCTCTTACAAGCGGTAGCAGGGATGATCGGGTGGCACTTGCAGGTGATGGCAGAACTATGGACTAACTGCCAGGAGAGGGCGGTGGTGTTGCACACTAGGTGGACTGCAACAACAAGTTGCTGCACTGTACACAACCATGCAAGGTAAGCCAAGGAGGAGGAGAGCAGTGATCAGTGGAATGGGGCAGCGTGGGTTGCAAAGCTTGGCATTTGCAGGCCTGTGCGATGGTGGAAGAGACAAGGAGCAGCAGATGTTGCTGATGGTGGTGTTGGGCGGTTATAATGGTGGAGAAGGGGGAAACCGTGGTGTGGAAAGGTGAGGACGGGGTTGAGGATGCCGTCTGCATCTTGCAATTGGAATGTGGGCCATAGAGAAGGCGACTGGAAAGAGGCGGAGTTGCTGGTGGTCGCTGGCTGTGAGAGGAAGACGGTGGAGAAGACAGAAGAAGGTGGAATAGGCCGGCTAGAGTTGCTGGAGCTTTCTAGCAACTTCTTGCAAACTAGGGAAGGAGCGCAGATCCAGAGGGAGGACATTGCTGAAGGTCTGTTGAAGAGCACTATTAGTAAGACAATGTTCAGGTTGCTTGAGGAGCTAAGCTTCTCACCGGTGAAAACCGAAGTTGCAGGTTGGTCTGGCTAGAGAAGAGTGTTGCTGGTATGAAGGAGAATGCCCCAACCCACTGGGGGAGATCGAATCAGGAGAGCAAAGAGGGGAATAGAAGTGAGAACAATAGTGGAGAGGCGGCACAACACCTGCTGGCTGGAGAAGATGAAGCGCAGTCCGCCGGAATTCTGCAACTCTGGTGGACGGAATGGAAGGAGAAGAAGAGGAGGAAGAAAGGGAGGAAGAAAGAGAAGAAGAAGAAGAAGAAGAAGAAGAAGAAGAAGAAGAAGAAGAAGAGGAGGAAGCTGGTGAAGGAAAAGAAAAAGAAGAAGAAGGTGAAGAATGGTGGTGATTTTGGTAGAGGTCGCCGGAGTTGCAGGTTGCAACTCTGGTGGGGCGTGAAGGAGTGGTGCTGCCAGTGGCAGCAGCGAAACCAGATGGGTTAGGCTGCCAGAGTGAAGGCTGTGGAGAAGAAGAAGAAGAAAGAGGAAAGATGGGGAGAACTAGCTCGCCGGCGAAGATGGTGGTGGTGACCGGAGTTGCAGGCTGCAACTCCGGGGAGAACGTGAAGAAGAAGATGAAGAAAGAGAAGGGGGGAGGGAACCAACCTGACCGTGGGGTTTTCTTCCTCTTTTTATAAGATCCATCGATCTTTGATCTCCATGGTTTTAGAAACCGTGGAGAGAATATGATGGGCAAGTTATTATGGGAAGGACGGTTTCCTTATCGTCAATGCTGTTAGCTTCGATAAGGGTTGACACCTTTGAATAGATGAGGTGGCAGCATGTTGGGTTTCTTTGTGGGAAGAGTGACATGTGGAAGCATGAGTTGGCACAAGATTGGAGTCATTCTTAGAATGTGGGTATGGGCCTTGGATGAAATGGGCTTGTGGGAGCCCTAAGGATTGTGGGCCAATGGACTTGGGCCATGGACTTTGGGGTCCATGAGAAATAGTAGGGCATGGGTCATACAAGGATAATTGGCTAGTGGGCCTTGTGACTGTGTGTCAATGGGCCAGAGGATAGGTTGATCATTGGGCTAGTACGATATTGGGCTTGGTGTGCAGGTCATGGGGTCCATTTTGAGTTAATCCAGGCCGTATAGTTAGTCCAAGGACCATGGGTTACTAATGGGGATCGGTCCAAGATTGGCGAACTGTCAGATCTAGAGAGATCCAACGGTCTAATGAGCGATCTAACGGTCCGATTGAAAATCTGATGGTGGAAAAGTTGTGGGAGATGTGATAGAGCTAAAGGAGAGAAGATTAGAGGTTAGATGATGAAGATCGGGTTAAGATGATCGATCTGAGGATCGGACGGTGAGATGGAGAGAGACGAGAGAGAAAATAATTCAAAATAAAGATAAAATAACTGGCAAAGGGTCTTGAACCCTGATCTTCAACGTAGTCTTCAGTAGGCTTCACCAATTATGTAAACCGTCATGTTATGACATTTGGTGCGCCTTTGAATCACTCAGGTCCATCTCTTGGTCTTCAGCTTTTTTTTTCTCTCTTAGTCCTTGTTCCGGCTCTACGATGCTCTAACATTGCTCGTACATGTCTTTTATCTTTTTCTCCTAGCCCGCTGGCTCTTTAAGCTTTGATAGAAGTCTTCTATGGTTGATCGTGGGCCCGTCAATTCTCGAGAATCGCCTGATAGGGTCTCCTGCAAGTGAAAAAGTGTGTAATGAGATTCAACTAAAACGACTTGATACTGGACTATCCAAAATGCGTATATTTAATGCAAATATTCAATTTTCGTCTAAAGAATGCGTTCTACGCAATGGAAGAAACTCTTACGTGGAAAAGTCGACGAAAAGACAGTTTTACGTAGGAGAATGCGACATCGCTATAAGGATAATGGCTTAAAATAAGCACTTTTGAGCGAATATCAGCATTCCTCGTTCATTTGCCCCACATGAGTATCTCCTTAGGACTCGTGTGTTGACGACTGACAGAGCTATCCTGACTGATACTTTTACTGTCAGTCATTTGATTGGAGGACTTATATTCTCCTTACATCTTTTTTGCTTGATTATCGGTTGTTGCACCTGTTTTTCATGATGATATCATTGCATGCTTATTTTTGCTTATATTTTTGTACCTTTGTTATTTTGTGACAAAAAGGGAGAAAGAAAATCATAGTGGTAAAAATAATAGATGCATGAGATAGGGGGAGAGAAATTAAGGGGGGAAAATTATTTATATTATTTTTTCAATTTCTCTGCTTGTGATGTGTATAATTAACTCACTGTATTTTATTGGTTTATTTATTATTTTTATCGATGATATTACATGGTATGTGTTGTTGGCAGAATGTGCAGGGAACAGATCAAATGCTACTATTCTATTATCTGTTCGATTATTTCTGAGAGATTGTGAGATAATGAGTGAATCATGTAAGAGGGTGAGATTATAATTATTTTGTGTTTACCTTCTATATGATTAAATGTTTTTGTTACGGAATTACCAAAGGGGAAGATTATAAAGAATATTTTCATATACAAGTTTGGCAAAGATTCCGTATGACATAAAAACATTCTTGTAACCGTTCCTATGAGCACTAGTGTAGTGTGAAGAAGTCGTGGTACGTATACTTCGTCGACTATGTGAAGACTAGAAGACAGAGACAGTAAGAATCATACGGTTGACGACAGGAGTCATCTGAGTAACTGTCAATTTGTCGGTTATAGATCGTGTACGCTCACTTAAGAAGGTAAGTGACTTAGTGAATATAGGAATAGGTTTAAATGAATAAAATATAATGGTCAAACCTAGTCATTGGACAGACCCGAGTCTAAGTTAATATAATTGACTTCTTGAAAAGTCCAATCGATTGGACCATTTGAGCCAATCGATTGGACAAAGCCCAATCGATTGGAGACCTCTGTAAAATCGATTGGAGTCTATGAGATAAACAAGATCAGAGCCCAATCGATTGGAGACCTCTGTAAAATCGATTGGAGTCTACGAGATAGAACATGATTAGAGCCCAATCGATTGGAGACCTCTGTTGTCACGTCCCGAATCCGGATACCCAAATACGACCCAAAAATTCGTGGATCGACCCGTACCCGAACCTAGAGGTGATCCACGAATGTCCCCTAGCGGTCCAATTAGGTCAATTAGACTACTAAGGTTCATTCGAAAACCCACTAAGTAAAAAAAAAAAAGACTCTAGATGTAAGAAACAAATAATTCAAATAATTTATAATTCAAATAATTCAATCAATCAACTAAATGTGGAGAGATGAAAGTGAGAACATGTTCACAATCAAAGGCTTACATGCCCGTGAAAATAAATAAATAATGTTATAAAATAATCAAATACAACTTTCTAAAGTATGGGATCGACTCCCAAATCCTCGCCGATCTCCTCGAATGCACCGGAGTCTTTCGTCTCAAAATCATCTCACGTACCCGGCTCCTCAAAATCTGAAAATGGTATCGGTGTAGCACCGTGAGCCGAGGCCCAGTAATACAACAGTGTGCATGGTATGATATCATACTATACAAGTTTTTAACCAAGGTATGCATCTCAATCATATAATAAGGATGTCATGAATATGAGGATGACATCCTCGATCTAGTCTGTCACATCTGATTAGTGAACTAATCATTTTAGCCAAGCCTAGTTAGATTGGTTGACAAACTTTATAGCTATACATAGTCAAATTGGCCAAATTAATCAATATAGTAAACCTAGCCAAATTGGCCATCTACACCAATCTAGTCCAATCCAGGCAAGTTAGTCATCTACGTCTAGTCAACTTAACAATACTGGTCAAACTAGTCAATATAGTCAACCTTAGTTAAACTGGTAAACTTGATCAATCTAATTGACCTAGATCAACTGGTAAAACTAATAAATCTATCTTCCACTCAAACTGGTCATGCTAGTCAACTGGCCTACTAGTCAAAATAGTCAGACTGTCCAATTAAGATCATCTGAGGGTATAATTCTGTCAACACACCATTCTGTCACGATCTCCTTGATAAGGTATGACAGTGTTAGGTTTTGCGACATTGTCAAACATAATATAAAATTAAGTATTATAATAATATACATACAAATAATAGTACACAATCACTATTTATAAGTATTACAAACAATCAGAGTGCTCTAGATTATAGTGTTTCTAATATATATACTAAAAAGTAACGGTCTCCATAACAAGAATGGACACATTAACCAGATCCCCTAATGGTCTCCATTTCATGGGTCACTAGGGTAAACTACTGACTGTGCTCTAATACTATTCTATCATACACAACTCAATTATGCATAGACCCATTACACACAAATCCCTAGGTGTCTGAAGCCTAAGCTCTGATACCACTCTGTCACGCCCCGAATCCGGATACCCAAATACGACCCAAAAATTCGTGGATCGACCCGTACCCGAACCCAGAGGTGATCCACGAATGTCCCCTAGCGGTCCAATTAGGTCAATTAGACTACTAAGGTTCATTCGAAAACCCACTAAGTAAAAAAAAGAGTCTAGATGTAAGAAACAAATAATTCAAATAATTTATAATTCAAATAATTCAATCAATCAACTAAATGTGGAGAGATGGAAGTGAGAACATGCTCACAATCAAAGGCTTACATGCCCGTGAAAATAAATAAATAATGTTATAAAATAATCAAATATAACTTTCTAAAGTATGGGATCGACTCCCAAATCCTCGCCGATCTCCTCGAATGCACCGGAGTCTTTCGTCTCAAAATCATCTCACGTACCCGGCTCCTCAAAATCTGAAAATGGTATCGGTGTAGCACCGTGAGCCGAGGCCCAGTAATACAACAGTGTGCATGGTATGATATCATACTATACAAGTTTTTAATCAAGGTATGCATCTCAATCATATAATAAGGATGTCATAAATATGAGGATGAATGCAGATGAGTAAGGGATGCCAATGCAACTAGTACCCATAACCACATAGGGTATCCATCTCCTTCCCGCACTGGGAGCGGTCTCATCGACCCATCTGCAGGATATAATAACGTCTGGGGCCTTTCACCCTAGGGTACCGAACCCTGATTAATTGATAAAACCAATATAAACGTATATAATATACTTCAACCCCGTTCCCTTATGCACCCCTTATATGAAATGACGTGATCATCATGGTATGACAACAAGATGTACTAGGGTTACATGACATAAGTACGCATGTATTTAACATTTAAATAAAAATATAAAATGAACCAATGATCATTAAGAGTAATAATATGGGAACGAATTAGGGTTAACCATGAATAACATGTAACAATCATCGAAGGTTACGATCAACACGAATGAATAATATAAGTGAAAATCACAAGGCAATCCAACACACCATTGCCGAACCCTATGAGGGATCCATGACACAAGGTCGAACCCTAAAGAGGGATCTAAGACACTTGGCCGAACCCTATGAGGGATCCAAGACACATGGGTGGGATCCCCATGCATACAAGTATAGGTCGAACCATCTAGGTATAATAGTCAATAAGACATGACCAAAGATCACAATCAACATCGATGAATAATATAAGTGAAAATCGCAAGAAAATCCAACACGCCATGGCCGAACTCTATGAGGGATCCATAACACAAGGTCGAACCCTAAAGAGGGATCCAAGACACTTGGCCGAACCCTATTAGAGATCCAAGACACATGGGTGGGATCCCCATGCATACAAGTATAGGTCAAACCATCTAGGGTTTAGTCAAACAACAAGGTTAAAACCTTAATAGTTAATAATCATGACCGAACCATGAACAATTAATAGGTTTTTTTACAAAAAAAATATACTGCATTATAAAAATCATAACTAAATAAATATGAATTAGAAAAATATAAACTCAATGGATTTAAAAACTAGATTTACAGAGATTTTAGAAAAAAATAAATAGAAAAATATTCGGATTCAAAATATAGGTCAAAAATCTTAATAAATTGGGCCGGACAGAATCTGGGATACAGAAAAGTCCCACACATTTAAAAACTCATAACTTAATCAATACATAT
Source organism: Euptelea pleiosperma (assembly GCA_035048495.1). NCBI lineage: Eukaryota > Viridiplantae > Streptophyta > Magnoliopsida > Ranunculales > Eupteleaceae > Euptelea > Euptelea pleiosperma. The sequence continues at coordinate 27,591,817 of CM068542.1, read as the reverse complement.
CAGAAAAATACAAACTCAAGGGTTATAGAAACTAAATTGATAGAGGTATCTATGAAAAATAATTAAAAAAATATTTAGGTTAAAAATATAGATTGAAATCTCAAGTTAAGTGGACAGTATAAAATCTGAAATTCTGAGTTTTATAGAAAAGTCCAGCACGTTTGAAAAATCATAACTTAATCAATACAGATCAGAAAAATATAAACTCAAAGGTTCTAGAAACTAGATTGATAGAGGTATCTGTGAAAAATAATTATAAAAATATTTAGGTTAAAAATATAGATCAAAATCTCAGGTAAAGTAGACTATGTAAAATCTAGAATTCTGGGTTTTACAAAAAAGTCCAGCACATTTGAAAAATCATAACTTAATCAATACAAATCAGAAAAATATAAACTCAAAGGTTATAGAAACTAGATTGATAGAGGTATCCATGAAAAATAATTAGAAAAATATTTAGGCTAAAAATATAGATCGAAATCCCAAGTGAATCGGACGGTGTAAAATCTGAAATTCTGGGTTTTTTGGTAAAGTCATACAACTTAAAAAAATCATAACTTAATCAATAAAAATCAGAAAAATACAAACTAAACGGTTTTGGAAAATAGATTTAAAGAGGTATTTAGAAAAAATAATATAAAAATATTTAAATCATAAAAGTACAACAAAAATGATAAGAACATAGTCATCCGTTATAGGTACAAAATAGACCATGGCCAAACTCATCATGGTGGCCCAAAACAAAGATCAACCCAATAAGAAGAAAGTAAATATTATAAAAATTAATTTACAATGAGTATCAACCATTATCTAATGAAAGAAAAACAAATCTTGAAGAAAAACAAGTATAGGATGGATCAATCGCACTTACCTTAAGGTTTCTTGAACTTTAATGAAAATCAAAAGTTTCTTCAAATTTGAAAGTCGTCGGATCGTCCTCTCCTCGGAGTATGTTCTTCAAATCGGAGTCCCCGTCAATTCTCCCTTCTTGCTCGAGTGCGATCGGTCCCCGAATGAAGGTTTAATGGAGCTAGCTCTATTCTTCAATGGAGTTGGGTTGTGAATGGTTCTAAAACTTTAGGGTTTTTAATAAATAGGTTTAGGGAAGGATTAGGGTTTCTATTTTGTTGAAATTCGTAACTAGTAAAGGGATGACTTTTTCAACCCTCAAAAACTTATATTTTACACTATTAATGGGTTAGAAATGGGCCCAAGGCCCATATACATCAATAGGCTTCATTTAAGAATATTATTAAGCCCAAAAGGCTTCTAGATTGGCCATACGGCCCCACCCAACAATCATAACACAAATAATTATAAATTAATTCAATCAAACTATATTATATAATTTAAAAGTCCATACAATAAGGTATCGACACATGTCACACACACAAATCATAAAAATGTTCTAAAACCCTAGAAAAGTGTCAAATGACATTGGAATGGCCCGAAAGTGATTTGCGGGTCCCACGCTCCTATTAAATAAATAAAATATAATAAAATATTATTTTTGAAAAATATGCGAATGGTAGGAAGTTCAAAAATTATAAAAATACTATTTTTGTCAAAATCTCCCAAAATCTTCCACTAGAGTTTTTATGTCTTAGAAAAGTTCTAAATTTCACAAGTAAGTTGATAAGGATAAAATAGGAATATTTTTAGAGTCTCGGGCCCACAAAATAATTTTTTTATAAAAGTTATAGATTGTTAGCTGGGGAAATAAAAAGTCCCCTGCAAGTTATGATTAATTATTTTTAGTAAGAATTTAGCCCTAAAGAGCGAGTTTCAAAAATAGCAGGTTTTTCAAAGTTGTTAGAATAAAACCAAATTAAATACACATACTCATACATGATATTTAACAATAAAAACAATAATAAGAGTCTGAAAAAGTTTCAGGTTTGCATTATTAGGTGAATTTACCATAATACCCTAGAGCAAAAGTTCAGGGTATTACATCTGTAAAATCGATTGGAGTGTACAAGACAGAACATGATCAGAGCCCAATCGATTGGAGACATTTGTAAAATCGATTGATACCTACGGGATAGAAACTTATTTAAGTTCAATCGATTGGACTATGTACAATCGATTGGATTTACGAAGAAAAAAATCCATCCGTACAAGGCCAATCGATTGGACCCAGAGTACAATCGATTTGACTTCACACGGATTGAGTCTTTCTCAGATACGAAATTCTAGTTTCCACTCTCCCACGTTCTACAATGCTCGGGGTTACGAATTCTATAAATATAACCCTTTTATCCCTTCTATAAACACACTTAGACACTTATACACTTCTATACACATTGAATAGAGAGAAGAAATATTTATTTATTAGAGTGTCCATTCGAAGAGCAAGAAGCTTTTTTATTCTCATAAATATCTTATAAGTTTCTTTCTCTTCTAGATCAAAGCCAAGAGCTGCTCCATTACTCAGCTTAGGTCTTCCATTTGGATATTTGACCTAGTAGCCTGAGTGTACCAGTGTGACTCAACATATTTGAGCAACCTAGGGTTCAGGGTGTACTAAATCCTTCACTTTTGGAAAAGGTTGGAGTGTTGAAAATTAAGATCGGAGTGGCTGATCGAAGGTAGGTTTGGGATGTACCTAACTGAACAAGCGGACAAGGCTTCTTGACTGGGAGGGCGCGCGTGGACTTGTAACATTGATTCAGAGGATGTGGATACATCAGCAGTAGGCCTTGGCTAAGGTTGGAAGCTGTATTTGCAATGGTGTTGCGTATGTAACATTTGTTTCGTTTAACTTTTCAGTTAGTAATACTTTCCGTCTGGACGTGGTCCTGTGGTTTTCCTTGGCTAAGGTTTTCATATAAAAATCTCTTGTCTTGTGTGAATGTTTGTTTGTATTCTGCAATCTATATTGATTAGATCAAACGACGAAAAGAAAATATACTACAGAGGTATATTCGATTTGAGTCGATTGTGATAATTTTTTATCAAACAACTAAGGCATGCAATTTTGTTCCCCTACCATAGACCAGTAAAACTATTTTAGATATAATTAATTTTAAATACCTAATCAACCTTCCTTCTGGGTATTTTCGTTTAAAGAGAACAGACCGGTGGTTATTTCAAAAGGTAAGTTTTTCCTACATCCATAGCTACATATTAATTTATTTGCCTCTAAGGTAAACATTAAACACTTCTACTTAGCCTTCAAGCCAAGTAACTACAATTTCCTAGGCATAATAACTTTATTATGGATCCCAATATAGGGTCACTCCAAGACAACCATAACCCATTACCCATGCCCATGAATCCTAGGTGCCTCATCTAACGGTGAGGGTGGCTGTGCCTGCATCAAACTCCTCCTGCTAAAAAGAACTCACCTTCGAGTTTGGCCAAGATAATTTCCTACCTTTTCGAGAATCTTATCAAAATGTCCCATACCGTCAACTTTATCATCACCTGTTTGGTACATATCTTGACACATATCGCAATTGCAAAAAAATCACTTCTTTGGGTTCAAGCATCACGTCAATGCAATAACGATGTCTCGCTCCAACTTTACATGTACACCATACACATCACAAAGCATTCAGACCACCATTGCTCATAGATGTGTCCCATGATATCTATCATTTTTTCCACAACATTTGATGCAATCAAACTTTTGATATCACCCATCATGTTTTCCATCAAAGTATCATCGTTGACTTCTATTTTATCTTTCATTAGAATAGATCTCATAATTTTGTAGAGAATCCAAATCAAGAAATTCCTCCTTGACCATATTTTTTTTCAACTTCTGTAATTTCTTCATCCCAATAGTCGTCATAAATTGGAGAAGAATCATAATCAATGAATTCTTCTGGATAGAGTAACTTCAAAAGAAAATCCCTTTCCCTTTTCATAGACTCTTCATGCGGAGCACATACATAGAATGGATTAAAAACATCTTCGGAGGTGAGACCATCATCTACACGACTCCGATTGTTGAAATGTTCTAAACGTTTCGTGAGTTGTTGCAATTGCCTTTGTAAATCCTCAACTTCATTATTTTGGATATCACGCTCTCGTGGAAGAAGATCGCCACGACCATCTCGACCACGCGTGCGCACCATTGGGTCTCTTTGCAACTTGCTTAATGAAAATCCCAAAAGAACAAACGATCGATGCTCTGATACCACTTGATGCAGGCCAAAATTCTCTCTCAAGATCAAGATCAGAAGAATTGGTTGCCAAAAGATAAGTTGGAAGGAGGAGAAATAAGAAATCAAGTTGCAAAACTTACCAAGAGAGAAAGGTTGGGGCCTCCCACACTCCTTCTAGTTCTAGATTCAAATCAAAATTCTATAATATTCTAAGGTCATTTTTTCCTACATCCATAGTTACATATTTATAGGCCTCCAAGGTAAACATTAAACACTTCTATTTCTTTAGCCTCCAAGCCAAGTAACTACAAATTCCTAGGCATGTTAACTCTATTATGGATCCCAATATAGGGTCACTCCAAGACACCCATAACCCATTACCCATGTCCAATGAATCCTAGGTGCCTCATCCAACGGTGGGGCGGTTGTGCCTGCATCAGAATTGATAGTTATTTATAACGACCAATATTTGCTTTACCTTTGAATTTTTTAATAATTTTTAAAATAACAGTTACTATCTATACAAATATATGGGTCGGGCTCAAGGGACCCCCTTTTTCTGACTCCTCTTGGTGTTCGTATGCACGGGCGTGGATTTCAAGAATCCAAGGGTGGTTGTCAGTGCCAAGATGGCATCATTATTTTCACTTTTAGCAGTGCTAACAACTACTGTTGGATTCGTGAAATCCATGGCCGAGCACGCGAACACCGAAAGGGGTCAAAAAAAGGAGGTCCACAGAGCCGGAGCCTACAAATATAATGGGTTGACACCAGCCGTAAGTTGCCGATCCCTCGTGTCATTATCGTCGCTTTTTTGCACTTTTTCTAAAACACCCTTGTGTCATCTAATATAAGTAAGGATATGTTGGTCATTTTATATTTTTTACTTCCTCCTCTTCCTTTTTAATCCCACACAGCATTGTCGCGTGCTTCTCCCTTATTACTATTAAAACAGTCGATATAGCCACAACAATTATTATTTGAGTATTTTAGTAAACCCCCCCTGAAATACAATAGTAATTAGTAGTACCCCCTTATACTTTCAAACTGTAGGATTACCCCCCTTACCTAGTTTAACCATCATTCGACTCATGTTAAAATGTGACATGCATTATGCGCCTAATAATGCACCTATGGAAGGACCAGAATATTGCAAGTACAATGCTAACAACGTGTGATTCAAGTCCATTTTAATTTTAAGTTAAAAACTAGGTCAAGGGGTTAATCCTAAAGTTTGAAAGGGGTATAACTAAATACTTTCTAACTTCAAGGTGGTGTTACTAAAATACCCCTATTATTTTTGTTTTCTATTTCCCTTTTCTTTCTTAAATAGAAACTAATTATAGTTATTTACCCCTAATTTCATAGCTACGTTGTTAATACAACTCTTTTCTTTATTAATTTATGATAATTGATTTATTTCTTAAATTACTAGTTGATATGACAATGTATGATTAGGAGTGTCAATTTCTACTCGTTTAACTGGAACCGAAACCAAAATCCCTAATTCTGGTTTCACTTTAAGAATCAAAATTGGAACCGAACCAATAATAACAGTTTTGGTTCTTAGTAGTTTGATATTAGAACCAAACGAATAGGAACCGGAACCCATATATAAATATAATGGTAATTAAATATCTATCTATACTAGTATAAAGCAACAACCGGTAGTGCCACGCATGTGACACAATTAAAGGCCTCTCTACTTTCAAAGGTAAAACCCTTATTAAATGTCTCTGTTCTAATGACAAAACCTGGGTTGGAGTACACCCTGCACAGTTCACGATATATATCCAGCACGCCCCTCATAAATGATGATGAGGGACACTAGTATAAGCCACGTGGCACACTCTTAAGTACCACTGAGCGCATGGATGTTTGTCCCATCCCTAGGTGGACCTATTTAAGCCTGTTTAGTGATTTCAAACCTTTGGATCTGAATACCCATGCTCAAAATCTACAGTTAAAAATCAAATCATGAAATTAATAGGCTTTTTTTTTGCATGTAAGTCTATCTGGGGATGGGCTAAATATCGATACGGTGAATGAAATCTACGAGGGTGCTACATATCTAGGGATGTGCTGCCATGTGTAAGGTGCACGTGCATCCCACGTGGCGTTCCCCTAGTATACATAAAGTGTTGAAATTGTCATACTATCAAGATTGGAACCGATGAACCCGGAACCGACCGGAACCAAATAATCGGTTATAATTCTGGCCCATCATTTTAATAACTGAAACTAATAAGAACCGAGAATATTGATTCTGGTTCTGGCACTTGGGAACTGAACCCGGACCGACCCATTGACAACCCTAATATATTGATTACCACATCATGTTTTAAAATATGTAATACTTTTTAAAGGATATATTTACAAGGGACGGGGAAGAAGGAAGGGATATACTAGCATATATAACTGTAGCTAGAAAAGGATGAACATATATAATGGTAGAATATTGCCTTTTTCATAATATATTACTACTTTTTAAAGCCAAAACTTGGGTTGTACACAACCTTCACACGACACTCGCAGGCATGACTAACGTTCACCTAGGCACCTATGCCTGTTAAAAATAAAATAAAAAATTAGGCACCCATTAGCCCATTAAATGCCTTTCTTCACCATAAACCAAAAACACTCATTAGCATACTTAATAACTTTCCCACCAAAAATAAAAAATAAAATCATTAAATGCCCCAAACATACTCACCCATTCTCATCTATTAATTACACGTTCACCTAGGCACCTATCAAAAAAATAAAAAAAGTAAAATAGGTTCATTAAATGTCCGTCCCTACCAAAAATAAATAAATTCATTAAATGCTCCTTTAATTTAATCATACATTTTCATGTTATTAATTATATTTTTAATATAAATCTTTGATACATACTTAATTAATTTCCATGCCATCATTCTATATTTTTAAATAATTCCTTAATATCAACTTAATTATTATTTATGATATTTCTAAAACAATCCCTTAATAACTACTCATTCTACAGGGACAATTTCAAAATTTTGATTCTTCTTTTAGTCACGACAGTCTATAGATTTACCCCTCCAAACTAATCTTCCAAAACCACCTTTAAATTGAAATTTTCTTATTTTGTCGCTTCTTCCAAAGACGCCCTTCAATCACTGACGTGCAACACGCGTGCCACCCACTAATAACTTAACAATTTTGGCCTCTTTTGAAATCCCATCAAGATTTGATGGATGCATGTATATAATACGGGAAGTAATAACAATCAACTCTATGTCAAAAATGTATAAGACTTGTTTTAGTATCCCATGTGTTTAGCCTTTGGATTTTGTAGTTGACACATTTTTTGTGGTGCCGTCTTTTTTTCAATCACACTTTGTGGTCCTAAACGATTGTCCCGTCCTACTCTAAATTTACTATATATATGGTCTCATCCATAGAATTCTTCCATGTATAGCCTACTCTAATGTTCACATCCATGCAATTTTTCCTTTCTACAGAAACAGAGACGTAGCTGGTAACACAAGCTATATTGCAGTGGGGCTCACATTGTCCGGCCTTTGCTCTTGTACCCTGGTTTGAAAAACAGCGGTTTTAATGAAAGGGTCGGGATGGGGGGACAACCATTTTTGACAACTATTTTGGCGTACCCAAGTAGCTAGAAGATGGATCAATGGCTATTTTTCGTGAATAATATCTCCTCATCATATAGATCACCCCAACAAAAATCAGCCCATTTTGAAATTTCTAACCCCATCAAATGTGGTTTCCAAGTTACATGGTAATTAAAAATCGACGGTCCATAATTCTTCAACTTCTAAATCAGTCTACGAATATCAGAATGATTTGAATTTTTGTGAGAGATCATCCTCAATAAGCCATTGATTCATCTTCTATGTGGTTACGTACGCCAAATGGTTGTCTCTTGATCCTGACTCTTAATGCAAATAAAGGCAGAAATCATTAAAAACCAGCATAACATTATATTGCGAAATAACGGCTGTTATTTTTTAACATTTTTTTTTTACTGTTAGTAAGGTTATATTGAATAAATAAAAATAAGAAATGCTTTCCAGTGGGCTTTTTACTTTTTAAAGTAAATATTTTCCTATTTTCGTAGAAATGCCTTTTATCACTTCACATTTCAGTTTTGTTAGAGGGGCAAATGGGAATTTTTTTTTTTCCAAACATTCATTTATTTTCTCAAGGCGTCAGGGCCGGCTTTACCTTAAGGCCATTAAGGTGGTTGTCTAAGGCCCCTTGGTGAGAGAAGGCCCCCAGCCCAGGTCCCACTAACCACATGGATTTTTAGCTCATCCCTTATTGGATATACAAACCAAAAATCAACCTGATTGATTATCTCTAGCCATAGATTTTAGTGCTTTTTAGGACATGATTTTAGCTGTTGGATTCAAACATGTTTTTTGAGTAGTAAATCCAATAATGGCTAGAAATCATCAATCAAGCTGATTTTTAGTATGTTTATCCACCAATAGGTGGGCTGAACATCCATGCAGTCATTTGGCCCAAAAAATGATCTATGTAGGGTCACGAGAGTCCTTTGCATCGACCACACCGGGAGTCCTCTACATCTAAATTTTTTTGTAGTTTTTGATTATGAAGAATATTGTTTATATAAAAATTTCCAATAATATAGATAGTTTATTTAATACCATATATATTAATATATTAAATATAAAAAAGGCCTTATATAGAGATTTTGCTTTAAGCCTCGACTTGTATTTGCCAGCGTGTAACGTAACTTACTTTATTGTTCACTCTATTGCTGATAGGGCGTGTAGTTTTTCGTCTCTGGGTTGGGTAAGACTTGCCTAACCACCCTTGGTCAGGTAGCTACCTGATTAGAGGACACTGAAACCAATCCGTAAGTGGACCTACAAACCAAAAATCAGCCTGATTAGCGATTTCAAACCTTAGGCTCTTTGTAATGAAATAATGGTAAATAATGCTCAAATTCCTATAGTTAAAATCAACCAACGAAAATGACTTCAACTAACGCTTAGAAATCACTGATCAGGTTGATTTTGGGTTGTAGGTCCACCAAGTGATTGGCCAAACATCTATACAGTCTGTCCTCTAATAAGTTACCACGTGGCTTATATTGCTACCTGTAGTCAGGCAAGTCATACTCTTTTGGGTCGGTGGAACTCATCATTTCCTCTTTGGTTATCTTCTTTGGAGGAGAAAAGATTCAGGTCCTAATCTAGGATGGTTGACTTCTTTTGGAGTGTTTTTCTTTGTTTGTTTTTGGTTTTAATTTAAGAACAGGTTCCAATGACCAACAAAAGTGATCCAAAAAAGTTAACGTTTTTTCTCCGCCGTGGATCTCAAGAATCCAACGGCAGTTTTACTTTTGCAAAAGTGATGCCAGCTCAGCACTATTAACCACCGTTGGATTCTCGGGATCCATGGCCGAGAAAAAATGTTAACTTTTTAGGTTAACTTTTGTTGGTCATCGGAGCCGACCCTTTAATTCAAGGAAAAAGATGTAACAAGTTATGCCAGAAACTGTTCCAACTGCGAAAGTACGATTTTTGTTACTCACCACTGTCATTTGGGCTCACTGACTGCATGGATGTTTATCCCACTCCTTGGTGGATATACAGACCAAAAATCACCCTGATTGATAATCTATAACCATTAGATTTTAACACTTTTTAAGGCGTTCTTATAGCCGTTGAATGCAATCATTTTTTGAGTACTAAAACCAACGGCTAAAAATCATTAAACAAGCTGATTTTTGGTATGAATGTCTATTAAGGGGTGGGCTAAACATCCATGCGGTCAGTGGACCCAGATGGAAGCGGTGACTACCAAAAATGCCGCTTCCGCAAATGAAAATATCTCAGGTATACCTTGTTACATCACGATCCTTAATTTAATAGCTGGCTTACACACAAATATAATATTTTGACTATTTGGTGACTCAGATGTGATTTACGTTACGTGTTATAATGTCCCTCATTTTCGTTGGGACTGAACGTCATACCTATCATTTTCTATTCCCGTCATTTATTAGTTACAAGTGGAAGGCTAAATAGAAAAAGTTGACAGCGAGAAAGACGTACCCTATTGCGGCCGTAAAATATATATTGCGGTCGTTTAGGTTCCTATGTGTGGGATTGTGTTCACATTGTCTAGTCTTTTGGCCATGTTCACACGGGCCTATTTGGTAGGCCATGGCGGCGGGAAAATAAATTATTTGTGGGTGATAATATTTGGCTTGGCATGTTTGGCACGCATTTGCCCACACCGAATATTTAGCCGGATCCATAAATTTGCCCACCACGGCGGGAAAATATTTGATCGCCTCCCCCTAAGTAAATATTTTTACACCAAATAAGTCTCCGTGGAAAATTTTATTTTCTTGTGAAAAAATCATTATTTTCAATAAAAATAAATTTTTAATATTTAAAAGGATAAAAATGAGACCATTTGGATCTGTGACCTAATATGTGGGTCCCACCCTCACCTAACCCACAATTTACTTACTTTAATATGTGGGACCACACAAATTGAAAGAAAACGAAGTAAACACGTACCAAATGTAGAGGAAAACTCTTCGAATGTACAAGATATAATCCTGATTATCTATTTATCCTTGATTTTGTAGCTAAATTGTTAAGACAGCTCTTTTCTAAATTAATTTTTGATAATTATTTTATTTCTTAAATTATTAATCTCATTTGACATGGTTATAATTAAGGTGTCAATTTGTACCCGTTTAATAGGAACTGAATTGGAAGCAGAATAAAAGACCCTAATTCCTTACTGACTAAATAAGAATCAAAACCAAACCGATAATAACAGTTTTAATTCTGAATAGTTTGATGTTGGAACTGAACCGATAGGAATTGGAACCAATATATAAATATAATGTTAAGTATATAAACAAATTGTTAAAATTGCTATATTACCAAAGATTCTTGAGTAAAAGAGAACGGACCAGTTATTTCAAGAACGGGTGTACTCAGAACCGACCGGAACCAAATAATGGTGGCAGCCCATGTACAGAATAAGGCGAAGGTAGCAATCAACTCTATGTCATAAATCACAAATTTAGCAGCCCATGTGTTTGTCCCTTTGGATTTTGAAGTTCACATATTTTTTTCTAGTGTCGTCCTTTCGAATCACACTTTTGTGATTCAAAAGGATTATTCTGTCGTTCTCAAAACTCATTCATGGAATTCTTCCATTTATACTACCTTCCTACACTAATTTATTATATGCTCTCGTGACTCTCATCCATGGAATTCTTCCGTGAATATAGAAAAAGGGAGACGACGGTGCGGGGAACACATGATATAGTGCCGCTGGGTCCACGTTGTCTGTCCTTTGGTCCGCTGGATGGTTTAAATAACGGGCCGAGTCCGGAAAAAATGGGCTTAACTTTATATCTGGGAATAATGATTATTATTGAAAAAAATAAACAAAGAAATAATTTTTCTCTGTACTTTTTCCTTCTTCTGATAAGACAAGGAAAAGTTTAACTTTTGAAAAGACAAGGTAAGGTTTCTTTTAGAACGGCCAATGTGAAAAATTAGGATTGGAAGAAGTAAAAAGCCTATGGAAAAATCATTTGTAAAAAAATAAAATTCTAGCCATTTTAAAAGATTTGATTGTAGCCATTTTCACGGGTTGATTTTTAAGAGTAGATTTTGAGTATTATTTGGGGTACTCAAATCCAAAGGTTTTAAATCACAAATCAGGCTGATAATTGATATATAGGTCCACCTAGGGATGGGACAAACATCTATACGGTCAGTGGCCTCTAAGAGTGGTCCACATGGCTTATACTATAGTCCTTCATCATCATTGATAAGGATGTAGGCGTGCTGGACAACCTGAACCAATCCCGTGTGAATGGACATACCCCAACCCAGGTTTTGTCTTTAAAGTCCAAAGGCATTTAATTGAAGCCCCCACGTCGGTTCCCGCATTAGAGATCATTGACCGTATAGATGTTTGGCCCATCCCTGGGTGGACCTACAAGCAAACAATCAGCCTGATTAATGATTTCTATGCATTTGATTGGAGTTGTTTTCATGAGTTGATTTTTAACTATTGATTTCTAACATTAGTTGAGGGAGAGGAAACATTTAGGTGGCGTTTGGTAGATAAAGTTATCAGATCTAAAAGCTTAAAGTCTGATAGCTTAATGATTTATCATCGATCTGGATTGTTTGGTAAAGTTTTAAGTCTTAAAATTAAGTCAAGTGCATTGTGTGTATTTTAAAATATTTATTTGGACACTTCCGTAAGTTTTTAAAGGAGAAAGCTTTAGAAAATGACATCATGGGTATTAAAAGAAAATCTTAGAATCATTTGAAAAGATGCTTTCACTTACAACGTACAATAAGTGAAGGATACATTTTGAAAAGATGCTTTCACTTACTACAATAAGTGAAGGGTACAATAAGTACAAGGTGGGTGGCTTTTACTTTTCTCTTAGGGCCTGTTTGGTACATGAGAAAAAGAGTTCCGACGACAAATATTTAGCCAGGCGAATATTATCTTGGCTAAATATTTGCTCATAGCAATATTTAACAATGTTTGGTACGTGTACGAGCTAGCTCACTTCAGCTTACTTCATTTTCTTTCAATTTGAGTGGGTCCCATATATCAAAGTAAGTCAAAAATTGGTTGGGTCAGTGCGGGAACCACATATTATGTCAAAGAATAAAAAAAAATTCAGTTTTATCTTTTTTATATATTAAAAAATTAATTTTTATTGAAAATAGTGATTTTCCGGCGAGAAAATAAAAATTTCTCACCAAGGCATAATCAGCGTGAAAATATTTTCACAGGGGGGGGGGGGGGTGCAAATGTTTTCCCGCCGCGGAGGGCACATATGTTGGCCCGGCTAAATATTCGCCAAGGGTGGGTGGCTGTCAAACACAGCCGGGCGAATATTTGCGCGGCTAAATATTTTATTTGCCCGCCGCGGTGCGTTACCAAACAGGCCCTTAATATCAATAGTTTTGGCGATAAATGCTGAAATTAAGTTGTTTACCTAACGGGGAGTACAATGAATGAGTTGACAGCTCCTAACGATTTTTCTAAAAAGGTCAGGCTAGGCATATTTTCACACACAATTTTGGTGTACCCACGTAGAAGATAAATAAATCAATGGTTGATTTTTGGTGAAGATGATCTCCTCACGAGTAAAACTTTTGTCACAGCAGATAACAAATCACACAATCATAAGCCAATTAGTTCTTGAAACGTACACCTCAAAGCAAAAGCACATGGATACGTTGCAAAAAGCATGTGGGTACAAAAAATCAGCCCATTCTGAAATTTATAACACCATCAAATATGGGTTTTAAGTTAACGGTAAAAAATAGATGGTCCATAATTCTTCTTCAACTAGTAAACCATGCTATGAATATCAAAATGATATGAATTTTTGTGAGGGTGATCTCCTCACCAAAGAGACCATTCAAACCAAAAATCAGCCCATTCCAAATCTTCTAATTTATATATTTGCTCTCGACGAATTTTTTTTCTTTTGTTAAATTGTATGTAAAATTATGTGTCTGCTGAGCCTAACCCTTTCTAAAAAAAATGAAGGGCTTTTTGGCTTTACCCCTTACTTTATTGTTGTATTTTGCATCTTACCCAATGTTTTTAAAATATTTGCGTCTCATCCGTTGACCACAAATGGTCATTAACGGTCTCGAGATGGACATCCCAATAATTTTTTAAATGACTATGATGACCTTGGGTGAGGCACAAATATTTTAAAAACATTGCGTGTGATGCAAATTGTATCAATAAGGAAGGGGGACAAGCAAAAAGTCTTTATTTTTAAGATTATGAGTTCAAAACCTCTATTCATTTACTTTTGGCCAAACTTTAGGTAGACCTACATATCAAAAATTAATCTGATTGTTAATTTTTAAGCGTTGGATTGAGTCATTTTCCTAGGTTGATTTTATCTGTAGAATTTGAGCATTATTTGGGGTACAAAGAACCAATAGTTTGAAATCACTAATCAGGCTGATATTGGGTATGCAACTCCACCTAACGATGGGCCTAACATCCGTACGGTGAGTGACTTAAAAAAAGGATTTTTTGCTTGTCCGCCTTACTTTATTGATGCAATTTGCATCACACCCAATGTTTTTAAAATTTTGTATCGCACTCAATGTTTTTAAAATATTTGCGTCTCACCCAAGGTCATTATAGTCATTTAAGAAATATTGGGATGTCCATGAGACTGTTAATGACTGTCTGTGGTCAACATCGTTGACCATGGTCAAAGGGTGAGAGGCAAATATTTTAAAAACATTGGGTGAGATGCAAATTGCATCAATAAAGTAAGGGGGCAAAAGTAAAAAAAGCCCAAAAATAAAAAACAGAACATTTAATGACGGGACACCTAATTTTAAAGTGGAGCTAAGTGAGATGTTCATGACTTGCGACATCTCGTGACCGAAACCAACTCCACATGTGTTTCGTGTTTGGGTTTCTAAGTTTGTGGCATAAAAATGGTCAAATACTAAAATATCATCGGACGTCGTTTCAAAAAGTTATTATTTGACTTTTCTATGGTTGGAGCTTATAAAGTATGCAACGACGTGCTACGATGTCATCCTAAGGACAATATTAACATCTTCTAGATGTGTCCACGTTTGAATAAACAAAGGAGATGTGGTAGAAAACTCGTCAATGGTACCAGATATAATCTCGTAACATTCAAACCTATTCATATTGGTCATAAATAGACACATCCCATTACACTGATCGAGGGTTCACTCTATCGGACGGAAAGGTTTTATTGTTTTCTCTCTCATAGGACTGTCGAGGTACATGTGGTGTTGAGTTCTACCCAACCATTAAAGCGTTCTCAACCACATCTCCTTTGTCCATAGTGGTCAAGAATTTCACAGTAGTGACGCTAATAATAAATTTTTGAAAGGAAGGTAGATAATTTTCTACCAGAGAAATTATGAGTAAAACTTTGATGACAAGGCGCAATATGATTTTGGTTTGCGGGACGAGAACTCATTGGCTGTGATTGTGTGATTTGCAATCCGATTGTGACAGAAGTTTTACTCGGATTGGACAAACATCCATATAGTTAGTCATTTAATAGTGTGCCATGTGGTTCGTATTGCACCCTGTCATTGGCCTCGATAATAGGGCCCGGTCTGTCATCAAAGTTTTTCTTATACTTTCTCTGATGGAAAATTATCTACTGTCCTTTCTAAAATTTATTATTTAGGTCACCATGTGTGAAATTCTTGACCACTCTGGACAAAGGAGATGTGGTGGAGAACTCTTCCATGGTGAGTAAAACTTGCCTGACCATCGCTGGTCTGGTATCTACCAGGCCCATCCCTAATACCACTGACGCATGGCTTCAAAAACGCATACGTAATTTGCAGTTCATTAAATGCTTTTACAGACCAATGACTGTATGGATGTCTCATCCTAGATAAACATCCTCACAATATCAACCACGTGGCACACTCTTATAGACCAACTACTGTATGGATGTTTAACGGTTTAACCCATCTGGAGGTGGACTGACGTACCAAAGCCTGATTAATGATTTCAAAACGCGATGCACGTGGTATCACCATCACGTGACACACTTTTGGAGGCAATTTATACGCAAGCCGAGGTACATTTTTTACCGCAGATTTTGACCTTTATTTTGTGGACAAAGAGCCTAAGGCTTAAAATCACTAATCTGGTTGAGTTTTAGTCAACGACAAACCACACCACCATCCATGGACCTTAGACCATTTAATCATTATTCTTTTAATCATGCACGTACGGACATCAAGGTAGAAATTTTTTTTTTCACCATTGATGAAGGACCGTATTACGAGCTATGTGACGAAGGACCATCGAATTAAAGCCTTTTTCATTGTTTACTTTTTCATTGTTTATTTTTAACCGTAGATTTCTAATAGTATTTGACCTACTCATATCCAAAGGTTAGAAATCACAAACCAAGCCTATTTTTGTTATATACTAGTAGGTGGCCACGCCCACGGCACTCTCTTGACAAATTGTTTGTCAAAATCAGGTGTGAGTGGCTTAGATCTACCATCCATTTGGGGTGATAAAATCTGGCCATCCTTTGTGGAGCCGCTAAGAGGGGGGATAAGTGACTTCTCCGTTTTGTTATATAGATGTATGTCTAGTGGATGGCCCGTGCCCTCTGCACTCCCCTACAAAGCAATTCCCAAAATTGGGTGTGAGTGGTTGAGATCCATAGTGATCTCGCCCATCCTCTGTAAAGCCGATAAGAGGGGTATAAGTGGGGGGACAATTTCCCTGTTAAATTAATCCAACAGTCTAAATTTTATTTTATGTAAGGGTTGATATGGGCCCTTGGATATATGAAGCCTATGAGCGGGAGAGACAACCGCTGTGTTTTGTTATATAGATGTTTATCTAGGAATGGGACAAACGTCCATACGGTTATTAGCCCCTAATAGTGTGCCATGTGGATCATACGGTGGCGTCGCATCAATGTTGATGGAGGATGCTCATCAAAGTTTTTTTATCCTATGGGAGGTAATGTTTATGAATTTTTAATAATTTGAAAGCTTTTTTAAGAAGAGGTTTTTTTATTGGAAAGAGCATTTAATGAACTGCAACTTACGTATGCCTCTTTTGTTTTGGGCCGGGCTCCAGTTACTACCCTAAAATGACAGGCTCTGGTTACATGACACAATATGAGCCATGTGGCATACTCTTAGAGGACTCTGACTGTATGGATGTTTGGTCAATCCCTAGATGGACCTACAAACCAAAAATCAGTCAGATTAGTGATTTCTAGACGTTGGATCTTTGTACCTCAAATATGCTCAAATTCCCACAGTTGAGATCAACCCATGAAAATAAGTCAAATCCAACGCCTATAAATCACTAATCAGGCTGACTTTTGGTTGGTAGGTCCACTTAAGGATTGGCCAAACATCCATAGTCAGATTCCTCTAAGAGAACGCCACGTGTCTCATATTGTGTCTTGTAACAGGAGCCAGTCATTTTAGGGCGGTAACTAGAGCCTAATCCTTTTTTTTGACAAACAAACCTGAGTTAAGAGAGTTGGTTAGTGGGAGGAGCTGGTGTTGTAGAAAAGCACGCATCACTGCTGGTCGCACAAGTTTTACGTGGAAGACTCCTGACATCTTTTTATAGTGGATTCATAATTATTTTATTCTTTGTTTTATGTTTATAGTTCATTGATAGTGATAGAAAGGGTCGCAGACTCGCAGGGGTGTGGGTTCATCAAGAAGTGTCGTGTTAGGTTAGCATTCCTCGGTTATCTTCTTTGTCTCATCATTTTTGTTTCATCTTTGTATATAGGGTCGGGTTCCGATGACCAACACTTTTGACCAACATTTTTGACCAACACCTTGATGTACCCTTAGAGGATGAATCAATGACTGATTTTTGGTGAAGATGATCTCCTCACCATATAGATCACCCCAACAAAAAAACATCCCATTCTGAAACTTCTAACCCCGTTAAATGTAGTATTCAAGTTACACGGTAAAAATCGACGGTCCATAATTCTTCAACTTCTAAACCAGTCTATGAATATCGGAATGATTTGAATTTTTGTGAGGATGATTTCCTCACCATATAGATCATCTTCACCAATAATCAGCCATTGATTCATTTTCTATGATGGTACACCAAGGTGTTGGTCAAAAATGGTGGTCACCGGAACCCGACCCTTGTATATAGTATATACTAGTTTGTAGAACGCTCACGATTCACAAAAATTTATAGTTCATGTGAGATGCATGCATCAAGTTTAATTAGCACACATTTTATGGAGGAAGCATGCCACTTTTTAGGTACATAGCAACTCAGACGCTATGAGCACCCGCTTGGAAGGTTGGGCAGTGGTACAGGGAGGCAGTAGCCATTTTTTTTTTTTTTTTTAATGGAATTTGTGACATACCCCCATGCCCCCAACCATGGTTCTAAAAACGGCGTTTAAACGGTAACGTGCCAAGCCCGTTTCCGTTAAAACCATTTAAACACGTTTTAACGGTTTTGAAAAAAAACGGCCGTTTTTTTGTTTTAACGGCCGTTAAAATCGTTTAAACAACCGTTTAATTCTGAAAAATTTTGTGAAAAAAACGGCCGTTTAATTCCGTTAAAATCCATTTAATTTAAGTTAAATTCTATTTTTTTAATTTTCAAATTTCAAAATTTGAATTTCAGCGCCATTTTTTCAGTTAAAATCGTTAAAATCAGTTTAATTCCATTTTTTTCCATTTTTTGCCCCTGGCCATTTCAATACGTTTTAACGGCTGTTTAAACGGTTTAGCCCCCAGTCCATTTAACCGTTAAAACATCCTCCTTTAAACCTTGCCCCCAACCCCCCACAATTTGAAAAAGTTGACATTCCCACCCATGATCCAGTTTACTGCCTTTGACCATTAGTTGACTCAATTTGGCCAACAATTATTTTTCAAAAGGATGAAACTATCCCTGTCTCCAATCTCCAAACAAGTCTTTGAAGGATGGACGGTGAGCTTTTGGATCAAGAGGAAAAAAATATTGGGAAGTCAAAATCTTTTGCCTTTTGTTGGATTTTATGGAAAGGGAGGGATGTTGCAATTACTCCAGCAAATTAAACTTCTTGTTTTTCTCCTCCTTCTGGATTTTGAAGTGGTGTTCGGCAGCAATGAGACTCCGGTAGATTGGCCTCCGGATATGGGCGGCCAATGTCCAAACTACTGGAGTGTCTTGGTAGGCTGTCCAGTACAACTGTTTGATTTAGCGCACCCAAACCCTTGTTCTAAGATTGAAGAAAGGAATAGTTTATCATTTTTGAAAAAATAGCTAGTCAGATTGAGTCAACTGACGGCCATAGATGGTAAACTTGGGGGAGTGGGGTACGTCAAAAATTCCATTTTTTTTATAAGAAACACGACTGAGAGGGGGCTCGCAAATCTTGTATAGATTGAATTATTTAAGATTGCCTTGTAGTTTAACTTTTGACTGTTGCGACTGTCCTTATGTTAAAATAACGGGCGTTATAACAAAATAACATTAAATCGAAAATAACTTAACGGGTATAGCTGCAGTTATTTTCGTTATAATTGGTGTTAGCAAATGGCTTGGCAAGTTGTTGAATTTGGAAATGGCTCAGCCTCCAGTTACAGCACTAATGACAGGCTCCGGTTACAGGATACACCGAGCCACGTGGTACACTCTTAGAGGATTCTGACCGTATGAATGTTTATCCAATCCCTAAGTGGACCTACAAACCAAACATAAGCCTGATTAGTGATTTATAGACGTTGGATTGGACTTATTTTCATGGGTTGATCTCAACTGTGGGAATTTGACCAGTATTTGAGGTACAAAGATCCAACGTCTAAAAATCACAAATCAATCTGATGTTTGGTTTGTTGTTGGTCCACCTAGCTCTTGGCCAAACATCCACACGGTCCGAGTCCTCTAAAAAAATGCCACGTGGCACATATTGTGTCCCGTAACCAGAACCTGTCATTTTAGGGCGGTAACTGAAGCCCGACCCTTTGGAAATATGACGTTGCAACATAACGGAAGCCCGTAGAGTATTCGAGACTCTTCGGAAGTGTAACCAATCAGAGAAGGCCATCAGTACACGACAGGTGGTTCTTACTGAATTACCTCATTTATAGGTGTGCGGCACCTGTACTACCATGTATAGGTGGCACAAGAGTGAGGTGGCCTTAATCAAGACCCCAGTTCAACATGATTTACTCGAGTAAAACTTTGATGACAGGGCTCTGTCACTGAGGCTGATGACATGGAGCATATGAGCCACGTGGAACACTCTTGGCCTATGACCGTATGGATGTTTTTCCAATCCCTAGTGGACGTGCAAACCAAAAATCAGCTTTATTAGTGATTTCAAACCTTCGGATCTTTGCACCTCAAATAGTGGTCAATAATGTTAAAATTCGCACGGTTAAAATCAATCCATGAAATTAATTCGAATCTGACTCCTAGATATCACTAATCAGACTGATTATTTGTTTATGGGCCCATCTGGGGATTTGCGAAACATCCATACGGTCAGAGTCCTCTAAGAGTGTACCACGTGGCCCATTTTGTGTCCCTGTCATCGGCCTTGATGACAGGCCTGTTATCAAAGTTATACTCGTTGTACTCAATGGTAACTCAGAAGTCCATGCGTAGGGTGTAGGGCGTAGGGCAACGTGATTCTTGGATTACGGTCTATTCGCAAAGGGTCGGGCTCAAGGGACCCCCATTTCTGACTCCCTTTTTTGACCCCCATCTTGGCGTACCCACGTAGAAGATGAATCAATGGCTGATTTTTTGTGGGGATGATAACCTCACCATATAGATCACCCCAACAAAAAATCAGCCCATTCTGAAATTTCTAACCCCATCAAATGTGGTTTTAAAATTACACAGTAAAAATCGACGGTCCATAATGCTTCAGCTTCTAAACCAGTCTATCAGAATAATTTGAATTTTTGTGAGGATGATCTCTCACCATAGAGATCATCCTCACCAAATATCAGCCATTGATTCATCTTCTATGTGGGTACGCCAAGATGGGGGTTAGAAATGGGGGTCCCTTGAGCCCGACCCATTTGGAAAATGTTTGCAATAGACCAGCGATTTTTTTCTTGGAGACGGTCGGTGATACGTACAAATGAATTCATGGCAGCATTCATGATTGTAGTTGAAACTTGAAACTATTGACTGATCATATGCAGTAGTGACCGTCACTCCCCTCTATAAATAGTAAATACTACTGCCGTGACTCTCCTCATACTACACTGCAATCCTCTCTTTCTTTCTCTCCCCTTGCTAGATTTCTACTAAATTTAGCATGGCTTCACCAATTAACGTCTCTAAATGGACACCTAGTTCAACTCCGACAAACTCATCACGCCATGAGCCCTTGAAAAGAGTGAAAAGTGATGATTTGGGGATCGATAGCTTCACCTCTGAAGAGGATGGTATGTCCAATAGCATCAAAAATAATTTCCCACCTATCACTCGCTCTTCCTTTTCATCATCTCAACGAAATGTCTCAGAAATAAAGAACTCAATAGAGTTGGAACCAGTTCAATTGCCAAACCGGGGAGAAAAAAGTTTTGCTACAATGGGTCCCAAGGGAGACGGCGTTTCCTTGACATGGGAGGATCTATGGGTGACAGCATCCAATGGAAAAAGCGGCAGTCGATCGATCCTTCAAGGTCTCACTGGATATGTCCAACCTGGTGAGGTCTTGGCCATCATGGGTCCTTCTGGTTGTGGCAAGTCAACTCTTCTAGATGCTTTAGCAGGTAATCAAATCAAATAGCGTTCCCAGAGCCGTTCTATGATACATTAGCAGGATCTTTCTTCTCTTCTTTCTCTTATTGTGCTCATTTAAGAGCTCGGAATGGAACCAATTGCAGGGAGATTTAACTTACTAAGACTTTGCATGGGACCAATTTGCAGGGAGATTAAGCTCAAACACAAAACAATCAGGAGAGGTACTTGTCAATGGTCGAAAACAAACGCTTGCTTTTGGGACGTCGGTGAGTGCATTTGACCCTTCTCTTCGAAGATGAGTCACATCACTAGTATGTGTACCACATGTGAGCGATTGACGCATCCTTCAAAATATTAATAGCATGGTTGGATGATCTTGATTCTTAACCATTCAATTTTTAAGTGGTTTTTGACTTTTTTCTACTTGCCCCTAGGTTGTATTTGTAAACTGCTCCCTGCATTCTGGTATTTTGCAAATATCACCTATATTTTGTAGATTCTTGTACATCCCCCCTTCCATTTTCAATTAATTGAAAGGGCATAAAATAATTTTGTTGAAAACCCTTACTCTTTCTAGTATCTACCCTAGTTGTTAAATTCGTTATTAATTCATGAGTTGCCGAAGTATATGGATGAACACATCTAAAAAAATGAGTAATTCACGATTTTCTAGAAATTCACGAATAGAACACAAATATAACTTTTTAGTAATTAATTAATTTAGCCGATTTAATTAGGTTCCAAAACGATGAAAAAAAATTAAAGCAAGAAAAAAAAAAGCCTTAAATGTCCCCATGCATGGACCCTACCCTCTTTTGCTCTGCCTCTCTCCCCCATCCCACCACCCTCCCTATGCAATGTCTCTTCCACACCCTCTTTTGCTCTCGTCTCTCCCCCATCCCACCACCCTCCCTATGCAATGTCTCTTCCACACGGCTCCAACTATAATATTTAAGTTGTCATCGACTGCCAATCAGGTTAGTACTCTCTCTCCCTCGCTCTCCCTTTCTTTCTTTAAAAGGTAAAATCGAAGACTTATTAAGGCCAAAAAACTTTCCTCACCCATTTGGTTGAGGAGATGCCTCAACTCCCTATCACGTTGTGACGTGTGGATGGGAGGTCAAGGGGAACCGGGAGAATGAATTTTGGTTCGAGATATTTTATTTTTGTATACTTTTGTTCATTTCCTCATTTATTTGCTTCACTTTATCTCTGCAACATCTCTCTCATTTTTACTTTTTATTACTTTCCTTTTATTTCTTTATCTCTCCAATTTTCTCTCCATGCAATTCATCATTGTTTTTTGTTCCTCTCTTATCAAACCTTACCAGAGATGTCTTATCTCTCTTGATGGGGTTTTCCTCTTCTTCAAGGCTACCAATCGAGCATCGTCTTTCAATGGTAGGAATCTCTCTCTCTCTCTACATGGGTGCGTTAAACATGGAGATAGAATGATTCGGCTTTCTTCGTTCTCTCTTAGACGCCCCTGAACGATTTATCACCGGTAGAACCTTATTATATATCCTACAGTTACTTCTGGGGTTCTTCATCTGATTAACTCTCAGGGGACGAGTGATCAACATTGTATGAGCGATTCCTTTAGTTGTAGACGCACCTGAAGAATTGTGATGAGCCATTGAGTGAGCAGTTCCCATTGATGAGTTGGTCAGCGATGTTTATGGTGTGAGGTTTAACATTCCACGAACCTAAATGTTAGTAGTTGCTGTCATACGTTTTCCTCCTAAATTATGTGCTTCGGCAAAAAGAACCAAATAAGACTAAAATGAGGCAGTACAAAGCATACGACCTAGTCTTCATATTACTGCGATCTGCAACATGGTGACATATTGGCTAAAATGAGATGTTTTGAATTATGATTTTCGAAGTAAACCAACTGAGTGTCTTAGTTTAGCTTTTCTCCTTTCTTTAACCCTTACTGATATACAACGCCACAAGAGATTCTCCTAATTCCTCTGGACCGCTTGCGGAATCAAGAAAGATAGGTGGTTGAGGTAAGAAAGATTTATTTACTTTTGTTAGACAGTCAATAAAAAGTATGGTTTGTTGACTTTAACAGAGAGGAGAGAGAAAATAAAAACATTAATAAAAAGGAAGACAAAAAGTAGGTTTTGTACATATGTAACCTACTCTTCAAGTAGTCCTTGCCCTCCCCTCCACATGCCCCATCTCCTCAACCAAATGCCCAAATGGGTGAGGCAAGCCGGACTCTATTAAGGCACTTGGAAGCCGAGAAAGCCTGCCAAGGCAAAAAGCAAGAGAACAAAGGCCGAAAAAACACCCCCAACCCCAGAAAGCAACCCTGCCCCCACCACCGTACCCTATAAGAGATGGCCAATTGAACACCACATCCTCGAACCTGAGTCCCCTCCCCACGTCATACGATTTCACCAAGGAAAGAAAATACCCTTAATCTCCAACAGGAGAGCTCTGAAGTAAGAACATCTCCCCTCGAAGACCCTATTGTTTCTCTCTCTCTCTCTCAGTCCTTTGAACCTATTTATTTATTTATTCTTTTGGATAAACTATAGCTAGTGCATAAAATGGTATAAGAATGTCAAATAGAATTAATTGGACACCGTATGGTAGATTTGCCACTATATTTCTGAGTCTCATGTGATAAATGGGGAACTTCACTTAAATGGTTACAAAAATTCTGATTTTGTCTAAGGATGAGCACCACCATACCTCATATCATCCACGTACGTTATCAACTAACTCTTCAGTTGGGATAGCCCAAATGGTGGCACAGAAATCATAACTGCCGCCGATTGAATTGTCTCGATCGGTGAGTCAATGGTCACATACACAGATTGGGTGTAGGGTTTACCTAGGTGTTTTATCACAATCTTTCTTTTAACTTAAGGTAATTTTTCGCTCATCCAAAACAATGGTATTTTTCTATAATTAATGTAGGCTTATGTGACTCAAGATGATTCTCTAATGACGACGCTAACCGTCAGAGAAGCCGTATACTACTCTGCTCAGCTCCAACTACCAGACTCCATGCCGAGATCCGAGAAGCTAGAGAGGGCAGAGACGACAATTAGGGAGATGGGCTTGCAGGATGCCATGAACACAAGAATAGGAGGGTGGGGTGACAAAGGCCTTAGTGGCGGGCAAAAGAGGAGAGTCACCATTTGCATCGAGATCTTAACCCGCCCGAAACTTCTCTTTCTAGACGAACCCACAAGTGGACTTGATAGTGCAGCATCATACCATGTCATGAAACGAATTGTAGAGCTTGCTCAACAAGACGGAAGGACTGTCATCGCATCCATCCATCAACCTAGCAGTGAAGTCTTTGAGCTCTTCCACAATCTTTGTCTCCTCTCCTCTGGTAGAACAATTTACTTTGGTTCCGCTTCTGCAGCGAACGAGGTAATTAAGGATATCAATTTATCAGTATCACTATATGATTCTTACTGTAAATTTTCTGTTTAGTTGAAAGACACGAGTTTTACCACTAAAGATTCTTACTTTCAATTTGTAATGTAGTTTTTTGCGTTGAATGGTTTCCCATGCCCAACTATGAGGAACCCATCTGATCATTTCCTTAGAACAATCAACAAAGACTTTGATAAGGCAAGAAGTCTTTTTATCTAGAACTCCTTACGAGTCTTCTCTGAAACCACATATCTTTGATACTTAAATTTCCTGGTTGTTTCCATTAGGACATTGAACAAGGTTTTGGTGGGTCGACAACCACGGAGGAAGCGATCGACATTCTCGTAAAGTCGTATAAGTCATCTGAGACTTGCTGGCAAGTTGGAAGACGGGTAGCAGAGATACGTAGAAGGGTACGTATCTAAGCAACTGAATTTATCCTCCACAATATTTGTTTAAAGCAATGAATTTAATATTGTGGATGATTAGGACCACCTGATGTTTAGAAGATATACTTAAGAGGCTTGTTGTTTTGAAGGAAGGAGTGATGTTGGAGAAGAAGGGAAGCCAAGCTAGCTTCATTACCCAGTCCCTCGTTCTTACAAGAAGATCCTTCGTCAACATGTATCGGGATCTTGGCTACTACTGGTTGCGATTTGCAATTTATATTGCACTGTGTTTATGTTTGGGCACCGTCTATTATGACATTGGCCACAGTTATGGCTCAATTCAGGTAAGATGGTCAAGATGGAGAGCATAAGAATATCCTCTCTACCATGACTAACAAAAAGAAAGCAAAGCAATATCTATTGATTCTTACAAATAAATGAACCATGTAAATGCCATAAATAACAATTTTTAGAGTGCATTATCTTGTAATTAACATCAGTTCTGAACTTTTCAGGCTAGATGTTCGATGCTCATGTACATAGCTACACTCATGACATTCATGGCAATTGGTGGATTCCCTTCTTTTGTTGAGGACATGAAGGTGCCCATCTCCCTAAACTTCATTAATCTATCTCTAAAGTTGTCTGTGCTTTAACTTGAATGACCATTAGATCAACTTAATATGCCATTTTCTTTCTGTTGGTATGATGGGGTTAGGTGGGACCTCTACTAAAATCTATATAACAAGTGACAGTGATTGTCTCCCCACTTATACCCCCTCTTATAGGCTTCAAAAAAGAAGGGCCGAGATCTTATCCCCAAACTAGGTGCCATGGGCACAGGCCACCCACTGATTTAATAACATAATACAATATTATTATAATATTACAAGCTTCGATCCGCTAGCATCCTCACGAAATACACAGAAGTTTCATAAGGAACTAAGGAGAATACATCACACAATTGCTAGAAAGAACAAGAGTGGAAACCACAAGATCTCCTCTCCTGTTTGTTTCCCTCCAAACATGTATTATATTCCAAAATAGAATCTGTCAAGGTCTTGAAGTATAGATCTTAAGCATCTTTGAGGGCACCAAGGCCAAGGGTCTGTCTGAATGCAGATGCTAGAAATATTATTTGTAAAACTAGTTATATATGTGCCTTTTTTATTTCCAATAACTCAATCAAATAAATGGGGAAATCTTTTGGAATATGGGGAGTGATATGCACTGCATCAGAGCCATTCCTTGACAATTTCTAAAGATGCATTCAATGTAAGCACTATCTTTTTTGATAGATTCATCTATATTGAGAATTTGAGAGCCCAAACATCAGTACACCATGGTACACTTGAAGGAAGGGACACGAACAATATGGATATGCTAATTAGCTAGACATATCCGTCGTGCAATCTGATTATCTTCAAAAACTGCCTAGGATGATATACATATTTGACCCTTATATCATTTATATAGCCGCTTTGAGGATTTTGCTAGGCTAGCGCTTTGGCAACTTGCTGAAATATTCTATCATTTCTTTCAGCATTCTATCATTTCTTTCAGCCCATATATGATAAATGTTAGCACAAAAGGCTCCCTTCACAAGATTAATTAGCTCTATTTTTGTTATTAGCAATGACAACTCCCTATTCCATCCTTGATCGAATTCTTCTTTAAAATGTTCCAACTACAATAATGTTAATCTTAGTTTTACTTTTGTTCATTTTTAAATTCAGATCTTTGGAAGAGAAAGATTGAATGGACACTATGGTGTTGCTGCTTTCGTTGTGGGCAATTCGCTTTCTTCCATTCCCTACTTGTTTATAATCTCTCTGATTCCTGGAGCCATGGCTTATTACCTTGTTGGCCTTCAAAAAGGAATTGATCATTTTGGTTGCTTTGCTTTGCTACTTTTCGTGTGTACGATGTTGGTTGAGAGCCTAATGATGACCGTCGCAAGTATCGTGCCAAATTACCTCATGGGCATAATTGCAGGAGCTGGAATTCAAGGGGTGATGATGTTAAATGGTGGTTTCTTTCGACTGTCGAATGATCTCCCCAAGATTTTCTGGAGATATCCAATGTACTACATCGCCTTCCATACCTATGCTAATGAAGGATTCTACAAGAATGAATTTGAAGGGCTAACTTTCCCTAATAATCAAGCACATCCGGCCACCATCACTGGTGAAGAAGTTTTGAGAGATATCTGGAAAATGAATATGGGCTACTCTAAATGGGTTGATATTTCTGTCTTGTTAGGGATGGTGGTTCTATATAGACTCATGTTCTTTGGTATTATAAAGACTGAAGAAAAGGTAAAGCCCATTATTCGAGCTCTCCTAGCAGTCCCTTCCAAGAACGCGAAAAAGATCATGGAGAACCCCTCCGCTACACCTTTACATGAAGCAACTCTGTAGTAGGTTTATGTTCTTTCAACCTTGATTGAAATGTGAACATAAACTTGGCGTTTGGTATGTATGAAGTGTTTGTTTCTTCTCAACAATGTAATAGTAAATGATGCATCTACGTACACTTATAATTAATATTGCTTTTGGGTTAATTTAGATTGAAGTTCATAGAAATTCATTTTTAACTTCCTAATATTCTTCAGTTCCAGCTTTGCAACCCGAGATTATTGCAACTAGAGCACTTGACCTTGATTTCCCTTACTAGGATCCATTGAATGGTGAGTTCAACCGTTTTGGTGGATTGGGCACATGTTCGATAATATACCCATTTGAGTTTATGGCAAATGGTATTGGAGTTGATGAACGTATCCATTCTCTTTTAGAGATAGAGAGAAGAATAGTGAGAGTGAGGGAGGGATAACCACCCATTTTGATGGAGTTGATGAAGACGCTAGAATCGACCATTATGGTGGTGGTGTTAGGTCCAGTGTCGGCATCCAGCTCTATTAAGTGATTGATAGTTGACACCTTTAGCTATCATTTTGGACATATGGTTGGAGTGGAAGAAGAAAACCTTCGAGGGTAAGGAGAGCTCCTTGCACGAAGTTATTTTAAGTATTAAAGTTCTATTATTTCATTGGGGTAGTATTTACCACGAGTCGAGGGGAACATTGTTTAATGACATGGTTTTTAGGTTTGAGCGGTTGTTATTTTGATTTTGTTTTCCCCTTTGTACTTCTTGAGATCTTCTCGATCTCCTCTCTTTTAATATATAGCTGGACTTATCGAAAAAAAAAAAAAAAAGAAGATGAGAGAGAGAGAGAGAGAGAGAGCAGTTCTATTAAGGGTTCCTTTGATTGCTTAGAAAATTTTCCGAGAAAATACATCTGGGAAATGCCTTAAATGGCTGATTGATTGCAAATGGGAACACTAATTATTTCAGTCATGTGAGAAAATAAACACGTATTTTAAGGTGGAAATGAATTCTCACCTATCTGGATGGGAAATGAATTCTGGGCTTAGTAGGAAAAATAATCCAAATTTAAATGGCTTGGTAGGAAAAATTATATAGATTTAAAATGGCTACCTACCAATGGACAGTTGTGTATTCCCAAGGAAAATGCAACTTTTCCACTTGGAAATCAAATACGCCATATGTCACATTTTTATAGGACACTGACCGTATGGATGTTTGGCTAATCCCTAGGTGGACCTACAAACCAAAAATCAACGTGATTGGTGATTTCAAACCTTTACATGAAGCAACTCTATAGTAGGTTTATGTTCCTTTAACCTTGATTGAAATGTGAACATAAACTTGGCGTTTGGTATATATGAAGTGTTTGTTTCTTCTCAACAATGTAATAGTAAATGATGTATCTACGTACACTTATAATTAAGGGGGGGTTTGGCAACACAAAAATAAGTAACTTATTGACTTTTATAAGACAAAAAGTTAAAAAGTTAGTTTGGATGTGTTTCATATTTTAACTTTTAAAAAGTTAAAAACTAACTTAAAATTGAAGCTAAATTTTTTAGCTTATAACTTCTAAGAGAATTACTTCTCAAAAATTAGAAGGCCTCTTAAGGCTTTTAATTTCTATGACTTTTTGGAGGTAAAAAATCAACTAGTAACTTCTACTACAAGTAGAAGTGCTTTTACTTCTCATTCCCAAACGCCCCCTTATATTGTTTTTGGGTTAATTTAGATTGAAGTTCATAGAAATTCATTTTTAACTTCCAAATATTCTTCAGTTCCGGCTTCGCAATCTGAGATTATTGCAACTAGAGCACTTGATACCTTGATTTCCCTTACTAGGATCCATTGAATGGTGGGTTAACATTCAACCATTTTGGTGGATTGGGCACATGTTCAATAATATACCCATTTGAGTTTATGGCAAATGGTATTGGAGTTGATGAACGTATCCATTCCCTTTTAGAGAGAGATGAATCGTGAGAGTGAGGAAGGGATAACCACCCATTTTGATAAAGACGCTAGAATCGGCCATTATGGTGGTGGTGTTAGGTACAGCGTCGGCATCCAGCTGTATTAAGCGATTGATAGTTGATCAATAAGATGAGAGAGAGAGAGAGAGAGAGCGCAGTTCTATTAAGGGCGTGTTTGATTGTAGAGAAAAAATTTCGGAGAAAATACATTTGGGAAATGCCTTAAATTGTTGTTTGATTGCGAAGGGGAACACTAATTATTTCAATCATGTGAGAAAATAAAGACGTATTTTCAAGTGGAAATGAATTCTCACCAATCTGGATGGGAAATGAATTCTGGGCTTGGTAGGGAAAATATCCAGATTTAAATGGTTTGGTAGGAAAAATTATACAGATTTAAAATGGCTATCTACCAATGGACAGTTGTGTATTCCCAAGGAAAATGCAATTTTCCCACTTGGAAATCAAATATGCCATGTGTCACATTTTAAGAAGATACTGACCGTATGGATGTTTGACTAATCCCTAGGTGGACCTACAAACCAAAAATCAACGTGATTGGTGATTTCAAACCTTTCGATCTTGTATCCCAAAAACGATCGACAATGCTCAAATTTCCATGGTTAAAATTAACCCATGAAAATGACTCCAATCCAATGCTTAGAAATCACTAATCAAGTTGATTTTTGGTTTGTAGATCCACCTAGGGATTGGCCAAACATCCATACGGTCAGTGTCTCTCTAAAAATGGGCCATGTGTATCATATTGTGGGCGGTTGCTGATCAGCCAAGTTTTATTCTCCTTAGAGAGAGATTTTTATTTTTTGGGGTGTGCCTCGAACATGAATCCACCTAGACAGGAAATAGTGTGTACGAATATGCAGTCCCTTAAACGACTAGTCTACTAGAGAGCTATTATACTAACTAGTAATCAAAGCCCGTGCTAAAGCACGGGCACAAATAAATAATGTCCTATTATGTGTATAAGAGATTTAAACGTTGAGACGGAGGTGGAATTTAGAGACGTTTCTTTTATGTTGTGTAACGTATAAGGAAGAGAAATTATAAACACATATAATGTAGATGAGAATTTAAGAAGAATGAAAAATTTTATAGTGGGAAGGAAACGTGGGAGAATAAAATATTTAAATCTAATAAAGAGATAAATCTGGATGAGAAGAAGACGGAAAGATAATAGATTATAGATAGATATGAAGCGTACGAAAGACCAAAAGCTAAATACGACATTTACTTTTCATATTAATTTATAAATAAAGAAATTCATTTTTCATCCAAAAATTAAAAATAAATGTAGAGAAAATTGTATTGTGAAGAGGAGAGGAGACGTGGAGTAATAGATGAGATGATGTGGCATCTACATAAAGGCTCACTTAATCTATGTATGGACAATTTATTTTTTTAGGCAATTTATTTTAAAATTTTGTCTTGCTCATCTATATGTAATGTATAGAGAAAGATTCTTATAACAAATTTAAAATGCCCATGGTAAAATATAAAATCATATTGTGACACTTCGATTTGGTTGAAATCTATTAAAATCTCTTTTTATTTTTATTTTTGTAGTCGTTGGATTTATGCATTTTTCTCATCAAAGGTTTCATGAAAAATTCGATAGATTAAAAAGTAATGGGTTCAAGCCATTCAAGCACATGATAGAAAAATTATCAAAATCCAACGATTAAGAATCACCAATGAGGCTTATGTGCGTTTAGTTTGACAATGGGTAGTGACCCATACATTCATCAGGTCAGTGAAACTAAATTGTTGCAATGTACATATCCATCTAATCCACCGTTTGAGAAAATATAAAAAATAAAAATAAAAAAGAAAAATAAATCTTTCTAAATGGGTAGCATGTTTTTGGTGTCTTGTTCCATCCAAGTCTTTAACTCAATCTACCACCACCGCCCATGTGGCACCCGGATATATTTCCGATCCCAGTACATGATCCATCAATTCATTTTGCTCTTCTGTATCACGAGATCATAATATATACTTGATCTTATCCAAGAAATGAACATTACCTTCTCCTTTCTCTTCGGCCCTGGTTATGGGTATTTGCTCGGATAATACCTCAAGCAAGACTACCCTATAAGTGAAAATGTCAGTGTTAAAAGAAATTATACAATGTTGTAGGTATTGTGGGTCTAAATATCTTGTACTTCATAACTATCACTCACTCTTCCAACTCACGGAACAAATGGGTTTAAATAGAGAAATAAGTGTTGGGGAGAGAAAAAGAATGAGACATTTTAGAAAGAATGAAATATTTTTTGAAAATTAATTAATTAATTAATGAGAGTTGAATATAAAACAGATGGGATTGGAATGGAATGGAATGGAAAGAGGAAACGTTTTAGGAAGAAGGAAAAAGACGTTTCAAATGAGAGACATAATTAATTAAAGAGAGTTGAATATGAAACGGTTGGGATTGGAATGGAAAGAGGAAACGTTTTAGGAAGGAGAAAGACGTTTCAAAAGAGAGACGTTTTAGAAAGATGGAGATATTTTTTGAAAATTAATTAATTAATTAATGAGAGTTAAATTTATTAATATAAAACATGTGTGAAAATTATGGAAAGAGGAAACATTTTAGGAAGAAGGAGAAAGACGTTTCAAATGAGAGACGTAATTAATTAATAAGAGTTGAATATGAAATGGATGGGATTGGAATGGAAAGAGGAAACGTTTTAGGACGAAGGAAAAAGACGTTTTAGAAAGATGGAGATATTTTTTAGAAATTAATTAATTAATTAATGAGAGTTGAATTTATTAATATAAAACATGTGTGAAAATTATAATGATGAGAAGATATATCAATTGATGATGTGGCACTTAGAAAAGTATCAATTGATGACATGACACTCTGCATGAGGAGAGTGCCACTTCATTATGATGTGGAGGAGAGAGAAGGACGCTGCCCACTTCTCTCCTATAGTATAGATATATAGATTGGTTTTGAATCCAAAACCTTTTGGTGTTTTTAAAAGTTTCAAATCCCTTTATTTTTTGGAGACAACTTTGTAAGATTGAATTAAAATTTTGGAGGAAATTTTTTAGTGAGTTTTGCTCTTTTTCTTTGAATCTTTAATCCCACGTTGCTTGTGAGGAGATTAGAACCCAAGGGTTGCACCCTTGGGCGTCCCAATTTTATGCCACATGGGCACAACCTTGCAAAACCAAATATCTTAAAACAAACACATGCGCTTGCACATGCCAAGCCGAGCTAGGTTAGGGTCCGTGGTCCTTAGTCTTGGTCTTTGCCTTGGGCTTGGTATTTGTGAAATCTAATCATCGCTCTCTTCTTGTTTCTTCTATTGTGTTGTGTTTCTGCAACCTGCAAAATGCGCATGCACGTCAAACCATGGTGGGGTCCTTGGACTTGGGCTTGGGTTTGGGTTTAGGCTTGGTCTTAAGTTTGGTCTTGGGCTTTGTCATGAAAATCTGATCATCTCTCTATTTCTTGCATCTTCTGTTGTACTGTCTCTGCAACTTGCAAAAATACAGAATTATATTTTCTAAGTTCAAAGGATATTAAGTTCCCTTTTATTTGAGGGTAATATCCACTATTAGTTCGATGGTACTAAAGGTTTGGATTCTTACCTACCTTCAATCGGCTGTTGAATCCTGGGTGTAGGTGTCCGGTCACTGTCCACAACATTCACAAAGTGCAGTAGCGAAATATGCTTTAGGACAGCATGTATGTGCGCCTCGGGCTCTACTAAACTGCTAGGTTTACATGTCTCTCTCTTGCAGTTATATAATTTGAGAATTGGTTTTACTACAGTGTCTACTGAGCACATTCGGGTACTATTTCAAGCTCGCAATCCGAGCCACATGACACACTTTTAGAGGACTCTGACCATATGGATGTTTGGACAATCCCTGTATGGGTTTAATTACAAGCCAAAAATCAGTGCCTTGGATTTCAGTCATTTTAAAGGGTTGATTTTAAGCTCATGAATTTGAACATTATTGGCCATTATTTGGGTACAAGGATCCAAAGTTTTAAATCACTGATCAGGCGGACTTTTTGTATGTAGGCCCATAACGAAATTAGCCATACCCTGGTTTTAAAAAGGGCCGTTTAAACGGTTTTAATGGCCGTTTAAAAGGTAATGCCCCAAGCCTGTTTCGTTAAAACATGTTTTGAAGCTTTGAATTTAACGGTCATTTTTTTTGTTTTAACCGCCGTTAAAATCGTTTTAACGGCCGTAAATTCTGAAAAATTTTGTGAAAAAAATGACCGTTAAATTCCTTTTTTTCATTTTTGACCCTGGCCATTTGTTTTAATGGTCATTTTAACGGCAAAGCCCCTAGTCCATTATGCCATTAAAACGGCCCCCTTTAAACCTTGAGCCAAACATCCATTCAGTTAGAGTCATGTGATGCCTTAAAAGTACTAAAATCTAATGGCTAGAGATCTCCAATCAGGGTGATTTTTGGTGTGTATATCCACGAAGGGGTGGGCAGAACATCCATGAGGTTACTGGGCCAAAATTGTAGCCCCCGTTAAGTAAGAAAAATGTGCTTCCGCAAGCAAAAAAGTTTCAGTTATACATTGTTACATCTTTTTCTAAAATGAGAAACAAAAAAAAACAGATTTTTGGAGGGAAAAAACATTAGTGTGGACAATAATAGCTGCAAAAAGTTTCGCATATAGCTGCAACAAAAATAAACTTGGCTAAAACTAACTGTTAGCGACGAACAAAAAAGTTGCCACTCAAACCTCCACTTTTAGTGGTGAAAAACTAAAACTAGCCACCAAATGTAATTGACACCAAAATATCCCACCATGCAATTAGTGGTGCATTTTTGTTGTAACATTTGGATCGTCACTAAATATAGCTACGGTAACACATTAAGCGATTGCCCCTCCTAATTGCAATAGAGGCCGTTAACCTAGGCCATGGGCCTTTTTGATCACCCATTGACCCCGTGAAGGTAAGTATATTTTTTCCCTTGTATTCTAGTCCTATTTTTACAACTCAAACTCCCTTAATTATAACTTATTTCTCCGATGTGAGATTAAAGTAGAAAGAACAAAAAGTGCTTGAACCACACGTCCCTATGTTTTATTTAGCTAAAGATAAAAAGTAATTAGAACAAAACATGCTTATTGGTAGAATCAACCTTAAGTAGTATATTGAGTCCCTTTCAGCATGTACCGAATTTTTAGTAACTATAATATATTGGACAATTGTAGCTATATTATTAAATATATTGATTCTCTTTCAAAACATACCGAAGTTTTTATTTTCGAATTTTTAAAGTAGAATGTATAAAACATGTATAAGTCGTATGCCGCATATTTGCCGTTTAGTGAATTTTTGACCGAATATTTAACCGAATTTTTGAAACCCAAAATCGAATAAAACTTGAATTTTTCCCGTAACGACTTTTTGCCATATTACAAGTTGCTAACAAGGACATGAACCTTTCTAAAAAAATCAAAAACAGAGCATTTAATGAGGGGATACCTAATGATTTTTTATTTTTATTTTTGTGGTGTTTTACATTTGTTTTTTCTTTAAGCATTTAATAAAGTGCAGAGGGGAGCTAAACCAACTCCCCATGTGTTTCGTGTTTGGGTTTCCAACTTTGTGGCATTTCTTTCTTTCTTAAAATTGTCAAATACTAAATTACCATCACATGTCCTTTCAAAAAGTTATTATTTGATTCACGTTGCGGAATTTTCTATGGTTCGAACTTAGAAAGTATGCCATCACTTGCTGCAATGTCATCCAAAGAACGATATTAACATCTTCTAGATGTGTCCACATTTGAATAAGCAAAAGCGATGTGGTAGAAATTAAAACTCATGAATGGTACAAGACATATTGGTCAAGAGATAGATAAATAGACACATCCCATTACACTGTTCAAGGGTTCACACTGACTGAAAGGTTTTATTATTTTCTTTGACGTTAAGTCAAGACAATGGACTCATAGGACTGTGGAGGTACATCTGGTGTTGAGTACTACTCATCAAGGTTTAAAGGAGGCCGTTTTAACGGTTAAACGGACTAGGGGCTTTACCGTTTAGACGGATTGAAACGGCCAGGGGCAAAAATGGAAAAAAATAAAATTTAACGGATTTAAACGGCCGTTTTTTTTTTTTTTTTAAACGGCCATTAAAATCATTTAAAAAGCCGTTTAATTCTGAAAATTTGTGAAAAAAATGGCCGTTAAATCTGTTTAATTCCCTTAAAATTAATCCGTTTCTCTGGTGGAAAATTATCTACCGGCCTTTCAGAAATTTATTATTTGGGTCACCACGTGTGAAATTCTTGACCACTCTGGACAAAGGAGATGTGGTGGAGAACTCTTCCATGGTCAGTAAAACTTGAATGACGATAACTGGTCTGGTATATACCACGCCATCCCCAATACCACTGAGCCTGAGCCTGAGCCTGAGCCTGAGCCTTTTTTTTTACAAACAAACTTGAGTTAAGAGAGTTAGTTAGTGAGAGGAGCCGGCCGGTGTCGTAGTAAAGCTGTGCGTCAATGGTATTGTGGATGGTCTGCGCTAGTCACACAAGTTTTACGTGGAAGATATGTAATCTCCTGACATCCTTTTACATCGGATTCATAATTATTTTATTATTTGCTTTCATGTTTATAATTCATTGATAGTGATAGAAAGAGTCGCAGACTCGCAGGGGTTTGGGCTCATTAAGAAGTATCGTGTTAAGTTAGCATTTCTCGTTGTCTTCTTTGTCTCTCATTTTTGTTTCATCTTTGTATATAGTGTGTGTGAGATGCATGCATCAAGTTTAGCACACATTTTATGGAGGAAGCATGCCAATTTTTAGGTACATAGCAACTCAGACGCTATGAGCACCCGCTTGGAAGGTTGGGCAGTGGCACTAGGGAGGCAATAGCCATTTTTTTTTTTTTTTATAGAATTTGTGACATACCCCCATGCCCCCCAACCCCACAATTTGAAAAAGCTGACATATCCCCCTATGACCTAGTTTTCCGTCTATAACCGTTAGTTGACTCAATTTGACCAACAATTATTTTTCTAAAGGATGAAACTACCTCCGTCTCCAATCTTCAAACAAGTGTTTGAAGGATGGACTGTGAGCTTTTGGATCAAGAGGAAAAAATATGGAAGTCAAAATCTTTTGCCTTTTTGTTGGATTTTATGGAAAGGGAGGGATGTTGCAATAACTCCAGCAAACTTTTTGTTTTTCTCCCCCTTCTGGATTTTGAAGTGGTGTTCGGCGGCAATGAGACTTTGGTAGATTGGTCTCTGGATATGGGCAGCCAATGTCCAAGCCACCGGAGTCTCTTGGTAGGTTCTCCACAACAGTTTGATTTGGCACACTAAGATTGAAGAAAGGGATAGTTTTTTCATTTTTAAAAAAATATTGTTGATCAAATTTAGTCAACGGACTGTCATAGATGGTAAACTTGGGGGTGGGGGGTATGTCAAAAATTCCATTTTTTATATGAAACACGACTCCCGAGAGGGGGCACAAAGAGGGGGGCCGCAAATCTTGTATAGATTGAGTTATTGTAACAAAATAACGTTAAATTGAAAATAAATTATAGGTATAGCAGCCGTTATTTTTCGTTATAATTGGGACCTGCTAGCACATAGATTGGCAACTTGTTGAATTTGGAAATGGCTCAGGCTCCAGTTACCGCACTAAAATGACAGGCTCCGGTTACAAGATACAATATGAGCTACGTGGTACACTCTTAGAGGATTCTGACTGTATGAATGTTTGTCCAATCCCTATGTGGACCTACAAACCAAAAATCTCCCAGATTAATGATTTATAAGCGTTGGATTGGACTTATTTTCATTGGGTGATCTCAACTGTGGGAATTTGAGCAGTATTTGAGGTACAAAGATCCAACGTCTAGAAATCACTAATTAGTCTTATGTTTGGTTTGTAGGTCCACCTAAAAGAGTGCTCCGTGGCTCATATTGTGTTATGTTACCAGAGGCTATCATTTTAGGGCGGTAATTGAAACCCGACCCTTTGGAAAGGGACATGATATTGGCACCTGCGTTTTTGCTCAATAAACCCAAAAATCCCCCTCCCTCCTTTTTCACTAGTCATAACCATAAAAAAAAAAAAAAAAAGAGAAGAAGAAGAAGAAGCCGAAAAAAACTGAAAAAAAAAGGAGAGAAGAAAAAGAAGAAGAAGAAGAAGAGGAGGAGGAGGATATGTACAGATGAATTGATGGCGTAGGGCGCAGGCCAACATGATTCTTTGATTACGAACCATTTGCAAACTGTTTGCAATAGACTAGCAATTTTTTTTTTGGAGTCGGTGGTGATAAGTACAAATGAATTGATGGCAGCATTCATGATTGTAGTTGAAACTATTGATCAGATACAGTAGTGACCACCCTCTATAAATATTACTGCCGTGACTCTCCTCATACTATACTGCAATCCTCTCTCTCTCTCGTTTGAACTTAATCCAAGTTTTCTTGCTAGATTTCTGCTAATAAATATAGGGTATAGCGTCGGTTTTTACAAAAACCGACGCCAAAAGTGTTGATATTTACGTCGGTTTTACAAATTAAATATAGCATCGGTTTTACTTAAAACTGACGCTATAGTCTAGGATATAGCATCGGTTTTACCTAAAACTGACGCTATTTATTACCATTGCGCGTCGGAAATAAACTGACGCAATTGTTTTAGTGTCACAAGCAATTGCATCGGTTTTTTAGAAATAAAAAACCGACACCAATTATGTATGGCGTCGGTGTTAAACCGAGGCCGTATATGCATTTTCTAGTAGTGTGTAACCAAAGCCTATCATTTTAGGGCAGTAATTGAAGCCCGACCCCTTGGAAAGGGACTAGATATTGGCACCTACATTTTCGCTCAATAAACCCAAAAATCACCCTCCCTCCTTTTTCACTTGTTACACCGATAAAAATAAAAAATAAAAATAAAAGAAGAAGAAGAAGAAGCCCAAAAAAACTAAAAAAAAAAAAGGAGGAGAAGAAGAAGAAGAAGGGCACAGGCCAACCTGATTCTTCGATTACGGACTATTTGCAGACTGTTTGCAATAGACTAGCGATTTTTTTCTTGGAGTCGGTGGTGATGTACAAATGAATTGATGGCAGCATTTATGATTGTAGTTGAAACTATTGATCATATACAGTAGTGACCACCCTCTATAAATATTACTGCCGTGACTCTCCTCATACTATACTGCAATCCTCTCTCTCTCGTTTGAACTTTAATCCAAGTTTTCTTGCTAGATTTCTGCTAATTTAGCATGGCTTCACCAATTAACGTCTCTAAATGGACACCTAGTCCAACTCCTACAAACTCATCACACCATGAGACCCTGAAAAGTGTGAAAAGTGATGATTTGGGGATCGATAGCTTCACCTCTGAAGAGGGTGGTATGTCCAACAGCATCAAAAATAATTTCCCACCTATCACTCGCTCTTCCTTTCCATCGTCTCAACGAAATGTCTCAGAAATAAAGAACTCAATAGAGTTGGAACCAGTTCAATTGCCGAACCGGGGAGAAAAAAGTTTTGCTACAATGGGTCCGAATGGGGATGGCGTTTCCTTGACTTGGGAGGATCTATGGGTGACAGCTTCCAATGGAAAAATCGGCAGTCAATCGATCCTTCAAGGTCTCACTGGATATGTCCAACCTGGTGAGGTCTTGGCCATCATGGGTCCTTCTGGTTGTGGCAAGTCAACTCTTCTAGATGCTTTAGCGGGTAATCAAATCAAATGGCTATCGCAGAGCCGTTCTATGATACATTTGCAGGATCTTTCTTCTCTTCTTTCTCTTATTTTGCTCGGTTAAGAGCTTGGAATGGAACCAATTGCAAGGAGATTTAACTTACTAAGACTTTGCATGGGACCAATTTGCAGGGAGATTAAGCTCAAACACAAAACAATCAGGAGAGGTACTTGTCAATGGTCGAAAACAAACGCTTGCTTTCGGGATGACGGTGAGTGAATTGGACCCTTCTCTTCAAAGATGAGTCACATCACTAGTAATTTTTTCATCGAGGCCGTTTTAACGGTTAAACGGACTGGGGGTGTTACCGTTTAGACGGCTGTTAAAACTGATTGAAACGCCCAGGGCAAAAATGGAAAAAAATAGAATTTAACGGATTTTAATGATTTTAACGGAAAAAAACAGAAAAAATTGTGCTGAAATTCAAATTTTGAAATTTGAAAATTAAAAAAAAATGGAATTAAATGGATTTTAACGGATTTAACGGCCGTTTGTTTCACAAAATTTTCCAGAATTAAACAACCGTTTAAACGATTTTAACGGCCGTTAAAACAAAAAAACGGCCATTTTTTTCAAAACCGATAA
This sequence comes from Euptelea pleiosperma, assembly GCA_035048495.1. NCBI lineage: Eukaryota > Viridiplantae > Streptophyta > Magnoliopsida > Ranunculales > Eupteleaceae > Euptelea > Euptelea pleiosperma. Next base: position 27,551,921 of record CM068542.1, on the reverse strand, counting down.
AACGTGTTTAAACGGTTTTAACGGAAACGGGCTTGGGGCGTTACCGTTTAACCGTTTAAACGGCCGTTTTTAAAACCATGGTCAAAACTGTTGGTCACCGGAACTGATCCTTTAACTTATGGTAATTTTTCGCTCATCCAATTCAATGGTATTTTTCTTTAATTAATGTAGGCTTATGTGACTCAAGATTATCCTCTAATGACGACGCTAACCGTCAGAGAAGCCATATACTACTCTGCTCAGCTTCAACTACCAGACTCCATGCCGAGATCCGAGAAGCTAGAGAGAGCAGAGACGACAATTAGGGAGATGGGCTTGCAAGATGCCATGAACACAAGAGGAGGGTCGGGCGACAAAGGCCTTAGTGGCGGGCAAAAGAGGAGAGTCACCATTTGCATCGAGATCTTAACCCGCCCGAAACTTCTCTTTCTAGACGAACCCACAAGTGGACTTGATAGTGCAGCATCATACCATGTCATGAAACGAATTGTAGAGCTTGCTCAACAAGACGGAAGGACTGTCATCGCATCCATCCATCAACCTAGCAGTGAAGTCTTTGAGCTCTTCCACAATCTTTGTCTCCTCTCCTCGGGTAGAACAATTTACTTCGGTTCCGCTTCTGCAGCGAACAAGGTAATTTAGGATATATATCACTATATGATTCTTACTTTAAATTTTCTGTTTAGTTGAAGACACAAGTTTTACCACTAATAATTCTTACTTTCAATTTGTAATTTAGTTTTTTGCATTGAATGGTTTCCCATGCCCAACTATGAGGAACCCGTCTGATCATTTCCTTAGAACAATTAACAAAGACTTTGATAAGGCAAGAAGTCCTTTTATCCAGAACTCCTTAAGAGTCTTCTCTGCAACGACATATCTTCGATACTTAAATTTCCTGGTTGTTTCCATTAGGACATTGAACAAGGTTTTGGTGGGTCGACAACCACGGAGGAAGCGATCGACATTCTCCTCAAGTCGTATAAGTCATCTGAGACTTGCTGGCAAGTTGGAAGACGGGTAGCAGAGATATGTAGAAGGGTACGTATGCAAGCAACTGAATTTATCCACCACAATATTTGTTTAAAGCAATGAATTTAATATTGTGGATGATTAGGACCACCTGATGTTTAGAAGATATACTCAAGAGGCTTGTTGTTTTGAAGGAAGGAACAATGTTTGAGAATAAGGGAAGCCAAGCTAGCTTCATTACCCAGTCCCTCATTCTTACAAGAAGATCCTTCGTCAACATGTATCGGGATCTTGGCTACTACTGGTTGCGATTTGCAATTTATATTGCACTGTGTTTATGTTTGGGCACCGTCTATTACGACATTGGCCACAGTTATGGCTCAATTCAGGTAAGATGGTCAAGATGGAGAGTATAGGAATATCCTCTCTTACCATGACTAACAAAAAGAAAACATAGCAATATCTATTGATTGTTCCAAACAAATGAACCATGTAAATGCCATAAATAACAATTTATAGAGTGCATTATATATCTTGTAATTAACATCAGTTCTGAGCTTTTCAGGCTAGATGTTCGATGCTCATGTTCATGGCTACACTCATGACATTCATGGCAATTGGTGGATTCCCTTCTTTTGTTGAGGACATGAAGGTGCCCATCTCCCTAAACTTCATTAATCTATCTCTAACGTTGTTTGTGCTTTAACTTGAATGACCATTAGATCAACTTAATATGCCATTTTCTTTCTGTCGGTATGATGGGGTTAGGTGGGACCTCTACCAAAATCTATATAACAAGTGACAGTGGTTGTCTCTTCACTTATACCCCTTCTTATAGGCTTCAATAAAGCAGAGCCGAGATCTTATCGCCCAACTAGGTGCCGTGGTCACAGGCCACCCACTAGTTTAATAACATAATACAATATTACAATATTACAAGCTTCAATCTGCGCTAGCATCCTCAAGAAATACACAAAAGTTTCATAAGGAACTAAGGAGAATACATCACAAAATTGCTAGAAAGAACAAGAGTCGAAAACACAAGATCTCCTCCCCTATTTGTTTCCCTCCAAACATGTATTATATTCCAAAATAAAATCTGTCAAGGTCTTGAAGTATAGATCTTAAGTATCTTTTAGGGCGCCAAGGCCAAGGAGTCTGTCTGAATGCAGGGAGTAGAAATATTATTTGTAAAACTAGTTATATATGTGCCTTTTTATTGCCAAAAACTCAATCAAATAAATGGGGAAATATTTTGGAATATGGGGAGTGATATGCGCCGGATCAGAGCCATTCCTTGACAATTTCTAAAGATGCATTCGATGTAAGCACTATCTTTTTTGATAGATTCATCTATATTGAGAATTTGAGAGCCCAAACATCAGTACACCATGGTACACTCGAAGGAAGGGACACGAACAATATGGATATGCTAATTAGCTAGACATATCTGTCGTGCAATCTGATTATCTTCAAAAATTGCCTAGGATGATATACATATTTAACCCTAATATCATTCATATAGCCGCTTTGAGGATTTTGCTAGGGTAGCGCTTTGGCAACTTGCTGAAATATTCTATCATTTCTTTCAGCCCATATATGATAAATGTTAGCACAAAAGGGTCCCTTCACAAGATTAATTAGCCCTATTTTTGTTATTAGCAATGACAACTCTTTATTCCATCCTCGATTGAATTCTTTTTTAAAATGTTCCAACGACAATAATGTTAATCTTTGTTTTACTTTAGTTCATTTTTAAATTCAGATCTTTGGAAGAGAAAGATTGAATGGGCACTATGGTGTTGCTGCTTTCGTTGTGGGCAATTCGCTTTCTTCCATTCCCTACTTGTTTATAATCTGTCTGATTCCTGGAGCCATGGCTTATTACCTTGTTGGCCTTCAGAAAGGAATTGATCATTTTGGTTACTTTGCTTTGCAACTTTTAGTGTGTACGATGTTGGTTGAGAGCCTAATGATGACCGTCGCAAGTTTCGTGCCAAATTACCTCATGGGCATAATTACAGGAGCTGGAATTCAAGGGGTGATGATGTTAAATGGTGGTTTCTTTCGAGTGTCGAGTGAGCTCCCCAAGATTTTCTGCAGATATCCAATGTACTACATTGCCTTCCATACATACGCAAATAAAGGATTCTACAAGAATGAATTTGAAGGGCTAACTTTCCCTAATATTCAAGCACATCCGGCCACCATCACTGGTGAAGAAGTTTTGAGAGATATCTGGAAAATGAATATGGGCTACTCTAAATGGGTTGATATTTCTATCTTGTTAGGGATGGTGGTTCTATATAGACTCATGTTCTTTGGTATTATAAAGACTGAAGAAAAGGTAAAGCCCATTATTAGAGCTCTCCTAGCTCTCCCTTCCAAGAACGCGAAAAAGATCATGGAGAATCCCTCCGCTACACCTTTACATGAAGCAACTCTGTAGTAGGTTTATGTTCCTTCATCCTTGATTGAAATGTGAACATAAACTTGGCGTTTGGTATATATGAAGTGTTTGTTTCTTATCAACAATGTAACTGTAAATGATGTATCTACCTACACTTATAGTGTATGGCACAATAGAAATTCATTTTTAACTTCCAAATATTCTTCTGTTCCAGCTTTGCAACCCGAGATTATTGCAACTAGAGCACTTGATACCTTGATTTCCCTTACTAGGATCCATTGATTAATGGTGGGTTAACGTTCAGCCGTTTTGGTGGATTGGGCACATGTTCAATAATATACCCATTTGAGTTTATGGCAAATGGTATTGGAGTTGATGAACGTATCCATTCCCTTTTAGAGAGAGTGAGAGTGAGGAAGGGATAACCACCCATTTTGATGGAGTTGATGAAGACGCGAGAGTCGGCCATTATGGTGGTGGTGTTAGGTACAGCGTCGGCATCCAGCTGTATTAAGCGATTGATAGTTGATCAATTGGATGAGAGAGAGAGAGCAGTTCTATTAATGGCGTGTTTGATTGCAGAGAAATTTTTTTGGAGCAAATACATCTGGGAAATGCCTTACATGGCTGATTGATTGCAAATGGGAACACTAATTATTTCAATCATGTGAGAAAATAAAGACATATTTTCAGGTGGAAATGAATTCTCACCTATCTGGATGGGAAATGAATTCTGGGAAAATTATCCAGATTTAAATGGCTTGGTAGGAAAAATTATACAGATTTAAAATGGCTATCTACCAATGGACAGTTGTGTATTCCCAAGGAAAATGCAACTTTCCCACTTGGAAATCAAATATGCCATGTGTCACACTTTAAGAGGACACTGACTGTATGGATGTTTGGCAATCCCTAGGTGGACCTACAAACCAAAAATCAACGTGAATGGTGATTTCAAACCTCGCGATCGTGTATCCCAAAAATGATCGATAATGATCAAATTTCCATGGTTAAAATCAACCCATGAACATGGCTCCAATCCAATGCTTAGAAATCACTAATCAAGGTGATTTTTGGTTTGTAGATCCACCTAGGGATTGGCAAAACATCCATACGGTCAGTGTCTCTAAAAATGTGCCATGTGTCTCATATTGTGGGCGGTTACTGATTAGCCAAGTTTTACTCTGCTTAGAGAGAGATTTTTCTTTTTGGGTGTGCCTCGAACATGAGTCCACCCAACAGAAAATAGTGTGTACGAATATGCGGTCCCTTAAATGACTAGTCTACTAGAGAGCTATAATACTAATGGGTTTTGAATCCAAAACCTTTTGGTGTTTTTAAAAGTTTCAAATCCCTTTGCTTTTTGGAGGTAACTTTATAAGATTGAATTAAAATTTTGGTGGAAAATTTTTAGTGAGTTTTGTTATTTTTCTTTGAATCTTTAATCCCACATTGCTTGTGAGGAGATTGGAACCTAAGGGTTCCACCCTTGGGCATCCAAAATTTATGCCACATGGGCACAATTTTGCAAAATCAAATATCTTAAAACAAACACACGTCCCTATGTTTTATTTAGCTAAGGGTAAAAAGTAATTAGAACAAAACGTGCTTATTGGTAGACTCAACCTTAAGTAGTCTATTGAGTCCCTTTTAGCATGTATCGAATTTTTAGTAACTATAATATATTGGACAATGGCAGCTATATATTAAATATATTGATTCTCTTTCAAAACATACCAAAGTTTTTATTTTCGAAATTTTAAAGTAGAACGTATAAAACACATATAAGCCGTATACCGCATATTTGCCGTTTAATGAATTTTTGACCAAATATTTAACCGAATTTTTGAAACCCAAAATCGAATAAAACTTGAATTTTTCCCGTAACGACTTTTTGCCGTATTACAAGTTGCTAACAAGGACATGAACCTTTCTAAAAAATAAAAACAGATCATTTAATGAGAGGACATCTAATGATTTTTTTTTTTTTTTTGTGGTGTTTTACATTTGTTTTTTCTTTAAGCATTTAATAAAGTGCAGAGGGGAGCTAAACCAACTCCCCATGTGTTTGGGTTTCCAACTTTGTGGCATTTCTTTCTTTCCTAAAATTGTCAAATACTAAATTATCATCACATATGCTTTCAAAACGTTATTATTTGATTCACGGTGCGGAATTTTCTATGGTTGGAACTTAGAAAGTATGTGATGACGTGCTGCAATGTCATCTAAAGATCTATATTAACATCTTCTAGGCGTGTCCACATTTGAATAAACAAAGGCGATGTGGTAGAAAACTCGTCAATGGTACACGACACATAATCACGTAACATTCAAACCTATTCATATTGGTCAAGAGATAGATAAATAGACACATCCCATTACACTGATTGACGGTTCACTCTAACTGAAAGGTTTTATTATTTTCTTTGACGTTAAGTCAAGACAATGGACTCATATGACTGTCGAGGTACATGTGGTGTTGAATTCTACTCATCAAGGTTTAAAGGAGGCCGTTTTAACGGTTAAACGGACGGGAGGCTTTACCATTTAAAAGGATTGAAACGGCAAGGGGAAAAAATGGAAAAAAATGGAATTTAGCTGTTTTAAAAGGCCGTTTTTTTTTATTTTTTATTTTAACGGCCATTAAAATCATTTAAACAGCCGTTTAATTCTGAAAATTTGTGAAAAAAATGGCCGTTAAATCCGTTTAATTCCCTTAAAATTAATCCATTTCTCTGGTGGAAAATTATCTACCGTCCTTTCAGAAATTTATTATTTGGGTCACCACGTGTGAAATTCTTGACCACTTTGGACAAAGGAGATGTGGTGGAGAACTCTTCCATGGTCAATAAAACTTGCATGACGATCGCTGGTCTGGTATATACCACGCCATCCCCAATACCACTGAGCCTGAGCCTTTTTTTTTTACAAACAAACTTGAGTTAAAAGAGTTAGTGAGAGGAGCCGGCCGGTGTCCTAGTAAAGCCGCGCGTCAATGGTATGGTGGATGGTCTGCGCTAGTCACACAAGTTTTACGTGGAAGATATGTAATCTCCTTACATCTTTTTACATCGGATTCATAATTATTTTATTATTTGTTTTCATGTTTATAATTCATTGATAGTGATAGAAAGGTTCGCAGACTCGCAGGGGTTTGGGCTCATCAAGAAGTATCGTGTTAAGTTAGCATTCCTCGTTGTCTTCTTTGTCTTGCATTTTTGTTTCATCTTTGTATATAGTATATACTAGTTTGTAGCAAGCGCACGATTCACAAAAATTTATAGTGCATGTGAGATGCATGCATCAAGTTTAGCACACATTTTATGGAGGAAGCATGCCAATTTTTAGGTACATAGCAACTCAGACGCTATGAGCACCCGCTTGGAAGGTTGGGCAGTGGCACTAGGGAGGCAATAGCCATTTTTTTTTTTTTGGAATTTGTGACATACCCCATGCCCCCCAACCCCCAACCCCCACAATTTGAAAAAGCTGACATATCCCCCTATGGCCCAGTTTACCGTCTATGACCGTTAGTTGACTCAATTTGACCTACAATTATTTTTCTGAAGGATGAAACTATCCTTGTCTCCAATCTTCAAACAAGTGTTTGAAGGATGGACTGTGAGCTTTTGGATCAAGAGGAAAAAATATGGAAGTCGAAATCTTTTGCCTTTTTGTTGGATTTTATGGAAAGGGAGGGATGTTGCAATAACTCCAGCAAACTTTTTGTTTTTCTCCCCCCTTATGGATTTTGAAGTGGTGTTCGGCGGCAATGAGCTCCAATAGATTGGTCTCTGGATATGGGCAGCCAATGTCCAAACCACCAGAGTCTCTTGGTAGGCTCTCCACTACAACTGTTTGATTTGGCACACCAAGATTGAAGAAAGGGATAGTTTTTTCAATTTAAAAAAAATATTGTTGGTCAAATTTAGTCAACGGACGGTCATAGATGGTAAACTTGGGGTGGGGGTATGTCAAAAATTCCATGTTTTATAAGAAACACGACTCCCAAGAGGGGGCACAAAGAGGGGGCCGCAAATCTTGTATAGATTGAGTTATTCTAACAAAATAACGTTAAATCGAAAATAACTAATAGGTATAGCAGCCGTTATTTTTCATTATAATTGGGGCATGTTAGCACATAGATTGGCAACTTGTTGAATTTGGAAATGGCTCAGGCTCCAGTTACCACACTAAAATGACAGGCTCCGGTTACAAGATACGATATGAGCTACGTGGTACACTCTTAGAGGATTCTGACCGTATGAATGTTTGTCCAATCCCTAAGTGGACCTACAAACCAAAAATCAGCTAGATTAGTGATTTGTAAGCGTTGGATTGGACTTATTTTCATTGGGTGATCTCAACTGTGGGAATTTGAGCAATATTTGAGGTACAAAGATCCAATGTCTAGAAATCACTAATTAGTATGATGTTTGGTTTGTAGGTCCACCTAAAAGAGTGACACGTGGCTCATATTGTGTCCTGTAACCAGAGCCTATCATTTTAGGGCGGTAACTGAAGCCCGACCATTTGGAAAGGGATAGGATATTGGCACCCGCATTTTCTCTCAATAAACCCAAAAATCCCCCTCCCTCCTTTTTTACTCGTCACACCCATAAAAGAAGAAGAAGAAGAAGAAGAAGAAGAAGTCCAAAAAAATTGAAAAAAAAAAGAGGAGAAGAAAAAGAAGAAGAAGAAGAAGAGGATATGTACAAATGAATTGATGGCGTAGAGTGCAGGGTAACGTAATTCTTTGATTACGGACTATTTGCAAAATGTTTACAATAGACTAGCGATTTTTTTCTTCAATTTGGTGGTGATATGTACAAATGAATTGATGGCAGCATTCATGATTGTAGTTGAAACAATTGATTGATCATTATACAGTAGTGACCACCCTCTATAAATACTACTGCCGTGACTAGTGACCACCCTCTATAAATACTACTGCCGTGACTCTCCTCATACTACACTGCAATCCTCTCTCTCTCTCGTTTGAACTTTATTCCAAGTTTTCTTGCTAGATTTCTGCTAATTTAGCATGGCTTCACCAATTAACGTCTCTAAATGGACACCTAGTCCAACTCCTACAAACTCATCACGCCATGAGCCCCTGAAAAGTGATGATTTGGGGATCGATAGCTTCACCTCTGAAGAGGGTGGTATGTCCAACAGCATCAAAAATAATTTCCCACCTATCACTCGCTCTTCCTTTCCATCATCTCAACGAAATGTCTCAGAAATAAAGAACTCAATAGAGTTGGAACTAGTTCAATTGCCGAACTGGGGAGAAAAAAGTTTTGCTACAATGGGTCCCAATGGGGATGGCGTTTCCTTGACATGGGAGGATCTATGGGTGACAGCTTCCCATGGAAAAATCGGCAGTCAATCGATCCTTCAAGGTCTCACTGGATATGTCCAACCTGGTGAGGTCTTGGCCATCATGGGTCCTTCTGGTTGTGGCAAGTCAACTCTTCTAGATGCTTTAGCGGGTAATCAAATCAAATGGCTATCGCAGAGCCGTTCTATGATACATTAGCAGGATCTTTCTTCCCTTCTCTCTCTTATTTTGCTCATTTAAGAGCTTGGAATGGAACCAACTGCAGGGAGATTTAACTTACTAAGACTTTGCATGGGACCAATTTGCAGGGAGATTAAGCTCAAACACAAAACAATCAGGAGAGGTACTTGTCAATGGTCGAAAACAAACGCTTGCTTTCGGGATGACGGTGAGTGAATTGGACCCTTCTCTTCAGGATGAGTCACACCACTAGTATGTGGACCACATGTAAGCAATTGACGCATCCTTCAAAATATTAATAACATGGTTGGATGATCTTGATTCTTAACTATTCAATTTTTTTAAGGAGTTTTTTCTACTTGCCCCTAGGTTGTATTTGTAAACTACCCCCTGCATTCTGGTATTTTGCAAATATCACCTATATTTTGTAGATTCTTGTACATCCCCCCTTCCATTTTCAGTTAATTGAAAGGGCATAAAATAATTTTGTTGAAAACCCTTACTCTCTCTAGTACCTACCCTAGTTGTTAAATTCGCTATTAATTCACGAGTTAATTACTTTTAGGGCATAGCCCAACTATATGGCCCGAACACATCTAAAAAAATATATAATTTACGATTTTATAAGAGTTCACGAGTAGAACACAAATATGGCCTTTTTGTAATTAATTAATTCAGCCGATTTAATCAGGTTCCAAAACGATAAAAAAAAAAAATTGAAGCAAAAAAAAATTAAAAAACTTAATGATCCCATGGACCCTAACCTGTTTTGTTCTTGTCTCTCTCCCCCATCCCACCACCCTCCCGATGCACTGTCTCTACCACACACTCTTTTGCTCTCGTCTCTCTCCCCCATCCCACCACCCTCCCGACGCAATATATGTCTCTACCACACCCTCTTTTGCTCTTGTCCCCATCCCACCACCTGCCCTATGCAATGTCTCTACTACACGGCTCCAACTTTAATTTACAACTCTAATTTAAGTTGTCATCAATTGCCAATCAGGTTAGATCTCTCTCTCTCTCCCCCTCTCTCATTCTTTAAAAGGTAAAATCGAAGACTTATTAAGGCATGTGGAGGCCGAAAAAGACAAGAGAAAACACCCCCAACCTCAGAAAGCAACCCAGCCCCCACAACCGTCTCAAATCCACCCTTTAAGAGACGGCCAATTGAACACCACATCCTCGAACCTGAGTCCCCACCCCACATCATACAATTTCAGCCAAGGAAGGAAAATACCCTTAATCTCCAACATGAGAGTTCCAAAGTAAGAACATCTCCCCCCTCGAAGACCCTGTTGTCTCTCTCTCTCTCTCTCTCTCTCACAGTCCTTTGAACCTGTTTATTTATTTCTTCTTTTGGATAAACTATAGCTAGATCATCCTTCTTTCCTGCATAAAATGGTATAAGAATGTCAAATAGAATTAATTGGACACCGTATGGTAGATTTGCCACTGTATTTCTGAGTCTCATGTGATAAATGGTGAACTTCACTTAAATGGTTACAAAAATTCTGATTTTGTCTAAGGATGAGCACCATACCTCATATCATACACATTATCAACTGACTCTTCAGTGGGGACAGCCCAACTGGTGGCCTAGAAATCATAACTGCCACAGATTGAATTGTGTCGATTGGTGAGTCTATGGTCACATACACAGATTGGGTGTAGGGTTTACCAAGGTGTTTTATCACAATCTTTCATTTTAACTTGGGGCCGGGTTCCGGTGACCAACAGTTTTGGCCAACACCTTGGTGTCCCCTCGTAGAAGATGAATCAATGGCTAATTTTTGGTGAGGATGATCCCCTCACCATATAGATAACCCCAACAAAAAATCGGCCCACACTAAAATTTCTAACCCCGTTAAATGTGGTTTACAAGTTACACGGTGAAAGTTGACGGTCCATAATTCTTCAACTTCTAAACCAGTCTCTGAATATCAGAATGATTTGAATTTTTGTGAGGATGATCTCCTCACAATAGAGATCGTCCTCACCAAAAATAAGCCATTTATTCATCTTCTATGAGGGTACACCAAGGTGTTGGTCACCGGAACCCGATCCTTTAACTTATGGTAATTTTTCGCCCATCCAATACAATGGTATTTTTTTTTAATTAATGTAGGCTTATGTGACTCAAGATGATCCTCTAATGACGACGCTAACCGTCAGAGAAGCCATATACTACTCTGCTCAGCTTCAACTACCAGACTCCATGCCGAGATCCGAGAAGCTAGAGAGAGCAGAGACGACAATTAGGGAGATGGGCTTGCAAGATGCCATGAACACAAGAATAGGAGGGTGGGGTGACAAAGGCCTTAGTGGCGGGCAAAAGAGGAGAGTCACCATTTGCATCGAGATCTTAACCCGCCCGAAACTTCTCTTTCTAGACGAACCCACAAGTGGACTTGATAGTGCAGCATCATACCATGTCATGAAACGAATTGTAGAGCTTGCTCAACAAGACGGAAGGACTGTCATCGCATCCATCCATCAACCTAGCAGTGAAGTCTTTGAGCTCTTCCACAATCTTTGTCTCCTCTCCTCTGGTAGAACAATTTACTTTGGTTCCGCTTCTGCAGCGAACAAGGTAATTAAGGATATATATATATATATCACTATATGATTCTTACTTTAAATTTTCTGTTGAAGACACAAGTTTTACCACTAATAATTCTTACTTTCAATTTGTAATTTAGTTTTTTGCGTTGAATGGTTTCCCATGCCCAACTATGAGGAACCCGTCTGATCATTTCCTTAGAACAATCAACAAAGACTTTGATAAGGCAAGAAGTCCTTTTATCCAGAACTCCTTAAGAGTCTTCTCTGCAACCACATATCTTTGATACTTAAATATCCTGGTTGTTTCCATTAGGACATTGAACAAGGTTTTGGTGGGTCGACAACCACGGAGGAAGTGATCGACATTCTCGTAAAGTCTTATAAGTCATCTGAGACTTGCTGGCAAGTTGGAAGACGGGTAGCAGAGATATGTAGAAAGGTACGTATGCAAGAACCTGAATTTATCCTCCACAATATTTGTTTAAAGCAATGAATTTAATATTGTGGATTATTAGGACCACCTGATGTTTAGAAGATATACTTAAGAGGCGTGTTGTTTTGAAGGAAGGAGCAATGTTGGAGAAGAAGGGAAGCCAAGCTAGCTTCATTACCCAGTGCCTCGTTCTTACAAGAAGATCCTTCGTCAACATGTATCGGGATCTTGGCTACTACTGGTTGCGATTTGCAATTTATATTGCACTGTGTTTATGTTTGGGCACCGTCTATTATGACATCGGCCACAGTTATGGCTCAATTCAGGTAAGATGGTCAATATGGAGAGTATAGGAATATCCTCTCTTACCATGACTAACAAAAAGAAAACATATATAGCAATATCTATTGATTGTTCCAAACAAATGAACCATGTAAATGCCATAAATAACAATTTATAGAGTGCATTATATATCTTGTAATTAACATCAGTTCTGAACTTTTCAGGCTAGATGTTCGATGCTCATGTACATAGCTACACTCATGACATTCATGGCAATTGGTGGATTCCCTTCTTTTGTGGAGGACATGAAGGTGCCCATCTCCCTAAACTTCATTAATCTATCTCGAACGTTGTTTGTGCTTTAACTTGAATGACCATTAGATCAACTTAATATGCCATTTTCTTTCTGTCGGTATGATGGGGTTAGGTGGGACCTCTACCAAAATCTATATAACAAGTGACAGTGGTTGTCTCCCCACTTATACCCCTTCTTATAGGCTTCAATAAAGAAGAGCCGATATCTTATCACCCAACTAGGTGCCGTGGTCACAGGCCACCCACTAGTTTAATAACATAATACAATATTACAATATTACAAGCTTCAATCTGCGCTAGCGTCCTCAAGAAATACACAGAAGTTTCATAAGGAACTAAGGAGAATACATCACAAAATTGTTAGAAAGAACAAGAGTCGAAAACACAAGATTTCCTCCCATGTTTGTTTCCCTCCAAACATGTATTATATTCCAAAATAAAATCTGTCAAGGTCTTGAAGTATAGATCTTAAGTATCTTTGAGGGCGCCAAGGCCAAGGAGGCTGTCTGAATGCAGAGAGTAGAAATATAATTTGTAAAACTAGTTATATATGTGCCTTTTTTTATTGCCAATAACTCAATCAAATAAATGGGGAAATATTTTGGAATATGGGGAGTGATATGCGCCGCATCAGAGCCATTCCTTGACAATTTCTAAAGATGCATTCAATGTAAGCACTATCTTCTTTGATAGATTCATCTATATTGAGAGCCCAAACATCAGTACACCATGGTACACTCGAAGGAAGGGACACGAACAATATGGATATGCCAATTAGCTAGACATATCCGTCATGCAATCTGATTATCTTCAAAAACTGCCTAGGATGATATACATATTTAACCCTAATATCATTCATATAACCGCTTTGAGGATTTTGCTAGGCTAGCGCTTTGGCAACTTGCTGAAATATTCTATCATTTCTTTCAGCCCATATATGATAAATGTTAGCACAAAAGGGTCCCTTCACAAGATTAATTAGCTCTATTTTTGTTATTAGCAACGATAACTCTTTATTCCATCCTTGATTGAATTCTTTTTTAAAATGTTCCAACGACAATAATGTTAATCTTTGTTTTACTTTTGTTCATTTTTAAATTCAGATCTTTGGAAGAGAAAGATTGAATGGGCACTATGGTGTTGCTGCTTTCGTTGTGGGCAATTCGCTTTCTTCCATTCCCTACTTGTTTATAATCTGTCTGATTCCTGGAGCCATGGCTTATTACCTTGTTGGCCTTCAAAAAGGAATTGATCGTTTTGGTTACTTTGCTTTGCAACTTTTAGTGTGTACGATGTTGGTTGAGAGCCTAATGATGACCGTCGCAAGTATCGTGCCGAATTACCTCATGGGCATAATTACAGGAGCTGGAATTCAAGGGGTGATGATGTTAAATGGTGGTTTCTTTCGAGTGTCAAATGAGCTCCCCAAGATTTTCTGCAGATATCCAATGTACTACATCGCCTTCCATACGTACGCAAATGAAGGATTCTACAAGAATGAATTTGAAGGGCTAACTTTCCCTAATATTCAAGCACATCCGGCCACCATCACTGGTGAAGAAGTTTTGAGAGATATCTGGAAAATGCATATGGGCTACTCTAAATGGGTTGATATTTCTATCTTGTTAGGGATGGTGGTTCTATATAGACTCATGTTCTTTGGTATTATAAAGATTGAAGAAAAGGTAAAGCCCATTATTAGAGCTCTCCTAGCTCTCCCTTCCAAGAACGGGAAAAAGATCATGGAGAACCCCTCCGCTACACCTTTAGATGAAGCAACTCTGTAGTAGGTTTATGTTCCTTCAACCTTGATTGAAATGTGAACATAAACTTGGCATTTGGTATATATGAAGTGTTTGTTTCTTATCAACAATGTAATTGTAAATGATGTATCTACGTACACTTATAATTAATATTGCTTTTGGGTTAATTTAGATTGAAGTTCATAGAAATTCATCTTTAACTTCCAAATATTCTTCAGTCCCAGCTTTGCAACCCGAGATTATTGCAACTAGAGCACTTGATACCTTGATTTCCCTTACTAGGATCCATTGAATGGTGGGTTAACGTTCAGCCGTTTTGGTAGATTGGGCACATGTTCAATAATATACCCATTTGAGTTTATGGCAAAAGGTATTGGAGTTGATGAACGTATCCATTCCCTTTTAGAGAGAGTGAGAGTGAGGAAGGGATACCACCCATTTTGATGGAGTTGATGAAGACGCGAGAGTCGGCCATTATGGTGGTGGTGTTAGGTACAGCGTCGGCATCCAGCTGTATTAAGCGATTGATAGTTGATCAATTGGATGAGAGAGAGAGAGCAGTTCTATTAATGGCGTGTTTGATTGCAGAGAAAAATTTTCGGAGAAAATACATCTGGGAAATGCCTTAAATGGCTGATTGATTGCAAATGGGAACACTAATTATTTCAATCATGTGAGAAAATAAAGACGTATTTTCAGGTGGAAATAAATTCTCACCTATCTGGATGGGAAATGAATTCTGAGAAAATTATCCAGATTTAAATGGTTTGGTAGGAAAAATTATACAGATTTAAAATGGCTATCTACCAATGGACAGTTGTGTATTCCCAAGGAAAATGCAATTTTCCCACTTGGAAATCAAATATGCCATGTGTCACACTTTAAGAGGACACTGACCGTATGGATGTTTGGCTAATCCCTAGGTGGACCTACAAACCAAAAATCAACGTGATTGGTGATTTCAAACCTTTCAATCTTGTATCCCAAAAATGATCGATAATGATCAAATTTCCATGGTTAAAATCAACCCATGAACATGGCTCCAATCCAATGCTTAGAAATCACTAATCAAGGTGATTTTTGGTTTGTAGATCCACCTAGGGATTGGCAAAACATCCATACGGTCAGTGTCTCTAAAAATGTGCCATGTGTCTCATATTGTGAGCAGTTACTGATTAGCCAAGTTTTACTCTGCTTAGAGAGAGATTTTTCTTTTTGCGTGTGCCTCGAACATGAGTCCACCCAACAGAAAATAGTGTGTACGAATATGCAGTCCCTTAAATGACTAGTCTACTAGAGAGCTATAATACTAATGGGTTTTGAATCCAAAACCTTTTGGTGTTTTTAAAAGTTTCAAATCCCTTTGCTTTTTGGAGGTAACTTTATAAGATTGAATTAAAATTTTGGAGAAAAATTTTTAGTGAGTTTTGTTCTTTTTCTTTGAAGCTTTAATCCCACATTGCTTGTGAGGAGATTGGAACCCAAGGGTTCCACCCTTGGGCATCCCAAATTTATGCCACATGGGCACAACTTTGCAAAACCAAATATCTTAAAACACATGCGTGCGCGTGTGCCAAGCCGAGCTAGGTTAGGGTCCCTGGTCCTTAGTCTTGGTCTTGGCCTTGGGCTTGGGATTTATGAAAATCTAATCATCGCTCTCTTCTTGTTTCTTCTATTGTGTTGTGTTTCTGCAACCTGCAAAATGCGCATGCACGTCAAACCATGGTGGGGTCCTTGGACTTGGGCTTGGGTTTGGGTTTAGGCTTGGTCTTAGGTTTGTTCTTGGGCTTTATCATGAAAATCTGATCATCTCTCTCTTCTTGCATCTTCTATTGTACTGTCTCTGCAACTTGCAAAAATACAGAATTATATTTTCTAAGTTCAAAGGATATTAAGTTCCCTTTTATTTGAGAGTAATATCCATTATTAGATAGTACTGAAGGTTTAGATTCTTACCTACCTTCAATTGGCTGTTGAATCCTGGGTGTAGGTGTCCAATCACTGTCAACAACACTCACAAAGTACAGTAGCGAAATAAGCTTTAGGACAGCATGTACAACGTGTGCCTCAGGCTCTACTAAACTGCTAGGTTTACATGTCTCTCTCTTGTAGTTATCTAATTTGAGAATTTGTTTAACTACAAAACAGGGAAGTTGTCTCCCCACTTATACCCCCTCTTATCTATTTCAATAAAGAAGGGCCGAGATCTTATCCCCCAAATGGACGATGGATCTCAATCACTCACACCTGCTTTTGGCAAATGCTTTGACAGGAAGTGCCGAATGCATGGGCCACCCACTACCAATATAACAAGTGACCGTGTTTTTCTTATACCCCATCTTATCTTATATGGCTTCAATAATGAGTGGCTGAGATCCACTATGCTTCATATCGATGGCTGAGATTAACTCCCACCTGATTTTGACAAACACTTTGTCAGAAAGTGCCACAGGCATGGGCCACCCACGCATATAACAAGACAACTCAGTCGTATTCTCTTATCTTATCCTACTTCATAAGATAAAGAGTGGTTGAGATCAAATCCATCCATCTAATGTGGACGGTTAGATTTTAGCCACTCAATCCCCCTCATTTATTCATTCACTCCCACTCATTTGACCTCAATTTATTAAAAATGTGAAATTCAAAATTTGAATTTTAACACCATTATAATGGAAAAAACAGTAACGCCCCAGTCTGTTATACCGTTTGACTGCCAAAAGTACCCAATTTTTTCAAACGCTTTTGTCGGAGAGTGCCATGGGCACGGGCCATTTACTAGTATGTAACAAGGTATACCTGAAAGTGTTTGGCGCCTAAAACTTGTATGACTGCCTCCTAACTGCGAGCTCACAATACGACCCACATGGCACACTTTTAGAGGACTCTGACCATATGGATGTTTGGACAATCCCTGTATGGGCTTACAAGCCAAAAATCAGTGAGGCGTTGGATTTCAGTCATTTTAAAGGGTTGATTTTAAGCGCATGAATTTGAGCATTATTGGCCATTATTTGGGTACAAGGATCCAAAGGTTTTAAATCACTGATTAGGCTGACTTTTTGTATGTAGACCCATAAAGAAATTAGCCAAACCATGGTTTTAAAAACGGCCGTTTAAACGGTTTTAATGGCCGTTTAAAAGGTAACGCCGCAAGCCTGTTTCGTTAAAACGAGTTTTGAATGTTTGAATTTAACGGTCATTTTTTTCGTTTTAATGGCCGTTAAAATCGTTTTAACAGCCATAAATTCTGAAAAATTTTGGGGAAAAAAATGGCTGTTAAATTGCATTTTTTCATTTTTGACCCTGGCCGTTATTTTCCGTTTTAACAGTCGTTTTAACGGTAAAGGCCCCGGTCCGTTATGCCATTAAAACGGACTCCTTTAAACCTTGAGCCAAACATCCATACAGTAGTTAGTCATGTGGCTCGTATTATGGGTGGTCAAAGGGGGTCATATGGCAGTTATACTCCTTTTTGATGTGCAAAGCATCATTTTTGTTACTCGATCACCACAGCCATCTGGGCCCACTAACCGCATGGATGTTTATCCTACCCCTTGGCTGACATTCATACCAAAAATCAGCATGTTTGATTATTTTTAGCCATTGGTTTTAGTAATCAAGAATAATAGTTGAATCCAACGGCTAGAATCACGCCTTAAAAGTACTAAAATCTAATGGCTAGAGATCACCAATTAGGGTGATTTTTGGTGTGTATATTCACAAAGGGGTGGGCAGAACATCCATGACGTTAGTGGGCCCAAATTGTAGCGTTAAGTAACAAAATTTTTGCTTCTGTACACAAAAAAGTTTCAGTTATACTTGTTACATCTTTTTCCAAAATGAGAAACAAAAAAAATGGATTTTTGGAGGGAAAAAACATTAGTGCCGACAATAGTAGCTGCAAAAAGTTTCGTATATAGCTGCAACAAAAATAAACTTGGCTAAAACTAATAGTTAGCGACGAACAAAAGAGTTGCTACTCAAACCTCCACTTTTAGCGGCGAAATACTAAAACTAGCCACCAAATGCAATTGACGCCAAAATATCCCGCCATACAATTAGTGGTACATTTTTACTGCAACATTTGGATTGTCACTAAATATAGCTACGATAACACATTGGCGAAAATCTGGTGACATAAGATTTTCGCCACTAAAAACTCTTTTTAGTGACAATAAATGAACTTCGGCTTAAAAAGTCGCCACTAAAAACTACATTGTTGTAGTGATGCCTAGCGGCATTGGTGGCAGTGGAACCTTAGGGTGCTGGCACTACCGCTCAACTTCTAACTTACACCACACTGAGGCCCTACTTAGTTCACAGCAAATTGAGTGCAATGCACTCACTTGCCACAATTTTGGGATTGCAAGTGATTTGTTGGAGGCATGTAAATGAACTGCCGTGCAAGTGGTTGCCAAGCCCTTGCAAACTCCTTAACAAGCAAGTGCAGCCTAAAAACTGATGCAAGTGGGTGCATTGCATTAGCCCAACATTTTTTCTTCTGAAAAATATTAATAATAATAATAATAACAACAACTGTAATTATCTTTTATTATTATTATCTTTCTATTTTTATTTTTTATTTTTTTTATTTTTGATTATTTTTTATTTTTTGATATAGTTGGTGGGGGCGCTTAACCCCAAGCTTACCCCTCCAAAAAAATAATAGCAATGATAACAAAATAATAATAATAATAATAATAATAATGAAAACAACAATGATAGCAATAATATTACAATAATAATTTTATTGTGTATTTTTTTGTAAAATCAAGAAATGAAATAATCCATTGCATTCATTTGAAATGCATGCCCTACCAACCAATCAGTTAAACTTCATTTGCATCTATTTACAGGGCGAGGGTGAACCAAACAGTTGATTGCAAGGCAAGTCACAAGTCACTGCATTTGTACTAGATTGCAAAATGCACCCAAGTGTAGCGAACCAAGCACGGCCTTAGATACGCCACGTATGCATTAGTTCTCCATTGTGGGGCTGAATGGAACTTCTTTTGTGGCCATGCATGTCCCAAGTATGCATTAACTGCAGCATTTAGTTCATGGTTCACTTCTGGGACCACACGCGCGTGACCCCTACTGATCAGACATTTGAAACATTGAGTAGAACATTGCATGCTGACCAGCTACAATACGAGTCACGTGGCATATTCTTAGAGGACACTGATCATATGGATGTTTGGCCAATCCCTAGGTTGACTGACAAACCAAAAATCAACCTGACCAGTGATTTCAAACCTTTTGATCTTTGTACTCCAAATAATGGTCAAGAATGCTCAAATTTCATGGTTAAAAATCAACGCATGAAAACGACTCCAATCCAACGCATAGGAATCAATAATCAGGCTAATTTTTGCTTTGTATACCCATCTCTATACGATCAGAAATCTCTAAGAATGTGCCATGTGGTTCAGCAGCAACTTTGCTGACCGGCGGCGGTTAGCTACGTTCTAGGTATACGAGTTAAAGTTCCGACAACTTGAAAAAGCAAGAAATCATTGCGAATCGTTGGAATGTCCATATACTAGGGCCCTTCAAAGAGGTCACCTTGTGATTGAACGGCCCAAATTCATTCAAAATTAAGGTTCCAGATTGATGAGATACTGACATATGTACAGTATAGTTTAAGACACCAATTAACTCTATAGTGCCATACACTACGAGTCCGAGAGATGAGATCGTGTACGCCTGGCTTTGGGTAACTTACCTAACACCAAGCTCCTGCTTGGTTCCATGCATGCAATTCGGATGCCATGCAACCACTTGCCACGGTTTTAGGATTACACGTGATTAGTTGGGGGCGTGCAAATGAGTTGCCATGCAAGTGGCTGCCAAGCCCTTGCAAACTCTCTAAGAAAATGGATGCAAACATGTGCAATCCAAAAACTGTGGTAAGGAACTGCAGTGCAACTTACCTGATCAGTATAAAAAATGGCTAAGTCCTGCTTGGTTCGCTGCACTGGGATGCATTTTGCACTCCGGCGCAAATGGGGTGAGTTGCATCATCCATTTTCTTAAAGAGTTTGCAAAGGGATTGGGAACCACATGCACAGCAGCTCATTTAAATGCCCCCAACTAATCACTTGCAATCCCAAAACTGTGGCAAGTGAGTGCATTGCATCCAAATTGGCATTGAATCAAGCAAGGACCAAATCTTGGGCATTTGGTGTCAGGTCTACCTTGTAACATCTTTTCTCTTTGGAGAATTTATTAATCGGCTCCCTGCGTGAAATTCTTCGGCGGTTTTTTTTGAACTATCCATGGTTAATTTCCTCCGTGCACCATCCTAGAGTAGTGGTCGTTGTCCCTAGTCGTCCTTAGGTCCTGTATGTCCAACAAAAGGCTGGGTCAAATATCCATAGTCATTGTTTTCTAAGAGTGTGCCACACGGCACATAAAGCTTCATTCTATTGAGGAATGCGTAGAAATCAATCCATAAAAACTACTCCAATCCAATGCGGTTAATTTTTGGTATGTATATCCATTTAGGGTTGGGCCAAACATCCACTCCGTCGGAAATCTCTAAGAATATGCCTCGTGGCTCATCTTGTGGGTGGTCAGCAACGTTTTTGACCGGCGCGGTCAGCAAAGCTCTACTCATTCAAGTTAAAGTTTGGATAGCTTGAAAAATGCAAAACATCATTGCAAATCGTTGGAAAGTCCATATAGTAGGGCCCTTCAAAGATGTAAACTTGGGATTGAACGACCCAAATTAATGCAAAATTAAAGGATCCAGATTAATGAGAAGGTGACATATGTACTATGTAGGTTAACACACCAATCAACTCTACAGTGCCATACGAGTAAAACTTCTGTCACAGCGTTGTGACAGATGACAGATGTTTCCGTCACAACGCATGATACGAGCCACATGGAACGCTCTTAATGGATGTTGTTGCTGATATGAATGTTTGGCCAGTCCCTCATGTGGACTTCTAAACCAAAAATCAGGCTGAATATTAATTTCTAAGCGATTTGATTGAAGTTATTTTCATGGGTTGATTTTAACTATAAGAATTTTAGCATTATTGAGCGTAATTTGGGTGCAAAGATCCAAAGGTTGTAAATCATTAATCAAGCTGATTTTTGGTTTATAGGTCCACCGAGGGACTGGCCAAACATCCATATGGTCAGTGTCCACTAGGAGTGTGCCACATGGCTCGTATTTTGCATTGTGACAGAAGTTTTACTCGTGCCATACACTACTAGTAGAGTAAAACTTCTGCCACAACAGATTGTGACTGAAGCCGGTCACAACCTACAATACGAGCCACATGGGCACACTATTAGAGGGCGTTGACTGTATGGAGGTTTCCCATGCCCTTGGTGGACCTGCAAACCAAAAATCAGCCTGATTAGTGATTTACATGGATAATCTTTGCACACAAATAACGCTCAACAATGCTCAAATTCCTACGGTTAAAATCAACCCATGAAAATAACTTCAATACACGTGGCACACTCAGTATCCACTAAGAGTGTGCCACGTGGCTCTTATTGTGGGTTGTGACAGGCTTTGTGACAAGTTTTACTCCTTATAATCTAAGATGAGATCCTGTACGCATAACAAACGTGACACCGTGCAAGTCTTCAAATCTACGAAGTGAAACTTCAATCGGTCACAGCCTACAATACGAGTCATATGGCACATTATTAGTGGATGCTGACCTATGGATGTTTGGCCAAACACTAGTTGGACGTACAAACAAAAAATCCAAAGTTATTTATGGTCGAAAACCTAATAAGTAATTTCTAAGCGTTGGATTGAAGTTATTTTCATTGGTTGATTTTAACCTAAGGAATTTGAAAGTTATTTGGGTGCAAAGATCAAAAGGTTGTAAATCACTGATCAGGTTGATTTTTGGTTTGCAGGTCCACATAGTGTGATCAAACAACCATATACAGTCAGTGCACAAACACTTTAATTCTACCTCCACAAATAAAACAAAGCATTAAAAAAAAAGAAAAAGAAAAAAAGATAGATAAGATAGGACTGTTAAAAAAAATGCGTGGCCAGGAGACTTGGCGTTGCCTAACAGGATCTCAATTCAAATTGGAGTTGGCCTACTTTTTGTCGTCGTTGAAGGGAAAACTTTCCCCGAAGACATTAATGTTTGAATTTACGACTCAAAATGCTACGTGGCACAAATTTGGGGCCAGTAAACACATCAATGTTTGGCCACCCTTATGGCCCACACACCGAAAATCAACCTGATTGACGATTTCTAACCATGTTTTAAGCATTTTCGTTGAATCGTACGTTTCTAGACATTGCAGTATTCAATCAGTATTTGTGTAGTCAATACGCTGGGTTTGAAATCACCAATCAAGAGGTGGACCAAAAACATTCACAGGTCTCAAAAGGTGTACTACATGACATTTCAGACTTCAAAGTTCTTACGGAACGCAAACCTTTTCTCCTCGTAGAAAGTCTAAAATGAGATACTCGATTTCTACCGTCCTAAAATATTTTCCCACTCGAATTTTGTCCTATTTCTCGAATTCTTTGTAGCCCCCACAAATCTCACTCTTGATTGTTCATACTTCCCTTTCTCACTTCTCCATTTGGACCCTCAACCGCTCATCACCTAACTTTCCATGCATCTTCCCATTGGAGAAAAACTTCTGTTGTCATCATTACCTTGCCATTGCAAAGGTGACGTACCAATATTCAATACTACAACTAAAGGTGGGGTCATAAAATATTTAAAGCCAAATCCACGTGGCACACCTTTAGAGACTACTGACAGAATTGATGTTTGGTCCATCCCTAGCTAGGTAGACTTACATACCAAAAATTAGCCTGATTAATGATTTCGATCTAATCTTTGGATCTCAATACCCCAAATAATGCTCGTAATCCACGGTTAAAAATAAACCATGTAAAAGACTTTGGTATGTAAATCCAGCAAGAAATGGGCCCAATAAACATCCATAATGTCGTCAGTGGTCTTTTAAGCGTGTGCCACGTGGCTCATATTGTAATCCGTCATCAACGATGATGAAACCCCTACAATCACCACGTGTTACGGGGTCCCTAGTTTTCTTTTTTCAAACATGTGGGTCAAAATGTCAAACATCTACATGCAAGTCTTCACTGTTGGAACCAATGGAGATGTGGTTGGAATTTGTCAGAGTAAAACTTGTGTCACAAGATATTGTGACGCAAGCCGGTCACAGCATTCAATACGAGCCACGTGGCATATTATTAGAGGATGATGACCGTATGGATGTTTGGCCAGTCCCTCGGTGGACTGGTACACAAAAAATCAGCTTGATTAGTGATTTCTAACCGATTTTGTTGAAGTTATTTTCATTGGTTGATTTTAACGGTAAGAATCTGAGCATTATTGAGCGTTATTTGGGTGCAAAAATTCAAAGGTTTTAAATCACTAATCAGGCTGATTTTTGGTTTGTAGGTCCACCGAGGGACTTGCCAAACATCCATACGGTCAGCGCCCTCTGATCGTGTGCCACGTGGCTCATATTGAGTGCTATGACCTGCTTCCCTCACAATTCCGTCACAACATCTTGTGACACAAGTTTTACTCGAATTTGTCCATGATATCAATTATATTAAGGTCTAGATCCTGTACGGCATGTATTTGGGTAGTTACTCGACCCCGTACACCTACTCCTCTTTCAAATTAATTTTTCAATCAGTAAAATATGGCATACGTGGCAAACCAAGATGTGGGAGCGGAAAAATTTTAGATGCAGAGGACTTTGGATGCAGTCAGTGCAGAGGCCTCTTGTGACCCCACATAGCTCATACCAAAAATAAGTTTTTTTGATTGATAATTTGTACCCGTTGGATGAAGTACCAACAAAAAAATGTTTGAATACAACATCAAAAAGTCCCAGCGTACGTACCCAACAAAGTCGGGTTTAACTGAGTTATCTTCTGCGCGTCCTATCAGAGAGACGGAGAGAAGCAGCTGTAGTCATCAAAAAGTTGGACTAATACTTTTCCTGAATCTCCTTCTCCCGTAAAAAAAAGACTCGGGACGGTAATGTGTGACCGACGCTGTTTAAATACTAGAAACGCGCCTCACCCGCTACTCCATTTTAGAGCTAGTAGTGCTATCTCATTATCCACACCTCTCTCTCTCTCTCTCTCTCTCTCTCTCTCTCTCTCTCTCTCTCTCTCTCTTTCTTGAACTTTTAAACAAGTTTTCTTGCTAAATATTCTGCTAAATTTAGCATGGCTTCACCAATGAACGTCCCTAGATGGAGCCCTAGTCCAAGCCCAAAAAGCTCATCAGGCCATGAGCCGATGACAAGCGTGAGAAATAACGATGGTATTGCTTCTGAAGAGGATGGCGTGTCATATAGCATGAAAAATGTTTTCCCATCTCCTCCTCCTCAACCAAGAGTTTCCAACTCTGAACTTAGTTGCGACGATCCAGAAAACAAGAGCTCAATAGATACAGTTGGAATAGGAGACGGCGTTTCCGTGACATGGGAAGATTTATGGGTGACAGCTTCCAATGGAAAAAGCGGCAGTCGATTGATCCTTCAAGGGCTCACTGGATATGTCCAACCTGGTGAGGTCTTGGCCATCATGGGTCCTTCTGGTTGTGGCAAGTCAACTCTTCTAGATGCATTAGCAGGTAATATTCCTTTATCGATATTGTGCTCTAACTCCCAGGTGCATGCGGACCATTTTTTATGTACAGCTCCGAAAGGAAATCCCTTCTGTTTCAATTTTAGACTACTACAGTCATCATTCCAAATGAGTAAATTTTTATGTACAGCTGATTTTGGTTATGCACGTGTTATCATAGATTCATAATTAAACCACCATCTGTACATAGTAGTGTGGGCTCCACATCACTTTCTACAATAGTTACAACTCATGTCCCCCACACACACTGCAACATAAAGATGGCGCCCCTAACTGTACCCGTATACACCTACCTACAGCGAAAATACTCTTTTAACCAAAAGCTGAATCGGAACCGGAACCGAAAACACCGTTTTGGTTCCACATTTTTGGGAACCAATTAAAAAAGAATTGAAACTGGAACCGAATCAAAAATAACAGTTTCAGTGGGTACTTAGCTTTGGACCCTAAAACGATAGAAATCGGAACCGAACAGATAGGAACCACTTATCAGAACCGAAATATAACTAGTGTTAAAATTGTAACATTATCAAGATTTGTACCAACAATCCCATAACCAACTGGAACAAAACTGATAAGAACCGAAAATATCAGTTCCGGTTTTGGGTACCTTAGGAACTGAACCAGAACCAACCCGTTGACACCCTCAAGAGGTATGTGCCATTATGGAAATGGTGTCTGCCAATAATGCATATTTACCGAATGCCCTACTTTGGAGAGGTCGTAGGTTCAATCCCACTTGAGGATGTTAATTAGTAGTGTGTATAGTTGCTAGCATGCCTTGTGGCAGGTGTAGGTAGAGAAAAATTGAATTAGATGTCGCATGACTTAGAGAACTCTGACCGTATGGATGTTTGGGTTGATTTCAACCGTGGGAATTTTAACATTATTGACATTATTTGAGGTACAAAGATCTAAAGGTTTGAAATCACTAATCAAGCTGATTTTTGGTTTGTAGGTCCATCTAGGGATTGGAAAAACATCCATACGGTTAGAGTCCTCTAAGAGTGTGCCACGTGGCCCCTATTTACTCCCCTTCCTGACTCCACCACTGCGCGTGATGGTGATGTTCGATGTCGTACTTGCAGTAGATGACACATAGACATCATAGGTCCTAGCTAGGCTTGTCGAGACTTGGGTCCATATGACACATAAGAGTTGTGGCTTGTCTACCAAGTAGTCGAATGTATATTGGTTTCATTCGGTCTGCCTTAAACTCTCTGATATCGGTCCGCCTCAACTGTTCTGTACTCCCTACACGGACTTCCCCTTGGATTGAAAAAAATAAATAAAAACTCTCTGTACTTGATCTTTTCTAATGAATTTTGGCCTTAGATTTACAAATGTGAGTAGAAGAATCAATTTGATATCCGTTGTAGATTCAAAGTCATTGCTCAAAAATCGTCACCTAGCACCCTATTGGGATAATCCCTTTTTCAAATCACGGGGACCCCATCTCCCATACATACAGGACTGAGGGGGAGGTTCAAGTTACAAACCTTCTTGACGATAGCAAATTTTTTCGATTGCCACGCGCGGTTTCATATTCTGACTAGTTTCAGTCTTTCAACTGTTAGATTGTTATTTATGGTAAAAAATAAATTTGATTGGAAGTTGAGTTTGAAATGATATTGAGAAGAGGAAGAAAGTTTTGTAATGCTGAGACATTTGAGACCAATTGCAGGGAGGTTAGATTCAAACACAAGACAATCAGGAGTGGTCCTCGTCAATGGTCGGAAACAAGTGCTTACTTTCGGGACTTCGGTGAGTTGATATGACCCTTGTCTTGAATTATTAGTCCCAATATTGGACAATTCTTTTATGGTCAGGAATCGCATCGCATCAAATTTTCGCCGCAATTTTAGGATCTTTCTTTTCTTCTTTTTCTTTTAAAGCCAAACAATTTGATTTAGGGTTACAGAACAAGTGGTGATGGCCAGGACTCCGCTCCAGAAAGAAAGCTATAGGTTCTGAGTTCAACTCTCCTTGGGGCCACCCCTGGAAGAGTAACAATAAATGGTTCAGTCCACATCAAATTCTCCCATAACACTTGGCACGTGTGGAGGGTGACTAGCGTGTCCCCGGGGCTAGTAGGCCCTATATGGTGACCACAGACTTGATTTCTAGGAAGGAATTTGTATGTCTCTATGGACATTTATGGGCGAGAATCATTTCTAGAAAACTTATCAAAAGGATAAGCATATAGGGCTTTACTATAAATTTCACTTTGTTTTCTGATATTTTCAAAAGAGACATGCTACGGATATATAACCGGACAAATATATGTGCGGTTGAGGCCATTGACAGCTGGATTCGAAATATCCACACAGTTATTGCCTCGGGGACTGTGTTACTCTAGTATCCAATAGTCAATAGCCTCTCAAACGCACATATTTTTGTCCGGTTATCCATGGGATAAGCATATAGGGCTTTACAATAAATTTCACCTTGTTTTCTGATATTTTCAAAAGAGACATGCCACTACAAGTTATATTTTATAATCGCATTGATTTGTTTCTTTAGGAGATCATGTAGGTGGGACCCATTGAATGGGAGATTCAGAATCTCAGATCCCTTGTATGTATGCAAATGTTCTACTAACGACATTATAACGGTTGTAACTAGGCTTATGTGACTCAAGATGATGCTCTAATAACGACATTAACGGTCAGAGAAGCCGTATACTACTCTGCTCAGCTCCAACTACCAGACTCCATGCCAATATCCGAGAAGATAGAGAGAGCAGAGACAACAATAAGGGAGATGGGCTTGCAAGATGCCATGAACACAAGAATAGGAGGGTCGGGCAAAAAAGGACTCAGTGGTGGGCAAAAGAGGAGAGTGACCATTTGCTTAGAGATCTTAACCCGCCCAAAACTTCTCTTCCTAGACGAGCCCACAAGTGGACTCGATAGCGCAGCATCATACCATGTCATGAAACGAATTGTAGGCCTTGCTCAACAAGATCGAAGAACTGTCATCGCATCCATCCATCAACCAAGCAGTGAAGTCTTTGAGCTCTTCAACAATCTTTGTCTCCTCTCCTCCGGTAGAACAATTTACTTCGGTCCCACTTCTGCCGCGAATGAGGTAATTATTTATCAGTCAAGATCAGGGGACCATAAATTTGATAACAATTTTGGCGTACCCACATGGAAGATGAATCAACGGTTGATTTTTGGCGAGGATATATGATCTCCTCACCATATAGATCACCTCTACAAAAAATAAACTCATTCTGAAATTTCTACCCCTATCAAATGTGGTTTCCAAGTTAATGATAAAAATTTCTAACCCTACGAATATCAGAATGATTTGAATTTTTGTGCCAATGATCTCCTCACCGTAGAGACCATCCTCGCCAAAAATCATCCCATCCCAATTTTTGTTGTCAAAATTTTTGTCCCCTGGCCGTTACCTATATATTCTTATTTGAGTTCATTTTTTATATGCTTTCAATTTTATATTGAGGACACGAATTTTACCACTAATGATTCTTACTTTAAATTTAATGCAGTTTTTTGCGTTGAATGGTTTCCCATGCCCAACTATGAGGAACCCGTCTGATCACTACCTTAGAACAATCAACAAAGACTTTGATAAGGCAAGAAGTCTTTTATTCAGAACTCCTTATGAGTGTCCATCATCTTCTCTACAAGAAAATATCTTTAATACTGAAATTTCTTGATTGTTTTCATTAGGACATTGAACAAGGCTTTGGTGGATCAACTTCTGCAGAGGAAGCGATCGACATTCTTGTACAATCGTACAAGTCATCTGAGACGTGCCGTCAAGTTGGGACAAGGGTAGCAGAGATATGTAAAATGGTATGTAATTAAGAAATTTAATCCATTTTCCATGTTATCATTTTTTTCAAACCTTGCTTTATAAGCAGCGTGCACTCGCGATTTCGATTAGAAGGGGAGAAATATTGTCTAAAAGACATCGATTCTCTTCGAAGCTTGGAGACCATTTGAACAATATCATCTTCTTGACCTTCTTATTGGTTGTTGTTTTATAGGAACGATCGTTGGAAAAGAAGAGAAGCCAAGCTAGCTTCATTACTCAGTCCCTCGTTCTTACAAGAAGGTCCTTTGTGAACATGTATCGGGATCTAGGCTACTACTGGTTACGCTTTGCAATTTACATTGCACTGTGTGTATGCGTGGGCACCATCTTCTACGACCTCGGCTACAGTTATGGTTCAATTCGGGTAAGATGATCAACATGGACAGCAACAATATCCTATCTAGCATAACAACACAGAGAACATAAAGCAATATATATAAATTGATTTTTCCAAATTCTGAACTTTTCAGGCAAGAAGTTCGATGCTCATGTTTATAGCTTCACTCATGACTCTCATGGCAGTTGGTGGATTCCCTTCTTTTGTTGAGGACATGAAGGTTTATTTCAATCTCTATAAACTCCTTAAATCTCTCTCTCTCTCTCTCTCTCTCTCTCTCTCTCTCTCTCTCTCTCTCTCTCTAAAGTTGATTTCTGTGTTCTTTCCAACCACAACATGTTGATCTTTGTTTTTTCTTTTTTGTTCCTTTTAAATTTTCAGATATTTGGACGAGAAAGATTAAATGGACACTATGGCGTTGCTGCTTTCGTAGTGGGCAACTCGCTTTCTTCCATTCCCTACCTGTTTATAATCTCTGTGATTCCTGGAGCCATAGCTTATTACCCTGCTGGTCTTCAGAAAGGATTTGATCATTTTGTCTACTTTGCTCTACTACTCTTTGTGTGTACACTCTTGGTTGAGAGCCTAATGATGATCGTTGCAAGTATCGTGCCGGATTTCCTCATGGGTATAATTACAGGAACTGGAATTCAAGGGATGATGATGTTGAATGGCGGCTTCTTTCGACTGCCAAATGATCTCCCTAAGCCTATCTGGAGATATCCAGCGTACTACATTGCCTTCCATACGTACGCTAATGAAGGATTCTACAAGAACGAGTTTGAAGGGCTAACTTTCCCTAATGATCAAGTAGGAGGTTCAGCAACCATCAATGGTGAAGAAATTTTGAGAGATATGTGGCAAATGCAGATAAGCTACTCTAAATGGGTTGATCTCGCCATCTTGTTAGGGATGGTGGTTCTATATCGACTCATGTTCTTTGGGATTATAAAGATTACAGAAACGGTTAAGCCCATTATTAGAGCTCTCCTAGCACACTCTCACAAGCAAAGGAATCAAATCATGAAGAATCCCTCCTCTACACCATTACGTGAAGCAGCTCTTTAGTGATTTTCTTACTCCTTCAACCATGGTTGAGAATACACAATATTACTTGGGGCTGAGTTTGATATCAAGTATTTGTAACTTCTCAACAATGTAATATTAAATATATAATGTATATATGTGCGCGCCAAGAATTAGGTGGTGCTTTCAATTCTTTAAGTTATTTTGCTTTTATATTGATTTTGGGCATGTTTTTAAAGGTTGGGATTAAAATTCCTTGAGTTTTCTGGAGAAATGGGGTGTGTGTGTGTGTGGTAGAAAAGACTCTCCCTTACCTAAAACTTTAAAAGCTCTCCAATGGTCCACCCTAAACTCTACCCTTCCCTAGATATAAGAACTAATAGAAAAAAGGGAAAATGACAAAAATTATAAGGGGACATAGGGGATATTAAGTAAAAAGATGGAGAGGACATTCAGTGGAATTAATAAAAAAGCAGGACAAAGGGGTACAAGTTTTTTGAATCTCATCCTAAATCCTACCTTAACTTTAAGGTAGGATTTGAGGTTACCCTAAAATAGGGTGAACTTTAGGGTAGGGTTGGAGATGGTTTTTTATGTTCTTTACCCTATCTTAAGGAATGGAGGAGAGTTTAGGGTAGGGTTGGAGATGCTCCCCTCAGCTAAACAAACAAAGAGAGACAATAAAGAGCACGAATGCATGCTACGAAAAACCGCGCCAATTACAATCTGATATAGGCATAATTAAATTTGTCTAATTTAATTAACCCTAGCAGTTTTCGAGGGAGCTGATCAACTTCCTTATAATGTTTGGTTCTAAAACCCAAGTTAGCCATATAATCCATTGCTAAATTAGTTTCCATGTAGATACGAGTCAAAGATCTTTAGCTTTGGAGAGAACCCATAAATTTGATTTCAATAATACCTTAGATCCCAAGGCACCTCTCTTTTCTCGTTGTACCATCTAAGCACATCTCTTTCCTTTGTGAGATTGGTTGGATACGGTTCTATTTGGTTCGATCGGATTGTATTTATTAAATATTTTTATATAAAAAATAAGAGAAATTCAAAAAACACAAATTGAAGAAAAGGGCTATAAAAATAAAAATTTGAGAATTAAAATGAAAAATAATAATAATATAATAAATTTAATTTTTAAATACAATTACTATGATCGAGACAAATTTTAGAATTGTTGTAGAATCAAAGATATTAAAATTATAAGGATAAAAGAGATAAAATTTGGTAAAATTGGATTGCTGTAAAATCTTACTCATTTTGGAAATCATATTATTTTAATATCTTTTAATTCTTTTTCTCAATTTTTCTCTTCAATTCATATGTAAACTCTATTGGATCGATTCTGGATCATGATTATGTGATCCGATCCCTTATCGGATCGAATTTGGATTGACTTATTTTCTTATAGGATCGAGTCTGGATCAACATTTATCCGACTCGAACCCGTTCCGTTGACACCCCTACTACTTGGTTATCTAAATATTTAAACTCAACCATACAAAGCCCAATCCCCGAGGATCACAATCTGCATTAGTTTGTAGTTAGCTTCTCTTATATTTATACCAGTGAAGTGGCACGTACAATGCGCATGCTGTTTCAGTAATGAAATCAGAATTTAAGTGTATCAAAGTCTTAAAACTAACTTGTAAGAGTATAATAGGAATCACAAGTTAATGAAAATATAAAATTATAATTAAGTAAAAACATTCCGTAAATGGGTATCATTGGAAAGATTTGGGCTAGAGTTTTCTGACGGTACCATTTTACTGGAAAACCAACAAATAGATCAAAAGTTGTGAGTTTGAGATAAAAATTCTAAGGAGAAAAAATTAGTTTTCTAAAAAGATGTCAGTCACTTTTGTAAGAGAGAAAATGTATGAAGCACCACTACAAGAAATCTGCCTTTTAGCTGCGATTTTTGTTGCAGCTACATGCCTAAAAGTCGCCACTAAATCTTTTAGTGGTAACATTTTCACCGCCACTAAGCCGCCGCGGAAAGTACTGTGGCTAAATGTTTTAGTGGCAACTTTATGATATCGCCACTAAAAGACAACCTTTTAGGTGCGCCATTGTTATCGTCACTAAAATAAAGCATTTAGCAACGCGTTATATTGTCGCTAATTAAATCAAATTATTGTCACTAAAGGTACAAATCGCCACTAAAGTATAAATTAAACGTAGTTTTTAGTGGCGATATCGACTTGCGGCAAAAATAAAAACATTTAGCTGCAACTACATATTGCCACTAAATGGGTTCAGTATCGTTGTTTTAGTGGCGACTTATAGTCGCGGTTAATACTTTTTATGTTTAGCTGCAACTATGTATCGCCACCATAGTGGTCAGTATCGTAGTTTTAGTGACAACTAATAGTCGCGGTTATAAAAACAACTTTATGTTTAGCTACAACTACATATCGTCACAAAAGTGTTCGGTGTCGTAATTTTAGTGGCAACTTCTAGTCACGGTTAAAACACCTTTATGTTTAGCTGCAACTAAATATTGCCAAAAATAAGAAAATTTTCATTATATATAAAATACTAATGTAAAAATCCAATTACCACCGACCACTGAAACATAATTTCAAAGTTAATTTGCTTAAGTTAAATATTCATTCATAAATATAGCCAAACTATAGGTACGTCGTCATAACAAAATATACAACTAAACTATATGTACGTCATCATAACAAAACATACAACTAAACTATATGTACGTCGTCATAACAAAAAATACAACTAAACTATATGTACGCCGTCATAACAAAAACTACAACTAAAATGATCACGATCATTGGGTTTTTGAGAAGCTCTGCGTCATATGTCTCTGCTTGCCTGCAAATAAAAAACTAAAATATGATTAGATATTATCCAAAGATACAACATATGAGATATATGTGATACATTAAAAATAATTAACAGTTTAAGTTTAAAAAGCGAGCTCTAAACTTTGGAGTTGACTATGCCTACAGAAATTTCGCCAGACTCTCCTCTGTTTTATTAATGTTTAAAAAATTATCACCTGATAGAAATAATTTATAAATTGAATTAAAGATTTATACAATCCCTAATGCCGACTAGCCACACTACAGGAAAAAAGACTTTCAGCGACGGCCGCTGACCGTCGGTATAAGGCTATAATTCGTCGCTATATGTTATACCGACGTCTAGGGCGACCGTCGCTATAAATTTCGTCGGTAAAAGGTATTACCGACGGCCACCTCAAAAATGCCTGTCGGTGTATCTCAATTTGTGTTATACTACAAAAATCTTTTAGCGACGGCCAGGGACCGTCGCTATAACTAGTATGTAGCGACGGCCAAAACATTTTCCCGTCGCTATACGATATATATAGCAAGGGTCAGATAATCTGACTGTCGCTACATACTAGTTATAGCGACGGTCCCTAGCCGTCGCTAAAAGCTTTTGGTGTATAAAATTTTTTTTTAATTTTTTTGCATAACTTGTTGTACCTGTACCTGTAATGTATATAATACCGCATTTCTCTATTCCATGTTCATTTAATCAAATCAAAATGTAAATAAAATAAAAAATTTAATATCTTAAATAATTAAATTTCTACAATATTGACTATTTCAAATTTAACAATGTTATAAAAGTTTTAAAAATCAATCTGGAAGAGTAGAAGACACAATCAATCAGCATCTAGGCCCTGCAAAACAAATAAAAGTAAAATAATTAATATATAAAATGTTACGATTCAGTGTAAACGAAACGAGGAATTAAAGTTAAACTTAAAAACCTTGAAATGTCTAACTGACTATAAATTCCTAACCGGACATCTGTTTTGTATCCTGTCTTCCAGTATATTTGTTTCAACGCATTAGAAGTGTTGTAACAGGTTTTGAAGATTCGGACCTCGTTTGCCTGACTTGAGCATCGGAGTCCTAAATTTGACTTAACTTAAAACCTATAAATGCCTAAACCTATAACTGACTACAGATTCCTAACCGGACATCTGTTTTTTACTCCGTCTCTTCCAGCATATTTGTTTCAACACAATAGAAGTGTTGTAACAAATTTCGGGAGATTCGGACTTCGTTTGCCCGATTTGGACGTCGAGGTCCTAAATTTGACTTAACTTAAAACTTGTAAATGCTTAAACATATAACTGACTACAAATTCCTAATCGGACATCTATTTTTTACCCCGTCTCTTTCAGCATATTTGTTTCAACACAATAGAAGTATTGTAACAGGTTTCAGGAGATTCGGATCTCGTTTGTCCGATTTAGACATCGAGGTCCTAAATTTGATTTGACTTAAAACTTGTAAATGCTTAAACCTATAACTGACAACAGATTCTTAACCGGACATCTATTTTTTACCCCATCTCTTCCAGCATATTTGTTTCAACACAATAGAAGTGTTGTAATAAATTTCGGGAGATTCGGACTTCGTTTGCTCGATTTGGACGTCGAGGTCCTAAATTTGACTTAACTTAAAATTTGTAAATGCTTAAACCTATAACTGACTACAGATTCTTAACCGGACATCTATTTTTTACCCTGTCTCTTCCAGCATATTTGTTTCAACACAATAGAAGTGTTGTAACAGGTCTCAGGAGATTCGGACCTTGTTTGTCCGATTTGGACATCGAAGTCTTAAATTTGACTTAACTTAAAACTTGTAAATGCTTAAACCTATAACTGAGTATAGATTCCTAATCGGACATCTGTTTTTTATCCTGTCTCTTCCAGCATATTTGTTTCAACACAATAGAAATGTTGTAATAGGTCTCAGGAGATTTGGACCTTGTTTGTCCGATTTGGACATCGAGGTCCTAAATTTGACTTAACTTAAAACTTGTAAATGCTTAAACTTATAACTGACTACAGATTCTTAACCGGACATCTGTTTTTTATCCTGTCTCTTCCAGCATATTTGTTTCAACACCATAGAAGTGTTGTAACAAATTTTGGGAGATTCGGACTTCGTTTGCCCGATTTGGACGTCGAGGTCTTAAATTTGACTTAACTTAAAACTTGTAAATGCTTAAACCTATAACTGACTACAGATTCCTAACCGGACATCTGTTTTTTACCCTGTCTCTTCCAGCATATTTGTTTTAACACAATAGATGAGTTGTAACAAATTTTGGGAGATTCAGACCTCGTTTGCCCGATTTGGGCGTTGGAGTCCTAAATTTGACTTAACTTAAAACCTGTAAATGCTTAAACCTATAACTGATTACAGATTCCTAACCGGACATTTATTTTTTACCCCGTCTCTTTCAGCATATTTGTTTCAACACCATAGAAGTATTGTAACAAATTTTGGGAGATTTGGACTTCGTTTGCCTGATTTGGACGTCGAGGCTTAAATTTGACTTAACTTAAAACTTGTAAATGCTTAAACCTATAATTGACTACAGATTTCTAACCGGACATCTGTTTTTTACCCTGTCTCTTCCAGCATATTTGTTTCAACACAATAGAAGAGTTGTAATAAATTTCGAGAGATTCAGACCTCGTTTGCCCGATTTGGGCATCGGAGTCCTAAATTTGACTTAACTTAAAACTTGTAAATGCTTAAACCTATAACTGATTACAGATTCCTAACTGGACATCTATTTTTTACCCCGTCTCTTCTAGCATATTTGTTTCAACACAATAGAAGTGTTGTAACAAATTTTGGGAGATTCGAACTTCGTTTGCCCGATTTGGACGTCGAGGTCCTAAATTTGACTTAACTTAAAACCTCATTTTGAGTACTTAAATACAATAATCATATCTCATAAATATAGATGTACCTGAACATGCAAGCTTCCTTGGAAAAGGTGCTGATAAATAGTGTTGAGCTTTACTTGATTATCACACATCCTTACGGTTAGTATCCACTAAAATCAACCATTGATTCACCAAAAACCAGCCATTGATTCATCTTCTATATGGGTACACCAAAATGGGCTTCAAAAATGTGTTCTCAAGTGCAATCAGTCAGCCATTTAAGGCATGGGTCGGGCTCCGTTGACAGATCTAAAATGACAGATAAAATGACAGGGACACAATATAAGCCACGTGGCACACTGTTACAGGACTCGGACCATATGGATGTTTGTCATATCCCATGGTGGACCTACAAACCAAAAATCAGCCTGATTAGTGATTTATAGGCTTTTGGATTGGACTTATTTTCATGGGCTGATCTCAACTGTGGGAATTTGAGCAGTATTTGAGGTACAAAGATGCAACACTTATTAAATCACTAATCGGGCTAATTTGTGGTTTGGAAAGTCCACCATGGGATTGGACTTATTTTCATGGGTTGATCTCAATTGTGGGAATTTGAGGTACACAGATGCAACACTTATAAATCACTAATCAGGCAGATTTGTGGTTTGTTAAGTCCACCATGGGATTGGACTTATTTTCATGGGTTGATCTCGACTGTGGGAATTTGAGCAGTATTTGAGGTACAAAGATGCAACACTTATAAATCACTAATCAGGCTGATTTGTGGTTTGTAATAGAGCATCTCCAACGCTATGCTATTCCACCGTGCTATCCTAAAATTTAGCACGGTGGGTCAAGAACAGGTGCTCCAACGCTGTGCTATCTCAATGCTAAATTATATCATATGCTATATCCCGTGCTATATTTGGCACAAGATATGGCATATGCTATAATTTAGCATATGGCAGCTTTTTTGGTTTTGACTCTTTGGACTATTTACACCTTTGGATCTTGTACCCCAAATAATGCTCAATATCCTATGGCTAAAATCAGCATATGATTGGCTGATAAGCAGTCCACATGTCACTTTTTTAGAGGATGCTGATGGTATGGATGTTTGACCAATCCCTAGGTGGACCTACAAACCAAAAGTCTGCTTGATTAGTGGTTTCAAACCTTTCAATCTTGAACCCCAATTATTGCTCAAATTCTCATGTTATAATCAACGCATGAAAATGACTCCAATCCAAAAATAGCATTGAGATATAGCATTGCACCATTGAAGCATGCCGTGCCAAAATAACCAAAATGGCACTGTAGCTGTATCAAAATATAGAATTAAGAGGGCCTTTTGGCATTCTAGAGTTGGAGATGCTCTAAGTCCACCATGGGATAGGGCAAACATCTGTACAGTCACAGTCCTGTAACAGTGTGCCACATGGCTTATATTGTGTCTCTATCATTTTACCTGTCATTTTATATCTGTTAACGGAGCCCAACCCTTAAGGCAATTACCACGGACTATGCCCATGGAAACAACTCAAATCCAACGCTCAGAAATCACTAATCAGCTTGATCGGAGGGTTTAAAATTTTGGAAAGTAGACTTACAGACCAAAAATTTGGAGAAAATAGACCAAACATTAGCTTGATCAAAGATTTCTAAGCGTTGGATTGTAGTCGATCGTTTTCAAGGGTTTTATCCCTAAACCCTCAAAAGAGGGTTTCAAAACTAAAAGGGGTTAGAGAATATGAATCAGGTTGATTTTTGCTATACATATCCACCAAGGAGTGGTAAAAACAACCATTCGGCCATATGGGGGAGGAGAGATACGAAAACAATTAAAAAATCATAACATACCTGCAGCTTCGACGAACGGCTGAAGATGAACGGAGGGCGCGGCGACGGCGACTGCGACAAACGTACAATGGATGAGCGGCGAAGGCGAACAACACTCCGGTGGAGGCGAGGGCAAAGGGGTGAAGGGAGGAGGAGAGGGCGGTGAAGGGGGTTTCGCACACAGCAAGAAGAGAAGTGGGGTTTTCGCGCGGATGCGAAAACCCAAATTTTTTTTTTTTTATAACCAGACCTATAGTGACGGCCACCACTTGACCGTCGCTAAAACTATATATAGCGACAGCCAGAACCGTCGGTAAATGTGTCTTATAACGAGGGTCAGGATCTGGCCGTCGCTATATATAGTTTTAGCGACGGATTATATCTGGCCGTTGCTATATATAGTGTATTTTTTGGCGTCAATTCCATGTACCGACGGTTGGGCCTTTTACCGTCGCTATATTTCTATTTAGAGACAGTTTTCGCTGGCCGTCGCTATAAGCCGAATTTCTTGTAGTGCCATTCATTTCATTCCACAAATAAACATAGGTTACATACTAGGTAGTTCTACACCACTCATTCTCGGGAGAATTTAAAATACTTTGATTTTTCATAGCAGCCAAAACATACAATAGATAAATCCTGTGGCAATCTGAGATCGATTTGACCCCATATTGAAAGGCATTACTAACAGATTTCTCTATCTTTAATCACCAAGTACCTTAGGAGTTGGGATACAAATTTTTGTTGGGACTTAAATTTGAAATCGACCATGTCAACAAAAAATTCGGCAGAGTCTCCTCTGTTTTATTGACGTTTGCAAAATTATCACCTAATAGACACAATTTATATTTACAAATTATAGATCCATACAATCTCTAATGTCGACTAACCATACATATATGCTAGTCTTAACACTTCGACTAGTAGAAACCATGATGTGTTTGTGTCGATAATCCATAAGAAGAAATAATAAATAAAGTATAAATGTAATAAAGTGTTTGTGTAGATTTTGAGCCAATCAAACAAATAATGCTTTAAATTTTATAGTTAACTTTATAATTAAAGGGATCTTACCCTGTCAGAATGAGTAGCAGTAGGAATTTGCCCCGACTCTTTAAACTGTTGGAGGAGGGTGGCAAGCTGGGACTGGAACGCGGCCTACACCTGATCAAGCACCTGTGTCTGCTACGAGGCTACCTGGGACTCTAGGGACTCTAAGTGTGTCCTAAACTCTGTATTCTCTTTCTCCAACGATTCCAACCGCTTCCTATCCACTTCAGCCTGTCTTCTAAACTCCTCATTCTCCCTCTCTAGCTGCGCAAGAATCCGCTGCCTAGCTGTTGATGTTGTGGGCTTCGGTCCAGCTCCACGACCACGTATATATCCTGACCGCTCTGGTCCAAGCACTGCGATAAACCTCTGATCCTCGGTCATGGGGGCATCACCCTCCTCCAATGACTAAGACTCTAGCTTCTTAAGCTCCTCTTATATTCGAAAACAAATAACAGTAATGATAATATCAATCAATTTAGTAGTACATAAGAAAATTGATAGGGAAACAGAGAAGGACACAAAAACTTACGTAGACTTCCTTTGATTTCGAATCAACCCAAGTGTTTTTCTTCTTACTAAATCGAGTGGTGAACCACATGTTAGTCCGATATGGCTCATCTCCCATCTCAGGATCACGCTGTCATTACAAAAGTTATTATATTTAATTGTTTATTTGATAACATAAGTACCCTAAACATTTTAAATGAAGCTTACACTATCATAGCTGATCCGAGAAAAGGCCTTCATCCTAGCAATGTGTCTAATATTTTATTTTTTCCGATTCTCCTTGTTTCTGCTGCTCATCTTCTGCATTCAAGAACCACGATGTTATAAGCAATACATGTATGAATGATAGATTGAAACTGCAAGCAGTGTAACTTAATTAGCATTCACACCTTAAAGTCTTTAGATCCAAAATAATTGACAAAAGCAACCCAATCATCATTGCTCACACCCAATGAGGGTACCCCACAATTATCTCTTCTTAAGTGAATGGACTTTAAACACGAAAGAATAATGTTCCATTTAGGCCGTGTTTGATTACGAAGTGGGAAAATGCAATTTTCCCTAGGAAAACTCAACTGTCCATTGTTAGATAGCTAGTATAAATTTATATAATTTTCCCTAACAAGCCATTTAAATTTGGATACTTTTTCCTGCTAAGCCCAGAATTCATTTCCCATCCAGATAGGTGAGAATTCATTTCCACCTGAAAATACACCTTTATTTTCTCACATGATTGAAATATGTGTTCTCATTTGCAATCAATCAGCCATTTAAGGCATATCCAAGATGTATTTTCTGGGGAAAATTTTCTGAGCAATCAAACACAGCCTTAGATAAATTTTATAAATAATTCAATATTTTGTTATCATGTACATCATTTCATAAAAAAGTGGAGGTTATAATTTTTTGAAGGTCAACATTTCCTTGTGTCGCAACCCGAACCCGGGACCCATGACCCGACCCAGAAGAATATGGATCAAACCTGGTATCCGAGGCTAAAGCACGAGGTGCAGATAAAAATAATATTAATGAAATAGTGAGCATGTATCTAAGTCATCACATAAATCAAAATGAATCAATCTCATAACGTAAATTTAAAACTTATCTCCGATTACATTCCAAATGTCAAATAACAACCTACTGAGATAACTAGGAATTCAAATGACTAGAAGCAAAACCTAAACATAATTTCTAGGAATGCAATAAAAGTGCTAGAATCCCCTGGCTCCTATCACGAGCTGCTGGTCCATCTGGTATTTCTGCAAAAATGTTAGAATATAGGCATGAGTTATCAACAACTCAGTCGGTTCACTCCACCACCCATACTTCTATGGGGATGAACGATTAAAACATGATAAAAATCATACAATGATAGGAATATGCATCAATGCTATCGACAATCAAATACTGGACTCATCGGGTAAATCCCAAAACCCCAATGAGTCAAAATAATAATGAGAGTGCATGGTTGGGCTAAACAAGTGGCTTTCTTACGGGCGGGCCATGCCGTTAATTCCACCACAATGATCCAGGGATGTTTCAGGTCTTTCACCATTGGGAGCAGAATGTCCCCGTTGCTTTTTAGGCATGTTATCGAAATTTGAGAGAGCATCCAAGGGGTCGTGGTCCTACGATACATCCGAACCCTCAAAACGATAACAACGAAATAATAACAACCAATGCATCTCC
Organism: Euptelea pleiosperma; assembly: GCA_035048495.1. Classification (NCBI taxonomy): domain Eukaryota; kingdom Viridiplantae; phylum Streptophyta; class Magnoliopsida; order Ranunculales; family Eupteleaceae; genus Euptelea; species Euptelea pleiosperma. The sequence continues at coordinate 27,510,999 of CM068542.1, read as the reverse complement.
AGCAATAATTAACAATCCAGGATAATATCAAATGAACGACCATGTTTCAATACATGCAGATAAATCAACGGAGATGCATGAGAATCGATATACATGCTTTTCAACATAGATTGAAATAAATTTTCTATTTTAAACACATGCATTTAATAATATAATAATAAAAATGCATCCATAAAAGTAAGAGATCGGGAACAAAATCCTACCTTAGTTCGCTATCCGATTATTACAAAGCGTTCTTTTTCCTCCTTTGTGTAGCTCTGGTCCCAAGATTATTGGGCCTATAATTGAGCCAATTATCTCGGTTAAGTGAAATTATTCATAGTTGATCATTAATATAAAAAAAAAAAAAAATTAGTCTATTAGGTTTGGTTCATTTGGTGTTCTAATTTGAAGATATTTTCAAGGGAATTCATGATGGACACAACTTGACATTTTAAGAATTGCTATTTTGAGGTTCTGAAAAAGATGGAGCTCTAGCCCATCCCTCATAAGATAGAATGACGGTATTACAGTCAATCTATGGGCATAACTTAACAAAATCCAGATTTGTACAAAACTATGGAATTTTTCCTCAAAATCAAACGACTCTACCATCCAATAAGTAGAAAACTTGATAAACAACTACAAACATAATACCACAGATTCACATGGTTACTCACTCATGGATTAATACGATGTGTCTATGGCTTTGGTCTATTCATTAATTTAAAAAAAATACATTTGATCTAATGGTCTGGATTTTGTAGTCAATTGGGTTTTGTAATGGTAAATCAAACATGATCCAATGATTATACACCCTGTTGGACTACTTATTAGATTAGTAACATACGATATTGTATCCACTACCTTTAAGAGTAGGAAAATACTACACCGTACCAAGTGCAGTCTCACGTCGCACTTATCACTCAAATCAAATAGTTCAAAACGAATAAAAGGACAATTTATGGAATCTGTTTTCATCCACGTAAAAAAATCAGATTGTTATTATTATTATTATTATTATTATTATTATATTTCTTCCTTGTGGAAACAAGATAATACAAAATAAGAGATGGAGTCTAAAAGAGGTTTTGGATGTAACCAAGAACAACAAAGAATAAACAAGAAGGAAACTTACCCGAATCAACAAGTTGTTGCTCGGTAGAAGATCGAAGTGAACTAATCCAATGGTGGTGCCTCTTTCAAGGATATATATATGGCTGCCACACTTTTGACAATAGCAGCAACTATCACCTCTTCACGATATGAGGTCTGATCTTGTTGGCGGAGGGACAGAAGTGTTGTAGTTGTGAGATGCTGATCTATTGTGTGGAATCCTACCCAAAATAACTCGGTTGCATCTCCAGTAAAAGATTTGGTAGTAGCAGCCAGAGACATGTTGGAGATGTGAGATTGGAGGAGAGAGATGTTAAGGGATAAAGGTTTTCTTTTGGACGATGTGGCTGGGTTCTTCCTTCCTCCAATACCTTAACAATGGTGAAGTGTTCAAGGGAGGATAATGCTGGTTTGCAGCAACTCTTCAAACAATCGAATGGAAGGCGTGAAGGAACGATGTAGATCTAATGGTGGAGTAATTGCACTTGCTGTGGCAGTCGAAGGCTTGGAGGGTTAGAGACGTCTTGTATGTAACAGCAGTAGGTTTGGGCAGTGATGAAGTGGTCAATCCCCACATGTTATCTATATATTGGTTGGTCTAGGGTTGAAAGAAAGAGTTTTTTTTCAAACGGTTGGAGAGATTGGAGGCGATAAGAGTCGTGGAATGGATGGAGAGACTCGGTCAAATAGAGGGGTAGTGTGTTGGACGGTCTAGCAACAAGAATTGAGTTGCTTGATCTAAGGTACGTTGGCACAAGTGTTGGCAGGTTTTAGGCATAGATGTGGTTTTGGAGTTTTGGGTACGTGTATGGGTTTTGGGGTTTGGAACGATTCAAATGTGTTATCCAACTTTTCATTTTATTATTTAAAATAATATCTTATAAGGATGTTTGATAAAAAAAAGGTTTGGTAAAAGAGTTTTGAATATAATAATGTATGTTTACAAAAAGTGTAAATTGATTTTTCTTTTTGACTTACATTAATCAAGATATACCTTATTATATATATTTTGAGTAGGTAACATATTACTTACTAGTACACATACACATATTAGTATATAATCATTATTAGGTTACAATAATATAATACTAATGTATACATAGTGGTCAAAAGGGTATATTGTCACGCGTATGTATATACATACACACATGCCTTGTGTGTAATGTACACACATACCTTATGTGTAATTAATATGGGTTAACTACAACAAAATAAGTGAATAAATTCACTACTTGTATTTTAGATAATGTGTCGTACGTACGGGACACAAAACGGCCTAAAATTTTTTGCAGGTCCTACCAAGTTCATGCGGGTCCTATATGAACGAACCCCAACACTCAAAAAAGAGAAAAAATATATTTTTTTTTTCTCGGAACTGGCCGAAACTTCGCATGCATGTTCTATCGACTAGATGATTATGTTTCATGAAAAAAAATACGTGCAATGGGTCTAATAAATTTAAAACGGACCAAAATACCTTTTTAGGGCTTTTTAGGGTTTTACACCTTGTCAATTACATCATTTCATAAGAAGGTGGAGTTAGTAATTCTGTGAAAGTTTACTGATCAAAAAAAAAATTCTTTGAAAGTCAATTCTTTACATATTGTATCGCCTAATATAAGAAAGCTTGTCATGTACCTTATACGCTGACAACGAATTTATCTTCTTCCTTTTTAAGTTGATTGGGGCATCTTTCTTTTTCAAAATTTATTGAGGTATCCAAGATTTTATAAATATTTTTTTCCTTTTTCAATATATTCGGTATGGTTTCCTTAACCCCCTTTAACCCACCAAAAAAATGCTAGCGACCACCGCTCAAAGAGTTGCCTATATGCAATAACAAGAAAAAAAAAAACATTCTAATTCAATTAGGGGGACACCACGTGCGATGCACGTGCACCTTACATGTGGCACACTCTTAGAGATTATTGACTGTATAGATGTTTGGCACATCCCTAGGTGGACCTACATGCAAAGAATCAGCTTGATTAGTGATTTCTAAGCATTTGATTGGAGTCGTTTTAATATGCTGATTTTTAACCATGGAATTTGAGAATTATTATTTCCACACAACTCGAGGTACATTTTTGGCCAATTACAAAACAACACCACCATGCATGACCATGAACATTAGACCATGTGATCATTACTCTTTTAATAATGGGGTATAAGTACATGGACTTTTAATTAACTTGCTTTATTTTATTTTTTGCAAACATTGAATCTAATTAACACCAAATAATTGGTGCCACGTTAGACCATGTGACACACTAAAATTCATCCTGATTAATAATTTCAATCCGTTGGATTAGAGCCTTTCATGATTTATTTTTACTTGTTGATTTCGAGCATTATGATCCAATGGTTGAAATTTACCAATCAGTCTGGTTTTTGTTGCGTAGGTCTACTTAGGGATAAGCCAAAGATCCACACGGTCAACAACCTATAATAGTGTGACACGTGAGTTATCGTTCGTCGTCAAAGTTTTGTTATGTAATAACTGTGAAAGCTACGGTTGAGAGGGAAAAACTATTTGATGCTTGACATTATTTTATATGGGCGCCGAGTAGTACCTTAAAAGTCACTTGGCACACTATTAGAGATTTGTGATCGTATGGATAGGTGGACCTCAATGGCTTCTAATAGTGTGGCACGAGACTCACATTGTGGTCTGTCATCAAAGGTTTTCTATGTAACAATGGCGAAAGCTACGGTTGAGAGAGAAAAAATTTTGAAGTTTTACATTATTTTAATACAAGTGTCAAGTTGGACTTAAAAACGTCACATGACACACTCTTAGAGACTTTTGATCATATCTGTAGACCAAAAATCAATTTGATTGGTGCTTTCTAGGCGTTAAATCTCAATAACCAAAATAATTTTTGAATCCTTTTTGAAGTCTGGCATTATTTAACACACGCACCAGGCTGGACCTAAAAGTGTCAGGTTGCACACTCTTAGAGACTCGTGATCATACCTGCAGACCAAAAATCAATCTGAGTAGTGCTTTCTAGGCATTAAATCTCAATACCCAAAATAATTTTCGAATCCATGGTTGAAATTCAAGCCTTGAAAAAGATTCAAACCCAATGGTCATGGATCTCTAAGAGTATTCCACAATGATTTTTTAGGTGTAGTCTTGATGCCCGTGTAACGCTAGCATCAAATTTTTTTTCCCGTGGAGAGCAAAGTTTTTATGCATGTTTACATGTTAAAAGATATATAAAGACTTAAAAGCCCCTATTCATATAAATAATTAAAACAAAAACCGAATCAAACTAAGGATATTTTGGGAATAATTGGGATTGGATCGTAACATAAGAACACCCTTCGTCCATTAATAAGTACAATAAACGTATTGTCTCTCTGGCGCGACTCTGTTGAGGTGTTGCTTGTAGAACTCCTATTATAGTTACCAAATTTTTTTTGGGTGGTGTTATTTGCCCACACATTTTTGTAGTGACACCCACAACTTACCAACACAGACCAAAAGTTGAAGAGAAAAAAACAGAAAAAACAACTGAATGAAGAGGAGAAATCCACCACCGCCGTCCTCTTCTTCTTCTTCACCACCACCACCACCACCACAACCACAACTCCACCTCCACCATAGCCTTCTTCTTCTTCCACCACCACCACCACCACCACAGCACCTCTCTCTCTCTCTCTCTCTCCTTTAAAAAAAAAAAATTCACTCGTATCGGCAAGCCAGGGTTGACATGGCTTTGGCCATATAGGCAGGCATAGCCAAAGCCAAGTCAACCTTCGCTTGTTGATATGCGCGATAATTTTTTTTTAAAGGAGAGAGAGAGAGAGAGAGAGAGAGAGAGAGAGAGATGTACCTAGTGGGGGCCCTCCTCCTCCTCTTCTTCTTATTCTTCTCTTTTGATGGTTTTTTTTTTGTAGGTTCTTTGCACACACCATTCCACACCAAGAGGTGTGTGCCATTATAAAAATGGTGTGTGCAATTAACGCGACCCCAAAAAACCAGAAGTTTAAGTGGAATACGTGGTGCGCAAATGAGATGGGAGTCTAATAGTTACCGAAACTCCCTGGACTACAGGATCTACTCTGTTGAAAATGTAAGATAAGAAGATTTCTATGCAATCAACCATACCCTTTGATTGGGTAGAGGTTGTATTATATAACAATTCTTTTAAAATTGTTTCCTCTCATGAAGGAGAGGATAGAATTGGTTGCTAACATTTAGCAACCAATTTGTTGCTGTTGCAACTTACAAGCATTTCAAAATTCAAATTCAAATAGAAACTAGATGACCAAGACTTCCTATTAAGAAGGAATCTTGGCCTTCAATTGTGGTAACTCTGTTGATGCTTTAATACGCCCCCTCAAGTTGAGCGGTTCTTCCTTGACGGTCAACTTGTCTCTTAGTGTAGCAAAACGTAATGACCCGAGCCCTTTGGTAAAAATGTCTGCTATTTGATCTTGAGAGGAAATAAACCGAACATCCAGATTTCTTCTTGCAACTTGTTCACGAACAAAGTGAAAATCAATTTCAATGTGTTTTGTACGGGCATGGAAGACCGGATTGACTGTTAGATACGTAGCCCCAAGATTATCACACCATAGAATAGGTGAGGATGAAGGTACAATACCTAGTTCACGAAGAAGTGATTGAATCCATATGATTTCAGTAGTTGCAATTACGACACCTCTGTATCAGCTTCGGTGCTAGATCGTGATACTGTTTTCTGTTTTCTAGTGCTCCAAGAGATGAGATTGGGCCCGAGAAAAATACAATAACCACTAGTCGATCGACGATCATCTGTGCAACCCGCCCAATCAGAATCTGAAAAAAGTGCTCAACGTTGATGATGTAGACGACTTTAGATGAATCCCATGGGAAAGTGTGCTTTTAAGATAACGTAGAATTCGTTTGACTGCATTCCAATGCTTATCTGACGGTTGTTGCATGTACTGGCACACTTTGTTGACGGAAAAAGCAATATCTGGGCGAGTCAATGTAAGGTATTGAAGTGCACCAACCACACTCCGATATAGTGTTATATCATGAAAAGGAGTACCTGAATTCTTGGAAAGCTTTTCTTGACTGCACATAGGAGTATGAATGGGTTTAGCTCCATCAATTTTAGTTTTCCTTAAGAGATCCACTGTGTACTTCCGTTGGGATAAGTATAGTCCATTTCGACCTCTTTGTGCTTCGAAACCAAGAAAGTAATGTAGTGTACCAAGATCCTTGATAGCAAACTGTGAATATAGTTGACGAATGATTTCCTGAATGCAACCAGCTGTAGTACCTGTTATAATAATGTCGTCCACATAGATTAGCATGTAAATGGTGAATGTGGATGTTTGCTTAATAAAGAGCGATGTATCTGCCTTCGATCCCACAAAACCAGATTGAGTGAGGAATGAGCTTAGCCTATTGTACCATGCCCGTGGTGCTTGCTTGAGACCATAAATTGATTTGTGAAGTCGACAAACATGATTTGGGAACCCATTGTCAACAAAACCGGAGGTTGCTTCATATATACCTCTTCCTCAAGAATTTCATGCAAGAAAGCATTTTGTACATCTAACTGATGGAGCGCCCAACCATTGGAGATGGCAATACTGAGGACGGTCTGAATGGTACATGGTTTGACCACTGGGCTAAATGTTTCTCCATAGTCAATTCCTTCACGTTGGTTGAACCCCTTTGCTACTAGACGTGCCTTGTAGCGATCAATTGAACCATCCGCTTTCTTTTTCAACTTGAATATCCATTTGCAACCAATAATATTCATCCGATTAGATGGAGGTACTAATGTCCAAGTCCCATTACTGAGAAGGGCATTAACCTCATTGTCCATTGCCTTTCTCCAACTTGGATTGATATGGGCTTGTGAAAAACAAGTGGGTTCGATTATATCTTCAGGTGGAAGTGGGTGTTTGGTTGCAGTATAGGCTTTCGGTTTGAAAACACCATTTTTGGACCGGGTAACCATTGAGTGATTGGTATTGGTTAATGGGTTCTGGGTAACGGGTGGTGTGCTTGTTGTTGGTATGGTAACAATTTGCGAAGTAATAGGATGGGATGGGTTGGGTGCAAAGAGATCGGCCATTTCGGGGGGATTGGTTATGGTAATAGGGAGTGGTGGGGGTATTGATGGAATTGTAGTAGTGTTTGGATTTGGAATTGATGAAGGAATATTTATATGGTTGTTTTTGGATCCTGTAGGTTTAGGCATAAGCGCATTCGCGAAAGGAAAAGAATCTTCATTGAACGCAACGTGTCGTGATACATATATGCGATTTGTTGGAATATGGAGACACTTGTACCCTTTTTGTGTGGAACTGTAGCCAAGAAAAACACAAGAAAGAGAGCGAGGCTGTAGTTTGTGACAATTATAGGGACGGAGATAAGGAAAGCATTCACATCCAAAGGTCTTGAGAAAGAGAAAATCTGGTTTTGTACCAAAAAGAACTTCTATTGGTGACTTATTATGTAGGACTGGTGTGGGAAGTCGATTCACCAAGGATGTCGATGTAGCAAATGCATCATCCCAATGGATGAGAGGAATGGATGCACTAGACATAAGGGCAAGGCCAATTTCTACAACGTGCTTATGACGACGCTCTGCAAGACCATTTTGTTGGGGAGTATGTGGACAAGAAAATCGTTGATTGATGCCGTGGGAATTTAAGAAAGATTTGAGTTTAATAAACTCTCCCCCATTATCCGATTGTAGTGTTTTGATCTTTCGGTCTAGTAGATTCTCTACTTTTGACTTAAAAGCAATAAAAATTGCAAGCACATCGGATCGACAAGCTAGAGGATAAACCCAACAATATCGACTAAAAACATCTATTAATATTAGATAATAACGAAAGCCATCTTTAGAAATAACGGGAGATGGTCCCCATACATCGGCTACAATTAGTTCAAGTGGATTTTTGTAAACTGTTGAACTATAAGAAAATGGTAATTGATGACTTTTACTAAGTTGACATGAACGACAAAAACTAGGCGCTTTATTGTGGATCGGGAAAGAGTTTGCGGCTACTACAGCTTGGACAGTGCGTTGCATAGGGTGACCTAATCGACGATGCCAGATATCAATAGACGCACGCTCACCAAGAAAAGCGGAAGGAGGAGTAGAATGCAATGATGTATCACGACTCGAAGACAAGCAATAAAGTCCATTTTTATTCGGGCCGCGCAGAAGTACCTTCCCTGTAAGGCGATCCTTAACAACAAAGAAATCAGGATGAAATTCAAAATAGGCACAATTATCACGGGTGAATTTAGAAACTGATAAAAGATTTGTGAAAATATTTGGGACATGAAGTAAATCATTGAGGAAAAATTTACGGTGCGGGGTAAAGATTGTAGACTTACCAATGTGGGAGATGGATAGCTCGGACCCATTACCTATTCGAACTTGATCACTTCCCATATATTCAGATCTGTGATGGAGATTATTGAGATCTGTCGTGACATGATTGCTTGCCCCACTATCAGGATACCAGTTGGGGTCACACGGCATGTTTGATGTTGCTACATAAGCCGAAGGTTACTGTGCATTAGGTCGAGCAGCAGATTGATTGCCTTGTTCATATTGAAACCAACATGTTTTGGCCGTGTGATTTTTGCGACCACACAATTGACAAGGTCCTATTTGTTGACCATAGGTTGTATTTGATGGTGGTGGACGTGGCCCGGCATGTATGTTTCTGCGATTGCGGTTGTAGTTACCCCGATAATTGTTGTTTCGAAAGGTAGAAGCCGATTGAGGAATATTGCTATGATTTTGGGCAGCCATGTTAGCCACAGGAACATTAGCAAGTACACTCTGTTGTGCTTCAAGATATATGTCATATGCGAGAAGATGGGCTTGGAAATCGTCCATGGGGGTGCTTTCTAACGTTGTTGTGAGAGTAGTGACGATTGCATCGTATGCTGAGTCAAGACCATTCAGCAAACATTGTTGGAGGTCGCAATCAGACATAGACTTACCGGAGGCAGCAAGACTATCGGCTAGTTGCTTCGCCTTCTGAAAGTAGTCTACCATGGTGAGGCTTCCTTTGCGAATAGTTTGTATTTCACGGTGAATCTGCAAGATTCGAGCACGAGATCGAGATGCAAATTGGTTCTCTAGCGTTACCCATACGGTACGCAAGGATGTCAGTCAAACAACTTGAGGGAGAACATTTTCCGAAATGGAAGAAAGCAGCCAGCCGAGTAGTACTTGGTCTTGCTTCCGCCAAGAATTGAATGCAGGGTTCGGAGAACCATTTAAGAGAGTACAAGGGAGAGCACTAATCGTCCCATCAACGTATCCTTCTAGATCATATCCGATCAAAATCGGTAGGAATTGAGTGCGCCATAATAAGAAGTTATGGCGTTCAAGCTTGATTAGGTGATGAATGGAGGGTGCTTGTAAAGTAGGAGATGGTGTCGATAGTGTGCATGGTGGTGGTGGAAGTGGAGTGTCGTTGGACGCCATATATAAGAAGTAGATTGTAGGGCAATTGGACAGAAAGTTGGGTTGTAGGTGAACTAATAATTGTTTTCTTCAATCGAGAAGGTTGATGGATCTTTAGAAGGTTGCTGAATCTTAGATTTAGAGGATCGTAGGTGAGGCTGATACCATGTAAGATAAGAAGATTTCTATGCAATCAACCATACCCTTTGATTGGGTAGAGGTTGTATTATATAACAATTCTTTTAAAACTGTTTCCTCTCATGAAGGAGATGATAGAATTGGTTGCTAACATTTAGCAACCAATTTGTTGCTGTTTCAACTTACAAGCATTTCAAAATTCAAATTCAAATAGAACTTAGATGACCAAGACTTCCTATTAAGAAGGAATCTTGGCCTTCAATTGTGGTAAGTCCGTTGATGCTTCAACAGAAAATACGCGCTATTGCTTCTTTCAATAGAAAATACGCGCTATTGCTTCTTTTCCCAGTTCGTGAGAAGAGCTTTGTCTAGAGAGCGGAGACGAGAGAGAGATAGAGGGAGACAGCAGAGAGATGGATGAAGACGAACACGAGGTTTATGGAGGAGACATCCCAGACGAAGGAGAGATGGAGGGAGACATGGAGCTTAACAACGCAGATGTTGAGATGGCGAGGACAGACGAAGATGCTGTCAAGGTTTTTCTCTGAGAGAGAGAGAGAGAGAGATTTGAGTTGAAGATTGACAGGAACCTAACTTATTAGCTTTCTCCTGTAGTTGCAGGAGTTGGACGAGATGAAGAAGCGGCTGAAGGAGATGGAAGAGGAAGCGGCAGCTCTCCGCGAAATGCAAGCCAAAGTTGAAAAGGAAATGGGTGCCGGACAAGGTTTGTTTTTCTTTTTCTCTAATCTTTGATTTTTAGGGTTTCGGATATTCTCTTGTCTCTTTATAGCTTCTGACTATGACTATGCTTTAGTTGTTGATTATATCTAGGGTTTCAGATCGCTACATCTTTTCTCTTATTCAATTTTCGTTATATATTTTGTTCTCATACTTCGATATTAGGGCAATGTACCCATTTAGTTTGTTGATGTTGGTTCTGTGAGACATTTGTCATCAAGCCCTAAATTTCTCTATTTTGCTGATCAACAAGTGCGATGAATTGTACAAACGAGTCGGTTAGTATTCATTTTATGGGATTTTGAGCCTTTTTTTTTCGTATTTATTTAACACTCACCACAAAATCCACCAAAATGCTGCTAATTTTAATCCTATGAGGGCAACATGACAATTGTTGGGTTGAAATTTGACTTGACATGGCTTCTTGCCACTTGTAAGGTTGCTGCCATATCTTGGATGTTACTTTATACACCTTTTAAAATTTTTGAGAGGATTTCTTGGTTCAGAAGGTTCCACCTTGAGTCCTTGATGTGTTTTTTTTTGCGATTTAACATGATGGATGATGTCATAAGTATCACGGCCTCTTCTATCTGGAAGCAGTTTACTGAGTGTTGGCGAATTGGATAACTTGGCTGTCGATAATGACCGAGTTGTTCCTCATTCTGCATTAGGCTTTATTCCAACTTATTATCTCTCATAGAAGGTCTTTCAGCAAGTCTTTGGAATAGCAGTCATGGGGAAATTCTAGAGTTAAGCAGCACTCCTGTCATTTGTAAAATAGAGCATGAAATACCTCTTCTTTTAGATTTAAGATCATGAGGTTCTCAGCCTTTCATTCAAAAGTTTTGTGTTAAGTTGGTGGACTGTAGCAAGGGCTTACAAATCCCAGGTTAAAGTTTTTTGTGCTCAAGAAATTCCATACTTTTTGGAGTAAATTAAGTTTCAGGCGTCTTAGAGGTTACCAAGGCTAGTCACAAAAATCTCCGATTTTTCGAATTCACGAATCAATTGCAGATTAATCGGCAAAATCGATAAAATCTCCGATTAATCAAAAAACTCGGCGATTAATCATCGATTTTGCCGAATTTTGCCGATTAATCGACTGAGACCCATTTCTTCCCCTTTTGATTCTGATTTTGCCGATTTTTTGAATTATGAATGATATATCATGCTCACGAGTTATGAGTTATGACTTAATATTATTGAATTGTAGATGTGTTTTTCATCATATAAATGTGTTTTGTTAAAAACAACATTTCTAACTTGAAAAATGCCATGATATATTTTATATATATATTTTTTTTATTTTTGCCGATTTCTGCCGATATTTACCGAATTTTCCCGACTTGACCCCTTGCCGATTTATTGTCGAATACCGACTTTGTGACTATGTTACCAAGATTCTCATGCTAGTTTGGTGATTGGGGTGCCAGAGTGTTGCAACCATGGAACTATTTTTGAGGAATGCTCTCCAGCCCACACGCCACTTTCGCCACTTTTATTGGGGCATTTCAACATATGAGGGTGTTTTTAGTAATTTATATCTGCCTCCATTGCAACTGTGTAAATTACAGAACACCCTTAGATGTTGTTAGGCCCTAATGAAGTGGGCGTGAACTAGGGCGCATGTTGCTAGCGCTCGTGGCTTTTTTTTGTCAGCGGAAATTGGTTTTGAAGATTTTATTTTATGGTGCTAGAACATGGCCAATAATGGTATGAATGAAATTGTTCGTAACATCTTTTTCTAGAAGTTATACTTCATTGAAATAGGAACTAGATTTTAAAATTGTATAGTTCATTTTCTTTTTCACACCATCTATTGAGGTTTTTTTTTTTAAACCCCTCATTTTTATTCCAAGGTTTTAAATTTTGATTTTGGTCATCTTGGAAGCAGAGGTATTAAATTCACTCAATGTGAAAGTGTTGTATAATTTTGAGAATTACAGAAATATATGAAAATCATGGGAACGTGCATTCATTGTAATTCTAGGAAATGTTAAAATGAGCATGAAAAAACTCATTATACGTGGAAAGAATCCAATTTTGAGCGTCAGTCTCCTCTAACAATGTAATGGGGTGGTTTTAATCTTCAAAGCTGAAAGAGTGTTTTTTTTCAACCAATTCGAAGGGAGGAACAATGGTTGTGGGTAAAAGTAATGGATAGAGGGAATTTTTTGAGTGAAGAAGTGTGAAATGGAGGGTTTGACATATTTGAACAAAATATGTTGACCGACACAACGCAATTTTTAGGGCCTATTTGGGGAAGTTCACAGTCTAGTCCAGTCCTAGCCTAGAAGAACTGGTTTGATGTTGCAACCTCTTTTTAAAAAAGCCAGCTCTGGTCTTGTATTATGGACAAAATCTGAAAATGTGGGACCCAGAAAGTGGGTCCCCATATTTTTACCAAACAAGGGCCAGAATGACTGGACGACTGACCTCAGCTGGCCTCATATTTTGGGTTTGCAAACAGGCCTTATATTGCAAGTGTAACATTTCAGTTGACATGAATGAAATCGGTTTAAATATTACCAAAATATGTTGACATAATATAAAGTATAGGGTTGACATATTGATTTTTTAAATCCCACAGATGTTTCGTGCTGGTAACCTTGGAAATGGAATTATTTCGATCGAATAATGGAAATATGTCGAAATGTAATACATGATTAGTCTGGTCAAGAAGGATTTCTCAATTTGCACTAAGTTCAGGGTCCTCTTGGCTCTTGGGTACCATTTCATAGCTGTACACGATGAATTCTTGTACTTTCGTAGATCATGACAACTTCGATGCTATCAGCCTAGAACCACAAAAATCCATGTCTTAAAAAAGAATGTTTAATGACTAATTCCTTACAGCCAATTTACAATAACTCTTTAAATGTGTTTATCTTGCCCTAGCAGACACTGTTCAACTTTTGAGTTAGAACGATTTTTGGATGAAGCCCAAGGCCCTTATTGAGACTTGTCATGCTGGAGCCCTTTGTATTATAGAAGATAATTGTTGCAACCTTTGCCAATCGTGGGTTTCGTTTATGTGAGATCCAATTGCCCTTAGGTACCATTGTGAAGGTCGTGTGTATCTTAATTGTATGGTGCTTGTTTTATTGATTCCAAAACAACGAACTTAGTCACCGATCAAATTTTTTTATTTATCGGTAAAAAAAATAACAAACTTAGTCAACATTCACTTATTCGATTGTTCGATTTTATTACAGTTATTCCTTTTGTTTCCATTGCTTTTTTGTATGTCAATGATTCTATGTGCTGTTTGACATTTTCTTTGTCGGTTTTATGTGCCACTGCATACACAGATCCTGCTAGTGCAGCCACGACACAGGCAAGCAAGGAGGAGGCAGATGCTCGATCAGTGTTTGTTGGTAATGTAAGTTTCATAATCTGTTATTCTATTTGGATCTTTTTCTTTTTTTGTGAAAAATATGATGCTTTGGAGTTGCGTATAAGTATGTATGTATGTATATATGTATAAGCAGATTTAGTGACAAACTAATATTCCCCTGTGCTTGCACTTTAAGAGGAGGAATGCTGGCAAGCAACATAATGGTGCATCAGCTCCTTTGCCACTCCACTAAAAGAGAATGAAGTCAACCTGGTAACAGATTTCCATTGTAATCCCTTTCCATTACAAACAGAACAAGATTCTTAGATCTTAACGAATCATTGTCAATTTATATCCCTTTCTATGAATATCAATTTTCAAAATTTAGAAAACATCTCTCAAAAGTTGAAGTTTCCTCTCTGGAAACCTCTCTCCTTGCTGCATTCAACCCCCTTGATTTCTGACCTTCATACACTCAATCCTGATTAGCACTTAGAGCATATCAGTCATGCCACAGAATCTTCAACTTAAACCACAAAAATTTAGGGGAGCTTTCAGAGATTTCTAAAATAACTTAACATTCGTATTTGATAAAAGAACTGGAGAAATAAACAACGTCGTTGGATCAAACCAGGATGGACCATGAAACACAGCAACCATGAGACCACAAGTCTAGCCTTTTGCAGTGTTCAAGAGCACCATAGAAAACCCTAGAATCCGATTTACCACAAAAACGTTCTTTTTGGATCTTTGTTTAAAACGTTATCTAGACCACCAGAAATCAAGCCGTTTCCACCATTAAGCTCTCAAATAAAATTGCAGAACCTTTGGTTACTTATCAAACAAAAAAAGCTTTGGTTTCTTGTTCACGAGCTCTCCTTTGAGATCTCACATTCTCCATTACCGAGAGAGAAAGAGAGATGTTTTGTGAAGAAGAAAAGAAGAAGCACAGACTTTTCGTATTGCAGTTAACTGATTTTTCCTCATTATGTTTTCTTCATTGTCTTCCAAATAAGTTCAGTGTTCCTAATTTAGTTTTTAATAGCGTAAATAGTTTGTGGTTGCAGTAATCTTTACCTTATCTGTGGAAGCATGACATAGATATTCTTAATGTTGGCAAGATTTTGGTTGGATGTGGGTTACTTATCAAGTTTGGAGTCATGGTTTGACTTTATGTCTGACAATGATCGCAGGGGTCATTCTTCGCTCTTGAAGTTCTCTGATAAATTAGCGCTGGGAATTGTTACCCAATATTTGGGATGGCTGGAAGTTATTTTGGTATAAAATTAGCTTGGACTAAAAAAAAAGGTAGATGCATATATGAAATTTTAACAAAAAAAAAAGCGAAGGAAAAAACTAAGGCCAAAGAAAGAAGGAGGGTGAAAAAAAGAAACAAAAAAACTAGAAGGCCTAAAAAAGGAAAAAAAAAAAAAAACTATACATCTTTGAAAAAGAAGAAAAATGAGGGGAAAAAAAGCATGGGAACAAAAAATACTTGATCCCTGTAGGAAAAAAATGGGGGAAAGGACTTGAGGGTTTTATGGCCAAAGGTATTCCAGGATGGAGGCAGAATTGATTGGAGAATGGATGCTGAGAACTTAAAATGGATCAGGTGAGAGAGCTAAATTTATTGGCTTGCTTGGGAAGGCAGAGAGTGTTGAGTATCTGCAGTTTTAGGCGCAGAAGTCAGATTGCAGATGATGGTGATTGTGAGTCCTCGAGCAGTATTTAGTTACTTTGCAGCATACGGTGAGGGGTCTTTGATCTCTTTCTTGGTTGATCTTTTGTTTGTGATGTGTTTTACCCAGATCACGGTGAAGTCTCCAATAATGTTTGACAGTCTTGTCTTATCTTATTTAAAAAAAAATACATACAGTATCATGCTAAGGTGGACTCTGGCTGTTGATTGCTCTGAATTGTCCTTGTGTGTCATGTTATCGAGTCTTACTCTATGGAAGTGAACTAGCTTATTTCTAGAAAGTATTGTGGGTTTACCTAAAATATATATTAACCTTAAAAGCTTACTTATCAAAAAGACGCTTACTGAGTTTTTAACCTTCCTTTCTAGGAACTTTAGGCTAATATTCTACATTTACATATGCTTCTATGGCAATTTATCAAGAAAAATGGGACCTTACCAAGTGGTACATAAACTATTGCAACGGAAGCAACACGATACGTGGTGCAATTCATGGTTGCAAAGAGTTCAAAATTAAGCAATGTGACGTGTCTGACATGGTACCGAGATGTATCTGACAAAACAGTATATTTTAGACACATCATAATGTATAATTACCAGATATAAAACATGAAAAGGTTTGACAATTGGGCATAACATTGGTTCAGTGAAGTATTTTTTTGTTTCTAGGTCCTATCCCAAACTTCAGCTACAGTAATTACTTTTGCATGAAGTGATTCATTCTGTAATGTGAAGTATTTGGCTGTATCCAACTTCAGTTTTTCAAGTTTCTTTATCTTTAATGAATTTTCTGAACAAAACTCTTAACATAAAAGTTCTACATTCTTCAAGGTTTGTATTTTATGAATTTGATCTTACGTTGGTCCCTTATGATATTAGTATATTACAATATGATTGGCTAATCATAATTTGGGTGTAATTATCATCTTTTTTTTTTTTTTGCAATATTCAACAATTCAGAGTCATTCGTACAATTCAAATTCCCCATCTTAGTTGCTAGGAAGATGCTCTTTCATGAGTTGAGTTGCTACTTGAGTTACTTGAGGATGTTAGCTATGTGATACCATGGTTCTTTCAGGCGTACTCTTTATCATGTGCCCTAGCAACTTAAGGGTTGAAAAGTGTCTTCTTTTCCAAAGAATATTTGTTAATGTGGTTGACCAATTATGCATGTGAACCTTGTCAATGTAGTCAAATCTTTGCCTTGGCAACACCAAGAAACTGCTAATATATGAGGTAAGCTAGTTTTTTTTTTTAATAAAGTAATAATAATAATAACAACAACGACAACAACAACAACAACAACAACAACAACAACAATAATAATAACAGTAGTAGTAGTAGTAGTAGTAATTTATAATGTATACTTATAAAAAAAATTAATGTATCTTTAGGGAATAGGTGCTCTTTCTCTTTGAAGAAACAACTTACGTCTTTTGTGTGTGTTTTTTTTCCGCCAAAGCAGAGTAGGGTGGGAGCAATGGGAATACGGCCGTCAATATTTTTTGGGTCTTGCAATAGTAGGCAGACTATTTGTTGCTACTGTTTGTGTGAACATTAGCTCTTCCTCTTCCTTGTGTATGTGAATAGGTGTGTGGTGGGGGCCGCTGTTGACTGTCCTGTACAACCATTAAATCTCTTTTTTTTGTATCTTATTATTGTAAGGAAATTGTCTTGATTTTCAAAATTAGGGAAAACAGTGAAATTCTGTACATTATTTGAATTTTAAGGAATTACTATTTCCAGAGCACTTATTGCTTCTTCCGGAGTGTTAATGTTTTTTCAGTACAGTTGATGAAGCAAAATATGCTCTAGAAGCAAAATGGGAGTAAGAAATTGCTGCTCTGGAAATAGTATTTCCCTGCTTCAATTATTATTAGTTTAATTTTAAATTTTAAATTTTGGTTACCTAGGCAATTCCTAAGCATCACTTCG
The DNA here is from genome assembly GCA_035048495.1 of Euptelea pleiosperma. Lineage (NCBI taxonomy): Eukaryota > Viridiplantae > Streptophyta > Magnoliopsida > Ranunculales > Eupteleaceae > Euptelea > Euptelea pleiosperma. The sequence continues at coordinate 27,493,607 of CM068542.1, read as the reverse complement.
GCGCTTAGAGAACCCATCTCCTGGCACCTTTCACTATACTGACTTGTAGTAATAACATATACTACTCAATGTAGTTTCCTTGCTTTAGCTTGAATCTGACTACAGGCTGATTCTTTTATCACTTAAAAATTGTTATAGTGGCCTGACAGGCCTGACATCCACATTGCAACACAAAACCTTGGGTCACATTGTGGTTGCAGGTAGATTATTCATGCACACCAGAAGAAGTTCAGCAGCATTTCCAATCTTGTGGGACTGTTAACAGAGTCACGATTCTGACGGACAAGTTTGGCCAACCTAAGGGATTTGCATATGTGGAATTCCTTGAGATAGAGGCTGTTCAGGAGGCTCTCCAGCTGAACGAATCTGAACTACACGGCCGTCAATTGAAAGTGGGTTAGATCTTTGGAGCTACTAATGCACACACATCTGAACACATGCCATCCATCTATTCCTTCATAAAGGAATTCATTGATATATTCTTGCAGGTTTCAGCTAAACGGACCAATGTTCCAGGGATGAAGCAGTTTCGTCCACGTCGTTTCAATCCATATATGGGTTACCAATTCAGGAAGCCTTACGTACCCCCGTTTTTCTACTCTCCCTATGGATACGGGTGAGTGCTTTCTTGGCTCCAAGCAAGCTTTTCTTTAGTTTCGTCAAGGGTGTTGATCGCACTCATCCCGTTCTCCCTTTCAGTTGAAAGATCTGTTTTGTATCTGTTGCAGGAAAGTTCCTAGGTTCAGAAGGCCAATGCGTTACAGGCCCTACTACTGAGGTTGTATTTGAAAACATGATCATCACTATTTGAGGGATGTCTCTGAAAGATCAATGAGAACCATTTTAATCTCTTTTGTCATGGCCAATTTCCAAACCATGCAGTGGATTGTATCAGACTATGAACATCTATTTGAACCTGATGGTTAACCATTTAACTGTATGATGCAGATACATATAGTGTGTTACCTCAAATCTGCATTTGGGTCTTATGTACATGTGGAACCTCTTTGGAAGCACTTCAGGGTCTTAGGTATATGTGGAGCAAGCGAAGGGACTTCGTCTCTCTCCTTTATTAAATTGCTGGGGGCTGAGAATGCATGAGTTGGATAGGGGGACATCCCCTCAATTTAGGGGTGTCAACGGATCGGTTCTGATTCTTAATGGTTCTGGTTGTCAAAATGGTGGATCCGGAATTGCAACCGATTATTTGGTTCAGGTCGGTTCCAGTTCCAAGTAAAGTAATAGGTTCCAATCTTGGTAATATTGCAATTTTAACACTATATAGTCTATATTTATATCAACTACTCAGAACCGGAACTTTTATTTCTGGTATGGTTCTGATTCTTTTTTAGTTAGTACCTAAAAATATAGAATCAGAACCAGTTTTTCGGTTCTGGTTCGGTTTAGTTAAATGGGTAAAAATAGAAAACCCTACCCCTCATGTATATATACACCTTAATCTCCTATTGGGTTTCCTTCCCATCATGGAAACCAATAGAAAGACGATTGAATTACCTCACCCAAATAGCAATAGCTCTAGGACACCGTTAGCTCTTGATCACATGCAATTTAGAGATAGTTTCTCAATCTCATTAGATCTCTAGTTGGCAACCTTATGGGCTGGTTTTGTGCAAGCTGTATCGGGTTTTGTCCATCAATGTTTTTTTGAAGGTTGAGTGGCCACTCTTTAGTTTGAAAAATTGTTGCAAACGAGACTAATGAGATCGTGTCCTTTATTCTTCACCAAAAGTAAGAGTCCAGCTAACAATGTGTCATTGGATTTACTACACTTTTTGTAGTGGGCGCAAAGGTAGTCCTATGGTTTCAGTATTTCTAAGCAATTCTTATACTTTATGGTAGTTTTAATTAAAGTGTAATATGGAGAATATATACTTTGTATGATCTTATACTACCCATGTACTTTCATTTGTGTCTTATGCTTCATGTATCTAGCTATCTACTAATACATGTCACTCTGATAGATTATGGCATCTGTGATGCGAAAATCCTAACCAATTATCGAGAATGAAGGCGCTTCGAATATGATATTCATATTCAGCCTATCCTTAGTTGCACGTGCAAACAAAAACATATAGTGCATTGTTAACTAAAATAATATTATAAACATGAATATTTATGAATGAACTACAATAAGTAGATCAAATGTCAACATAATAGGAAAAACTCACTCAAGAAATAGAAACCAAGAAGTCCCTACTCTTGAAAAACATTAGATTTTTGGTCAATGGATATGCTATTATAACCAGAGTTAATAAGTACGGAATAACTCTTAATCCTTTCCTGACTTTATCTTGAACATAGAGATACTTGATCTTGATATGTTTACTTTATTGGTCGAATGATTGTTACAGACATACTTTACACCCAACTTTATGGGTTGTTGTATCAAGTCCACCATGATGAGATTCTTTAACCAAATGGTTTACTATGCTTCCTCATGGCAAACAACATATTTTACTTTCATGGTAGAATATGCTAATAGCGTCTACTTAGCACATCTAGCGAGCATAAATACATATATCCAGATGTTGATACCAAACTATCCTTGCATCATACAAATTCTAAGTCTAAATAGCTAAGAACCTTCAGCTCTTCAGACCACTTGTAGACCAATACAACATCTTTTGTTCTCTGTAGATACATTAAGACATCCTTCACGACCTTTCAGTGAGTCACTCCAGGATTCTGTTGGTACTTCCCTAACATCCTGACTATGAAATTGATATCGGATCTAATGCAAATCACCGTATATATCAAATTGCCTACTGCCGAGGCATACTTACTGGGAATTCACTTGGCTTCTTTCTATCTCATTCTTGGGACATTGTTTCTAATTGATAACACCACCTTAGACAATAGGGACCTCTATTGATGACAGTATTGCATGCTATACCGCTTGAACACCTTGTCAATGTATGCCCTCTGAGAAGGTATCCAATAAAGCGGTCTTTGTAAATCATTATTTCCATAATATAACTTCTTCCGTATCCTTCATATTGAAGTTCTTTGAGAGGAAGCGCTTATTATCTTGAAGCAAGCGAATGTCATTGCTGGTTATAAATATATCATTGACGTGCAAGACAATTATAACAAATCAACTCCCATTAAACTTGAGGTATATACAATGATCTATGGGATTTTCCTAGAAGCCAACATCGATCACAACCTAAAGACAATTATAACAAATTAACTCCCTTTAAACTTGAGGTATATACAATGACCACCATGAGATTTTCCTAGAAGCCAACTTCAGGTACCATTGTCTGGATGCTTGTTTAACCCATAAAATCAATCTCTTGAGCAGACAAACAAGCTTCCCTTTCCCTTAGGTCGCAAAACCCTCCAGTTGGACTGTATAGATTTATTATTCCGACTCACTGTTGAGAAAAGTTATCTTGATGTCCATCTGGTGCAGTTTCATATCAAAATGCTCTACTAGTGTCAGAACTATCGTGAGAGAGTTCATTTTGGAAACTAGTGGGAAAGTCTCCACAATCAACACTCTCACTTTGTTTGAATCCATAGCCACTAACCTGGCCTTAAACCTTTCAACCTTCTCATCCGAGTCTGTCTTAGTCTTAAAGACCCATTTGCACTTAACTGCCTTGGAACTCGTGTAGAGATGTCATTCCTATATAAAATTCATTTTCATAGATTGCAGCTCTTCTTTCATGGCTTCTGTCTATTCTTTTAGAAAAATTGCCCACCATAGCCTCTAAAAATTAGATAGATCACCAAAATTTGGATTCTCGATGTCAACACTCTGTAAGTAGACTTCATAATCAATGATGATGGCATGTCTTCTCACTCTGGTCAACATTCTGAGTGTCACCGGATCAGCTTCTGGTGCTACTGCTATAATTGTATCTAGCATGAGAGTACGAACAACTATTCCAGTGTCTCCACTCGATGTCGTAAAAAATCTGGGAAGTACACTTGAAAGAGTAACGAATTGATCATCATCAATAATCTCCTCGAACACCACTTTCTTATGTTTGTATTTTCACTGTCACTCATTTCTTCAAGAAATCTGACAATATTAGTGGACATTTTGGTATGCCTGATTTCTCCTTTCAAACACGCCATTTTGTTCTGGTGTACCCAGAGCGGTGTATTGAGGAACAATGCCCTACTCTTGCAAATATTCAACAAACTTTTATAAATTTACTCTATTATTAATATCTCTTTTGCCATAATATTTTCCATCTTGATCAGAATGGACTACCTTGATCTTACGATCTAACTGCTTCTCTACCGTAGTTTGATAGAGCTTAAACACATCCAATGCTTCGACTTGTTGTGAAGGATGTATACATATGCGTATCTCAAGAAATAATTTATGAAGCTGATAAAGTAACATTGACCACCATGAGAAGGAATAGGGAATGGACCACAGATATCTGTATGAATGAGGTCTAAAAGCTAGAACTCTGAGGAGCTTCATAATTTCCCTGCTTTGTTAACTTTTTCTTAACGCAGTCAACACATGTATGAAAGTTAGAGAATTTAAGAGGATCCCGAACACCATTCTTTATGATAAACTCGAGCCATTTCTTGAAAATGTATCATGAATTCTCAGCCGCACAAGTGCGCTTAGAACCAGACGAGAAAGAAACAGACTTGGTAGAAAAACAGAGTAGTAAAGAAGCAAAACTTTGATTAGATTGTAGGCTTCCTCTAGAGTTTTGTGTACACTCAAACTTTGAGAATAGCAATCAGAAATAAATATATAGAACACGAGAAGAAGTCTTTGAACCCAAAAACGTGGGCTGAACATAGAGCAACTATACATGCGTCACGCCTGAATTGGCTCGGTGTACCTGTGCATGTGTTAAAGGTGGTGCATAGTTGTGTTCATGGAGTACTAAAGTGGGAGGCCCAAGAGCTCTACCCTCTAGAGCCAACTCTAGATTTGTGTGATACACGGCCCTTGGATCCATAAAATCATCCAATTCTGTAACTTATTGCGTGTTTTGATGCATTTTTTGCCTTGCCTTGTCCAAGTTTCGAAACTTAAATATGCTTGAACCCAGAATTACCAAAGGACTGCAGAAGTGTAAGCAAAAGTTGATCAATCGGGACTCAAACTGCGCATAGGGTATGCTTGGTAACAAATTTGAAGTCGCCTGCTGAAAAGTATAATCTTGGCGTAACCTGCACAAGGTAACTCTTAAGGGAAATTTTATTTGCACCCCACAAATTGTGAAACTCCCCAACTAAAACTTTGCTGACCACCCCGATGAGGACGCTTACCGTATGGATGTTTGGCCAATTCCTAGATGGGCCTACAAACCAAAAATCAGCCTGATTGGTGATTTCAAAGCTTTGGATCCTTGTACCCCAATAATGGTCAATAATGCTCAAATTCATACGGTAAAAATCAACCCTAGAAAATGACTCCAATCCAACACTTAAAAATCACTGATCAGGCTGATTTTTTGGTTTGTAGGCTCATCTAGGGATTGGCCAAACATCCAATCATGGAGTTTTGATCATTATTTGGGGTACAAGATCAAAAGGTTTGAATGGTCCAAAAGAGTCAAAACCCATAACGCTGCCACATGCTAAAATATAGCATCATGATAGCACAGCCTTGGGAGCACCACTTTTTCACCCACCGTGCCAAATTTTAAGATAGCACGGTGGGATAGCACTAAGTTGGAGATGCTCTTAGCAGCTCCCTTTGAGTGGCGTGGGTGCTAAATTCCCTACCTAGCCTATCAATTGTAGAATCTGACAACCATACCTCCAAAATCTTGTAATTATTTCAAAGTATCCTTGCAAAGGTCCTCTGAATTAGTAGTCCAAGAAGATTATGCTTGTCCAATATTTTCTAATCATAAATGCTGAGTGAACCAACCCCTTTTCACTAATAACCTAGGGAGTAAAACTTTGATGACAATGGACTGTAATTGAAGCCTGTGACAGCCAATGAGTTCCCGAGTGCTTTTTGCCACGTACCCATGTGAGTGTTTTTTAAGGTTTTTTTTAAAAAAAAAAAATTATTGCAAAAGCAAAAAGCACAAGGGTTCGTGGAAAAGCACTTTGGGTACGTGCTGAGATCTCATTGGCTGTAACCGGAAATTTTTTAGACATTGACTGTATAGATGTTTGGCCAATCCCTTAGGTGTCCCTATAAACCCAAACTCAATTACCTGATCAGTGATTTCTAAGTATTAGTTGATGGGTTGATTTTAATAGTAAGAATTTGAGCATTATTTACCATTATATTTAGGTACAAAGATCCAAAGGTTTGAAATCACTAATCAGGCTAATTTTTGGATTGTAGATCTAAAGATTGGCCAAACATCCATACGGTCAGTGTCCTCTAAGAGTGTACCATGTGGCTCATATTATGGGTGGTCAGGGCTCCCCTGACCACAGGTAAGTTTTACTCAGAATTTAGATACCACATCTGTTAAAAATGGATTAAAGAAACAGCAATTAATAAAAAAACTGACTTAAAGAGTATACATGATGAACCAAGAAGTGTGGGAGTCAAGTAACTACCCACCTGGGACCTGGCCTACATTATCCTGGGCCCTGGCTACAACAACAATGGTTAACATTTCCGACAATATCCCTGGCTTGGGATACTCCTTGTATTATTATCTCGAGATGACGAGAGTAACGAGTTTCATTGGAATTTTAATTAATAACTAATTATTTTACTTAATAAAGATGTTATGGACACGTGGATGATTGAGATTTAATAGGTATTTTATATACCCACAAGCGGTCATCTAAATATATTTTCTCTACCTTCTCTATGACTAGTTTTGGTAGTAAGGTGTTTGCTCTTCCAAGTGCGCAGGAGATACTCTGTAGGGAAAGTATGCATTTTACCCTATAGAGAAAATTTAGTCTAGTGAATTTCTTCCTGTGGAGCTGTGGAGTGCATAAGAACATGTCACCTGCCACACTCTTTCTGGCCCACTGACCCATGATTGATGGGCTTACACACCAAAAATCAGCCTGATTGGTGATCTCTAGCCATTCAATTATGTTCTAGGACTGGCAATTGTACAACTTTTCAATTTTGAGTGGACAAAATATATAATTTAAATTATATAATTATATATTTTTTTTTATTTAGTGGATTGAATCGTATCGGATCGGGTCCGGAACTCTATTCTTTCTTTTGGATCGGATCCGGATCAGCATATTTTCTTATTGGATCGGGTCTAGATCAGCACTGATCCGACTCGAACCCGATCCATTGCCAGCTCTAATGTGTTCTATAGCACGTCTTTGATAGCCATAGTAACGAAATTAGCCAAGCGAAGCCATGGCCATTAAGTGAAGTCCTCCCTTTAAAATAGTATGGACATGCCTGCCCAGACAGTTAATCTGTACAGCTTTCCTTCCTAGTTTAATACAATGCATGTGTATGTTTGCCTGCCTATTTATAAATAAATAAAGTTGGGGGAAGTGGAAATTAAAAACATTTCCCAATAATTATTATACAAATCAAGATTAGGTTTGCAGCTTATGTGCTTCACGCCCAAATAGCGACCGATATCGAACAGGTGGATACGTACCATAGGGTCCTGGATATGTTCAGGAGTGTTAGGTTTGCCTAAACGCGCAACACACATGGGTGGCTGGTGTTGCTTTTTTTTTTATTCTTTTTTTATGGGTCGGGCTCGGGGGACTCCCATTTTGGCGTACCCACATAGAAGATAGAAGATGAATCAATGGCTGCTGATTTTTGGTGAGGATGATCTCTATGGTGAGGAGACATCCTCACAAAAATTCAAACCATTATGATATCCATAGACTGGTTTAGAAGCTGAAGAATTATGGACCGTCGATTTTTACCCCGTAACTTGAAAACTACATTTTATAGGGTTAGAAATTTCAGAATTGGCTGATTTTTGTTGGGATGATCTATATGGTGTGGAGATCATCCCCACCAAAAATCAGCCATTGATTCATCTTCTATGTGGGTACGCCAATATGGGTGTCCCCGAGCTCCACCCTTTTTTTAGCCTTTTTGTTTTTGGGGTTGTTTGGTGGCAATTTATTGCATTTAATTATTTGGCGGGGACACATGGGTAGGGGTGTCAACGGATCGGTTCCGGTTCGGTTCCTAAGGTGACCAGAACCGGAACTGTTTGTTCCGGTTCTTATCGGTTCGGGTACTTATCGGTTCCGGTTCTCAAAGTGATGGTACCAGAACCAGAACCGATTATGTAATTTTTTCGGTTCCGGTTCCAGTTTCGGGTATAACGGGTCCAATCTTGGTAATATGAGAATTTTTACACTATATTTATATATCGGTTCCGGTTCTTATCGGTTCGGTTCCGGTTCTTATCGGTTTCGGTTCCATATTAGAGTACTGGAACCATAACCATTAGTTTTCGGTTCGGTTCCGGTTCCGGTTCTTTTTAATCAGTTCCCAAAAATGTGGTACCGGAACCGGTGTTTTCGGTTCCGGTTCCTATTCGGTTCCGGTTAAATTGGGTAAAATTGACACCCCTACACATGGGGTAGTCCAGTGCTACTACTATGAGAAGGGGCATTTTTGGAAGAAGAGGCATATGGAAAGTTTCCACCCAAAAGACAGTTTTGAAAGATTATTTTGGAGCATATTTAGCAATTTCGGAGGGCGGTAAAATATGGTATACAGTTAAATAATCCGTATGCTTCGTGAATTATTCGCTAAAACTTTGAGATTTCACTAAAGGGGTTCACTAATTATGTTTTGGAGCGGCGAATCTATAAATTTTGGCAACTCAAGACACAATTAGAAAACCAAAATTTTGAAGTTGAAAAGTTGAAGCTGTCTATAACTAACGCAAATAGGTATAAAAAGAGGAACTGAAGCAGAGGTATTTTGGGAATAAACTAAAAGTATTACCATCCCTCCTCTACAGGTTAAGTTATTGTGGCCCCAGTAGAAGATTACCAAAATTCAGGCCCATTGGATGATGTTATCAACAAGAAGATGATGTATTTATCAGATGGTTAAAATCATTTGATCAAGCTAATTTCGCCCAAAATGTGATATAAAAAGAGGAATTGAAGCAGAGGTATTTGGGAATAAATGAAAAATGTTACCACCACTCCTCTACGGGTCAAGTTATTGTGGCCCCACTTAGAAGATTACCAAATTCAGGTCCATTGGATGATCTTAAGTGCTAGAAATACAACATCAATCATCTAAAGAAGAAGAAGATGATGTATTTATCAGATGGTTAAAATCAACAAGAAACTAGGCGGTGATGCGACGTAAATGCATTGTCCTTAAAAAGAATCAAATTTTACTTTTGAGGGTAGTATCATCCAAAAACGCAATTTTATAATTAAAAAAATGGTAAAAAAGGGGGCTTTGAATGTAGGGGCTGTTCTTATTTTACCTGAGGGATTCGAATTAGCTCCCCCCAATCGTATTTCTCCTGAGGCAATCTGTCTTTTGAATCATTCTTTCTCGAGCCGTATGAGGAGAAAACCTCCTATACGTTTCTAGGGGGGGCATTGTTCATCTACATCTGGACCCGTTTGGCTTTGTACTTAGACAAGATAGTCTAACATCTTGTAAGAGGATCCCTTTTTATTTATGACTTATAATCCCCATAAAATTCGTCATTCGATAGAGAATTTGGTTTGCATTTGTAATGATCTTGGAATTTCGAAAACAATTTGTAATTATATGGAAACCTTCCCAAGAATTTACAATTTGCAACTCCTCTCAAGGATCAAATTAGATCATCAGAACAGTCCCAACTACAAAAATCTTTAGCTCACCACGATATTACAGAAGGATTGTCCAATGCAATATTCAAACCATGGTCGCTGGCTTGGTGTTCATGTTCTCAGTCCACCAAATCCAGTCATGTTTATCATTCAACTGCCCATCGATATTCAAACTGGGTAGGAATTCTCTACTATCAGCATTATCCTCCACCTTGACCAAGTCTTTAGAAAATCTGAGAAAAGTATCATTTGTTATCCAACTAATAATGCACATAGGGGCCCACCCAAAAAGAAACCTTCTCCACTTGTATTGGCCCCCACCCCAAGATTCAAGATTGTTGTTTAAGATGTGCTTATGATTGGGGGGCTAAAGGAGATTTGAGTGGGCCATAGTGTCAAAGTTGCATCAATAGACTGATCTTATTTGCATCTTAGAGGACACTGATCGTTTGGATGTTTGGCCCAACGGTCGATATCATCAAGCTGGTGTGATTTTTTTTCTTTTTGTTTTTTTAGCTTCTGTCTGATAGAAGAAGTGGCCCACCTACTAACTGAATCCACTGGTTGCCCAGCTATGAGCATCATATGGAGACGCTGAAGATGACTCAATCGTCTACATTATATAATCTTTTAAGTTAATTAAGTTGGTTAAACTGAATCAACTCCACCAAACACACAATTTACAGACTTTGAATGCAGTAACAGCCTTTGCTTTATTCCTCTCTCTCTCTCTCTCTCCAAAAGTCCCAAATCATCAAAATACAGACGCAAGTGAACCTCAAAACCGAACATTAATCAAAGATCCGAGGCGCTATTTAAGAAAAGAACCAAACACTTCGGCCACTCCTACAGCCCCAAAGAAGTCATAGAATGCTGTGATCCAATTCTCCTCTTTCTAAGCCGCTCTGCAATGATGAAAGCGAGCTCGAGAGACTGGGAAGCGTTGAGCCTAGGGTCACAGTGGGTGTGGTAGCGGGAGCTCAGGTCGTCAAAGGTCACTGTCCTTGACCCTCCAATGCATTCTGTCACATTCTGCCCGGTCATCTCAAGATGAACTCCTCCGGGGTGGCTACCTTCTTGCTCATGAACATCGAAGAATGCACGCACCTCCGCCTGTCAACATATATGACATTATTATGATGATTGATTATGAAGCAATTAAAATGAGATAAATGTAGCTTATATATTAGATGTTACTTTTTAACCTAACTTAGAAATAAAGAAACAGCAGCACCAACAGGATCAACTAAGACAGTTTCCTACTTGCGCGAACGGTTAAGCAATCACATTTGACTGGGTTTTTTCACCCAAAACCAACCTCTCCCATGTCGATCTGCTTATTCCTACCTACTACGCCTTGCTTACTATGTCTTATTTTTGACTAGTTCACTAGGCAATTAAATTATATTCTCATCTAAGCCATAGCCCTAATATCACATTGATCGGACAATCCAGTCTTATTTGATGGAACCCTTTTTCGAATGATTGCTCGTCACTTTGGTTGATCACCCAAAAGCATTAGGGATGTCATTTTTAGGCTTTTGTTCATCTGATTTGGAGGAACACGAACATTAATTGTGGTTCGTAGACTGATCTTGACATTGACTCATATAAACTGGTATAGAGACCGAACTCAGTGTGTAGTCTAGAATAGTTTTGCAAGATTTTGCCTAATGACAAGAACCTAAGCAACTGAGTTTATGTTGGAGAGGTGGAAACATAAGTAAAATGGTGTGCGAGGTTATACCCTGATTGCGTCAAAGGGGCGAGTTTTGAGACCGCAGGGAGCCTTGATTGTGTTTCCATGCATGGGGTCACTGACCCAGGTGACAATTTGCCCTGCTCTGCGAACTGCCCTGATCAGATGAGGAAGCTTCACTCTCATGTTCTCAGCTCCCATCCTCGTAATCACCGTTATCCTCCCTGGCTTATTCTCAGAATTCAGGATCTCAATAAGCTTAATAAGCTCGTTTGGATCCATCTTATCGCTCACCTGCATCACAAGTGCCAATATCGCAACATTTTAGCCACTTAATAAGCAAATCCATGATCAAATCAAATTGGCCTAACTCGCAAAAAAGGGATGTGCAAATGAACAAATACCATGTCCAAATCACACACAATATAATTAACCAAAAGAAATTATGAACTGTTAGGAAACTTGCTAATCAAATCGAAATTTGACGAGTTAACTCAGTTCGACAAAACTCCCAAGTACCAAGTTCAGACTTGTAAAATTAGCAATCAATTTAATAAAATTCAAGAGCTTCTTCATTGTCTTGTTCGAGTTTGAATTTGTTAGCTTGAGTTATCAACAGTGATTCGGTCAAATCATAAAGAAAATGAAGGGATTTGTTGTAGATACCTTGATGCCAAGGGGATTAGCAACTCCTCTCAAGAACTCGACGTGGGCACCATCCAGCTGCCGGGTGCGTTCCCCTACCCAAAGCATGTGGGCAGAGCAATCATAGTAAAGCCCGGATGTCGAATCCTCCCTAGTGAGGGACTGCTCATAAGGCAAGAGCAAGCACTCATGGGATGTCCAGAAATCAGTGGTAGTCATAATTGGGTGGTCGACAGTGAGTCCGGCCGCAGCCATGAACCCCAGAGCCTCGTCGACCCGGTGAGCCAGTTCTCGGTACCTGTTGCACCATGAAAATAACAAACAACATTACGACATTGAACAGTTAAAAAATCCCAACTCCGGAACTCGACTCAATACAGCACTCCAAAACCAGAAGAAAACGACTCGACAAAAAGAAAAATTTCTTGTTAAAAACTTTCCCCTGTTTTCAACAGAAAAGTTCCAAACAAAAATTAAAACAAAAACCCAACTCGGGCAAGTTGAACACACCTGTCTCCCTGCTCGCTGTGGTCGGTGAAATCGAGATTCCACTGGGTAATCCTCTGCATGGCGGCGTAACCTCCAGTTGCGAAGGCTCTGAGGAGGTTCAGAGTTGCCGCAGCTTGGCAGTAAGCCCTGATCATCCTCTGTGGGTCGGGAATCCTTGACTTCTCATTGAAAGCATCACCGTTCACATTGTCCCCTCTGTAACTCGGAAGCTTAACTCCGTTCTGTACCTCGAACGCTTCTGATCTCGGTTTCGCAAATTGACCCGCCATCCTCCCCACCTATAAAAAAAAAGTATCCCCAAATTATCTACACCATTCGATCTCAAATTCACCTAAGAACAAGGATGAGGGCGATCTGAAGATGAGAAGCTAACGATCTAACCTTGATAACGGGAACTTGTCCTCCGAACGTGAGAACAGCACCCATCTGAAGAATGATCCGGAAAGTATCACGGATGTTGTTGGCATTGAACTCCTTGAAGCTTTCCGCACAATCGCCGCCTTGGAGAAGGAAAGCCTTCCCCATGGCAGCATCAGCGAGGCGATCCTCCAAGTTCCTAGCTTCCCCAGCAAACACAATTGGGGGGAAGGCGTCGAGGGTTCGGAGAACCGATTCCAGTTCCTGTTGGTCAGGGTACTCTGGAAGCTGGAGCGCCTTCTTAGATTTCCAGCTATCGACGGTCCATTTTCCGGGACTCGTCGTCTTCGTGGTTGTTGTTGTTGTTGTTGCTGACGCCGTTGATTTGGTGGGCTCAGCCGCATGGACGGCTGAGATGGGTTTGATGGATCTGGATTTAGGTTTGGTGGGGAGGATTGGGAAAGAGGTTTGGTTGGGTTTGGAGGAAGGGAGGAGAGATTGGGTTTGGAGAAGGGATTTGGTAGAGAGAGCAGAGCTGCTTGTAAGGGCCATTATTTCTTGGTTTTCTCACTTTCTTTCTTACCTTTCTTCTGGTTCTTCAACACTTAAATAGTTTCTCTTTGGTAATGTGAGAGAAGGCAGGCCCTGAATAATGGAGAGAAGAGGTGTGAAGGGACTTTATAGGGCAGGCCCTGAAGATTTGTGTTTGGTAGAGGAGGTAGTTGGGCAGAAGAGGGAAAGGGGGGATTCTTGTAATAATTTTTCTGGCCTTTACCTAATTGCCGCTTCTTGGTCGTGGCGGCGGCGCTGGCTCAGAGCAATGCCAAGCTGAGCTGAAAATTGAATTTGGTAGAATTAGAACACAAAATAAACGTGGACAAATTCTATATTGAGTCGTGATGTAACAAGGTATACCCCACGCCAACCGACGCTTTTTGGCGGGAGGAAGCACGAATTTTGTTATCGCTGCCACCTGGGCCCAATGATGGGAACTCGGAACTCGGACTCGACTCGGAAGTCCACCGGGTCGAGTCACCTCGATGATTCGGGAGTTGACTCGGCGAGTCATTAAATTAATTATTACATATTTATAAGATAATGTCTATTAAAAAAATTTTGAAAAATCATAAAATATAAAAATATAACAAAAACATTTAGAAATTAAAAAAAACATTTAGTTTTGAGTCAACTCTGCATTTAAACAGTTGAGTTGGTCGAGTTTTGAGTCGCCTCGGGCAAGTTTCCGGGTCAACTCGGCTAAGCTTGCAAATCCAAGTTTTTATGCTGAGTCAGACTCAAATATGATCGAGTCTAGTCAACTTGGCGAGTTTTAAAACATTGGTTTAGCCCACCTTTGGTGGATATACAACCAAAAATCACCCTACGGTGTGATTATAGCCATTGGATTCAGCCATTATGGCTAGAAATTATCAAACAAGCTGATTTTCGATACAAATGTCTACTAGGGGGTGGACTAAACATCAGGTGGTAAGTGGGCCCAAATGGCAACAGTAAAGCCTGAGGTAAACCTTGTTACATCACGGCCCATGCTTTTAATGTAAGAAATGGGAGTAAAACATCGTTGACGATCACACTGACCACCCACAATATGAGCCACCTGGTACACTCTTAGAGGATGTTAACCAGGTGGATGCTTGGACAATCACTAGGTGGATGTGCAAATTAACCAAAAATCAGCCAGATTAGTGATTTCAAACCCTTGGATCCTTGTACCCCAAATAATGGTTAATAATGTTCAAATTCCAATGGCTAAAATCAAGTAATTTTATGGTTAGTGTCCTCCAAACGTGTGTCATGTGGATCATATTGTGGGTGGTCAGCCGCTCCACTAACTGTCAATGGTCAACGAAGTTTTACTCAAGAAATGGGTAACCTTTTGCGAGTAGAACTTTGCTGACCGCTCCCAGTTAACAAAGGTGCTGATTGACGACCACAATATGAGCTACGTGGCACACTCTTTAAAGGATGCTGACCGTATAGATGTTTGGCCTGTTATGTTATATGCAGCCTAATGATGCTAAAGTACTGTATATGAAGCCACGACGCCACTGCCCAACTATTTTGGGGAGGCTTTTTTTAAGGTCATTTTCGTACTTTTATATGGAGAGACGGAAACCCTAATTTCATCTTTGGTTAATATATATATTGGTTTATATGAGACAATCATTTTGTGAGTGTTTTCTTTTGCGTTAGAGCATAGTGGAATTTGTGTGTCCGTGGACATATCTCGATCTTGAGGGAACTACGTAAATATGTGTCTTGTGTTTGCATTTTTGTTGTTTATTAATATATAATACAGAATATATAGTGAAAATCTTTATTTTATATAGTACGATGCACCATATATGTGTCTTGGCGCATGTTCCGATTTGACACACACTGACGGTCCTGGTGCGCATTGTGAGTCGTGTGTATCAGTGCAAACAAACACATTTTTGTCCGAAGTGTGCACACCGTCGCCAATGCGCACGTATTCGCGAAATAGCAAACACAGCTTAAGCCTTATGAGCATACATTTTAAGTGAGTACCGTGGATACTATATCTAACAAAACTAATCTTAGTCGTATATGTATTATCACACCTCAACCATATACGAATTAGCATATTTAACAGCCAAACACATGATTTGTGGGCCCACTGACCTATTAGGCTAATCTTGTGGGACCCAATTAATATGGTATTTTAATTCTTCTTATTACTAATATTATAATTAAATTTCATAACAGTTACATGTACCTTACTGAATTAGTAAGAATCTCATTGAATCCATTACAATGAGAAAAACCTACCTACGCGTAGAGAATAGACTCCCTAACCACAATCAGGCACAAATTAGACGACTTCTTCATACCAATTAACACCAACAGAAGGAGTCCAATTCCTTTCAGAATTAAACCCCATTTGATCTTGCAAAACACTATTAAAGACTTTCCATCAAGAAGTCAGCCCAGATAATGGTAAGTTTCCACTAAGAATCCAATTTTTCTTACAATAAGACTCTTCTCTAATTCTATAAATAAATGTCATGAGCAAAGATATGATAATTACAACTCCAATTAGTAGACCCATAACAACATTTGAGTGTCTTTGCAAGTATCACCCGACGTCCAATTAGTGAATGAAGTAAATGAGATCCTCTATTGTACAAGTCGAGCTATTGAGGACCGTGGGAACCACAAATTTACCCACAAGTACAATAAATAATAATCTAAATTCGTTAAAAAGAAAAATTTAGGAAAAAAGGTACTAAAAAATGTTTCGGGAAAGAGATGTTTTTGTTATTATTTAACCTAAAATGACTCTTGATTACACAAACACACACACAAAAAAAACTAAAATGACATTATAATTTCACTAATAATAATAATTAGGAGGACAAGAAAAGGAATATATTGAATCTCTTAAAGGTATAGAATGTTGACTTACCACAATTCTCGCATATCTATACCATTATAAAGGGAGAATTGGGTTGCCACCCCCGTTTGCGACAATTAAAGGCTCTATCCGTAGAAGCAAAAAACTTCCCTCATTTAATGTCTCTTTATTCTAAATACAAAACTTGGGTTGGAGTACACCCTTCACAGTTCAGGTTGTCCAATGCATCTTCGTTCCTTGTCAATAATGATAAGGGACTATAGTATAAGCCACTTGACACACTCTTAGAGGTCACTGATTGTATGGATGTTTGTCCCATCCCTAGGTGGACCTATATACCAAATATTAGGTTGATTAGTGATTTCAAACCATTGGATCTGAGTACCCCAAATAATGCTCAAAATCTAGGGTTAAAAATCAACCCATGAAGCCGAATTCAATCAGTGACCTTATGCTCTTGTCGCAATGTGAATTCATTGGTATATTTATTGTACCTTGTGCTCTTGTGACAATGTAAATTCATTGGTCCTAGACTTTTAGAATGCATACCAGCAAGCGGAACAGGAAATTAAAAATGTTCATATCGACAAAAACAAAGAAATATTTTTTGCTGTGTGGGCTACATCAACGAAAGACCGCCATCTATACACGTCAACGTGGGGCTGGGCTCAAAGAACTTCATTAGTTTTCTTTTTCCATGGATGTGAACCCCACCCTGCCCCAAAGAGCAAGTGAGTAAGCGATTCGATAGTTTGGGTACTCCCACGGAGGACCTGTAAACCAAAAATCAGCCTGATTAGTGATTTCTAAGCAATTCGAATGAGGTTATTTTCATGGGTTGATTTTAACGGTTAGAATTTGAGCATTATTGAGGGCTATTTAGGTGCAAAGATCCAAAGGTTGCAAATCACTAATCAGGCTGATTTTTGGTTTGCAAGTCCACTGAGGGACTGGCCAAACATCCTTCATCCACTAAGAGTGTACCACGTGGCTCGTATTGTGAGTTGTGACAGAAGTTTTACTCCAAAGTAAATCACTTATTGGCAGAGAAAACCTTGGCTCACACCACAGCACATAATACGAGCCACGTGGCACTCTTAGTAGACGCTGACAATATGGACGTTTGGCCAATCACTGGGTGGACCTATAAACCAAAAACAAACCTGATCAGTAATTTATGAGCGTTGGATTGAGCGTTATTTGGGTGCAAAGATCCAAAGGTTGTAAATCACTATTCAGGCTGATTTTTGGTTTGCAAGTCCACCGAGGGACTACCCAAACATCCATACGGTCACTATCCACTAAGAGTCTTTCACGTGGCTCGTATTGTGTGGTGTGAACGAAGGTTTACTCCTTATTGGCATAAAGAACTAAAAAGATAAGTTAGAAAGAGTAGATAATTTTAATTATTGTGGCCTCCCTGTCACCTTCGCTACAATTGTTTGGCCGAAAGCGCCATGAATTGAGCTAGGAGCTGGTCTGGTCCCCATTACCCAACTCACTCTCCAGTTGTTTATTGGAGATTCGGAAACCTGAAAAGACCACATGGGTCACATTACAACACCATGAGAAACTATTGATACACGTGATCATAGTTTCATAATTTAACTCTTAAAATGAGGACAAATGCAATGCTGACAACGTGACCCATATTTAAATTGATATCAAAGATTATTATTGGGTCACCTGTCGTTGAACATTTAAATCGTCCAACTATAATTCAGAGTGCCAGTCTACCTGGATCTATTCCTTTTTTCTTGAAAAACAAAACGAAAGAAAAAAAAAAAACCTGTTAGCTTGGTCTCTAGGTTTTCTTAGATACACGTGGCATAAATTTATTGTGTTGGAGGCTCTTTGTGTCCAACACACTATAATTATTGGTACACTCTTTTGGGCCCATGAATGTTTTGAGTTCAAATCCCATGAAGCCCATGACAAAAGAAAAAGAACTCAAATACAATGGCTAGAAATTGTAAATCAACCTGATTTTCATGGTCAGTTGGTTCGAAACAGTGTTCTAGGTGGCATTTTAGGAACGGGTCCTGTCAAATTTTGTTTTGGACCTGATCCTGTACAAGCTGGATCGGTCTACTCGAGGGGTAATATAGAATTTGGTGGAGGATCCGGTAAGATGAGGTCACCGGTCACGTGGGTTCTTTAAGGGGTAATTATTTGCTGAGCCAAGCCGAGCTTAAACCAGCTATTGCGGGTCTCCGTTACAGCAGCCGTCCAAGTTCAAGTGCCTAACTAATTTTCTTATAGAGTAAAACTTGTCATAATAACGATCACTACACTAAACTCTAAAGTTCTAAACTAAAGAGAGTGTGCCAACTCAGCAGGTCCCAGTCATTCACCTACCCCTCCGAGAATTTTTTTGATCCTCGGACTTTTTAACCCATGAAGTTCTGGATTTATAATTGAGTGCCACCTGTCCTTGGTTAAGATTGAACGTTACTTGTTTTCCACTGTTAAGGTAACTACAGTTAAGTGCCATCTTAACCCCAGTACAGGTGGCACTTAACTATAAATCTAGAACGCCATGGATCAAAAAGTCCGAGGATCAAGTCCTTCCCAACAACCAAGCCTCTTACACGTGTTAATACACATGCATCGGCATATGCCTCAGCATATTCTTTCTCCTTACCGAGAGAGCGCGTGTTGTTCAAGCGTGTTCGTGGAAGGAGGACCTCGCAGGTCATTTTATTTTATTTTTTTTTGTAGTTACCATCGTGGGAGGGGGAGGGCTCCATGGATGAAGTCAGGTGAAACCTGAACCCGGTCAAGCCGGTAAAGGGGATTTCTACTCATGGCACACTGCTCAAAGGAGGAAATCTACGTGTGTGGGTTTGACCCCACAACCTCCCGAAATAGGTGGATACACACCAACCGTTTGAGCTGCCATGTTGGATGTTCGCAGGTCATATTTTCAAAACACCGCTTACAATCTTGTTTTCAAAAAGAGAAAAGATGTAACCAGGTAGACGTCAAGCTTTCCACTTGATATGTACCCGTAACCCTTACAACCTTGGTTCCTTTCTGGGTCCTGATGTAACAAGGTATACCTGAGATCTTTTCCAATGCGGAAGCGGCATTTTTGGTAGTCACCGCTGCCATCTGGGCCCACTGACCAATCATAACAATTTTTGGTATATATCCACCAGGGTGGGATAAACATCTATGTGGTCAGTGGGCCAGATCCAAATGACAGTGGTGAGTAACAAAAATTGTGCTTCCGCATTTAAAAAGTTTCAGGCATACCTTGTTACATCTTTTTCCTTTCCAAAAAGAGAAAAAGATGTTGCCTGAGGAAGAGCCATTTTTGTTACTCACCCGTTGTCAAATCTTTAACACAAGATTTTGGATTTAAAATTATTAGGGGTGGCACCGAGGTTGCACGTGAGTGAATGTCCTATAAGCCCGTGTGAGGGGGCGTGCCCCAACCCCGATTTTGGCATTAAAATGGAACTAGAGGGCAACACGTTGTAGTAGCCTCATCAACGTTGATGACGAACCACAATTTGAGTCACGTGGCACACTCTTACAGAGACCACTAACCTTATGGATGTTTGGCCCATCCTTAGATGGACATACATATATACCAAAATTCAAATTGATGTGTACTCTTTATTTGTTGCATTGGATTAGACTCTTTTTCTTGGTTTATTTTTTATCATGGATTTCAAGCATTCAGATCTAAAGGTTTGAGGTCGCTAATCAGGTTGATATTTGGTATATAAGTCTACCTAGGGATGTGCCAAACTTCCATACAGTCAGTAGTCTCTAAGAGTATGCCACGTGGCTCACACTATTGTCCGTCATTAATGTTGATGATGGACCTAAGTCGTCAAAGTTCTGTTCGGTGAGTGTCTTGTGAAGCCCGTGTGAGGGGGTGCCCCAACCCAAGTTTTCACTTTAAAGTAGTATAGATTGTATTTACACTACAAGAAATTCGGCTTATAGCGACGGCCAGGCAAAACCGTCTCTAAATATACACATAGCGACGGTAAAATACCCAACCATCGGTACAGGGTTTTGGCGCCCAAAAATACAGTGTCTATAGCGACGGCTAGAGAAAATCTGTCGCTAAAGAATATTATAGCAACGGCCAGGTCTGACCCTTGTTATAAGATATATTTACCGACAGTTTCGACCGTCGCTATATATATGTTTTAGTGAGGGTCAAGTGTTGGCCATCGCTATAAGGTCGGGTATATAAAAAAAATGGAAAATTTTCGAAACAAACCCAAGTTTAAGGGTATTTTCC
This sequence comes from Euptelea pleiosperma, assembly GCA_035048495.1. NCBI lineage: Eukaryota > Viridiplantae > Streptophyta > Magnoliopsida > Ranunculales > Eupteleaceae > Euptelea > Euptelea pleiosperma. The sequence continues at coordinate 27,473,015 of CM068542.1, read as the reverse complement.
AAAAAGAACCGTATTTTTAGAAATTTGTCAAAACAAACCTAGGACGTCGAACCATTTGGCGTATGCTCAAAAAATATTTTAATGGCAGATTTGCCCTTGTCCTGTTGCCTGAAAAATGTCAAATCATTGTCAAACGCCATACTGTTTGGCGACGGTTATTAACAGTCGCCAAACCGTTCGGCGTCGGCTATTAAATGTCGCCAAACCGTTTGGCGACTTTTAATAGCATACGCCGAACAGTTTGGTGACTGTTAATAACCCTCGCCAAACAGTATGGCATCTGACGGCGATTTGACTTTTTTTTTCATAATTTTGGTGTACACACAAGGAAGATAAATCAATGGCTAATTTTTGGTGATCTGAAATTTCTAACATCATCAAACGTGAGTTTCACGTTAACACAGTAAAAAATAAACGCCTAACAGTATGGCATATCACTTTGTGAACCATCAAACGGTTTGGCGGTTCACAAAGTGATACGCCATACCATTTGGCGATGTATAACAACATACGCCTAACCATTTGGCGTATCATTTGAAGAGGGCAATTTAGCCATTTTAAAGTTTCGTGAGAATACGCCAAACGGTCCGGCGTCCTAGGTTTGTTTTGACAAATTTCAAAAAATACGGTTCTTTTTGTAAAATACCCTTAAACTTGGGTTTGTTTCGAAAATTTTCCTTAAAACAAAATTTGGATTTTCGCAACCGCGCGAAAACCCCTTCTCCTCTAGCTCTACCGTGCGAAACCCCTTTTGCCCTCTCCTCCTCCCTTTTGCCCTCTCCTCCACCGGAGTGCTCCATTCGTCTGTCGCCGCGAGTCCTCCGCTCGTTTGTCGTCGTCGCCGTCCTCCTTTCGTCTTCCGCCATTCATCCAAGCTGTAACAGGTATGTTTTTATGGTTTTTTGAGTTTTTTCTTATCTCACCTTCCCCATATGGCCGCATGGTTGTTTTTACGACTCCTTAGTGGATATATACAACAAAAATCACCTTGATTCGTAATCTCTAACCCCTGTTAGTTTTTAAACCCTCTTTTGAGGGTTTAGAAATAAAACCCTTGAAAATGACTATAATCCAACGCTTAGAAATCTCCGATCAAGCTAATTTTTGGTCTGTAATTCTACCTTCCCCAAATTTTTGGTTTGTAAGCTAATTTTCGTCTGTAAGTCTACCTTCCCCAAATTTTAAACCCTCCGATCAAGCTGATTAGTGATTTCTGAGCGTTGGATTGGAGTTGTTTCCATGGGCATAGTCCGTGGTAATTGCCTTAAGGGTTGGGCTCCGTTAATAGATATAAAATGACAGGTAAAATGACATGTAAAATGACAGGGACACAATATAAGCCACGTAGCACACTGTTACAGGACTCTGACCGTACGGATGTTTGCCCTATCCCATGATGGACTTACGAACCACAAATAAGCCTAATTAGTGATTTATAAGTTTTGCATCTTTGTACCTCAAATACTGCTCAAATTCCCACGATTGAGATCAGCCCATGAAAATAAGTCCAATCCCATGGTAGACTTGCAAACCACAAATTAGCCTGATTAGTGATTTATAAGTGTTGCATCTGTGTACCTCAAATTCCCACAGTTGAGATCAACCCATGAAAATAAGTCCAATCCCATGGTGGACTTACAAACCACAAATCATCCTGATTGGTGATTTAATAAGTGTTGCATCTTTGTACCTCAAATACTGCTCAAATTCCCACAATTGAGATCAGCCCATAAAAATAAGTCAAATCCAAAGCCTATAAATCACTAATCAGGCTGATTTTTGGTTTGTAGGTCCACCATGGGATAGGACAAACATCCATATGGTCCGAGTCCTGTAACAATGTGCCACGTGGCTTATATTGTGTCCCTATCATTTTATCTATCATTTTAGATCTGTCAACGGAGCCCGACCCATGCCTTAAATGGCTGACTGATTGCACCTGAGAACACATTTTTGACACCCATTTTGGTGTACCCATATAGAAGATGGATCAATGGCTGATTTTAGTGGATACTAACCATAAGGATGTGTGATAATCAAGTAAAGCTCAACACTATTTATCAGCACCTTTTCCAAGGAAGCTTGTATGTTCACAAGTATTTACAAAATATTGGAACCCATGATTGATAACAAAGAACTGCTTGCATTAAGGTCCATCATTATGGAATACAAAATATATGTGCTTATTCTTATCTCAAGCAATCTAATTAAGGGTGCGCAAAGTCCAACAGTGGGTCTGAAGGATAAACTGAGTGGCTTCACATGGTCATTTCTTATTGTATTGTTCTTTTTCTACACAAAATAATGATAAGTTTATACTCGCCTTAACAGATATTTTGTCTATATTATATTCTTATGTATCTTTTTAGATTCATCATTAGCCTACTTATTTTGCGTTTCTTTTATTCTCGTGTATCTTGTTTATATTCATCATTAGCCTAATGGGTTTTCTTCTCCTATTCTCATGTGTCTTTTCATATTTTTTATTTTTATTTTAATATGTGTCTTTCCATATTCATCGTTAGCCTAATGGAATAGATTTTGTAATGTATATATGTTGGTAGAAATATTCTTAGCACTAGGGTAGCAGCAAGAGTTAAATGATACATCAAATTAGTAAACTACTAAATCATTTCATAACAGCACCTTCTATCCTTCAATGACAAAGGGGTAATCATTTCTTGATAAATGAGAGATTATTAGATTAAATAAAAAGTTTATTTTTTTTCATTCAAAAGCTTGCATTATCATCTTCGAGGGTTTATCAATACTTCATTATCATCTTCTAGGGTCTAGCAGTACTTCATTATTAGACAAAGTAACTAATTCTAAATCAAGTGTTTCTCTCATATTTGATTTATATAGTACCTCTTTTTCTCTAGATATTCGATTGGATTTTTATCATTATTTATACTTGTTCTTAATTAGTAATTATTAATTTATCTTAATTTTATGTTGTATATAAATGTGAATTATGCACACACACACACACATCATGCATATATATGCATTAAACCTTAGATCTCCCGTTTAAGAATCACTTTGTGACAATTATGTAGTTTATCACCTATTTGGAATACATTAGTTGTAAACTATGAAGTTTGGTTCTCATTTGAGACTAAATTTAAGTGAACAACTTTTTTATCTTTTTGGTAATAAGGAGTAATTGTCTGCTGTTGATTCTTGAATTGTCTCTTTGGACAGTTTGGAAATACATAATCTCTGGTACAATCAGTAGTTAAAGTGTTTATTTTCATTTATAGGACAGTTTCGGTGAGCATTCCTCTTGTTCTCTAGGTAAATATTTAGACAAGGTGAGATATTTACCCCTAGTCTAAGTCGTGTACTTTGAGAACTATAGGAAAATGCTGTCGAAATTTTTCAAAGAGAAATAATCACTTGGCTATTGAGTGTATCAGAGATTATGCATTCCTGAATGGGATAGGATCAACCTATCCTTTAGAGAGGAGAGAGGAAGCATGATGCATATGCATTTGAGTCATGTGTGACAACGTGCTTAATTTTGATTGAAGGTGGCGTCATTTTGAAGGAGATATGCCGATAGATAAAAATTGGGTTGGAAAGTCAAGAAATAGCTCCGAGTATCTAAATGGAGTAGGACAATTCTTGGATTTTGCATTTTCTCGTTCAGAGTACGGAGACAAGATCAAGTGTCCATGTAAAAAATGTTGCCATACGTTCCTAAAGGATCGACTAGAAGTATATTGGGACCTAGTATTGATTGGGATAATATATACCATCTTGTTATATACCATGGGGAGTATGATAATGAATATATGAGTGATGAGGCTGACGAGGGTGATGATATGCAAGGAATGTTACAAGATGCATATAGAATGGGGAACTTTGATCGTGAAGAGGAGAATGAATTGAATGAGATTGGATCGATTGAGCCAAATCCGGAAGCGAATAAATTTTATGAATTGTTAAAGGATGCCGAGACTAAACTGTACCCAGGTTGCACAAAATTTTTAAAATTATCTTTTATTGTATGGTTGTTACACTTGAAGTGTCTTAACGAATGGAGTAACAAATCATTCGACATGTTGCTTGAGTTGTTAAAGGAGACACTTCCTGGACACAGATGAGCTTCGATTACTAAATAAACCCATATGCATCTCAGATGCTGATTGGGCCTCTCTAGTCGTATACTAGAGTAGTGATGAGTTTTAGGTATTTCAAAAATATAAATTGCATTAACCATTTTCTATGTCATGATATTGAATTTGTTGCAGGCAATGTCAAACTAAAATAAGACGAACCGTAGTAAGCAGACCATGAAACATACTGGGGGCACGAAGAGTTTTACGGGCTACAGAGATGAGGAGGTGCGTATATGATTTCAATATATCACTACTTATTTTTTTAAGTTACTTTGACCTATTATTATTTAATAATTTATATGTTTTTTCTTCAAGAATAGGCTCGGAGTAGGACAGACGATACTACACTAAGTCGAGTTGACTTATTCTTTCGAACCCCATCTTAGAAAAGACGGGTCGCTAGTTGATTCTACATCTGCTGATATCATGGTACGTAAGATGTCTATTTTAAATAAAAATATAATTGTCTTCTACTAACTAATTTGTTTTGAATGCAGTCCAAATTTAAAGAGCTTTCACAAAGTCGAGTGTCAGAGAGTGGTGAGAGTTCTACTCCCGTACTTACAGCTGACGAGATTTATACCAAAGTGATACCCCCAGAGCGACATGGATGGGTACGCGGCTTTGGTCTAGGCTCGACGCCGACTTCAGTCTTTGGCTCATCATCTAGCTCATCCAATTCCAATTATAAGGCTCTTCAAAATGAGTTCCAACAGATGCAGTCGCAAATGCAGAAGATGCAGGAGCAGATGCAAAAATAGGAGGAGATGCATCGGCAAGCCCAATCCCAGATGCAGGATCAGATGCAGTAGCAAGTGAGTAGGATGGTGCAAGAGCAGATGGTTGCATTTTTTCGCTCCATGCAATTAGCTAACATACCGCCTCTGAGCCAAGACCAGCATCAGTTTGACGATGCAAATGATGATCAGGTACATCTATATTTATGAGATATGATTGTTGTATTTAAGTACTCAAAATGAGGTTTTAAGTTAAGTCAAATTTAGGACCTTGACGCCCAAATTGGGCAAACGAGGTCCGAATCTATCGAAACCTATTACGACACTTCTATTGTGTTAAAACAAATATGCTGGATGAGACCGGGTAAAAAATAGATGCCCGGTTAGGAATCTGTAGTCAGTTATAGGTTTAGGCATTTACAGGTTTTAAGTTAAGTCAAATTTAGGACCTCGACGTCCAAATCGGGCAAACGAGGTCCGAATCTCTCAAAATATGTTACAACACTTCTATTGTGTTGAAACAAATATGTTGGATGAGACGGGATAAAAAATAGATGTCCGACTAGGAATCTGTAGTCAATTATAGGTTTAAGCATTTATAGGTTTTAAGTTAAGTCAAATTTAGGACATCGACGTCCGAATCTCTCAAAATTTGTTACAACACTTCTATTGTGTTGAAATAAATATGTTGGAAGAGACGGGCTAAAAAATAGATGTTCGGTTAAGAATCTGTAGTCAGTTATAGGTTTAGGCATTTACAGGTTTTAAGTTAAGTCAAATTTAGGACCTCGATGTCCAAATCGGACAAACGAGGTTTGAATCTCCCAAAATTTATTACAATACTTATATTGTGTTGAAACAAATATGTTAGAAGAGATGGGTTACAAAACATATGTCCGGTTAGGAATCTGTAGTGAATTATAAGTTTAGGCATTTACGGATTTTAAGTTAAGTTAAATTTAGGACTTCGACGTCCAAATCGGGCAAACGAGGTCCGAATCTCCCGAAATTTGTTACAACACTTCTATTATATTGAAACAAATATGCTGGAAGAGACGGAGTAAAAAATAGATATTCGGTTAAGAATCTGTAGTCAGTTATAGGTTTAAGCATTTACAAGTTTTAAGTTAAGTCAAATTTAAGACCTCGACGTCCAAATCGGGCAAACGAGGTCCGAATCTCCCAAAATTTATTACAACACTTCTATTGTGTTGAAACAAATATGCTAGAACAGACGGGCTAAAAAATAGATGTCTGGTTAGGAATCTGTAGTCAGTTATAAGTTTAAACATTTATAAGTTTTAAGTTAAGTCAAATTTAGGACATCGACGTCCAAATCGGGCAAACGAGGTCCAAATCTCCCGAAATTTGTTACAATACTTCTATTATGTTGAAACAAATATGCTGGAAGAGACGGGCTAAAAACATATATTCGGTTAAGAATCTGTAGTCAGTTAGACATTTCAAGGTTTTTAAGTTTAACTTTAATTTTTCATTTCGTTTATATTGAATCTTAACATTTTATATATTAATTATTTTACTTTTATTTGTTTTGCAGGGCCTAGATGCTGATTGATCGTGTCTTCTACGCTTCCAGATTGATTTTTGAAACTTTTGTAACATTGTTAAATTTGAAATAGTCAATATTATAGAAATTTAATTATTTAAGACATTGAATTTTTTATTTCCTTTACACTCTGTTTTGATAAAATGGGCATGGAATAGAGAAATGTGGTATTATATACATTACAGGTACAGGTACAACAAATTATGCAAAAAAAATTTATACTACCAAACCTTTTAGCGACGGCCAGCACATTGTCCGTCGCTATATATGTCTTATAGCAACAGTTGGAATATCTGGCCGTCGCTATATAAGTCTTATAACGACGGGCAATTCTGGCCGTCGCTATATAAGTCTTATAGCTACGGGCAATGTGTTGGCCGTTGCTACATACATGTTATAGCGACGGTCAGTGGCCTTTGCTAAGAGGTTGTTACAATAAACAAATTGAGATATACCGACGGTCAGTGGCCGTCGCTATATGTGATTAATACCGACAGCCAATAAAATTTTGTCGCTATATGTCGCTTACAGCCACGGCTTTGACCCTCGGTAAACCTTTTTCATAAATACAAAATTATATTTGTATATATCAACTGTCAGAATCGTCAGTATATGCCTTATATACCGATGGTCTTGCCCGTCGATATTAATTTTCCAATCCACGAAGTATTTTTTTGCGACGGGCATTTTTGAGCTGACCGTCGATAATACCTTTTACCGACAAAATTTATAGCGACGGTTGACATGGCCGTTGGTATAACAGATAGCGACGAATTTTAATCCTATACCGACGGTCTCCGGCCGTCACTGAAAGTCTTTTTTCCTATAGTGTTACATGGAAGGATATTTACAAATAAGAGAAGAATCCCATGATTGTGGGCGTGTGAGTTGGGCGGTTACGATGTGTGAGCTGTTGGATGGACTCAATAGATCCACCCTTCATCGATATGCATAAATAAGAATTGTGGTGAAGGATGGATCGATTGATCAAGTAAATAATGAGTAATCTGCCTTTGATTGATAGTAACATGTATCAAAGAGGAATGGAGAAAATTTCGCAAACTATAGCATGAAGCTTGCATGAGTTCATATATATCGTGATTTCTTTAGGCGACATACTCTTGTCTCCACCTTACATGCAAACCCATGTGGAATAGTCATGTAGACTTCTTCATCAAAATCTCCATGGAGAAAAGCATTTTGGACATTGAGTTGGTCGCAAGTGCCAATTTTGGATAGCAACAACAGCCACTAAGTAGCAGACAATGACAAGTTTCGCAACATGAGCGAATGCTTCATGGTAATCCAAGCCTTCTATTTGGTTATAACCCTTTGCTACAAGGCGAGCTTTGTAACATTCAATTGATCCATCAGAATGATGCTTGATTCTGTAAACCCATTCCAACCAATGGGTTAATGTTTTTCTTATATATGAGCGGGTAATGAAGTAAGGATCCTAGTGTTGTTTTCTTCCAAGGCTTGAATTTCTATAGCCATGACTTCACACCATTTTGGATTCTTAAAAGCTTGAGTAAAGGATTTTGGTTATGTGACAGAAGAAATTGCTACAGAGAATGCACGATGAGAAGGAGAAAGATTATCATAAGCATGAGACAAGGAATGAGGGATGACCCATCGTAGGAAATAATGATGAAGCGGGATTAGAGTTCATGCCCAACTTATTACAATGATAATCTTGAAGGTAACTTGGCTTCTATTGTGGGCGTATTGGGCGTTGAGTGATTGATTGAGGAGCAGGTGTGACATTGATGGTTGTGCAAGCTGCAAAAGATGTGGTAGGTGGTGTCTCAATGTTGGGATTCAGTTGAAGACAATCGACCTAATCTAGAATGGGACAAGGCAAGACAAATGGGGAGGGATGCGAATCATGGGATTGAAAGGGAAAAATATTTTCATGAAATATTACATCCCGAGAAGTGAATAAAGTCTTTGTTTCAAAGTCAAAGATTTTGTATCCTTTTTGGCCATGTGGGTAACCAAGATAAATGCACCTTTTTGCTCTTTGATCGAATTTGGACCGATAGACAACAGGGTAGAGGCATAAAATAAGCAACCGAAAAACCTAAAGTGAGAATAAGAGGGTTTTGAGTTAAAGAGTACCTCATAAGGTGTTCGTCTAGACCAGAAAGTAAAGGTGTTAATGTCTTCAGTTGATTAGATATGTGATAGTAAGCACACATTTCCCCCAGAAGCAAATGAGCAAATTAAATGAACTAAAAAGCTTAAAACTCTGGCAACATTGAGCGTTAAAAACCCATATCTGGGACCTCAACTCAGATTGTATCTTCATATCGGAATCTAAAGCCACTTATGACCAGAGTGTGTGTTTGATCAACAGGTTGGGTTTTCCAAATTTTTGTGTCTACCCTGCGGAAGGCTGGGGCGGGGGCCACTAGGCAGCCTGGAAAGAAGGTCTCCTTATGGAACCTCTATGTATTAATAATAGGAGAATTCATCTCAAAGTTCTATCAGACCCTTCCCATACCCCTTGGATCTTATCTCTTATTTATGGAGATCCCCGAACTCATCATTGTCAAATCCTTTGGCGGGATCTTGCATCTTTTGGTTTGACTCATTCCTCCCTTTGGATCATTGTGGGGGATTTCAATGATATTGCGGCCCCTTGGGAGAAATGTGGGGGCTCATCTAGAGCTAAACCCATTAATAACGCACATTTGAATTTCATGAATTCCTTTGACTTCACTGATCTGGGCTACACGAGTTCACCTTACACATGAACCAACAAGCGCAAAGGACTGGCTAACATTCATAAGAGGTTGGACAAAGCAATCACAAACATTGGGTGGAGGCAGCTATTCACAGATGCAACGGTCGTCCACTTGATTAACTATGGATCTAATCATTGCCCCATCCTAATCAACTCTTCCCCTGACCCTCAAAAAACTCCAAAACCTTTCCACTTCCTATCTATGTGGGCTTCGAAAAAACCTTGTCAAACTATAATACATGACACTTGGTCCCCCCCCCCTTTTCATGGTCTCCCCCTCTCTTGTGGCACTTGCAAAATCCAAGCTTAAATTGAAAACGTGGAATAGAGTCAAATTAGGGAAAATTCATGATACAGTCAGACTCCTCAAGGATAAACCTCATAATCCAATTGAAATTAAGGTTTTTCCGTGTCGTCGAATTGAAAACTATAGATTTTAACAATATTTATAATTCTGATTCACTTTAAATCCTACAAAAATGCAGACTTTGTATAGCGATATGTCGGATGTCGAATCCGCACTTGGGGTTAGGGAACACAATTTATCGGAACATTAGAACAATAGAAAGTGCTTGAAAATATAGATGGAAGGGTGAGAGTGGTGATTAATGATTGAGATTTAAAATAATCTTTTTAGAGAGATTTCTATCAACTAATTAACATAAGAGAAAGAAACACCATAAACGGAAAAAAGAAACTTATTTATTAAAATAATGCAAGTTACAATGCTTGAATCTAATTTATTCATAAAAGAAAATACAAATAAATAACCATCACTTTAGAAAGTATTATAAGATAAGAAATATAAAGAGAAAGAATAAGATTTTAGAGAGAGAAAATGAAAGAGGAGATAGAAAATAGTTACCTTGGTGATTACCAATGGAGAAGAGGTTTGCAGAGCCATGTTCTTGATGGTTTTTGGAAGAGAACTGAACCAAGGAAATGAAAGATATAGAGAGGTTTAGAGAAGAAGGGGAGAGGGAACCTATAGGATTGTAGGTTATGAAAGGGAGGAGAGAACCAACCCAAGAAAGAGAGATCGTAGATCTCTTATAGACTTTTTTTTTTTTTTGCTTGTTGTAAAAATGATGACCGTTGGATCTAAAAAGATCCAACGGTTGGGAATGTGTTCGTTAGATGAGAGAGAAAGTGACAAGGATAGAGAGAGATAGGGGAGAGAAGAATCGATCAAGTGAAATCAATTCTCTCTTGTTGTTGCAAATGAGCATGGGCATAGGTCATGGGCATGGGCATGGGTCATGGGTATGGGTCATGGGCTTAGGTCATGGGCCTAGGTCATGGGCCAAGATAGATAGATAGAGAGAAAAATAGGAGAGAGGTGAGAGAAAAATACAAAAATAAAAGCATTGGAGGGTCTTGAACCCTGGTCTTCTTTATTCTCTTTCGTCCGCTCCACCAATAAGTCAAACTTATCCTTTGATGTTAATTGGTGTGGCCTTTAACACCTAAGTCCTTCTCTTAGTCTCCAACTATTCTTCTCTCTCTTAGTCCTTGTTCCGGCTCTACGATCCTCTAGCTTTTCCCGTACATGTCTTCTATCTTTTTATCCTAGCCTGTTGGCTCTTTAAGCTTTGATAGAATTCTTTTGTGGTTGATCGTGGATCCACCAGTCCTTGAGAATCACCCGATAGGGTCTCCTGCAATTGAAAAAGCGCATAATAAGATTCAATTAAAATGGCTTGATACTACTATCCGAAATGCGTATATTTCATGCAAATAGTCAATTTTCGTCTAAAGAATCCGTTCTATGCAATGGAAGAAACTCTTATGTGAAAAAGTCGACGAAAATACAAGTTTTACCTATGAGAATGCGACATCGTTATAAGAATAATGGCTTAAAATAAACACTTTTGAGCGAATATCACCAATGTTGGCCTCATCAGCCTGATAGTTTGCGTTCTGAACAATCTCTTTTAGATCAATTGAACAAGGCCCTGATTCAAGAAGAATCCCTCTGGAAGGAAAAATCTCAAGTGCTCTGGTTTAAAAAGGGTGACAAGAACACAAAATTCTTCCATATCTCCACAATTATTCATCGCAAGAAGAACAAGATAGAGCAAATCAAAGATACAAGGGGTCAATAGCAACAAACCAGAACAACAGTAAGCGAAGCTTTTTCTTCCTTCTTCTCATCTCTCTTTACAACCACTAACCCTGATAACCATGAATTCGTGGCTACTTTGATCCAATCTTAGGTCACCGATGAGGAAAATAGGATGCTCATTCCCATCTCATGAAGAAATCAAAAATACTATTTTTTTCTATTGGTCAGAATAAGGCCGTATGGTTTCACGAGGTTTTTTATCAACGTTTTTGGGATGAGGTTAAATCAGATATCTTCCACGTGGTTGCAAAATTCTTCAACACCAACAATGAATTGGGAGCCATCAATCATACTAATCTAACTCTCATCCCCAAAGTCAAAGCTTTTGTTTCTATCGATCAATTTGGACCAATCAGCTTGTGCAATGTGGTCTATAAAGTGATTTCTAAGATCCTGACTAGTTGTTTGAAGCTAGTTATCGATCATCTCATTTTCCCTAATCAGGTGGCATTTGTCTATGGGTGTCTTATTTCAGACAACAAAATCCTTGCCCAAGAGATGTTGCATCATATCAGAAAGAAAAAGGGAAAACATGGCCTTATGACGATCAAGCTCGATTTGGCCAAAGCGCATGATCGGATTGAATGGTCCTTCTTTTGCAACACCATGAAAGCTTTTGGGTTTAGTGAGATTTGGATTCACTGGATATATCTTTGTATCTCTTTTCCCTCCTTTTCCATACTTCTCAACGGTTCTCCTTTTGGTTGGTTTCGATAGTCTAGGGGCCTTCGTCAAGGGGATCCCCTTTCACCATTCCTTTTCATCCTGTGTATGGAAGTTTTATCTAGGAGTATTATGAGAGAAGAAAGAGGCAACAATCTTCATGGCATCAAGATTGCGAAAAATTGTCCTCTTATTTTGCATCTTCTCTTCGTCGACGATTGTTTTATCTTCTGTAGAGCTAATTTGATAAAAGCAAGAATCATCAAGGATGTCCTGAATGACTTTTGTATTAATTCAGGCCAACAAATCAATTTTGACAAATCTGGTATGATGTTTAGCCCAAATCTGCACCAGCGCCAAAAGTGAGCCTTATATTTCATTCTGGGAATTAAGAATATGTCTATCAAGGAACAATATTTGGGCACTCCCCTATTCATCGTCCGCTCAAAGAAGTTGGCTTTCAGCCATGTTTTTACCCATCTTCAACAAGCTATCTTTGGATGGAAGGGGCGCACTCTTTCGACTGCCGGCAAATCTATGTTAATTAAGAGCGTAGCTTCGGCGATCCCTATCTATATAATGTCTTCCTTCCTCCTAACCAAGACACTTTGCAACAAGATGGATTCCCTTCTGAATCAATTCTGGTGGAATGGTGGATCTACCAGTCATACCTTACTACTTGGGCTTCTATCTGTCTTCCAATGGTGAAAGGTGGTCTGGGTTTCCGCACTTTCCACAGTGCCAACCTGGCTTTATTGGCTAAGAATGTGTGGTGTCTCCTCTCTGATCCATTATCACTTCTTGCCAAAACCATGAAAGGGAAACATTTCCCTAAATCCTCTATGCTGGAGGCTTCTCGAAAAACCGGTGACCCTTGGGTTTGGAAGAGCATTATGAAGGCCCGAGACCTCTACAAGTTTTTTTTTCTCAAAAATATAGGGAATGGTCAGGATACTAATATTTGGGTAGATCCTTGGTTCAAAGATAGTAGGGATCATCTCTTCTCTCGATCCTATTCGACCCCAGGACTATAATATACATTCAATTGCTGATCTTATTCGGGTCGATCGCACTTGGAATGAGCCTATTATAAGTGATATTTTCACTACCGGGGAAGGCGATGCTGTTCTTAATATCAACCTAAGCTCCTCCGCATTTTCAGACAGATGGATGTGATCCCGGGGTAACAAAGGAAGGTTTTCAGCAAAATCTGCCTACAATCACATCCCTTCTTCTCATTCATCTCCTTCCAATGCGATCCTCTCAGATTGTCAATGGAAATCCATGTGAAAAATCCGGGTTCCATTCCAATGCCTTCTCTTCTTATGGAAATTATTTAGAGGTATTTTGCCCACCAACGCTCAAATTCACAGTCGTATCGCAACTTTCAACCCCTCTTGCTCTTGCTGTGGTGCACTCTCGGAAACAGCCTCCCATGCTCTCCTCCATTGTCCTAGCTCAGCTAAAGTTTGGTTTGCATCCCATTTGACCATGCGAACAACAGAAATGGATGATGTTATTGCCCACTCTTGGTTATTGAATATTCTAACTCTAAATCAGAGTACATCGGAGGAGCACACAGATCTAGCAGCTTACTGTTGTATTCTACTGTGGTGAATTTGGTTGTTCCGAAATGCATGGATCTTTACTCACTCCTCCACAAATCCTTTGGATCTACTCAAGTCAATTAATTCATACATCATTCCTTCTTCCTCCTATGGTTCCTCTAGTCTTAGTACCTCGGCTCAATGGAGTTCTCCTCCAATGGGTTGGATTAAAGTTAACTCGGACGATGCTTGGACTGATCATAATGCTAGAGTTGGCCTTGGGTTTATTATCTGGGACTCAACTAAAGCGTTTATCTTGGCAGGAGGAAGACCAGAAAGTGATGTTTCTTCGGAAGAAGCGGAAGCAAAAGCTATCAAATAGGGATTAGAACAAGTTATTGATGCTGGTTTTCAATGAGTAATGGTCGAATCCGATGATCTCTTTTCGGTTAATCAATTGAATCTCAAGAATTCTGTTTTGGGTTGGAGTACCTCTGCTATTGGCGTCGATATCCTTTGTCTGGCTGTGAAAATTCCTGATGGTTTGTTTGTTTTTTTTTTTATAGGAATTGTAATACCTTAGTTGACTCCCTAGCCTCTAAGGCTCGTACTTAGTTTGCTGATGTAGTTTGGTCTTATCTAGGGGTGTCAATTTTACCCGTTTAACTGGAACCGGAACCGAAAACACCGGTACCGGTTCCACATTTTTGGGAACCGATTAAAAAGTAACTGGAACCGGAACCGAACCGACAATAGCGGTTCCAGTTCTGGGTAGCCTAATATGAAACCAAAACCGATAAGAATTGGAACCGAACTGATAAGAACCGGTACCAATAAATAAATACATTGTAAAAATGCTCATATTATCAAGATTTGGCTCAATATACTAGGAACCGGAACCGACATAAATACATAATCGGTTCCGGTTCCGGATCCATCACTTTGAGAACCGGAACCGTTAAGGAACTGAACCGATTGTTCCGGTTCTGGACCGGAACCGACCCGTTGACACCCCTAGTCTTATCCCCCTCCCTGGGTGGTACCTCTTTTTGTCGAGGAAGGTGGTTTTATTTAGCAATAATATAATTTGGCTTACTTAAAAAAAACAAAAAAATAAAAAAACTACATCCCCTTCTATTTATGGTGTAATACTAGGTTTGACAAGATATTTGTATCATGGAACGTGTTATGAGGCATTGCCCTTTTTTGCACTCGTAATTTCACTCGTCTTCTTCTGGGCGTGGATTCTGAGAATCTAACGGTGGATTGCTTTGGCAAAAATGAATGCCAACTCAGCACTATCAACCACCGTTGGATTCTCAAAATCCCCGCCTGACAAGACGAGTGTAAAAAGGCGAGTCCCCCGCATTTTTATATGTACCCCACGCACGTCAATCTTCTTGATGGGTAGGGCCTCCATATTAGGCACCTGGATTGATAAGAGCGTATTCTAATCATCCTTTGCCTTCCTAGGGTGGAAACCGAGTAGAAGTTGCTGACGGACCATAATAAGAGACACGTGGCATATTCTTAGAGATTTTTGACTGCATGGATTTTTGGCCCAAACCTAGATGGACCTACAGACCAAAAATTTGCCTGATTAGTGATTTCTAAGTGTTGGATCGGAGCCGTTTTCATGGGTTGATTTTTAACCGTGAATTTGAGCATTCAATTATTTGGGGTACAAAGATCCAAAGGTTTGAGATCACTAATCAGGCTGATTTTGGGTATGTAGGTTCATCTAAGGATGGGTCAAACATCCTTATGGTCATCATCCTCTAAGAGTGTGCCGCGCGGCTTGTATCGTGGTCCATCAGCTAAGTTCTACACGTGGAAACTCACTTAAGAATATAGATAATGACACTATTGTCCCCAGGATGATGTCCGTCTTTTTTTTTTTTTTTTTGTAATCACAGGATGATGTCCTTCCTAAGATACAGACTGTTGAATGATTTTCGGGATTTATGTGGTGTCAATCTCTAGGATCATCAACAAGGGCGGGCCAAACATCCATGTAGCCATGTAGGCAGTGGAGTCGTGCTACTAACCACGGGATAACCGGACAAAAAATATGTGCTGTTGAGGCCGTTGACCGATGGATTAAGAGATGCACGGTCCAAAAGGCAACAACTATTTGACCTTTTGCAGTTGTTTGTACTTGGTAGTTGTTGCCTCGTCGACCGTGGATCTCTTGAATCCAATGGTCAATGGTCTCAACTGTGTTTTTGTCCGGTTATCCTTTGGTAGCATTTTCTAGACATTGGTCTTAGTAAAACTTGTGTCACAAGATGTTGTGAGGGAAACCGGTCACAGCACTCAATAAGAGCCACGTGGCATATGATCAGAGTGCGCTGACCGTATGGATGTTTGACCAGTCCTTCAATGGACCTACAAACCAAAAGTCAGAGTGCGCTGACCGTATGGATGTTTGGTACTTTGGTCAATGGACAAACCCAAAAAGAGTGAAACTTGTGTCACAAGATGTTGTGACGGAAGCCGGTCACAGCACTCAATACGAGCCACGTGGCATAATATTAGAGGACAATGACTGCATGGATGTTTGGTCAGTCCCTCGGTGGACCGGTACACAACAAATCAGCTTGATTAGTCATTTTCTAACCGATTCTATTGAAGTTATTTTCATGGGTTGAGTTTAACGGTCGGAATTTGAGCATTATTGAGCGTTATTTGGGTGCAAAAATCCCAAGGTTTTAAATCACTAATCAGGTGGATTTTTGGTTTGTAGTTCCATCGAGGGACTGGCCAAACATCCGTACGGTAAGAGCCCTCTGATCGTGCGCCACGTGGCTCGTATTGAGTGCTGTGACCGGCTTCCGTTACAACATCTTGTGACACAAGTTTTACTCACCAAAAATAGCCTGAGCAGTGACTACAAAAAAAAAAAAAAAAGCAAGCCTGAGCAGTGATTTCAAACCTTTCATCTTGTACGGAAAATAACCCTAAAATTCCCACGATATGAGCCACGTGGTACATTTTTAGAGGACACTGGCCGTATGGATGTTTTGGCCAATCCCTAGGTGGACCTATAAACCAAAAAAAAACCTGATTAGTGACTTCTAAACGTTGGATTGGAGTCATTTTCATTGGTTGATTTTAACTGTGGGAGTATGAGCATTATTTGGGTATAAGATCGAAAGGTTTGAAATAACTAATCAGGCTAATTTTTGGTTTGTCGGTTCACCTAGGGATTGGCCAAACATCCATACGGTCAGCGTCCTCTAAAAATGTGCGACGTGGCGTGGCTCATATTGTGGGCAATCAGGGCTTATCTGACTGTCGATGGTCAGGCAAGTTTTACTCTCCCTGAAGAGTGTGCTACGTGCCGACTTGATATGCAATCCCTCTAGAACGCCACAATGAATGCGGACAGCAAAACTTTTCTCCTCCCATAGTGTAGTGGGTGACTGGGTGGGTTTACTTCACTCTGTGTGCCTACCTGGCGCATTTTAGAGGAGATCAGTCACGTAAGCTACTCCCTTTTCTCATTCCACCCACCACCACCTGCACCGCCTCCACCGCCGCCGCCCAACCAAATGACAACCAGAACAACTCACCTTCTACAAACTTTAACCCCCCAAACCCTAAACAGCGTAGAGAACCCATCCTAACAAAGAGAAGAAGAAAAAAACCCAACATGGCCCAAGCTTCTTCATCTTCAGCTCCCGAACCAGAGCACGAACACGAACCCTCATCACACGAGCCCCAGCCCTCACCTCCCAAGAAAACCCCTCCCCTCCCATGGTCCCACCTCGAGACCGTACACCTCATCGAGTCGTACCAAGAGAAATGGTACTCTCTGAAACGGGGCCAACTCAAGGCCAGCCAATGGGAAGAAGTCGCGGTCTCCGTCGCCGCTCGCTGCGGCTACGAAGAGCCCTCCAAAACCGCCACACAGTGCCGCCACAAGATGGAGAAGCTCCGGAAGCGCTACCGCTCCGAGAAGCAGCGCTCCTCCCAATCCTCTTGGCCCTATTTCTATCTCATGGACCTCATGGAACGCGGGCCTTTCCCAATCTCCGCCCGTCCGATCCCCTCGATCGTACCACATCATCGCAGTTCCAATTCAACCGAAGACGATGATGATGCCGATGACGAGGATGCGGATGAGACAAATAAATCTCGAAGCATCAATCACATACTCCGTAGAAATCCAACTGTGTCTCCCGTTGTCGATAAGTCGTCATTGCTTCGGCAATGGAACAGTGGTGGTGGAGGTGCAGGACCAGGGGTTTCTAGGTTTTTGAGGAATCCGATGTTTCGGAAGAGGAGAAAGTCTTTTGAGATCGATGAGGACGAGGAGGAAGGAGGAGAGCCGCTTTCTGAATTGGCTTCAGTGATTCAAGCATTCGGAGAAGGTTTTGTTAGGATAGAGAATTTGAGGATGGAGATGATGAAGGAGACAGAGAGGTATCGGATGGAAATGGAGAAAAAGAGGACAGAGATGATTCTTGAATCACAGCGTCACCTTGTAGATGCAATTGCTAAGGCCCTTGGCTCTCAGAAGAAGTCGAAGAAGAATCTGGAGATGTGAATTGGGAAGGTTCAGGTTCTTTTTGTTTTTGGCAAATAATAACATTGTTCTCTCTGTGTTTTTAATTCTAATTTTCTTTTCTTGGGTAAAGAAATTGTTCAATTCTGTGTATCATGTTTTGTATAGTTAAGATTGCTGGCAGTATGTTTTGGATCATGTGGATTCTTGAATTATACATTCATATCTAATGGAACCGCACGAACTTACGGGTTTTCTTTGAAGACTTTTCGATGTCTTTTAGCATGTGCATAACCTGAATAATGATCTTGAATGTGTCGTAGATGTTTGATGTTTTTTGTTTAGGAGTTCCCCACAATGCTTCTTTATTGGGCAAGTTCAGAACCCAAATAACGGAACCTGAATGTACAGTAGTGTACCATGTTCTCATTCCCAAAGTGCTTCTTGTGCTGCACTGCTACAACCAAATGTATTTGGACCTCAGAGCCAAGTGTGCAGTAGACGTTGATTCTTACTCTTTAGGAGTTCCATCCACTGCCTAGCAAGAAATGGGATTGACTAACATGAACCTTTGTGCTGTTAATGCATCACAAAATCATTCCGAGGTTGCTGGATGAGATATTCCATGGTTGTTTTGCTACTGGTTAAGCAATCCTATAATATATAGCATGCTTGCTTAAATGCATCAAGCTCTAAACTTTGTGAGAGTACAAATGCCTTCCCTTGCATGCTTACACCCTTAAGGTATTAGATACTTCAAGCCAGGTGCCTTAACTTATGTCCTTAATTACAGCCTCAAAAAGAGGAAATAAGAAGAGAAGGGTTTTAGAAAGAGGAAAATGATGGTTCATGGATAAAACTTAAGGACAAGTTCTGTCCACGACTTTGGAATAATGATGCATCAGATTCCAAGAAGCTTAATTAAAGGTACATACATGTTATGAAGATGGAAATCATAAGTGAGATGGAGAGGTATATGATGGATATAGAGATGAAGAGGAGGTAGATGATTCTTGAATTGCATCGCCGCATTGTGGATGCGAGGCTGAGGGTGTTGGCTCTCACAAGCATGGTTTGAAGTATCGGATGATATCCATTTTTTATGGATCATGTGTTGTAGTGGATCGCCTTGATCCTGAGTCAACTTGGGCAATCCTTGTTTAACTCGTTCGTATCTCCGGAGTGAACTTGACGATACATTACAGCCGAGAAAGTGTTTAAAGGGGTGGAAATAACAGTTCTATATCTGACCATATCGACTTAGTTTTAGCCCTATTGACCTATAACCTTCTATAAACATTTTCTCTTGGTAGATCTGCAAAAAAAAGGGTGCA
The DNA here is from genome assembly GCA_035048495.1 of Euptelea pleiosperma. Taxonomy (NCBI): domain Eukaryota; kingdom Viridiplantae; phylum Streptophyta; class Magnoliopsida; order Ranunculales; family Eupteleaceae; genus Euptelea; species Euptelea pleiosperma. Next base: position 27,453,659 of record CM068542.1, on the reverse strand, counting down.
ATCTCGCATATAAGCTTTGATTTTGTTGGATCAAAGACACTCATGTGGATTTGGGCAAAATTGCAGTTACAGGTAAACATCGATTGTTCACTTCAAATTGTTGTGTGTGTGTTTTCTATTTTATTTTTTAGTTTTAAAACCAAAGAACTATGGCATCTGGCATTGATCTATGGTTTTTGGGTGAGATTTTCCTAGTATTCGATGGAGTGTAGCATTATTTCGAGGTTTTTCTTGTTATGTTCTTGGTTTTTAATTATGTTCAAAAAAATTTATTTTTATTTTTTCCCGCCTAAACGTTGTGTAATGTCATTGATCTAACTTAGGGAAAGTAATCTTAATATGTTGTTCATCTACGATACTCGTTCGATTTTCAAAAAGAAGTTCCCATTTTTTATGTATTTTAATGAGTTTTTATTTCTCGGTTTTGTTTCAGCTATGGATCATTGTGACTCGGGCATGGATTGTTCAGATCACCCAAGTTGACTTTGTCTCAGCGTTGAACGGTCCCATGCCTGAGACCGAGATTTTAAACCATGCTCACAAGTATAGGAAGACTCGGAAGATGTGAATTGTGAAGGTTCAGGTTCTTTTTTGGCCAATAATAACATTCTATTCACTTCTTTTCTTTTTGGTAAAACAATTGCCAAAGTGTAATTTGTTGCATTTTGATTAACATGTTTTGAATAGTTATGAATGCTCGTAGTATGTTTTGAATTATGTGGATGCAATAAGATGCTGCTCTGGTTCATTTCTATTTGAACCTGCTTACAGTTTTCTCTGGAGTCCATTTGATCTCTTGTAGCAGGCCTGAAACCTGGATAAAGAATCCTTTGTCTTTGGTTTATTTTCCTTCCCACTGGATAGTACTGACTAAATTGCTCATACCTGCAAAGTTCTAAATTCATGTAGCATTCTCTGAGGCTTATAACAGTGAATAATGACATAGGGAACAGGTATGGTGTATGTATATAATCGATTGAGATTGCATTTCGACTTCCATGTTCTCATTCCCATGATGCTTCTTGAGCTGCACTGCTACAGGCTATTAATGATCCTTCTTGGCCGAGTGTAGCAATAGATGTTTGACTCCTACTTTAGGAGTTACTTTCACTGCCTAGTGATGATATACCTCTTTCTCTGGGCCTCTCCAATAAATGAGAATTAATCTTTCTACTGTTAATGTACTGTGTGTGGTAGAGCGTTATTCCATGATTGCTTTGCTACCAAAAGAGCATCATCATTAGCTTCTTTACATAAATAGATTATCTTGCATTAAGATCCATACTGTGTAGGTGTACCAAAAAAAAAAAAAATCCATGTATGTTTGATACCTTTTCTAAAGGCATTATGTCAAGCTAGGTGCCTTATCTTAAGCTCTCAGTTATAATGTCAAAAGAGGAAGTAAAGAGGAGGGTTTTGGAAAATGAGGAAAAAAGATGAGGGTCAAGGATAAGACTCAAGGACAAGTTCTCTTAGACATGGGGAGAATCCTGTAGTGGATTCTGAGAAGGTTAAATAAAGGCAGTAGATACATGTTATTTACGTTTTTTATACTTGTTATGGGAAATGATCCTTCTGCTCGTGTATATACCACACTGAACCTTGTATTGGTCCACTTCCCATTGATCAAAGCACGTGTATAGTGGACAAATACAAAGCTCAAATATATCCCTGAGTTCAGTGTGAAGTCTCCAAATGTTAATAGTCTTGGTTTTCCAATTCTTTATGTAACCCTATGGTGCATATGCACACCTAGAGTTTCCATGTTACAAACCAATAGTTTGCTTGGATGATGGCTCCATCAGCTTGTGTTGTCCTTTAGGATTGTGGTCATCAAGACTTAGTCCCTTTAGGTTTGTTGGCTAACCTTCGAGTTTTTTCGTAGTTTGGTTGGTTTTGGTGTTTTGATATAAGAAGCAGTCCTTAAGGCTTCCATCATTGTGCAGTCCATTCTTGTCAAATTACTTATGGCCATATTCTTTTGTGTCAAGAATATTTTGAACACCTTAATTTTGGTACCAATAGAAAGCTTAGTCAATTAGTTTCCAACAAGATCATGATTACACAATTTAGACATGATTTGAGTTACGACCCAAATACTAAGTGGGCACAAACTAATGATAGAATTAATAGTTTTGGTTTGTTTATTTGGTTGAATGAAAAGAGTTTTAGTACGTATTAGGTGATTAAGCTAGTTTAGGATTGCTTTTTAGTGGAGTTTGGTTTTAAGTAGATGTTTCTATGCCTTCATCTTATCTCGGGCTCCCTTTGGGAATCAAGTGCGAGGATAAGTCCATTTGGGATCCTGTGCTAGAAAGACTTGGGAGGAGGCTTGTAGGGTAGAAGAGAAGATATTTATCGAAAGGCATTAAGATTACTCTCATTAAGAGTACTCTATCCAGTATGCCTATCCAGTATCCACTTTATGTCCTTGTTTTCAATGCTGGTTTCTGTAACTCATAGACTGGAGAAGATCATGAGAGACTTCTTGTGGATAGGGAAGGGGGACACTCATAAGTTTTATCTCGTGGATTGGGAGAAGATTTGTATGCCTAAGGATGCTAGGGAGGCTTCTTTGTTCGATATCTTGCTCTCCATCAAAGCCTTCATCTTCCTTTGGTCCAAGATTTTTCCGGAGTGTAAAGGGATTGCTTTTGAAGATTTAGTTTTCCGTTGGGACTCTATGATACTTAGGAACAGTTAGGTCCTTGTATCCTTAGGCGTGTTGTTTTTGTAGGAGGCCTTCTCAGCCTCCTTATCCTTTATGTATTTCGCTTTCCCTTTAATATATTTTACCTTATCAAAACAAAAAAGGATGCTAGGGTCTGGTTTTGAGACACTTTCGAGATACGAATATGGTGGTTCTTGGAAAATGGTTGTGTAGAGATTTGGGGAAGAGGAGGAAAGCTTGTAGCGTTCAGTTATTGGCAGCAAGTAGGGGGCGAGACAAGTTGGGTTGGACAGTTGTCCAGTTCTTTCGTCCTACGATGTTAGTATGTGGAAAGGTATCGTTGGCTCTCGAGAGATATTTGAGAGAGGCATTACCTTCAAGTTTGGGAGGGGTGATAAGATCCATTTTTCAGAGGATAAGTGGTGTGGGGATGAGCTTCTCAAAGAGGCCTTCCCTAACCTGTACATTCTATCTGATCGTCAAGGAGCAGTGATCTAGGATTGTGTTGTGAGAAATGAATGCTTTACTTCTTGGAACCTGGGCTTCAGAAGGAACTTCAATGATTGGGAGATGGATGCCTTGCTTCTCTTCTGACTCTGATTGGTGAGAATCCCAGGCTGGACACGGGGTCGGATAATATAATTTGGAGTTGGGATCCGCATGGAACCTTCTCAGTTAGGTCTTTATTCTTGCATGTTTCCCGGGAATCCATGAGGCCTTATTGGCTTCTGTTGTTTGGGGGGGCTCCTATTCCTTCAAGAGTGAAGTTCTTTGTTTGGACTGCTATTCGTGACAAGATCCTGACAGTGGATCATTTGATCAGTAGAGGGATGTTGATGCTGAACATGTGTGTTTTGTGCAAGTCCAAGGCTGAATCGGTAGATCATGTGCTCATTCATTGTACTTTTACTACCACGGTGTGGCAGGCTTTCTTCATTCTGTTTTGGTTACAGTATGTTGTCCCGCAACATGTGGTAGGTTTTTTCCAAGGTAGTTCGGAGGATTTTCTTATCGAGAAGCGGTGGTTCCTTTGGTGCATTCTCCCGTTTGCTATTATGTGGGCTATATGGAAGGAAAGAAATTATCGGATCTTTGAGGGGAAAGAAGAAGTTGTTTCAGAGGTGGTCTTGAAAGTCAAAGCCCTTTTCTACCTTTGTCTCCCCTTTCGCCTGAGTTTAGGGGTTGGTTTTTTTTGAAACCTTTGTATTCAGATGAGATGAGTTGATAGGTGTATATGCTCCTTGTCGAATGAGCCAGTTCTTCTATATTCTGTTTCTAGAGGGGTTTTCCCCTGTTTATGATACTTTCTTACTTATCAAAAAAATAAATAGTTGGGATAATTCTCTATTGCTATTGATGATGATTCAAGATATCAAATCAACATACCTATGAGCTATGTCACATTCACATATACAATTATTTCATTTTGTTGACATGGTCCAACCATCAAGAGAACCCGATTTTATGCAGATTGGATAGATTCCTGATATCCAGTAGTTGGGAGGATCATTATCCGGATGTTATTCAATCTGCCATCCATAACCCGGTGTCGGATCATTGGCCGCTTGTTTTGGACTGTCGGGATATTAGGCGCAGACCATCTCCTTTTCGGTTTGAGCTCATGTGGCTACAAGAGCCTTCTTTTATGGAGGTCGAGTCTAGATGGACCTCTTTTAATTTCTCGGGTCGGGCGGGGTTCATCTTTTGTAAGAAGTTGAACGCTCTTAAGAAGTGTCTGAAGGTGTGGAATGTAGACGTTGTCGGGAGAATTGAGAAGAAAATGGGGGAATTGAATCAGGAAATCAGTAGACTCGACATTAAGGAAGAGGAGGAGACTCTTTCTAGAGAAGATTTTAGAAGGAGGATTGAAATGAAGAGGGACTTTCTATCCTTAGCCCGCCAGGAAGAGATGAGTTGGAGACAGAAGTCTAGGGTTAGATGGCTTAAAGAAGGAGATAGAAACACCAAATTTTTTCACAGGATCGCGAATGCCAGGAGAAGAGTCAATACTATGCCCCTCATTAAAGTGGATGGAGCGATTGTTGAAGAAGAGGACAGGATCAGAGAAGTTATTGTCTCTTTCTATTCCCATCTCTATTCTGAATCTACAATTGAGGGGCCCAAGTTAGACGGTTAGGAGTTTAATCAGATTGAAGTCAGTCATAGTAGATGGTTGGAAAGACCGATTGACGAAGCGGAAGTGCTGGAAGCTATTAAGTCCTTAGGGGGTGATAAGGCACCAGGGCCTGATGGTTTTCCTTTGGCTTTCTTTTCTTCATGCTGGTCCATCGTGGGCAAGGACTTCATGCGGGTAGTGGAGGAATTTTATCGTGATTCGTGGCTTGATTGGAGGGCTAATACTACTTTCATATCTCTCATCCCCAAGAAGGACTGCGCTGATTCTCTCATCTCTCATCCCCAAGAAGGACGGTGTTGATTCTCTCTCGGATTTTTGGCCCATTAGTTTGCTGGGTAGCACCTATAAAATTATCCCCAAAATTCTGGCTGCTAGATTGAGATGGGTTCTGGGGAGCATTATTTCTCCTACCCAAGGAGCTTTTGTCAGTGGGCGTTAGATCTTGGATGGAGTTCTTATCGCTAATGAAGTTATTGATCATAGATAGCGAGGGAACAATCCGGGCATGGTTTGCAAAGTGGATTTGGAGAAGGCGTATGATCATGTTAATTGGTCCTTCCTTGATTACATGCTTAGTCGTATGGGTTTTGGTTTTAAGTGGAGAAGATGGATCTGCACTTGCATTTCGACAGTTCGTTTTTCGGTCTTAGTTAATGGATCTCCGGCAGGGTTCTTCTCTAGTTCTAGAGGTCTTCGCCAAGGGGACTCTTTATCGCCATATCTCTTCATTATTGTCGCGGAGGGGTTGAGTCGGCTGGCTTCTAAAGCAGTAGATGGAGGTTTTTTGGAAGGTTTCAAAGTTGGTAATGAGAGTTCCGTCATATCTCATCTTCAGTTTGCCGATGATACCATGTTCTTTTTTGGGGCCTCTCGTATGCAAGCTCAGGTTCTGCGTGGGGTCTTGCGATGCTTCGAAGTCTGGACTCCAGATTAATCTTTCTAAGAGTGAAGTGTTCGGGGTGGGGGAGGTGGAGAACTTAGATGAGATCGCTGATCGTTTGTCGTGCAAAAAAGGGAAGCTCCCCACGATGTACCTTGGTCTCCTGTTAGGTGCGAGAAGCAATTCGAAAAAGATATGGGACCCGGTTATTGAACGTATTGAGAGAAAATTAGCCGCATGGAAGAAGGTTCTGTTATCTAAAGGGGGCAAAATTACATTGGTTAAGAGCACGTTCTCTAACTTGCCCATTTACTTTATGTCTTTGTTCCCCATGCCCAAGGGAGTGGCTAAGAGCATTGAAAAGGTGATCAAGAACTTCCTGTGGGATGATAAAGAAGAGAAGCATAGGTATCATTTGGTTAACTGGGCTACGATATGCAAACCTAAAGATGAAGGGGGGCTTGGCGTTCGCCAATTGAAGCTGATGAATCAAGCTTTGCTCGGGAAATGGGTTTGGCGGTTCGGGGAGGAAATAGATAGCTTGTGGAGAGAAGTGGTTTCGGCTAAGCAGGGTTTGGAAAACCACGGTTGGGAGTGTGGAGAGGTCAATACCTTATATGGAATGGGAGTTTGGAAAGGTATATCCAAGTTGAGAGAAGAAATTATAAAAAGGAGTAAATTCAAGGTGGGCAATGGGGCTATAGTCAGATTTTGGGAGGATGTGTGGTGCGGGGAATCTTCTTTGGCGGATGACTTTCCATCCATTTATGCCTTATCTAATCACAAAGGGGCTAGCGTCAGTGAGGTGGTGTCCAGAGATTCCGGTCTCGTGTCTTAGGATCTAGGTTTTCGTAGAAGAATCAATGATTGGGAGGTGGAGACGGTGGCTGCATTGGTAAGTCGTTTGGAAGGGGTCCAGTTAGTCGAGGATAGAAGGTGGTGGAACCACAACCCCAAAGGGAGATTCTCAGTTAAGTCGTTCTACTCCTCTTTCCGTGAACCCCCTCAGAGGTCCTTCCCAGGCAATCGTTTGTGGAGCACTCCCATCCCGTCCAAAGTCGTGTTCTTCGCTTGGTGTGCCATGCTTGACAAGATCCGCTCTGTGGAGAATCTTAGAAAACGAGGTCTTCAAATTCCTAGTCGTTATATCTTGTGTAGACAAGGAGAGGAGTCCACGACTCATCTGCTTATCCATTGTAGGGTGTCAAAGGAGATTTGAGAGCACTTCCTCCTTTTTGGGACTTCTTGGGTCTTTTCGCTTCCAGTTTTTGATACTTTTGTCGGTTGGAGCACCAAGGCTTTCTCTTCCCGCGGTCGCAAGCTATGGAGGATCACCCCTTTTGCTATATGTTGGGTGATATGACAGGAGAGAAATCGAAGAATTTTCGAAGATAAGGAAGCATCCCTTGAGGAGATTATTATGAATGTTAGAGCATCTATGTATCATTGGGCGTCAGCTATTTCTGAGTTGAATCATTTCAGATTTGAAGATTTTGTTGCACGGTGGGATCGTTTGGTTTCCTAAGAATGGTTTGGGGGTCTAGGGGTTGGGTGTTCTTGTGCTTGTTTTTGTAGTCCTTTCGCGTTTTTGCTATATGCCTTTTGGGCCTTCTCAGCCCTTCTTTAATATATTTTTTCTTAACCGATCAAAATAAAAATATCTCTGTTCTAATTCCTAGGTTTAATCATGGTGTGCCTAACTAGGTGCATGGGATTTAGCCTTGGTCCCAAGGGTAGCCTGTTGCTTCTGGTCGCCTAGGTGTTGAACAAACTTGGTTGAAATCCTTAGTGTCCAACTTGAGTAATTGCAACTCATAAGCCATGGTAACAAAACTTAATTGAGATTTTAAAGGCTGCGCTTATAGTAGTGAAATCATAACCAAGGAATTAAATTTCGTGAAATAAAACGAAATATTTCCCATTTTCAAGTCAACCGAAATGAAAAACAACTTGCATAGAAACAAAGAATAATTTCGCGAAATATTTCACAGGAATAGTGTTTTTTGACCCAAATTTCATGTTAAAAGGCATTCCGAGCGGACTAAATATGCATTATTTCGGTCGGTTGAACATAGGAGACCTCCCATTTTTGCTCATAAACACTCCAAATCCCATTTTGGTTCAAATTAATCCCTACCCATTGTTTCTTTGTCAAAAAACGTTACTCGATTAAAGTTTATGAAAAACTTCGTGGATTACTTATAAAAAATCTCATCGATTGATTGCGAGGACAAATTAAAGCTCATTTTAGGATTTTTTTTCAAATTTGAAATGTAAGTATGAAATTTCTTGTAATAGACTGAAATTTGTTATTATTTCTTGCTAAGGAAATAAATTTTGTGAAATTATCGAAATATTTCGTGAAATATTTCTATTTTCTAGGTTACCGACATGAAAGAATACTAAAAAATGTTAAATTTCACGAAATCTTTCCATACATGTCAAAATATTTCGTTAATACCATGATTTATGACTTTTTTATACTTGTCAATTAAATAATAATCTAATTAAATAATACCTTGACTATCAGATACCTGTCTCAACATATTATAGATCACTATGGTTATTCATTTCCACACTACATATGATTGTATATTACGGTTTGATAGCTTACGAGTGTGTTTTTATGCTTGTTTTATCATTTCCCCAACTTTTCACAAACAATTCCACAATATTTCTATTATTTCCGTATTATTTAAATTCTTTCCACGAAAAATGTATTATTTCCACACTGGTCGAAATATTTCCATTTCCGAGCTGGTCGAAATAAGCCTCATAACCGAAATTTATTTCCTTAGTTGCTACAATAGATAGTATATGTGTAATGCATCAAATCTATGTATGGCTCTATGATGCATTTACATTGAATTTGTGCATGGATTGAAGATTGTTTAGGGTGAAAATTCGAAATTTAGAGATTCTCAATTTTGTTGGTTTTTTCCCTAACCAGGGTTGTGTATGAATTAATTATATGTTGCATAACTTTGCCATTGGTTGGGTTAAATTTTTTTCCCGAAATTTTTATTTTATCTTTTCGAAAAATATTTAAAAATATAAGGCAAATGTTATTAGTTAACATTAGATAGGTTTTCTAAAGTTATACATAATATTAGTACAATAATATAAGCAAATTATGAGTCGTTAATACCTTGATTATAACTGTTTGTTCGCAATTAATAATAATTTAATAAATAATTATTAAAAATTTAAAACGTATAAAACATCAAGGAAACCCTAATGCATCGAATCTATGCATATGTGATGCATTTATGCATATATGCAAAGGGCATCACTACTATTAGAGTCTTGGCTACAATGGGAATGTTGGTGGCTGAAGGTTTATGTAGTTGTGAACTTTCTACATTTTGTACTTGTCTATTTGAAGAAATATTTGGATGCAATGAACTTAATTTGAGATTATTGATGATTATAATCATGCTCATTTATCTTAATTGTTACTTTTTAGTTGTTTGACTATCAGATACCTATCTCAGCATATTACAGACTGCTATAGTCATTCATTTCCACACTACATATGGTTGTATATTATGATTTGATAGCTTGAGTGTGTTTTTATGCTTGTTTTATCATTTTCTAAACTTTCCACACAAATTACCACAATATTTCCATCTTTTTTTTCATATTATTTCCATCATTTTCACGAAAAATGTAATTTCCATGAAATATTTCCCTTTTCGACTTATCGAAATAATCCTCAAAACCAAAATTTAATTCCTTGCTAGTAACCATGAAGGTCATTTTTATGCCAATTTTATTTCGGTGCTTTTGGAATTTGATCTCTTAGTTAGCCTGTATTAGTCTCACAAATACCAAGATATGGGTTTGTCCATGATGAACATGTAAAAGAATGAAGAGTTCAGTTCCATTGGGAGCAGTGTCTAAAATCTCAGCTCAGTTGAGTGTAACTTGGCTGAATTGTCTCAAATTTTGTCGTACTGATACAAGTTGCTTATGTAAGCGACTTGCCTGAGTCATGGCAAACTTCACAGGTTCATATCCATTTGGCAACAAATCTGCTTGAGTTGTATCCTTCTCAGAATTGGGCCAGTTGCATGCCAAAACTGAGATTAAATACACGTGTAGGAGCCCATGCAGCTGGCACAGCTGCCTCAGGTCACAGAGGCATTTTAACAACCTTATTTGCATGCATATGTACATATTTACATGTCTGTGCATCCACCTAGGCATGTTTGGTGTTGCACAGATCACTAGTTTAATCATTTGGTTGCTCCTGCTTTGCTGGAGTGAGAGGGAGGGTGTTTAAAAAAATAAGTTTCAGGAGTAGAAGGGATGAGTAATTTGCTTAGTAATGCCTGAGGAAAAGAGTCACTTCTTGTCATATTGCAGAGTGACAACGAGTTCTCATGAGGCATAAGTTTATGTCCCGTGCCTTAATTAATTCCAAATTTGGAAAAACAGCTTAGGCTTTTACTTGTATTCCCTACTTCTGCAACTTTCAGTTCATGATCTTTGACATGAAACACTGGTGCGAAATGAATCATTTGCTCCCAGAACCAACTTAAAATTTGGGTTCTTCCATGGCATCATCATCACAATTTATCATTTACAATGCCATATCCTAACTATTTGGGGCTGGGAACATTAATCCTGTTTCGCAATTCAATTTTATGTAGAGGTATATTTTCTATTAATGTTCAAATCTTTTCTTACTACTTCAATCCACATCTTTTCAAGCCCCTCTCTCTTCGTTATAGAGCCAAAACCTGCACGAAAGACGTTCCTTATCACTTGTGCGGTTGCCTTCATTGTACATGCTCAAACCATCGCAATCAACATTTCTTTATACTCCTAGCAACCCATAGATGTGCTCATTTTCAGCCTTCTTCCATGGCATTGTAGCACAGTTGTCCCTTGATGATAGCCTTGTTCTGAACTTGGGATGACTTTGTACAGATTCTGTACCTAAATGATTAAATTAGAAATTACAAAAATAAGTTTGATGGTGGAGTAATTATGTTTTTGTTTTATTCTGTACCATCTTTTTCTGTTTGTTATTTTTATCCTGGTTGTTTTGCTTATTGACAATGTTTTAATCAAGATAGTTGGAGTAATTATAGGATTCACATGAGACTGTATGTACTAACCCACCTAAGCCAACATTTACTGAACCTGTGATTGTGTTCCCTTTAGCCCTCTTAACCAGTGTTGGCAACTTGGCATTACATCAGATCCATTACTGAATAAGTTTTCTGTGGAGCACATCTCCAACCTTCAGAAACAAATTGCCTTGGATGGGTGGTCTGTAGGGCCTACTGCTCTTTGAAATTCTAGGTTATAGGTGGGCATGTCTTGGGATAAAGAGGTGGCAACTGCAGGCATGTCACAGGGCCATCCTAAATCCAACGTGGTAACTTTAACTTTTAAGGACTGTTGAACAGTGAAACAAAGGGGGACATCACCATAAGGTTGAGAGTTAGACCTAGGAACAAGTTCTGACTTTTCAAATACCCCTTCAGTTGAAGTTGCACAATAGAGGTCATTGGAATTTAGAGATTCATGGATCAAGAAATTTGATCTCCAAGTTAGAACAAAAAATGAGCTGTATCCACTATTGATGGGTATGAGTACAATCTGTCTTGCTCCGAAACATCAAACCAAAAGGATGAAGGAAGGTGTAACCAGCTACTACTACTGACTACTTGCTACCCATTGAGCTAAGGAATGGGCAACTTTGTTAGTTGCTTGGGTAGAGTAACTTAATTGGACATGAGAGAAGTTTTCCGTAAGTTTTTTAAACTCCAAAACAAAAGGGATAAGATGCCATGAACAGGGCTTGATCATCTTTTGCTAAATGTTGTTGATGATGATGTATATAGACACACACACATACATATATGTACATGTTTATGTATATATGTAAGTAAATGTGTGTGTTTATGTAGTCCAGTTCAGCGCTTCTCATGTTCATGGTATCATGCTTGTGCCGATTAGTTTAATTTGTATGGACTCACATTATTACTTCGTTAGTGTTGAGCTTTTTAGTGTTGCATTACCAGTCCCAAACTTGGATCAAGGAAGGTAGGTCTTCTCACAGAAATTCTCACCTATATAGAATGGAGTGGTGGAGCAGGATTTGTGTAGCTGATTCCAAACAGGATTTGGGATAAGCCACTGATGATGATATATAAGTTCACTAGTGGGAATAAAAGTATTTCTTTGACTTTTGTCAGTGATAACTGACTAACTGTATGCTGAAAGAAATTTGGAAAAATTATATTGCAATTAGTTGATGTTGCATCTAAAATGGAGCAAATGTACTGATATATTATTGTTGAATTCGCCAGATTGGTGGTCCTTAATCTTGAAAATATAAGAAGTCTGAAGAGGATTTCATTCGATATTGCAGTTCTTGATCATACTACTGAGAAAATGTAGGGATTACTTGCTATCAATGTGGGTAATAGTTCATTATATTAGTTGACTTGCTATAGGTTCATTGCTTTGTTAGTGTCCTAATTGCGTTGAAGGCTACATAACTGATGGCATTACTGTCTAGGGTTAGACTTGTATGTTTCTGTCATACAGTACAATATTGCATCCTTCATTCTACACCTTACAGGTAGCGAGCCTGCGCACCAACTTGAAACATTCTGACTGGTGGGCCACCTCTTTCTTGGATGACCATATCCTGAAAAATGTGTTAATAATCTTAACCTTCCAACTCAAAGCTGCTCTAAGGCATGGGTGTCTAAAGAATTTATTCATGGTTAATAATTGGCGAAACAATTGATCATATTCCAATGTTGGATCAGATTCTATGCTATGTGATCGACTCAAACTTTTTGAAACCAAAATATTTTTGCTTTAATAGATGAACACCAATTCCTATTATTCCAAAAAATGTCCATATTTTATTTCTTTCATTTATAAGAAATTTTCTACTTTTTAAGGGTGTGTTTTTTGTCATCACACAGCTTTTACATTTTAACTCAATGTAAATGTGTTCACATTGAAACCAGGCGAACTCCTTCAACGAAAAAACATTTGATGACGGATGTCCATACCACGTGGCACACTATTAGAGGCCACTGACAGTATAGATGTTTGGCCAGACCCTAGGTAGACTAATGCAACAAAAATCAACTTGATTAGTGATTTCTAAGCTTTGGATCATAATGCTTGAAATCTACGGTTCAAATAAACCATGAAAAACTCTAATCCAACGGATAGAAGTTACTAATCAAGATGAGTGACTCATGCTATTCTTACTAATAGAATAACTAATGGACGTACGGCCCACATGCAGGTGAGTTAACAGCTAATTTTTTATGAGGATATTCTTCTCAACATGCATATCAACCACAAAAAATAAGCCCATTCCAACATTTGCAGCCTTGTGAAAAATGGATTGCAAATTGCAAAATTTTGGACCATCCTTATTCACCGTTAAATTTAGGTCCATATTTGATAGGGTTAGAAGTTTTGGTGAGGATGATCTCCATGGTGAGGAGATCATTCTCACCAAAAATCAGCTCTTAACTCATCTGCATAGTAATCTATTAGTAAGAATAGCATGGGATAGAATAACTCATGCTATTCTTACTAATAGATTATTAATGGATGTGGGGGCCACATGCAGATAAGTTAAGATCCCCCCCCCTCCCCCCCAGCAAGCAATCACCATGCAAGTGCCATTGCCAATCCTTCAAAATTGCAACACCGCCGTCGTCGTTCGTAAACCATCACCATCGCTGCCCACACCAAGATGATCTTCATTGTCGTCGTCGTTTCACGTCATCTCCATTCAAATCGTCATCTCAATCATCAACCGCCAACATGAGTTGCAGTTTTGAGATGCTATCTCCGGCCAACTTCTTCTTGGGTTTTGGAAACGCCCTTTGCTAATTGCTATAGCCAGATTCGGTTCGGCTGAAACAAACCAAAACAAACTTAAAAAGAAAAAGAAAAAAAAAGAGGTTTTGGTTTTGTTTGTAACCCAATAAAGGTCCAAGCCCAGTTGGCCCAAGATAGCCAAACTTATGTTTACTCAAGCTCAAAATTTGTTGAGCCCAAACCCAAATGATTCAAGTAGTGTCCAAAACCAAAGAGAAGAAGCTTGAGGACTTTCAAAGCCCAAGCCTCGTGAGATCCAAAATAAGCCCACATCCTTCTGCTTGAAGGTTCGTAGAGCTCAAGCCCATAAGGAACAAAGATGCCTACACACATTTCTTGGCCCAAAGGAGGCCTAAGCCTATGAAGCAAATAGATGCATCTTGGCCCAATGAGGCCCTTTATCAAGATTAAAATTTGATGGGTTTTGGTACAACCTAAATCGAAGATTTCTTCTTCTCATGGACAAGACCTCACCTGGTTTCGGTAGTCCAAAATTGAACATGTGACCATTAGGATCACCATTCTAGCCGACAACCATTTTCTTTCACTGACGATCATAGACATCAAGACTTGATCAAGGTGATTCAATTATCTAAGCAAAACTCAAAATGATGATAACATTATTCAACGGCAATTCAATCTTCAAGGCACTCGAATTGTGTGAGAATAACATTATAATAAATTGTGATTCAATTATCTAAGCAAAACTCAAAATGATGATACACATTATTCAACGGCAATTCAATCTTCAAGGTACTCGAATTGTGTGAGAATAACATTATAATAAATTGTGTCAGTTGCACTATATCATCATTAGTGTATCTCACCACATATTCTCCGAGTTGTCAAGATTATGATGAATCAGTTAAGATAATATCTAACATCAATTAGGATATTAGATCGTTAAGATTCCTTTCTATCTTTATATAAACCCTTGATTAGAGTCAATGTAATCATCTAAATTTATCTATAAATCCATTTACTATGAGTGCAATAGTTTTGTCAAAGCGGAAGGAGATTTGCAGCTTAGACTCATGGAGTCTTGTGTAGAATATGGTCTAATTTCTACGTATTATTATGATATTGTGATCCAATTGGATACCAGAAAAAAAATGGATTCAAGTTTGATCTATTCTCTATGCCTAATAGTATTGTCATTATACATATCGATAATGACAACATCTTACACGTAGCACACTCGTAGAGATTACTCACCGTATCGATATTTGGCTCATCCCTAGATGGACGTACATGCAAAAAACCAGCTTATTAATGATTTTTAAGGATTTGATTGGAGTCATTTTCACGGGTTGATTTTTAAACGTAGATTTTGAGCATTATATGAGTATTCATATCCAAAGATTTGAAATCACTAAACAGGCTTATATCGGTCCACCTAGGGATGGGACAAACATCCATACGGTCAATGGTCCCTAGGAGTGTGCCATGTGGCTCATACTATTGTCCCTCATAATCATTGTTGAGGGGATGTGGGTGTGCTGGGGTGTACTCCAACCCAAGTTTTGTCTTTAGAAAAGAGGCATTTAACGAGGGAAGGTTTTGCCTTTGAAAGTAGAGAGCCTCTAATTGTGTCACACGCGTGGTCAACAGAATCAGATTAGAAAACGTTTGGCCCTCTCGGCAATAGTATGAGCCACATTGTTACATACACGTACGTCCAGAAAAACTAAATGATAGCACAGAGAAAGAAGAAGCAACAGCCAAAAATGCTAGCACATACCCCCAAAGTAAACCAGCCTGCCTCGGTTGAGCCTGATCGGAGAAGATCCACCAACCCCTTCGCATCAGATTCCACAATAATATGGTCTAGGTTGGCATTGCTGGCGGCTTGCAAGCCGGTTAGGATAGCCTTCGCCTCAGCCTCCTCTGCATATATTACATGCTCTTGAGGGGAAACCACCTGCCAGAATCAAATTGGACAAATAATTTCAAATGATAAAACCCACATACTAGCACACTAAGCAGGTTGATTCCAAGCTGCATTTGAGTTCAGTTGAAGCCATCCCTCCAAGGGGGTGGGTTGACACCCAAATATACGGGCTATCGGGTGAGCTGAAGAGGGAGGGGACAAGAGATACTGAGGGACATAAGTTAAAGGGCGTCAACTAGCGTGATTTTTGTTACTTACCACTGCCCTATGAGCCTACTGACCGCATGGATGTTTAGTCCACCCCTTGGTGGATATAACAGCCAAAATCATCCGGATTGGTAATCTCTAGCCATTAGATTCTAGTACTTTTTAAGGTGTGATTCGAGCCTTTGGATCCAACCCCCTTTTTTGGGAGTATTAAAACCAACGGCTAAATTTCATCAAACAAGCTTATTTTTTATATGAATGTCTTCCAAGGGGTGGGCTAAACATCAATGCAGTCATTGGACCCATATGGCAGTGGTGGGTAATAAAAATGCACTAGCTGACGTCAAACATCATCAGGTATACCTTGTTACATGACAATCCCAACCCCAACATAATTTTTTTATCGTGGTATTTTCTGATCCAGGCGTCCAAGCCGCACCTAAGGCTGTGTTTGGTAGCGCACCTTCAACATGCATCTTGACTGAAGGTGTGCGTCTTGATTGATGATAAGTGTTTGGGTCACACCAAGGAGCGCACCTTCGAAGACACAGCGAACCTTGAAGACACACGGAAGTGAACCTTCGAAGGTTCACGTCCCCCCTTGAGTCTTCGAAGATAAGTGTACTTTGAAGGTTCACTCTCCACCCCAATTGGGCTTAGCCCACCTAATGTGTGTCCCGCTTATGATGTATGGGCTCACTTGACATATAGCACATGTATGATCTATTAACGCCCCTCTATTATTTGGGACCCACATATGATCCATCAACTTCTATTCTTATGTGGGGCTGACATGATTTATCAACTCTAATTATTTGTGCGGCCCACATGAACTATCGATCTTTGTTCTTATGTTGGGTCCGCATGATCTATCAACATTTGTTCTTATGTGGGTCTCAAATGGTCTTGTAGAACCAAACCTCAGTATTGACCTTTGAAGCTAAGCACCTTGAAGATGTGCGCCATCTAACGGAGCCTTAGAGATCAATGAATGTAGGGATGTTTGAAACATGGGTCGGGCTCAAGGGACCCCCATTTCTACCCCCTTTTTTGACCCCCATCTTGGCGTACCCACGTAGAAGATGAATCAATGGCTGATCTTTGGTGGGGATGATAACCTCGCCATATAGATCACCCCAACAAAAAATCAGCCCATTCTGAAATTTCTAACCCCATCAAATGTGGTTTTAAAGTTACACGGAAAAAATCGACAGTCCATAATGCTTCAGCTTCTAAACCAGTCTCTGAATATCGGAATGATTTGAATTTTTGGGAGGATGATCTCCTCACCATAGAGATCATCCTCACCAAAAATCAGCCATTGATTCATCTTCTATGTGGGTAAGCCAAGATGGGCGTCAAAAAAGGGGGTTAGAAATGGGGGTACCTTGAGCCCCACCCTTGAAACATTAGCCTGATTGGTCTTTTATAGGCGTTGGATCTTTGTACCCAAAATAATTTTTTAATCTCACGGTCGAAAATCAACCCCTGTAAAAGATTCATATCCAGCGGTTAAAAACCACATATCAGGCCAAATTTTGGTATGTAGGTCCACTCAGTGATGGTTCAAGCGCATCTATACAGTCATTGATCCTAAGAGACACGTGGCATTTTGAGGTAGGCTAAAAAAGATGGTTCAAGCATCAATATGGTTGGGATCAGCACACAACCCTTTTCGACAACCAAATTCTACACCTCTTCTCGGGCGTGGATTCCGAGAATCCAACGGTAGATGCTTTGGCAAAAGTGAATGCCAGCTCAGCATCTTCATCTACCGTTGGATTCTCGGAATTTCACGCCCGAGTAGAGGTGTGGAAATTTTGGGTTGTCAAACTAGGTTGTGCGCGGAGCCCGAACCAAATATGTTTCCTGAAAGAAACTAACTTGCGCGGGTAGACCACCGCGCCAACCTGTTGGGCAAATCGTCAAAAACCTGTCTCTACTCTCTACAGAGAGAGAAAAGTGGAGTTGATGTTTCCAGTAAAAGTGCGTAAAACCACCCTCGAACCTCAATGTGTGTTTCAATCAACCCTAATAGAAAGCAACGATGTCAGTTGCAGCTCATTACCTGTCAACGAATCCACTCTCTCATCTCTGCTTTCACTCTCTGCACATTAATGGCGATTCTCTCAAAACCCCTCTCTTCACTCTCCCTATCTCCGCTAGGCATGGTGTAACCCCCCTGCATTTTGAAATTCTAGGGCACACACCTTCCAACCGTAAGCTCCAATCCTTCAGGACTTCTCCATGGCGACTGAGAGTCTTTGAATCCGATGGGACAGTACAGAGAGAAGGTCCCCACAAGTTTAATTTGGACGATTTTCTTTCGATTGCCGAAGTTTCGTGTCTCGCTTCGTCAGCTGTTCTTTCCATCGGTTGCGCTGTGAATTGGGCGTTTTTGACCTCGCAGAAGGCATTTCAGGTGTCGTTGGCGAATTGGGTTTTTGTCTGGGAATTTGTTCTGCTGGTGGGTGCTGTTGTTATCGGTTCTTTGATTAGAAGAAGGCAGTGGCGAAGGATCTGTAAGGATTCGTTCAAGTTGGGTGGCTCCAGTTTTAATCTTATTGAGAGAATTGAGAAGCTGGAGGAGGATCTTCGGAGCTCGGCGACAATTATAAGGGTGCTATCAAGGCAGCTTGAGAAATTGGGGATTAGGTTTAGGGTTACAAGGAAGGCTTTGAAAGAACCCATTTCTGAGGTAAAGGCTATCTGTTCTGATTATGAATTCTTTTCTCTGTTATTACTGATGCTGTGTGATATACATATTTATCATAGAAGAGGAGAAGGTAGAGGATTAATAAACCAAATCTTCAAGAATGCATGCTGGAAATAAATTTTGCTGTATATTTGATACGTACACAGCTTGAATGTTCAAAAGTCTACCAGCCAACTATGAAATGGAAGGAAAACTAACTAAACTATGAGAGAATAATCATATTTGTTACTTCTGAAAGAGAGCATTACAAGCTTTATAGAACTCATCCAGTCATCCTAGCAACTTAACAAATTCTAAACAACTTGGATACTTCTAAGACTTTTATCCTAACTAATGGATTTTTCCCCAGATAATAGGAAGTATTTATTGACAACTAAACAGATAAGGATGCAACTACGTGTGGTATCGTAACAATACCCCACCTTTGAAAAAATACTTGTCCTCAAGTCTCAAAATCTGGAAAATGAGTGACAAGGTCCTGATAGTTCTCCCAAGTTGCATCATCAGCTGAAAACCCTTCCCATTGTACCATCACCTTGGTAATTGCCCAATTGTTGAGCTTAAAAATTCCACGATACACCAAAGCACCCTCTCTAATCTACCCACGTATTTCCTCTCCATATTTCCAATTCCAGCCGGAGTCGTTAGAAATTGGAGACATTGTTTCGGCGCTTCCTCTGGTGTGGCAAAAGCGAAAGGAAAGGGTACTCGTTGGTCGATTGGAGGATAGTGTGTACCCCAAAAAAAGAAGGAGGCCTAGGGGTGAAGAATATCCGTCTTATGAACCAAGCATTGCTCGGGAAATGGCTTTGGCATTTCTCAGTGGAGCTGGACAGCTTATGGAGACAAGTAATAGCAGCTAGACACGGCTTGGAGCCCACGGGATGGTTTAGCAAGGCTGTTAAAACCCCTTATGGGTGTGGAGTATGGAAAGGTATCCTGAAGATAACCCCTCTCTTGGCCAAGGCCATTCGATTTAAGGTAGGAGCAGGGGACAAAGTTCGGTTCTGGTGGGACGTTTGGTGCGGAGATAAAGCCCTCAAGGAAGTATTCCCCACCCTCTTCTCTATTTCGTCCAAACAGGCTGGTTTAGTGCACAGTATTGTGGTGGGGGAAAGGCAACGAAGCTTCTTGGGATTTTGGGTTCCGGCGCAACTTGAACGATTGGGAAATTCCATTGGTATCAGATCTCCTCTTCTTGTTGGCAGATGTCCGGGTGCATAGAGATAGGGAGGATGTCATCGTTTGGACGGGTAGCAAGGATGATATTTTTTCCGTCCGCACCTTCTATGCGTGGCTAGATAGGCATTGGAGAGAATCACAGGCGCATGCATACATCTTCAGGTATGCCGCTCACCCATCCCTCAAGATTTGGGGCTGGAGGATTCCTTCAAAGGTGACGTTTTTTGCATGGTGTGCCTCTTTGGGGAAAATCCTCACGATCGATAATCTCATCAAAAGGAAGTGGGTTATGGCCAATTATTGTGTTATGTGCAAATCGGATGGAGAGTCAGTCAATCATCTCTTGCTTCATTGTAAGGTTGCGTGGGAGATTTGGTGTACCTTCCTCAATTCCCTAGGGATCACGTGGGTTCAAGCCGAGTCTATTAAGGAGACTATGCATAGCTGGACGATTCCCCGTCTTCCTCATTGTGGCCAAAGATTGTGGAGTATTGTGCCTTTTGCGATATGGTGGGGATTGAGGAAGGAAAAAAATAATAGGGTCTTCGAAAATAAGGAAGTCTCTATTTTCAATATCTTGCTCTCCTTCAAGCCTCAACAGTGGGTCACTTGGCTTCCTTGGGCTGAATTTTGGTATAAGACGCCATTCCATAGCTCGCTCAAGATGATCCCCTTGGTTATTTATACCGCCTTCCGCCACACATTGACACTTATATTCCAGGGACTACTTGTGTGCATGTTGTTGACATAGCCTTATGTGATCGTGATGATATGCTTTGCCTCTTAAAATAAAATCTCCAATCAGCCCAAGAACGAATGAAGTTACACACAGATCGTCACCACACAACGCGTCACTTTGCTCAAGGTGATTGGGTTTTTCTCAGGTTGCAGCCTTATCGTCAACGTTCCTTGGGTCACAAATGGTCCTCATAAATTATCTCTGCGCTTTAACGGACCCTTTCAAATTTTGGACCAAATTGGAACGGTTGCTCACAAGCTCGCATTGCTACCGAGTCTAAAATTCATCTAGTTTTTCACATTTCTCATCTCAAAAAGAAGCTCGGTACCACCGATCCATCAAGGCCCACCCTACCTCCAATTAGGGACTTCGGTGCAACACTTTGGACCCCGTCAAAAATTTTGTATCGTGGAATTTTTTTTTTGATAAGGTAAAATATATTAAAATAGAGGGGAAAACTACAAGAGGATGGAGGACGAGAAGGCCTCCTAAAACAGAAACAACTAACAAAAGCAAAGGCAAAAACGAAGAGAGACGCCTAGGGATTTCTAAACAAGATGGAATCCCATCGGAAGACCAAATCCTCGAAGGCAATTCCTCTGCACTCCTCAAACAACTTGGACCACAAGAAGAACAAAGCACGAAGTTACTGCTCAATGGACCGGTTCACCACCTTAGTTTGGTCGTTGGATTGGGGGTGATAAACAGTACTTCAGGAAGAACTTGAGCACAATTGGCCAATCGCTCAAACTTGGTCTAGTATTCATGACAGGATGATGTCTAGTGTGGCTTCGCCCAACAGGTATACGGATGCCACGTCTACAAGATGCTCTTCAGGTACGCCATTGAGGTGTTGGAATTTGGAATTGTTGTGCGTAGAAAACCCATCCTTCAGGGTCCTTGCCATAAAGGTAGAAAAGTTGAGCTAAATTGGCCGAGCTTAAAATCCTTGGAATTGCATAGGAAACAAATTTGATGATTTTCCTGAGGAGGACATGGATGAGGTCCTCTATCCATAACCGGTGGTGGAGGAACTGGGGGAGGTGGAGCGGCCATTGCTGCGAGAGAAGCTTGGATTTTCAAGACAACATCCATTAATTCCACAACTTGAGCATCAAGGTCTGTGACACTTTTACGGATTTGGTTTGCTTCATTGTTAACAGGGACTCGAAATTATCTTGGTTACCCGTGGGCACATGAAAGAGCTTTGATACCAAAATGATACGTACTCAACTTGAATGTTCAAAAGTCTACCTAGCTAACTTTGAAATGGAAGGAAAACTAACTAAACTATGAGAGAATAATCATATTCGTTACTTCCGAAAGAGAGCATTACAAGCTTTATAGGACTCATCCTAACAACTTAACAAATTCAAAACAAGTTGGACTCTTCTAATACTTTTATCCTAACTAATGGATTCTTCCCTTGATAGTAGGAATAGTTATTGACAACTAAACAGATAAGGATGCAGCTACGTGTGGTATCGTAACAATATTACTCTCGAAATTGTCAAGATATATACACAGATTGTAAATAAATTTTTGTTGGTTTGATGATTACAGTGGATCTCATGGTGACTTGCCTGATGGGTTGTCTATTTATTTATGAAATAGTGATCACTTTGCTTTTATGTGTTTGATTTGGATGCTCTTGTGTCCTTAGTATCTCCCTCTTGTTTTCCACATTACTCTTTTTTCTTTCTCATTTAATAAAAGGCACTTAATTATCTAGAAGATAAATCGTGATTTGTAAAAGGGAAATCTTGACTCAAGTAGAAAAATGTCACAAAATATGTTATCAGGAAACTTCAAAATTGGTGCCATGTCTATATCGGATAAATTAAGTTTTAAGTGTAACTTTAACCTTGAGGGTTGGGGTGGAGATGGCCAGGACCACACCTCAGAAAGTGGAGGTTCTGCCTCGAATCCCCCCCTTGAAACCAACCCCTGGGATTTATCCCGGTTTTACCTGGTGCGTGTGGAATGGGTACACCTGTGCCCCATGGGATTAGTTGGGTTCTCTAAGAGGCCCGGATACCCTCGGCATAAAAAGGTGTAACTCTCGCATCCACACTAAATAGGTCCTGTATCCTTGCCATATCTGGGTAACATAACTCACAAATTATGAAAGAGAACATGACTAAGTAGTGGTGATTTGGGTTATGTCACTTAGTAGAATCGTAAGGGAAATAATAAGATTGAATTAAGTGAATATACATTGTACGGAGTTTGAGTATAGAATTAGAAGTACTCTAAAAGATGCAAGAATCACAACAATGACATTGTAATATATAAACCTATGGCAACCATCTGTCTCCTTCTTTGAGCTGGAGTCAGGAGGTCTAAGAATGAAAGTAAGGTGAGAAGATATTTGCTTGTCATTTCTTTGGCGAAGAGGTCTGAAAATAAAGGAAGGGTATCTTTTCTTATATCGTGTGTTATTACTCGATGCATTTTAAAATTCAAAAACTGCATGGAATACTTTAGAGAAGAACCCAATTAAGTATCTCAATTATTCAAATGAAGGTTAAGTACTTTAAGAAACCTATTTTCAGGATGCTTCTACCCCAGAAGTTGTTTCTGCTATTAAATCTTGCTTCTGCTCTACCTGCTTTGGGATCTCAAAATCCCCCACCGCCAATGATCACTATTATTTATGTGTATTCCACATTATATGCCACTTAACCCTAAACCGAGGGTGGGCTAGGTGCATTGGTAGCTTAACAAGTATGAAATAATAAAAAATGCATTTTTTTTGGATAAGTAAATAATAAAAAATGAAGTTACTTTTATATTAACATGTCACAATATACAACGGAAGGTATGTGCGCTTCAGCAAAGCCATAGGGGTGTCATTTGATGACAAGGACGAATAGATTCGGAGATTATTCAGTAATTCAGAAAACGCAGGTAATAGGGTGTCAAACCCAGGGAAGCCAGTCTTACAGAAGAGTATTGATCAAGAGAACTGTCACCCCAATTCCATAGGGGCAGCGGAGGGGTCGAGCGATTACAATTGCAGACCTATGGAGAACTTAGGGGAAGGCAGAGGACCGGAAGGAGAGGAACCTGAGGGCAGAAGAAAGGGGAAGTAGAAGAGCAAAGTAAACAAGGAATTGAACAAGCTTGTTAGTAACATCAACTACGATAGCAGGACTCCGGAGAAGAGAAGTAGCAGGAAGACCAGGGCCCATATTATGTGCAAATGAAGATCAAGATTCTCTCTTGGAACGTGAGGGGTCTAGGCAGTCAGGACAAGAGGAGCTCTTCAAGGAGTCTGATAAAGAAGAGGAAACCGGATTTGATAGTCATCTAGGAAACTAAGATGGCTATTATGAAGAACAGGGTGGTAGAAGAAGTTTGTGGGAGTAAGGAGTTCAGCTGGAAAGCCATTCCAGCCTTGGGGTCAGCTGGTAGCTTGGGACAGTGGTGTTCTGAAGGTGGATGATGTCAAGGTGGGATTGTTCGCTCTATCTCTTCTTTGCAATAGTCTTGAAGATGGGTTCCAATGGGTTTTCTCTGGGGTTTACGGTCCTACTGACATTCAGTCGCGATCCCAGCTTTGGGAAGAGTTAGATGGGGTGCATGGATCCTGGAATCTCCCATGGTGTATCGGGGGGGATTTCAACGTTATTAGATTCTCCTACGAGAAGAAGGGGGGGGTAGCAGAATCACACCGAGTATGATAGAGTTCTCGGATTTTGTGGATAAGAACGAGTTGATGGACCTCCCGCTATCTGGAGCTAAATATACTTGGTCTAATCTTCAAGAGGACCCTATCCTTTGTAGATTGGACAGATTCCTGGTGTCTAGAAGTTGGGAAGCTCACTTCGTGGACGTATTACAATCGGCTATCCCTCATCCAGCTTCGGACCACTATCCTCTTATCCTTTCCAGCGGAGCAGAGACCCGGAGACCCTCCCCCTTTCGATTCGAGCTAATGTGGTTTCAGGAGCCTTCTTTTATGAAGGAAGTGGAACATCGTTGGAACTCCTCCCCATTCACCGGGACAGTTGGTTTCATTTTTTGGAAGAAAATCAATGCTCTTAAGAAGCATCTTAAGGTGTGGAACTTGGAGGTAGTAGGCCATATTGGGAAAAAGATGGGGGAGTTATCCACAGAAATAGCTAGGCTCAACTCCAAAGAAGAAACAGAGGGCCTTTCTAGAGATGAGTTCTATAAAAGGACGGAGATGAAGAAGAATTACCTCTCCTTAACGTGCCAAGAGGAGATTAGTTGGAAGCAAAAGTCGAGAGTGCAATGGCTCAAGGAGGGTGACAGGAATACAAAGTTCTTCCACAGCATTGCAAATGCCAAAAGGAGAAACAATAATATATCTCACTTGTTGGTGGCAGGAGCACCGATAGAAGACGGAGAGAGTATGAGGAACGCAGTTGTCTCCTTTTACTCTAATCTGTATTCCGAAAATGTCACAACTAGACCGAAATTGGATGGGGTGGCTTTCAACCAGATCGAGGTAAGCCAGACTAGGTGGTTAGAAAATCCGTTTGAAGAGAAGGAAGTGTTGGAGGCCATTAAGTTGTTAGGGGGAGACAAAGCTCCAGGACTTGATGGTTTTCCCTTGGCATTCTTTTCCACATGTTGGCCCATAGTGGGCACAGATTTCATGAAAGTAGTGAAGGAATTTTACAGGGAGTCGTGGTTAGACTGGAGGGCCAATACCACTTTCATTGCTCTAATCCCCAAAAAAGATGGTGCTGAATCTCTTGCGAATTTCCGTCCCATTAGCTTGATTGGGAGCATGTACAAAATCATAGCCAAAGTCTTGGCCACTAGACTGAGGGAGGTGATGGGTCACATTATTTCGTCTTTTCAAGGGACATTTGTAAGAGGTCGCCAGATTATGGATGGTATTCTAATAGCCAATGAAGTTATTGACTTCAGAATTAGAAGGGGCAGCCCAGACATCATTTGCAAGGTAGACATGGAAAAGGCTTATGATCACGTGAGCTGGTCCTTCCTTGATTACATGTTAGGCCGTCTAGGATTTGGGGACAAATGGAGGAGATGGATTCGCACGTGCATATCCACAGCCAGGTTTTCTGTACTGGTCAACGGGGCACTAGCCGGTTTCTTCAGCAGCTCTAGGGGGCTTCGTCAAGGGGACCCCCTATCCCTATATCTTTTTCTCATAGTGGCGGAAGGATTAAGTCGTTTGGCTTCCAAATCGATAGACGAAGGGCTGTTGCATGGTTTCAAAGTGGGGGAGGAGAGCCTAGTCATCTCTCATTTACAGTTTGCAGATGACAGAATTTTCTTTATGGAGGAATCTACGAGCAAGCTCAGGTCTTAAAATGGGTGCTGAGATGCTTTGAAGTGGTTTCAGGGCTACGGATTAACCTATCCAAAAGCGAAGTCTTTAGAATAGGTGAGGTGGTATGTCTGGATGAGATCGCAGTCTGTTTGACTTGCAAGAAAGGCAAGCTCCCTACGACATACCTCAGTCTCCCACTTAGAGCTCATAGTAAATCGAAGAGTATATGGGATCCAGTTATCAAACGTATCCAGAGGAGATTGGCATCATGGAAGAAGAGACTCCTTTCCAAAGGAAGTAGACTCACCCTCGTCAAGAGCACCCTTTCGAGTATGCCCATATATTTCATGTCGATGTTCGTGATTCCTAAGGGGGTGGCCAAGAAGATTGACAGACTCATTAGGAACTTCCTTTGGGATGACAAAGAAGATAGTTACAAGTTCCATTTGGTGATCTGGGAAAGAGTTTGCAAACCCAAGAAAGACGGGGGTCTGGGAGTTCGTCACACCCATTTGATGAACAAAGCTCTGATCGGGAAGTGGCACTGGCACTTTGGGGAGGAGAGGGAGAATCTCTGGAGAAGCATCATCTCGGCTTATCAGGGCTTCGAGAACCATGGGTGAGACAGCACTACGCCGTCTATCACGTACGGAGTTAGAGTTTGGAAAGGCATCTCCAAGATGAGCCTCGCAATTAAGAACGGGAGCAGATTCAAGGTGGGGATTGGAAATCGGGTTAGATTTTGGGAAGACATCTGGTGTGGGGACTGTTCCCTAGCCGGATCCTTCCCATCCATTTACACCTTGTCTGACAGGAAAGGCGCCTTGATCAGTGAGACTGGCCCTTAGAGAGAACGGCCTTATCTCATGGGATTTGGGAATTAGAAGGAGGATCAACAATTGGGAGGTGGATTCGGTCGCCTCCTTGTTGAACCGATTGGATGGGGTCAAGCTTGATGATAACATAGAAGACAAAAGATGGTGGAATCACGACCCCAAAGGGATCTTCTCAGTCAAATCTCTCTACAATAGTCTCCTGGGGCAGAGTCATTCGTCCTTTCCAACCAAGCGCTTCTGGAGCACCCCCATTCCGTCAAAAGTCCTCTTCTTTGCTTGGTGTGCCACTCTTGATAAAATTCTCACTGTGGAGAACCTCAGAAAAAGAGGTATGCAAATGCCTAATTGTTGTAGTCTATGTCGCCGGGAGGAGGAGACGTCAAACCATCTGCTCATTCATTGCCGAGTGTCTAAGGAGATATGGGAGCGCTTTCTTCAGCATTTCGGGATCTCTTGGGTCTTTCCGTCATCGGTGATCGATACGTTCATAGGATGGTCCTCCAATGCATTCTCTTCTAGTGGAAGACTGTTATGGAGGATGGTTCCATTCGCAATCTGGTGGGGGTTATGGAAAGAGAGAAATCGTCGTATTTTTGAAGGGAAGGAGGCCAACATAGACAAGATTACCCTGAATATCAAAGCCACTTTCTTTTACTGGGGCTTGGCCAATCCCGCTCTCAAGCCTTTCAGATTTGAAGATTTCGTTTTTCGGTGGGATCGCTTATCTTTGTAGAGGCTTCCTTTTTGGTTTTGGGTTTTGGTTTGGGTCGTTGGTTCTTTTGTCGCTGTTGGCGCTTCGGGTGCCCTACCCTTTTCCTTTCTTTTGTCTTCTCTGTATAGTTTAGTGCCCTCTCAGCCCTCCTCTAATATATCTCTTTTATCAATAAAAAAAAAAGCAATATACAACGTTCACAATTTTGCATCAAAGCACCTTCATGGATTTGGTTGCAGTTCTGTGATGGAGTTCCTGCTTATACACTACTTTCCAACATACAATTCCCTCTTATATGACATAAATAAGACTAGAAAATCAAATCTTGATTGAATAATAGACTGCCCATTAATCCAATATGAATCTCAACTTTAGTCCTGAGAAACTGTAAACTGAGTTTCAGTTTTGGGCTTTCTCAGTCAAATTCTTTTTTACCAAATCCCTAAGTGGATTAGAAATTGAAGTCTCATAAAGAAACAAATGATTCAATGGAACCTGCCTATTAATGCTCTGTTAAATTGTTAATTAGAAAACAAATTCTTAAATTTTGCAAGAAATTGCCCATCACAACTTTATTAATATATTGGCTAGCGGATTATAAGATCTGAGAAGGTTGAAAATGACCCGGAATTACTGAATGTCTGGCATGCATGTTACTCCTTTGCTACCTGTACAATTTCAGCCAGCTTATTATGCAAGAGGTCTCATTTACAGTCACTGCTTACTTTTTTAAATTGCTTGCAGGCTGCAGCTTTGGCTCAGAAGAATTCTGAGGCCACTCAAGCTCTAGCAATACAAGAAGACATTCTTGAAAAGGAGCTTGGTGAAATTCAAAAGGCCTTGTTGGCGATGCAGGTGAGTCTCACATCACTATTTGACTGCCTAAGGAGGATCTTTTAATCATGTAAATTTCTGAGGAACTGTGATATTGTGGTACCGCTTAACAGTGTCCAAAATGGATGGTTACATCTGTGAATGCCATAGGAGAAAATTGAATAATCCTGGTTCAAGGGTATGGTTTAGTAGGTTGCCAAAATCTCAACTCATAAATTCTCCTATTTATTCACACGTAAAATCAAACATCATCAACTGTGGAGCTTAATCAGTTGCATCACGACTTAGAACCTGCTTAAGAATATTTTCATGTCCTTGGGATATAGGGATTCTTTCATATTTATTAATGTGGTAGAAAGAGCGCAGTTGTTTCGGCACTCAAAATTCAGGTGTATATCTTCTGGACAATAGTGGCTTGTTCTGTTTTCTTTATCGATGTATTCAGTAGATGTCTGACATATTTGGCAGAGGTGGCAACAGAAAGTACTATCCAATTTTGCAATTGGCTCAACAAGCATACCTGTTGCTTCCTTGTAGATACTGTTTTGTGAATTTGCCTTTCGCTAACAAGAGAGTGACACATCCTTTTAACAGGGAACTGATTATTAAAGTGGATTCGAGTTCATATAGTACATTGATTTAGTAAATGAGAGACTGCCAGAACAGAAAAGGAAATATATCATGTTGTGGAGATACTTTGTAGTGAGCAAAACATGTTCTAGTTTCCCATTTTGTTTGATTACAAACTTATTGTTCCTGTTGAATATGTATGCATAGCATGGGTTTATCTCATTTCATACGCGAGATTTCCAACTGCCGGGCTATACATTACTTGGATGCCATCCCCTTTGGATTCTTTGAATAGGAGATAGTAAGTAGAACCCTATCTCCTGTACCATCATTTGGGTGCTCCCTCAAAATATGCATAGCTCTCTGTAAACTTGCATGCATTTGATGAAACCCTTGTATAGAGAAACTAACAGGGCAGCAGATATTTTGGTGAGCTTTTGTAATTCCTTTGGCTTTGTTGTGCTAGCTAAATCCTCACTCCTTACCGCCTGATATTGTTAAAATTGTAAGTGAGGATGCTGCTGGATGCATGCACACAAGGTTGTAATTGTCTTTAGTTAATTTATCTGGTAGGGGTCCTGCCTAACCCCAGCTTACTCACCAAAAAAATATAAAAAATTGTGCTTCTCCAGAAAGGTTATCAACTTCTCATAGACGCAATATGCCTTATGATATTTGCATGTCAGCCATTGTGCGTGTCAAGAAAGGTTATCAGCATCTCATAAATATATGCCTTCTGATACTTGTATACTACATTTGTTAGAAACCAAATTCAACTGTATTCTTGAGGTGTCCTTTTTATCTCTGTCAGTCAATTGGTTCCTTCTTCTTCTAAAGAGGGAATCACCAGGAAGTAGGGGTAGCTATTCATCTTTACTTCAACTTAAATGAAAAATCTGTAGCTGAGGAAAGAACAGAATCTCAAAAGTGTTGGATGGATCATATATTCACACCAATCTCTCTCATTAATAATAGAATAAGGAATTGCACAAAATTAATTCCATTCAACAAAAATTCATAAAACTCTCCTTCAACTGACTGTTGCCTGTGAAATTGAAGAGATGATTATTTATATCTGTAGAGAGGTCTTTGGCAATTGTGGCGGGCAGTTGGTCTCCAGATGGTAAATGGGCTGTTTTTATGTCTTCTTCTAATGCCTAGAACTGTAGCGGATCACATATGTGCTTGGTCCAACATGATAACCTGGATTCCCTTACCTATATTTTATGTTCCATCTATCACTGCCTAGATGCTGCCCTTGCACAAGTACAAAATTCCTACGATATGCTTTAGCACTGGATTATGCAACAGTCCTTTGCTTTTTGCTCTTCAATCCAGAGGTTTGACTCTCTTCTTAGGAGCACATCCCAATCAAAACATGTGAAAGAAACAATTGCTTCCATAAATCCTTGATTATCCGAGACATGGGAAATTCTCTTGAATGCAAGATGAGAGGTTCTAGGTCTACTCATGCACATATGAACAAACTTGATTGCAAATTGTTATCATATTTTTATGAAAGTTGACTACTAAAATGCTTCCACAATTCTGCAATGTATTTTTTTATAGGTTTTGCTGCTCAGCAAAAAAAAAAATTCTATTCCAATCAGTTGGTATCGGTTTAGGTTGTTGCATTTTTCCTCTGATAAATGTTAGTTTGCTGTTTTCCACGTGAAACTTAAAAATCTTCACCCTTCGGTTCCCAAGGATCAATAAAGCTGACTTTCAGAATTAAGCATTGACATGTTCCTTAAGAACACTCACACCAACAAATATAAACATCAAATGGTGTCCTTGACAATGTCAATTTTAGTATCAATTTCATTGTAGAAGCATCTGATTCCTGAAATGGGCCTGATATTGCATAGAATCATTATGCAACTGATTGCAGATTTGATATTTCAATGTTGGAGCACCTGATAAAATGGGTTTGATACTTTGAAGCATGGTTTAAAATAATGTCGTTTTAACGGCTGTTAAAACGGTAACGCCCTAAGCCCGTTACGTTAAGAACCGTTTTGACACTAGAAAGACGTTATTTTCTGAAAAAATGGTCGTTATTTCTGTTAAATTCCATTATTTTTCCGTTGAAAACTTGAAATTTTGAATTTTGAATTTTGAATTTCAGTGCCATTTTTTCCCCTTTTTTTCTGTTTTTGCCCGTTCGTTACAATTCGTTTTAACGGTGTTAACAGTAAAGCCCCCTAGTCCGTTATACCGTTAAAATGGCCTCTTTTAAACCTTGCTTCGAAGCACTATTACCTATCAAATAAATAAATAAATATAGAAGCATTGTTCCTGAAATGGGATTGATATCGCATAGTATTGTTGTCATGCAGCTGATTGCATCAGTTACTACTGCCTGCTAAAGCTGGGTTTAACACATCCACCTGATCTTGTGTCATAAGTTTTTGATACAAAATCTCCAGGTTCATTGGTTACACTTTGTGTCCCTTCCCTACTAGGTAGAGGAACCCCTGAGACGTGACCGTTACGGATACTTTGGTCTAGGACATCTTTTATAAGTACGTCGACCAAAAATTATAAGACATCCAGGCCTGAAATGTAGTAGTAGCTTCTTACAGCCTCCCAAATCAAAGCCCTCATATTCATCCTGGTTAAAATTGAAATTCTTACTGTCCTTGGAGCTGACTGGCACAAATCTGTAAAATTCTTCCCATTTGTACCAATTCTTACTGGAAGGGAATACAGTCACTTTGCATCGATTTGTTGTACTTTATTCCAACATGATGAAGAAGATGCCATCATGAAGTGATCACAATTACAGAGTTTCAGAGGAAATTGGTCTGTGAAATTTATCAGACGATACTCATTTTGCAACATTTCCACTTTAATGCATTATCAATGACATGGTTTCCCTTCATTCAAATCACTAGTTTTTTCCTTCATATGCTTATTTAGAATTTGAAGGTGCTGATGTTTGGTTAGGCAACTTCTCGACTTTGTTTATATATATCCGAGTGTTTTCTACAGGAACAACAGCAAAAACAGTTCGAGCTGATTCTTGCAATTGGAAAGGCTGGGAAGCTAAGGGAAAGCAAGCGAGAATCTGTTGCAAAAGAAGAGGTGATCGAACAATTAAGCTCAGGAGAAGAAGATGGAAGCCGAACCCAAACTAGGGGTAGACACAAGGGAGCCGAGAATGATAGAGCCTAAGACTTTGAGACTGCAGATGCCAATTTGGATGGTTATACGAGATATTATTTATTTGTTGTTATATAGTTGAAGTTGATCACCGATATCCATGGGCAAGCAGCATAGTCATGTCATATGGAACCATTTTTCCTAACCAGAGAAGCTTGAGAATTGGTTTGCGAGGTTGTCAGCTGATTGATGATTTTGGATTCAAGCATTTTTTTTTCATTGGGTGATTTCTAGCAGTCGATAAATGCTCAGATCCAGCGACTAGAACTATATAGCCCAGACTTCTTTGAAAATAACAACCCATAAAATGAATTTGAGGTGGATGATCTCGAAAACTAAAGAACCCAAGGCTCTGTATGGTGATCAACAAGTAATACAGAAAAATGATTTTTATGTCAAAGTGTTTACACAAAGTTTTATGAAGTTTATATGCAAAAAAAAAAAATTCTGGAAGACTTATTCGGGACAACAATACAGAGCCCAAGTATACTTTTATCTTGGAAAACCCTCCTATGTCATTTGAGCTACACACGCTGACAAAACACAGGGCAGCAAAGTCCATAGAAATTTCCTCTTCCAAAAGCATCTGAATTTCTTTGTTCGTAAATGTATTTCAAGGACTCGGGAAAGACCCAAATGCAGTGGCTATTCGATGAAAGAATTTAGTGTTTTTCCCCTTTTTATCTACTCTATTTACCTTATCTCCTCTATTATTGGTGTAGCATGGTATTTGAAGAAGGTGCCTGCTTGCTCAGTTGGTAAAGTTTGTGGATGATGATACCATAGACCTAGGTTTGGTTATAACACCTTTTTAACAGTAACTCTCCAACCCCCCCAAATACGGTATGACATATCTGTCAGTTATAACGGCCGTTAACCATTATTTAAATTTAGTTGAGAATTGAATTTGAAAAATGAAAAAAATAAAATAAAAATCTTAGATCATTATTTGCCTTATTACAATGGCCATGATCCTCAAGCCTCTACCACATGGGGATGTAGGCAACATCATCCTCTATGCTCCTAGGGAATCCCAGTCATTGCTTGTTGAGTTATTAAGCACGTGGAGAGTAGCAACCACCATTCCACAACATTTAAGATGGAAATACCAAGATGAGATCCAAAATTTGATGGTGTATCCAAGGTTTAAAGGAGGCCGTTTTAACGGTTAAACGGACTGGGGGCGTTACCGTTTAAACGGCCAGGGGCAAAAATGGGAAAAATAGAATTTAACAGAATTAAACGGATTTTAACGGAAAAAATGCTGCTGAAATTCAAATTTTGAAATTTGAAAATTAAAAAAAAAATGGAATTTAACGGCCGTTTTTTTTCACAAAATTTTTCAGAATTAAACGGCTGTTTAAACGATTTTAACGGCCGTTAAAACAAAAAAAGGCCATTTTTTTTAAAACCGATAAAATATGATTAAACGGTTTTAATGGAAACAGGCTTGGGGCGTTACCATTTAAATGGCCGTTAAAACCGTTTAAACGGCCGTTTTTAAAATTAAAACCATGGGTGTATCTGCCCTAACTTGGTTGTTGGGGTGAACGATTACTACCTGTTCGGAATTATTGTAAAAAAGTACTGTCCCCTTATCTGTCACCAGGTGGTGCTGAGTCTGCTGACCCCCACCCTGCCACGCAGACTGTGTTGTTGCCAAATTCTATAATTATACCATACTACTAACCTGTACTGTCATCTCATAAGTTGTACCAAATGATTCCTAGGCACTTGTAATGTATTAGGATTTATATCTCTTTAATATTATTGCTCAACTCTGTCTAATTAAAGGCTCATGCGCCATTGGATTTCAACAATCCAATGGTGGTTGAGCTCTGGCAAAAAGTTAATGCCAGCTCAGTGTTATCAACTACTTTTGGATTATCGGAATCCACGGTCGAACACACGACTCCCAAGAGCGGTTAGAAAACTAATCCTACATACCGAAGGGTATTAACTAATCCTACTTACCGACACCACGGACGGAAGTTTGTTTTTGATAAATCCAAGCAGATATATTAGGAAGGAGATGGAGAAGATCTCAAAGCAAACACAAGGGAAGGGCGAAACTTCTGTGGAGTCGGAGGTTTCGCTTACCTAACAAATGATCGGGGGGTAGAGTAACGCAATCTCTAAACTCTAGACAAGTAAATAGTCATGAAGTACTTAAAAACATTTATGCCATAAAGTTGGGTACGAGAAATGATCGAAATGTAGAAGATGCCAGCATTATCATCATCTACGCCTTATCCCAACTACTTGAGGTTTTTCTGCTTGTTCAAGACCAAGACATACACGACGAAAGGGTGAATCATGCCCATATGCACCTTCATTCTTTTCAAATTTCTTATCAATGGATCCAACCGAGGAGGTCTCTCGCGTTTGATGGCCCACTCATCTTATGGATATTTTGTCCACCTCTTGATGAACCCACGGATAATAAAAAAAAAATCGGTACAATTAATGATTTATAACCGTTGGATTTAGTATTTTAATAACATGGTTTTTGACCATTGAAGCTGATCCTTGGTATGTAGGTACATCCATAAGCTAGTCAGTAAGCCCTGAACTAAGCTCCATTCAAACAGAATTTTTGGGAGGGGAGAGTTCAAATTTTGAAGCTAGAAGATTGTCTTCAAGGTGGGGACCCTGTATTGAATTATTTTTGGAGCTTGTAGCACTGAAAAGAAACAGTGATTCAGGTGTCACGAGATGCACTCGTGAGGAGAAGGGGTGGTGGGGGAGGACCACCATAGCCACCCCAGTAGGGAATGAGGGCCCCACGTGTCATTATTCGGTCCATCGAATAAAAAACCTTAGAAGCCGGACAAAAGCAGTAGCATCACAAGAGAGAGAGAGAGATGGGGGGGTTGCGAACCGTCTCTTTCCATGTTGAGTACTTCTTTTTGCTTGTTTGATTCTAACTTCTGAAATCTGAACCAATCCCCTGCCACACAGCAACAAAAATGGTGCTCGTAACTCCAGAAGTGGCGAGTGCGATCGTAACACCCGTAGTTAATACAGTACCAACATCAATGTTTTTGCCGTTGGATATGAGATTAATGACGTCATATTCCGAAATCAAATTAGTTTCCATTTGAGAAGCTTTGGTAACTTCCTCATCGCTTAAGAGAAGAACAAAAACATTTCCTTATCATAGGTTAATTAAATTTAATTTTTTTTTTTTTTTTTTGGTACTAAAGCCTGTCAGGTTATTTTGACAGGCAAAAAATGACACACCTAGTGACATGGGCCCACATGGAGATGAGTTAAGGGCTTTTTTTTTTTATTAGGATGATTATAATCTTCGCAAAAATCTAGTTCATTGTAAAAAGGATTAGGGTTGGGCTCAAGGAACCCCCTTTTTTTTTTTACCCCTCTTGGCGTTCGTGTGTTCGGCTGTGGATTTCAAGAATCCAACGGTGGTTGTTAGCACCGAGCTGGCATCACTTCTTTCACTTTTGGGGGACCTGACAACTACTGATGGATTTGCGAAATCCATGCCTGTGCGCACGAACACCGAGAGGGGTCAGAAAAAGGGGGTCCTCAGAGCATAAGCCAAAAAATTAACCTACCAAATATCAAAATATAGTATTTGGTAAAATTAACAGTCTAGAACAAAAGGTTATTATTGTTGATTTCTGGTTCATGTGCAAGTATAGTACGGGAGTCGATCAATCATCTTCTTATGCATTGTGATATAGTGAGCCTGTGCGGTTTGGATGGTGTTCCTAATATATTTTGGGATGGCATTGGTCCTTGGTTTGAAGTTAGTCTCCGGTTGGCACACCAATGCATTCTCGGCTAGAGGTCAGATGGTATAGTGTATGTTTTCTTTTGCAGTTTGTTGGGGCCTTTGATGGATAGCTGATTAAGCCTTGGTGGTCTTGATTACGTTTTGCTTTTGTTTTACTTTTATTAATTGTTGCTCTCCGAGTAGGGCATCTTGACCTCTTGGACTATCTTTGTATTTTCTTTGACGATCGATTATCTATAAAATGCATGCTTATACAAAAATAAATAAATAAGTAAATAACCGTCTAGAATGCGTTAACTTGTGCCCATTTTTAATTAGAGAGTGATATGGGTCCTACCTCCCCATGTATAGATCAAGGTTTAAAAGGATCTTTATGACATAATGGAAGGTAATGTTACCGTTATAACTGTTACAACGACCATTATAACCATTAAATATCTTATAAAATGTTTTTAGCATTAAACATGACTCCACATGTGTAGTGTATTTGCTTACACTACTACTACATGAAAAGTCCAAAACTTTGAATAAAGGAGAAAGGAAACGCTAGGCTGACAATTGGTGTAAAATCATGTCAAATCTCTTTACAAGAATCCATATTTTGTAGATTTAGACTTATGCTGAGGCATTCTCTTCTTGAAATGACACGCTCTCTATGTGGACAAGGATTGGCTAACGCGACACGCGACATGCCACATGTCTTGACAGAAGATATAACTCCAAATATAATAAAATTAAATGGAAAACTTTATTTCATGTTGCCGACCTGAATGGTTGGTAGGTATAAAGAGTAAATGATAATTATACAACAGCGACATTTTCTGCATGATCATTTTTTAGAACAGGTTTAGATACCTCGCAGTCCTTGTTTTGCATGCAATCCTTTTGCTCATGTACTGCATGAGGCAAAAATTTTGACCAAGTTTTCTTTACACGTGGCAGCTGATGTAACAGTTCTGAATGATCACGATCATGTGCCCAATGATCTCGCACCGCATATATCTGGGGTTTAGGATTTCGTTTTAAAAAGCTTTTTAAGAACTAACCCCGGGTATATGTAGCACGCAATCATTGGTGCATGATCATCGCTTCAAAAAATTTCTCCTTCTAAATGAGCCAAAATTTTCACCAAGGTTTTTTGTACACGTGGCAGCTGTGTAAGAGGCCCGAATTATCGTGATCATTGGGCACGTACCGCATATACCTGGGGTTTAGGATTTGGTTTTAAAAAAACTTTTTAGAAAGTAACCCCGTAGTGAGTAAAACTTGTGTCACAAGATGTTGTGACGGAAGCCGGTCACAGCACTCAATGCGAGCCACGTGGCACACGATCAGAGGGTGCTGACCGTATGGATGTTTGGCCAGTCCCTCGGTGAACCTAAACCAAAAAGCAGCCGATTAGTGATATACGACCTTTGTATTTTTGCACCCAAATAACGCTTAATAATGCTCAAATTCCTACCGTTAAAATCAACACATAAAAATAACTTCAATGGAATCGGTTAGAAATTACTAATCAGGCTGATTTTTTGTCTACCGGTCAACCGAGGGACTGGACAAACATCCATACGGTCATCACCCTCTGATCGTATGCCACGTGGCTCGCATTGAGTGCTGTGACCGGCTTCCGTCACAACATCGCCGCTTCAAAAATCCCGCCTCTTCAAAAAAATTGTCGGCGAAGTAGTCATACGTATCACCAGCTCAGCGTCATCCCATTTGAACGCAAGCTTAACTGAACGCCACACGTGACAAAATTGAACTCTGCTTCTTTTGCCTTTTTTTCTACTTGAAGAAATTGAAATTTTAATAGGAAGTAATTCAAAAGCGAAAAGTAGATTATATGGTGGGATATGCATGAAGAGGTTCACAGGGTCCTCCATAAGATGGACAATCAGGAGTGGCAAACAGACCAGACAGATGTAACAAGGTAGAGCCGCCAACTGACCCCCCCTTGACCCCTTCAGCTCCGCTCTACCTTGTTACATCACGAGCCTTCCAAAAATACCCTTTTAACCTATAGAGAGAGAATGACCACCCTCTCACAAATCTCACCACCGGAGATCTTCTCTCTTAAGTTCTTGGACGTCTGTCGCGACCTCTAGAGAAAAATCCTGATCCTAACGTAACGTTTTTTGATCCAATGACCGCATGTATGTTTTTCTCATATATATATATATATATAAAACAAAAATACCCATAACTGAAAACTTTGGGAATCATAAACCCGTTATAATAGTCAATGTTACCGTTGTGACCGTCATAACAGGTCATATCAGTCTATGTCCGAGTTAAAAAAAAAAATAATAAGAATATTAATATTTAATTATTTTTTCAAAAAACCTCAATAACTGTAAAAAAAAATACACGTTTAAAAACAAATAACATCTATTCTATTTATTAACACACGAGCACTTCTTGCGTTACTAACCCAATTTTCATTATACCAAAAATCTCCTGTTTTATTTTTTTATTTTTAAATTCTTTGTCTTTATACAACTTTTAATTTTCAACTCCAAGAGAAAAAACTTTACAATAGATTCTCATCATCAACGTTACCGATAATCCACAATATGAGCCATGTGGCATACTATTAGAGGCCACCAACCATATGGATATTTGGCCCATTTTAATACCAAAAATCGGCCTGATTAGTGATTTCTAGCCCTTGGATCTATGTACCCCAAATAATGCTCGAAATTCACAGTAAAAAATAAACCATGAAAAAGACTTTAATCCAACCGATAAAACTGATTTTAACTTGGGCTGTGTTTGATTTTAAAAAAGAGTTCAGTATGATTAGGGGTGCTCAATATGTTCAATTTGCTTGATGGGTTTCACTAACATGGGGGTCTTTGAGCTCCAGCAAGTGAAGTTGGATTGAAATGGGGGCATGATACACATGAAAGCTAAAGTGCAAAACACCATGTGATCATCTTTCTCAACTTTAATAGTTGGTCTATTTATGCCTTCTCACTAAAGTAAGAGTGACAGAATCTGTCTTGCACAAAAGCTATAGAACTCTGCCTCCTTTTCTGGAGGCCAAGTAGAGATAATACGAAGACACCTTCCTTACCTTTTATGGTAGAAACCAAATGTATGCAGCAAGCTTTTCTTTTCGGGGGAGATTTTACCTTTAGAAAACTAGATAAAGTAGTGGGGTTGGCACTTGTCTCATCCTTCATAATGTTATGAGGGTAGTCATTTTCTCTCTCTCCCCCAAACTGAAGGGTATATTACCATGGTTTCCATTATAACGGTCAATTAATTTTAAACCTTGATCTTTACATCTCTACAAACTAAAACACATGGGTAATCTTTACCATAATCTACAGTTGTGGAGTGAGGGACCCAGCATTGCAAGCAAATGAATTTACTTAAAAGCATGATTATTCTAATGCCAACCTTGACAAAAAGTCAAAACAGGGAAAGATTTAAAAAAAAAAAAAAAAATCAAATAGATCACTTGAGCTTACTTGATTGATCAATTTCTAAAAACCCCACTTTTATTTTCTTTCCCTTTTTGAGTGAACTAAACTAGATTGAGAGGGCCATCTCTTTTGTGATCTAGAATTCATAAACCAGACCTCACATTCCACTATTTTGTATGAGAAGAGAATGTAAAGATACAAACCACACCTCACTTCCATTGAAACAAATACATCCTTAAGCCTATAAAAGTTCCAAGCAAAGTAGAAGTGGCAGCTAAGTAAGTAGTAATAGTGATTGAAGTAGTAGAAGTAACAGCAGAGTGGTAGAATCACTGACC
Source organism: Euptelea pleiosperma (assembly GCA_035048495.1). NCBI lineage: Eukaryota > Viridiplantae > Streptophyta > Magnoliopsida > Ranunculales > Eupteleaceae > Euptelea > Euptelea pleiosperma. The sequence goes on along the minus strand of CM068542.1, from coordinate 27,414,440 downwards.
TTCATTGAGAACAAGAACAAACACTCTAATAACAAGTACTGAACTTCTAAGGAGATGGGGGCCAATCGAAATCAACAGCCTCATTGAATCCTTCATAGAACCTCAGTTCCAGTTCCTCCAGCCTCTGCTCATCGTCCCAAACCCCATCAGAGCTCTCCTCATCGGAGTCCCCCACTTCGCCGGCGACAAACTCCCAAGCCAAGTAACCTGAAGAATCTGTGTAATCTGAGCAATCGTCCCAGTAATTTCTCTCGTAACAGTCCACAACACGAGGGCCTAGCACCTTCAATCCGGAGCACTTCTCCTTGAGGAACTTCTCATCGAGCTTCACATCCCAACATCCCCTCACGTCTAAGAATTCGAGCTCCCTGCAGTTTGAGAGGATCTCGAGCACCCCTCCTGTAGTGAGGAGCAAGTAGGCCATCTCAAGGTGCTTGATCCTTGGCATTGTCGCGGCAATCGCATGAGCCTCGTCATCCTGGCAGACCTTGTCAGCCACCTCTAATGGGTGCATGATCCGCCGCAAACCCACGAGTGATTTACAGTGCTTCCCAATTGCCTCCAGAGCAGGGGACCCAATCTTCCTGCAGTAGCTCACATCCAAGAAAGTGATCCTAGACAACCTCGTCGCAACCTGTTCCACTATGGAATCGCTTATTTCGCTTCTCGGCAGCCGCAAGGTCTGAAGGGAGCCAGCACTTGCAAAAACCAAAAAAAGAAGAAAACCCAAATCACCAAATCCATGGATTAATTATATATCTCCCCAAAAAAGATTCAGAATTGGATTAATTGGGTTTATTTGAAACTGTCTGAGTCTGACCCAGATGAGTTGCAAGCGAGTCATTTGAGTTCTGAAAACTGAATAATTGGGAGGGAACACGATGAGGATGTGGTAGTGTTCCGCTTACTGGTCTGCGATGAAGGTAAAAATATGGTCGTTGGGGAGGCCAGAGACGCAGAGTTTGCGGAGAGAGCCACAGCTTCTCGTGATCAGCATTTGAAGCATTCGATCAAGGCGCTCGGCCTCGCACCTGCGGCTCCATTCCTCAATGTCGATCTCTTGCCAACAGTAAGGCCCCGTGACGGCTTTTCCCCAAGATTTGCAGACCCTGGGAATCACAGTTAATATCTCCTGAAGAGAAAGATTGCTGAAGATCAGCCCAAGTGCATCAGGTATTAGTTCGTCCCAGCACCGGACCTCGCCTCCGCCATCCATCTAATCTTCCTCAATCAGTACCTGGTCACAGACCCAGAATAGAAATCAAGAACCCCACCTACAGGAAACTCAGGAAAAATGCCCCCTTTCGTTCAATTTTTAGAGACCCAGATGGTAAATATTAATAGATCAAGAGCCAGATAAAAGGGGCATCATCATAACCATTATAATCATTAGTAATCTCATTCCATAAAACAATTGAACAAAGAAAAAGATTAGAAACTCAAAACCCATGTAAAAGAAGAAGAAGAACAGTGGCTATAAATGAAGACAGAAAGGAAAACCGAATCGATCAACCACTAACCCAAGACCCGGATGGAAGAACAGATCAAGAACTCCAGATACAAGAGAAAACAGAAATATAGAAAGGAAAGCAAAGTCCCCACCTTTCCCCTCTCCCTACTATCACAATTAATGGTCTGTAACAGAGGAAGGAAGCTACTTTCAGAGGAAAAAAAAACCTTCTTTCAAGAACAAGCCAAAACGCAGATATGAGAGCGAGAGAGAGAGAGAGAGAACCCAAAAAAGAAAAAGAGGGGGACGAAGATGGGGAAGAGACGAACCCCATGTACCTACCAATTGAAAACAGTGATCCCAACATGAAAAAATAGAATAAAATCAGTGGTCCACACTCCACAGACACAAGAAATCAATAAACCAGCTGTATGGATCAACCGTACCCAGAATAGGAAATAGATCAAGAAGAAACAGAGCAGAAGATATAAATGCGGAGAAGAAAAGAGAAAACATGTGTAGCAATCAATATCCCTAGTCAGAACAAAAGAACAAAGTTGAAGGAAGATGTCAATACCCACAAGCAAGAAACAGGAAAGAGAAGAGCACATACATCATCATCTTCTTCACAAGTCAGTGCATTTTACACATAAAATGTGGAAACAGTCAGTTTCTTTCTTCAAAAAGAAAAAAAGAAAAAAAACCCATAAACAGGGGTAGTCGACAGAAAGCAAAGAAAGGAAACTAAGCTGGTAGAAAGAAAATGCATTAAAAATATAATATATTTTTCGCTCGGCTCTGCATTTTTTCTTGGATCTGCAATGACTCACCGGTTTATCCGCCTGAGATGAAGGGGGGAATGGGGAGAGAGAATGAAAGAGGAAGAGAGAGAGAGGGGGAAAAGCAGCTACACCTACCCACGTCTGCACCTCAACGAACAAGAAGAGAAAAAACAAGAGCAAAAGCAACACAACGCCAAGGTGTAAAAAAAAAATAAGAAAGTTACACTCAAATGCCAAATGGAATGTTCTCTCTGTGTGTGTGATCTGTGTGAGAGAGAGAGGATGTTACACGGTTACACCGACACGAGTGGTTGGCATACAGGGTACGTGTGGATGAATGGCTGAGCTGAGAGACTATGCAGTAGCCACATGTGATATGAGTTTGGCAGTGTTATAGATGCTTCCATGGTATGAGTTTTGAACTTTGTACCTCAGGTTCCGAAGCTCTCTTTCATGGGCTGTTCTTTGATACCGACTTCGGTATCAAAATTTTGATGCCGAAGTCCCTCAATTTACCACGTCGTAGACTCTTTCGGGCCCACCGACTCCATGAATATTTGGCCCACATCTTGGTGGACCCACACACCAAAAATCAGTGTGATTGGTGATTTCTAGCCGTAGGATTTGAGCACTTTTCATCATGGGCTTTATGAACATGCCTATGAAGTGGTTCCAAGCCCATGATGAAAAGGTGCTCAAATTCAATGGCTAGAAATCGCTAATCACGCTGATTTTTGGTGTGTGGGTCCACCAAGATGTGGGCCAAATATTCATGGAGTCAGTGGGCCCGAAAGAGTCTACTACGTGGCAAATTCGCTCTTTCATCATCTCCTTTTTCTTTTTTTAAGTCTAATCCATGGTTTAGAAAACGGCCGTTGTAACGAAAATAACGGTTGCTATAATGGAAATGGCCCTCCCCCATTATGTTACATATCATTTTAACGTTCAAAAAATAACAGACGTTATTTTTGTTATAACTTTTTGGAAAATAACGACCGTTTTAACAAAAAATAAAAACCGTTATTTTATGAAAATTTGTAAAAAAAAAAAAAAAAGGCCCCATTTTTCCGTTATAAATTTTATTGAAAATTTGAAATTCAGATTTTGAATTTTAGATCTATTTTTCCATTATTTTCATTTTTGCTTTTATTTTCCAGTTTTGATTCTGTGCGTAATAAACCATTATAAGGAAACAAATGGTAACGCCCCCAATCCGTTAAACCGTTATAACAGACCCTTTTAAACCTTGGTCTAATCTCTTTTTTTTTTTTTTTTTTTTTGTAATTCAATCTCCTGTATTGTTTCTAAGGCAGTTTTATTCTCTCTCTCTCTCTATCTATCTCCGACTTGAGCCATTTCACTGAGTTGCTTTTGTTAAAGGGTCGGGCTCCAGTTACCGCCCTAAAATGACAGGTTCCGGTTACAGGACACAATATGAGCCACGTGCACACTTTTAGAGGACTCTGACCGTATAGATGTTTGGCCAATCCCCAGGTGGACCTACAAACCAAAAATCAGTCTGATCAGTAATTTGATTTTGGTTCAAAGTTGTAAGTTGTAAAAACAAGGTGGAGTTAACTCGTGTTTGAATTATTATGATGGCGAGTGAAGGGTGCTGACAAAACGCTGGTGGTGAAGTCAGAAGAAGTAAGGATTATATTATTTCTGCTTTTGAAACTAAAGAATGTCCCTACGTGTGACTGTATCAGCCCCTTCTTCTATCTGTACATGGACATGGACATGGAAATGGAGATGGAGATGGCCACCCCTTTCACGTGCGCGCGCACACACACACACACACACACACGAAAGTTGATGTGATGCAAATTGCATCAATAAAGTAAGGGCCAAGGGGGACAAGCCAAAAATCCCTTTAGGCTAAATTAGCTTAATCTATTACAACTTTTAAGCCAAACCTGGGTTCGGGCATGCCGCTCACACATCACTCACATGACGCTCACACAGCACGCACCTTCACAGGTTGTTAAGCACGCTAATGTCCATGATTGTGATTGTGATAGTACATGCAGCATGCAGAATGAATGAACGCATGGGCTCATTGTGATATGTGAACTGATTAAATCCAAATATCTCTCTCTAAATGCTGCGTGTTGGAATCAACGCATGGGTAATTGAACTGAGTCTTGGGTTGGTGGGCTTGAACCTGTTGGTACTTGACCAAGTCAACCTAGAAACCAACTAGACTTTAGTCTTCGAGCTTGACAAGTTGGGAAATTAAGTTGGCTTAATAGGAAATGAGGTTGGACTATTGGAAATTGTGGTCAACTAATCCAATTTAACTTTGGTTGGAGCCAAGGGAGGGGAGCCATGGGCTTGACCTAACTTAGACCAGGCCCACTTCTATAAGTAGTAGAGAGAGGGAGGGAGCTAACTCGTCCTACCCGAAAACTCTACTCCAGAACTTGGAAGAATAGAAGGCAGAATTAGTTGGACTAGAAGAAGCCTTAAGTTGTCAAGATCAAGATCATTCACTAAACAAGCCCATTTGAAGAAATAACAGGGCCCAAAACAAGTAGAGGAGGTTGAGTCCGTATCATAATCTGAAAGAAGTCTAGAACCCCATAGATTTAATAGAGTAGCCAGAACAAAGCCCATAGAGAGCATGTACTAGCTAGGGAGAAGACAACTAAGAGAAAAGCCGTGTAATAGAAGATCTGCATATAGTGAATCGGCTCTCCGAGCCTGTTGACGTAGTCGCCAATCTTGTTTCCGAACCACATAAAATCCCTACATCTCTCTTTTTTTTTTAACGTCCCTATCTCTTATTTATGCATTCTACGTTGATCATGCTCCTCCGATTGATGGTACATGAATCCCGAGGCACTCAACAGCACACCCGTTAGTCTACAGCGACATTGATCAATAAGTCGTCAAATTGAATAAAAAAAAACCTATATCATCAATGAAATCCGTATTCTCAATCTCTCAATATTATGTGCATGGACATACATTTCTTCTCATCCATGTCAGGTGATGTTTCACGTAGAAACCCACTTAATTATTTCTTACAATAATTGGATTAAAAGAATTATCTTTTTTTTTTATATTATTTGTAATATTAGGAGTGTTTGTCTTTATACATCTTTTTGAATGTACCACATTTAATGCGTTCATATGCATCAAATTTTTTTGCCGTTCTCCGCGGAAAACATTTAATCCCAACAATTTTTTTAATAAGTGTCCACACCGCACCTCTAAATGCCACGTAGAAGACTGTTATAGATCCAAGCATACGAATTTTTGAAACATCCCTAGATGGCCCTACAGACCAAAAATCAATCGAATTGGTGGTTCTAACTGTTGGATTTGAATCTTTTTCATGGTTTGAATTTCAAACGTGGATTCAGCAAATGTATTGGGTATTGAAATTGCCTAAAGAAGACTAATTAGATTGATTTTGGTTATGAGTCTACTTAGGGATGTTTCAAAAATCTATACAATTACAAATCTATAAATACCGTAGCTTTCACCATTATCACATAGCAAAACTTTGATGATAGACCCCAGTGTGAGCCACTGACCGTATGTCTATATGGATGTTTGGACCATCTTTATATAGACTTTCACAACAAAAATCATTAGTGATTTCCATCCTTTGGATTATAATGTTCGTGATTCACGATTAAAAATAAAGCATGAAAAAAGATTATAATCCAACGGATAGAAATTACTAATCGGGATGAATTTTAATTTGTAGGTGCACCTATGGATGAGCCAAACATCCATACGGTCAATGGTCTCCAAGAGTGTGCCATGTGGCACCTATTATTTGGTGTCAAAATTCAATGTCAAAAAAAAAAAAGTTGATTAAAAGTCGTACATCTGCATTATTAAAAGAGTAATGATCACATAGTCCAAAGCCCATGGATGTGCATGTTAAAAATTGACCCAGGAGAAAACGACTCCAAATGCTTAGAAATCACTACTCAGGCTGTTTTTTATGCATGTAGGTCCACCTGGGGATGGGCCAAACATCCCTACAGGCAGTGGTTTCTAATAGTGTGCCACTTTTTTTCTAATAATGCTCAAAATACTTGGTCACCATGAAAAAGACTAATCCAATAGATTGAAATTACTAACCAGGATGAAGTTTGGTATGTAGGTCCACCTAGGGATTGGCCAAACATCTATATGGTCAGTGATCTCTAAGAGTGTGCCACATGTAAGGTGTTGCTAAGTGAAGGTGCACATGCATTGCATGTAGTATCCCCTAGTGTGTATATATATAGAGTCAGGATCGGGGGGACAACAATTTCATACAACATTTTTGACAACCAAAATTGGCACAGGCCAATTTATAAATTATAAGTATTGGAATGGGATGATTTTTGGCGAAGACAGTCTCTATGATGAGGAGATCATCCTCACAAAAATTCAAATCATTCTGATATTTGTAGACTGGTTTACAAGTTTAAGAATTATGGACCATTTATTTTTATCGTTAACTTGAAAACCACATTTAATGGGGTAAGAAATTTCAGAATGGGCCGAGTTTTTGTAGGGGTGATCTATATGGTGAGGAGATCATCCTCACCAAAATTCAGCTATTGATTCATCTTCCACGTGGGTACACCAAAATTGTTGTAAAAAACGTTGTATGAAATAGTTGTCCCCCGATCCTGACCCTATATATATATATATATATATATATATAGGGTCAGGATCGGTGGACAACATTTTCATACAACATTTTTGACAACAAAAACTTTCTGCGGCCCAATATCTAAATTAGAAGTTTTGGAATGGGATGATTTTTGGTGAGGAGATCATCTTCACAAAAATTCAAATCATTCCGATATTCACAAAAATGTTGTATGAAAATGTTGTCCCCCGATCCTGACCCATATATATATATCTGTTAAAATGATATTTTCCTGTGCGAAAATACAAGAAGAAGACATTAATTAGTACACGCGTTTCCGGATTTTTTTGTGGTGTAGAAAAAACCAAAAGCACGCCAGAAAGTGTGCCCCACGGTTTGAATTTCAATTCCTACTTGAATTGTAAGATTCAAACAAAAGTTATTAGCATTTTTATCTTACAGGATTATGAACTAAAATTAAAATTTGGCTTACAATGTGATTTGAATTGCTGTGCACCTATATTTTCTACAAACTAACAATTCGAGAAGGGAACTCTTGTTTTTCCAATAAACTGTCAACAGACAGTTGTAAAAAAATGCAGTGACGTGACGCCAGGTGTGCACTGCAAATAGTGTGTCTCAAGAACACAAAGGGAGGCAACTTACATGAATTTATATCTCCATAAATAAACATTTCCATCTTCATAAGCTTCTTATAATGTGTAATCTGGTGTGGATCCTGACTTGTCTATGTAGTTCACAGAAAATGTCCCAAAGCTCGCATTTTTACTAGGAATCCCTGTTGGGTCGGATTCTTCCAAAGAAGCTGATTGCTCGACCTACGTCCTTATTCCCTAGAAAGATGTCAGAAAAGAAATTGTCATTATTCTAAATCACAACAGCAAGAAACAACATGATGCCATGTGAAGAATCACGTTACCCTTTGCAACACAAATCATAACGACCTTTGTTACCATATAAAACCAAACACAAAAGCTTTGTAACGAGTGATATATTGTATTGCATATCTCTAATGAAGGTCGTCTTCCACCCAAACATTATCCAAATCATAAATATGTTTGTTACAACTCAAATAAGCCGGAACATAAGGAATGACCATAAGACTTTATACTTCTATTGTTGTCATCTTTGATGGAATTGTAACAAAGTAATTCTAATCCTCAAACAAAGGGAAAAATACATATTTAAATTTTAAAAACTAACAAAGTTCCAGATTGTTAGTTTGTTACATTGAACACCGTAACTGCAAGCTTATCTGATTCCATATTAGTTCTATGGTGCATATGAGCCACCCATCCCACTGAGATATACCTGAACAGAATTAATAGAATTTCTTTTATATAGAATTAGAATGGTAGTCTCCGAGGTGAGCTAACTCCAATATGATGGCATTCCACAAGTCAGCGTCAAAGTGACGCTTTAGGCACTTTAGAGATGAGCTTGACCTGCACTCACAAGGCAAACATCTTAAGCCAAATCATCATCACCGTCATAAGCCTTTTTGTTAATGGTATCAGGTTGGTTGCAAGAATCATGTTCTTCCATTCAATCTTGTCTAAAGCCATCTCTTCTGTTAAGGCAAGTTTCTTGAAATCTCCTCTCGGAACCTCATTCTACATCCGTTTTGGCCTTCCCCTCGCCCTTTTAGGCCCTTTAACTTGCACATTCCTCCTCACTCGTGCTGTCATTGGTCTTCGTTGTACATGACCAAACCATCTTAATCGACTTCCCTCATTTTGCGACTTATTGGGGTTACTCCTATGTTTTCATGAATGCATTCATTTCGAATTTGTCTTTCCTTGTCTTACCACACATCCATCTTAACTATACCCATTTTATGAACATGTTGTTTATTGATTGCCCAACTTTCTGCCCAATAAAGCATCGCCGATCTTATTGTCGTCTTAAAGAATTTTCCTTTTAGTCTAAATTGATACAAGTCGATCACATAGCACCCTGGAATTACATCTCCACTTTAGCCACCCCGCTTTAATTCTATGGGTAGCGTTACCTCGAGGTATCTCCTAGTTGTCATCTTTAATTGGTGGATCATCTCTATGTGCATCCTTACTAAAATTGCATTCCTTATTCTCTGTCTTAGTTTGACTTTTTTTAAACCTTTGGATTCCAAAGCATTCATCCAGAGTTCTAGTTAATACTATGTCATCTGCAAATAACATAAATTAATAGACCTCATCTTGGATATGAGCAATTACTTCATCTATAACTTAAGTAGATAGATATGGACTCAGGGTTAATCCTTGGTGTAAGCCCATTGTGATTGGAAATTCACTTGTCTCACCACCAATTATTCTAACATTAGGTTTGCCCTCTCATACATATCTTTAATGATGTCAATATATCCATTTGGACTCCCTTCTTTTACAATGTCCACCAAATTAATTATCTAGAAACTCTATCATATCATTTTTCTAAGTCAATAAAGACCATGTGGAGATTCTTCATCTTTTTCTGAACTTTCTCAACATTTGTCCAAGTAAAAAGATTGCCTTGATGATTGACCTTCTTGGCATAAATCCAAATTGGTTTTCAGATATCCCTGTTTTTTGCCGTAATTTTTGCTCCATCACTCTTTCACATAATTTCATAGTGTAGCTCACAACTTTGATGACAGTAATTTGCGCAGCTCTATAAGTCTCCTTTGTTTTTGTATATAGATACTACAATACTTCTCTTTCATTTGACATTTTTCTTGTTTTAAAATACTGTCACTAATCTCACCCAAGCCCCAAAAGCCAAGCCAAGTTGGCTAGCCACGGCAAAGAGAATGCAACCATCACTTGGGTCTAATAGAAAGACTTTTGTCCAAGTTAGAGCTTGCATATGCCAATTTCTTGAGAGAAGCAAGGAGTGGGTTTTCCAACTAGAGGTTGAATCACAGATTCACAGCTTTACAGCCCATACAATACACACGTAATTGGTTGTGAGCTTCCAGATTGGGGTTCATCCAAGAAGACAATAGGATACTTCACTCGGATCTTTCTCTGTCTAGCTACCAAAGAAGGAGACTTACAAGTAGGTCATGCCAGTGCTACCATGATGTGCACTAGAGCTTCAAAATTAGCATAAGGGTTAGCCAAGTTGATGCTCAGTGTTTTTTATAATCAATGTGCATAAGTCAAGTAAGGGTTCACAAAGTAATTCATAGTTTTGATATTGTTTCAACTATCTAAGGTTTTTCATGGAATGTCACCCTGAAATGAGTTACATGGCCCAAGGTTGGTGTAAACCCTGACAAAATAAATCAGGAAAAATATGAAAAATGAAGAACTCATTAAATACAACAAACTTCAAATAAAGTTGATTGGTTTCACTAATGAAATAAAAAGAAACACCTCGCCTAAACATAGCATCACAACCGAAAATGGAGAAATTTCCTCATATTCAATTTTATAAATATCATTCTAAAGAAAAACTCCAACAATACATATAAGACTTTATAGAACCCTAAAACCGTATGTAACCACTGCTTTATCCTACCATCCATCTAATACCGAAATAAATTTACATTCAACAAAAAAGAGTTTACATTTGTAAAATATTGGTCCACCAAATAATCCACTAAAACAAAAGTTAGATTTAAAAAACTCCAAACATCCAAATAACCCTAAGAGTCTATTGGGTTACCAGATAAGGATTTGGAATTAGAAAGTGAATTTCATAACTCATGATTTCTAAAAATTCAGATTTCAAGATTTGAAACTTAGTGTTTGGTTGCACCATGAAATTTGCTTCAAATTCTAAATGATCCAAATTTAGATGTTTTGATATCAAACATAATTTGAATTTCCTACCTAGCTAATCTTTGAAAAGTAGTTTTTATATAAGAAACATATCCAATTATGAATAAAAATAGTTTGTTGAACACATGCAAAATAGTGAATATGGACAAAAGGTGATGCATGACCATTCTAGTTGATAGTCCGCAGCTACACCGGATCAGTGAAAAGAGCCTAAGTATGTAGAGCCTTCAAGATTAGCTTAAGATCTATTCTATTTTAATTAGGAATTTTTGTTTTAGGAAGTTACTTAGGATTGTTTAACTTTGTTAGAAATTTATATTAGTTCTAAAACTAGATTAGTAAGTTTGCTTATTTTATAACTAGAATTTTAGAAGAATTAGAAAGTTAGGATTTCAGAATTTTATAACTAGGATTGCAATCTTTGATTTGGGAGATAATGAATGTAGAAATATTCTTTTTGGAGTTTGGGTGAGATGCTGGGAGGGAAGAGTGATTCTTTCCAAAGGAACGATTACTTCAAAACTCAATGAATGGGATTGTAATCTTTGATTTTGGGAGATAATGAATGAAGAAATATTTTCTTTTTGGAGTGATTCCAATTTTTTTGGGTGAGATGCTGGGAGGGAAGAGTGATTCTTTCCAAAGGAGCGATTACTTCAAAACTCGATGGAGTGATTCCGTTGAGTCATCCACTAGGAGATGGGGTTCCCCTTCTCCTGCATCAAAAGGTCATCTCACTGTGTATGACATAAACATGAGCAAGTGGTCCCTAAATAGGCCAAGCTTGAAGACTTACGATATTATATATAAATGACTTAAAAGACGAAAATATAAGAGAAAAAAAATCATAATAATAGATTATCAAAGTTTTTTACATAAGTCGCAGAAAATAGAAAAAAAAAGAGGGTCATTTTCAAGTGAGGGAGAGATGTTTCCAAAAAGTATAAATATTTTTTACATTATTTGTTTAATACATACTTACGCAAATGTGTAGATCTGTGTTCCATTCATGCTACTAATCTTATTAGTGTCGTGATTCAAATTTTATGCTCTTTTGTTGGGCTTTTTTTTCAATTTTTTAATATTTTTGGTCGAAATAAGCAATATAAATATTTTTTATAAAAAAATTCATACATTTTTATTTTGAAACCATAGGTATCCGAGCCTCTTAGAGCACCCACTAGTCCCCCCGGCACGATAGTCACCCCTTCCACACGTGCCAGAGTGTACTGGGAGAGTTAATGTGGACTGATCCACTTATTACCCTACTCTTTCTAGGGGTGGCCCCAAGGAGAGTTGAACTCAAAACCTCCTACTTTTTGGAGTGAAGTCCTGGCCACCCACACTCAACCCTTCATGCTACTGATCTTGTTAGTTTCATGACGAATTCTATGCTCTTGATACTTTCATTTATTATTTCTAGAAAAATAAGTATATAATATAAATATTTTTAGTATATATGTATTATGTGCATGTAACTGGTAGTATTTTGGTTATATGCATATATTTTATGTAGAGTTTTTCATTTTTTTTACAATTTTTATGGTTTTTTTTAGAATTTTTATAAAATTTTTTAATAATAGAGTAAACCTTTCCCTTTTTGATAGTTTACTTTTATCAATTTTATAGCATTTTTATTAATTTTATAACATTTGTTATATTTTTATCAAAAATTTATAGCTGTTATTGTTGAATTTTAATGAATTTGATGACTTCTATAATATTTTTAACTAGTTGGGAGCGTCTTATTTTGTATCACACAGTATCAAGTCATAACGGCCAGATCAGGATCTACACCAGCCGATACGGCCCCTGGAATTGATACCTTGAACCATGGGTTTTCCCAGATAAAATATTTTGTTTCGAAACACAAAGTCCAAGATTTAGAAGTTTCTTGCCCCCTCTTAAACTTGTAATTCTACTAAAATGAAGGATTTAGAAATGCAATTCCTAGAAATGGGTCCTCCCAAAATCCTACCTTAAATCCTAGTTACCAAACAAACCTAAGGACCAAATTTCAACGTCCTATCTCTAGTCTTCATGACCCTCCTCTTGTTTCCTTCCACGCAAACTTCATGTAAGTGCTCACAACCAGATGAGTTTCTTGTAGATTTAAAATTAAATGAGGCTTTGGGGGCCTTTCTACTCCCTAGGGAAATGCCTGTGTGCACTAGTATTGTCTTGAAGGGTAGGGGACAATAATACAAGGCACTTTGGTTAGGCCTCAACCAAGGTTTGAATGTGCTTATATAACAATTAATATAGAGTAAGAAAAGGAAACTAAGGTGTATGCCCATTCTAATATCTTCTAAAATTTCAATGGTTACTAAGCATGGTTCAAAGTTTCGGCCGAAATTGAAATGTTTCACCCACTTCGTTTCAATTTTGATATAGGACAAGGAAAAATAAGTTTTAGTCGGTTTTGGCCAGTTTCATCCGAAACCAAGTTTCACCATAGCAAATGATCACTACAGTTTCACCAAGTTTCAGTCGATTTTCTCCAAAACCAAAGAAAAGAAACCTAAAACTGGGAACCATGATACTAAGCTTGACATTGAATAGATGCAACAAAATACTTTAAAGTATCTTATATGTATCTTTTTCACATAGAGTATCCTCTTCTTCTATTATTTACTTTTTCCTTTTTTTTTTGGAGTGGTACATAAGGTAAATTGGGGAAAACAAGAAAGAAAAAAAATGGCTTCAACTAAGCATTTGTATTGACCCCTATGATGATTCCCAAAATATAACTAAGAGATAGGAGAATTCTACCTTTTTTAAAAAAAATAAACACACATTTCACATTTTTATTTAGTTTGATGAGATATTTCTCAAACACACACTTGAAGTTTGTTAGGCTTCCACATCCCTACACCCTGAACTGAATCCAGTTCGTTTCATGCAATTCAGCAGGTGATCAGATACAACCATGTGATCATAAGGGATCCTAGCCATTAGCCAAGAGGCAAACTACATTGACCATTTTCCAAACTTCTATTGCCATCTATGGTAGATCATTCATCTAATACTTACCAGTCCCCTCAATCAGGGCTTTCGTATAGAGCATGGATACAATTCATCAAAATAAACATCTCTAGCCTCTCTCTCTCTCTCAAATCTTCAACGAATTTTCACTCTCTATCAACAACAAAGGCAACAATGTAGCACACAATTAATAATTACTTCCTAGGTCAAGCATCTATCTAAGCTGAAATGGCATGAGCCTTTTTCAAACCATTAACCATAGACAACAGGCGGAAAAAAAATTTATCCTTTAACTAACAATACAATGTAACAGTTGCCAATAATTTTAGTTTTGTCAACTCCGGCAAGTCTTGAAGAGCACAAGATTTTCAGTCGTATAACCAAATATTAACACAGCAAACAGTAGGTGGAAACTACTACTTGAGAAGTGAACTAAAGGGCATACCATTTGATGAGCCACCCAAATAGGAAATGCTGCATGATAGGGACCTTCTCCAGCACCTCTACCTTATACATCTTGAGCAACCCACCATTCACCTTGTTCCATGTAGGAACACCACTGATGTCATCCAGCAATGGTGAGTGCTCGGCAAAAGGACCCTTCTTTACCTTCTTCACAAATGCAATGCACGAGATGTAAAAATATTCATCCGAGAAGTTATCGAGTATATCCTGATTATGAATCGATTTTGGCTTCATATACTTGTGGTCAATCAATTGGGAAGAGCCAAAGATAAATGGCAGAAAATGGTAGTCATCAAGACCCCAAACCCCATGCGATCCCGCCGGTTCGAGAAAGTAAACTTTCTGCAACATCCTCATCAACTCTAGATACTTCACAAAAACCCTAGAAACTACCGCCTGGTAATCCTCTTCGCGAAGAACCCCCAATCTGGCCAAACAATAGAGCCACGCCGCAAAATTAGTTTCGTGACCGGTACCATAATCAATCCGGCTAAAATTCCCAAAACTGTCAGTGAAGTAAGGGACAATCTCGACAGTGGCAAGTCGAAATTCTTCGGGGAGGAATTGAAGCATCAACGACTCAGCGTTCTCGACGAGGCGATTATGCCAAACCCTAAATGAGTAGTTACCGTAGCGGGAGGATTGCTGAACCGGGGGGATCTCGTGGACCCACTGGAGGAGGGTTTCAAGGACGGAGACGATGGAATTTAGGGTTTGGGACTGGTGGCAGAGATCGGAGACTTTGTGACTGCGAATGGATTCGCTGAGAGCGACGACGAAGCCGAGGAAGTTTTTGCCGGAATCGGAGTCGTGGAAACGGCGGAGGTCGTCATGCGAGAGGATCTTCTTAGAGGGGAGTTGGAAGAGGAAAGGAGGAGAGACGATGGGGACTTTTTTGGATTGAGGAACGGGGGCGAGGATGATGGCTTGTTGGGAGATGTTGGGTGGGAAGTTAATGGCGGGAGAGCGGGTGGGACGGTAGTTTGGAGGCGGAGATATTTCAGACCATGTCGGTGGTGGCGCAATGAAGGTGGCGCCGCCACAACTGTCGTTGTAGGTATCATTGGGTGACTCAGAGAGGTGGTGGTGTGTTTCGGTTGGCGGTGGGGTTTTCTCTATTTCTTCTTGTTTTTCGGGGACAGGAGAGCATTGTGGTTCCATTTTGTGTGAACTACGAGTGTTGATGCTTCTGTTGGGTGGTACATGAAGCATTTTATACAGGATCCGGCTTGAGCGGAGAAATATTTTCGCTCCTATCCTCCTAAAATGCCACCTGGCAGACTACTCCGGGTCCACTGACGCAAGGATCGCCTCTGGTTGAGTTACTCGGCAGAGGAAATTTCGGGCCTGGCCGGGCCGGGCCGGGCTGCAGGTTAAAAGCCAAGCTCGGGTCCGGTTTAAGGCCCCAAGAGGGTTTAGGCTTCGGGCCTGGCTTTTTTTCCGGACTTTGATCTTTCAAAACAATTCCCTCACCAAAAGATGGTTTATAAATTGAAAAATAAAAATACTAAAATGGTTGGGCTTCGGTCCAGGATTTTACAGTCCAAACTTCAAGGCAGAGTCGACAGACCAGACTTAGGCCGGGGGCCGTACTTCAAATGCTAGGCTCAGGCTCGGCCCAGAGGAACTCTGAACTGAGTCGGCTGAATAAGCCAAGTGACAATTTTTAGATAATTTGCCAAATGGGATGTTTGGCCCATTCAAGGACCAACAGAAGAAAAATCAGCCCAATTGGTGACTTATAGTAGGGTTGCAACTTGGGCGGGTTCAACTTGAGCCTAACAGATTGAACCCAACGTTAGGGTTGGGTTAGCCTTCTCAAAACTTGGTTTGGGCTTGGGCCAAATTTTTGGTAACTAGGGTTATGGCTCGGTCCAACTCGAACCCGACATACAAACTACATATATGTATGAGTATACGGACAAAACACAATCCACTATATTTTGGCACATGCAGCAACCCATGGATGTTTGTTCTTAGCAAACTACAACACTTATGTGCAGTGGCGGAGCCAGGGGGGCGAGTGGGGGCAGTTGCCCCCCCTCAATTTTAAAATTGACAACAAAAGAATAAAATTTTAGAGGAAAAATGCTGCAACAAGGTAGAGATGCACCATGTTGCCCCCCCCCCCCCCCCCCCCTCAATCTCACAGCTGCTCTCTTGCCCACTGACCGCATGGATGTTTTAGCCCACCCCTTGGTAGATATTCACACCAAAAATCAGCCTGATAGCCAATCTCTAGCCATTAGATTTTAGTGCTTTTTAAGGCATGATTCTAGCTGTTGGATTAAAAAAAATTTGGGGAACTAAATCCAACGGCTAGAAAGCATCAAACAAGCAGATTTTTAGTATGAATATCTACCAAAGGATTGGTATATCCATGCGGTCAGTGGCCCTATCTGCCCTACTTTGATACTCGCTTGCTGCCTTGCCCCTCCTAGAACAGAATCCTGGCTCCGCCACTGCTTATGTGAGACTAGTAAATGGCCCATGCCCATGGCACACTCTCCGACAAAAACATTTGCAAAAGTTGGGTGCTTCAGCACTCAAATGGTATAAGTTATAACGGATTGGGGGCGTTACCATTTTTTCCATTATAACGGATTGTAACTGTAATACCCTAAATTTTTGTATTATGGTAAATTCACCTAATAATGAAAACATGAACCTTTTCAGACTTCTATTATTGTTTTTATGGTTTAATATCATGTATGAGTATGTATATTTAATTTGGTTTCATTCTGACAATTTTGAAAAATTTGCTATTTTTGAAACTCGCTCTTTAGGACTAAATGCTTGGTAAAAATAATGAACAATAACTTGCAAAGGCTTTTTCTTGCCCCAATTAACATTCCAGAACTTTTATAAAAAAAAATATTTTGTGGGCCCGAGACACCACAAATATTCCTATTTTACTCTTTCCAACTTACCCGAGAAATTTAGAACATTTCTTGAGACATAAAAATCTTAACAGGAGATTTTGACAAACTTTTTATGGTTTTTGTGTATCTAGACTATTTATATGATTTATGTGTGTGTGACATGTGTAAATATCTTATTTTATGAACTTTTAAATTATATAATATAGTTTAATTGAATTAATAAATAATTATTTGTGTTATGATTGTTGGGTAGGGCTATTTGGCCAATCTAGAGGCTTTTTGGACTTAATAATAATCTTGAATGAAGCCTAGTTAATAGATATAGGTCTTGGGCCCATTTTTAAATCATAAATAATATAAAATATGAGTTTTTAAGGGTTGAAAAAGTCACCCCTTTGATAATTACGAATTTCACTAAAATAGAAACTTTAATCCTTCCATAAACCTATTTATGAAAACAATAAAGCTTTAGAAGTTTTCACAAACCCAAACTCTATTAAAGAATAGAAAAACATCTATTAAACAATCATCCGGGCACCGATCACACTCAAGCAAGAATGGAGAATTGACGGGGACTCTGAATAGAAGAACATACTTCGATAAGAGGATGATTTGATGATTTTCAAATTTGAAGAAACTTTCAATTTTCATTAAAGTTCAAGAAACTTTAAGGTAAGTGTGTTTGATCCATCTTATGCTTATTTTTCTTCAAGTTATTGATTTTCTTTCATTATATAATGGTAGATCTTCACTATAAATTAATTTGGATATGATTTAGTTTATTTTTATTGAGTTGATAATTGTTTTGTGCCACCATAATGGGTTTGGTCATTACTTCTTTGGCACCTATAATAGATGATCATGCTCTTTATAACTTTCGTGGTAAGTTTAAGACTTTAATATTTTTCTAATTATTTTTTCTATAAACTCATTTTAATATATTTTCTTTAGCTGTTGAATTTATATTTTTTAGATTTTTATTTATTAAGTTATAATTTTTCAAAGGTGCTGGACTTTTCTTCACAACCCAGAATTTTATATCCTGTACGATCCATTTTATTAAAGATTTTGATCTATATTTTGAACCTGAATATTTTATAATTAATTTTCATAAATACATCTATAAATCTATTTTCTAAATCCGTTGAGTTTATATTTTTTTGAATTTTTATTTATTAAGTTATGATTTTTCAAAAGAATTGGACTTTTCTATGAATTTCAGATTCTGTATAGTCTAGTTCATTAAAGATTTTGATCTATATTTTGAACCAAAATATTTTCTAATTATTTTTCATAGATATCTTTATGAATCTAGTTTCCAAATTCGTTGAGTTTATATTTTATTTATTTAGTTATATTTTTTCTAATGTGTTAGACTTTTCTATAAAACTTAAAATTTCAGATTCTGTGTAGTTCACTTGATTAAGGATTTACACATATATTTTAAAATTAAATATTTTTCTATTTATTTTTTCTATAAACCTATATGAATCTATTTTTTAAGATATATTTATTTTATATTTTTAGGATATTTATTTATTTAGTTGTAATTTTTCTAAGGTGCTGACCTTTTCTGCAAAACTCAGAATTTTAGATTCTGTGCAGTCCATTTCTTTAAGAATTTTGATTTAGATTTTAGAAATAAATATTTTTGAATTTATTTTTCATAAAATCCTCAATGAATATAGTCTTCAAATCCATTAAGTTTATACTTTTCTAATTTATATTTATTTAGTTATAATTTTTTTAAAAAAAACATGATCTTTTTGCAAAAACCCTATTTCTTGAATTTTGGACAATTAATGACCTTGGGAACCCTTAGTGGTTTGGTAATAATTATTGACATTAAGGTTTTAGCCTTTTTTTTTTTTAACTTAGACTTGTATGCATGGGGATCTCACCTATGTGTTTTGGATCTTTCACAGGGTTCGGCCACGTGTCTTAGATCCCTCTTTAGAGTTCAACTTTATGCCATTGATCCCTCATAGGGTTCAGCTATAAAGTGTTGAATTTTCTTGCGACCTTCACTTATATTGTTAATCAATGTTGATCGTGATCTTTGGTGATTGTTTACGTGTTATTCATATTGTTTAACCATAGTTCATACCCATTTTATTACTTTTGATGATCATGTGTTTATTTTATATTCTTATTTAAATGTTAAATACATGTGTTGCTTATGCCATATAACCCTAGTACCATCTTGTTGTCATACCATGATCATCATGTCATTTCATATAAGGGGTGCATAAGGGAACGGGGTTGAAGTATATTATATACGTGTATATTAATTTTATCAATTAATCAGGGTTCGGTACCCTAGGGTGAAAGGCCCTAGATGTTATTAAATCTTGCAGATGGGTCGATGAGATCGCTCCCAATGCAAGAAGTAGATGGAGATCCTATGTGGTTATGGGTACTAGTTACATGTGCATTCCGTACTAACTTGCATTCACCATCATATTTATGTCAACCTTATTATATTATTGAGATACATACATTAGTTAAAAAACTTGTATAGTATGACATCATGCCATGCACACTGTTGTATTACTGAGCCTCGACTCACGGTTCTACACCGATATCATTTTCAGATTTTGAGGAGTAGGGTACGTGGGATGATTTTGAGACGGAAGACTCTGGTGTACTCGAGGAGATCAACAAGGATTTGGGAGTCGATCCCACACTTTAGAAAGCTGTATTTGATTATTTTATAATATTATTTATTTATTTTAACGGGCATGTAGGCCTTTGTTTGAAAGCATGTTCACACCCCCTTCTCTCTACATTTAGTTGATTGATTGAATTATTTGAATTATGAATTATTTGAATTATTTATTTTCTACATCTAGACTTTTTTCTTAGTGGGTTTTCGAATGAACCTTAACAGTTTAATTGACCTAATTAGACTACTAGGGGACATTCATGGATCACCTCTGGGTTTGGGTACAGGTCGATCTACAAATTTTTAGGTCGAATTTGGGTATCCGAATTCATGGTTAAACCTAACCAAACTGGTCATCAACACCAATCTAGTCCAATCCAGTCAAGTTAGTCATCTACGTCTAATCAACTTAACAATGCTAGTCAAACTAGTCAATATAGTCAACCTTAGTTAAACTGATAAACTTGATCAATCTAATTGACCTAAATCAACTGGTAAAACTAATTAATTTATCTTCCAGTCAAACTGGTAACGCTAGTCAACTAGCCTACTAGTCAAAATAGTCAAACTGTCCAATTAAGATCATCTGAGGATATAATTTTGTCAATATATCATTCTGCCACGATCTCCTTGATAAGGTATGGCAGTGTTAGGTTTGCGATATAGTCAAGCATAACATAAAATCAAGTATTATAATAATATACTTACAAATAATAGTACACAATCACTATTTATAAGTATTACAACAATCAGAGTGCTCTAGATTATAGTATTTCTAAGTGTCTCTAATGTATACTAAAATGTTACGGTCTTTATAACCCGAATGGACACATTAACCAAATCCCCTAATGATCTCATTGCATGGGTCCCTAGGGTAATCTACTGGCTGTGCTCTAATACCATTTTATTATACACAACTCAATTATGTATAGACCCATTACACACAAATCATTAGGTGTCTGAAGCCTATGCTCTGATACAATTCTGTCACGCCCCGAATCCGGATACCTAGATACGACCCAAAAATCTGTGGATCGACCTGTACCCGAACTCAAAGGTGATCCATGAATGTCCCCTAGTAGTCCAATTAGGTCAATTAGACTACTAAGGTTCATTCGAAAACCCACTAAATAAAAAAAAGGTCTAGATGTAGAAAATAAATAATTCATAATTCAATCAATCAACTAAATGTGGAGAGAAAGATGTGGGAACATGCTCTCAATCAAAGGACTACATGCCCGTGAAAATAAATAAGTAATGTTTTAAAACAATCAAAATAAAAGTCTTATAAAATGTGGGATCAACTCTCAAATCCTCGCTGATCTCCTCGAATGGACCGGAGTCTTCCGTCTCAAAATTATCCCACGTACTCGGCTCCTCAAAATCTGAAAATAGTATCAGTGTAGCACCATGAGCCGAGGCCCAGTAATACAACAGTGTGCATGGTATAATATCATACTATACAAGTTTTTTGAATCAAGGTATACATTTCAATCGTATAATAAGGATGACATGAATATGATAGTGAATGCAAGTGAGTATAGGATGCAAATGCAACTAGTATCCATAACCACATAGGGTCCCCATCTCCTTCCCGCACTGGGAGCAGTCAAATCGACCAATCTGTAGGATATAATAACGTCTGGGGCCTTTCACCCTAGGGTACTAAACCCTAATTAATTGATAAAACCAATATAAACGTATATAATATACTTCAACCATGTTTCCCTATGCACTCCTTATACGAAATGACGTGATGATCATGGTATAACAACAAGATGGTACTAGGGTTACATGGCATAAGCACACATGTATTTAACATTTAAATAAGAATATAAAATGAACACATGATCATCAAAAGTAATAACATGGGAACGAATTAGGGTTAATCATGAATAACATGTAACAATCACCAAAGGTCATGATCAACACGGATGAACAATATAAGTGGAAAGCGCAAGAGAATCCAACACACCATGGCCGAACCCTATGAGAGATCCATGACACAAGGTCGAACCCTAAAGAGGATCTAAGACACTTAGTCGAACCCTATAAGAGATCTAAGACACATGGGTGGGATCTCCATGCATACAAGTATAGGTCAAACCATCTAAGATTTAGTCAAACAACAAGGGCTAAACCCCTTAATAGTCAATAACTCATTACCGAACCACTAAAGGTTCCCAAGGCCATTAATCGTCCAAAATCAAAAAAATAAGTTTTACAGAAAAAATATATTTCTTTTAAATAAATTATAACTAAATAAATATAAATTAAAAAAATACAAACTTAAAGGATTTGAAAAATATATTCACTGAGGTTTTTATGAAAAATAAATTCAAAAATATTTATTTCTAAAATCGAAGTCGAAATTCTTAAAGAAGAGGATTGCATAGAATCTAAAATTTTGAGTTTTGCAGAAAAGGTCAGTACCTTAGAAAAATTATAACTAAATAAATACATATCCTAAGAATACAAAATCAACGGATTTGAAAATTAAATTCACATTGGTTTATAAGAAAAATAAATATAAAAATATTTAGTTTCAAAATATATGTGTAAATCCTTAAGCAAGTGGACCGCACAGAATCTAAAATTTTGGGTCTTCCCGAAAAGTCCAGCACATTATAAAAATCATAACTAAATAAATAAATATCAAAAAAATATAAACTCAACTAATTTGGATAATAGACTCATAGAGGTATCTATAAAAAATAATTATAAAAATATTTAGATTTAAAATATAGATCAAAATTTTTAATTAAATAGACCATACAGAATCTAAAATTCTAAGTTAGGAAGAAAAGTCTAGCACATTATACAAATTATAACTAAATAAATAAATATTAGAAAAATATAAACTCAAATGTTCTAGAAATTAGATTGATAGAGGTATTTATGAAAAATATTTAGATTAAAAATATAAATTGAAATCTCAAGTGAAGTGGACCGTACTGAATCTAAAATTCTAAGTGGTTAAGTAAAGTCCAACACATTAGAAAAGTATAACTAAATAAATACAAATAATAAAAATACAAACTCAACTGTTTTGAAAAATATATTCGTATAGAGTTTTAGAAAAAATAATTAAAAAAATATTTAAGTCCTAAAAGTACAACAAAAATTATAAAGAAATGACTATCTGTTATGGGTACCAAATAAGTCATGGCCAAACCCATCATGGTAGCACAAAATAATAATAAACTCAAGAAAAATACACTAAATCATGCCCAAATTAATTTATAATGAAGATTTACCATTATATAATGAAAGAAAAGCAATAACTTGAAGAAGAACAAGCATGGGATGGATCAAACACATTTACATTAAGGTTTCTTGAACTTTGATAGAAATTGAAAGTTTCTTCAAATTTGAAAGTCGTCGGAGTGTCCTCTCCTAGGTATATGTTCTTCCATTCGAAGTCCCCGTCAATTCTCCCTTCTTGCTCGAGTGCGATCGGTGCCCGGATAAAGGTTTAATGGAGATTTCTCTATTTTTTAATGGAATTCGATTTGTGAAAGTTTCTAAAGATTTAGGGTTTACATAAATAGGTTTAGGGAAGGATTAGGATTTCTATATTAGTAAAATTCATAACTATCAAAGTGATGACTTTTTCAATCCTCAAAAACTTATATTTTACATTACTAATGGATTAAAAATGGACTCAAGGCCCATATACATCAACTAGGATTCATTTAAGAATATTATCAAGCCCAAAATGCCACTAGATTGGCCATACGGGCCCCACCCAACAATCGTAACACAAATAATCATTCATTGATTCAATTAAACTATGTAATATAATTTAAAAATTCATTTAACAATGTATTGACACATGTCACACATATAAATCACATAAAATAGTCTAAATATACAAAAAGTTCAAAGCCTCGGAAAAATGTCAAGATGACTTCGGAATGACTCGAAAAGTGATTTACGGGTCCCACGCTTTTATTAAATAAATAAAATATAATAAAATATTATTTTTGTAAAAAAATATAAGAATGGTAGGAAAGTTTAAAAATTACGAAAATACTATTTTTGTCAAAATCTCCCAAAATCTTCGACTAGAGTTTTCATGTCTCAGGAAAGGTTCCAAATTTCATAAGTAAGTTAGTAAAGATAAAATAGAATATTTTTGGTGTCTTGGGCCCACAAAATAATTTTTTGGGAATTATTGATATACCCTCCCATATTATCTTTAAAATTTGACATACCCCCCCACAATTTGAAAAAGCTGACATACCCCCTATGACTCAGTCCATTGTCATTTGACTAGTGTTGACCCGAGTTGACTACCTAATTTTATATTAAAAGACGAAAGTGCCCTTGTCTTTAACATTAGATCAAAGGTTTGGGTTTAGGCCAAAACCCATACCCCAAATCAAGCTAGAAAAGAGGAGATTAAAAATAAAAATGAAAACCCATGTTAATAAACTTGAGATTTTTTTTTAGTTTTTTGATGAATTAAACAAATAATGAGAAGAAAAAACCCCAAAAAATAAATAAAACTCATGAATGAATGGGATTTTTTATGGATTTTATTGTAGAATAAAATTTTAAAATTGGGAAAACCCATCTTTCCAAAATCCACATCTCAAAAGCTTAAAATATAAGTTGCTTTGTCTTATTTTTAATTTTTGTTAATGAAAAATTAAAAACTAAAATTGTATGCTTTGTGTTTTTTTTTTTTTTTCACTTTGGGTTTTAAATTATTGCTGAAGTGGTGGCCAGCCGGCCATGAGACTCCAGTGGGTTGGTCGCAGGTGATGGGCGGCCAACCCATTGGAATCTCTTAGTCAGCCGTCCACCACATCTGTTTGATTTGGGGTTTGGGTTTTTGCCCAAACCCTTGTTTTAAGGTTGAAGACAAGGGCATTTTTGCCATTTAATACAAAATTTGGTAGTCAACTTGGGTCAACATTGGTCAAATGACAGTGGACCGAGTCATAGGGGGGTATGTCAGCTTTTTCAAATTGGGGGGGGGGGGGATGTCAAATTTTAAAGATAACATGGGGGGGTATGTCAAAAATTCTCTAATTTTTTTATAAAAGTTATGGAATGTTAGTTGCGGCAAGAAAAAGTCCCATACAAATTATAGTTCATTGTTCTTAGCAGAAATTTAGCCCTAAAGAGCGAGTTTCAAAAATAGCAGATTTTTAAAGTTGTCAGAATGAAATCAAATTAAACATACATACTCAAGCATGATATCAAACCATAAAAATAATAATTATAGTGAAAAAGTTTCAGATTTTCATTATTAGGTGGATTTACCATAATACCTTAGAACGAAAGTTCAGGGTATTACAAGTTGACTTCTAAGTATGTAATTCGAACATTATTTGGAGTACTGAGAGCCAACAGCTAGACATCATCAATGAGACTAAATTTTGTTTGTAGATCAACCTAGAAATGGGACAAATATTCGTACGGTTAGTGGTCTCGAATAGTGCCACGTGGCTCATATAAACGTCTTTGAGCAAATATGGACTTTCGTGCATGAATTGTGATCACCTCTTCGTGAACCAAAGAAATCTTTGATACAGAAGGTTGTTTCATAAGTATGATATCCTTCCCAAAAATGCCACGCAGAGCACTCTTTCAACCCAACTGACCTCACGAATGTTTGGCCCTAATCTTTGTAGACTTATACATGGAAAATCTGTTTCAGCAATGATATATAACCATTAGATTTTAGCATTTTCCATCATAGGCTTTTAACCCATCCATAGGCTTGTTCATGAAGTCCATCATGAAAAAAATGCATAAATCCAACTGTTAGAAATCACTAATTAAGGGGCCTTGAAAATAGGCTCGAGCCCATCCTAGAGCTTAAATCAATAGCACAGCCTGATCTCTCCTAAAGCCTACTGGACCAGCCTACCCTATTTACATCCATAGTCCTTACAAGTTACAGGTTGCACTTCAGATCTAGCATCCCCAATGCAACCTCAATGCTAGAACGGTGCAAGACATTTGGAAATGGAAGTGCCCACCGAAAATCCAAACCTTTGGCTGGCTTTTACTAATGAATAAACTCCCTACCAGGGGGCATCTTCATGCTAGAGGCATCCATATCACCCACTTCTGCCCCTTATGCCCGGACATTGAAGAAACAATAGAGCACATCTTCCTACATTGTCCAATGACTCTTTGCACCTAGAATTTTTTTTTTCAAAAAAGCGATCAACCACCCAGCTATCCGATCTTCGTGCAAAGATTGGATCATATTTATGCGCATCCAAGAGGGGCACAAATTGGAGGGGCCTGAATGCGAGGACATTCTCCCCTTTGTGCTATGGAACCTGTGGATAGCCAAAAATATGAGAATTTTCAACAATACTAACACTACCCCCGAGAGCATTATAAGAGGGGCCCTACAATACAAAGATGCTTCTTATAAATCCGAGAAGACTCGCTATGATGCTGCTAGTGGTGGGTTTATGAGCAGATTGGAACCAAACAAGGGAACCAAAATCACCAGACTTATATCTTGGCAACCACAACCTTACTCTTGTTTTAAACTCAACCTTGATGGATCGGTTAACCAAGTTTCCTACCATGCAGCATATGGAGCCGTCATCCGCAATGACGCTGGGCATGTCGTTGCAGGACTTGCGGGAAGCAATAGAAGATCGTCTATCTCAGTAGCAGAGGGAATTGCACTGAAAGAAGGCATCAAGCTGACAGTTCATCTCAAAATAAAAAATATCCTTATTGAGGGAGACTCGTCAATGACTATCGACTGTCTAAATGGGAATGCCAAGCCTCCTTGGAAGCTGAAAAACCTCATGGAAAGCGTGAGACTGACCCTCCAAAGAGCCAACATGAGATGGAAGGCAAAACATAGCTACGGAGAAGGCAACAAAGTCGCTGATGAGCTAGCAAGAATGGGTCACAGCATTGAGGAAAAAAGAGTATGGATAGATACACACCTAGGTGAAATAGGCTCTTTTCTTGCGGAAAACCTTGCAGGGAGAACTACTCCTCGGATTATCCCTTATCCTTGATTATACCTTTAATCATCAAAAAAAAAAAATACCCTTAATGGAAATAGGAAATTCAAATGGCCTACCCAAAATCTAACTTATCAATGCATTCATTAGTGGCACTGGGCTGGCTTGGCAAGTACTACTCTTGCCTGACCCACCTAGGCCCATCCTGGGATCGGTCTAAATTGGGCTGAGCTTGATCCAATTCATTCATGCAAAAGTAGATTTTGTTTTCTTTCAATGATCTTCATGAAGCCATTGTTCACAATCTAACGGCCAATAGTTTCGGATCATTTTGTTATGGGTTCTTTTGGGACTCGCTAATTTTAATCTATCGTTTTAAACTCGCATTTTTTTAGCTACCATTTGATGATATGATTATTATTGTGGGCCCATGTTCCAATTAAGTGGTGGTCCACCATTTTTCCCAACAAAAAAAGAAAACTAATCGCATAATTAATATACTATTTTTAGATTTTCTTCTTAAAAAGGATTTACATTAAACGCAAAGCGACGAGCTTAGGAGTGTGTCGGACGCTATCCCCAACCGTATCTACATACGTACAGTTGTCTATCGTATTCGGCTCGTTCAAACAAGCGTAGAACAAGCGGATGTCTGTGGGTCCCACATGGCGGGGAGCAGGTATTTGCGTCCATTCGCCCCGCGCGCATTATAGCTCGCTCCCGTCGTTTTGTCCACCAAAACCTCCCCTGGGTATCCCGGATAAGCTCCCTTGCCGAAAACACCCGTACAAGCCGACACAGCCTCTAACGGCGCATTCACCGTTCCTTGAAAATAACCGTTGTTAAACGGATTCGTGACAGTCCCAGCCAGAACCGTGGCCAAGTTAATAATCATTCCATCAACTCCGACATCACCGTTAGGGGCAACTAACGGCGGGGTTTGTGGGCCGTAGTTGGGTTGGTGGAATGGCCACGCGCATTGACCTGGGCATTGACTCTCTGAGTTACCAACCCAAGCATAAGCGAACTTGCTCTTCTTATCCTGAGCACTCCCCATAGCTGACCCGTGGGTCCCACACCTGCTCATGCAAAACCCATCAATGGCCACTTCCTTCGCCGTGAATACTATGTTGATTGCTTTCTTATGGTCAGCTTTAGCAGCCAAAGCGACGATGTGAGACGTCTTAAGAGACTTCCCAAGAGAGTACTTCTCGTAAAGAATTTGCTTCCCTACGACGAGGTTGGACGAACCTCTTTTGTACTTCTCAGTAGTTTTCCACCAGGAGGAGACGGAAGGTGTTGGGGTCTTATCAGAGTTTAGAGACTGGAGGAAGTCGATGAGTATGGAACGTTGAATGGGGGAGAACTTGCCGTACCAAATGAGATTAACGGTGAAGTTTCCCTTGAGAAGTACACCGTTGTGGTACTTGAGAACGAGAGGTTGTTGTTCAACGAGAGCTGAGAGCTTCCTCGTTGTGGCCGTCGATGGGCCGACGAGGAAGAGAAAGAAAGCCAGGAGTATGAGGGTAAAATGGTAAATTGACGCCATTGAAAGGGACGTGTATTGGGTGGTGGTGATGGGAGGAGTGGAGGAGTGAGAGATGGTGGGGGGCTTTTTATATCGAGGAGGCGAAGAGGGATGGGGCGACAGCTGTTCATGATGTCAACGTCCAAATAGTGCCACGTGGCTTTAACTGGTTGGGTGTTACCAGGCTGTAAGATCCTTCTGGGTGACGTGATGATCAAGGGAAGGTATCTGCTTGGGGGGATCAGATATTGATGTGTGAAAAAGACCGTATGTCGTACTCCAACAATGTTATAATATGATGCGGCCGCACCATAGATATTTCTCTATTTCATCTTAGCCGTCAATTTGGGTGATAATGGTCAACAAATTTGATCTGATTCAACTAAAACGTCCCACGCGTAGTAAGATCGCGGAACTCTTAATAATTACTCACGCAAACCATCTGATTCAAAAGTGCTTTATTTCTCCAAAACTTTCGAGACGATATTCTGATATTCCTTATCAAAGGGGTTAATCATGCATGGTGACATCAGTGTAGGGCCTACGGTTCAAACTTCGATGATAGTGCATCAGTACTTTACTTCTATTTTATTGTTTTATTCTCGCGTGACTACAACCAGGAGATTAGGTTACTAATTTCCAAAGAACCTAATCTTGGTGGGTGGAAATCGAACTGTGGGCCCGGCCACAACTTGCAAAACTTACGTCACTAACACAATAGTTTATTCCAGGACTGGTGGCATAGTTTCGTAATTTGAAGTTTTGAACTAAAAAAACGCAACAACAACCTTGGTAAGTGGACTAGTCCAGTACTGGGGAGTAGAACTTTGCTGACTGACGTCCGTCAACAAAGTTGCTGACAGAACAATATGAGCCACATGGCACGCTCCTATAGGACTGAACGTAGGGATGTTTGGCCAATCCCTAGGTGGGATCGGAATCCAAACTAAAAGTCAAGAGACTCAAGACTCATTTGTGATTTCAAAACTTTGGATCTTCGTATCCAAAATAAGGCTCAAATTCCACAGTTTAAAATCAAATCATGAAAACGACTCCGATCTAACGCTTAGAAATTATTAATCAGGCTAAATTTTGGTCCGTATGTCCATCTAGGGTTGGGCCTAACATCAATACGGTCAGAAATCTATAAGAATATGCCACGCAGCTCATATTGTAGTCGGTCAGTAATTTTGGTCAGCAAAGTTCTAATCGTGGTTTGGGGGTTGTGACGGAAGCCCATCACAACTCACACTGCGAGCCACGTGGTACACTGTTAGAGGGCTCTGATCGTATGGATGTTTGGCCAGTCCATCTGTGGACCTGCAAACCAAAAATCAGCTGATTAGTAATTTACAACCTTTGGATATTTGCACCCAAATAACATTCAATAATGCTCATATTTCTACGGTTAAAATCAACCCATGAAAAAAACTTCAATCCAACGCTTAGAAATTACTAATCAGGCTGATTTTGGTTTGCAGGTCCACCGAAGAACTGGCTAAACATCCATACGGTCAGCGCCCTCTAATAGTGTGCCACGTGGCTCGTATTATGGGTTGTGACGACAGAAGTTTTACTCATTTCTGCACATTACTAGCTTGAGTGTTCACTTGTGGGAGCAACGTCGGCTCGCTCCGCGACAAGTTCTGGTCAAAAGGATGGCACAAGGGAAGACCGGACCGGAGTGGATGAACTCATGAACGGTCTAAGGCTAGCTTAAGGCCCAAAGGTGGAATAAAGTAGAGTCGCCGTCTTGATAAATATCGGACGGCACGTGTTGGCTTGGCGAAGCATTGTGTGCCCATGTACCCTTGGTTTAGAGTCTTGACTTTGGTTTTCTAAAAGGAAACCATGGGTATATATGGCGCGCGATCATTGGTACATGATTGCAGGTTAAAAAAAACCCTTCACATCGAAAACTATCTCCAAGGAGCCACAATATTTTTAAAATGTCACGTTAGGCGGTCAACGGATACTAATTGAATCGAATATTGGTATATTCGAATTCGAATCTGGAAAAAATTTCTGATATCCGAATTCGAATCCGTAATCCGACGGATATTCAAAACTAGTATTCGAATTCGAATCTGATTTTTGTATCGAATATTCGACAATATTCTATTCGTTCTATAAGCAAATCGGATTCTAGTGTTATCCGATCTCCGTCGAATATTCAGATGTTTCAGCCCCAACCCTATCACCATCCCATCTCTCCGCAACGCAATCCTATTAGGTGGAAGCCTTGAAGGAGACAAAGAAAGAGAGGATGATGAAGATGGCAGAGATGGATAAGGGATTGAACCTGTGGTGACAAGGATGGAGACAATGAGATTAGTTCTGATGCCGGTGACAACAATGATGAACGGCGCAAAGCAACTATAATACGGTCTCCCCATCTCTTGGTGACCAAGCTCGTGAATGAGTTGGAGGATATAAGAATAAAAAATTGATGAAAGAAGAGAGTCTCTCAAACTGTTCCTTAGGGTTTTGCCTTTGTGAACTATCAAAAAAAAGAGAAAAGACTAAAAAGTCCTTAGTAAAGGGGCAGTCCGGTAAATCGGATCAGATATTATCGAATCCGGTATTGATATATCCGAATTCGTATCCGATAACTCTTCGAATGCCTAAAACATATCTGAATCCGAATCAAAATCTATCATCCGACATTTTCAGATATATCCGACTTTTTGAATACGAATTTGAATTTTCGACTATCTATCGACAGCCTTATGCCACGTACAACACATTAAAGTTAAAGTTAGGTTTTAAATTTTGATTTTTTAGTACACGAAACATGGGTACGTGGCAAATTATAAAATTGGGGAGTTGAGTAAGCAAGCCAATTACCTGGAGTAAAATATCCTCAACCCATCCCAAAGGATTTCAGATCTCTAATCGAGGGTGTTTGGTAACTTATCCAACTCCCACATTTCCTTGTTTTCCACGTACTCCATAATTTACAAATGAAAAAAACAAATTTTAAAAATGAATTTAAAGTGGGTACGTGGCGACCAACGACGGAGCCAGGATTTTGCTCAAGGAGGGACACAACATAGTATACTAAGGGAAGACTCGTGTACTTTCACCTTACACGTGGCACACAATTAGAGATCAATGACCGTATGGACGTTTAGCCCATCTGTAGCTGAACCTACAGATTAGTAATTTCTATCCGTTGGATTAGAGGATTTTTCATTCTTTGTTTTCAACCGTGGAGTTTAAGCGTTATAGAGGGTACTCAGATCTAGAAGTTAAAAATCCCTAATCATGCTGATTTTGTTAATAAGTCTGCTTAGGGATGAGCCAAACATTCATGCCGTTGGTGACCTCTAATAATGTTCCACGTGGCTCACACTGTGGTCTCCATCAACCTTGATGATGGACTTCCATCATTGAAGTTCTGCTCCCTAATAATGAGGAAAGATATGGTTAAGAAGGACAAAAACTTTGGTGTTTACTATATTTTATATGGGCTTCAAGCCGCACCTAAAAATGCCATGTGGCACACTCTTAGAGATTTATAATCATACGGATGTTTGCAAAATCACTAGGTGGGCTCAAAGACCAAAGATCAGTTTGATTAGTGTTTTCTAGGCATTGAATCTCAGTACCCAAAGTATTTTTTTAATCCACGATTGAAATGCAACTAATTAAAAACATTCAAATCCAATAGCTAGAAACCATCAATCTGGATCATCTTTTGTCTACAGGTCCATATAGGGATGTTTAAAACATCTGTAGTGTATTGGATCTCTTGCAGTATTCCACGTGGTATTTATAGGTGGTGCTCAAATATTTTCAGTTTGGAGTCTTTGGACAACAAATATTTTTTAAGGCACGGGTTTGAACCGGTTTGATTTAAGGGTCGGGCTCCGTTGACAGATATAAAATGACAGGTTAAATGATGGGGACACAATATAAGCCACGCCGCACACTTACAGGACTCTGACCGTATGGATGTTTGTCCTATCCCATGGTGGACCAACAAACCAAAAATCAGCCTGATCAGTGATTTATAGGCTTTGGATTGGACTTATTTTCATGGGCTGATCTCAACTGTGGGAATTTGAGCAGTATTTGAGGTACAAAGATTCAACACTTATAAATCACTAATCAGGTTGAGTTTTGGTTTGTAGGTCCACTATGGGATAGGACAAACATCTGTACGGTCAGAGTCCTATGTCACGTGGCTAATATTGTGTACCTGTAATTTTATATGTGTCTACGGAGCCCAACCCTTGATTTAATGCGTTCACATTTAAAAAAGACAAAGACTATAATACCCCTATTAATATAAATAATTCAAAAAGAAGAATAGATGTTTGGTGAGAGGGTTCACTTGAGTGGATTAAAATGTGGAGGGGGGGCATTTAAACTATATTTAAGGGTAGTTTTGGAAAATCAACATGTTTTCTTAGAGGATTTTGGAAGGGAAAATTCTATTTGCACCCCAAAAATTCCATAAGCACCTAATTTGGGTGCTTTTGGCCGAAAATGCCCTTGACCAAAAAAAAACCCTAAGCACCCCACCCCACTCTTCGTCTCTCCCTCTCCACCTCTCCCTCCACCTCTCTCCCTCCCTCTCCCTCTCCACCTCTCACCATCCTCTCTCCCTCTCCACCTTTGTCTCTCTCTCACTTTGAAACAAATCCAAAACAAAGAAGAAAAAAAATAGAAAGGAGGAGGAGGATGCCGTCGCCGTTGCCGCCAGCACCACAGGTATGTCTCTCTCTCTCCTTCTCCACCTCTCTCTCTCTCTCTCTCCCTCTCCCCCTCTCTCTCTCTCTCCATGGCACTAACTGCCGTGGGGACTGTGTAGCCCACGGCCAACCTAGCCGTGGCTTCTATGGTAGCCACGGTTGGGCTGGCCGTGGGCTACAGTCCCCACGACACCAATTGCTGTGGAGAGAGAGAGAGACGTACCTGTGGTGGTGGCGACGGCGACGACCTCCTCCTCCTACTCCTTTTTCTTCTTCTTCTTCAACAACCAAGTGGGGTGGGTGCTTGGGTTTTTTTTTTTTGTCTAAGGGCATTTTCGGCCCAAATGGGGTGCTTATGGAATTTGTGGGGTGCAAATAGAACTACCCTTTTGGAAGTTGAGGGGGGGCACGTGCCCCCTCTGGCCCCTTACTAGCTCCGCCGCTGGTGGCGACAAACGGTGAAGTTCAACTGCACTCATGATACAACAGAGGGTACTTATCAAGAGCAAGGTTAAAAAAACGGCCGTTTTAACGAAAATAACGGCCATTATAATGGATTCGGACCTACCCCGTTATCTTATGGACAGTTAAAACGGCCAGAAAATAACGGCCATTATTTTCTGTTATTTTTTCGTTATAATGAAAATAACGACCGTTATTTTCTGAAAATTTTTGTGTAAAAAAACGGCCGTTATTTTCATTTTTTTCCCGTTATTTTCCGTTATTTTTTCGTAATATTCTGTAATTTTCCATTTTTTGAAATTTTAAAATTCAAATTTGAAATTCAAAATTTGAATTTCAGCGCCATTTTTTCCGTTATTTTCCCCTTTTTTTTTTTTTTTTTTCGTTTTTGCCTCTAAGCTTTTTTTTTCGTTATAACGGAAAAAACGGTAACGCCCCCAGTCCGTTATACCGTTATAACGGTCCCCTTTAAACCTTGATCAAGAATACAGGCAGTAGTACTTGAAATAGTACGGTAGTACTTGAATAATACGGTAGTACTTGAAATAGTTCACTGATTAAGTGACCGAGTTAAACTTGCATGACCGGCTTTAGTGACCATCCGTCCCAATATGAGCCATGTGGCACATTTTTAGAGGACGCTGACCATATGGATGTTTGACTAATTCGTAATGGACCCACAAACTAAAAATCAGCCTGATTAGTGATCTCTAAGCGTTGGATTGGAGTCATTTTCATTGATTGATTTTAACAGGAAGAATTTGAGTATTATTTTGTGGTACAAGATGGAAAGGTTTTGAAATCGCTAATCAGGCTTATTTTTGGTTTGTGCCACCACCTAGGGATTGGCCAAACATCCATACAGTCATGCAGCATCTTCTAAAAAAGTGCCATGTGGCTCATATTGTGGGAGGTCAGAACATTTATGACCATCGCCGGTCATGCAAGGTTTACTCGTTGCACACCCTGTGTTACCCCGACACTTTATAATAGATGCAATACCTGACATTTTTTAGAGTAAATGTCGTGTTCATATCATATCCTATAGTTATATCTACAATAAGTTTGGAGGGTCGTTGGTAATCCAATCCAACACTTCAAAATCACTAATCAGGTTGATTTTTGGTTTGTAGGTCTACTTAGGGATTGGCCAAACATCCATACAGTCAGTGTCTAAAAATGTGCCATGTGGCTCATACTGTGACTGACGGGAAGAGAATATATATTTTAAAAGATAAGTATCTTTTTTATGAGGAACGCTACCAAGCAACCCCTTAATTGAGTTGCACGGATGCAACCCTGCAAATGACAAGAGGAGAATATATATTTAATTCAAAGGTTTCGAGGAAGTTTTTCTTATCTTTTGCTGGGTTGCATCTGTGCAACTCTATTAAGAGTTGCTTGCTTGTGGTTTTTTAAGTAATTTTTCTTGTCTTTTGCTGCAATGCATACGTAGATACTTGAAAAGCTACAGCCCAATAAGTCAAAAATTAACCAATGCCTGATGGTAGAGGTGAAACCCCATGGGCCTGCTTTTGGATAATGTCTTTAAGTATGGCTTTGTTCATACTTGGGCTGTGTTGAGACCATGGGCCTGCTTTTGGATAATGGCTTTAGGTATGACTTTGTCCATACTTGGGCTTTGTTGAGACCTCAGACCTATAGTTGGGATTGGACATTTTTAAGATTTGTTCCTCGAAAAAGTGGGCCTGGGCCGAGTTGTCCTCTTATTTTGCCAGGTGGTAGGCAGCCCTAAAGAAATTGATATTTTCAGGCTGATTTTTACATTTTCATTCTAATTTGATGTGCATGGACCTAGTTTTCTTGCCAAAAAATAATAATTCATTTGGATATAGCCCGGAAATATAAAGTGATCAGCATTTTGGTCCATGAGCATTAAGGTAGCCCCGAAAAGGGTCTTCCGATGTGCCCTGAATACATGGATGTTGAGCCCCACCCATTGGTGAATATACACACTAAAAATCAGCTTGGTTGAATATTTTTAGCCATTGGATTTTGTACTAAAAAAATACTTGAATCAAACGGCTAGAATCAATCCTAAAAAAGTTCTAATTAAAATCTATTGCTAGAGAACCAATTAGGCTGATTTTTGGGATGTGTATCCATCGAGGGGTGGGCTAAACATCCATTCAGTTAGTAGGCCCAGATGGCAGTGGTAAGTAAAAAAAAAAACGTGATATACCTGACGCTATAGGTATTAGGTCTATCTTGTTACATCACAACCCCATAAAAAATTAGGATTGGGATCAGCATCAGGGGACTTGTTCGTGTGGATTCCAAAAATCCAACAACCACCGTTGGATTCTCGAAACCCACGACTGAGAGCACGAGTGCAAAAAGGCGAGTCCCCTGATCCCAACCAATGGACCAGACTCGATGGACTCACCTTTTTGCACTTGTCTTGTCATTAGTAGGGTTGGCGGCGAATTCCAATAACCATGTTGGATTCTCGAAATCCATGGCCGAGAGCGCGAGTGCAACAAGGCAAGTCCCTCGAGCCTTGTCCAGAATAAAACTATTTTCAGCATTTCCATAATGGAGTTTGGACAATTGCACATTAGGTTTAAACCACAGTGCACCTAATGGGACTTAATGTCTCGCTACTCCCAAGTCCCAACTACTTCACCACCAAGCTTTAGTCGTGTGGATTGACTTAGGGCCCGTTTGGCAAACCGGTGGAAGCAAAAAGTAACTTCTCAATTAAGTTGATAAATTAAAAGTTTGTCATTTAGGGCCTGTTTGGTACGTGAGAAAAAGAGTTCCGACGGCGAATATTTAGCCAGGCGAATATTATCTTGGCTAAATATTTGCTCATAGCAATATTTAACAATGTTTGGTACGTGTACGAGCTAGCTCACTTCAGCTTACTTCATTTTCTTTCAATTTGAGTGGGTCCCACATATCAAAGTAAGTCAAAAATAGGTTGGGTCAGTGCGGGAACCACATGTTATGTCAAAGAATAAAAAAAAATTCATTTTTATCTTTTTTATATATTTAAAAATTAATTTTTATTGAAAATAGTGATTTTCCAGCGAGAAAATAAAATTTTCTCACCAAGGCATAATCAGCGTGAAAATATTTTCACAGGGGGGGGGGGGGGTGATCAAATGTTTTCCCGTCGCGGAGGGCAAATATGAGGGCCCAGCTAAATATTTGCCGAGGGCGGATGGCTGCCAAACGCCAAATATTTTATTTGCCCGCCGCGGAGCGTTACCAAACAGGCCCTTAGAAACAAAAGTTTGTTTGGTAAAACACAGACTTATAAGTTAAAAAGTTATTTTGGGCATGTATTAAGGCAAAAAAGTCATTTTCATAAAATAATATACATATCATATTATGATTTTAATCATTTTCATAAAAGTTTATAATTAAAGCTTCCCTATGCTATGAAGACGGGTCTGATCTATTGCTAGATCTCATTAAGACTTTGAAAGCTCTCGAACCCAGAAAGATGAGATAATAAGGCTTGAAGGGCGGGCGCACGAACCTAAAAGCTGAAATAATGATGGTTAAGGGCGCATAAAGATTGTATGGGAGGGGCATTTTCCTCCTTTATAAAAATCTGTAGCCAAATTTTAGTGAACTGCGGTCGTAAGGGGTATGTCAGCTTTTTCAAATTGTTGAGGGGTATGTCAAAATTCAAAGTAAACATGGGGGTATTTCAAAATTTCACTTCTTTCAAATTGTTCGGGGGTATGTCAAAATTCAAAAATAACATGAGGGGAATTTCAAAAATTCCCTTTAATTTTATATTTCATACAGGGTCGGGCCAAGCTGGTTCTACCTTAAGGCCATTAAGGCGGTCGCGTAAGGAACCTTGGTGAAAGAAGGCCCCCAACTAGCCCAGGTCCCACTAACCACATGGAATTTCAGCCCACCCCCTATTGGATATACAAACAAAAAATCAACATGATTTATTACCTCTAGCCATAGATTTTAGTACTTTTTAGGACATGATTCTAGTCGTTGGATTCAAACATGTTTTTTGGGTAGTAAATCCAATGGCTGGAAATCATCAATCAAGATAATTTTGTGTTTATCTACCAATAGGTGGGCTGAACATCCACTTAGTCATTGTGCCTAAAAAAAGATCTATGTAGATCTAAATGACCTATGCATCTAAATTTTTTCAATAGTCTTGTATTATCAAGAATAGTTTTTATATACAGATTTCTAATAATATAGAGTTTAATTTTTTAAATTAATACCATCTATGGACGGTTGTCTCCCCCTCTTATCCGGCTTCATAAAGGATGGCCGAGATCTTATCACACCAAATAGACAGTGGATCTCAGCCACTCACACCCAATTTTGACAAACGCTTTGTCGATGAGTGCCGTGGGCTCGGGTCACTAACTATTTACCTACATATAAGGAATGAAATGGGTTGGATTTACATATAGCCAAACGGTCAGGCTCAGGAGCCCCACTTTTTATTCCTCGAGATGGGCGTTATTGTTAAAACGGATTGAAACAGTCAGGGGCAAAAATGGAAAAAATAGATTTTAACGGATTTTAATGATTTTGACGAAAAAAAAGTGGTGCTGAAATTCAAAATTTAAAATTTGAAATTTGAAAATTGAAAAATTAAAAAAAAATAGAATTTAACAGAAATTTAATGGTTTTCTTATACCCCTCTTATCTTATATGGCTTCAATAATGAGTGGCTGAGATCTACTCTGCTTCATATCGATGGTTGAGATTAACTCCCACCCAATTTTGACAAACACTTTGTCGGAAAGTGCCGCTGGCACAGGCCACCCACTAGTCTATATAACAAAATAGGACGGTTGTCTCCCCCTCTTATCTGGCTTCATAAAGGATGGCTGAGATCTTATCACACCAAATGGACGGTGAATCTCAGCCCCTCACACCCAATTTTGACAAACGCTTTGTCGATGAGTGCCGTGGGCACGGGTCACTTACTATTTACCTACATATAAGGAATGAAATAGGTTGGATTTACATATAGTCCAAGGGTCAGGCTCAAAGCCCCACTTTTTATGCCTCAAGAGGGGTGTTACTGTTAAAATTGGTGCCGAAATTCAAAATTTAAAATTTGAATTTAAAAAAAAAAAATAGAATTTAACGGAAATTTAATGGTTTTCTTATATCCCTCTTATCTTATATGGCTTCAATAACGAGTGGCTGAGATCCACTATGCTTCATATCGATGGCTGAGATTAACTCCCACTCGATTTTGACAAAGACTTTGTCACAAAGTGCCGCGGCCACAGGTCACCCACGCATATATCAAGACAACTCAGTTGTATTCTCTTATCTTATCCATCCATCTAATGTGGACGGTTAGATAAAGAGTGGTTGAGATCAAATCTATCGATCTAAAGTAAACGGTTAGATTTCAGCCACTCAATCTGTCTCATTTGACCTCAATTTATTCAAAATTTAAATTTCAACACCGTTATTTTTGTTATTTTCCCATTTCTCCCTCTATGCATTACAATCCATTCTAACAGCCGTTATAATGGAAAACACGGTAACGCCCTAGTCCATTATACCATTTGAGTGCCAAAGGCACCCAATTTTTGCAAAAGCTTATACCGTTTGAGTGCCAAAGGCACCCAATTTTTGCAAACGCTTTTGTCGGAGAGTGCCATGGGCATTGGCCATTTAATATTCTATATAACAAAACACATTGGTTCTCTCCCTACTTATACCTCCTCTTATAAGCATCAACAAAGAAAGGCCGAGATCTAATCCTCCCCCAAATGGACGGTGGATCTCCGCCACTCACCTGATTTTGGCAAATTCTTTGTCGTGGAGTGCCGATGGCCTATATAGAGTTTTTGCCTTAAGCCTTAATTTGTATTGAGACCCGTGTTCATACATAAACCAACCCCAGTTTTAAAAAGGAGAGCTACAAGCGAAAATGGAGCAAGGTCGATAAAACCTCCTCCAAAACTCAAAAGCAAAGGAAAGAGTAAAACGAACGGTAGCCTAAGAGCCCTTGAACATAATAGCACTAGGTCCTCAAATGGCAAGCTTTTGCACTCCTCAAACATAATAGCAATAGGTCCTCAAAGGGCACTCCTCAAATAATTGACCAAAAGAAAGGAGCGCCTTGATAGAAAGAACAATGTCGGTGAAAGCAGCTTCCTTCCCCTAAAAAACCCTTGAGTTTCTCTCCTTCCAAATGCCTGCACATCCCAAAAGTGGGGAGGAAATAACTCCAGATCTCCCAAGCAATCTCGCGGTGTAAGAGCTAATGGTTAACCGACTCACCCGCTTCCTTGCAAATATAGCAATAGTCTCTCCTCTAGAGTTCGAATGTTCTTTTGTTGTGTCAATAAACTTCCAAAACCTTGAACCCAGTACTCAAAAAAGGGTTCAGTTATGGAAGAACCGAAGAAGAAACTCTTCATCTCAGATTCTCAGGTCCTATGAGAAGTGGGATTACTGTTGGATTTAATTATTAAAAAATTTATGGACCGTTCAATTTTTTGTGAAGATGAATCAGCCCTTAAATTAGGTGTCAAAAGACTCAAAACCACCCAATTGACTAAACAGATGAAGAACCCATTTGGAGATATTTCAAAAGCAAATCAAAGTAATTTGCCCATCCATTATTCAGTTGCAAAAAGAATGAATGAATTGAAAGAATTACAGTCCTATTTCTTTCTAATTCTAAGAGTATACAATCTCTCTCTATCTCTATCAATCCATCTATCTCTTCTAATCCAATGTCGAACACGAAGAAGTCGAAGGATCAAACAACGCCGGCAACAAGTACTTCCTTCCGTTAGCTCCATGTGCATTGTAGCTAGCACCAGTGCTTGAATCAACCAACAGCTCCCCTGCGTAACCTGGGTAAGCCCCCTTTCCATAAACCCCAGGGCAAGCCGATGCCACCTCAAGTGGCGCCTCCGCTGGTCCTTGAAAGTAACCATTTCCGAATGGGTTCGTCGCTGTTCCAGCAAAAAGACTAGCAATGTTTATGATCATACCGTCCAGACCCACGTCGTTGTTTGGTGCAACCAGGGGTGGACTCTGGGGTCCGTAAATGGGCTGATGGAAGGGCCAGGCACATTGACCTGGGCACTGAGTCTCCGAGTTACCAACCCAGATGTAAGCGAACTTGTTGTTCTTGTTCTTAACCTGCGCACTCGAAGAAGCCGACCCATGAGTCCCGCACCTACTGGAGCAGAACCCATCAACGGCCACATCAGAAGCAGTCAATACGACATTGATCGCGTTCTTCTGCTCACCTCTAGCTGCCAACCGTACGATTTGCTTACTGGTGAGTGACTTCCCCAACGAGTATTTCTCGTCGAGTATTTGTTTCCCCACAGTAAGAACAAGCGACGAAGACTTCTTCTTGGAAGAAGCTAGGTGGTAGTATTTTTCTGTGGTTTTCCACCAAGTAGCGACGGATGGGTGGTTCTGCTTCTGGGTTTTGGAGGAATAGAGGGAACTGAAGAAATCAGAGACAATAGCTCGTTGAGAGGGCTTGAAATTGCCGTACCAGATGAGATTAATGGAGATTTTGCCGGAAAGAAGAGGACCATTGTGGTATTGTAGGGGCATAGGTTGCTCTTGCACTAACTCAGTGAGTTTCCTCCCAGCTGAGGAGAAATGAAAGAGGGCAACAACCAAAAGGAGTTGGAGAAGCAGAGTTGAAACAAAAGAAGCCATACTCACTGAAACTTAAGAGAAAGAGAAGGAGAGAGAAGGGGGTTTGTTGGGATAAGAGGGGCTGAAGCCTGGTTTATATAGTTTGGAGAAGAAGAGCATTTTATAAGATTAGGGAGGGGGTAGAAGAAAGCACCAAGAAAGAGACAGGACAAGGGAAAGAGGGGCAGACGTGGTGGAGTGGAGTGAATGACAGCCAACCGGATTTACAAAATTACAACGCGTCTTTGTTTAAAGTTTCTCTCTTTTTTCTTTTCCTCTGTGCAGTGTTACATGGAGTAAAACTTCGCTGACCGCCCACAATATGAGCTACGTGGCACATTCTTAGAGGACAATGACCGTATGGATGTTTGGCCAATCCCTAGATGGACTTACAAACCAAAATCGACCTGATTAGTGATTTCTAAACGTTGGATTGGAGTCATTTTCTTGGGTTGATTTTAACCATGAGAATTTGAGCATTCTTGACTATTATTTGGGGTACAAAGATTCAAAGGCTTGGAATCACCAATCAGACTGATTTTTGGTTTTTAGCTTTACCTAGGGATTGGTTATTTCCTCTAAAAATGTGCCACGTGGCTCATATTGTGGACGATAATGATTTACTTTTACTCTAGTTTTCCATCAATGTACAGCTAATGTCCTCCGAGGAAGCAAGTGGACCTTTTTTTTCGCTACAAAATAAAATGGACTACAGCTGAGATACAGGAAGTAGTTCAGCATCTGACTTTTAGATTGACTAAACTACCCTTTATTTCCACGGACTTCTTTTATGTTTTTGAGTTTTTTTGTATTTTTTTTATTTTATTTCTAAGGGGGTATTTATGGGAATGTGAAGAAAGCAAAGAGACGTTGTAAACAAGACAGGCTGGAGTGGTGACATGTTGGACTTATAGGGATGCGGGGACTAGACAGTTGGCTGAGTCGTCGTTTGGAGTGGTCAGGCGCGCTAAAGAAAGAAAGAGAGAGGCTTTAAGCTGAGTAAAACTTGTGTCACAAGATGTTGTGACGGAAGCCGGTCACAGCACTCGATACGAGCCACGTGGCATACAATTAGAGGACGATGACCGTATGGATGTTTGGCCAGTCACTCGGTGGACTGGTACACAAACATTCAGCCTGATTCGTGATTTCTAACTGATTCAATTGAAGTTATTGTCATAGGTTGATTTTAACGGTAGGAATTTGAGGATTATTGAGCGTTATTGGGGTGCAAAAATCCAAAGGTTGTAAATCACTAATCAGGTTGATTTTTGGTTTGTAGGTCCAACGACGGACTGGCCAAACATCCATACGGTCAGTGACCTCTGATCGTGTAACACGTGGTTTGTATTGAGTGCTGTGACCGGCTTCCGTCACAACATCTTGTGACACAAGTTTTACTCACAAGGAACTCGTGAAACGAATCTATTTGCTTACAATGCTCCAGCTGGATCAAGCTCACGCTTGACAACTGTAGCTCCACACCCCATCTATCCAAAAAAAGTCTATGATACAAAATTGTGAAGCCAAAATCCCTCAAAATTGCCACGTGATATACTTTGAATGGCTGGTTAGGCCTGTCACTGGATATCTATCGAATCGAATATTGTGGGTATATCTGAATTCAAACTCGGGAAAAAAAAAAGTAACCGATATTCGAATTTGAATCTGACGGATATTCCGAATCACTATTCGAATTCGCATTCAATTTGCTTATCAAATATCTGAAAATATTCGATTCCATCGATAAGCAAATCAGATTCGAATGTTATCTGAAATCCAATAATTTAAGAGTCCATCCGGAGCTACACCCATTTCTTACATCGACTTCTTACACCCGAGGTTGGGGTCCACGTGGAGATCATGTTGAACAATCCAACCACACAATAATGTGTTTTTCATACTATGGTTACCCTCCTTACAAAAAATCAGGACATTTCAACATTTCTAACCTCATAAAAATATGAGTTTAATTTAAAAAATCCAGACTGTCCAATTAAACCATTATTTTTGGTCAATTTTTTTATATGGTTAGCAATGTCAAAGTGAACTAATTTTTGGCAATGATGATCATCGTGGCAAGGAGAGCTCATGTATGGGTGGATTGCCAACATGATCCATGTGGACCCCAACCTCGGGGGTTTTTTGATACCCCAATTTTTACGCCCACTTTGGCGTACCCAGAAGATGAATCAATGGCTGATTTTTGGTGAGGATGATCTCTACGGTGAGAGATCATCCTCACAAAAATTCAGATCATTCCGATATTTGTAGATTGATTTAGAAGTTGAGGAATTATGGGACTTTTTTTAAAATTTCTCAGGAATAAACGCCCTTTAAAAGGGCGTTTGTCAGACGTGTCAGCCATCATTAGTCAGTCGGCGACTGATTAGACTGACAGCAGACGAAACGCCCTTTGAAAGGGCGTTTCGTTTTCTTTTTTGGGATTTGCGAAAAGTTATATTCTTTTTTGTAAATAAATTAAAGTTTGTTTTCTTTTATGCAATTTTCCGATTTTTTTATATGGTTAGCAATGTCAAAGTGAACTAATTTTTGGCAATGATGATCATCGTGGCAAGGACAGCTCAATGTATGGTTGGATTGTCCAGAATGATCTCCATGTGGACCCCAACCTTGGGTGTAAGAAGTGGATGTAAGAAATGGGTGTAGCTCTAGACGGACTCATAATTTAATTTGAATTTTATCATTCGATAACTATATATGATATCTTAATTTTTGAATAATCAAACACCTGATATCGAAACTATAGAAAATTGAAACTGGCTCACTTGGATTTAATTAAAAGAAATGTAGAATTAAATAGTTTTTTTTTTTACATTCTTGCTAATTGCGTCTCGGACCATCACAACATCGATGTTAACGGCAAAAAACCAAGTGCTTGATCCTCATTATGGATAAATTCAGAAGATTTATATCTTCCTCACATTGACTTTATTTGAATCAATAAAGCCCGTTTGATTACTCTTCAAAGTCAGCTTGATCAAGAAATTCAAATACAAAATTTGTCATTTAATTGGACGATGCAAAAGAAGATTCTGATAAAAAATGATACACTCAATACCTCATATAATGAAAATGTGGAGTAATTAAGTCCAAACTTGAGGTTGAGCTTTTTTTTGAATTCAGAGGGTTTGATGCAGGAGCATACTATTACCGTACTACATGTTATACAAGATCCTATAGCCTTCCGTTTTGTTTGTTCTAATCGAAGTAAGATTGATTATTTTTAGAGTT
The DNA here is from genome assembly GCA_035048495.1 of Euptelea pleiosperma. Classification (NCBI taxonomy): domain Eukaryota; kingdom Viridiplantae; phylum Streptophyta; class Magnoliopsida; order Ranunculales; family Eupteleaceae; genus Euptelea; species Euptelea pleiosperma. The sequence continues at coordinate 27,370,269 of CM068542.1, read as the reverse complement.
ACTGCAAGAGATTTACATGTTTTAAGGAAACTAGTTTGTTTATTTTATAAGAATAAATAAAAACAAGGGGAATTTTGGATACCCCATCATTTGTTCTTATCACCCCCCTTTCTCTTAATTCTCCTCACCAATTTATGAAAATCTCTAATTGCATCGTGAGCCCATCGAAATCTCTTATCGCCCCTCCTCCGAAAGTAATTGTAGGAGTTTTACTCTTTCTCACTTGGTGAAGTGAAAACCTAACTTCCTTCGTCGTGTCTGTGTGTGCGCCTCCTGCATCCCCGTTATCGCCATTAACATTACGTAAGCCTCCTGCATTCCGGTGGAGAAAAGCTTCGACTAGCCGGAGAGTGGAGACACCTCTTTTTTCACAGGTACTCATCGTTGTTCAAACCGATAAGTCCGAACAATGCTTTACTGTTCAGACTGTTAAGTCCGAATAATTAATGATTGTCCAAACTTAGTAGTCTAAACAATCAATTCAAAGACCATGATCGAGACTGCACGAGAAAAAAAAAACCCAATGTATCGTTCCGGCAAGATTACTAGAAATTCTTCTTAGAATGGTTTCGAAAATGTAGTTAGAATGATTTTGTCGATTAAAAAAGAATTTAAATACATACATCCATTGATTGCTTTACTCAAAAGTTCCCAAATAAGAGTTGTAGAAGATGTAAAATACAACCTTAGAATCGTTTGGGTATTCTCCCTTTGCTTTTTCAATAGCCTCCCTTGCTTTCAAATAGTATCCCTTGCTCTCTCCTATGATCTATAGGTTTGAATTTTATAGAGGATGAGTAGAAATAGAAATGGGTTAATTAGAGAAACAGATGGGGTAAAGTTGATATTTAATATATCTTGTTTGTGTGTGTGTGTGTGTGGGATAAGAGAAAACACATGTGATATAGAAGTCATTTTAATTATAGTTTAAGTGGGGGATAAAAATAAAAATTGACGGGGTATCCAAATTCGCCTAAAAACAATTTGATAATGTATTTTTTTTTAATTGCACATGCACATCGTCACGTGCCTCCCTACTAGTTCCTTTAAGTGTCTAACTACATGTGATCATATAAAAACCCAAGATTAAGTTGTTTGATAGGGTGATGATCAGATTGCTTTTCTCTTTTTAATTTTGATAAAAACAGTAATTACTCACTCGAGGTTACCCTGCTCAATCGCTATGGTTCGATGTCTCAGCTGATCCCGCTCTGGATTGGGATTTGATTGTTACATGTCACCTTTTCGCCATATTTACATATTTTGAAGTATGTAACCATTTGCATTTTAGTTTTTCCCGCGCTCAAATTAGACTGTCGCTCGAGTCACCGTATCTAAAAATGTGATATTCACGAGCTATTGGTTCTTAATTTGTTTAATTATTAGATTTGTTATTTGTTTATGAATTCAATAAACTATGAATTGTTTAGTAAGTAATGGTAGCCACCTGTAATGGCTCCAAATTCCGATTTACTCGAACGAACAGCTCGAGCGTGTCTAATGGAGTGGCAGATCTATATGCTTGCCTTGTTCCAGTACATGCAAACATGCGGTGACACCTTAAAATGCAAAGAAATGCAGAAAAAAAAAAAAATATAGATGCTTTTTTATTAATTATTTTATTCTTTGCCGCATTTTTTTACCGATTTTTTAAATGGCAACTCCGAATTACTTTTTATTCTTTGTCTTGTGAGGTGTTTGCTTGCAAAATTCAACCTAATCTATGAGCCTTGTACAGAAAAAAAAAATCTCCATTTCTCACTAAAATTAAAATTAAAATTCAAAATGATGAAAACTCCCTAGATTCAGAAAATTTAGATTCACCTCCATCAACATTGACTTTGACCAAGTTTAACCGAAGATTATGACACTAATTTTTATTTATTTATTTATTTTTTTAAATTTCGAACACTTGGGCCTATATGGGGGTCAGAAAAAGGGGGGTCCCCTGATTAAGGGAAGCAAGGAAAGAATTTTTTTGAATATAGGGAATGCATGACTAATTTGCATAATTAACGTGGGAGTGAAGTCATAAACGCCTTCATTCCGTATACTGCTACATTAAATCGTGTTCAATGGCATGGCCCCTATATGGGGATTTTACAAGTTCTTACACCGTGATTCTAATCTCAAGAGGGAAGATGTCTTAGTACGTGGATGTCGTAATTGCCTCTGGTAGAGCCTAATCAGCTTTGCTGAAATGTCTTCCGTTTCCACCGAACTCGCATACCGAAAAAAGAATCAAGCGTATTTTTCACAAGGGGAGTATAGGGAATTTTTGACATACCCCCCATTTTATTTTGAAAATTTGACATACCCCCCACAATTTGAAAAAGCTGGCATACCCCCCTATGACTCGGTCCATTGTCATTTGACTAGTGTTGACACAAGTTGTACCAAATTTTGTATTAAATGATAAAAACACACTTGTCTTCAACTTTGGAACAAGGGTTTGGGCCAAAACCCAAACCCCAAATCGAACGGCTGTGGTGGACGCCCAGCCAAGAGACTCCAATGGGTTGGTTGTCCATCACCAACGACCAACCCAACAGAGTATCATGGCCAGCCGACCACCACTCTGGCAACAATTTAAAGCTCAAGGTTAAAAAAAAAAGCATAAAGCATACAAATTTTTGTCTAATAATTTCATGAAGAAAAATGAAAAATAAGATAAAAGCAATTTAGATTTTAAGCTTGTGAGACAGGATTTTAAAATATATGGGTTCTCTAAATTTTAAAAAGAAATCGCATTCCCTCGTGAGTTTTTACTATTTTATGGGGTGTTCTTTTAATCTTTGCTTAATTCTCAAAAAACAAAAAAAAATTCTCAGGTTTACTAACACGGGTTTTTTATTTTTATTTTTTAATCTCCTCTTTTCATGTTTGGTTTGGGCCCAAACCCAAACCCTTGTTCTAAAGTTGAAGACAAGGGCACTCAGCTTTTTCAAATGGGAGGGGGGTATGTCAAAAATTCCTGGGAGTACATTAATATTAAGTAGGTAGAGAGGCAAGTAATTAAGGAGTGCAGGTAAGGAGGAGACCAAAGGAATAAGTTGTTCTGTACATCTTGCTCCTATCTCTGACCTAGCTGCCTGCTTTGTGCTAGCTAAGACATTATGCTGAATATTTTGTTCTCCATCGCACAATACGGCCTTTGTCGTTTAAAACACAGCAAGCCTTGTGAGATGTTGCAAACCTCATCCTAGTAATGTAGACTTTCTGAACTCAGCTTCCTAGAAAGAGTCCACATCTCTGGTCATTAGTTAATGTCTTGTTCTAGTTCCTGGTTGTTAATGGATATCAAGGAAAGTAATGTTGTCACCTTGAATGCCACAAGCTTCTGATAACTTCAATACCAAAACTCCAGCCTGTAATGGCTACATCAATAATTATACAAGTCATGCTTTGGGAACCTAAGCTTCACCCTAAATTTTAATTTCGGAAAATCTCAAAAAAAAAAACCTAAAATTAAATCAAATTAAAAAAAAAAAATACTGATTTTCAAAATTTATAAAAAACCTCCGCTCTTTGAAAAGGCGTTGGACTGCCTGGATTTCTAAAATGGAAAATTTTTAAAAAACCACAATTTAATCAAACTAAAAAAATTCTTATTTTTAAAATTTATCAAAAAAAAACTTATGGTGTCCTTTGAAAAGGCGAAAGCCCGCTGGTGCCATGCATCTGAAAGGGTGCTAGCCCACACAAAAATGTCGAAAAATGCCCTTGCCTAGCCAATGCTGGTGTCTTTTGAAAGGGCGCCAGAACAAAACCAGCACCCCTCGAATCTCATGGATAGCAATAGGGAGACCAAAAGGATACTGTTCTTTCTCTGCAATTTCCTGCTGTTTTCGGCTTGCTACCCAGCATTAAAGCATTACATTATCATATTTTATTAGCCGGGAATCCAATTCCACAAATATGTTTCTTTATCTATTGTATTAGATTGATTTTGCATTTAAAATTATGGCAAACCTTATAAATTTGTAAGTCGTTCACGTTCTATAATTGACGATCTAACTCATCAGATATGTACTTAGCGTAACTTACGCCTGTTGCACAATATAAATATATACGTACTTATGTATATATTTATATCCAAATTCTTAATTCTTTTGTACTGGCATAAATTTGTAGCAGTTTGGTAAAAAAAAACTATGTATATTATGTTTATGTACACGCATAAATGATGTAACGTGCGAGTCATACCGATCATAACCATTATCATAAAATTGCATGCTATGCAGAATGTGGCAAATTGAAATCAAATTAAACAAAGTTGATGACTGTAACCATCTGGTTCATGGTCTTCTCCAAGAGTTCAGGCTAGAATCCATTGACGAGGTTGACTTCTAAGAAAGAGAATATTAGTTGGGGGGAAGGGAATCAATTGATAAGGTTGATCTTTTAGCGTGGACCCACAGAGTGTATTGGTTGTTGGGGGAGGAGGGGGGGGAAATCAATTGATGAGGTTGATCTGTTTGCATGGACCCACATAGTATTGGTTGGGGAGAAGGGAATCAATTGATTCTTTATGAGGTTGACTTCTACACAAAGGAGATAGTGGTGGTGGTGGTGGTATGCAGGGAATCCATTGATTATTTATGAGGTTGACTTTAACACGTGAGGATCTTCTAGTATGGATCCACAGAGTAATGGGGGTATGTATGGGGTGGAGGGGGATGGACCTTGGGGAGAACGGATAGGCTAACAATTATTACCCATTAACCATCGGGTCCAAAAGATGGGCTCCAAACCCAAGGGTTGATTGCTGGTGGCCAGGACTCCGCTCCAGATAGGGAGAGGTTCTGAGTTCAACTCTCTTTGGGGCCACCCCATGGAAGAATAACAATAAGTGTCTCAATCCACATCAAACTCTTCCAGTACACCAGGCAGGTGGGGAAGCAGGGGTGACTCATGTGCCCCGCGAAATTAGTCGGGTGCTCTAAGAGAGGCTCAGATACCCATGGTATAAAAACAAAACGGGTTACCATAAACACTAAAAATCAGCTTGATTGATGATTTATATGTGTTTTATTTATTACCCAAAAAAATGCTTAATCCAAAAATACTAAATCTATGGCTAGAGATGACCAGTCAAGTTGATTTTCGGTATGTGGATGCATCGACTGCAACCAAAGGCCTCTGCATCAAAAAAATTTCCATTTCTGTACTGCTATGCCATTTGTAGCTATGATCTACAAGGCTCACACGTGTCCTCACTTGGAAACTACTAATGCACGCTCTGTCTCTCTCTCTCTCTTTTTCTTTACGTTTTTTGGATAAGCAACTCATGAACACTTATGAGTCTTTTTCATGGTCACGTGACTGGTGTGATATGGCCCACTTAGGCATGTAAGAGGAGAAAAAACCGGCATACCCATGCTGTATGTGCATTGTATGGGAGATGTTTAATCTCATGGACCCACATCCCATCTCCCTCCACGTGGTATTTTCGTTACTCAAAGATGTAATAAGATATACCTCAGGCTTTTTGGAGGAAAGAAGAGAAGAGAAGAAAAGAAAAAGATGTAACAAGATATACCTAACGCTTTTTGGCGTGACGAGGAAGTACCACTTTTGTTACCCACCGCTGCCATCTGGGCCCACTGATGGCATGGATGTTCAACCACTAACTACTATGTGGATATACAGGCCATAAATCATCTTGATTGGTAATCTCTAGCCATTAGATTTTAGTACTTTTTAAGGCGTGATTCTAGCGGAAGGGGTGGGATAATAAACATCCATGCAGTCAGTTGGCCAATATAGGTACCACCACTTAAGGGAGTAATTATATAAAGCTAATCTTTATCGGCATCTCACAAAGTGACAAAGGTGACGCAAGGAAAGTGAGTGGGAAGCGTCCCTCACCTCACCAGTCACCACATGCACGATGCACCCCACCCTTTCAGCCTTTCTCCATCAATACTTACCAATTGTGGGGCTGTACCTCCATGCAGACCAGCAGCTAATCCCATGTCAGCCAACTCTCCAAATTTCTAAATAAAACATTAAATTATAGATAGATGCTCGCCAGGTGTCTCCCTCTCATCTTATCTCTCCGAATCCCGTGATCTATCTTTTATAAACGAACCTCCAAAGAAGCTTGAAAAAGAAATCGCACCTACCCAGTTCATGCATCTAATCACCTATTTATACGAATCTCCTCTTCAGTCATCACACATCTCTCTCTAGATTTCGATTTCAATCTCTCTCTCCTGCTTTTCTTTAAAATGGGGTTCTTCCAATCTTCCAAAACATCACTTCTTCTTGTTTTCCTTGTTCATCTAAGCTTTTTCAATCTCTGTTTCGGAGCTAGAAAGCTTAACTCTCTCTATCAACCACCGCCTATGCTTCTAACGTACCACAATGGAGCCTTACTTGAAGGACATCTCCCTCTCTCTATTCTCTGGTACGGTAAGTTCACCCCTGCTCAGAAATCAATCGTTGTAGACTTTCTTCTCTCTCTTACCCCACAAACACAAATGGCTTTCTTGTCTACTACACCTTCTGTTTCTCACTGGTGGAAAACCATTGAAACCTACATGAAAATCGCCGGAAAAAACGAGACCAAGATCGTATTATTCAACCAAATCTCCGATGAGAATTACTCTATGGGCAAAATCCTAAAAAAATCCCAGATTGCCAAGTTAGCTGAGAAGGTTAACTCGAAACCCGTCAGTCTCGCACTCGTTCTCACTGCTAAAGACGTTGCAGTCGAGGGCTTTTGCATGAGTAACTGCGGGTTTCATGGTTCCAACTCGAAGAAATCGGCCTTCATCTGGGTTGGTAACTCGGTGACTCAGTGCCCGGGTCAATGCGCGTGGCCATTCCACCAGCCCATCTACGGACCACAGAGTACGCCATTGGGAGCGCCAAATGGAGACGTGGGGTTGGATGGCATGGTTGTAAATATTGCGAAACTTTTAGCCGGAACCGTGACGAATCCGTTCGGAAACGGGTACTTTCAGGGTTCGGCTGACTCGCCTCTCGAGGCGGCCTCTGCTTGTCCTGGGATATATGGGAAGGGGGCTTATCCGGGTTACGCTGGGGAACTGTTGGTGGATTCGAATACGGGTGGTAGCTATAATGCGCAGGGTGCTAATGGGAGGAAGTATCTGCTACCGGCCATGTATGACCCTTCTACTTCTTCATGTGCGACAATCGTGTGAGTGTAGACAATGGAGTGGACACGTGGCTCTTGATGGAGTAGTCTTTTGTACATGTATATATAAAGAATTGGTATAGATTATTGGATTCTTTGTTTACGATTTAATTGGGATCTTTGATGCCTCATCGTTTACCGTCCATTGGCAGTAGAGGATGAAATGGATCGGATACAGTTCGGATCTAGGTAGATCCGGATCTGAATCCGACTTTTAATGGCATGATCTGGATACAGATCCAACTCATGTCCAGGACAAATGATTTGAATTCAAACCATGATTCACGTGGGAATATCCGGATCCGACCCACTTGTGGAATATGGTTCGAATACAAGTCACATCCATTACAATATAATAAACTTTATTAAGGATCCAATTCTCAAACCCAGGATCCGAATTGGATATATTTACACGGATTCGTATCTTTCCTAATCAATAAACAAACGGGTCAGGATCAGGCGACACAAATTTTGACACACAATTTCAGACCAATTTTGGTGTACCCACATGGAAGATAAATCAATGGGTGATTTTTGGTGAGGATGATCTCCTCACCATATCGATCACCCCCACAAAAAATCAGCCCATTCTGAAATTTCTAACCCCATCAAATGTGGGTTTCAAGCTAACGGGTAAAAATACACTGTCCATAATTCTTCAACTTGTAAACCAGGATACGAATATAAGAATGATTGGAATTTTTGTGGGGTGATCTCCTCACCATAGAGACCATTTTCACCAAAAATCATCACATTTTTTAAAAAGGCTACTGCTATAAAGTTTCCAAACGGTCCCTTAATTTTTTTAGAAAGGCTCCTGATATAAAAGTTCCAAACGGGTCCCTTATATTGGGGGTGAAACGGGCCACCCTATGAGATGTCTTGGGCCTAAATTTGTATCGTATCGGATAGAGCCTGGGACTGAGGTCTATTCAAAATTTACCAAAAATCAGGCCCAGTTGCAACCCTACTTATATTAAGAAGGTCAATTATTAACACAGATGTAATCCTGTAGAAAATAAGAAAAACTGCCTAAAAAACTTCACCTTCGAATGGTGAAAATGGATGGTCTAATTTTTTTTTACTTTGCAATCCACTTTTCACAAAGCTACAAATGTCGGAATGGGCTGATTTTTTTGTGTGGTTGATATCCATGTTGAGAAGAATACCCTCCCCAAAAATTGGCTATTGTTCTCATCTGCATGTAGGCCCCACATCCATTAGTCATTCTATTAGTAAGAATAGATAGCATGAGTCATATTCTTACTAATAGAATGACTAATGGATATGGGGCCCACATGCAGATGAGTTAACGGATAATTTTGGTATGAGTATTCTTCTAACCACACGAAATATCAACCCATTCCAACATTTGCAGACTTGTAAAAAGTGGATTAATGCACATTGAAAATTTTTGGACCATCCAAATTTCACCGTTAAATTTAGATCCATATTTGATAGGGTTAGAAGTTTTAAAAATTACTGATTTTTGGTGAGGATGATCTACATGGTGAGGAGATCATCCTCACCAAAAATCAGCTCTTAACTCATCTGCATGTAGGCCCCACGTCCATTAGTAATCTATTAGTAAGAATAGCATGAGTCACTATATCCCAGCCCTATATATATATTTCTTGTCTCTCCGGGGTTTCACCTGTGCAACTTCATTGAAGGGTTGATTGCTAGTAACCTTACGGGGGTATCCCATAAGGATAATATCCGTTGGCACACACTTATCTGAATCTGATGTCCAATTTTTTAGGATAATATCAGATTATTCAAATATGGATTCGAATATCCATTGACACCCATAAGTTCATTTCCTTTCAGGGATACGCTTATCTAAGAGCCCGCCAATAAGTACGGATGTAAATCGAGCCAGCCTGGGCCTAAAACTTTGGGCTTTTTTTGGGCTGTTCGTCCCAGATGCTGCTGAAGTGGCTTGAGCTTGAATTTGAGGCCTAATACATAAAAGGGATGGGCTTGGGCTTGGGCTTGGGCTTCAGCTTTAATAAAATCTTAGGCCCAGCTTAATTATCTAATCTTAGTGCTTACTTTCGGCCCATGAGGAGCTTGAGGCTAACTCCAGCGTTTTAGGTGGGACTCTGCCTGCCCTCGGCCAAGCCCAAGTCTGACCGATGTGCACCCCTACCTAAATGTTTATGTATGTAAAAAAACACAGATAAGGTAACGCTTCCTCGTTTGTACCATAGAGTTGGTGCTATTAGAATATAAACCACACGTTTAACCCTACAAACACCAATCGGGACTGTTCAATAGTAGATCAAATCTTGGAACTTGGATAGGCCATGTAAACATTTCACAACCTTCGAATTTGAATTCCTAATCAGATGGTTCGGATCACCCAATCACGATGTTTTGTGGGTTGTAGTTCCCCTATGAGGTGTACTTCATAATGGAAAGCCTGGATTGATGCGTGCTGTATTACCCCAACCCAACTCACCTATTTCTTACTAACGTACACTTGGATGCAGTCGATGAGAAGGACTCTCGTGACCAGTGACGGAGTCAGGGCCCTCAACTTTGAATGTTTGCACATCCCTATTCAGGCTGGTTTTTGGCCTATGGGTCCATCTAGGGATGGACCAAACATCCATACAGTCAGTGGTCTCTAAGAGTGTGCCATGTGGCCCTTACTATGGTCTGTTGATTGTCATCAACGTTGATGACCGATGTCCATCATCAAAGATTTACTCAAAAAATTTGACTCACAAATGCCGGAGAATAATTAAAAAGTTGATGCGATGTTCCCCCTTCTATAGAAGTTGTAATTACATTGACATACGCACAGCTCTTATATAGAGCATTACATGAGTCTAACTTAGGAAAGAAATCCTAATAAAATATAATATAATCTTAATGAGATCAAATCTAATCCTAAGATATTATCCCAATCTTGTGATGAGATACACCATATTATAGGGCTTTTTTTGCTTTACCCCCTTACTTTATTGATGCAATTTGCATCGCACCCTATGTTTTCAAAATATTTGCGTCTCACCCTTTGACCATGGTCAACGTCGTTGACCATAGACGGTCTCCGGATGGATATCCTAATATTTTTTAAATGACTATAATGACCTTGGGTGAGACGCAAATATTTTAGTAATACAATGAGAAGTGCCAATCTTTCATCTCAAAGCATTATTGAAGATCACGCGCTTAAGATTTAAAATATTGAGAGTAGCGGCACAATGATGAGAATATCGTCAACATACAATTGTACCAATCAGTCCATGATTAGTAATACAATGTAATTAGCAGATGATTATTTGAAGCGGTTTGATCAGGTAATTAAGGTCATTTTCTGAAGGCTAAACGTGCACCTTAACTTCAAATGGTAATATTTTTTCACTCATAGCTCAAAATCACTATTATTGCATTTGCACATAATCTTACTGATGAGATCTTCATGCTTAATTGTTGAACGCCATTTTTGGACTAAATAAGAGTAAAAAAAAAATGTTATAAACTTCAGTTTGAAAGTTATTTTTACTATTTGTAGCAAATTTTCTATTTCTTATATTAGAATGTCTTTCAGGTTTTGATTTGTTTTAGAAGATCTATGTTAGCAATTTTAATGTTAGTAAAAGAATTTTAGTCGAAAATGAGAACTTTTAACTTTTACTAATTCTTCTATCTATATAACAAAACATAGCGGTTTTCTCCCCCTCTTATAGGCTTCGTATATCTAAGGGCCCATATCAACCCTTAGATAAAATAAAATTTAGATGGGGGAGTGCCGACGGCACATGCCACCCACTATACATTTATATAACAAAACAGAGAAGTCACTTATCCCCCCTCTTATCAGCTTCACAGAGGATGACCGAGATCTTATCACCCCAAATGGATGGTGGATCTAAGCTACTCACACCTGATTTTGGCAAACGCTTTGTCAAAGAGTGCCGTGGGCACGGGCTAACTACTAGTTTTGAATAAGTTGAGGTTTTTAGTCTATATAGAAGGGTTGTAATTGAGACTTGAATTATTGATTGATTGATTTCAAATTGAATTGAGAACAGATTTCTTTATTTTCTCATAGTTTTTTGGTGTCTTCTTTGTGAATTAAACCAAAATATATTAAATGTTATGATTCACGTTTGTAGCCAGATTCATCGAAGCCCTACTTCTCTCTTCTTTATAATCTAGGTTGCGTTTGGAATGCATCCAACATCTATTAGTGTTTATCTATATTATTAGAGTACTCAAAACCAATGTTGACGTCCGCACGGGTTCTATTAAATGCTACTCTACTTTAAAGCCAAAACCTTGTCTCATTAGATGCCTCTCTATTTAAAAGCTAAAACCTGGATTGGGGTACGTCAAGACCTTGCCTCATTAAATTGCTCTTTATTTTAAAGCCAAAACCTGGGTTGGGTATGCCTGGCGATGAGGGACCATAGTATAAGCCACATGGCGCATTCTTAGAGATCACTGACTGTATGGGTGTTTGTCCCATCCCTATGTGGACCTACACCAAATATCAGCCTGACAAGTGATTTTAAACCTTTGGGATCTGAGTACCCCAAATAATGCTCGAAATCTACGGTTAAAAATCAACCCATGAAAATGACTCGAATCAAATCCTTAAACATCACTAACCAGGCTATTTTTGCATGTAGGCCCACCTAGGGACGGGCTAAACATCGATATGGTCATTGATCTCAAAGAGTGTGGCACGTGTAAGGTGCACATGTTTCCCTTGTCCTGTGCCTCTCTTTAAAACCCATTTTCTGAAGAAGTAAGTGGACAAAAGATTGTTGAATAATTACCTAAGGGCTCGGATCAGAGGTTGAGCTTCCCAACTTACCACCTTTTGTGATCGAGCATGTTCTCGTCTATAAATCAACGACCCGAGTAACCAGATCAACTAATCAGGATGATTTTTGCTGTGTAGAGCTTCCCAAACATATAGTGCACATGTAAGACAGCACGTGACTCTTCGGTGGAGCACGGGTAAGACAACATGTGACTCTTGGGTCCCGGCGGAGCACGGGTATTTCAATTATTTTTCAACACATCCCCTGCAAAGCTATGTTTGTGCCAACATCGTTGGAATCTTGCTAATTTAGCATAAAAGTGTTAGTGACTAAAAGAACTGGAGAGGGTCCAGCTCCTCCGAAGCTGTACTAACTCTATAGTAGGTATCAAGGATGGAAACTTTCCTAGCCCACCAAGGATAAGAATAGAAGGTCTCTTAATCCTAATGCATCATGAGAATAGAAATCTTCTTTCACTTGAAAACAAGAATAAAAACTTCCTTGGACTCCAAACCAATGAATAACGAGATTCCATTGGAGTCACTATCCTTCTAAAGAAAGGTATGATCAATCAAATCTCAATTTATTCATTCCCTAATCATCAATTTCTAATAATTGCAAACCACTTCTTCTCGTTATCTTACTTGAGCATTGGAGTGTATTTTTTAGGTTTTCCCCATCCGACCTCCAGCCAACAGAAGAGTCGAGATCTAGTTATGACCAAAGCTCGAGGATTGTGCGGTGAAGAAAAAGTCTTCCTACATCTTTTGGTGCTGTCTGTGGAAACATCAATCACTTATTATACATCATGGTCCAGACTAGGAGAGAACGTGTAGATACCTCTACTACATGTGATTGGTGCTGAAGGTATCAAAGAACTAAAAGGAGAGCTAGTAGCTTGAACGATAAGAGGGGTAAACATTGTATTATGAAAATTTTAACTTAAAATTTTGAATTCGACGTGTTCTTAAAGTAAGTCTTTTTTTTTTTTAAATAAAATTTATCTAAAAAGTTAGAAGCCAATTTTTTTTGCTAGTATTTGTAATCAATTTTTAACTACTCAAAAACTATGTTTTAAAACTCGTCGAGTTGACTCAACATACAAACTCAAATTTGCAAGCTTACCGAGTTGGCTCGGAAACTCGGTCAAGTTGACTCAAAACTTGGCTGAGTCAACCGTTTAAATGCCAACTCGACTCAAACCTCAATGTTTTTTTTGGAATTTCTAAATGTTTTTTATGTATTTTTTTTTATATGTTATGATTTGTTGAATTTTTTTAATAAATTTTATTTTTTTAGATAGTTAATAATTAATTTAATGACGTGCCAAGTCAGCAAGGTGACTCGACCCAATTCCAAGTTCCGAGTTTTAAAGCATTGCTCGGGAGACACGTGGCATACTCTTAGAGGACTCTGACCGTATGGATGTTTTTCAAATCCTTAGGTAGACCTACAAACGAAAAATCAGCATGATTAGTGATTTCAAGCCTTTGGATCTTTGTACCTCAAATAATGATCAATATTGCTAAAACTCCCACGGTTACAATCAACCCATGAAAATAATTCCAATCCAACACGTAGATATCACTAATCGGGCTGATTTTTGGTTTGTAGGTCCATCTATGGATTGGCCAAACATCCATACGGTCAGAGTCCACTAAGAGTATGCCACGTGGCTCATATTGCGCCCTGTCATCAAAGTTTTACTCATTGCTCAGAAGTTGAAAAGTGACAAATCCAAGCTACATTTCTACTTCTTGACTGTCTAAGTCTTCCAATGCGATTAGCTTTTGGCTTTGAGCCCTTTTTTCCACCTATGGACCTAGTCAAGAAGTTCACTATGAGAATGCATATATCCAACGACTAAGAACCGCCTTCATAAAGTAGTAGGCCGAGCATTATTGGGCCTGGATGCCATTGCAAATCTGGAGTCCGGTTTCTATAAAACCCTTTGCAAGAATGCATGGTACCCCTCCCAAAATGCCACGTGGTACACTTTTTTGGTTGACTCAATGAATGTTTGGCCCACTCCTCGGTGGACCAACACACCAAAAATCAGAGATCGATGAGTGTTAGCCGTTGATTTGAGCTTTTTTTTGGTCATGGGCTTGGAACTCATTCATAGGCCTGTTCATGATGCCCATGACGAAAAAAACTCAAATCCAATGGCTAGAAATCATCTGATTTTTGGTGTGTAGGTCCACCAAGGGCTTGGCAACATCCATGGGTCTGTGGGGCCAAAAGAGTGTGGGAGAGGTCCCAGACCTACAGAATCGGTAATATTCGGAATGAGCAACACGCAGGCCAGGTATAAAGGGCCAACACCAAAGGTTTCCTCGCCAGTAATTGAGTTAGTTTGTGGAGGAAGGCTGGGTAATGAACCCTCCGTAAATCCCAAGAGGATAAGGTGAGGTAAAGGAATCGAAATATCAAATCGAGGGACACTGCAGCCCCCAAGTAAAACAGAAGAATACCATTGTGGGCCCACGCATTTACAACTCTTATACATTATAAATTCCAAGTAAAATAAATGCCATGATACAGCATTAATGTGTCCTGTTCTCTAAAGAATCTCAGGGCTCCTGTTCAAGAAATTAAAAAAAAAAAAAAAAAAAAAGGATCCATTATGAAGAATAATTGATGATTTCATGTTAGAAATCTATGGTTCTCTGAAAACCCATCTTGATTCCAATCTCACTCTCCATTAAATCTTCTTCTAAGGATTAAAAAGATGATCCCCACATCGGCATTTCCATCCCAACGGCTTGTAATTCGAGTACTTCTTACCTGCCATCGACGGCAATGACTCGTTCTCCTCCTTCTTACCCGATCCAGGTTGACTCGGTATAGTGGGCACTTGCACAGCCATGCATGGGTGACACTCGTTGCACCGATTATGACAACTCGGTGGTGTCGAACCCAACCTTGTCTTTTCTTCTATTACCACCCCCTACACAGTAAACCCATCTCTATTAAACAAACATAACCCACCAAAAACCATGAGAGGCAAACAAGATATACCTGATGAGCAGCAGACGAAGCTCGTTGTTGATCGACAGAAGAAGCCGAGAAGAAAAGAAGATGGAGAACAGTAACAACTACTGTAGTCGTGTAGAGAAGTTCTAGGTTGAGTAAACTCATGGTCATGGAACCATCTCATCTCACCATGAGAATTAAAACCAAGAAACAACGAAGACGATATGAAGGAAAAAGGAACTCAAAGTCCAGTTTTTGTTGTTGTTGAAGACTTGAAGTTTGGTGGAGGGTTTATTTAATACTGTTGATGAGTTATTGCAGGGTGTAGGGTAGCATAAATTGATGTGGTCGAAGAGGGTCAGTGAAAATCACAAGACATGGGAGGAAAAGAAATGGGGGGTGAATCGAACCAACATCAGAAAAAAAAAAAGAAAAAAAAGAAAAGCAGAACCAGTTTCTTTCTCTGGGTGTAGTAGCTGTGAAGAAAGGGAAAGGGGTGCTTGTGGGGCTTGAAAAAAAAAAATAAAGAGACCCCAGTTGTTGAAATTTCATTAATGAGCGAATCGCTTTTGTTTCAGAATATAGGTGGTCCGTTTGACTGTGATTGATTGAATGAATCAGAAAAAAAATAGATGAGAGAGAGAGAGGGTTTTGTTTTACTGCTTTTAACTGTACAAAAGCCTGCCTGGTAAGTTCTAAGAAGAAATCATGTATGGGGGTTGTGAATCTTTTGATTTCTTTCTTCACTGTTATTTTCATTTTCTGCGTTTCCTGATTTGTTGTTCTGCGTAAAGAACGCAATTAGTCAAACAGCACAGATGACAGAAAGATTGCAGAGGCCCTCAGAGAGAGAGAGAGAGCAGTGGCAGTGAGGTACATAACGTTAAGCCTTTTCTCAGCGAATAAGAGAGAGAGGGACTGAGCGAGTGGAGTAAAACTTGTGTCACAAGATGTTGTGACGGAAGCCGGTCACAGCACTCAATACGAGCCACGTGGCACACGATCAGAGGGCGCTGACCGTATGGATGTTTGGCCAGTCCCCTCAGTGAACCTACAAACCAAAAATCAACCTGATTAGTGATTTACAACCTTTGGAGTTTTGCACCTCAATAACGCTCAATAATGCTCAGATTCCTACCGTTAAAATCAACCCATGAAAATAACTTCAATGGAATCCGTTAGAAATCACTAATCAATCTGATTTTTTGTGTACCGCTCCAACGAGGGACTGGCCAAACATCCATACGGTCATCGTCCTCTAATAGTATGCCACGTGGCTCGTATTGAATGCTGTGACCGGCTTCCTTCACAACTTCCTGTGACACAAGTTTTACTCGAGCGAGAGCAAGTCGAGCAACAGAGCAAAGCGAGAGATGTATCTTTTCTGTGTTTTCTTTTGGGGAAATTTTATTTGCACCCCATAAAATTTGAAAAGTAAACAATATGAGCCACGTGGCATACTTTTAGAGAACGCTGACCGTATGGATGTTTGGCAAATCCCAACCGGGTCTATAAATCCAAAAAATTAGCCTGATCAGTGATTTCTAAGCGTTGGATCGTGGAGTCATTTTCATGGGTTTATTTTAACCGTAGGAATTTGAGCATTGTTGACCTTTATTGTGGTACAAGGATCCAAAGGTTTGAAATCCCCAATAAAGCCGATTTTTGGTTTCTAGGCCCATCTAGGGATTGGCCAAACATCCATACGATCAGCATCGTCTATAAGCGTGCCACGTGGCTCATATATGGGCAGTCAGGGTGCTTTCAAAGAGAGAGAGAGGGGGAGTGGTTCTTTTGGAGTAAAACTTGTGTCACAAGATGTTGTGACTGAACACGGTCACAGCACTCAATATGAGCCACGTGGTATACTATTATAGGACGATGACTGTATGGATGTTTGGGCAGTCCCTCGGTGGACTGGTACGCAAAAAATCAGCTTGATTAGTGATTTCTAACTGATTCTATTGAAGTTATTTTCACGGGTTGATTTTAACGGTAGGAATTTGAGCATTATTGAGCGTTTTTTGGGTGCAAAAATCCAAAGGTTTTAAATCACTAATCAGGCTGATTTTTGGCTTGTAGGTCCACCGAGGGACTGGTCAAACATCCATACGGTCAAAGACCTATGATCGTGTGCCACATGTCTCGTTTTGAGTGCTGTGACCGTGTTCCGTCACAACATCTTGTGACACAAGTTTTACTCGTTCTTTTGATTTTTTACTTGTACGACGGGTTCCATAACCGAGGCGTTTCCGTTAAAAAGGGCTTTAAAAAACTTTGAGAATACGACTGTGGGCTCCGTTAAAACTCGCATTAAAGACTAGTAGAACTAGTTTTTGGTGCAAGTGGGTCTCACATGTAAGAACAAGCTTCATGTGGTGAGGCCATACGATTTGAGAATAGTGACGTTACAACATTTATGATGTCGACATTTTCATATATCAACAGCTAAAATTTAATGTCATATTATATTAACTTATGACCGGGTCTACGACATCAATGGCTGCCAATGTAACATTGAATTGCTCATTTTTATGCTATTCTCTTGTCTAGTGCCTACTCAGCTCGCACACCTTAGGTTCTGTGCTGATAACGTTCTGGTTCTACTCACGTGGCCTAATGAAATGGGTCCCACAAAAGAGATTTCCAATGTCCAAACTGACCTGAATTGTCGCATTCTTTTGCACAGTCAGGACAAAAGCTGTCAAATATGAAAAGTCTACAGATTGGATGCTTGTGATCGTCTGATAAAGTTCATTTCCAGCGTTGGAGATCTCACAGAGGGGGACCATCACAGAGTACACATGTTCGAGAGTAGCAAAGTTGCTGACCGACCACAATATGACTCAACGTGGCACACTCTCAGAGGACGACCCATATGGATGTTTGTAAAACTTCCCTGACCATCGACGGCTAGTGAAGCTACTGACCGCCCACAATATGAGCCACATGACACACTTTTAGAGGAAGTTGACCGTATGGATGTTTGGCCAATCCCTAGGTGGACCTACAAACCAAAAAAATCAACCTGATTAGTGATTTCAAACCTTTGGATCTTTGTACCCGGCATAATGGTCAATAATGCTCAAATCTCCCAGGTTAAAATCAACCAATGAAAATGACTCCAATCCAAAACTTAGAATCACTAATCATATTGATTTTTGGTTTGTAGGTCCACCTAGGGAATGACCAAATATCCATACTATCAGTGTTCTCTGATGCGACCCATCTCTACGAGTAAAATTTTAATGACAACAGGCTAAGCTATTGACTGCCATTGAATTCTCAGCACCTAGGTGAGTGTTTTTAAGATTTCTTTTTACATTTTTTATTACAAAAACAAACATCACCTGGGTATGTGGCAAAAATGATGTAGAACAGGTAACAGAGGAGTTCACGGAGTGTTTGTACCGTGCAAAGTTAAAACGATACTAAAAAGGACGTAACATACATTAATGCTAAAGATACACTAAATATGACGTAATAGGCATTAATGAAATTATTTGTAGTGTCGAAATTTTGCGTGGTCAGACAAATATAAAAAGAAACGATGAGATATTTAATATTCACGTCTAATTTTGACCAAAGTCCATCGTTTAGTGGCCAAAACAATAATTCGACTATTTTGTATAGTTTTATTTTTGTAATAATTTAAGTCGTAGAAATCAAAATCACTCTCTGTTGATTTTAATATGTTTTTAAGACCTACTATTATCTATTTCTAATATTAGTAGGAATTAATATTTTTTTATTATTTTTGTTTCTATTTTAACAGTTGTAGACTTTTAGTAAATTTCTATTTCTTTAATGATTTACCTTGTGATGAGATTGTAGTTGGACGAGAGAATCAATTAAGTTTATTATTTAAATATTTTATAATATTTTTCCTTGTGGATTCAAGATTTTTTTTCGGTTGAAACCATTCTTCTTCTTAGTTCACTTTCGTGATTAACTTCACGCTTCTCGAAAACTAACTTAGGTATATGTCGAGAATTCTATGGTAGTCAGCGGCTTCACTCTTGAAACACAAAGTTGCTGAGTAACTATAATATGAGCCATGTAGCACACTCTTAGAGCATGTCGATTGTATGGATGTTTGATAAATTCCTAAGTGGACCTACAAACCAAAATTCAGGCTGATTCGTGATTTCAAACATTTAAACCTTTGAATATTTGTACCCAAAATAATGACCAATAATGCTCAAATTCCACTCTTAGAACATGTTGACTTTTTGATCCATGGCGGCACATATAGTTAAGTGCCACCTCTCCTGACCCTTAACTGGAGTTGCTTTTAAGGGCCACCTTAACATAACGCCATGGATTAGGACAGGTGGCACCTAACTATAAGTGCCAGAATGCCAGGGATAAAAATGTGCGAGGATCAAAAATTTTCTTTGGTCAAACATCCATGGAGTGAAACTTACATGATAGGCCACAGTCACATAAGTTGTCACAATATGAGCTACGTGGCACATTTTCAGAGGACGCTGACCGAATGGATGCATGGCCAATCCCTAGGTGGACCTACAAACCAAAAATCAGCCTGATTAGTAATTTAAAATTTTCAATCTTGTACTGCAAATAAGCTCAAATTCCTACTGTTAAAATCAAATCATGAAAATGACTCCAACCCACCAATTAGAAATCAATATTCAGGTTGATTTTGGTTTGTAGGTCCACCTAGGGATTGGTAAAACATTCATACAGTCAGTGTTTTCTAAAATTGTGCCACGTGGCTCATATCGTGACCGCTAGGCATGGCAATTTTACTCACATATATCCATGCGGTCAGAAATTTAAGAGGCCCAGATACCCTCGGGTTTAGAAGAAGAAGAGAAGAAAAAAATGGGTCAGAAATCTATAAGAATGTGCCAAGTGTCTCATATGGTCAGCAAAGTTCTACTCCTCTGGCGTTAAAAAGAGGGGGGGGGGGGGGGGGGGGGGGGCAACCCACGTAGAAGATGAATCAATGCTGATTCTAAACCAGTCTATGAATATCAGAATGATTTGAACAAAAATCAGCCATTGATTCACCTTCTACGTGGGTACGCCAAAATGGTGTCCAAGAGCCCGACCCTTAAGAAAGTGTACCTTATTTTACCTTCCAATCAATCAATGGTCCAGGAAAGAGTGTATTCATCAAATGTCCTACGTAGGAACCCATTGATTAGATTGTCCACACATCTGCATGTACTTCACGTGGTGGTCAAAAGAACAGGTATGACTTCTAGTACTGCACCGTAGTCCGAGTCTACAGTATGTAATAACATGATATTCCTGATTAATAACATATTTTTGTTCCTGTACTAATCAATCTCCTTTAAAGGGTGATGAAATGACGATAATAGGCTTGGAGACTGAAAAGAAAAAGAGAGCTCATATTTGCACACCCTATTTCTTATACCGGTGGACTCCTAGTCGGGGCACACCCCAAAAACAGAGATCTCTCTCTAAAACCTGGCTGACCAGTGACCATCACTGACCGCCCACAAAAGAAGCCATGTAGCATACTTTTAGAGGGCACTGACCGTATGGATGTTTGGCCAATCCCTAGGTGGACCTACAAACAAAAAATCAGCCTGATCAGTGATTTCAAACCTTTCGATCTTGTACCCCAAATAATGATTGATAATGCTCAAATACCCACGGTTAAATCAACCCATGAAAATGGCTCCAATCCAACGCTTGGAAATCACTAATCAAGTTGATTTTTGGTTTGTAGGTCCACCTAGAGATTGGCCAAACATCTATATGCTCAGTGTCGTCTAAAAATGTGCTACGTGGCTTATTTTGTGGGTGGTCACTACTCAGTAGCGGTCAACGGTCATCCAAGTTTTAGAGAGAGATCTCTCTTTTTGGGGTGTGCCCCGACTAGGAGTCCACCGAGATAGGTAATGGGGTGTGCAAATATGGGCTTCCAAAGAAAAATAACCTTGACAGAAGCGTATAAACAAAAATGAGCACACGGCAATGATTGAGCAGGCTGAATTGCGTTGCGTTCCCTGGCATGTGTGCGGCACTCTGTCCATTTCCGAAATACTGCTTTGGCATTCTATTGATTCAAGAATCGCAAGAACATCGTCCCCACAAACACAAAAATTTTCATGCATTTTCCATTCTTGGATCCATCCAATCCATTCTCTCACTTAGATCCTTGACAGTAACCGTGGCAGTAGAAATAGAACAGCTCTGAGACTAGATATAGGATCCTGAGATTCGAAGGTTAGAGGTCCGTTTCTAGGGGTATTCGTCTTCTAATTTATCAGAAATTATTTCGTATTATTTATGTTAGCAACACCCCCTTGAAATTTAAAAGTAACATGTAGTACCCCCTTATACTTTCAAACTTTAAGATCACCCCCTTTGACCTAGTTTAACGGTGGTTGACTTATGTTAAAACTGACTTGAATTACACACGTACGGTTAGCATTGTACTTGCAATATATGATGATCCTTTCATGGGGTGCATTAACAAGCACATGATGATAGTCAAATGATGATTAAACTGAGTCTATGGGGTAATCCTAAAGTCTGAAAATATAAGGGGGTATTACAACATGATAAGTACAGCTATATATCTTCCAATGTCTCCCCTTAAGACTGTTAGTCAACCTTAACAACTCTTCAACAATTCCAACAAATATCTTCTAAATAAATTTATCTAAGATACATTGTACAAAAAAAAGTAACCTTTCTAGACTCTGCATCTGTTTGGATATGCTTAGAATGAGTTAAAAGTCAGCTTATAGCTTATAAAAAGTTATTTAATGAATTTTAAGTCATTTTTTTTGTATTAAGCGGAAACCGTTGAAATTTGGCTCATTGCTCATAACATATGCGGCCGGGAAGTAGTTTTAGAACTTAAATAAAATTTTATAAATACTAAAAATGCCTTGCTATTCCTTCAATACAAATTCTAAACGACCACAAAAATCTTTGAACAAACTTTTTAAATGACAAACATATTTCTAATCATTTTATAACTTTTTAAATGCTCAATTCATCCTTTCTTTCTTAAACCCAATGCTTTAAACTATAAACTATAAACCCGGGTTACAGAACCCTAGCCAAAGAGGGGACAAAGAAGATAATTAACACAGATGCCATGTAGAACCCATGTTAGGTTCGTAACATGTTAGGTCCATACGGTCAGCGTCCACTAAGAGTGTGCCACGTGACCTATGATTTTCATTGTGATAGAAGAATTTGTGAGAACGCTGTTATAGAAGTTTTACTCGTTGTCAAAAAAAGATTGTGTATGGATCTCAACTTTTTTTCTTTTTTGAGATGCATTTATTGAGCAAATAGGGTGACCTATGTATGAAAGGAGGAAGCTTAGACTTCAAAGGGAGTTGAAACCCTAATGGAAAAGTCAGTTGAGATGAACAAGAAAAACCCAGGGAGATCGGATAAGAAAAAAATCCGACCCTATTTTGAGTCTTCGGGTCAATCCGATCCATTGGCAGACCAAGCCCAACTCACATGGAAAACTAGTAACCGTCATTACGACGGCTTTAACGGTCCATACCGGCCACTCTACTATCATATATAAACGGCGGTTAAATTAGACAGAGTTTACCAGCCACACGAACGAACTCGCCAGATTTCCCGTCCAGAGTCCCAACTTCCAAAGCTCAAGTCCTCCCATCCAAACCAAACCAAACTAGCTCCATTGATTAGATAGATAAACAGATAGATGGCATCGTCGTCGACTCTGATGCTCTCTCAACTCCTCCTCTCTCCCATTCCCTCCTCCAATTCCCATTCTCGCCGCCTCAAATCTCCCTTCCTTCCCGATTTCGCTCCCTCTTCCACCTCTACCTCTGCCCTAACTTCCTCCAATTCTTTCTCGCATTCGCAGAAACTCCGTTCCGTTACGATTCATAGAAGAAGATCGTCTAAGAAACCCTTCTCCGTATCAGCTTCTTCTGCTCTTCAGGCTCTCATCTTCGACTGCGATGGCGTCATTCTCGAGTCCGAGCACTTACACAGACAAGCTTACAACGATGCTTTTGCCCATTTCAATGTCCGGTGTCCATCTTCCGCTTCGGAATGCCTCCATTGGGGCTCCGAGTTTTACGACGAGCTCCAGAATCGGATCGGTGGAGGAAAACCTAAGATGAGATGGTTTGTTCTTTCTTTTATTGGAGATTGCTTGTTCTGTTTCGGTTGCAGCCTGGTTGATAAGTGGTGGTAAATGCTGATTATTAGGTATTTTAAGGAGCACGGATGGCCATCTTCTTCGATCTTTGAATCCCCTCCCAAAGAAGACACCGATAGAGCGAAGCTGATCGACACGCTTCAGGTTAGTCTGTTGATTTATATCTTGATGAATCTCAGGCTTTGATTTTGGTATCCATCCAAATTAAAATTTGCTCTGTAATGATCCACTTAACAACTCTTCCATTGTAACTACTTGAATTGAACAGTGTTCTTGATTTGCATCCATTCGATATGCTTTTATTGCTTTTGTAGGATTGGAAAACGGAAAGGTACAAAGAAATAATCAAATCTGGAACTGTAAGGAGAACGTTATCTGTTCAGCCAATTTTGGTCAATTGTAATTATGTTACTAATTGTGATAATCTAGTCGTTGTAAAGAACGCCGACTGATATTGTTGTGATCAGGTGGAGCCTAGACCTGGAGTTTTGAGATTGATGGATGAGACCAAGGCTGCAGTAAGATAATTAGATACCTTAAAATACAGCTTACTCTATCTTGGTACATGAATCTCTCTCATTTTATCTTTTTCTCTGCTAATTGGATGCTAGGAATATATATTTCATCGGCTGCAATCCCTTTTCTAAGACAATGAAATGAGTTAATTTAATGTTCAATGGCCTACAAGCATCAATTTATAATTGTTTCTTTTCATTTCTGTTTTGTAGGGAATAAAACTAGCTGTTTGCTCTGCAGCAACTAAAAGTTCAGTTATACTCTGCCTTGAAAATCTTATAGGAATGGTGTGTCCTTCTTTCTCCACCGTTTGATTCCAATAGTCAGAAGTATTTGTACTTTGTCTGTGATGTGGTTTTGTTTGTTAATTGCTTTTGTGCTCGTTGTAGGAGCGCTTCCAAGGTCTTGATTGCTTCCTTGCAGGTAGGTTGCCCCATCAGACTCTTGAAATCTGATATCTTGATATTTTGTCTGGCTTCTTTCGAAAGAAATGCTGCTTGTTGATTATGCTGGGATTCTTGGTATCTGAGCTTATGGGTTAGTGGCTTATATAAGGCAAAGGATGAGTTAGCAACATTCTTCCTATAATGTTGACTTGGTTTGAGTAGATCGATCTAGTTTTTTTAGCACGATCAGTTCAATCTAGTTACAAGTCAATTCAGTGAGCTTTCCTACCATAAAAGGCAAGTGTCATTCGCTTGTCCGCTTGTTAAGTTGATCAATTTTGGTTGCCTTATTAGACAAGCAAAATTATGACTCCTGGATAATTTTACTGATCCCTCTCTGCATCCTGTTGGAGATGGGTGATCATTATCAGCATTTGTTAGTGTTGCTCACTTTTTTTTTGTTGTTGGATGGTTTCAAAGAAGTAAACCATCCATCTACTGGCAGTATCAGAAATGATTAGGTGGAGGAACTTTGTGAACACCATCAGGCCAATGATTTTTTTACATAATAAATTACTTTTCCTTAATGGTATATGATTCTAAACCCAGGTTGTATTCAGAAAGGTATAGGAATATCAAAGTGGGTTGTACAAGATATGTTTGAGAATTTATACAAAGTGGAGAAGTAGACTAATACTAGACTAATGAGAAGGGAGCGTTCACCTTTACAGTCAATGCTGCTCACCCAATTTTGTTTGATGGTCACAAACATCCATCTCATGAGATTGCATATGATTATCTGAGAATCTGAGATACTTTGGGAACACCATAAAGCCAATCTTGTCATGACCAGAAATGAAACTAAGCAGTTGTCCCTGAAGGATTATTAGCACTTTAAGTTGCTGAAAGCCACTTCCTACTCTAAGATCCAAGATGAGCTAAAAGAAGGAACATGCAAAGAAACAACAACATTAATGACCAGTGTGGGCTAGTTGTCTCAATTTTTATATTTTTATTCTTCCTGCAGTGCACTTGGAATTCTCCCCCTAAAAGCCAATTTTTAATACATTAATGACTAGTGTGGGCTAGTTGTCTCAATTTTTATATTTTTATTCTTCCTGCAGTGCACTTGGAATTCTCCCTCTAAAAGCCAATTTTTAATAGAAGATCAATTGTACCTGATCTAAGAGGTTAATGATTTTGAGAGATATTGTGGTGTAAGGGCCAACTCGACCATTGGGCAGTTGAGAGTCTTGAGACAACTACCTAAGGCCCCCACATCACTTAAGGCCCCCAAATTCCAGTTTTCTATTTTCTAGCCCACTTTTTCTCTCAAACCTTAAATAATACAAAAAGAAGAAACACGTCAGCCAGAGGCCCCCAAATTGTAGGTTTCTACTTTTAGCCTTTTTTCTCTTATTCTTAAAGTATGCCTTGAGTTGCAACAATTTTCGTTTTTTCCCCTTCACTTTCACACCCTCTCTCCGAAATTCTTTAAAAGTTACTAAAAGCATTAATGTAATTTAGTTGGCTACTTATGGGTAAAATTGTCTTTTAATTTTTTAAGGCTTGTTTAGAGAAGAGAGAAACATGGAGTGCTTCATAGTCTTCTGTCTCCTTAATAAATGAACAACACTTTTCTAGTGAAGTATTTTTTTTCTTTAAAAATCTTTAGAAATTAATAACTTTCAATTCCTAAGTTCATTCACAATGAGAATGGATCCATTTGAAAGCTCTCGCTGAGATATTTTTACGATATTCAATAGTAATTATTTTTATTAAAAAATAATACTGATATTTATATTAATTTAAAATTTTCCTATAAGATCCTTATAAAATAGATTTTTTATGCTTAATAATGAGGTACAAGAAAGTAATAAGGTTGTTTTAAGTTGCGTACTTACCCTAACTAAAAAAAAAGAAATACATTTACCATTTTTAAAACGCAATTTTTATTTAAACATCATGTGCATCGTGCACAGTGCACTACGCTAGGGGGCTGTTGGCTGACATATTTTTTTTTGGGTTTTAGATGTGTTTTTTTCCTGGGTATTATTGAGATTTGAGATAAAAATAACTAATTGTTTTACTTAATTTTAATTTATATTAATATTTTAAATAAAATAGGCCTCAATTAAGGTTTTCGCCTTAGGCCTCAACTTGTATTGAGATGGCCCTGTGCGGTATAGAAGACTTCCATTGGTATTGTGTATTTTTAAGAAATAATGAAATATGTTTAATGTGATACAACCATCTTATGTTTTTCGAGAGGTGGCCTATAAGTGTTGTTGGACACTGAACACCGAAATGCACCTAAAGCAACATGTGTATGGCTATGCAGCAACTTTATTGGCATGTAGGGAAATTGTGATATTCTTATGATTCACACAATCTTCTTCTATGTTTGCAGGTGATGATGTGAAGGAAAAGAAGCCCGATCCATCAATTTATTTAACAGCTGCCAAGGTAATTGATACTAAAATGTATTAGTAATGTTTTCTGCTTGTATGAAGATGGTTTTTCTTTTCTATATTTACTTTATACTTATTGTGACGAGTTGTAAATCTAATATCGTGCAGAGGTTGGGTGTGCTAGGAAAAAATTGTTTGGTGGTGGAGGATAGCGTCATTGGGCTAAAGGTAGATCTTGTCCATCACATCGATTAGCTGACATTAGGTAGTTGAGGCCAAGATTTAAAGTCATGAAAAATATTGAGCTGTATTGTACTTTTCGTCTTGGTTTCATGGGTTACCAATTTGCTGATGCAACTTGATCTTGTTGTAATGTTGTAGCTAATTCCATTTAACTGTGACAAAGACTCAACCGAGTTGGTACAAACTGCCAAGATCGACACATTGAAACTGAGTTCTTACTTCTTAACCTTGGTTTAGACTGAGCAAAGTTTATTTCTTTCACAGGCTGCAACAACAGCGGGAATGTCATGTCTGGTAACATATACATCTTCAACTGCTAGCCAGGTGAGCTCTAGCTTCTGTAACAATTTTCAGGGAACACAAGAAAATCATATTAAAATTTTCTTCACAGCTGGGAGCCTGAATTTGCATTATGAGGTGACCTGAGGTATAATTTGAATGTATATAGGATTTCAAAGATGCAATCGCAATCTACCCTGACTTGAGTAATGTAAGGTAGGTAACCATTTCATTTATATATGGTGATGTCAGAATTTATTGATACTTTTTTTTATAGGTAAAAGCTTTTAGTGATACGTTTGACAAATATGCTTATATATGTAAATATTGATTCTAATGTTCTTGCAGGTTTGAAGACCTAGAATTGTTGCTTCAAAATGTTGTCGTTGCTAAGTAGATCAATTTATCTTATCCTCCAAAATTGGTATTTGTGTCCAACTTCTTGTTTGGGCTATAACAAAGTTTGTTTGGGTGCTCATTCTTTGTACTTGACCCAAGGTATCATATTTCCTGTCTCTTCTGTTTATTATTTCAGATCAACCAAACTGAACGGTTCCAAGTATTTGTACTTATCGATAACCCATTGTGAAGATATAAGAAATATTCCTTGGCTGACTGCTTTAGGTAAGTTTGTGCAATGGGTGGACATTAAACTCATGTAAAATATTTTGTAACATAAGTAAAATCTTGCTGGTTATTACTTTTAGAGTTCATTTTGACCTTCCATTGAATAGTTTGTGCACTTCTAATAGACCTTGGTAATAAAAATAGCTTAGTAAGACATACTGCAGCACTAACCGAAGAGAGATGAAAAAGGTGAGAAAACAAAGAAATAGATAGAGGGAGAGTGGGATTTGCTGCTGCTGTTGCTGCTGCTGTTGTTGTTGTTGTTGTTGTTGTTGTTGTTGTTACTACTATTTCTTTTTTCTTTTATCAGTATTCTTCTTATTATTATTACTCCAAAAATATTGTTTATTCTTATTCTTCATGGACCTCGTACATTATAGCTTTTCACTCATATTCCCTGACCTTAGAATGCTGTTTATTATTGTTACTTATTTTGTATTTCAAACAGTGGTATACATTTTAAATAAATAATGAGCAATTAATTATTTGATGAGACATTACCAAAAAATTAGAAATCCTGTAAATTTAGAAAAATCAGAATCAAGAAGATCACTACCACATATATGTCGACTCTTCTTGCAAGGAGCAAAGGTTGTAGCTCTTAGAAATGGATGTCAAGGATGAGCTTTTACATGGATAAATCGATCAAGGGATATTAATGTAGTAGTCATGCTCTTTTGAATACTAGTAGTGGTCAAAATATACTTGACCTGAGTAAAGTGCTTTGTGGGTTGAAACATGCACCTCCCAAGATTGTAGAATTTCAAATGATGGCTATATAGTAGCACAAGGATATAATAATTTGTTAAGTGAAAGGATGGACAAATCGCTGTGGTCTTTACTTACATGGATGATCTCACTATCAATGGAGACGACTCATAAGAAGTGATACACACTTATCTATAAAAGTCTGGTGGTGGGATTTAAGATGAAAGAGCTCGAAGAGCTCAAGCAATTCTATGGTCATTCTAGTAGGTTGAGAGAGTATTCTTATGCTAGATGTGGCCATTCTATAGGTTTACTTTCAGACACAGGACTGTAAGTTGATCACAAGTCCAATTAAACACAGAGTTGAGAAGTCATGAGGGAGAGTAAACAAGGAGGGAATTATATGCTACATGCTACATGCTTCATGCTACTGATGGTTAGTCAGTTAGGAGTCTGATGTTGGGAAGGTTTGACAAAACGTGGGATCTTCCGACTTTCTTCTATAGTTTCCTTTTGGTCCTACCCACGTGTCCTTACAAAACGTGGGTTGATTGGTTGCCTGACTTCCTAAGACTCCGTTGGAATGCAATCCCAACAAAAGTGGAGAGTGGTTACCCCACTCAAAGTGATATACACCCCTCTCTCCTATTTCTATGATGAATGGAAATGAGGAGGGCTTTTCTATTTAAGTGGTAGCCGTCCCCCTCCCTTGCATGCAGTTGTGATTATTCTCATCTTATTTGACGGTGCAAAGGGTTCGGGGTAGAGCTTCCACGTGCGTTTGCATCCATTGGATTTGCGATTCCGGGTATGTGAATTTAAGGTTTGCTCTTAAGATATTGTGCATAGTGTTTATTTTGATTGAAATAATGAGGTTCTAGATCTTGAATATTGGGTTAAATACCCAACATCTGATTTACTTTAACATGACTAAACATTACTTATGTATTGTTGCTCACTATGAGCAAAAATATATGCAGAATACAAGAAGGTTAAGAGGCAATTTGACGAATCTTGTAGTACGTTAAAGGCATGATGACTTTTTAGATGTTCTACAAGAAGGGAGTTGCTTGTCTGATAGTTGGGTTATATGACAGAGATATACCATCAGATATATGTTCGTCTTGAGATCAAGAGCCTTGGTGCATTAAGAGACAACCAATGCTGCTGATACCAATAATTGAAGCTGAATATAGGGCAGAAGGTATGGTGATGTTGGAATGTGAATGTCTCGTACAGATGACGTTTGACATCAAACCTAGGTTTAAAATATCGATTCGTCTCGTTGTATCCGAAATGAAACAGAACGAGACAATAGAAAAATAGTCAATGTCTTGATAAAATTAAACCATTTTCTAATGTTTAACTAAGCTAGAAAATTATTTTTTAATTACCATTTATATGTGTTATAAAAGACAAATATCGTGAAAATAAACTTTAAAACCAGTTTTAGTACTTAAATTAGGCTTTTGGTATGAGACAAATACATTCCCCCATGAATGCTACCGAAATGAGATTTGAACCATGCTTGTGTATGGTTACAGTAAAGCAATGAAAGCTTCATTTTGATTGCTAGAGAAGTCAATTTTTCATGAACTAGCAAAATACTTTAAAGTGCATCAACACTTTATTTAGGAAAGGTGTTGAGACTTGAGAGGAGAAATCCATAAGGTCAGAGGGCCCTAAACAAAGCTCCAAATGGCATTTTTAGGAGGGGGAGCCTTCAAAATTCGAAGTTCCTCGGGGCCAGCAGATATTTCTCCGTTGAGTCATCCTTACGTGGTTCTACAAACCAAAAATCAGACTGATTGGTGGTTTATAAGTTATAACCGTTAGATTTAGTCCTTTACCATGGGTTGATTTTCAACCGATTTAGATTCAAAGTCTAAAAGCACCGATCAGGCTGAATTTTGGTCTGTAGGTCCACCTAGGGATGGGCCAAACATACACACGGGCATTGATTTCTAAGAAATTGCCACGTGGTTTTTATTTATTTTTGTTTTTTTAAATAATGTGGCCCGGATCAAAAAACGCCCGGGCAAAAATATTCTCCTTTTTCTTCTGTCGTTTAGTCCATCATGGCTTGTAAGTTGTAAGGAATTTGTGTCTTGTGGGTATGGGTACGGGTACGGGTTATGTTGGCCCACTAACTGTAGTTCCTTTTTCTCCATTGTTAAGAGTAACTATAAGAGTAAAACTTGTGTCCACCTTAACCCCGGACATGTGGCACTTTACTATAAGTGGCAGGATGCTGGATCAAAAAGTTGCAAGATAAAAAATTCTCAGTAGACATTCGAGTAAATTGTTGAGACGATGACGGACCACAGTGTTAATCACGTGGCATGCGTTTAGAGACCACTGACCATAAGGATGTTTGGCCCATTATTGGGTGGACCTACAGACCAAAAATCAGCCTGATTAGTGATTCAAACTGTTGGATTGGAGTCTTTTTCATGGATTTCTTTTTAACGCCGTGATCCAGGCATTATTTGGGTACTTAGATCCAAAGGTTAAAGATCACCAACCAGGCTGATTTTTTATTATTTAGGTCCACCTAGAGATGGGCCAAAACAACCATGCAGAGTGAGTGATCTCCAGGTGTGTGCCACATGGCTCATACTGTGGCTGATTGTTCAGTGCACCAACAAGAGTCATATTAGAATAATATATTTTATTAAAATGACAGCTATTATTCTGGACGGCCGATTTCACGTTTAAATTTATCTTCACATTTGACAGGGTTAGAAATTTCAAATCTGCCGCCTCCTTCATTTAGTTTGGGAAGCTGTTATGAAAACTGGATTACTGGGTTGAATAATTGTGGACCGTCCAATTCAATATTGAATGTATGTTCACATTTGATAAGGTTAGAATTTCAGAATCTGCCGACTCCTTTAGTTTCTTTTAGGATTACAAGTTGAATAATTTTGGACCTTCCATTCCACTATTAAATTTATGTTCATATTTGATAGGTTTAGAAATTTCAGAATCTGCCGACTCCTTAGGTTTAGTTTGGGAAGGATCCCCATTTTTTTTTCTACAGTCCACCAAATCCTAAAAATGGGTTCTTATAGAAGCATGGTAGGGGAGGGTAGGGGTGCTGATTTGTTGTGCAGACGATCACTACGGCGACAAGACCATCTTCACCGAAAATCCACCCTTGATTCATCTCCATGTAGACCCCACGGAACCATGGGGCCCACACACATGAGTTATAAGGGTGATTTTTTTATGAGGATATCCTTCTAAGCATGTATATCAACCTCATACAAAAAAAAAAAAAAAACAACAACTAATTTGGACAATGCTAGCCTTTTGAAGAGTGGATATATTACAAGTTGAAATATTCTAAACCGTACACTTTTATGACTGTTGAATTTAGATTCACATTTAGGCCCTCCTTGGTATCTAATAAATATTTACCTCTACAAATATTTGTATTTGTAAATGTTTGTGGCTGCAAACATTTTCTGTTGTTTGGTATTAACCCGTAAAATCTGTTGCAAATACTTTCCACCCTTGAGTGAAGGGTGCAATGCAAATATTTTCATCTTTTTCGAATCATTGATGAATCCAAAATAGGAGATGGAGATCACCTATGGACAAAGTCAATGGAATCCAACATCTTGTTTTCTGTTAAAAGTTTCGGTAAGTACTATTTTATTTAGTGAGGATCAACAAAAGTCAGTCCTTAACTCATTTACATGTAGGCCCTATCTTATGTGCCATTTTATTAGTCAAAAAGTAACCGAGTAATGGGGGTTGGGGCTGGCCCCCTCACATGGGCTTCACAAGGCATTTACCTTCACAGGCTGTCCAACACGCTGAGGTCCTTCATCATCATGAGATCATAGTATGAGCCACGTGGTACACTATTAGAGACCACAGACCGTATAATATTTGATCCCCCTAGATAGACCTACATACCAAATATCAGTCCGATTAGTGATTTCAAAAGTTTGGATCTGATTATCTATATATCTATTTATACTACTTTAAAGCCAAAACTGTTGTTGGGCCAAGCCGGCCCGCACATCCCCTCACACGGGCTTCACAAGACATTCGCCTTCACAGGTTGTCCAGAACGCTGATATCCGATGAGGGACCATAGTATGAGATACGTGCAACATTCTTAAAGACCAGTAACCGTATGGTTTTGTGGCCCATCCCTAGATGGTCCTACATACCAAATATCAGCCTGAATAGTGATTTCAAGCCTTTGGGTCTGAGTACCCTAAAATAAACCATGAAAAAGACTCTAATCCAACAGATTGAAATTACTAATCAGGTTGAATTTTGGTATATATGTCCATAGGGATGGGCCAAACATCCATACGGTCAATGGTCTCTAAGAGTGTGCCATGTGGCTCATAATGTGTTCCGTCATCAACGTTGATGAGGCCCCCCAGTCATTCATGCCGCCCCCTGGTATATAAAAACCAAAAAGCAGTCCTAGTTAGAATACACCATGGTTTAAAAAAACAGCCGTTATAACGGAAACGGATCTCCCCGGTACGTTTCATACCGTTTTAACGTTCAAAAAACAACGGCCATTATTTTTGTTATAATGGATTTTTTTTTTTAAAAACAATAAGGGTCTTTATAAGGGAAATAATGGTTGTTATAAGTAAAATAACAACCGTTATTTTATGAAAAAATTTGTTATAAAAGCCTGTTATTTCTGTTATTTTCTGATATAAATTTTACTGAAAAGTTGAAATTTGAATTATGAATTTTAGATCCGTTTTTTTTCCTGTTATTTCCTATTTTTCCCCTTTTTAGTCCAGTGCGTTACAATCCGTTATAACGTCCCCTTTTATAACCTTGGTATACACATGGGAAAAAATTTGCAGTCTGCGGGACTTCAAAGTCTTCACCTTCCCTCGCTCAGAGTAAAACTTCAGTGACAACCCGCAGTAAGTGAAGCCGCTGACAGCCCACAAAATGAGTCACGTGGTACATTTGTAGAGGATGCTGACCGTATGGATGTTTGGCCTATCCCTAGCTGGACCTACAAACCAAAAAATAACCTGATTAGTGATTACTAACAGTGAATGAGAGTCATTTTCATGGGTTAATTTAAACCGTTGGAATTTGAGCATTATCCAAATGTTTGAAATCACAAATCTGGCTGATTTTTGGTTTGTAGGTCCACCTAGGGATTGGCCTAACATCCATACGGTCAGCGTCCTCTACAAATCTCCCAAACGAGGCCTTACTCCCTTCCAAAACGCCACTAGGCCACTGAACGCATGGATGTTTCTATCCAGTGTTTTACCATCTTAGTAGGATGATTTATGGCCGTTCAATTTGAGCTAGATTTTGGGTGAGCGAAACATCAATGCGTCAGTGGGCCCAAAAGAGTATGTCCCGTGATATTTTGGGAGTGGGGACGGCGGTACAGCAAAATCGCACTTGAGTTCAGACATCCGTCGACATGTTCACTTCTCCCAAAAAAAAAACGTGCTACAAAAAAAACGTGTTGATTATATCGAGCCTGACATATGAACTTAAAACTACAATCGTTTGCTTGTTTTCTAATATTTTAACCAAATATTTACTCCTGAAGCAAACTAGCATCCGTGGATTTACCAAAAAATTGTTTGAACCGGTGAGGTTTTGAATTTGAACCAGTCGGTCAGTGGCCCTACCTCATGCATTTTTCTTGGCCCACCGATCGCATGGATGTTTAGAGTAAGACTTTGATGACAGGGCCCTGTCATCAAGGCCGATGACAGGGTGCAATAAGAGCCACGTGGCATACTATTAGAGGACTCTGACCGTATGGATGTTTTTCCAATCTCTATATGGACCTACAAACAAAAAGTCAGCTTGATTTGTGATTTCAAACCGTTGGATCTTTGTACCTCAAATAATGGTCAATAATGCTCAAATTTCCCACGGTTAAAATCAACCCATGAAAACAATTCCAATTCAACGTCAATAAATCACTAATCGGGCTGATTTTTGGTTTGTAAGTCCACCTAGTGATTGGCCAAACATCCATACGGTCAGAGTCCTCTAAGAATGTTCCACGTGGTTCGTATTGTACCCTGTCATCAGCCTTGATGACAGGCCCTGTCATCAAAGTTTTATTCGGATGTTTAGTGCACCCCTGGGTGGATATACACACATATATAAAAAAATCAGCTTGATTTATGATTTCTAGCAGTTGGTTAGTACCCAAAAAACATACTTGAATCCAACCGCAAGAATCACTCCTTAAAAAGTGCTAAATTAATCCAACGGGTATAGAAAGGGTGGGATACACATCCATGCCGGCAGTGCGCCCCAAAACATATGCACACAATTTTCTCTCTTTGGTTTGCAAATCCACCTAGGGATTGCCCAAACATCTGTCGGCGTCCTTTCAAGAGTTTACTACGTGGCTCACATTGTTGTCGGTCAGCAAAGTTCTACTCTGATTGTCGGAATTAACAGAATCGAGTTTGGTCTTTTCGCATTCAAGTAATATGGAATTAAAAGAGAGAAAATTGTATTTAAATGAACTTCTCCTCCTCCCCCCTATAAAACCAGGAGCTGGCCTCTCCCAGACTGCACCACAAAGAGAGATAGAAAGATGGGTTCCTTAGCAGTAGCCGACAAGCCTCATGCCGTTTGCATTCCATACCCAGCCCAAGGTCACATAACCCCCATGCTCAAATTAGCAAAGCTCCTTCACTATAAAGGCTTTCACATAACCTTTGTTAACACCGAGTTCAACCATAAACGCTTACTCAAATCTAGAGGCTCTGATTCACTCAAGGGCTTACCCGACTTCCAATTCAAAACAATCCCCGACGGTCTCCCACCGTCCGAAAATGATGCCACTCAAGACATCCCTGCTCTCTGTGAATCCACTAGAAAGAATTGCTTAGTTCCCTTTCGCAATCTCATCACCAAGCTTAACCACACCAATGTGCCCCCTGTCAGTTGCATTGTCTCTGATGGGGTCATGAGCTTCACTCTACAAGTTGCTGAAGAGCTAGGCATCCCCCAAGTTTTATTCTGGACCACCAGTGCATGTGGCTTCATGGGCTATCTACATTATCGCCATCTCATCGAAAGAGGTCTCACACCACTCAAAGGTATCTATGATTCTATATAACTATATTTATATTTGATTTACCTCCCTTGTCAATTAGGCAAATTTGACAATACTTCGCTAGATTTAGAAAATTTAGATTTGCTCCCTTGATTATGAACCCCTTGAATATATTATACTAATTGGACATTTTTGTGGTGTGTAGATGAGAGTTATCTAACAAATGGGTATCTAGAGACCCCAGTCGACTGGATACCAGGAATGAAAAATATCCGTCTGAGGGATCTTCCCAGTTTTATTCGAACTACGGACCCCAACGACCTCATGCTCGACTTCTTGCTTGGAGAAGTGGAAAGAGCTTATAAAGCCTCCGCCATCATTTTCAACACGTTTGATGCTTTTGAATGCGAGGTTTTAGACGCAATCAAGCCTCAGTTGCCTCCTATTTACACCGTAGGTTCTCTACATTTGCTCCTCCGTCAAATATCAGAAGATGAGGGGTTGAAGTACATAGATTCCAATCTATGGAAAGAAGAACCCGAGTGTCTCAAATGGCTCGATTCCAAAGAACCCAACTCGGTTGTTTACGTGAATTTTGGCAGCATCACTGTCATGACAGCCCAACAACTCGTGGAGTTTGCTTGGGGACTAGCTAATAGCAAGCACTCTTTCTTGTGGATAATTCGACCTGATCTCGTCGTCGGCGATTCCGCGATTCTGCCGTCCGGGTTCGTAGATGAGACTAAAGAAAGAGGTATGTTAGCGGGTTGGTGCCCACAAGAACAAGTACTGAATCATCCTTCGATCGGTGGGTTCTTGACGCACAGTGGGTGGAATTCAACAATTGAAAGCGTGTGTGGTGGAGTTCCTTTGATCTGTTGGCCATTTTTCGCAGAACAACAAATGAACTGCCGATACTCCTGCACTCAGTGGGGTATTGGAATGGAGATCGATAATGATGTTAAGAGAGACGAAGTGGAGAGCCTTGTGAGAGAGTTAATGGAGGGAGAAAAGGGTAAGGAGATGAAGAACAAAGCGATGGAGTGGAAAGAGAGAGCTGAAGAGTCAAGTGCACCTGGTGGGTCTTCTAATGTGAATATGGACAAGCTTGTCAGTGAAATTCTTACCGCCAAAAAGATCGATTGAGAAAGAAAGGATTTCTATCTTTTTCTTTCTTGTTTTGGTAAATAATAAAGGATTTCTGTCTTAACTCTTGAGAACAATCCAAGTGGGAGTTTGTTGTAAGGTCGTGATGTAACAAGGTATACCTGACGCTTTTTGGCGTTAGGAATCACGATTTTTGTTACTGGGCTCACTGACCGCATGGATGTTTAGCCCACCGCTTGATAGAGATATTCATACCAAAAAATCGGTTGTTTGATTATTTTTAGCCGTTAGCTTTGTAATCGCGGTCGGTGGGCCCAGGTGTGCAGATATTTCCATTTGTTTTTTATAGACAAGGTTGTTAGGGTTTGTAATACCAATCTTTACTATTACAACTTTTAGTTATACTGCACTTGAGAAGGGAATTTTTCCTGTCGCGCTGTGTGGAGCATAAAAATGTGCCATGTAGCACTCTTATGGGCCCACGGACACATGAATGATTGGCTTTCCTCTTGATGGACCTACATATAAAAAATCAACCTGATTGTTGTTCTTAACCATTCGATCTGAGAGCCAAAAAAATTTCTTTAAATAAACGGCTAAATCACCGGACCCCATATAAAATCCTAGAATCCAAAATAATAGACATCAATCAGTGGATCTGGAAAAGAGAGTGCCACGTATGCATTTTAAGAATCTCCACAGGAGAAAATATTTGCTGACCCCGGCGTGCCTAATTCGAAGTTTGAATTAAGTTCCCCCCTCCCAAAATGCCACATGAATTAAGTATCTGTCGGGACTACTGACCTTATGCATGTTTTGCTCCCCTCTGGGTGGACCCATACACCAAAAATCAACTTGATTGATGATCTCTAGCAATTAGATTTTTGCACAAAAACAAGCGCAAAATTGAACGGCCAGAAATATCTCCATTAAAATAGTCAAGTCCAATGGCTGCTAGAAATCACCAATTAAGCTGATATTTTGTGTATAGGTCCACCATGATGTGAACCAAACATGCATGGATCTGTGGACCCAAAAAAGTGCCACATATCGCTTTTGTGTTCCAATTAATGCTCCATGTGTCAATGGTTGCCCCTCCCAATTAGTGCCATGTGGCACTCTTACGGCACTGATTGTATGGATTTTTGGCCCACCCCTCAGTGGAATCTAAACACAAAAAATCAGCGGGGATAGAGGATTTCTAGCTGTTGGATTTGATCATCTTTCGTGGGTGATTCTAGCTGTTGTAATCGATAGTTTTTTAGGGATACTCTGATCCAATGACTAGAAATCACTAATCAGGCTGATTCAAGGTGTATAGATCCACCAAGGAGTGGCCAAATATCCATAAGGTCAGTAGCCCAAAAGTGTGTTCCACTTGACGTTTTGGGATGGGCAAACATCGGCGCATGAAGCCTCGGCAATATAATATTTTTTTGGGTTTTTTAGTAATACCCCCCTGAAATTTGAAAGTAATTAGTAATACCCCTTATACTTCCAAACTTTAGGATTACCTCCTTGCCCTAGTTTAACCATCTTTTAACTAACACTTAAACATGACATGCATCATGCACCTGTTAATGCACCTGTGAAAGGACCATAATATTGCAAGTACAATGTAACAACGTGTGATTCAAGTCGGTTTTAACTTAAGTCAGCCACTGTTAAACTAGGTCAAGGGGGTAATCCTAAAGTTTAGAAGTGTAAGGGAGTATTACTAATTACTTTCAAATTTCAGGGGTATTACTAAAATACCCAAAAAGTTTCCTCTTTCTAAGGTTTACCTATGCTCGGCTTACCTATGCACTGTTATGTCATAGCCTCGGTGACATTTTAGTACAACGTCACATGCCTTCACCTTTCTAAGGTTTGAAAATAGAACTTTTTAATCTATTTTGAAAACCTTGTTAAAGCTTGGTGAAATGAGCATTCATACTCATATATATACACATGGGCACCTTGCAGGTAGACTCATGCAGCTAGAAATGTTGTATGTCGGATTCGGGTTGGGTCAAGCTCAACCCTAACCCAACCCTAATCCAACCCTATTTGATTGGGTTATCAAAAATCCGGCCCGAGCCCAACCCAAGTTCTGAAAAGGCTAACCCAACCCAACCCTAACGTCGCTCGGGTTAAGTCCGCCCAAGTTGTAGCCCTAGAAATAAATAAGATTTTGTTTTGAGATGATAGATGATGTATGAAGGGTAAACTCAAGTTTGAGTTTTATGATCTATTTCTTATTTCAGATAAGAAGTCTGTTTCTGTCAACCAGATGCAGGTTACTATTGATGATCAATCGACATGGGAGTTCGACTTCAAGCGTCAACTCTATTATTGGGAAGTGTCACAGGTGCTAGATCTTTTAATCAAGGTGAGAGAGACTCCTATTATTTCGAGAAACAATTCTGGATGGTGGACTCATGATAGTGAAAGTAAATTCTCCATTCACTCTTTTTATGAGGCATTGGAAGGGGGGAGATAAAGAAGATTTTCACGGCTAGAGTCTAGGGTAGCAGAGTCCCATCCAAAGTGAGGTTTCTAACATGGTGTGTGGCTCGAGGAAGGCTTCAAACCATAGATTTGTTTTGAAAAAGAGGGGTAGTAGTTATGGACCGTTGTCCTCTTTGCTCGCGTAACGGAGAGTGTGGATCATTTGTTTTTGCAATATAGATGTTCATGGCTTAATTATATAGACAGGGTTTGCTTTGGGGGTATGGGGTTTCTTGGGTAACTCCTAAGTTTATTAAGGAGTTATTTTTTTGCATGGGGAGGAAGTCCTTGGGAAGCCTTGGGAGAAGGATGTGGGTCTTAACTCCTTTATCGGTTATTTGGGGGTAGGGCTGGCAATGGATTGGATCAAACCCGAGATCCGATCCGAAAAAATCGGGTCCAGAACTTTAAATTTCGTTATCGGATCACAAAATGTCGATCCGATCTCTTATCGAATAGGTACCGGATCGACCTTGTCCCGATCCGATATAAATATACATATATTATCTACATATGGGATCGGATCGGATCGGACCCGGAACCGATCTAATCATATCGGATCGGTTCTGGAACTGAATTTTATTGATCCGATCGGATCCGGATCAATTAGATTTCTTATCGGATCGGTACCAAATCAGTACCAATCCGACTCGAACCCGATCCATTGCCAGCCCTATTTGGGGGTAATGCAGGGAGAGGAACAATAGGTTGTTTGAGAGCAAACATCTTCCTTTGGAGCAGTTGTTACTAAAGATTAAAGCCTTTGAAGATATCGTATGAGGAAGAGAAATGTATCTCTTTTGAATAATAGTGGTGGGAGTTTTGGTGATTTTTGCTTATTTTTTGTTTTCTTCTATCGTAATCTTTTTTTTTTTTTGCTAGCTCTTTTTAGTTGCCTGTCAGGCTTTCTTAACCTCTAAGGGCCTTCGTTAATAGAGTCTCTATACTTGTGAAATAAAAAATAAAATTCCATTACCGAAGGGATTTAGATCCTTAAACCTACTTCTAATTCATCAGAATCACCTTGGATGATCTTGATCAGCATTTATTTGATCCTTATATTAGCCTACTTTGATGTTCATCAGAATTTCCTTAGTTGATCTTGATCAACATTTCTTTGATCCTTAGATTAGCCTACTTTGATCTTGCCACCTCTTTTCACTACCAGATGTCTATGCATGTAAGGTTGAGAATTTTTCAGAACTATCCCTAATATGAAACTGAGACTTCCTTGCCCTAATATTTATGCATGATAGTGTAAAAAAAGTTGACTTCTTAGGCTGCCAAGATGAAAATGGGGCGTTGTCAAAATCAGGCCATTGGATCTTTGCAGGATTCTTCATCAATAGCCTTCCAATTGGGCTTGTTTTTTGTCTTGCAAATCTTTTAAAAGGGGCCCACAGATTTAAACGGTCCAGATTGACAAGACTGTACCATTTGTATGGTATAGAGAATAGTCTGACGCAGCGTGAAACAATAAAGAGATATGATCAACATCAATATCTTGAGGTTTGGAATCCACCAAATAGAGAAGAACTCTCAAAGGAGCTAAATCACGAAATCTTATTGATAAAATATGTCTTTGCCTCTCGGCTTACAACTTATTTAATGTAAAACGAAAATAGGCAAAAGAGAAAAATTACTAAAAATAACAAAATCTAGCTAAGTATGGAAATTGATAATACTAGCGCTTAGAAACATGTCAGAATCGACGGTGAGTGATTCTGACGTCTATAATTAAAGTTATTACTAGAACAAAAACTTCATAAAATAACAAAACTGTTTGTTTCACCCACTAAACGATGGAATTTGGCCGAAAAACAGGGTAAATCACGACAAAGTAGTGACTATTGCTTATCTCATCGTTTCTTTTCAAGAGCTCTGGCCTTGTGTGTGTGGTTCTGACACCGTTGACAATTTTGTTAATACCCATTACGTCCTATTTCTATCAACAAGTCCGTTCATGCCCGTTGTGTCCCTTTAGTACTGTTTGAGCTTTTGACAATCCAAAAGCTCCATGAAAGAATCCGCTACTTGTTCTACATCATAGTCCCATACTAACATTAATATCAGAACTATCTTACTCTTTTCCTAAGCCCAAAATCAAGAGGTTTCAGATGCAGTTAATAGTAAAACAATGGATTAGCCTAATAGAAAAAAAAGCTATGATAAAAAATAAACTAAGTCAATTGGTTGATGATGCGATATCCCTGCCGCTGTTATTTTAACTTATCGAAATATAATATCAGGGCTTGACATCAGAGCCCAAGGGAATTTAGTCTCAATAATTCATTATTATTATAAGCTTTAAAAAAAAAAAAACTAGAAAAATAATAACAACAACAAATTGATAGCAAAAATGAGAGGTATCACATAATATATAGCCTCTGAAGATATTTTTTTGAGTCGAGATGGATAGTGCTAAGCGACTCACTAATGCAGAAAAATTAATACGTGCGGGTTGTTTATCCTAACCGAAGAAAAATTAAAATTATGGGTAGCTTGATCTAGAAAAGCCAGGACATTTGATCTCCTGCTCCTGATCCATCCAACCACGTCTGCTGCATGTGCACCCACACAAACCCATTCGATACCACAGCCTGTAGAGCTCAACAAATCAATCATCTCAAGAAATTAAAGTACATTTTGTGTGGGATGCAAAGCACTGAGATTTTAAAATCTTACCTTTGAACTTAGCAGAACTGTAGTCAGACAACATTTGGGCCCTTCATCTACAAGAGAGATTACCAAGTCAGTGGCTTGAGAACAATTGGATGTCTTCCCTGTGATTTATAAAAATGGATGCTAGTTCATATAGTTATAAAATATAAAAACTAGGCCTAGATAAACGGATTTAATCCCGAGTCGACTAGGCCGAGTCCCGAGCCAAGTTTGCTCGAACAAGCCAAACCAAAAATAGGTCCTTCAAAGTTCCAAAACTTTATTGATGCAATTTTTGGGTTTTTTTTTTTTTTGGTAAGTCTAATGAAATTTCTACGACATATATCACTACAGGAAAGAAGGGTATCAGCGGTTCACTTTTAGCGACGGTCAGATAAAAACCACCCATTAAATATCTGAATTAGCGGCGGCCAAAAAAAAAACGCCACTGCAGGCTTATAGAAAAATTGGAGGGAAATTGTTAGTATTTTAGCGGTGGACTTTTAGCGGTGGCCAAGGTATGGCCGCCGTTGTTTACCCTATTAGCGTTGGTTTTTTACATGACTGCCGCTAAAACCGGACATATAGCGGCGGTCATGTAAAAAACCACCGCTAATAGGGTATATAGCGGCGGCTATACCTTGGCCGCCGCTAAAAGTCCTTATATAACAGAAAAGCATAAATTTTTTTTACTTCCACGCCTTTCTCTATTTTTCTCTCTTGCTCTCCTCCCTCTCTTGCAACGATCTCCAGTGCTCCTCCATCTGCCATTGCCGTCCGTCGTCACCCTCTCCATTTTGTCGTCCCATTCGACCGTCCCCCATCTTTGTTCGTTGTTGCCATCTCTGGCTGCTATCGCAGGTGAGGTTATTTATTTTTATTTTTTATTTTTTTTAGATAATCAATATGGTGAAGGGTTTTTTTACTCCCAGCACGAAACTTGCTTGTGTGGGTGCAAATCCCTACAGTTAAAATCAATCCATGAAAATGACTATAAGCCAATGCTTAGAAATCCCTAATCAGGTTGATTTTTTTTTGTTTATGATTATTTCATGTTGATTTTTGGTTTGTGCTTCCATCTAGGGTTAGGGAAAAGTGTGAAAATCACTCTAATCCAACGCTCAGAAATCACCATTCATGTTGATTTTTGGTTTGTGTTTCCATCTAGTGCAAGTAGGTTCTTACCATGTTCTTGAAAAAGACTAACCTTATATGGTTCACCCTAAATCATGTTGACTTTTGGTTTGTGTTTCCATCTAGGGCAAATAGGTTCTTACCATGTTCTTGAAAATGACTAACCCTATATGGTTCACCCTAAATCATGTTGATTTTTGGTTTTTGGGTCCATTGAGTATTATTAAATGTCACTGATCAGTGATTTCAACTCTATGGATTGATTTTAATTGTAGAAATTTCAGCATTATTTGGGTACAAAGATCAAAAGGCTTTAAATCACTAATAAGGCTGATCAGTATTGATTTATAACCATTGGATTGAAGCTATTTTGGTTGATTTTAACAGTGGGAATCCGAGCATTATTTGTGTACAAAGATCCAAAGGTTTTAAATCACTAATCAGACTGATTAGTGATTTCTAATAGTTGGATTGAATCTATTTTCATGGGTTGATTTTAACTGTTGGAATCTGATCATTAGTTAGGTAGAAAGATCCAAAGGTTTTAAATCACCAACCGGGCTGATTTTTTTTTTTTTTTTTTAATGTTTTGGCCAATCACTAGGTGGACCTACAAACCAGAAATAAATGATTAGCGATTTCTATAAGGGCCTATTTGGGAACATCATTTTTTCAGGATCTAGTTCAACCTTAGGTGGCGTTTGGTAAATTAAGTTATAAGATCTAAAAGCTTAAAGTCCTTAAGATCTGGTAGCTTAACGACTTATGTCTGAATTAGGTTAGTTGGTGAAGGTCTTAAGTCTTAAAATTAAGTCAAGGGCATTGTGGGTATTTTGAAATGTTTATTAGGATACTTTCGTAAGTTTTTAAAAGAGAAAGTTTTGAAAAAGGGTATTGTTGGTATTAAAAAAGATTTCTAGGAATCTTTTTTAAAGATTCATTCACTTACCGCAATAAGTGAAGGCTGGGTCACTTTTTACTTTTCACTTTTTTTCCTTTAGTTTGGTGATAAGTGCTGAAATTAAGTCGTTTACCAAACGCCACTTAATCACCAAAATCACTTAATTCCACTTCAATCAGACTCAAGGTCTGAAAAAAAGTTTTACCAAACGCCACCTTAGTCTAGTTTAGGACTAGTCCTTAAATGGGTCACTGTCAATCTTGAACTGATTCTGATTTTCATGTTGTTTGGTTAACATTGTCTATATTATGGTTCTAATTTGTAAGTTGTTTGGTTAGCATTTACTCTTTTGTTTTACCATTTTGTGTATTAGTGAAAAAAAAACGAAAGGTTTTATGATCTTGACTAATAATATAGTTAATTGGGATTCCAAGGTCATTATTCTTCTATATCCTTCCTCTTTATGTACATCTACTATTTTCATAAGGTCAACTAATTAGTAATTGCAACTCATGGAGATTTTCTTCTATATGAACTAGTAATAAGAAGATGGGATGAGGACTTACTCATCCTAATCAACACAACATGTTTTCGATAAGACCTAAGGACTTAATCCTAATTCAACACAAACCACTTAGCTTGATTAGTCACGTGGTTGTTTGGCCCAACCCTATATGGATATATTGACAAAAAAAGTAGTTTGATTACTGATGTCTGACCATATGGATGTTTGCCCTAACCCTAGATGAACATACCGACTATTTGTCATAACCCTGTATAGACATATAGACAAAATAAAGTAGCTTAATTAGTCATATGGATGTTTGGCCTAAACCTATATGGACATATAGACAAAAAAAAATTATCATGATTAGTGATGTCTGACCGTATGGATTTACCCTAACCTTAAATGAACATACCAACTGTATGGATGTTTTCTCTGACCCTAAAAAATGATTAGATATTGTAAGTTATAGGTTTAGGCATTTAAGACTTAGAACCCAAGTCCATTTCGGAACCTCGACGTTCAAATTGGGCAAACGAGGTCCGACTCTTTCGAAATCTCTTTTAACACTTCAAACATGTTGAAAGAAATGTGGTCAAAATCCGAGGTCCGGTTGGAAAATAGTAGTCAGTTGCAGATTTAGG
This sequence comes from Euptelea pleiosperma, assembly GCA_035048495.1. NCBI lineage: Eukaryota > Viridiplantae > Streptophyta > Magnoliopsida > Ranunculales > Eupteleaceae > Euptelea > Euptelea pleiosperma. Next base: position 27,325,523 of record CM068542.1, on the reverse strand, counting down.
CATTTAAGACTTAGAACTCAAGTCAATTTTAGAACTTCGACATTCAAATTGGGCAAACGAGGTCCGACTCTCCTAAAACCTCTTCTAACACTTCAAACGTATTGAAATAAATGTGTTAGAAGAAACGGGGTCAAAATCCGAGTTTCGATTGGAAAACTATAGTCAATTGTAGGTTTAGGCATTTAAGACTTAGAACTCAAGTCCATTTCAGAACTTCGACGTCAAAATCGGGCAAACGAGGTCCGACTCTCTTGAAACTTTTTCTGACACTTCATATGTGTTGAAAGAAATGTGTTAGAAGAAATCTAGTCAAAATTCAAGGTCCGATTGGGAAACGGTAATCAGTTGTAGGTTTAAGCATTTAAGACTTAGAATTCAAGTCAATTTTAGAACTTCGACGTCCAAATTGGGCAAACGAGGTCCAACTCTTCTGAAACCTCTTCTAACACTTCAAACGTGTTAAAACAAATGTGTTGGAAGAGACGGGGTCAAAATCCGAGGTCCGGTTGAAAAACTATAGTTAGTTGTAGGTTTAGGCATTTAAGACTTAGAACTCAAGTCCATTTCGAAACCTCGACGTTCAAAATGGGCAAATGAGGTCTGACTCTCCCAAAACTTCTTCAAACACTTCAAACGTGTTAAAACAAATGTATTGAAAGAGACGTGGTCAAAATCCGAATTCTGGTTGGGAAACTGTAGTTGGTTGTAGGTTTAGATTTTTCCAAGTTAATTATAACTTAAACCGTTTATATTTTATATTTTTTGTTATTATTGTTATTCTAATTAGTTTATTATTTTTTATTTTGCAGAGACCAGCTGATGATTGACCCGATGCAGTTGTGTCTGTCTTTGTTTGCTTTTTCATTTCTGAACCATGGACTGTAAGTATTTTTGTTTTTTAGACGTGCATTGGTATAATGTTTAAGTTAATGAAATATTTTATTATATATTTATTTCGTATATCATTTTCATTAATTAATCGGACAGGTTACAAGTCAAAGTATTTCAATTTTATTAATAAATTGAACAAGTTACAGGTATAAAAAATATAAATAATAAAAAAATAAAAAATAAACAAAATTACATTTAGCGGCGGTTGAAAAGTTGTGCCGCTAAAATACTTTTAACAGCGGTGTTAAACTGCTGCTAAAACCTTTATTGACCGCTGCAAAAAATAGTATTTACCATAACTTTGGTCGTGGGGTTTGGGGAACTTTTAGCAGCGACCAATTTTGGGTTGGCCGTCATTGATACCTTTAGCGACAACGTATTTAGAGGCAGTCACTGGCCGCCGCAATAGCCGCAGCTAAAGGTTTTAGCGTTGGTTTTCCATTGTTTTAGCGGCTGTCGCAGTCGCTGCTAATGCCCTGTTTTCTTGTAGTGATAAAGCAATATTTGATGTAATGTTCTGCCTCTTACATCTCTCCAACTTATATATCACAAGTATATTTAACAATAAATTTTCTACAATGAAATGTTTACAATTTTCAACTGTCTCCAAATATTTAAGTTCAAGTTTGCTATGTTGCATCTTCAAGAACAACCATTAATGAGGAAGTAACATGGTGGAAAAATGAAGACAAAAGGCCACAAATTTAGAAAACATATCTCACCAGATAATTCCCACTTATCAAACTTCACTAGCCAAGTATCTGAACCGATTTGTGCAGAGGAAACTCGATCCACCCAAACCCGGAATTGTTTCCCTTGTCTGTCTCCATAACACTTTCCCATTGCATCTATGCAGTCATGAAGAGGCCGCTCAACTCCAGAAGGATGAACAGAGATTCCAGATGGATACTGTGAAAACAAATTCAGTAATCAAAAGCTTTTAATTGTCTACAACATAACAAAACAAACATGAAAATCCGAAAGAAAAAAATTCATTGAAGCAAGATTTAAATGCAATTATAGTACTAGGAGTAAAAACTGAATTAGACATTCACATACAGCTTTAAAATTCTGCATATACTGCTCGGAATTCCCAACTTCTGCTCGTCGCCATCTCTCGTAGAACAAATAGAACTTCACTACTTCATGACCAGGAAGAAAATTTTCTTGCTTGGGATCAGAGAAGTCCATAACATCTCTTGGAGATGTGTTTGACCCTAAGTTAAAATGACCAATCGCCTGTATGATCCCAGCTGCACACCTCTCAGTTGCATGGATTACATTAGGATTTTCCTTGGCATTTTCTGCATACCACTGCAATAGTTCATCCTGGGCATTGCTGACCTGCATATTGAGCAGATGAGTGACAGAAATGTTACACATCCGGCGGTTTACAACTGTGATAAGGCAATGGAGAACTAAGTGAAGGCCGTTGGAGCTACCAACCATGACACCATACACTTCTGGAATGCTGAATAGTTCGGTGTCATTGCCGGAGTCGCCACAAACAAGAGTATTAGTGGGTCGTTTTCCGGCAGTCTTAAATTTTTTGAGTAAATATGCAAGAGCCTGTCCTTTGCCAGCACCTTGTGGTAAAATGTCCAGGTCCATTCCTCCACTATAAATTATTTTTACATCTAGCTGCCAAACATCAAAGCAGAAAAACGAAAAATGAAAAGATAACAGAGGTACTTTACAAGCAAGGTTTAAAATATCAATTCGTCTCATTCTTTCGGAACATATTGAAACGAAAGAGAACGAGACAATGGAAGAACAATATATGTCTTGATAAAATTAAACCATTTTCTAATGTTTAATGAGTTGGCTCAGGAGCCACCCTTTTGGGAGTCGGACTCGGGGTTAGCGTTATCATCCACCATTGGACCATCGGTTACTCGGAATCCACAACCATGAGTCTGACTCCCAAGAGGGGTCCGAAAAAGGGATCATTGGAGCCTGAGCCATGTTTAATTAGGTTACAACCATGGCAGACACTCGCAAGATCATTTGGCCTTGGTAGCTCACCGGCGCTTCAAGAGTTGGGAGATGGAGAAGACGATGATCAGAATCGAAAATAAGTATTTTGACATCTTGTGGAAAGGTAACAGAGGATTTATCTTACGGGAATCAAGTCAGAAACAGAAGAGTTGGATCGCATGCAAAGCAGAAATAGTAGAATGGACAGAAAAACTACTAACAGAGGCTGCCGGGAACTTGCAAAGAGTGTATTGGTTTCGGAAGTTTAGATGTGGCGACGAAGCATGGTTAGCTGAGTTCAAAACCAACCGGTTCGGTGTCTTCCTTACTCTCCGCGAGTTAGGTGTACACAAGAACAGAGCAATCAGGATTCCATCCGGAAACAATGGAGAGGGGTGGAAACGCATGGCAGATATGATGAAAAAAGTATCACAGTTCTTAGAAAAAAAATGCTTAAGCCTGCCACAGAAACTTCACCCTCAGAAACGATGGTGGGGAACCATATAGGAAAGACAATCTCACCGGCAGAAAACCACGAGTTGGAGAACACACGACCACAAGGAATCATAGTCCCAGCTTCCATCCTTATCTCCGAAGCAGCAAAGAAGTGGGACTCAGCAGTGGTTTGTGCAGCTACAGGGGCAAGCCCGGACTGGTGGGACATAGAACAAGTGCTGTTTCGAAGGGCGAAAGGAGAATCTATCACCAGAACGTACCACATTAATCAGTATGCCCGAATCTTCTTTGCTCAAGATGAGAAATGCGCGAATAGATTGCTTAAGGGCAAATTCTTGAGAAGCAAAGACACTCTTGTATGGCTGAGGCCATGCACAAAGGATTTTGGCATGTGGAGGAAAGCTGAAGCTTACGGGGATGCAACTTGTCTGATGTTAGGTATTTCTGGAATACCTTATCGCCTGTGGAACTCAGGAACAATGAAGATGGTGGGAGACTGGGCTGGGGAGCACATCGAAACAGCCCGATCAACCCTCAACATGGAGGACTTATCACTTGCAAGGGTAATCATCAGAAATAAAGGCAAGCAGTTCCCAACCCAGACAACACTAAAGTGTGGAACCAAGGAATACATTATATCTCTAGAAGTACTGAAATGTTTACCAGAGATGTTGCCGGAAGAGCTACCGGAGAAACAGGCGGCAAAACAACCGGGGAAGACAACCATCGCTGGGGAGAGCATCGCTGACAAGAGATGGGTTGACGTGGTGCGATCTGATGGGCATAGGGCAGTCAATGCAGCCAACATCTAGCAAAGTCAGGGGGATAGCCAATCAAGTGACCATATCGTTTGGCTGAGGGAAGAAGCAACCCAAAAAGGCTGTAATAGCAGGTGCTTTGAAATAGGGTCTAGCTCCCATTCGGTGTCCTCGTACGAAAGGCAGAGGCAGCACGCCCAAGGTACGAGACCTCTTGGAGGGAACACAATATTTCAAATAGAGACAGCTGTTCATGAAATGGTTAGCTCACCCTTTCAGATGGATGCACGGAATTGTGTTGACGGCCAGATCGAATGCAGCAACGTAAATCAAAAGGCCAGGCTCAATACAAATGTAGTAGTACATGGCAAACAAACAGTCTTAGTTGACCAAGCAGAGCTGGGGAAAGAATCTGAATTAACAGGAGATAACGAGGTGGCAACAGTTGATAGAGAGTTGCAGCAAAATGGCTCACCACGGTCTGAAATGGACTTTATAGAAGTAGCAGAAATTGAAAAGGTGGATGGGCCAGAACTAGTCAATCAGGATATGGGCCCTAACTCAACAAGCCCAGCCAAATGTCTAAAGACAAAAGACTTCTTAGACTTCCCAAGTGTAGGGACTGCAACAACCTTAGTAGAGGCTCAAGACAAGGCAGCACAAAGTACTATGCATAACTGTCCAGCAGATGGAATTACTCTTGCAGTGGAGACCGAACCTCATAGGCTGAGAGAGATGAAGAACTCCAAAGGCCACAAAGGGTTCCCCCTTCGTCGAAAGGCCGTGTGGAAGGAACCCTTGGAGGCATGGACCAGGAAGGTACAAGCATCCACTATCAACTTGGTCAAAGTCTTCGGTAGGATAGCGGAGGGATTGGAAACACGCCATAAACCACAGCCGACTGACAATGATTCGCTCACAAAAGATCTTCAAAGAGGTGGTTTGTTAGAGACGCCGAGGACAGTGAACGTAGAGGTCGTTGTCGACAAGGCTGACCCTTCCCAAAGTAAACAGACCATGAATGAAGGATTGGTGGTCTACGATCCAAAAGCTTCGCCACATCTCACAGGTACTTCACTTACTCATTCTCAACTTGATTTGTTTTTTGACAGTAAGAATTTTCTCATTCAAATTCACCTTTTCGAGAACCAACTTCCTTGCTTCCCTTCTTACATCTATAACATTAACTTACTTCCCTCACACCGCACCCTGAACATCCTGAATAGGGATTGGCAAGATACCAGGCTCCTCGATACGATGTTACAAGGTTGGAATCAATATTTAGGTGACAATCAACCGGCTTGCTCACCCCACAACAGGTCTAACATGTCTGATAATATCAATCCTGTCTATCTTCATAGCAATGTGAGATTGGAACCTCCCATAGGTAGTGTCTCTCACAAGTTAGAGGAGTCCCCATCACCAGAATTAAGTGGGAATGTGAGCCCATTGAGTCAGGAACACATCTCCGTTACAGTAGACCAGGTTGTGACGGTAGGACAGGAGTTGGGATTAACATTTTTAGGCAACACAGAGACCTCATTAAAGCTTATTGAAAATGTTTTGGGTAGAAAGGTAGATCACAACAAGAAGACTAAGGAGTCTAGAAAGGGTAGGGAGCAGCCCAACGAGGAGGACCAACTGAAGGTCGGGGGAGCTAGCTCTACCTACTCCCTCAGACCTAGGAAGGGAAACATAAAGAAAGATGCTAGGGGTAGGAGCTTGAATCCCTACAACTTAGAGGCAACGCTAGTGGAGATTCACGTTGAGGATTTAGCAAGCCAAGCGATTGGGAAGGGTAAAGGAGGGGAGGCGTCAGAGATCTACTAGAAAGTGGTTGATAGGTCCGATTCTGTAGTAGTAGGTAGAGTCTGGTATTCATGTCTTTTAACATCTTAACTTGGAACGTGAGAGGACTTGGTTGTAACACCAAGAGAGCGGCAGTTAAGAAGATCATCCTTCTACACAAACCACAATTGGTTGCAATAAATTGATTAAAATTGACTCAGAAATGGTACGTCAATTATGGAAAGGACACCAAGTTGGTTGGTGCTTCTCCCCTTCATTAGGTGCCTCAGGAGGGATTCTTGTCATGTGGGACTTAGACTCTATTGAGTTGCTAGACACTCTCATAGGAGCATTTTCAGTTTCTATTCTAGGTAAACTTAAGGGGGGAACAAGCGAATGGGTGTTTTCAGGCATATACGGTCCGATTAAACAAGAAGACAAGCATCACTTCTGGCAAGAACTAGACGATATTCGAGGTTTGTGGCAAGCGCCATGGTGCTTGGGAGGGGATTTTAACGAGATAGTCCTAGCATCAGACAAGAAAGGAGGAACACGCAGAGTCCGAGGCATGAAACTCTTCAATGAATTCATAGAAAGAAATGGGCTAATAGACTTGCCTCTAGTGGGAAACTCCTACACTTGGACAAACAGCCAAGCTAACCCCTCACTTAGTAGACTTGACAGATTTCTAGTGGATGATGCTTGGGCGGAGTCTTTCCCCAGACTAGTTCAAAAAGGACTTCCTAGGATCACATCCGACCACATTCCAATACATTTAGCCTGTGGAGAATACAAGGTGAGAGCTAGGCCCTTTAGATTTGAGAACATGTGGCTTAAGGTGGAAGGTTTCATAGAGAAAGTGAAAGAATGGTGGGAGTCCTTTAAGTTTGGAGGTAGCGCAGGTTCTATCCTCAGGAATAAGTTAAAAGCCTTAAAAGAAAAAATTAAAGATTGGAACAAAAATGCACTAGGAAAGGTAGATGGGAAGATGAAAAGAATTAGTGAACAAATTAAGGAGTTGGATGTTAGGGAGGAAACAAGGCCATTGGAGGATGGAGATTACAGACTTAGGGAGGAACTCAAGATAGAATATCAAAAATGGGCCCTACTGGAAGAGATCAGTTGGAAACAGAAGTCCAGAGTGAAATGGTTGAAGGAAGGCGACCTTAACACAAGATTTTTTCACCAGGTGGCAAATCACAGAAGAAGAAATAATCACATTGAATCCATCAAGATAAAGGAGCAAACCTTGGAGGATGAAGTGGATATTAGAGAGGGCATAGCTTCTTTCTACAAGAACTTATACAAGGAAACATATGGGGAGAGACCTCTCTTAGATGGCCTAGTCTTCGACACTATCAGTGAGGAGTCCAGAATAGGTCTCGAGGACAAATTTAGTGAGGAGGAGGTTAAGAGGGCTGTGTTCGAAATGTCGAGGAATAAAGCTCCACGCCCGGATGGATTCACGATAGCTTTTTTTCAGGAATGCTGGGATATTGTTAAGATCGATCTGATGAAAGTCTTCGAAGAGTTGCACTCAAGGAATTTCTTGGATTACGGGAGCAACCAAACCTTTATTGTCTTAATACCAAAGACAAAAGGAGCAGAGGACATCTCAGATTTCAGGCCCATCAGTTTGATTGGAAGCACATACAAGATAGTGGCCAGAGTCTTAGCGTCCAGGTTAAAGAAAGTTATGGGCGAAATCATATCTGGAGAACAAGGTGCCTTTGTGAAAGGCAGACAAATACTGGATGGAATCCTTATTGCAAACGAGTGCATAGAGTCCAGACGACGCTCCAGGGAAGCCGGCTTGGTATGCAAAATAGACCTAGAAAAAGCTTACGACCACACAAACTGAAAATTTCTAGACTACCTTCTTGGGAGAATGGGATTCGGGGTCAAATGGAGAGAATGGATGAGAAAATGTATCAGTTCACCTAGATTTTCAACTCTAGTGAACGGGTCTCCCTCAGGATTTTTTGATAGCTCTAGGGGCCTTAGACAAGGGGACCCACTGTCTCCCTTCCTTTTTATTATGGTAACCGAGGCTCTAGGGAGAATGATCTCGAAAGGTGTAGCTTTACGGAAATTAGAAGGGTTTAAAGTAGGCACCAATGGGGTGTTGATCTCTCATCTGCAGTTTGCCGATGATACTTTGATTTTCCGACCAAATCAGGCAAACCAAGTTAACTTCTTGAATAATTTACTTTGCTGCTTCGAGATCTGTTCAGGCCTCAAAATGAATTTCAATAAAAGCAAAATTATGCCTATAGGAGAGGTGGATGAAGTCGAGAGGTTGGCTAGAATTTTAGGATGTTTCTCTGGATCTCTTCCCTCTACCTATCTCGGTTTACCATTGGGGGCACCATCCAGAGCTAAAGCGATTTGGGATCCTGTAGTAGAAAGGATGCGGCGCAGGCTAGCGGGCTGGAAAGGTAAGTACCTATCCAAAGGAGGGAAAGTAACTTTGATCAAAAGTACTTTGTCTAGCCTACCGGTGTACTTTCTCTTGCTCTTCTCAATCCTAGTGTCAGTGGCAAAGAAATTAGAAAGGCTCATGAAGAATTTTTTATGGCACAACCAGGAGAACTTGTTCAGATACCATTTGGTGAATTGGGCTCAGGCGTGCTTGCCTAGATCAAAAGGTGGGTTAGGTTTTAGAAGAATTGGACTCATGAACTCGGCCTTAATGGGGAAGTGGATATGGAGATTCGGTAAGGAGAGAAATAGTTTGTGGCGTAAGGTGATAGTTGGAATTCATGGGGAGGAAGAGGGGGGGTGGACGACAAATCCAACTAGAACCCCACACGGTTGTGGAGTATGGAAAGGAATCATGAAAACCAAAGACAAGATTATGGAAGGCTCAAAGTTAACTTTAGGAAATGGGACCAGGATAAGATTCTGGGAAGATACTTGGGTTGGGGACCTCTGTCTCAAGGAGTCTTTTCCTAGGGTGTTCTCTCTCTCACGTGACAAAGGACAGACAATTGATCGTTTCTGGACCGGTTCTTCAGGGGAAACAAATTGGAATTTGGACCTTAGAAGGAATCCTTTTGTGTGGGAGAAACAACAGATTGAAGTGTTGCTAGAATGCTTGAAGCTTTACCTTGTCAACATCTTAGAAGAGGACTCCTTGGTATGGAAACATTCTAAATCAGGCATATATATTCTCGGTCCACTCCTTTTATAAACTCTTATCAACATCATCATACCCCACGCCCACACTTCCTACCTCTTCCCCCAATATTGCATTATGGAAATCTATCGTACCTTTGAAAGTTCGCTTCTTTGCTTGGGTAGCCACTCTTAACAAGATCCTCACTGTCGAAAATTTAATCAAGAGAAAATGGGTATTAGTGAATTTTTGTGTTATGTGCAAAGCTAATGGTGAAAGCACTAACCACATCTTTGTTCATTGTGAGTTTGTTCGACAGGTTTGGTCTCTTTTCCTTGGCCACATGAACTTATGTTGGGTGTTTCCGGAAACATTAGGCGAAGTCATGGAGAGCTGGACACAACAACCACCCATGGCGGCAAAAGGGAAGATGATTTGGAGAATGGTTCCTATGGCAGTTGCATGGGGGGTGTGGTTAGAAAGGAATAAGAGAACATTCCAAGGCAAGGAAAGTTCGCTTCAAGAGGTCATCATAAACATTAAGGCACTAATTTACAGCTGGAGTAGTATCTCATTAGAGATGAGAGGAACGTTTTTCAGCGATATGGTTTTTAGGATGGAGCATCTATTATGTTGATTTTGTAAGCATCTTTTGTTACTCTTTGAGATCTTCTCGATCTCCTTCCTTCTTAATATACATTTGACTTATCAAAAAAAAAATTAGGTTACAATATTTTTTAATTACCATTTATATGTGTTATAAAAGATAAATATCATGAAAATAAGCTTTAAAACCAGTTTTAGTACTTCAATAATGCTTTTGCTACAAGACAAATACATTCCCCAATGTATCATCTTGGTATGCTACCAAAACGAGACGTCTCGGCTGAAACGAAATTTTGAACCATGCTTCCAAGTAATAGAATTTTGTGATAGAGACAATATTAAAAAATAAAAAGACAAATTTTAAAATGATTATTTCCATTTTCAAGCAAAAACATTCTGCGGTCCATAAGTTTTTTTACTCTTACCCCACGTTTTTCCTGACGTTCTGAAAGAGCCTTCATCACCTCCTGGGCCTTATCCTTCTCTACATAAAAGCTAACCTTATGTGACCGCTGCTCTGTTTCTGACTGCATTAACCTCATAAATTCCAACTATTCAGACTCAAAATACAAGTAAAAAGAAAATCCATTTCTTAAAATGGGTAAAAATAACAAACCCACAAATCAGACCTGAAAAGTGAGTTGGGGAAACTTGGCTGTTTCCTCTGCAACAATGTTTCTATCCCATTTCTGATTGAGAAACTGTTCCCAACCATCATCTGGCACCATAGATTCACCATATGTTATCTCTGTACCAACAGACATTATAGTTATATCTGGGGTTAACATTGGTTTCTCTTTCCTCAACTGTTTGTAAAGTGTAGGTGAACGTCCAGTTGAGAAAACCAGCAGAGAATCGTGACGGTATTTGGTTTCCCATAAGGCATTGAACCTAAGCAATGAGAGGTTTTCCGGATCATGATGATCCACCTGCAAATAAAATAAAAAACCATCTAGTCTAATAAAGATCACTGTTTGACAATGGCAAGTTAAATTTAAACAAACCCTACCATCGTATGGTCAAGATCTGAAACTATCATAAGACGTGCGGGATCGTTGAGTCTATCCATGACCAATCAATCACCGAACTAAATCCTGCAAACTGTAACCGAAAAAAAAATTCTCGTATTTATATGGGCAGTGTGTTTCTGAGAGGAACTGTCACGGAAAAATCCCGCATTTATAGAGCAGTGTTACCGTTAGCATCAGGATAACGTTATCCCCAGTCTTCATCGTTGGATGGCCATGAGTAAAAATTGTATCGGTCACAAAATGAACCACGTATCATATTTTTAGAGGACACTGACCGTATGGATGTTTGCCCAATCCCTAGGTGGAACTACCATCCAAAAATTCAACCTGATTAGTGATTTATAAGCGTTGAATTTGAGTCATTTTCTTGGGTTGTTTTAACCGTGGGAATTTCAGCATTATTTGGGGTACAAGATCGAAAGGTTTGAAATCGCTAATCGGGCTGTTTTTGGGTTCCAGGTCCATCTAGGTATTGGCCAAACATCCATACGGTCAGTGTCCTATAGCAATATGCCACGTGGTTCAAATTGTGAGCGGCGTACATAAAAAGCGCCAAAGAGTTTGGTTTGTTGTTACCATGAGGTGTACGCATAGCCAACCCCTCTAATAAATTTGGACGGTTCCTTTGGTGGGCTATTTATCGAAAGCCATGCATCAAAATTATAATAATTGGACAATTTTGATCGCACAATTTCGATCAGGACCTACTTGTTTGTATCCCACACTTCCCTTGCTGGTAGTGGACCCTCAAATCACACTACTAATCCTGTGGCCCATCAAGTCAGCAGTCTCTTGTTCATTTTCCATTAAGATCCCTGAATGACACGTAGCGTCTATTGTTTATGATCAGGCTTCTCTCAATATGATCGGTTCACATGCTATCATATATCTCCTTTTTTTTTTTTTTTTATGCTGGCATCTCTAGCTGAATATTCTTACCAAATCATGTATCTCCTTTTTTTTTTTTTTTTTTTTTTTTTGTGTTTTATGCTGGCATCACTAGCGGAATATTCTTACGGAAATAGAATTCTCTTGCTTAGGGCTGTCAATAGATACTATTCGGATCGAATACAAGCATAAATGAATCCGAATCCGAAAAAATTCGATATCCGATACTCGATTCGATATCCGACGGATATTCTAAATCACTATTCGAATTCGAATCCGATTAACTTATCGGATATACGATAATATCCGATTCAAAAATTGGATATATATAATATATTATTATACTTACATAATAATAAATATTATTTAATATGATAAATATACTATAATCTATTTATTATAAATATGATTATTAAATAATAAATCAGATCGGATATTATCGAATCAAGTACATCAATATCCGAATCCGTATCCGAAAACTATTCGAATATTAAAATGATATCCGAATAATATCCGATTTTTCGAATACGGATTCGAATCGAATTCGAATTCGAATTTTTGACTATCCATCCAAATTTTTCTTCACCTGTGAATTGTTAGTCTAGATCGTAGGAACATGATGAAGAAATACCGAGTAGGATATATACATGCAAGGTCACTAGGACCCACAATATGAACACTTTTTATAGAAGATCTTCAATTCGACACATCCCCGCGCGGTCCAGGGCATCCAATCTTTGATATATCACAGCCCAGAAACCAAACCTAATCATCCAAATAGTCACCTGGTCAAGATTAGTCAACTTAACATAATAGTATACATAAAGCTCTGGATTTTATAAGTTCCATCTTTTTTCTTACAATACAGTGCAACAGCTATACTGATAGTGCAGATTTTTCCAATTTTTGTATTAGTAAATAGTAAATCACTAAAATAGAGAATACTAGAGAATAATTGCAATATAACTACGAAATGATAAAAACCAAATCAAGTAAAATGAAACCTACCTGAATAGTAGATAACATACAACTCAGCAGTTAATTAAACCAAGATCAGAAACTATAAAACAAAGATCAAATTAATAAACTTATCAATGTAAAATGTGACCGAGGCATACATTGTATGTGTTGTTCTAAATCAGATTTCGCTTTTTTACATTTCGTAGGTGTTGCTGACAATTGGTCAACGACTGCTTCAAAAGATTCAACAATTCACTGAGGGTAGGAAGCACTCTAAAACCTTTAGTATATAGAACTTATAGTGAAAACCTTTAGATAAAAATTGCAAAAAATTTAAAAGCAAGACGAGGGAGATGATCTGTTGAAAAATAGATTTTCTGTCGATGAAAGTAGTATTTTCCGCTGGCATTGGTTACGGAAACCCTAACTTCAACACATTTGTAATTATCCGAGATTTCAATCCTGCAAAAATGGGCAATTTTGCACAGTGGCTCGTGTCGGATGTCGATCGCACTCGGGATTAGTCGGATTAGCGCGAATAAGAACACAAAAGATAACGAAAAATTTGCATGTAACACATCATTCTCAAATCAACTTCATTTAATCAAAATTGTCTTTTACAGCAAAAATCTGACAAAATAACTAAACTAGAAAGCATTTTAATAAAAGAGGGATGTAGAGAGAGAAAGAGGTTTTGAGATAGAGAAACTAGAGAGAGAAAGTTATAGAAATGTTAAAGATGAGAGAGAGAAAGTGGTAGAAGAAGAGAGAAAATTGGAGTTTTAGAGAGATTGAGAGAAAATGAGAAGAAGAGGTTATTCTAGAGAGAGAAAAAGGAAGAAAGCAAGAGAGAGAAAGAGAAAGGAAAAGGTTAGAGAGAAAAAAAGAAGGAAGAGTTCTAGAGAGGAATAGAGAATGAGAATCACCTAGGAAAAGCTTACCATGGAAGAAGATTGGTTGCTGCCCGAGGTGAAGGCTATGAGATTGGAGTTCTATTCTCCTTGTAGGTTGACTGATGATGACGATGTGCACCACTTGAGGAGGATCACAACTAGTTCGGGTGTGGAAACCTGTTTGCTGTTGGAGATGCCATGGAGTGCAACACGCACATCAGCAGGTAGACGGGTTGCAAGAGGAGAATGGAGGCTTGGGCGATGTGAGCAGTGGTTGCTGGTGCTCGGGTTGAGGAGTTTGCAGCCGTTCCGGTGGAGTTGCAGGTATGCTGGCGTTAATGGTGATGGAAACGGTGACCCCAAGGAGTAAAAGGTGGAGATCGGGAACGAGGAGGGCACACTGCCCTGTGTAGCAGGCGGTGGCGTTTAGGAGTTGCAGGCCAGACCAGCGGCTTGAGGGTAGTAGTTGTTGAAGACGGTGCTGGTTCATCTGACCTACAGGTGGTCCTGCAAGGAGGAAGATCCCCGGAAGTTGCTGGTGGTAATGGCTTGGGTTGAGCTTTGGAGATGGCGGGGGCAACGGTTGTCACGTTGGATTTTCTCGTTGCAGCGAAGTGAAGGCCTGCACCTTTTTAGAGTAGCCTGACCGTGACAAAGAAGAAGAAGGAGGAGGATGTTGTTGCACTGGTCGTGCAGTGGTTGCTGGTGATCTAACGGTGGGAGAAGAGCAGCATAAGGAGATGGGTTGTGGATCAAAATCGGAGTTGCAGATCTGCAACTCCGGACAGAGATGGAGAAGAAAGAAAAGAAATAGGAGGAGAAGAAAATGGGGAGGCAAACCAGATTTCTGGTTTGTTTGGAATTGCAGTCCAGCCAGCAAGATGGGAAAATAGCACGTGGTTCTCCACGGTAAATGGAGAATTAGCAGGAGGCGTGGTGGAGATCTGGCTGTGGAGGATTGATCCAGCAACGTGAGAGAGAGCTGAGTGGCTTACCAGACGGCCGGAGTTGCTGGCAACTCCGGCGAAGATGTGAAGAAAAGGAAGAAAAGGAGAAAGAGAAAAGAAGGAGAAAACGAAGGGGCAAACGTGGGGAAACTTGTTTGGGAAAGAGAGGAAGAGATGGGAGGGGGATTAGGGTTCCAAAGAACCCTTCTCCTTCCCCTTTTAAAGCTCCATATTTCCTTTAATGGAAATAGGGTATTTTTTAAATAAAATATATATATATATATATATATATATATATATATATATATAAATTTTTTTTTTTAAGTAAAACATTACTTTTCTTTGGGGAATTTCCTCAATTAGTGGACTCCCCATTTGATTAAAATTATTTTGAAATTCACGGGGTCCACTAACTGGTCGGACAGCGGGTCGATGATGATGGGCCCGGCTACTGGCCCATATGGATTGATGATGTCCATCGTCTCACAAGATGATGTGACAGACAGTCTGATGGCGATCGGATGGATGGTGACTTGATTGGGACCCAGATTGGTAGATCGACGGATCTAGAGAGATCCAATGGTCGGATTGAAGATCCAACGGTCAGAAAGCTAAGGGAGATGAGACAGAGCCAATGGGCAGGAGTTTTGGGGTTAGGTCAGTAGATTCGAGGACCGAGAGATGAAGAGAGAGAGAATAAGGAGAGATGAGAGAGAAAATATTAGAAAATGGAGATAAAAGTATTGGCAGAGGGTCTAGAACCCTGGTCTTCACTGTGACCATCCCCATGCTTCTCCAGTAGAGTAGATTATCATTCCTTGCTGAGTCATGTGGCTTTAAACGCTTTAGTTCGTCTCCTGGTCATTGGCTCTTTTACTCTCTTCGTTCTTTGGGCTGGCTTTTTGGTCCTCTTATTCAACCCATATTTGGCCCATATCTTCTAGTCATAGCATGTGGGCTCTTTAAGCTTTGATAATGGGCTTTCCTGATCGAACTGGGCTCGCAAGTCTCGAGAATTGTCCTATCGGGGTTTCCTGCGACAGAAGAAGTGCGTAATGAGACTTTATCAGAACGACTCAATGTCTAGACTTTCGAAAATGTGTTTAATGCATGCAAATATACCATTTTGTCCAGAGAAGTGTGTTCTATGCAACAAAAGAGACTCTTACGTAGAAAAGTAGATAAATAGAGCATTTTAATGTAGGAGAGTGTGAAAACGCTTAGAAGATAACAGTGAAAAATACGCACTTTTAAGCGAATATCAGTCGACTTATAAGAATTGGTATCTTAGCCTCTTCTCTTCCTCTCTTTATATAAAGTTGGAAGAGATAGCTGTTTGGGCCTTAGTAAAGAGCTCAAACAGTCACAAAAATAAATGTATTAAATATGAATAACGGTTACAAACATTTTGAAAAGACAAAGCATAAAAACAGATTTTAGATGTGTGAGAAACCAATGGTAAAAAATAAACGTTTGAGCTTCTAAGCCCATGTTCATGTCTAGGCTAGTCCATGTAAAATCTAAAGGTACGGAAACCCTAATTTTGTCTTAGGGTTATATATACCTCGGTTGATCAGAAACAATTATTCATTGTATTGAGACTGTGTTCTTTTCTTTTCTTTTTTGCCTCAGAGCATAGTAGAATCAATGTAGATTCGTAGATGTACCTCAATTTAAAGGGAACCATGTAAATCTCTATGTTGTGGTTGTTTGCATCTTTGTTTTTTATTTATTTATATTGTTATTTTTTCCAAACAGTTTTTTGTTTTAAAAAGAATAGGTGTTTGAAACTTTTAAATGTACGTACCAAAAGATTTTGAGTTCAAAACTCATAAGTCTCAAACTCTTCTTTTAGACTAGTTATTTATATCCTATGAAGTACTAAGTTCATAACCCATTGGCCTTAATATTTAAAATTTTATAACTCACAATCTCCCACATGAATAAAAATTTAAAATTAAGGGTAAAATTAAAATTATCATGCATGGGCAAAAGTGTATAATTGATTTGAACCTTTACTTAGGTGGTGTTTGGTAAAAATTTTTTTTAGACCTTAAGTCTGATTCAACTGAAATTAAGTGATTTTGGTGATTAAATTGCATTTGGTAAACAACTTAATTTCAGCACTTATCACCAAACTCAAGGAAAAAAAGACAAAAGTAAAAAGTGACTCAGCCTTCACTTATTGCGGTAAGTGAATGAATCTTTAAAAAAGATTCCTTGATTCTTTTTTAATACCAACAATGCCCTTTTCTCAAACCTTTCTCTTTTAAAAACTTACGAAAGTATCCTAATAAATATTTCAAAATACCCACAATGCCCTTGACTTAATTTTAAGACTTAAGACCTTAGCCAAACAACCTAATTCAGACGTAAGTCATTAAGCTACCAGATCTTAAGCACTTTAAGCTTTTAGATCTGATAACTTAATTTACCAAACACCACCTTAGTGTAAGTCTATTTGATTTACTAGTTGTTTAGTAAATTTGATGTCTTAAGCTGCCCAACTAAATAATGTAAACCAAGACTTACAACTACATGCACAACATTTCTTGTTCATTGTATATTTCTTAGTAACTAAAGAACATTTACTAACTTGATAAAATGCCATTTTGAGACGCCTTCAAAGGATTTCTTAAAGAGTATATTGTTGTGTATATGACACCTTATTAGTTAGAATCATCTTATCTATGCTAATTCTAAGTTTTGTCTTGGCTTTCAAATTAGATTTTACCCTATTCCATCTGTTGTTTTCAAATTAAACTTCCCTGCATGTTCTGTCATTCATGTTCTTACTGAAAGTTCGAATATACGTTTTTCTGTTTTTATATCTTCTTTATCTTTGCCTACTCTCTGTACCAAAAAACAAAGGGAAAGTTGTATGATGGTTGAATATCCAAACACCAGATTAAGCTAGCCTAGCGATACCTGCCTATTTTTTGCCATAATTGAAAATGTGACCAGAAAAATTACTTTTTTTTTTTTTATTATTTCCTACTGGTGGGCAATAAAGGATGTACTAACCAAGGTTTAAAGGAAGTCGTTTTAATGGCATAATGGACTGGGGGCGTTACCGTTAAAACGGAAAAACGGCCGGGGGCAAAAATGGAATATAATGGAATTTAACGAAAAACAGAAAAAAAAGCGCTGAAATTCAAAATTTATAAAATTTGAAATTAAAATTTTCAAAAACAGAATTTAACAGCAGTTTTTTTCCACAAAAGTTTCTAGAATTTAACGGCTGTTAAAACGATTTTAACGGCCGTTAAAACGAAAAAATGGCTTTTAAATTCAAAGCGTCAAAAATGGTTTTTACGATCCCGTTACCGTTTAAACAGCTGTTTTTAAAACCATGGTACTAATAACCAAGGTTAAAAAGGGCTTTTTATATCGGAATAGCGGACTGGGGAATTACCTTTTTCCACTATAACGAATTGTAACACTCAGGGGCAGAAAGGGAAATGAATGGAAAAAATGGCACTAAAATTTAAAATTTTCAAATAAAAATAACAAAAAATAACTGGCGTTGTTTTCATGGATTACGGGTCGTTATTTTCTGAGTGTTAGAACAGTACATAACATAATGGGGGAGGTTCAACTCTGTTAAAACGGCTGTTATTTTTGTTACAACGGACGTTTTTTAAAATGGAATATAATGGGGGCGTTACCGTTAAAACGGAAAAACAGCCAGGGGCAAAAATGGAATATAATGGAATTTAACAAAAAACAGAAAAAAGGCGCTGAAATTCAAAATTTATAAAATTTGAAATTAAAATTTTCAAAAATAGAATTTAACGGATTTAACGGCAGTTGTTTTCCACAAAAGTTTCTAGAATTTAATGGCTGTTAAAACGATTTTAACGGCCGTTAAAACGAAAAAATGGCTTTTAAATTCAAAGCGTCGAAAATGGCTTTTACGATTTTTACGGTAACGGGCTTGGGGCGTTACCATTTAAACAGCTGTTTTTAAAACCATGGTACTAATAACCAAGGTTTAAAAAGGGCTTTTTATAACGGTATAGCGGACTGGGGAATTACCTTTTTCCATTATAACAAATTGTAACACTCAGTGGCAAAAAGGGAAAAGAATGGAAAAAATGGCACTAAAATTTAAAATTTTCAATAAAAAATAACGAAAAATAACAGGCGTTGTTTTCATAGATTACGGGTCGTTATTTTCTGAGTGTTAAAACAGTACATAACGTAATGGGGGAGGTTCGACTCCGTTAAAACGGCCATTATTTTTGTTACAACGGACGTTTTTTAAACGATGGTACTAACCAAGGTTTAAAGGGGTCCGTTATAACGGTATAACGGACTGGGGGCATTACCGTATTTTCACGTTTAGAAGTTGACGTATAACTTATTTTTTTAGAATTGGATGATCTATATAACTTATTTTTTTCACGGATATGTACCTCTTATTTATATGTTTATTTTATGGATTATTTTCATTCAGACATTTGCTATTGATTATTGCATGCTTTTCTTTCTCTAAGTCATACGTTTATTTTCGTGATCATATGATTATCTCTCGTGGTTAATTAGGTGCGCGTAGAAAAACAATTCAAAAAATTTTAAAAAAAATGATGAACAAAAATTTTATGAGCTAAGTGTAAAACACGACTGACATGGTCCATCGTTTTTGCACCCGTGAAAACGACACCAAAAAATGATGGATTATTTTCGTCATATTATGCGATGGAGAAAAATGGACATTTTTCATGACACAAGTATTTCGTTTTTTTTTGCGCCAACATTAAACGGTGAATTAAGTTTGTTCTCTTTAGTTTAATGGATTCTCATGGAGATGTGGGTCCTATTTATCCCATTGACCCAAAATTCAAAATTTCATACCTTAACTCAATAATTACTTCACAATTGAATGTAATTTAGAAAAAGGTTTAAAGGGGACCGTTATAACCAGTGTAACGGACTGGGGGCGTTACACTGAAAAAATGGAAAAAAAAATAAAAATAACAGCCATTTTTTTCGTTATATTGGCCGTTATTTTCGTTGTAACAGCCGTTTTTTAAACCTTTATTTAAAGACATTATTGAAGTTGCGAGATGATGGAATTATAATGTTACAATTTGATCTTTTTTATTCTAATGTTTCAATATTGGGTTACAGGTCGACCCATGGATAGCGGGTCGAGTCCTAGACCCCTGGGAACTGGACATAACAAATACCTGTTATTCAAATGAACATTTCTCTAAACAGAACCTTCTAAAATGGAATATTATGAAAGAGGAAGAGAAAACGATTAGTCCGGTCACCTTCCAGTCAAAAGAAAATAAAGATTTTTTTTAAAATAACCGTCCACCCTGCTTATATTTGACTTGACTAAGGAAGGCACACTCTTCTTGAATCATTCGACCTATTCTTTAAAATCAATTTTTGGTCGTCCGATCTCGTTGTTGGGATATGTATAGCACGGATGGGGAGGACAGGTTTTTCTTCCATCGTTTAGTTCATCACGGCTTCTTAAGAACTTATGTCTCGGATGGAAACACCAAAACCACTGTTCCCCCTTTTAAGAAACCGCCATTTATACCATGGTTTTAAAAACGGCTGTTTAAACGGTAACGCCCCAAGCCCGTTTCTGTTTAAACCGTTTAAACCCGTTTTATCGGTTTTGAAAAAAATGGCCATTTTTTTGTTTTAACGGCCATTAAAATCGTTTAAACGGCCGTTAAAATCGTTTAAACAGCTGTTTAATTTCAAAAAATTTTGTGAAAAAAAGGCCGTTAAAACCGTTTAATTCCGTTAAAATCCTTTTAATTTCCGTTAAATTCCATTTTTTTTTTAATTTTCAAATTTCAAAATTTGAATTTCAGCACCACTTTTTCCGTTTTTTTCGGTTAAAACCGTTAAAATCCGTTTAATTCCATTTAATCCGTTTTAACGGTAACGCCCCCAGTCCGTTTAACCGTTAAAACGGCCTCCTTTAAACCTGGATTTATACAATTAAGGCGGTCCCGCAGAATAATTTGCCCTATCCGCGTTTCTTAAAGAAGGAGAACACCACTTTTTATGTTCTTCAATCATGAAAGCACCTGCAAAGAATTCTATTAGACATCAATGTTGACAATCATAGTAAGCGTTTGACACACACACACAAGTGCTACTGTAGCATATTGGTCAAAGAAGATGATTACGTTTAATACATTTTAAGGATTAGTTACAGATAATCAAAGTTAATGTAAACCCATTGGGTGGAGATAGTATGACCCGTCTCTCCTAATTGTAGTGTCCAAATTAGAAAAGATTAGCTGTCTCTAGGAACTTCAAAGCAGTGTTTGAAAACTCGAAAACTCGACTTGACTTGAAAGTCTACCGAGTTGAGTTAACTCGAAGACTCGAACTCGACTTGAAGTAACTCGACTCGAGTAATATATTAATATTATATAGATGTATTAATATTAATATATAAATATCATATTTTTATAAGCATAACTTATAAGATTTGGTTGATTTTGTGTTGCCAAGGTGTTGGAAAAACTTATTTGGTGCGTCAATTAAACAACAACATACCAAACCCGTTGTTTTTTTCAAAACAACAATGCACCCAACCAGTTGTTTATTTGATTCGGGTTTATTTCGAGTCAACTCGAAACTCAGCCGAGTTGAGTCAACTCGACCGAGTTTCTAGTTGACTCAATTAGTTTTAAAACACGGCTTCAAAGTTCAAAGTTCAAAATCCTCACCAACTCCTAAAATACCATGCAGAACAGTCTTTGGGGCTAGTGGCGGAGCCAGGATTTTGGTCAAGAGTGGGCATTCTACTTAGTTTAAAGGGGTGTTTTTGGAATTTATAGGGTCAAGATCGGGGATGACAATTTTCACAATAAATTTGACAATAAAAAAAATAAGAGAATTTTTGACTTGGAGCAACTTGGTGAGCTCCTGGATTGTCTTGAAGGACATTGGACCAACTTGGTTTCCTCGATAATTGAATTTTTTTTTTTGGATTTTGTGAGCTTGTGGATTGGCTTGAAGGACATTGGAGCAACTTGCCCTCCTCGATAATTGGAAAATTGTCATGCCTACAGTTGTCAACTGATACCTATCGAATTGAATATAGGTATATCCGAATCGAAATAAATTATATCCGAATCGAAATAAATTATTGGTATCCTCACTTGAATTCGAATCTGATCAGATATTCCAATCATTAATCGTATTCGAATTCGATTTGTTTATCGGATATCTAAAAACATCCGATTCAATTGATAAGCAAATTGGATTAAAAAAAGAGAACTATTAATCGAAAAAAAGAGAAGAAATAATCAAACCTAAAACTATTAACGGAGCAGGAAGACATGGCGACCGGCGATTGATAATGGCGACAGAGAAAAACCAAAGAAACTGGGGAGAGAGAGAGAGAGAGAGAGAGAGAGAGGCAACCTGTGGCATTGGCGACCAACATAATCACAGATGGAGAGAGATAAAGAGGAGGTTAAGGTTTTATTGAAAGAATTGAAGAAGAAAGGGTTGGAGAGGAGTAGACGTCAAATGAGAATAGGGTGTGGGATCCATAGGGTCTTGTAACTTTTCTTTTATACGCACCCAGCGAAAAGAGATTGGATCGGATATTATCAAAGCGGATGTCCCAATATCCAAATTCGTATCCGAAATTGATTTGAATAACAAAAACACATCGAAATTCGAATCCGATATCTGAATATTTCAGTTAGTAGCTGATATTATGAATGTGAATTTGAATGGGATACAAATTTTCGACTATCCATTGACAGGGCTAAAGCTAACAAATCTGCTCATGATTTTCTTTCTACTTTGCCTAACAAAAGAAAATAAAAGTAGTTTTAAGGATTGGTTCACCTGCTTATATTTGACTTGACTAATGAAGGCAAATGCAGTTTTTTTGAATCGTTCCACCTATTCTTTCTAATGGCCTGAAAGATTAAGTATCATACATACATTTAATTAAGTAATCAAATCACCATCGTGGGACGGATTAGCAGGTGAAACCTGTACGGACCGGTCAAGTCGGTAAAAGAGATTTTTACTCCTGGCACACTGCTCAAAGGAGGAAATCTACCTGTGTGGGTTTGACCCCACGACCTCTTGAAAGAGGAGGATACACACCAACCATTTGAGCTGCCATGTTGGCTGTCATCGTCTGATGTCCTTGATGGGGAGGACAGCTTCTTAGGAACTTTTGTCTTGTGGATGGAAACATCAAAACCGACGTTCCCTTTTTAAGAAACGACTGTTGTTACAGTTATGGCAGTCCGGTTCTCGGTCTACTTCCCCTCTCTGGTGTCTTGAGTCTCGAACTTAACCTAATTCGGCAGCGGTGATCGAAACTGATCTGATCAAGTCTCCGAAAATTCTATAATTCCAGAGCTGAAAGCACCTGATTCCGGCGATCAATTCCAGAATCTTTGAGACTGAACAATTTCCCAGAGAGTTCAACGACTGAACTATCCATTCTTCAATCATGACAGCACTTTCAAAGATTTCTCTTAAGACATCAATGTTGACGATACATAGAAAGAGATCAACGTACGCGTTTGACACACCCCCCAAGTGCTACTATACCATGACCTGTCTCTCCTAATTGTTGTGTCCAAATTAGAAAAGATTTGCCGTCCCTAAGAACTACAAAGTCCTCACCAAATCCCAAAATACCACGTGGAACAGTCTTTGGGGCCCAATGATCCAGGATGCTTGGCTAACCTTTTTGGTGGACCTACAGCAACAAAAATCTGCTTGATTAGTGATTTTTAACCGTTAGATTTGAGCACCCAGAACATAGCTCAAATTGAATGGCTAGAAATCATCCCATTAGAATGCTCAAATCTATGGTTAGAGCCAACCAGAGGTGATGCAAACATACGGTGTTTGGGATTCTTAGCTTGATTAGGGATTTATAGCGTTGGAATGGAGTTTTTCATTGGTAACCGTGGTATTTGAACATTATTTGGAGTACAAAGATCGAAAGGTTTGAAATCACTAATCAGGCTGATTTATGGTTACTAGGTCCACCTATGGATTGGCCAAACATCCATACGGTCAGTGTCCTCTGAGAGTATGCCACGTGGCTGATATTGTTGTCGATCAGCAAAGTTCTATTCTGTTGGAGATTGTGTGATGTGACATTTTGGGAGGTGAAATTTTTTATTCGCTGAAATCTCTGTGGCATTGTGGGTCGAATAAAAACATGCCACGCGTTTTTAAAAAGTTAAAAAATCCTCCGGAATAGGACAGCAAAATTGGAGTAAAACTTCTGTCACAACAAAGTTGCAAATCACACAATCACAGCCAATGAGTTCTCGGCACGTGCACCTCAAAGAAAAGCATATGAGTACGTTGCAGAGCAATTGTGTACGTGCCGAGAACTCATTGGCTTGTGATTGTGTGATTTACAATTTGTTGTGATAGAAGTTTTACTCGCAAAATTGCATCAGCGTGTACGTATCCATCGACATGTTACTTGTCCCAACGAAAGAAAAAAGTGTTAATTATCCTTTTGGATGCCAGATTTGACTGAATCAGCCGTGAATTGTAGCCAGAGTCCATCGTCACATCTGACCATTTGTACTCATTAACCAATTGGGTCAGAACCGTAGGATGAATGGCGTAGCATACTCCCAATATAAGTCGTCGTTTCTAAATAGAAACCGTTTTCAAATTCAATGAACCTCTCTCCACCTCCTACCTATAAAGCCAGGAGTCTCTACGACAATTAATGCCCAACACTACTGCATCCTTCTTCTTCTTCTTCTTCTTCGAGAGAGAGAGATGGGTTACTTAGCAGTAGCAGAAAAGCCTCATGCAGTTTGCGTCCCATACCCAGCACAGGGTCACATAACCCCCATGCTCAAATTAGCAAAGCTCCTTCACTACAGAGGCTTTCACATAACCTTTGTTAACACTGAGTTCAACCATAAACGCTTACTCAAATCTAGAGGCTCTGATTCTCTTAAGGGCTTGCCTGACTTCCAATTCGAAACAATCCCCGACGGTCTCCCACCATCCGATACCGATGCCACTCAAGACATCCCTGCTCTCTGTCAATCCACTGGAAAGAATTGCCTAGTTCCTTTTCGCAATCTCATCACCAAGCTTAACCACACCAACGTGCCCCCTGTCAGTTGCATTGTCTCGGATGGGGTCATGAGCTTCACTCTACAAGTTGCTGAAGAGCTAGGCATCCCCCAAGTTTTATTCTGGACCACCAGTGTATGTGGCTTCACGGGCTATCTACATTATCGCCATCTCATCGAAAGAGGTCTCACACCACTCAAAGGTATATAACTATTTTTGTATATATTATAGGGCTTATTTTGAGTTACTATACCTCCCTTGTTAATTAGGAAAATTATGCAATAGTACTTTTCTAGATTCAGAAAATTTAAACTTGCCTCTGTGGACCGTTGACTTTGACTAAGTCTGACAACAAATAGGGGCGTCGACGGGTTGGTTCCGGTTCGGTTCCTACGGCATAAAAAGAAACACTTATTTATTTATTGGTTTTGGTTCATATAGGTTTGCTTCCGGTTCCTATTGGTTTCGAGTCTAAATCTAACTACCCGCCATAAGTAGAACTGTTATTTTTGGTTCGGTTCTGGTTCGTTTCTTAGTCGGTTCCCAAAAAAAGTGGAAATGAAACTGGTGTATTCGGTTCTGATTTGGTTCGGTTAAACAGGCCAGGTAAAATTGTCATTTCATGTAAAACTTAATCACAGTAAATTGTAAATTGTCAAGGGATGCAAGTCTAAAATTTAATAAAATCTAAGTAGGTATTTGTGGTTTTACTGATTAAGGAGGGAGGTAAGTCAAATAACCCCTCTTTAAGTTGATTGAATTCTAAATTTCTAATTCATAAGCAAATATAATATTTTATTAATTAGTACATTTTTTGTGGTTTCAGATGAGAGTTATCTAACAAATGGGTATCTAGAGACCCCAGTCGACTGGATACCAGGAATGAAAGATATCCGTTTGAAGGATCTCCCGACTTTTATTCGAACTACAGACCCTAACGAAATCATGGTCAACTTCGTGGTTGGACAGGTGGAAAGAGCTTATAAAGCCTCCGCCCTCATTTTCAACACGTTTGATGCCTTTGAATGCGAGGTTCTAGACGCAATCAAGCCTCAGTTGCCTCCTATTTACACCATAGGTGCTCTTCATTTGCTCCTCCGTCAGATATCAGAAGACGACGGGTTGAAGTACATAGATTCCAATCTATGGAAAGAAGAACCCGAGTGTCTCCAATGGCTCGATTCCAAAGAACCCAATTCGGTTGTCTACGTAAATTTCGGCAGCATCACTGTCATGACAGCCCAACAACTCACGGAATTCGCTTGGGGACTAGCTAATAGCAAGCACTCTTTCTTGTGGATCATTCGACCTGATCTCGTCATCGGCGACTCCGCAATTCTGCCGTCTGGGTTCGTAAATGAGACTAAAGAAAGAGGTATGTTAGCGGGTTGGTGCCCACAAGAGCAGGTTCTCAACCACCCTTCAATCGGTGGGTTCTTAACACACAGTGGATGGAATTCAACAATTGAAAGCGCGTGTGGTGGAGTACCTTTGATATGTTGGCCATTCTTCGCAGAACAACAGACGAACTGCCGATACTCCTGCACTCAGTGGGGTATTGGAATGGAGATCGATAGTGATGTTAAGAGAGATGAAGTGGAGAGCCTTGTGAGAGAGTTAATGGAGGGAGAGAAGGGTAAGGAGATGAAGAACAAAGCGATGGAGTGGAAAGAGAGAGCTGAAGAGGCAAGTGCACCAGGTGGGTCCTCTTACGTCAATATGGACAAGCTCGTGAGTGAAATCCTTATCGCTAAAAGGACAGATTGAGATATATCTTGAGAGCAATCCAAACTAGAGTTTGTTTTTACTTTTAATTAGTTTTCTTATACGTGTTTCCATTTATTATTTGTATGTAAGGTTAAGAGGGTTTGCAATTCATTTTTTTCTCAACGA
This sequence comes from Euptelea pleiosperma, assembly GCA_035048495.1. Lineage (NCBI taxonomy): Eukaryota > Viridiplantae > Streptophyta > Magnoliopsida > Ranunculales > Eupteleaceae > Euptelea > Euptelea pleiosperma. Next base: position 27,299,240 of record CM068542.1, on the reverse strand, counting down.
CGTGTGTATGAGCCACATAGGACACTATTTTGCGCGTTCCAAGTGTTGACGGTTGCCTTTCCTAAAGTGCCATGTGGCACTCTTACATGTCCACTGACAATGGATTTTTGGCCGAAATTTTCTTGCTCCAGCGGGGTTTTGCTCCAGTCGATCCAGTGGCCCTAGGTATCCCATATATTGGGCCCATTGGCCGGATGGATGTTTAGCCCACCACCACACCAAAAAAAAGAATTACCTTGTCTGGTTCTCTCTGGCCATTAAATTTTGGGCATTTTTGTACTACCTCCTGCGAAGTTTGTTGCATCTTCCCCTTTGATTGAAACTTTTTTCGTTGACCATTAACAGGCTCTAAATTTTGATTTTATGATTGAAATCCCTCACCTTTTGTATATTACGAAAATATCAATGGTTGTTGGTTCGTAGGAACTGACAACCTGTCATTTTGACATTGTACCCTTAATTTCAAATCGTCTCCCCTCTCCTTTCGCCACCTGAACTGACGATGTTGACTGACGGACGATCAAGATTTTATTGAGAAAAGATCTCAACCGTTCGTTGTTTTAACTAAACCTCTCCCCCCACATGCAGATGATATTTAATCACAACGGTTAACAACCAAATGCGAACCGTTCAGATTCACAGCATTATCATCACAATCGAGCATTCCTCAAGATGCTGGTGACGTGAAACCAAAAGATACAAACAGCATGGTAACTACAACGAGCCAAGTGGCACACTAATAGTGGACACTAACTGTATGGATGTTTGGCCAATCACTAGGTGGACCTATAAACCAAAAATAAACTTGATCAGTGATTTCTAAGTGTTGGATTGAAGTTATTTTCATGGGATGATTTTAACTGGAGGAAATTGAGCATTATTGTGCGTCATTTGGGTGCAAAGATCCAAATGTTGTAAATCACTAATCAGGCTAATTTTTGGTTTGTAGGTCCACCAAGAGATTGGCCAAACATTCATACAGTCAACGCCCTCTAATAGTGTGCTATGTGCACGTGGAGATCATTGTTGGTTGCAAATTAATTCTCAAAGATGTGAGTTCGTGATCTTCATCTATATTTGATTTCTACGGAAAAATTAGATGAAGAAGGATACTTCAATATTTTTAGTTACGGGTGTTGGAAGTTTACCAAAGGCTCTTTTGTTATAGCATGAGGAACGTAGTGTTGCACTCTTTACAAAACTCATGCTCCCTTGTGCAAAGGAGAGGTGAATGCAACAGATCGAGGGTACGATAAACAACACCCACATTCTCTATCCAAGTTCACGACGTTGTTCTAGAGTACAAGTTTGCCAATCAAATTTTACACCCACACACACAATTGCCGCATAACGCATGACTATGTAAAGATAAACTAAACATTTTGATTCTTTGTGTGAGACGAAAAGGCCCTTTTGACCGGCTCTCGTTACAGGACACAATTCGAGCCACGTGGCATACTCTTAGAGGACGCAGACTGTATTGATGTTTGGCCAGTCCCTCGGTGGACCTGCAAACCAAAAATCAGCCTGATTAGTGATTTAAAACCTTTGGATCTTTGCACCCAAATAACGCTCAAGAATGCTCAAATTCCTCCGGTTAAAATCAACGCATGAAAATAACTTCAATCCAACGCTTAGAAATTATTAATGAGGCTGATTTTTGGTCTGCATGTCCGCCGAGGGACAGGTCAAACATCCATGCGGTCAGTGCCCTCTAATAGTGTGCCACTTGGCTCGTATTGTAGGTTGTGACCGAAGACTGAAGCCGGTCACAACCCGTTGTGATAAAAAAGTTCTGTTGATGGTTATCAAACACCATATATCTCACCTTCGACAGAAATAAAAATTGTTGAAAGTGTTTTTGACAAAAGTAATTGGGGCTGTTTAGAGCTTATGGATTTGTTTGATGGCTATAAATATATCAACATCAAATAACTATAGATTGTCATCTTCATCCCACAAGGATGACCTTAGGTAAGTTCTTCCACGGGGCAACTCAATCAATATCGCAGTAGAGAGAGAGAGAGAGACTGTGTGTGTGTGTTTTCTATTGAGGGTTCAATAGTAAAGATCTGCCTGTGCTTGATCCATAAGAAGAAAAAAGAACCCAAAAATCAAGAACCGAAGAGGTTGTGCTTGCTCTGTTAAGATTAATTAGGAAGACGACAATCTGCTTCCTCTGGCTTTCCCATGATTTTTCTCTGTGAGGAACAAGAGTTCAAAAGGTAAAGTAAAGAAAGAATCGGACAAAAGGGTAAGCAACTTCCTTTTATTAGTCGGTTGAGAGAGAGAGAGAAGGTTTTATTTATATAATTTTTTAAAAAATCTTTTTTAAAAGTTAACCTACAATTATCACCTGAGTTTAATTCGTAGATTCACATTGGCGCATCTTCGCCGCTTCCCCACTTCCACCGCTTCAAAAATTTTCTCGGTTAAGAGGGTTTGCAATTCATTTTTTTTCTCAACGACTTGTGTATGAGCCACATAGTACACTATTTTGCGCGCTCCATGTGTTGACGGTTGCCTTTCCCAAAGTGCCATGTGGCACTCTTACATGTCCACTGACAATGCATTTTTGGCCCAAATTTTCCTACTCCAGCGGGGTTTTGCTCCAGCCGATCCAGTGGCCCTAGGTACCCCTATGTAGCGCATATATTGGGCCCATTGACCGATTGGATGTTTAGCCCACCACCACACCAAAAAAAAAAAAAAAAAAATTACCTTGTTTGGTTCTCTCTAGCCATTAAATTTTGGGCATTTTTGTACTACCCCTATGAAATAGTCGATATTGGCACCAAGGTTTAAAGGACGCCGTTTTAACGGTTAAACGGACTGGGGGCGTTACTGTATAAACCGTTTAAATGGCCGTTAAAATAGATTGAAACGGCCAAGGGCAAAAATGGAAAAAAATGGAATTAAACGCATTTTAATGGGTTTTAACAGAAAACATGGCGCTAAAATTCAAATTTTGAAATTTGAAAAAAAAAAAAACGGAATTTAACGGATTTAACGGCCATTTTTTTCACAAAATTTTTCAGAATTAAACGGCTGTTTAAATGATTTTAACGGCCGTTAAAACAAGAAAACGGCCATTTTTTTCGAAACCGATAAACCGTGTTTAAACATTTTTAACGGGAACGGGCTAGGGGCGTTACCGTTTAAACAACCGTTAAAACCGTTTAAACGACCGTTTTTAAAACCATGATTGGCACTACCCTTTACAATTTTAGTTTGTTGCATCTCCCCCTTTGACTGAAACTTCTTTTTGTTGACTGTTAACTAGCTCTGTAAATTTTGATTTTATGACTGAAATGCCCTTACTTTTTGTATATTACGAAAATACCAATGGTTGTTGGTTCCTAGGAACTGACAACCTGCCATTTTGACATCGCACCCTTAATTTCAAATCATCTCCCCCCTTTCTCCACCTGGACTGACAATGTTGACTAACGGACAATCAAGATTTTATTGAGAAAAGATCTCAACCGTCCGTTGTTTTAACTAAACCTCTCCCCCCACATGCAGATGATATTTAATCACAACGGTTAACAACCAAATGCGAACCGTTCAGATTCACAGCATTATCATCACAATCGAGCATTCCTCAAGATGCTGGTGACGTGAAACCAAAAGATACAAACAGCATGGTAACTACAACGAGCCAAGTGGCACACTAATAGTGGACACTAACTGTATGGATGTTTGGCCAATCACTAGGTGGACCTATAAACCAAAAATAAACTTGATCAGTGATTTCTAAGTGTTGGATTGAAGTTATTTTCATGGGATGATTTTAACTGGAGGAAATTGAGCATTATTGTGCGTCATTTGGGTGCAAAGATCCAAATGTTGAAAATCACTAATCAGGCTAATTTTTTGTTTGTAGGTCCACCAAAGGATTGGCCAAATATTCATACCGTCGATGCCATCTAATAGTGTGCCATATGCATGTGGAGATCATTGTTGATTGCAAATTAATTCTCAAAGATGTGAGTTCGTGATCTTAATTTATTTATATTTGATTTCTACGGAAAAATTAGATGAAGAAGGATATTTCAATATTTTTAGTTATGGAAGTTGGAAGTTTACTAAAAGCTCTCTTGTTATAGCAAGAGGAATGTAGTGTTGCACTCTTTACAAAACTCATGCTCCTTTGTGCAAAGGAGAGGTGAATGCAACAGATCGAGGGTACGATAAACAACACCCACATTCTCTATCCAAGTTCTCGACGTTGTTCTAGAGTACAAGTTTGCCAATCAAATTTTACACCCACACTCACACAATTTGCGCATAATGCATGACTATGTAAAGATAAACTAAACATTTTGTTTAACGAAATAAGGATAAAATATTCAAGAAACTCATACAAAGAAGAGCAAACATAGACAAACATAAAACAACGGAAATAGACAAACATAAACAACAAGAGTGGATACGGACAGAAATAGAAACAACAATGACCACTAATCCAATCAACAAATTAATTAGGTTCTAAACTCCTCTCTCACTCACCTGGTTTCTAACCTTCATCTAGAGATCTGCTTGTTGATCAAATGAAAAACAACGTACCTAGGTATTGAGAGATTTAGAGATTGTACTACATTGGAGAGACTGAGTGAGACGCCAAGATCCAGTGCATATTTGATAAACCAAGTGATAGACAGAGAGGGTTTGATAGAGATGAGATGGAGAGAGATTGAGAGAGAGAGGGATACGTTTAGGGTTTAGAGGGCGAGAGATTGAGAAGGAGATTTAGGTCATGAGAGAGCTAGCAAAAGTACTTAAGTCGCGCAAAATCCTTCGATGAACCCTTTTTATATATCTTGAGCTCTCATAAAAGCAAAGATTGAAAGTCGACTCAAGTCATGTTAAATTCTTGGATCTTAGTTTCACTAAAATTGTGATCGATCATACCCTTTTTTATCTCGATTCGTCAAAAAGTCGAGATCAAAAGTTGGACTTCCAATGTTGGTTTTACTGAAAACCGAGATCAAAATCTTGATCTATCTTGGGTCCGTCCTAAAAAAAACTGAGATATTAAGTCCGACTTTTGATCTGTGTTTTTAAAAAAAAAAAAGATTGAAAATAAGACTTTCCATCTCGGTTTCTAGAAAGATCGAGATATACCGAAGGTGATATACCTTTTAATCCCATTCCTGGTTTCGCCTCTTTGGTTTTCTCTGGTTGTAACACGATCTTTGACCTTTTATCAATAAACATCTTTTCTTCTTTAAAAAAAAAAATCTGTAAAATTGAGTTTGGGATCTAAATTTCTATTTCAGTTTTTGAAAAATCATATTGAGGTCAAAAGTGAGAATTTTGCAAGAAGTTTTGGTGCCATATTTTCGATCTTGGTTTTGTGAGAAATCGAGATCTATATATTTTTAAGAACCAAGATCTTTATTAGTTTTTGTAGTAGTGGAGCCTCGTGAGATGGAGAGAGATTGAGAGAGAGAGGGATACGTTTAGGGTTTAGAGGGCGAGAGATTGAGAAGGGGATTTAGGTCATGAGAGAGCTAGCAAAAGTACTTAAGTCGCGCAAAATCCTTCGATGAACCCTTTTTATATATCTTGAGCTCTCATAAAAGCAAAGATTGAAAGTCGACTCAAGTCATGTTAAATTCTTGGATCTTAGTTTCACTAAAATTGTGATCGATCATACCCTTTTTTATCTCGATTCGTCAAAAAGTCGAGATCAAAAGTTGGACTTCCAATGTTGGTTTTACTGAAAACCGAGATCAAAATCTTGATCTATCTTGGGTCCGTCCTAAAAAAAACTGAGATATTAAGTCCGACTTTTGATCTGTGTTTTTTAAAAAAAAAAAAAGATTGAAAATAAGACTTTCCATCTCGGTTTCTAGAAAGATCGAGATATACTGAAGGTGATATACCTTTTAATCCCATTCCGGGTTTCGCCTCTTTGGTTTTCTCTGGTTGTAACACGATCTTTGACCTTTTATCAATAAACATCTTTTCTTCTTTAAAAAAAAAATCTGTAAAATTGAGTTTGGGATCTAAATTTCTATTTCAGTTTTTGAAAAATCATATTGAGGTCAAAAGTGAGAATTTTGCAAGAAGTTTTGGTGCCATATTTTCGATATTGGTTTTGTGAGAAATCGAGATCTATATATTTTTAAGAACCAAGATCTTTATTAATTTTTGTAGTAGTGGAGCCTCGTGAGATGGAGAGAGATTGAGAGAGAGAGGGATACGTTTAGGGTTTAGAGGGCGAGAGATTGAGAAGGGGATTTAGGTCATGAGAGAGCTAGCAAAAGTACTTAAGTCGCGCAAAACACTTTTTATATATCTTGAGCTCTCATAAAAGCAAAGATTGAAAGTCGACTCAAGTCATGTTAAATTCTTCGATCTTAGTTTCACTAAAATTGTGATCGATCATACCCTTTTTTATCTCGATTCGTCAAAAAGTCGAGATCAAAAGTTGGACTTCCAATGTTGGTTTTACTAAAAACCGAGATCAAAATCTTGATCTATCTTGGGTCCGTCCTAAAAAAACTGAGATATTAAGTCCGACTTTTGATCTGTGTTTTTAAAAAAAAAAAAGATTGAAAATAAGACTTTCCATCTCGGTTTCTAGAAAGATCGAGATATACCGAAGGTGATATACCTTTTAATCCCATTCCTGGTTTCGCCTCTTTGGTTTTCTCTGGTTGTAACACGATCTTTGACCTTTTATCAATAAACATCTTTTCTTCTTTAAAAAAAAATCTGTAAAATTGAGTTTGGGATCTAAATTTCTATTTCAGTTTTTGAAAAATCATATTGAGGTCAAAAGTGAGAATTTTGCAAGAAGTTTTGGTGCCATATTTTCGATATTGGTTTTGTGAGAAATCGAGATCTATATATTTTTAAGAACCAAGATCTTTATTAATTTTTGTAGTAGTGGAGCCTCGTGAGATGGAGAGAGATTGAGAGAGAGAGAGGGATACGTTTAAGGTTTAGAGGGCGAGAGATTGAGAAGGGGATTTAGGTCATGAGAGAGCTAGCAAAAGTACTTAAGTCGCGCAGAATCCTTCGATGAACCCTTTTTATATATCTTGAGCTTTCATAAAAGCAAAGATTGAAAGTCGACTCAAGTCATGTTAAATTCTTCGATCTTAGTTTCACTAAAATTGTGATTGATCATACCCTTTTTTATCTCGATTCGTCAAAAAGTCGAGATCAAAAGTTGGACTTCCAATGTTGGTTTTACTGAAAACCGAGATCAAAATCTTGATCTATCTTGGGTCCGTCCTAAAAAAAACTGAGATATTAAGTCCGACTTTTGATCTGTGTTTTTAAAAAAAAAAAAAAAAGATTGAAAATAAGACTTTCCATCTCGGTTTCTAGAAAGATCGAGATATACCGAAGGTGATATACCTTTTAATCCCATTCCTGGTTTCGCCTCTTTGGTTTTCTCTGGTTGTAACACGATCTTTGACCTTTTATCAATAAACATCTTTTCTTCTTTAAAGAAAAAATCTGTAAAATTGAGTTTGTGATCTAAATTTCTATTTCAATTTTTGAAAAATCATATTGAAGTCAAAAGTGAGAATTTTGCAAGAAGTTTTGGTGCCATATTTTCGATCTTGGTTTTGTGAGAAATCGAGATCTATATATTTTTAAGAACCAAGATCTTTATTAGTTTTTGTAGTAGTGGAGCCTCGTGATAGTGGGTCAACTTGGGCCTCCATATATGATCATGCAATTTGATGGCAACTAAACAAAAATGTATCGTATAGTGGCAGTTTCTCATAAATCGGAGAGTTCATCATTTTAGCAATCGGACGTGCTCCCCTTATGACACGTACGCTTTTTTGAAGCTAAGCTCTTGGTACCAAAAATGAACTCTTCCCGATTTAAGCCAACTAGGACATTACCCTACATTTTGGTCCAATTCCCCAATCAAATTGCATGGTCATATTTGGAGGCCCAAGTTGACCCACTTCATGTATGGGCATGTGGGCAAGGAATAAATTTTTTTTTTATGTGGAACATTTTACGGGTAACCCGTGATTTGAAAGGAAAATAATAGAATATTTTCACACATGCCTTTTAGTCATGGAAGCAGGTGCTGGGGGGGTTATGCCATCTTGTCATAAAAAAGAATGCAAACAGTAAGGCTGGAGCCCGTGCTGTTTGCATTCTTTTTTATTTTATTCAAACAGACGCCAAACCCCATGAGCTCATAAGAACTCAAGGCCAGAAGGAAGAGCCTCTGGATCACCAGCACGTTTTGGGTCTGAGAGAGAGAGAGAGATGGATTCCGTGGAAGGAGATGAGAAGCCTCACGCCATTTGCATCCCATACCCAGCCCAGGGTCACATAACCCCCATGCTCAAATTAGCCAAGCTCCTTCACTATAGAGGCTTTCACATCACCTTCGTTAACACTGAGTTCAACCACCAACGCTTACTCAACTCTAGAGGTCCCGATTCTCTCAAGGGCTGCCCAGATTTCCGATTCGAAACCATCCCCGATGGTCTCCCACCGTCTGATGACAACGCTACCCAAGACATCCCAGCTCTCTGCGACTCCACTAGCAAGAACTGCCTTGTTCCCTTTCGTAGTCTCATCGCCAAGCTCAACGACACTTCATCGTCAAATGACCCTCCCGTCAGTTGCATAGTCTCTGACGGCTGCATGAGCTTCACCCTTCGAGCTGCTGAAGAGCTTGGCATCCCAGAAGTTTTATTCTGGACGACCAGCGCTTGTGGCTTCATGGGCTATCTACATTATGGAAATCTCATCGAAAGAGGTCTTACACCACTAAAAGGTATAGATAATAAACACCGACATCCTCTGTCCTTATTTTTTTTTTAATAAGGTGATCATAGACTATAAGGTATTTTAGTAACACCCCTGAAATTTGAAAGTAATTTGTAATACCCTTTCATACTTCTAAACTTTAGGATCACCCCCTTGACCTTGTTTAACAGTGGTTGACTTAAAACGGATTTGAATCACACATCGTTCCATTTTACTTGCAATATTATGGTCTTTTAATAGGAGAAATATTCACAGGCGCATGATGCATGTCACATTTTAACGTTAGTCAAATGATGTTTAAACTAGATCAAGGGGTAATCCTAAAGTTTGAAAGTAAAACAGGGGTTTTACAAATTGCTTTCAAATTTCAGGGGGTGTTACTAAAATACCCTAGATTATAGAAGGAAAAAGGAGAAATACAAAGACAGGGAGATCGAGAAGGAGAATTTTTTTGAAGCCGCGATGTCATGCGCCACATATACCCATGGTTTAGGCATTAGTTTTAAAAATATCCATGGGTATATGTGGCGCGTGATCATTGGCGCATGATCACATCTTCAAAAATATGGCCGCTTTAAAATTTTTTTCGTCGACAAGACCTCCACAAATCAAACACAAAAGAGCCCCTAGTTACCCCTTAATAGCCTCTCATCTAACGATCAAGTCTCGGAAGGACAGCCCTTTGCATATTCTTCAAAAACTTAGACCAAAAAAAGATGAAAGCCTTAATTGATAGATAGGAGTAGGACCAAATTTAAATATAGACTCTTCCTTGTCCTGGAACATCTTATTGTTCCTCTCCTTCCAAAGACCCCAACATACCGCAAAAGGAAGGAAGCTCCATATACTCTATGCTCCATATACATAATTAAGTACGTCGATCTATTAATTGTTCCTTATTGTTTTTCTTTCTTTCTTATCTATATTGATCAAATTCTGAGCTAAATCATGTTAATTTATTTATTTTTTCTTTTCTTGGTTATTTCGCGTAGATGAGAATTACTTAACAAATGGGTATCTCGACACACCTATCAGCTGGATACCAGGAATGAAGGATATTCGCCTGAAGGATCTCCCGAGTTTCGTTCGAACTACTGATCACAACGATATCATGCTCAATTTCCTAAATGGGGAAGCACGTAGAGCATGTAAGGCATCCGCAATCGTTATGAACACTTTCGATGCCTTTGAAAGCGAGGTTGTAGATGCAATGAAGTCAATGTTGCCTCCTATTTACACCATAGGTCCTCTACAGTTGCTCCTCCGTCAGATACCAGAAAATTGGTTGAAATCTCTTGGATCCAATCTATGGAAAGAAGACCTAGAGTGTATCAAATGGCTTGATTCAAAAGAACCTAAGTCCGTTGTTTATGTGAACTTTGGCAGCATCACAGTCATGACGGCTCAACAACTCATCGAGTTCGCTTGGGGACTAGCCAACTGTAAGCACCCTTTCTTATGGGTTATTCGGCCTGATCTTATTAAAGGTGACTCGGCGATTCTTCCTCCCGAGTTCACAACAGAGACCAACGAAAGGAGTCTAATAGCAAGCTGGTGTCCACAAGAGCAAGTTCTCAATCATCCTTCAATTGGAGGGTTTTTAACGCACAGTGGTTGGAATTCGACGATTGATACGGTGTGTGGGGGTGTTCCAGTGATCAGTTGGCCATTCTTTGCCGAACAACAAACCAATTGCAGATACACATGTACTCACTGGGGTATTGGTATGGAGATCGATAACAACGTTAAGAGAGAAGAAGTGGAGATTCTTGTGAGAGAGTTAATGGAAGGAGAGAAGGGTAAGCAAATGAAGAAGAAGGCCATGGAGTGGAAGAGGAGTGCAGAAGACGCAGCAAAACCAGGTGGGTCTTCTTACGTCAACATCGACAAATTGGTCAACCAAGTGCTGAACCCCAAGAAAATCAATTAATTTTTAGGCGTTATTTATGTTATCTTTGCTAGTTTGTCTTCCGACGACCTAAATAATGGATGTCTTCATGTTTCAAGTATATGATAATTCCTGTAACTTTTTTCAAGGATTCATTAATGTAGACCGTCCGTTGTTCGATTTATCAGAAGGCTCGGTAGTGGATGGGGATTAGACCGTTAGATCGGCCTAATTCCTGAACGAAGCATAACAAAATACAAGATGCCAAAGATCATAATGGTGGTGAACGGGGGAGCACCTCAGGGCCTACTGACCTTCTGGATGCAAGAGGTGGACCTACATACCAAACAAATTTCTCAAATTAAAGGCCAGAAATCAAGATTTTAGAACGATAAATCCAAGGGACATAAATCACCGAGTCCGGCTTCCCTCACCCATTTGGTTGAGGAGATGCCTCAATCCCCTATCATGTTGTGACATGTGGAGGGGTGGGCAAGGGCCACCTAAAGAGTAAGTTACATGTACAAGATCCTTATTTTTAATATTTTATTTTCTCTCTCCTCCGTATTAAGGTAAACTAATCATATTTTCCTTTATTTACTTTTAAAAAAAATTGCAACATGTTTCAATTTGAAACACGTCATCTCATATTAATCACTCGTCGATCAATCTAAACCGTCCAAACAGTAGGTAACCTGATAAGATAATCTTGACCGTTCATTTAATCACACGATTTTGACAAACACTTTGTCGGAAAGTGCCGTGGGCACGGGCCACCCACGCACGTATCAAGACAACTCAGTTGTATTCTCTTATCTTATCCATCTAATGTGGACGGTTAGATAAAAAGTGGTTGAGATCAAATCCATCGATCTAAAGTGGATGGTTAGATTTCAGCTACTCAATCCGTCTCAATTGACTTCAATTTATTTAAATTTAAATTTCAACACCATTATTTTTTGTTATTTATGTTATTTTCCCATTTCTCCCTCTTTGTGTTACAAACCGTTATAACAGCCGTTATAATGGAAAAAACGGTAACGCCCCAGTCCGTTATACCGTTTGAGTGTCGAAGACACCCAATTTTTACAAAAGCTTTTGTCGGCAACTGCCGTGGGCATGGGCCATTTACTATTCTATATAACAAAACACATTGGTTGTCTCCCTACTTATACCTCCTCTTATAAGCATCAACAAAGAAGGGCCCATATCTAATCCTCCCCTAAATGGACGGTGTATCTCTGCCACTCATCTGATTTTGGCAAATTCTTTGTGAAGGAGTGCCGATGGCACGGGGCACCCAGTAGTATTGCATAAGAAAGAGGTGAGCAATAAATAAGGAAAAGAAATCTTATAAAAAAGATAATTATATATTGAACTAAAACAAATTCTCCCAGTTCCCCTTCAGCTGCCCTCACATGTTAAAACATTACAGGGGGTTGAGGCATCTCCTCAACCAAATGGGTGAGGAAAGGTTTTAAAACTGTTTTTTTTGTATGTGTAATTCCATCAAGAGGTGGACCAAACATCCATAAGGTCAGTGGGCTATAGAGAGTGCTCTCGGGCCATCAAACACAGGCTCGAGTGATTGGACACCTAAAATGCCACGTGGCACGCTCTCTCGAGCCAACTGACTGTGGAGGGAGACTAGTCTGCACATGCAGTGCAGACTCTAAACTATGCTAACATTATTGCCTGCACCGTCGGATGCCCTGATAAAGTGTGGTTTCACTGTTTGCACAAGTGTTTGCATGTGCAGACTAATGAATGTTCAGCATACCCAGTACTCGGTGGAGCTATAAAAAAACAAAATCAACCTGATTATGAATCAGTCGTTGATTTTGACTATCCAAAATCTTTATTTTTTAATTTTTAAAGGCAAAATGTCAGCGTAGACAACGTAGCGTACTGAGATGATTGACACATGCATGTGAGGTCTAGGGTTACCAACGGGCCAGTGCAACTAGCTAGAATTTGATTTAAATTGTCCCGTGCGAGCCCCAGGCTAGCTCGGGCCGAGTAAAACTTCTATCACACGAAATTGTAAATCACACAATCACAAACCAATGAGTTCTCAGCACGTACACAAGTGCTTTTGCTTTTTAGGTGTACGTGCGGAGAACTCATTGGCTGTGTTTGTGTGATTTGCAATCCCATTGTAACAGAAGTTTTACTCGCTCGGGCCTATTTAAAAACAAAATCAACTTGATTTTGATTCGGTGGTTGATTTTGAGTATTCCAAAATATACTCATATCTTTATATTTTTATTTTTTAGGCAAAAGGTCAGCACAGAGAACGTGAGCTGGGGTCGTCTCCATACAAGTTGAGGCGAAAGACAAAACTTCTATATAAGACTTTTCTATATTTACGGAAAATTTCTAAAAAGAAAATAAACTTTTATCGACTTACAAAATCAAAAATAAATTTCTGAGATTCCCAAAAATAAGTAACTCCCTCTGACAAACGCCTCTGTACGTTTTCCCATAGAGAAGTAAAACTTTTGTCGAGCCACATGACACACTCTTATCGGACAATGACCGTGTGGATGTTTGTCAAATCACTAGGTGGACCTACACACCAAAGAAAAAACATGATTAGTGGTTTATAAGCGTTAGATTGACGTTATTTTTATGGGTTAATTTTAATTGTAAGAATTTGAGCATTATTTGAGTGCAAAGATCCAAAGGTTGTAAATTACTAATCAGGCTGATTTTTGGACTGCAGGTCCATCAAGGGACTAATCAAACATCCATACGGTCAGCATCCACTAAGAGTGTGCCACGTGGCTCTTATTGGGACAAAAGTTTTACTCTTCTATGGGAAACGCCCTTTAAAAGGGCGTTTGTCAGCCTTACTTTTGTCAGGAGAATCCCTTTTCACCTTTTATTTCTGTGGCGTTTAGTTACTTCGTTTGGAATTGTCAGAATTTTCTTTTTCTTTTTGTAAATAGATTAAAGTTTTTTTTCATTTTAGAAATTTTCCGTTATATATAATATATATGGTATTAACTAAAAATTTAACTCTATATAATTTTAAATATTTATTTAACAACTATTCTTGATAATCAAAACCAAGTTTAAAGAAGGCCTTTTAATGGTTAAATGGATTGGGGGCGTTACCATTAAAACCATTTAAATGTCCATTAAAATGGATTGAAACGGCCAGGGGCAAAAATGAAAAAAAATGAAACAAACGTAAAAAAATGGAATTTAAAGGAATTAAACAGGTTTTAATGATTTTAACAAAAAAAAAATGGCGCTAAAATTCAAATTTTGAAATTTGAAAAAAAAAAAAACAGAATTTGATGGAAATTTAAGGTAATTAAATGGATTTAACAGCCTTTTTTCATAAATTTTTCAAAATTTAACGGTTTTAATGGCCGTTAAATTCAAAAACGTTAAAATGTGTTTAAACGGTTTTAATGGAAACGGGCTTGGGGCGTTACCGTTTAAACAGCCGTTAAAGTTGTTTGAACGGCCGTTTTTAAAACCATGATCTAAACTATGGAAAAAATTAGATGCGGAAGACTCCCATTGCAATCCATGAGAACTCGCTGGCCCTACGTACAAGAGATCAACTTTGGGGCCCAATGACTTCGTGGATGTTTAGTCCACCTATTGGTGGATAAACGCACTAAAATTCAGGTTGATTGATGGTTTCTAGCCATTGGATTTATTAACCAAACAACATGCTTGAATCCAACGACTAGAATCAATCTTAAAAAGTCAGTCTGGACACTCAGGTTCATCATATCTATGAATGTTGCCGATGTGTTCGTCAGTCCAAAAAGTATCACCAGGAATTGGTAATGCCCATATCTAGTTCAAAACACTATCTTTGATATGTCATTGTCTTTGACCCTCAATTGGTGATTGCCCGATACCTTAAATCGTTTTTTGAGAAGTACTTAGACCCTCGCAAATGATTAAAGAGGCCATCAATACGTGGTAACGGATATCAATTCTTCACTGTAACCCGGTTCAATTGTCTGTAGTATACACATAGACGGAAAGCACCATTTTTATTCTTCAAGAACAACACTAGTGCTCCCCATGAAAAAACAGGGGCTCTGATAAAGCCTCTGTCCTAGAGTTCTCGAAGTTGCACATTCAGTTTTTTCAACTCCAAAGGTGCCATACGGTACGGTGCAATCGAAATCGGTGGTGTGCCTGGATAAACTTCAAGTGCGAACTCCACTTCTCTCCGTGGCAGTAATCTTGGTAGTTCTTACGGAAATATGTCAGGAAAGTCCCGAACTACATTCTCTTTTCCGAATGATAAGGCTGCAAGCTCCTCATATAGTATATGCATCAAATAGCTCGCACCGTCTTTGACACTACTATTATAAAGATGGAAGACTGAACCCTCAAGGGTGTTAAAGGAGATCTTTTTTTTTTAAACAATCAATTGTGGCATGGTAAGATGAGAGCTAATCCAAGCCAAGGATCACGTCAAATTCAGATATCTCTAGAAGTACAAGATCTACACTCAATTCCTAGTCCGCAATCTGAATAATACAGGATTGACACACCTTGTCAACCTCTACTCTCTTCCCCACTAGAGTAGTCACGCTTAATGGACGATCCTGATGGTGGTCCCTCAAAGCTTTTATGGTATCAAAGCATGAGCAAGCAAGGTGAGTCCGGTTTCCACAATATGACGATGTTTCCATTCAGCTGTCCCATTTTGTTCGGGTATATGTGGACTGGATAGCTGATGGTAAATGCCATGTGTGGTCAAAATTTTGCCAAATTTGGCACTAGTGAATTCACCGCCCCCATCTGTTTGTAGTGTTTTGATTTTGCAATTTAGAATGTTTTCAACTTTGGATTTAAAAGTAGCGAAGACATCAAATACTTGATCATGAGTATATATCCAACAATATTTTGAAAAACCATCCACAAACACGATCTTATAACGCAATCCACTTATTGACTGTATAGGCGCAGGCCTCCAAATATCTGAATGGACAATTTCAAGTGGTTTGGAACAAGTTGTCATAGAAGGGGAGAAGGGTAAATGATGACTCTTACCCAATGGGCATGAGCTACAAAATGGTAAGGGTGATCGTTTTCCTTTGACACGAAGATCGGAATACATATTATTTAGAAGAGATGAGGAGAGATGACCAAGTCGATGGTGCCATTGAGAGATAGACACACGTTCCCCAATCAAAGCTGATGGGGTGGTTTTATTTAGGTTATTGCGTGATACTTTAAATGGGTATAGCCCATTCTCACTCCAGCCGCGGAAAAGCGTCTTCCCCGATGATCGATCCTGAATACAAAAACCATTAGAGTCAAAGGTGAAAAGACATTGTCTTTTGAAAATTGGTGAACGGAAAGTAAATTGGAAGAAATAGCAGGGACATGTAGTAAATTTCGTAGATGAAAGTTGGAAAATGGGGTTTGCAAAGAGGCATAACCAGTGTTGTGTATGGACAGACCTTGGCCGTTACCTACGGACAGTTTGTCACTTCCTTGATAATGTAATTGTAGAGACAGGTTGGAAAGATCTACAGTGACGTGATTAGTCGCAACCATGTCAGTGTACCACACTTGATCCGTACTAGGTGATGAAGTAGTAAGCATAATAGCTAGATTTTGGGGTGGGATCCGTCCTTGGAAAGCATAGTCAATGCGATGATGACAATCAATCGCAAGATGACCAATTTGATTGCAAATCTGACATATTGGTCTGGTCAAAGGAGTATTGTGAAGGCACCCATTGGAGTGTCCACCTCGATTCCCATTGTTTCGGCCCCTACCTCGTCCACGTTGTTGACTGGATGGTTGGTAGGAGCGGGCTGTACCACGTCGGGCGTGGTCTTCCGTGGATTCAATTGGTGGCGGAAGAGAGTGGGATTCAGCGAGTGCACAGAGAAGAAGGTTGTCAAGTTCGTCAAAGGTGATTGGTTCAGGTCGAACTTTGCTTGAGAGAAAGACTCAGAGCTTTTAGTCCTGTCTGAATTCGTTGTCCTTGAGGATGAGTCGTCAAGAATAGTTGACCTGACGGATGTCTCGTTTGTATGAACTGCCTGACGACTGCCCTGTTGGTCTGACTTGTCCCAACTGTTGTTGCCCGTAAGCCCTCTATTTCTTAAGGTCTCCCTATTGTGATTTTGTGTTATCCTTGTTTCTCAAATGATAGACTCATTGGGCAAGTACAACATCTTGTTCTACTAGTAGAGCTCTCTCCATCAGGCTACCATATTCCTTGACCATATGGACCGTGAGCTTCCCACGTATGTCAATCTTCAAACCATGCTCGAATCTCTTGTACTTGACTTCTTCCGTGGCAACCAGGTTAGGTGCGAATCGGGATAGCTCGGTAAACTTGGTCTCGTACGTATTGAACCACAATCATGTTGCGCTATTGCAATCTCAGAAATAACTCCATCTTGGCATTCCCTAGCCGATTCTCGGAAGTGCCTTTCCAAGAACAGCTCCTCGAAGTGTTGCCATATAATATATGTTACTTACCTGGTGGCTTTGAATGAGTCCCACCAATGGTGTGCCTCACCGAGGAATAAGAATGAATCTAAGGCCACCTATTGATATTCTGGTGCTCTCATTGCTTCCAGTATCTTCTTCACGTGCTTTAACCAACCTTCAACCTCTAGGGGTTCAGTTGTCCCCTAAAAGGTAGGAGGTCGGAGTCTCTGGAACTTCTCGACCTAGACGGTCAATTCCGCTTTCTGTGCACACCGTTGTTGCTCCATGGCATTTGTCCGAGCCTATTAGTGTGTTGCATGACAGATGTCAAGTCCCCCAGAGATTGGAACACTTTGCTTAGGTACCTTAACCTTTGGGTGCACCATGGTCTTGATCGTTGTTTGCATCCTCTCACCATTTCCTTTTTAAAAGATACAAGTCGATACTATTTGATAGTTATAGTGATAGGTCTAATAGGCCAAACACGCATACGTAATCATATCTCAGTAAGTCATCCGGTGGTTCCCATTCCATGGGTTTCTAAATAAGTCTACTAATTATGCTCTGATACCACCCTATCACACCCCGAATTCGGGCACCCAAATATGACCCGAAACCCATAGGTCACCCGAATCTAGACATGAAATGTAATGATTAAGATTTCTAATAATTTGAAAATCCAAACATGAATGTATCCCAATTTTAATAATCTAAACGAGTTCAACAATGAGTTGTATACTCAGAATTTAACCATAAATGCGAAAGTTAAAATAAAAATAAAAATAAACATCTATGGAAATTAAAATGCGTTTCAATCTGTTTTAACATTTTTAATGGTAACGCTCCTAGTCCGTTAAACCGTTAAAACGGCCTCCTTTAAACCTTGGCTCGAAGTCTCGGCTGAACAAATTCTGGATCGGACAATCCCTATCGGGATCAGGGCCCATCGATCCAATTCAAAAAATGGATCGTCTCTCCCCGAGATCAGTGCTTCCCGAAGATGTCACACTTTGTATCGGGCGAGATGCACGCATCCCATCTAGATCCGGATAAGAGCCCACTAATAAGGCCAATCAGAAAAAATAAAAACATGTGATGTTGAGATCTATGCTCAACATGTGACCTATGTGCTGTGTGGGTCCCACAAGATTAAAAAAAGGGCTTTTTTTTGCTTTACCCCCTTACTTTATTGATGCAATTTGCATCTCACCCAATGTTTTTAAAATATTTGCGTCTCACCCTTTGACCATGGTCAACGTTGTTGACCACAGACAATTATTAACGGTCTCTGGATGGACATCCCAATATTTTTTAAATGACTATATAATGACCTTGGGTGAGACACAAATATTTCAAAAACATTGGGTGCAATGCAAATATTTTAAAAATATTGGGTGCGATGCAAATTGTATCAATAAAGCAAGGGGACAAGCAAAAAAATCCTCTGCTTTTAGGATTTTTTTTGGAGGATTGTGAGCTCAAAACCTTTCTTCATTTACTTTTGGCTCAACCGAAGGTGGACCTATAGACCAAAAATTAATCTGATTGTTAATTTTTAAGCACTGGACTAGAATCGTTTTCTGGGTTGATTTTGTTTCTATTTCTATTTCTTAAACAACGTTATCTCCACCAATTGTATGTTTGCAGTTATACTAGTTGCCTTGTAAGATGGGATGAATGAAAATGCATCCAGAAGCTTTATGAGATGATGAGATAATGATGCCGACTACACATGACCATCAAGTATTCAATGAGATGATGCCCACCGCAAATAATGAAAATATCATAGTTGATTAGAAAAAATTAGAACATGGAGTACCACAATATAAGCCACGTGGCACACTCTTAGAGGTCACTAATAGTACGGATGTTAGTCCCATCGCTAGGTGGAGCTACATACCAAATGTCAGCATTATTAGTGATTTTAAACCATTGGATCTTTGTACCCCAAATAATGCTCAAATTCTACGGATAAAATCAACCTAGGAAAACGACTCTAATCCAATGCTTAAAAATTAACAATCAGAAAAGTAAATGAAGAAAGGTTTTGAGCTCACAATCCTCCAAAAAAAAAATTCCTAAAAAGAAGGGCTATTTTGCTTTACCCCATGTTTTTAAAATATTTGCATCGCACCCAATGTTTTTAAAATATTTGCATCTCACCCAAGGTCATTATAGTCATTTAAAAAATATTGGGATGTCCATTTAGAGACCGTTAATGACCGTCTATGGTCAGCGTAGTTGACCATGGTCAAAGGGTGGCACGCAAATATTTTAAAAACATTGGGTGAGATGCAAATTGCATCAATAAAGTAAGGGGTAAAGCAAAATAACCCAAAAAATAAAAAATACAAGGACCTACAAGCTTAATCAATAAATGCGTAATCGTGCAAAGTGTTACTTTGGTTCACTGGAAGATAAAATCATTTTGTTGGCCGAGTCGCCCCATTGCTGAGCCAAAATGCAGGGAGGATATTGCACCAGTTGTTACGGCAAACTCTAGCTCAGATGGTTGGTGTGTACCTTCTTTGGGAGGTCGTGGGTTCAAGACCACAAGGCAGGTTTCGTCGATATGCTGTGGAGTTGAAATCACCTTATCCGGGGTATAGTTAGGTGGTCTTTCGTTACGTGGATTCCAGCTAGCTCCTGAAATCCGGTGTTGCGGTCCAGCCTCAACTGTGTTGCCTATCAAGAAAAATCATGATTTGGGCTAAAAAAAAATCTATAACAAACCCTGTCATTGGTTGGATTTGGAGGCCCATAGACAGTTTTAGCCAAGTACGAACTCGCCCAGCCCATCTGTTTAAATACATCACTAGCTTATTTTGCTCAGGCTGGTCCAAACATCAACTCAAAATGTTTAGGCTGGTCCAAACCAAGGTTTAAAAGAGGCTGTTTTAATGGTATAACGGACCATTAAAACGAATTGTAATGGACGGGGAAAAAATGAAAATAATGAAATTTAACAGAAATAACAAGGAAAAACAAAAAAATGGCACTGAAATTCAAATTTTCAAAAATGAAAAAAGTAGAATTTAACGGAAAATAAGTCTTTTATTTTCGACAAATTTTTTTCAGAAACGATTTTAACAGCCGTTACTAAAAAAACACGGCCATTGTTATCTATGCTTCAAAACGGTTCTTAACGTAATGGGATTGGGGCGTTACCGTTGTAATGGCCGTTAAAACTGTTAAAACGACTTTATTTTAAACCATGGTCCAAATATCAACTCATGATCTTTTTTTGGCTTAAATATCTTAGTATGGCCTTGGTCACAGGCTTAAACCTTCAGCCCAAAGAGGGCTGGGTCTTCATGTCCAGACTGGCCCATTTGCAAACTGTATAACCAACAAACCTTCTTCATCTTAACAATAAGAAGGGATTAAAGGACAAAGAGTAAAACCCTATATTTCAGGATTACAACTTTGATGATCGACATCCGCAAGACCACTGTATGAGCCACGTGGCACATTCTTAGAGATCGCTGACCATATGGATGTTTTGACCCAACCCTAGGTGGACCTACAGACGAAAAAAGCCTGACTAGTGATTTCTTAGTATTGGATTGGGGTAGTTTCATGGGTTGGTTTTTAACCGTGACATTCGTGCATTATTAGGAGTTAAAATCCAACAGTTTGAAATCACTAATCAGGCTGATTTTGGTATGTAGATCTACCTAGAGATCGGCCCAACATCAATACAGTCAGTGGTGTCTAAAAGTCTGCCACGGTTCATCTTGTGGTTCGTCATCAAAGTCCTACTCATATTCTAGTAGCTTCTTTCTCATTAGTAAAACTTCCCTGACCGTCACGGTCAGGAAAGCCGCTGACCTCCAACAATCTGAGACATGTGGCACATTTTTAGAGGACACTGGCCGTATGGATGTTTGGTCAATCCTAGGTGGACCTACAAACCAAAAATAAATCTTATTAGTGATTCTAAGCGTTGGATTGTTGTCATTTCAATAGGGCTGCAACTCGGGCGGGTCAGGTTGGGTTCGGGGTCAACCCGATCTTCAAGGTTGTGAGCCCAACCCAACCCCAGGTTGGGCCTAGAATTTCCAACTCAAGCCCAACCCAACCACGTTGGTAAATTACTCCATTTTTATTTTAAATTGTTAGGAAAGGTTGGTAAATTGTTTATATCAATTTTCAATATAAAAATACATAAACGAATTTCTTTTATTACAAACATAAACCACACTAAAAATAAGTTTAGAAACATACAGACATTTAGTGTATTGTCAGGTTCAGGTTGGGTCGGATTGTCCAAAACCTCAACCTGAGTACTGAAGGGGCCAACCCAATCCGAGAGCCCACTATCAGGTCAAGAGCATGGCCGGGGCTCTGGTTGAGCTGGCCCATACTTTTCATGGCTTGATTTTAACCGTGGGAATTTAAGCATTATTGACCATGATTTCGGGCACAAGATCCAAAGGTTTGAAATCACTAATAAGTTTGATTTTTGGTTTATAGGTCCACCTAAGGATTGCCCAAACATCGGTCATCGTCCTCTAAGAATATGAAACGAGGCTCATATTGTTGTCAGTCTTCACTGTCAACGGTGAGGGAAATTGAGTAAACCTTGCCTACCAGCACTGGTCTGGTATATATATCTACCAGACCATCTATAATACCACTAACGCGTGGCTTTTCTACGACACCAGCTCCTCCCACAAACCAACTCTCTTAACTCGGGTTTGTTTTTTAATGGAAATACACTTTTGTTTTTGATCTTTAAAATAACATTTCGAAAAGTACGTACCCCTATTTTGTCTCTACTCACCAATATGCCATGTGCTGATTGCGATCACACATGATTAAGGGTAAGGGTATTTGTACAGTGGACTAATTTACCACTACACAAGTACGGTTAAAAACAAACTATGAAAAGGACTTTATTCAATTTGTGTATGGAAGTCATGCCTTGAGCAGCAAGACTTGAACCCGTACTCTCATTTGGAGAGTAGAACTTCGCTCATTATGAGCCATGTGGCACTCTCTTAGAGACGAGTAAAACTTTGATGACCAGAGCTAGCTAGCAAAGTTGCTGACTGACCACAATATGAGCCACATGGCATGTTCATAGAGATTTTTTACCATATGGATGTTTGGCACAATTCTAGATGGACATACAGACCAAAAATTAGCCTGATTAATAATTTGATTTCTAAGTGTTGGATTGGAGTCATTTTCTCGTGAACCTTGAATTTGAGAATTATTTACGATTCTCTGGGGTCCAAAGATTCAAAGGTTTGAAATCACTAATCAGGCTGATTTTTTGTTTGTAGGTCCACTTAGAGATTGGCCAAACATCCATACAGTCAGCATCCTCTAAGAGTGTGCCACATGGGTTGTAATCGGAAGTTGTGTTGACCAGCACCGATCAGCAAAGTTCTACTCATCGCTGGTCATATGGATATTTGGCCCAACCCTAGGTCGACTACAGACCAAAATTTAGCCTGTCTAAGCAATGGATTGAAGTCGTTTTCATGGGTTGATTAATTAACCGCACTACAACCGTTCAATCAAGGCGAAGAAATTAAAGCCGAGTGACTCATCAATCCATACTCATTTAGTGAAGCCTCATCCTCATATAGTATTTCATGGACGGATGGGTCGCATTCAGGTACTGTGTAGGTGAGATCCACACGTTTGGCTTCACCATAGCCGAAAGTGTTTGAGGCGAGATCCACTCACCACGCCCTAATTGTCGCCAATACGTTGAGTGCATGCCTCCAAAGTGCCATGTGTTGATAGCGATCACGCATTATTAAGGGTGTTTGTGTTGCGGACAAAAATTTGATGTTCCGGCCGGACAATTCCAGCTGTTTTTATCAAAAGTTTGATATATAAGTCACTCAAATCACACCCTTTGGGTCCACTGCTCTCGCGAATGTTTGGCCCATGCCTTGGGGATCTACACCAAAAATCAGTGTGATTGATGATTTCTGGCCATTGGATTTGAGCACTTTTTTTCTTGGCTAAGCTATGGAATGTCAAAGTACCACAAAAGAACAGTTAAAAGTTGGGGGGTCACGCCTCGAATTTTAGCACCCGAACTCGACCCGAACACATGTGGATCAGCTCGTTTACCCGAAATCCAATGTGTAATTAAAAATAAAAGTATTTTTTTTATTCTAAAATATCTTTTTAAATTATAACAATTCCCCATAAATCAAAATAAAAAACTTTTGTAAAGACAATTTTGTTAATTCTACCGTTTGATATATTTTTGAAATTAAATTTTTGTTATTTAACTGTACAGTACCCAAAATAATAATTAAATTTATTTTTCACCAAAACTATTGGTTATGATCTCTATAATTATCTAGAATTTATATTAAACAAATTTTGTGAAAGCACTTAAGTTAAACATTTATTTGATAGTGTTTGAGAAATATTTTTCATGATTCGGCAGAGAACGACTATTTTTTGTTCAAAATTCAAATAACATCGAAAATTATTTTATTTAAGGGTTTTGTTCAATAAATAATGATAAACAACTTTAATAAATGAACCTTTATTAAAATATAACGTTTTATAATTGTTTTGATCATTTTACAACTATTCACAACTCTCTAAAAGTGACCGGCAAAATTCAAATGGTTAATTATTTTTTGAATTAATCGCATGATTCGAGAGTCAATTCGAAACTAAATCTAACAGGTGATATATGCATTTCATAGTACTCAAAATTTATGATTTTCTATCAAATAATATATTATAGGTTTTGTTTTAAAAATTAAAGAAAAAATTGAAATAAAATAAAAAATTGTTAAATATTTGTAACTGATAACTAATCAGTAAAATGGGTCTACAAGATAGATCCGACTGAATTGAGTGACTAACTGTATATTTCTGGAAATCTAACTCGAAGCCCCACGTGTTTTGTATTTGGCTAAAAGATAAATCTCCATTGCATATGGGTCAAAAACTTAGTAGAAGTTGATTAATGTGTGCTATTTGTAGAGGACAACAACTATGACGTTCACTTTATCGAGTTTCATAGAACAACAAATCCCACATTAAATTCTCAAAAAATTGTTTAAAACACGATAATTAGTTATAAAACAAACCCCTTTAGAATGGTATTATTTCAATATCGATTGAATATTTGACGAATTTTCTCGTTTAGGACGTCGGATAAATCCGAATAAATAATGTTTTACAAAAGTACTAAAACGTGAATTAAAATA
Organism: Euptelea pleiosperma; assembly: GCA_035048495.1. Taxonomy (NCBI): domain Eukaryota; kingdom Viridiplantae; phylum Streptophyta; class Magnoliopsida; order Ranunculales; family Eupteleaceae; genus Euptelea; species Euptelea pleiosperma. The sequence continues at coordinate 27,274,952 of CM068542.1, read as the reverse complement.
TTTTCCTCAATCTCAATATGAACAATTAGTTTAAAACTCTATATTATAATCAATTATCTTAAAATAAAATACTAGATTTCTTTCTTCAAGTTTCTTACATCATTCGGCTCCAATTCATCTAATGTGTTCTTCTCATTAGGATCAACAAAACTTGAAATGGTTATTGTAAGAATGAGTCAATCACTCACTATATATTTCACCAAAAAATATGATTTAAACAATACAGGATATACAGACATGTTCGCATAAATTAAATTGCCAAACACTAATATCATGGTTATAATGAATCAATGAACAATTAATCAAAAGTAATACACAACCCACACATGGGGTCTCATTCTTTACCCACACAAGGGGTCTCATTCTTTACCCACACAAGGGGTCTTCTAGGGGTTTTGAATCTTTTACCTTGGAGAACTCACTCCCAACTTACTTTATCGCTTTTGAATCGGAAATACAATGCATGCATTAACAATTAAATAATTATTCACTAAAACGATAATATCCACACAGGGGATCTCCAATACGAAACAAATAGAATCCACACAGGGAATCTCTAATATAAAATTGACTATCAATTACAGTTTAACAATAATTATATGTTCATGAATCAATGACTTGTATTGAAAGAATAATGAGAAGAGTACCTACCTTAAACCTTTGTTGATCCTCTGGAAGTATTCACCAAATCTAAGAATGATTAATAGAGGGGATTAGAGAAATGTAAGGTGAGAGTATTCTTTAACAAATGAGGTAGTTAGGTTTTGATGTGGGAGATCTTAAATAAATTATGTAAGTAGATTTAAGATTAGGGTTTTTGTATAAATTTTTGGGGGGTCAATTATTGGCTATTCGATCTAAAGTTGGTAAAGAGTTGAGATATTTTATTAATAATAGAGTTTAGGGTTTTGGTTGAAAGAGTCTCCCCCCCATCTTTTATGAAAATAAATAACTTTTTATTTATCTCAAATTAAAAATAATTTTCGTAACTCTAAAATAGGTAAATTTTACAACCCACTAAAAAGCTAATATTAAGTTGGATATGGGCCAAAAATGGGCTCAAAGTCTATATATATCAATTGTGCTTTAATTAAGATTATTTTTAGGCCTAATATGACTCTAAATTATTCAAAAGGTTCACCATACTAATTTTTATTCAAACAATATACAACCAATCATTAATATTAATATTTATTAACAAAATATTATTAGTATAATTAAAAAAAAATTAAAAGTTTAAAATATCTTGAATAAATTCAGGATATTGTAAATCTTTTTCTGGATATTTTGACATCTTCACTTTTGGTTCGGCTGTTTGGTTCATGGCTTTGAAAGCTGTTGGGCGCACCTTGGCAACACATGATATTGGAAGTAGGTGGAATGTGTGCTTGTGTCATTTCTAGGGTTCCCAAAGTATGGGTGGTCTCCGTTAGTCCGTGAGAGTGGTAATGCGGTGTGTATTGTCTCTTCTGAACAACCACAGACATAATGGTATCCATTTCATACAGCAGAACTTGACTGAACTGTCCTTCATTAACACTGTCATTCCAAACAACCACAAACTTAACGGGGGGTTGATTGATTAATGTTGCTTCTAGTTCATCATTTTCTATGAAGGTGATCTTAATCTAGTCATGCTGAATGGGTCCCTCAGCCTGTCACACTGAGGAACTGGAGAATATCCAAAATGCATCCAACGGTTTCAAATATTATTAAATTGAGTCGTCCTCTACTCAGGTAGTCTCAAAGGGGTATGATTCAATTAATCCATGATTGTCTTTTGGCTTCCTATTTTAACAAGGGAGAGAAGATCTCCAGATCTCAATAACATTAATAGATTCATTAAAAAAGAGAAGATCTCCGGGTCTCAATAACATTAATAGGTTTATTAAAACGATGTGACAGAAGCGTCTATACGGTAGAACAACTTTGTAACATTTTAGGTGCTAGATTCTTAATCCTTTTCCAACCCTAAGTGGAATCTCCTAGACGCACAAAGGATAGGCTTGTTTTCTTGCTTCAGTCCATTCCCCTCTAGACGGGGAGTATGTCACTCAAGCTTTAATCGTGCAGTAACCCAGCATAGAGTCCTTAGAAGAGGAACATCTATCCGGTATATATAGTTCATTAAGGATTACCTTTCTACTAGCGTAGCACATGATATTTGGACTTGAGGTTATGTATTTCTTTGGTAAATTTCACATACACTGAAGGAAAACACTAAGTCAAATTCTAGATGAATTTCGACAAAGTATAGCCTTATCACAATAAAATAGGAAAAGATCCCATTTTTCTGTCCCCAGAGTCATCTATTTATAGAGTTTTGGGGAGGGGTCTGCACATGTTGCAGACTCACCTTTATAAAAAAAATGATTAAAATAACGAAAAATTATAAACAATCTTAAAAAAATAATTACATACAGTTGTAGGGTTCCTAGAGATACACAACCGTATGGCATTAACTCTGGCAGATTCTGCATGCTTTTCGAGAAAAATGGCATGTGTTCTTTTCTGGACATATGAGAGATATCCCTGAAATTTTAACTGCATACGGTTGTGTAGGAGGAGGTCCTACACAACCGTATATCATTACTTTTTGAGTCCCCTGCACGTATCTCAAGGAAAATGGCACATGTACTTTTCTGGGGATATGAGGGGTATTTTTAAAAATGTAATTGCATATGGTTGTGTAAGAGGAGGTCCTACACAACCGTATGTGAATAGTTTTTCCTCTTACTGCGCGAATCTCGAGGAAAAGGACACATGTGCTTTTTCTCCTTTTTTGACCTTAGATCTTCCAGATTTGACTCCATACAGTTGAGTATCTTTCCTTTCTACACAATCATATCCAATTTATCTCTCTGATCTATGGGTGGTTGGTTCAGAAATTGAGGTATGCCCTTTATGCAAAAATCAAATCCTGATCTTTCGAATCTTAGGGCATACGGTTGTGTATCCCCATGTGTTACACAACCGTATGTAGTTATTTCTCAGAGAATTGGGCTGGTTCTGCTCAAAACTGACCATCTTCATTTTTCTTGAAATCCACACCAGCTATGCTACTTCTGACTGAATACGGTTGTGTACTCTTGTCCTCTATATAACCGTATATAAGCATTTCCTCATAAAGAATAGCCTATCCCAGTCCTCTACTCTGATTGGTCCATTGCTAGCGGTTTGAGTTTGACAGTCCTCTTTCTCGTCCCTTGGTCGTGATTTTCGTTGCGATCCACATTTCACTGTCAACAAAAGCTTTATTACGACTTTGGGTGAGAATCGAGGCTCTTAAGATTTTTTTCATCCATTATTTTCTGACAATTTGTCCATCCAAGATAAGCTTGTATTTAAATTCAGTGTCTCAATATAAGTACATTCTTTTTTAATTAATTCACTTTGTTTTTCTTTTAGATTTTACTGTGCAAATTTTATTTATGCAAGTTAAAGTTCATTTTTTTCTTGTAGCACCATGATAGGCTAAGATTCCTCCCATCAAAGAGAGGGATCCGCTCCATAAAATAAAGTAGTTAATCTTAATTTTATTATCTTTATTCTTTATTTTGCAATTGGTTATCAACCATTAAAAAAATTTCTTGAGCTATATTATTAATGTCAAAGTGAGAACTAGATCGTGTGTTTTTCCATTAAATTGAGATTCATACATTGCTTGTCTCTCCGATAGTAACAAATTCAAGGTGATTTACAATTAAAACTTCCTTTTTACTAAGAATCTAGACATTAATTTCAAGTCAAACAAATAAATTTCTTTACTATAAGAAATTATTTGTCTACTTCATGGCTTAAATTATTGTATAAATTTCTTAAGTAAAATGTGTAGATTATAATTCTTTATTATCTATTTGAGTGAGATAAAAAAATTCCGTCTCAAGTGAAGAATCTAATAAGAGGAATATATAAAGCACTAAAATTAGATGCTATTAATTCATGGTAGTGAATCCCAATCTTTAATGGTTCCCAAATTCTTGAAGTTAATTAGATTTCTCATTTCAGTACAATCATAAAATAAAAAATAAAAATAAAATCAATCATCCCGTCAATCCATTCTCTTCTATTTTATTTTTGTTAGAATAAATTTTGGTTGATCAAGTTATTCACCATTCTCACCCCTGCTTATGGTTCGATCCCCTACTTGCGTTATACTTAAATTTTATATTTTGATTTTTGCAGGTTTGGGTTTGATTAGACAATAAAATACAACGACTGACTAAAATATTGTCCATCAAACATTATATGATATAAAGATTGAAAGATTGCTAGATCAACCCCCCCCCTCTTCATAATATCCCACATCCTTTTTGCTGGTGATTGTTTCATATTCTATCGTGCTAATCTGCTATATGCCCAAAATTTTCCAAACTCTTATAGTACATACTGTAATTTTCTATTTGAAAGTCAAAATTTAAGCTTCACCACACGCAATCATGTTTGATAGCCCCTTAATAATAACCACACCAAAATTTCCAAAACAATCCCTTAGATTGCAAAAACTTTTTAAAAAGCCCATTCAAATTTTTTTTCGTTATTTGTTAATCATGTGAAGATACACGTATCGGCCACTAGTGTATACTATTATAAAGCCAAAAATAGAGCTGTCACCCACGCACACTTCATAGTATAACCCAAACCTCTATATCTCAAAAATTCCTCTATTTTTGTTTCTTTTGTTTTCTTCAAATTATTCACTTTAGAGGCCTTCTGTTGTCTTTTGATAAGCTCATTAAATGAAGCCTAAAAAAAAAAAAAATTCCACTTACGTCACTCAACCAAACTATTTGCAAAAGTAAAAAGCACTTTTATGATGGACCGCAATGTGAGCCACATGGCACACTCCTAGAGGAAATTGCCCATATGGATGTTTGAACAATCCCTAGGTAGACCTGCAAACCAAAAATCAGCATGATTAGGTATTTATAACCTTTGGATCTGAGTACCCCCAAATAATGTTCAAAATCTACGGTTAAAATTAAACCATGAATACTACTATAATCCAATGGATATAAATTACTAATCAAGTTGAATTTTCATAAGTAGATCCAAATACGGATGAACCAAATATCCATACGGTCGGTGGTTTATAAGAGTGTGCCACATCGCTCATATTGTGGTTTCTCATCATCGTTGATGAGGGATGTCATCATCAAAGTTCTACTCCCTTTTCCTACATGAGTCCTAATATACTTAGCTCGATCAATAATGAGCTTTCTCCCTAAACTTCAATACTACCCCTAGATCACCTCCTAATTACTTCCCAAGCCATTCAGTGATTTTAAACCTTTGGATCTTTGTACCCAAATAATGCTCAATATCTATGGTGGAAAATCAACCCATGAAAAGACTCCAATCGAATGTTAGAAATCACTAATCAGGATGGATATTTGCATGTAGGACTACCTAGGGATGGGCCAAACATCCACAAGGTCAGTTGAAGGTTTGGAGTTTCTGAAAATAAGAGAAGAACATAGAGATGTTAGAAAGAAATTTCATAGACGAAGAGGTGGTATAGGCTTTGAGTATCATGGATGGGGTTAGGGCCCCGAGGCCAGATGGATTTACAAGGGCATTCTTTTTGACATGTTGGGAGATGATGGAGAAGGATTTCATGGCCTTCGAAAAATATTTTGAGGACAATGGCTTCTTGGATTATGGGTCGAATAGCACATTCATGTCCATTATTCCAAAAAAATGAAAGGGGCAGAGAATATTAGAGATTTTAGACCCATCAAATTGGTAGGTAGTATATATAAGATTTTGGCTAAAGTTTTGGCTCTTAGGATTTAGGGTGTGATAGCTGGAGTTGTTTCTAAGCAACAAGGGGCTTTCATTCCAAGTAGAGAGATCTTAGATATTGTATTCATAGCAAATGAATTTGTTGATTCTAGAGTCCAAAAAAGAAGACTTCGGTTGGTTTTTAAATTGGAAAAAGCATATGATCATGACAGTTGGACCTTCTTAGATTATGCCCTCGCATGTATGGGATTTGGGGTCAAGTGGAGGGGGTGGATAAGAAATTGCATTAGTACGACTTCTTTCTCGGTCTTGGTCAATGGGTACCCAATAGGTTTCTTTAGAAGTTCGTGGGGTTTGAGGCAAGGGGATCCATTATCACCCTTTCTATTTGTACTGGTGGTAGAAGTGTTTAGCCAGATGATGAGACACGTCAAGATGATTGATTAATTATTATAAGGTTTTAAGGTGGGTAGGAGTGGTTCGATGATATCTCATCTGCATATTGCCGATGATACTATTTTATTCCTCCAAGGGAGGAGAATTGAAACTGTATTTTTGAAAGGTAATTAAGTTATGTTGTTTTGAGGCAGTTTTAGGGTTGCATATAATTCTAGAGAAATCAAAGGTGTTTGGAGCTGGCGAGGCCGATGGGTTTAGTGAACCTACAGCCATCTTAGGTTGTAAGAAAGGTAATCTTCCCATAAAATATCTAGGGTTGCCTTTGGGAGTGAATTATATGAGTAAGGCCATATGGGATTCAGTTATTGAATGGATGGACAGACGACTAGCTAAGTGGAAAGCTAGAATGTTATCGAAAGGGCGTAGATTAGTACTCATTAAAAGCACACTTTCAAATATGTCACTATACTATTTGTCCTTATTTTCGATACCTGCGAGTGTGGAGAAGAGGATGGTTAGATTGATGAGGAATTTATTGTGGAGTGGGAAAGGCGAGGGGAGGAAGTTAGATAGAGGGTGGCTACAAGAATGTGAGCCAAATGGGGCCTAGGTATTAGAGAGTTGAGAAGTATGAATGAGGCATTGAAAGGAAAATGGCTTTGGCATTTCGGCATTGAGAGGAAAAGTTTAATTATGGTGCAAATTTATAGTGGGTAAGTATGGGGAAGGAGGTATGCGGTGGTGCAATGGTTGGCTGAGAGGGGCGTATGGATGCGGTGTTTGGAGTGGTATCATAAGTGGGTTAAATGAATTTAATGAGGGAATTATGTTTAAGGTGGGTAGAGGGAATTAGGTTTCGTTTTGGGAGGATCGATGGCACCTGAAGGGTAACCGGATCCATCCAAAGTCCAACTTCTAGCATGGTATGTAATTCGTGGTAGACTTCAAACAATGGACTTTCTATTGAAGAGTGGGAACAATGATAGTTCAGAGAGTTTGGGGTGGCTTGGGTAACTCCTAGATCGATTACGGAGTTATTTGTTGCTGGGGGAAGGGAAGTCATTTGAAAGTCTAGGGAAAAATATGTGGGTCACCGTTGGCGGTTATTTGGGGCTTGTGTAGAGAAAAATAATAGGGCATTTGAGAGTAAACGATTGCAGACGGGTCAAATTATTTTGGAGATTAAAGCCTCTCTTTATAATTATTAGGTTGGAAAAGACATTTCCTTCGAAGACATCGTTATTAAGTGGGGTGAACCTATAAGTAGTGCGAGAGAGTAGTGAGCGGGTGATGAGGTAGTGTAAACTAGTTTTGCTATTTTGTTGTTGATTTGCTTTTCTTTGTATATGTTTTTGTGTTTGGTAGGCTTTCTTAGCCTCCAAAAGCCCTCATCAATAAATCTTTATACTTGACAAAAAAAAAAGAGAAACTTGCTCTAGTTCAATCTATTCCTTTGAAGGATTTATAGATGTTGAAAATGCTCAGATAGTTTGACATCTCCAAATCCTCCCTAACCCGAGGTCTTGTACCTAGAGCAGTAGGTGAGAGCTGGCCTGGGTATACCTCAAAAGAGGAAGGGAAATAATTAGAAATCTCCGAAGGGTGAGGAAGAATCTATATCTTTAAAATCGCCAAATCTAGCTGCCGCCCCACAATATATGGACTCCTTCATACAGACTGGAATTCGTAGAGTTGGAATTTATGTTAGCACTACGCCCTGAAGGGGAGCTCGGCCAAGAAGCAGCTCTCAAAGAGGTTAGCGGGGGAATTCACCAGAGTTGGTTCTATTCTCCTCCTAAGAAGATGGAGATGAACTAGATTTCCAAGTTCGAAAGCCAAAGAAGAAGATTGCCAAAGAGGATATAAGCTATTGACCTCCCTAAAAGTTGAATCCACGAGCTCGATCAAAGGCTTAAGTGGTTGAACTCGAAAGAGAACTTGTCAAGCTGAAGTTCTCTCAGCAAGAAAAGCTTGAGATGGAAGCTCAGAAGCTGCATGCCCATTTCAATGTCACGGTGGACAAAAGGGTGAAGGCAGCTATTACAGGTAGCCTAAGTTTTGTTACACAGATCGAGGTTGGGCTTGATCAAGTAGCAGTACAATGAGCTCCAACCTAATCTAAAGATCCATTTTGCCTATGAACTAGGCTAGGCCCATTAGAAAATGATCTTTCCAAGAGGCAATTTTATAACCTCTAGCATCCTCGTCAATCTAGTAAGAAAGCACGAGATAAAATTCATGAGGTAAAATAGAATAGATGTCTCTAGACCAGCTAGTTAGGAAATCAACAATCCTATTTTGCTTCCCTCCACATATAAACCACCTACTAATATTTAAACTCACTAAGAACTAAGAGCATCTCCAACCCTGCCCTAAACACTTAAAGTAGGGTAGAAAAATCTCTCCCTCATCTAAAATTTAAAAATCCCTCCAATGGTTCACCCTAAACCCTACCCTTCCTTAACTATAAAAAAATAAAAATAAATTATTTTTTCCTTTGTTCTTTACCAAAGTGAGGAACATAGATGGCATTAAGTGACAAGAGGGGGAGGATATTGGGTAGAATTAATAGAAAGAAGGAGAAAGGAGATACAGTATTTTAGAATCTCATCCTAAATCCTATCTGAACTTTTGGGTAGGATTTGAAGTTACCCTAAAATATTGTGGACTATAGGGTAGGGGTTGGAAATGGTTTTTAAAGTTTTCAATCCTACTTTAGGGAAGGGAAGGTAGTTTAGGGTAGGGATGGAGATGCTCTAACACTATATGCCCTAAACTCCGATGGGCATGTGTATGTATTGTTAACATAATCAACAACAATTTTCAAGGCAAAATGCACTTTATTATCTGCAATGTAATAATGAAAAGCTAATATAAGACCCCAAAGCAAAGGCTTGAGCTCGAGAAGGAAAAATTGTGCTTGATCAATAACCGCATAAAAAGCCACAAAGTTCTTTCTAAACAAGATATAATAAGAATTAAGAAGACCTTAATAGAACATATACTTCCCTTATGATGCCATCGATGTGATTCGTTTTGAGATATCAATATTATCATCAAGACCCATAAAAGCTAAATCTCCCTACTAATGGCTGCAACCATCTATAGTGACATGTATGACACTATCGACACCATTGTCATCTGATAATATCGATACCATTCAACCATTAATTCCTATTGATTAACTACCTTCTGGGTGTAGCACCTCCTTAATTAATCTGTCAAAGTTAAGATCAGAAGACCCTCCTGGACTTGTAGCTACTTTTGCTCTCTTCTTCCACTCCATGGCCTTGTTCCTCAACTCCTTCCCTTTCTCTCCTTCCATCAACTCCCTCACAAGTGTCTCCACCTCCTCTCTCTTAACGTTATTATTGATCTCCATGGCGATCCCCCACTTAGTGCACATATACAGGCAATTTGTCTGTTGTTCCGCAAAGAAAGGCCAACAGATCATGGGCATTCCCTCACATATGCTTTCTAGTGTGGAATTCCACCCACAATGTGTTAAAAACCCTCCGATTGAAGGGTGATTCATAACTTGCTCCTGTGGGCACCAACCAGACAGTAAACCTCTTCCTCTAGTCTCCTCGATGAAGTCTTCTGAAAAGCTTTCCGAACCGCCGTTTACAAGATCAGGTCGAATGACCCATAGGAAGGGATACTTGCTATTTGCAAGCCCCCAAGCGAACTCACTCAATTGTTGGGGTGTCATAATTGCTAGGCTCCCAAAGTTCACGTACACAACTGACTTAGGATCTCTTTTATCTAGCCACTCTAAGCATCTGACGTCTTCTTTCCACAAATTCAATTCCATTGACTTCAACTGTGTCTGCGGTATTTGGCGATCGAGCAGCAAGAGTGGACCAATGGTGTAAAGCTGGGAAAACTTGGATTTGATGGCATCTATAGCCTCATTTTCCAAATCATCGAACGTGTTGAGGATGAGACCCCTAGCATTGGAAGCGATGTTCACTTGTTCCAAGTTGTAATTGAACATGGTGTCGTAACGATCGGTTGTTCTAATGAAGGTTGGCAGATCCCTTAGTCGAATTCCTCTCATCCCTGGAATCCAATCGATGGGGGTGTCGAGATATCCATTACTTAAGCAACTCTCATCTACATATGACAGGAAAACATGTAAAGAGGAATGAACACTGTTATATTGAAGATTTTTCATGTTTTGAGGACTTGGATGATGCTTAGTATACTTACCTTTTAATGGTATGTAGCCTCTTTCAATGAGCTCCCCGTAGTGAAGGTAACCTAAGAAACCACAGGCACTAGGTGTAAAGAAGACTAGCTCGGGAATACCGAGCTCTTCGGCAACTTGTAGTGTGAAGCCCATGACTCCGTCGGATATTATACTTGTAACAGGAGGTACATCTGATGAACAATTGAGCTTTAATATGAGATCGCGGAAAGGAGCCACACAATCCCTTGGCATGGATATACATAGTGCCGGAAGATCTAGTACGCCTCGATTGTTCGTAGGTGGCAAACCGTCTGGGATGGTTTCGAATCGGAAATCGTCCAAGCCCTTGAGAGAATCAAGGCCTCTGGACTTCACTAGGCGTTGGTAGTTGAATTCAGTGTGGACAAAGGTGATGTGAAAGCCTCTAAAATGGAGGAGCTTTGCTAGTTTGAGCATGGGGTTTATGTGGCCTTGGGCCGGCAAAGGAACACAAACCACGTGAGGCTTCACAGACCCCATTTCTCACTAGTAAATGGTGGTGAAGGCATGTATTATGTAGGATGGGAATCTTTAGGATTCACATAAGAGAAATAGGAAATGGCCAAGCCTATGAAATAAACAATTAGGGAAAACGGCCAATTTATATTTGTTTTTAGCAAAATACCTTTTCCACTCTTTTTTCTTCGTCCACTCCGCCAATGTTTTTGACAAAAATACTCTTCTCACCACCATATACGAGTAAACTTCTGTCTGAGCGCTTCTGTCACAACGCACAATACGAGCCACTTGGCAGTACACTCTTAGTGATGCTGACCGTATGGATGTTTGGCCAGTCCCTCGGTGGACCTCTAAACCAAGAATCAGTCTGATTAGTGATTTCTAACTATTCGATTGAAGTTATTTTCATGGGGTGATTTTAAGGTAGGAATTTGAGCATTATTGAGCGTTATTTGGGTGCAACCGTGCAAAGGTTCAAAGGTCGTAAATCACTAATCAGGCTGATTTTGGTCTATAGGTCCACCGAGGGACTGGCCAAACATCCATACGGTCATCACGCGTCCACTAGGAATATTGTACCACGTGGCTCGTAGAAGTTTTACTCACCATATACTTTTTCGTCCGGTTATCCCTGAAGTAGCATTTTTCTTGAACAAATATGTGTGGCTGACCCCCAGCTTCCTTTGTGCATCACCTATAGGCTATCCCAAAGAAGTCTCATTTTGTCCCGGGCGAGATGTGGCGACACCGTCTGGATCAGGATCGGAGCCCACCTTTCTGATCCCGAGATTTCGAACCATTGTTGGGTAATGGCTAACTCCACAAAATGTTGTGACCGAAGCTGAAATGAGAGGAGAGGACTAAAACTTCTGTCACAAGATGTTGTGACCGAAGCTGCACACAACCCACAATACGAGCCACATGGCACACTATTAGAGGGTGCTGACCGTATGGATGTTTGGCCAGTCCCTCGGTGGACCTGCAAATCAAAAATCAGCCTGATTAGTGATTTCTAAGCGTTGGATTGAAGTTATTTTCATGGGTTGATTTTAACCATAGGAATTTGAGCATTATTGAGCCTTATTTGGGTGCAAAGATCCAAATATCCCCCACCCACTATCCCACATATCCTTTTTGCTGGTGATTGTTTCATCTTCTATCGTGCTAATCTGGTATAAACTCGAAGGTTTAGTGCTATATATCCTAGAAGAGTACTGTATAGCTTTAGGATAGAAGATCGATTTTGGGAAATCTGGAATCATATTCAGTAAAAACTTCCATGGACAATAAAAGAAGGCTCTCTTTCATCTTCAACATCAAAAACCTTACCTTGCCAAAAACAAAATACTTGGGAACTCCACTGTTTGTTGGGAAATCAAAGACCAAAGATTTTACCACCTCGGTCGAAAGAATTGCTTCAGTAGGAGCTAGGTAGAAAGCCAAAACCATTTCCCAAGCAGGTAGAACCACCCTTATCAAAGCTATGGTAAACTCGATCTTGATTTACTTGGGTGATCCAATTGGTCCTTGACTATTCTAGGGGCCAGTGAAGAATGGCAATAGTCCAATGTGTAGTGATCCAATTGGTCCTTGACTATTCTAGGGGTGAGGAATGGCAATAGTTCAATGTGGAGTACACATACATTCTCTTACGGCCGGAGAATCTAGCTTCTCAAGAACGAATCATTATTTGGCACCAGAAGGAAAAATCCCTTATCTGTACTTCTTGAGGTTAATACCTTCAGAATACTGGAATTTGATCTGTAACTCAAATAACCAATCCCCGTCAGTGGGGAGAAAAACATCAGAGCAGAATCTGCAGAATAAGTAGAAGCTCAAGCAATGAGATGGGGCCTTCAAGTGGCGCGAGACTTGCATATCTGCAAGATTATGTGCAATCAGATGCAAAAGGGCTCATTGGATTCACGTTTTTGTGGTTGGACCCCCTCCCCGATTGACATGGTCATATATTGAACATTTTTCATGTTTTGAGGACTTATAGATGATACATGGTACTTACCTTTTAATGGTATGTAGCCTCTTTCAATGAGCTCCCCATAGTGAAGGTAACCTAAGAAACCACAGGCACTAGGTATAAAGAAGATTAGCTCGAGAATACCAAGCTCTTCGACAACCTGTAGTGTGAAGCCCATGACTCCGTCAGATGTCGGATATTATACTTGTAACATGAGGTACATCTGATGAACCGTCGGATATTATACTTGTAACATGAGGTACATCTGATGAACCGTTGAGTTTTAGTATGAGATTGGAAAGGAGCCACGCAATCCCTTGCCAGGGAAATACATAGCGCCGGAAAGTCTAGTATGCCTCGATTGTACGTATGTGGCAAACCGTCGGGGATGGTTTCGAATCGGAAATCGTCCAAGCCCTTATGAGAATCAAGGCCTCTAGACTTCACTACGCGTTGGTAGTGAATTCAGTGTGGACAAAGGTGATATGAAAGCCTCTAAAATGGGAGAGCTTTGCTAGTTTGGGCATGGGGTTTATGTGGCATGTGTATGAAAGCCTCTAAAATGCTTGTGTCTTTGTTTGCTTCTATTTAATTTCTTATTGTGTGGCGTGTGTTTATCGGTGGTCATTGTCGCTCTTTGAGGGATTGCTTGAGTTTTTTTCGCAACAAACTGGTATCAAAGCTCAAAAATTCAACAGTGATGGAGCCAAAATATACGAAGTGTCGAACGCCAAGTCCGAGGTGGAGAAATTCGATATTGTAGCAACAGTTTTGGATTATGGTAAGTCCAAGTCAAGGACATCTTAATCCAGTAGGGTTTGCACAAAGCATTAAAGGACAAGAAGGGTAAGCCTGATGACATGTCGGATGATGATTGGTCAAAAAAACTTCTTGAAAGCCTCTACATGACGAAGTCTCTCGCTAGTAGATTGTACCTTAAGAAGAAGCTCTATGCATTAAGCTTGAAGGGAGGTACTCTGGAGAACATCCATTCGGATATTTGTTGCACAGTGGTGCATGTTTAGGCGCTTTAGGGGCTCATTGGAGATGGCGATCGGATTGGAGGATCTTCTAGCAGATAATGTGTTTGCAAAGCGGTTGACGAGTGGCGTTTGGTGGTGGCTCGCAGAGCGGCTGAGCAGTGGCTCATAAAGCATTTGAGCAGTGGCTCGTGGTGGTGGCTCGCAGAGCGGTTGAGTAGTGGCTCGTGGTGGTGGCTCGCATTCACACAGATGTGGAGATTGTTGTATTTTTTTGTGAGAATGCACACCAGAAAACATTTGGAGTTTCTATCCAATCGATTGGGTTGATGAACCGAGAAATTTTAGGAGATTTCTATTTTGGGTTTTCCTGTTTTAGATAATCCTAGTTCGTCTTTGGGGGTTATTTAAGTGACCCATTGCCAATTGTATTGAGTGTGAGAGACTTCTGAAGATTGGTGTGAGAACCAATAGAGTGCCTGTGAGAGGTTGTACAAGAGATTGAGAGAACAATTATTGTGCTTCGCTTATTCAATAGTGAAGATCCAATCATCATCGCCCGTGGACATAGGTTTCGACTGAACCATATAAATGCTTGTGTTCTTTGTCTGCTTTGTTTAATTCCTTCTTTTGTAGTGTGTGTTTATTGGCGGCCATTGTCGTTACTCGTGGATCGCTTGGGGTTTTCCGCAACATACCAAGATCTTCAACAACCTGTAGTGTGAAGCCCATGACTCCGTCAGATATTATACTTGTAACATGAGGTACATGTGATGAACCATTGAGTTTTAGTATGAGATCGCGAAAAGTTGCCACACAATCCCTTGGCAGGGATATAGATAGCGCCGGAAAGTCTAGTACGCTTCGATTGTATGTAGGTGGCAAACCGTCGGGGATTGTTTCGAATCGGAAATCGTCCAAGCCCTTAAGAGAATCAAGGCCTATAGACTTCACTAGGCGTTGGTAGTTGAATTCAGTGTGGACAAAGGTGATATGACAGCCTCTAAAATAGAGCTTTGCTAGTTTGAGCATGGGGTTTATGTGACCTTGGTCTGGCAAAGGAGCACAAACCACGGGAGGCTTCACAGACCCATTTCTGACTAGTAAATGGTGGAGAAGGGAAGGTTTTATGGAGCATCCTCTTCAACATCATCTTTTCGTTGCATGACAACATGGTAATCTAGCTATATGATTCATAGAGAAAAAAATAGGAAATGGCCAAGCCTATTAAATAAAAAAATTAGGAAACGGCAATACATACATGGCTGGGATAGAATGACTCATGCTATTCTTACTAATATAATGACTAATGGATGTGGGGCCCACATGCATATGAGTTGATGGCTAATTTTTGGTGATGATATTCTCTCAACATCGATATCAACTTCAAAAAAAAAATCAGCCCATTCCAATATTTGCAGCCTTGTGAAATGTGGATTGCAAATTGAAAACTTTTGGACCATCCATTTTCACCGTTAAATTTTGGTCCTTATTTGATTGGGTTAGAAGTTTTAAAAATTACTGATTTTTGATGAGGATGATCTACATATGTAGGCCTGGCCCACTTCCACTTTTTTTTTCTTCCTCCACTCCGCCAATTTATTGACAAAAATACTCTTCTCACAACCATATACTTTTCAAAAATGGATCGTCTCGTCCGAGATCACTGTTTCCCAAAGAAGTCGATCTCACTTTGTCTCGGGCGAGATGCGCCGATCCCATCTGGATCGAGATCTGAGCCCACTAATCCGGCTTCTGATCCCAACCATTTTTTGTCTTTTTTGAGTGAAACAAAAAAGGTGAGAGAGAAGAGACTACAGAGATACAGATTTGGAAAGGGGAGATACACTGGATCAGTGGACATAGCCGAATCATGGACCAAACATTTGATAAAAAAAACATGTAGCTCGAATTGTACAAGTGGGGGCTCCCAAAAACATACAAACATCATTTCTGATGTCCGGCCCAAGCATCAAATTTTTGTCCACTACACAAACACCCTTAATAATGTGTGATCGCTATCAAAACATATATAGCACTTTGGAAGCACTCAGCATATGGGCGACTAGGGCTTGTTGAGTGCTTCCAAAGTGCTATGTGTTGATAGGATCACAGAGAAATGATGTTTGTGTTTTTTCGAGAGCTCCCACTTCTACAATTCGAGCTGTTTTTCATTAAAAGTTTGATACATAAGTCACTCAAATGGCACCCTTTGGGTCCACTATTCCCGCGAAAGTTTGGCCCATGCCTTGGGGTTCTACACCAAAAATCAGTGTGATTGATGATTTCTAACCATTGGATTTGAGCACTTTTTTTATCATGGGCTTCAAAACAACCCATAGGCCTGAAGAAGTGCTCAAATACAATGGTTAGAAATCACCAAGCACGCTGATTCAGTGTTTTGATGGTAGCCCTTTAAAGTCCCAAACATTGTTTTCTTGTCTGACCCACAAATTAATAATTATTTACATGAAGGTAAAGATCAAGACATTTCCTGACAAGCTAGGTAGAGGCTTTTCTAGTACAAGGGTATAGAGCCTTAACTAGAGGGAGGAATTTGTTTCTTGTTACAGCTCCCCAGCTTTCTTATTTTTACATTTATTTTTTTATTTTTCTTGTCTAAACTATGATTTTGCCAACTCAGTGGAAAGATTGATTCAGTTGGAACTAGGCAGAAAGCAAAAATCATTTCCCAAATTGATAGAACCACCCTTATCAAAGCTGTGGCAAACTCGATCTTGATTTACCTCATCCCATCCTTCTTGTTCCCAAATATCCTTTGTAAAACGATGGACTCATTGGTAAACCAGTTGTGGTGGGGAGGATCAAAGAAAAAAATAAATATATTCATCTTACCAACTGAGACTCCTTCTGTGCCCCTAAAGCTAAGGGGGACTAGGAATCAAAAATTCAACGAGCCTCCCTACTCAAACAGAAACACTTTCCTTCGTCCTCCTTTATAGACCTTGAGGTGAAACTGAGAGACCCACCATCAAAGTAAAGAGAAATTCAAAAACCAATTTATGTGGCATACAGAGACTGTAAAACTATTGATATTTGGAAGGATCCCTGACTCATGGAGGAGCTCATTCTATCTAACAGAGGTTGGGTCCAACGTAATATCACAAACCTATTCTCGACAGAGGAAGCCAATGGATCCTAAATACCCTCCACCTAATCTCCTACTCTAGACAAGATTTTTGGGATAAAAAAAAGTAATCTTCGCTTCCAAATCATTTTATAATGATCTGAAGCGACTCCTTTATCCTATGAATCAGACAAACTACCCAGAAAATCTATTGCAATCTATTTAGAAAATCAAAATCCCCAACTGTGTCCAGATGTTTATCTAGAAATTCTTTAGGGGAATCCTACCCATGTGCGAAGTGCACCCTCCACATTCGTATCAAAGATATAAGTCCTAACTGGGTTTTCTACAAAAATAATAAATAAACGAAATGGTGGCTATGCATAAATTATTAGTTATTGCAAACATTAATATTAACTTTTTGATATTAAACCAGTTGTGGTGGGGAGGATCAGAGAAAAAAGAATTCTATTCACCTTACCAACTGAGACTCCCTTTGTCCCCCTAAAACTAAAGGGGACTAGGAATCAAAAATCCACGGGCCTCCCTACTTAAACAGAAACACTTTCCTTCGTCCTCCTTTATAGACCTTGGGGTGAAACTGAGAGACCTACCATCAAAGTAAAGACAAATTCAGATACCACTTTATCTGGCATACAAGAGATGGTAAAACTATTGATATTTGGAAGGATCCCGGACTCATGGAGGAGCTCATTCTACCTAAGAGGGGCTGGGTCCAACATAATATCACAAACCTATTCTCGACAGAGGAAGCCCAATGGATCCTAAATACCCTCCAGCCAATCTCCAACACTAGACAAGATTTTTTAGGATAAAAAAAAGTAATCTTCGCTTCCAAGTCATCTTATAATGATATGAAGCGACTCCTTTATCCTATGAGTCACACAAACTAAACAGAAAATCTATTGCCATCTATTTAGAAAATCAAAATCCCCAACCTTGTCCATATGTTTATTGTGGGGGAAAAATATCTGATCTAACCCACAAAATCTTCGAGGTCAGATGATTCGGATTTTAGTGATGATCGGACGACTCTGATGCTCCAGGATGAAATTGATTTCTCCTCTGCGAAGGATAGGATGATCTCCAGATGAGATTTGGTCGTACCTGTTGGCAAGACTCCAACGCTCAAGTCAGCTTGGGAAATGTAACAGGTTTCAGAAAAATAGTAAAAGGTTTCAGAGTTGAGGCTATCTGGATCTGGAGAGCAAGATCCTCTTCTCAGTCCTGAGGGTCTCATATTTATACCCTTAGAACTGGCGTGACTCACCTTCCACGTGTCTAGTCATTATCAGTCAATGATGACTCAGATGGATTCTGTTATAAAACAGAATCTTATGGTTATATCTTGACTTCCTTGATTCGGTTATACCTGAAATAACTGAAGTGACACTGAGGTGGCATCCTTCGTGTCAGGTATTCGGATAAGGGGATGTCGAATTCGTGATAGTTCAACTAGCTGCCATGTGGCCAATATTCATTAGTTAAGAAATCGATTGTGTTCAGAATACTTACCTCGTACGTAAGAGATCCTACCACGTAAGTCATTTGACCTCATCTGGCTTTGCCGGGATGAGATTGAAATAGATCCCGTCAAGTAAGTCTGGTGACTTTGTCGGGATAAATGCATCCAGTCAGTCATGTGACCTTGCCGGGATGAGTTCTTGGGATGAGATGCTTGAGTTGCCAAGATGAGTTCCCGGGATGAGATGTTTGAGTTGCCGGGATGAGTTCCCGAGATGAGATGTTGGAGTTGCCAAGATGAGTTCCTAGGATGAGATGTTTGAGTTGTCGGGATGAATTCCCGGGGTGAGATGTTGGAGTTCCCGGGATGAGATACTTGAGTTGCCAGGATGAGTTCTCGGGATGAGATGTAGGAGTTCCCGGGATGAGATACTTGAGTTGCCAGGATGAGTTCCCGAGATGAGATGTTGGAGTTCCCGGGATGAGATACTTGAGTTCCTAGGATGAGTTCCCGGGATGAGATGCTTGAGTTATCAAGATGAGTTCCCGGGTTGAGATGTTGGAGTTGCCGAGATGAGTTCCCAGGATGAGTGTACGTTAGAAATAATGCACCCTTTGAAATATCTTCGATGAATGCACACCTCGAGATATGTGCACATCAATCCTTGAGATTCGTGTGAAAATTATGGTACCCACATTTATCTTGAAAGTCTTTAGGCGAATCCTACCCACGAAGTGCACCCTCCACGCTCGTATCAAAAATATAAGTCTTAACTGGGTTTTCTACAAAAATAATAAATAAACAAAATGGTAGCTTGATGCATAAATTATCAGTTATTGTAAACATTAATATTAACTTTTTGATATTAAACCAGTTGTGGTGGGGAGGATCAGAGAAAAAAGAATTCTATTCACCTTACCAACTGAGACTCCCTCTGTCCCCCTAAAACTAAAGGGGACTAGGAATCAAAAATCCACGGGCCTCCCTACTTAAACAGAAACACTTTCCTTCGTCCTCCTTTATAGACCTTGGGGTGAAACTGAGAGACCTACCATCAAAGTAAAGACAAATTCAGATACCACTTTATCTGGCATACAAGAGATGGTAAAACTATTGATATTTGGAAGGATCCCGGACTCATGGAGGAGCTCATTCTACCTAAGAGGGGCTGGGTCCAACATAATATCACAAACCTATTCTCGACAGAGGAAGCCCAATGGATCCTAAATACCCTCCAGCCAATCTCCAACACTAGACAAGATTTTTTAGGATAAAAAAAAGTAATCTTCGCTTCCAAGTCATCTTATAATGATATGAAGCGACTCCTTTATCCTATGAGTCACACAAACTAAACAGAAAATCTATTGCCATCTATTTAGAAAATCAAAATCCCCAACCTTGTCCATATGTTTATTGTAGGGGAAAAATATCTGATCTAACCCACAAAATCTTCGAGGTCAGATGATTCGGATTTTAGTGATGATCGGACGACTCTGATGCTCCAGGATGAAATTGATTTCTCCTCTGCGAAGGATAGGATGATCTCCAGATGAGATTTGGTCGTACCTGTTGACAAGACTCCAACGCTCAAGTCAGCTTGGGAAATGTAACAGGTTTCAGAAAAATAGTAAAAGGTTTCAGAGTTGAGGCTATCTGGATCTGGAGAGCAAGATCCTCTTCTCAGTCCTGAGGGTCTCATATTTATACCCTTAGAACTGGCGTGACTCACCTTCCACGTGTCTAGTCATTATCAGTCAATGATGACTCAGATGGATTCTGTTATAAAACAGAATCTTATGGTTATATCTTGACTTCCTTGATTCGGTTATACCTGAAATAACTGAAGTGACACTGAGGTGGCATCCTTCGTGTCAGGTATTCGGATAAGGGGATGTCGAATTCGTGATAGTTCAACTAGCTGCCATGTGGTCAATATTCATTAGTTAAGAAATCGATTGTGTTCAGAATACTTACCTCGTACGTAAGAGATCCTACCACGTAAGTCATTTGACCTCATCTGGCTTTGCCGGGATGAGATTGAAATAGATCCCGTCAAGTAAGTCTGGTGACTTTGTCGGGATAAATGCATCCAGTCAGTCATGTGACCTTGCCGGGATGAGTTCTTGGGATGAGATGCTTGAGTTGCCAAGATGAGTTCCCGGGATGAGATGTTTGAGTTGCCGGGATGAGTTCCCGAGATGAGATGTTGGAGTTGCCAAGATGAGTTCCTAGGATGAGATGTTTGAGTTGTCGGGATGAATTCCCGGGGTGAGATGTTGGAGTTCCCGGGATGAGATACTTGAGTTGCCAGGATGAGTTCTCGGGATGAGATGTTGGAGTTCCCGGGATGAGATACTTGAGTTGCCAGGATGAGTTCCCGAGATGAGATGTTGGAGTTCCCGGGATGAGATACTTGAGTTGCTAGGATGAGTTCCCGGGATGAGATGCTTGAGTTATTAAGATGAGTTCCCGGGTTGAGATGTTGGAGTTGCCGAGATGAGTTCCCAGGATGAGTGTACGTTAGAAATAATGCACCCTTTGAAATATCTTCGATGAATGCACACCTCGAGATATGTGCACATCAATCCTTGAGATTCGTGTGAAAATTATGGTACCCACATTTATCTTGAAAGTCTTTAGGCGAATCCTACCCACGAAGTGCACCCTCCACGCTCGTATCAAAAATATAAGTCTTAACTGGGTTCTCTACAAAAATAATAAATAAACAAAATGGTAGCTTGATGCATAAATTATCAGTTATTGTAAACATTAATATTAACTTTTTGATATTAAACCAGTTGTGGTGGGGAGGATCAGAGAAAAAAGAATTCTATTCACCTTACCAACTGAGACTCCCTCTGTCCCCCTAAAACTAAAGGGGACTAGGAATCAAAAATCCACGGGCCTCCCTACTTAAACAGAAACACTTTCCTTCGTCCTCCTTTATAGACCTTGGGGTGAAACCGAGAGACCCACCATCAAAGTAAAGACAAATTCAGAAACCACTTTATTTGGAAGGATCCCAGACTCATGGAGGAGCTCATTCTACCTAAGAGGGGATGGGTCCAACATAATATCACAAACCTATTCTCGACAGAGGAAGCCCAATGGATCCTAAATACCCTCCAGCCAATCTCTAACACTAGACAAGTTTTTTTAGGATAAAAAAAAGTGATCTTCGCTTCCAAGTCATCTTATAATGATCTGAAGCCCTTTAAAAGGGCGTTTGCCCATAGACGAGTAAAACTTTTGTCAAAATATAGAGACACATGGCATTCTATAAGTGGACGCTGACCGTGTGGATGTTTGGCGTGTCCCTCGGTGAACGTGCAAACCAAAAATCAGCCTGATTAGTAATTTACAACCTTTGGATCTTTGCACTCAAATAATTCTCAAATTCCTACGGTTAAAATCAACCGTGAAAATAACTTCAATCCAACGCTTGTAAACCACTGATCATGTTTATTTTTGGTGTGTAGGTCCACCTACTGATTGGCCAAACATCCATACGGTTAGCATCCACTAAGAGTCTGCCACGTGGCTCAGTATTTTTACAGAGGTTGTACTCATCTATGGGAAAACACCATTTTAAAGGGCGTCTGTCAGGTACAGACGCCCTTTAAAAGAGCGTTTGTCAGCCTTTCAGCTTTAATGTCAGTCTTTAATTTCAGCCTTAGCCTTTAATAATTTTGTCAAGAACGCCATTTCAAAGGGCGTTTAGTTACTTTTTTTGGAAATATCAGAAAGTTATTTTTTTTTTTGTAAATACATTTAAATATATACTCATTTTTTAAATTTTCCGTAGAAATTATTATTCAACTTGAATTTTCGTAAGTAGATCGAACTATGGATGAGACAAATATCCATACGGTCGGTGGTCTCTAAGAGTGTGCTACATGGCTCATTTTGTGGTTTCACATCATCGTTGATGAGGGACGACATCATCAAAGTTCTATTCCTCTACCTATACTTCAATACTATACCTAGATTACGTCCTAATTACTTCCCATACCATTCAGTAATTTCAAACCTTTGGATCTTTGTACCCAAAATAATGCTCAATATCTATGGTGGAAAATCAACCCATGAAAACGCCTCCTACCGAATGCTTAGAAATCACTAATCAGGATGACTTTTTGCATGTAGGTCTATGTAGGGATGGGCCAAACATCCATACGATCGATCAGTGATCTCTAAGAGTGTGCCACGTGTAAGTGCACGTTCATTGCACATAGCGTCCCCTAGTAACTTATAAATTACAATTTACAACCCAAGTGACAGTGAACAACCAAGAAATCTTTTTGGCTTCTTCTTTACAAAGGATTTTTTGCCTTTTTTTTTTGGAGGGGTGGTTGGTAACACTTTATAAATCTTCCGAAATCTTACTTTCATAGGCTAAGTGGCTACAAACATCAAGTCAGCCTAGGCTAGAGGTGTATGCAAGCTGGGGTTGGCCAAGCTATGGTCATCCAGAACACGGCCTAGGAATTAACCATGTACACATAGGGCTTTCAAGTGTCAGCAGACTAGGCTTGATAAGGGTCTGGGCTTGTGGAGCAAAACTTTCTGTATCAAAATGCCACGTGGTACACTTTCAGGCCAACTATCCCCGTGAATGTATGGCCCACACCATGGGCTTGTTCATGAAGGCCACAATGAAAAAGTGCTCAAATCGAGCGGCTAGAAATCACCAATGGGCCCAAACAGTGTAACATGTGGCATATACGGAAATCTGTATCAAACTTTGAATTAGAATTTTATATCGTAGGATGCCTCCAAGTTGTTTTGGCTCCATGGAATGGACCTAGTCCTGTTATCTTTTAGCCCTTCTTACTGTTGATCCGATTCTGGGCCTAAATATCATGAAGTTAACAAGTTGGGCACAAAACAGGCCCATCTAGGACCAGTTTTGAACCTCTATTGAGCCCGCTCTTTAAAAGCCAAATATGCCCAAGCCTTACATGGGCCCAGCACATACCCAAGTAACTTAGCAGAACTGAGCCCATTGTCATTAATTAGGTCTAATGTAAATATTTGTTGGATGTTGTGCCACCAAGCAAATGCAAATGCCGCAAACGTTTGCGTGCAAACATATGTAGTGCTACCAATTAAGCAAGGCCTTAATTTCATCTGATAACATTTACATTATTTCCAAAACAACCTCTTGAATCAAAGAAAGATCGGGGCTTCACTGCACCAGACTTCCTACATTTTGATAATTTTCTATTTTAAAACCAAAATTGAGCTTCACCAAAAGGTAACCATGTCGCAGCTTAATAATATCTTGAATTGCCAAAAAAAAAATTCATAACACACCCTCCAAAATAGGACTTTTTGAATTTGTTAATAACGCGCGTGAAAAGGGTCACTAGTAACTTATAGAATGCAATTTACAACACAAGTACCAACTACTTCTAGAGCTATTGCTTAACAATAATCTTTAGTCAAGGACACTATAATCTTCAAAACAATTGCAACCAAGGTTTAAAAGGGCCGTTATAACGGTATAACAGTTGAGCAGTGGACCATCGGATTCACGTTGAAAAGATCTAGGTCTATGTATCCACGGGACCTAGAAGAGGGGTGATAGTTCTGATTTCAAATTTAAAAATATTAATCTATTCTATTGGTTTGTGATCTAGTAAACCAGTCACGTGCAATATTAAAGCGGAATCCTTTTATTCGAACATGTTCAAGACATTATTATTAAAGTCATTCAATCAAATTCTAAAATTAAATTAAATAAACAAGCATACAAAGAACATATAATATATTTTACGAGGAAAAGCCTTCTAGGAAAAACTCAGGACCACGTCCAGTCGTTAAAGTGTACTAAACAGAAGGTTTGAGTACACAAGTTACACACTAGATGACAACTCGATAACCCCATAAGTCTCCAATTGCCAATTTATCACGTCGTTTGTAGCTCCACTCGTCGAATCTATGAACACGCCTTCTTTGCATGATCACCTCATGATCCAAAATCCACCGAATCACTGAAAATCAATGGAATCCATGAGCCACACTCGAATCCACGAGTGCACAAAGATGCATGAAGGTTTAAGCTCACTAGTACGTGTTCAACACTTCATGAAAGAAGCAACTTCGTCCATGAAGGATCAAACATTGCTCACAACTCAAAATCACTAAGAATAGGCATAGTTAGATCAAGGATTTCGAGCTCACAAGGAGGAAAAACTCACATAAGTTTTGAAAGCTTAGAATTTAAGGTTTTTGTAAAACTCTCATGTGATCATGGTGCTAGTTAGGTTTTTTGCTGAAAACAATGCTTTAAATAGTATTAGAGGTGCTAAGGGGAATATTAGGAGCAGTATGAAACAGTTTTCAAATCAAGGAAAAGTCCATTCGCAGCAAGTTTCCTAATGCAACTCATGAGTTGGTTCAAACTGGATTAGGTTCGTTCGAACCAACTGTCAGTTTGTTCGAACCAACTTTGGTCTGATAATTCGAACCAATTGCTAGTAACCTAAAAAATATCTTCAAATTTATTAGGTGTCAGAATTTCTAAATTATTTCTAGGTTCTCTATATAAATTCTAAAATTTGTACACATAATAAAAAGTGTCAATTCATAGATAAATAAGTACACAACAGAGATTAAAACGTCTAAATTACTCCTACTTAAGCAAATTATTCTAATACCCCTAAATGAAAGTTTAGGGTATTACATCACAAAACTATTGAAGTACCATCTGAATATCATCCAATAAAGGTGCCAGTGCCCAAGATTTAGAGTTACTTGAACCTATTCCAGAATCTGTCTCTGATGCGAATAAAGCTACACAAACTATCCTAGAGGCATTGGCTCACCGACTTCAATGTGCAAGGAAAGAAGATGCAATGGAATCAAGTTCCAGAATAGAGAAAGCGACAAAATGGAAAATGCAGCATGTCTCTCCGCCATCAACTAGATCTCGATCTGGGAATAAGCCTTATTGAGGTACTCCATCCTAGCTCATTCAACCCTCAAATTTCTTAATGAATGTTCTCTTTTGGATGAGGTCTGGCAAACACTGACACCGCAGGTGAATTAAAGAATCTGGTTTGTCAAAATAAATCAGATCTGATTTGTATAGCCGAACCTATGATAAAGCCGCATAGTCTCCCTGTCGGCATCCTTGCTTCTCTCAGCTTGGACAAAGATATTAGTTCGAATGATACACCCGACAAGTTGGGCAATGTCTGGATCCTATGGAATTCTACCCTGCCCAAACCTTCAGTGCTCTCTTCCTAGAGCCAGCAGGTCACGATCATGCACTCTAACTGCCTTATCTCGGTTGTGCATGCTAAATGCACTACTGCGGAAACACGAAGCATTTGGACGGAGTTATTACAATTCAGCTTAGAATGGGAGACTGTGGCTTATCCTTGGCGACTTTAATGTCGTGCTTAGAATGGCCGAGAAAATGGGAGGGAGATCCCAACTACCAAGATCGATGGAGGAATTTTGGGACTTCATAGATACCTACAGCCGTATGGAGGTTCCAAAGTCGGGTCTTCGCTTCTCTTGGACTAACAATCAGATGGGAGGACGAAGAATTCTTAGTCTCATTGACCGTATGCTCTGCAATTTTGCTTGGCAAGCACAGTTCCCTGGATGGAAGTTCAAAGTGCTTCCCAGATTACATTCTGATCACTCTGCTCTTGTTGGAGAGGGACCGTCCATTCCCAAACCTACCAATGCCCCCTTTAGATTCCTCAACTTCTGGACTACTCATGACAACTTTAATGAAGTCGTCAAGGAATGTTGGAGTACAGAGATTTTGGGTAACCCGATTTATGTCGTCAACCAAAAACTAAAGAGACTCAAGGCCACTCTTAAGAAATGGAATAGAGAAGAAGTGGGATTACTCTGTGCTAATATTATCAAAAATAAGAATGATCTTGCAGACCTCCAATGCCAGCTTGAAAATGATCCTCAAAATGACTCCATTGCTTCCAAAGAGAACGCTATCAAAACCTCACAACATCAGGAAGAGTCACTTTGGAGACAAAAATCACGTATCAGGTGGCTCAAAGAAGGAGATCGTAACACTACCTTCTTCCATACCACAACGCAAGTTCAAAGGAGTCAGTCTCTCACCCACGAAATTAGGACTGATGATGGGTCACTGATCAAGGACCAAAATGCCATCAAGAATCATTTTATAGACTTCTTCCAAGAGAAGTTTAAATACCAACCTTGTAGCATACATGAAGATATTATTGGCCTGATACCATCGTTGGTCTCCAATGTTGACAATGACTTCCTTACTCGTATCCCAAATGCAAAGGAAGTCAAAGACTCAGCTTTCAGTTTGAATGCGGACGGCGCACCCGGGCCAGATGGATTTCAAGGATGCTTTTTACGCTCGTGCTGGGATATTGTTGGATTAGATGTTTCTTCGGCAGTGATCTAGTTCTTCAAATATGGTAATCTCCCATCCTGTCTGAAATCGAGTTTTCTTGTTCTCGTACCCAAGGAAGAGAATGCTTCAAAGCCGGGTCACTTCAGGCCTATCTGTCTCAGCAACTTTCTATTCAAGATCATCACCAAACTCATGGCTACTAGATTTGCAGACATTACTGGCAGAATCATCTCCAACGAGAAGTGTGGCTTTATGAAAGGCCGTAACGTACAGAGCAACATTGGTCTCGCTTCAGAAATGATCAATGAACTAAATAAAAAGATAGTCGGTGGGAACGTAGCCATCAAAAATCGATATTTCACAAGCATTTGACTCTCTTAACTGGAACTTTCTATGGAGGGTTTTGGAAAAATTTGGATTTAATGCCACTTGGTTCAATTGGGCTCGGGAAATGATATTCGCTCAAAAGTGCTTATTTTAAGCCACTATCCTTTTTGCGATATCATATTATCCTACTTAAAACTTTATTTTTCATCAATTTTTCAATGTAAGAGTTTCTTCCATTGAAATCAAAATAAATATATTCATCTTACCAACTGAGACTCCTTCTGTGCCCCTAAAGCTAAGGGGGACTAGGAATCAAAAATTCCATGAGCCTCCCTACTTAAACAGAAACACTTTCCTTCGTCCTCCTTTATAGACCTTGAGGTGAACCTGAGAGACCCACCATTAAAGTAAAGACAAATTCAGAAACCACTTTATTTGGCATACAGGAGACAATAAAACTATTGATATTTGGAAGGATCCCTAACTCATGGAGGAGCTCATTCTACCTAAGAGGGGCTAGCTCCAACATAATATCACAAACCTATTCTTGACAGAGAAAGCCCAATGGATCCTAAATACCCTCCAGCCAATCTCCAACTCTAGACAAGATTTTTTGGGATAAAAAAGTAATCTTCGCTTCCAAGTCATCTTATAATGATATGAAGCGACTCCTTTATCCTATGAGTCACACAAACTACCTAGAAAATCTATGGCCTTCTATTTGGAAAATCAAAATCCCCAACCGTGTCCAGATGTTTATCCAGAAATTCTTTAGGGGAATCCTACCTACGAAGTGCACCCTCCACGCTCGTATCAAAGATATAAGTCCTAACTGGGTTTTCTACAAAAGCAATAAATAAACAACATGGTGGCTTGATGCTTAAATTATCAATTATTGTAAACACTAATATTAACTTTTGATATTAAATCAATTGTGGTGGGGAGGATCAAAGAAGAAAGAAATCTATCCACCTTACCAACTGAGACTCCCTCTGTGCCCCTAAAGCTAAGGGGGGCTAGGAATCAAAAATTCCACTCACGTCTTTCAACCAACTATTTGCAAGAGAAAAAAGTACTTTTATGTTGGACCACAATGTGAGCCACATGGCACACTCTTAGAGGAAACTGACCATATGGATGTTTGGACAATCCCTAGGTAGACCTACAAACCAAAAGTTAGTATGATGAGGTATTTCTAACCTTTGGATCTGAGTACCCCAAATAATGTTCAAAATCCACGGTTAAAAATAAACCATGAAATACCACTCTAATCCAATTGATAGAAATTACGAAAAATTTCTTAAAGGAAAAGAAATTTAAATCTATTTACAAATACAAAAAAGACTTTCTGACATTTTCAAAATAAGTAACTAAACGAAAGGGCGTTTCTCCTTGACAAAAATTAAAGCTGGAAAAGACTGACAAACGCCCTTTAAAATGGCGTTTGCCCATAGACAAGTAAAACTTTTGTCAAAATATAGAGACACGTGGCATTCTATTAGTGGACGCTGACCTTATGGATGTTTGGCGTGTCCCTCGGTGAACGTGCAAACCAAAAAATCAGCCTGATTAGTAATTTACAACCTTTGGATCTTTGCACTCAAATAATTCTCAAATTCCTACGGTTAAAATCAACCAATGAAAATAACTTCAATCCAACGCTTGTAAACCACTGATCATGTTTATTTTTGGTGTGTAGGTCCACCTAGTGATTGGCCAAACATCCATACGGTTAGCATCCACTAAGAGTCTGCCACGTGGCTCAATATTTTTACAGAGGTTGTACTCATCTATGGGAAAACACCCTTTTAAAGGGCGTCTGTCAGGTACAGACGCCCTTTAAAAGAGCGTTTGTCAGCCTTTCAGCTTTAATTTCAGCCTTAGCCTTTAATAATTTTGTCAAGAATGCCCTTTCAAAGGGCGTTTAGTTACTTTTTTTGGAAATATCAGAAAGTTGTTTTTGTTTTTGTAAATACATTTAAATATATATTCGTTTTTAAAATTTTTCGTAGAAATTATTATTCAACTTGAATTTTTGTAAGTAGATCGAACTATGGATGAGACAAATATCCATACGGTCGGTGGTCTCTAAGAGTGTGCTACATGGCTCATTTTGTGGTTTCACATCATCGTTGATGAGGGACGACATCATCAAAGTTCTATTCCTCTACCTATACTTCAATACTACGCCTAGATTATGTCCTAATTATTTCCCATACCATTCAGTAATTTCAAACCTTTGGATCTTTGTACCCAAAATAATGCTCAATATCTATGGTGGAAAATCAACCCATGAACGCCTCCTACCGAATGCTTAGAAATCACTAATCAGGATGACTTTTTGCATGTAGGTCTATGTAGGGATGGGCCAAACATCCATACGATCGATCAGTGATCTCTAAGAGTGTGCCACGTGTAAGTGCACGTTCATTGCACATAGCGTCCCCTAGTAACTTATAAATTACAATTTACAACCCAAGTGACAGTGAACAACCAAGAAATCTTTTTGGCTTCTTCTTTACAAAGGATTTTTTGCCTTTTTTTTTTGGAGGGGTGGTTGGTAACACTTTATAAATCTTCCGAAATCTTACTTTCATAGGCTAAGTGGCTACAAACATCAAGTCAGCCTAGGCTAGAGGTGTATGCAAGCTGGGGTTGGCCAAGCTATGGTCATCCAGAACACGGCCTAGGAATTAACCATGTACACATAGGGCTTTCAAGTGTCAGCAGACTAGGCTTGATAAGGGTCTGGGCTTGTGGAGCAAAACTTTCTGTATCAAAATGCCACGTGGTACACTTTCAGGCCAACTATCCCCGTGAATGTATGGCCCAAACCATGGGCTAGTTCATGGAGGCCACAATGAAAAAGTGCTCAAATCGAGCGGCTAGAAATCACCAATGGGCCCAAACAGTGTAACATGTGGCATACGGAAATCTGTATCAAACTTTGAATTAGAATTTTGTATCGTAGGATGCCTCCAAGTTGTTTTGGCTCCATGGAATGGACCTAGTCCTGTTATCTTTTAGCCCTTCTTACTGTTGATCCGATTCTGGGCCTAAATATCATGAAGTTAACAAGTTGGGCACAAAACAGGCCCATCTAGGACCAGTTTTGAACCTCTATTGAGCCCGCTCTTTAAAAGCCAAATATGCCCAAGCCTTACATGGGCCCAGCACATACCCAAGTAACTTAGCAGAACTGAGCCCATTGTCATTAATTAGGTCTAATGTAAATATTTGTTGGATGTTGTGCCACCAAGCAAATGCAAATGCCGCAAACGTTTGCGTGCAAACATATGTAGTGCTACCAATTAAGCAAGGCCTTAATTTCATCTGATAACATTTACATTATTTCCAAAACAACCTCTTGAATCAAAGAAAGATCGGGGCTTCACTGCACCAGACTTCCTACATTTTGATAATTTTCTATTTTAAAACCAAAATTGAGCTTCACCAAAAGGTAACCATGTCGCCGCTTAATAATATCTTGAATTGCCAAAAAAAAAATTCATAACACACCCTCCAAAATAGGACTTTTTGAATTTGTTAATAACGCCGTGAAAAGGGTCACTAGTAACTTATAGAATGCAATTTACAACACAAGTACCAACTACTTCTAGAGCTATTGCTTAACAATAATCTTTAGTCAAGGACACTATAATCTTCAAAACAATTGCAACCAAGGTTTAAAAGGGCCGTTATAACGGTATAACAGTTGAGCAGTGGACCATCGGATTCACGTTGAAAAGATCTAGGTCTATGTATCCACGGGACCTAGAAGAGGGGTGATAGTTCTGATTTCAAATTTAAAAATATTAATCTATTCTATTGGTTTGTGATCTAGTAAACCAGTCACGTGCAATATTAAAGCGGAATCCTTTTATTCGAACATGTTCAAGACATTATTATTAAAGTCATTCAATCAAATTCTAAAATTAAATTAAATAAACAAGCATACAAAGAACATATAATATTTTACGAGGAAAAGCCTTCTAGGAAAAACTCAGGACCACGTCCAGTCGTTAAAGTGCACTAAACAGAAGGTTTGAGTACACAAGTAACTCGATATCCCCATAAGTCTCCAATTGCCAATTTATCGTTTGTAGCTCCACTCGTCAAATCTATGAACACGCCTTCTTTGCATGATCACCTCATGATCCAAAATCCACCGAATCACTGAAAATCAATGGAATCCATGAGCCACACTCGAATCCACGAGTGCACAAAGATGCATGAAGGTTTAAGCTCACTAGTACGTGTTCAACACTTCATGAAAGAAGCAACTTCGTCCATGAAGGATCAAACATTGCTCACAACTCAAAATCACTAAGAATAGGCATAGTTAGATCAAGGATTTCGAGCTCACAAGGAGGAAAAACTCACATAAGTTTTGAAAGCTTAGAATTTAAGGTTTTTGTAAAACTCTCATGTGATCATGGTGCTAGTTAGGTTTTTTGCTGAAAACAATGCTTTAAATAGTATTAGAGGTGCTAAGGGGAATATTAGGAGCAGTATGAAACAGTTTTCAAATCAAGGAAAAGTCCATTCGCAGCAAGTTTCCTAATGCAACTCATGAGTTGGTTCAAACTGGATTAGGTTCGTTCGAACCAACTGTCAGTTTGTTCGAACCAACTTTGGTCTGATAATTCGAACCAATTGCTAGTAACCTAAAAAATATCTTCAAATTTATTAGGTGTCAGAATTTCTAAATTATTTCTAGGTTCTCTATATAAATTCTAAAATTTGTACACATAATAAAAAGTGTCAATTCATAGATAAATAAGTACACAACAGAGATTAAAACGTCTAAATTACTCCTACTTAAGCAAATTATTCTAATACCCCTAAATGAAAGTTTAGGGTATTACATCACAAAACTATTGAAGTACCATCTGAATATCATCCAATAAAGGTGCCAGTGCCCAAGATTTAGAGTTACTTGAACCTATTCCAGAATCTGTCTCTGATGCGAATAAAGCTACACAAACTATCCTAGAGGCATTGGCTCACCGACTTCAATGTGCAAGGAAAGAAGATGCAATGGAATCAAGTTCCAGAATAGAGAAAGCGACAAAATGGAAAATGCAGCATGTCTCTCCGCCATCAACTAGATCTCGATCTGGGAATAAGCCTTATTGAGGTACTCCATCCTAGCTCATTCAACCCTCAAATTTCTTAATGAATGTTCTCTTTTGGATGAGGTCTGGCAAACACTGACACCGCAGGTGAATTAAAGAATCTGGTTTGTCAAAATAAATCAGATCTGATTTGTATAGCCGAACCTATGATAAAGCCGCATAGTCTCCCTGTCGGCATCCTTGCTTCTCTCAGCTTGGACAAAGATATTAGTTCGAATGATACACCCGACAAGTTGGGCAATGTCTGGATCCTATGGAATTCTACCCTGCCCAAACCTTCAGTGCTCTCTTCCTAGAGCCAGCAGGTCACGATCATGCACTCTAACTGCCTTATCTCGGTTGTGCATGCTAAATGCACTACTGCGGAAACACGAAGCATTTGGACGGAGTTATTACAATTCAGCTTAGAATGGGAGACTGTGGCTTATCCTTGGCGACTTTAATGTCGTGCTTAGAATGGCCGAGAAAATGGGAGGGAGATCCCAACTACCAAGATCGATGGAGGAATTTTGGGACTTCATAGATACCTACAGCCTTATAGAGGTTCCAAAATCGGGTCTTCGCTTCTCTTGGACTAACAATCAGATGGGAGGACGAAGAATTCTTAGTCTCATTGACCGTATGCTCTGCAATTTTGCTTGGCAAGCACGGTTCCCTGGATGGAAGTTCAAAGTGCTTCCCAGATTACATTCTGATCACTCTGCTCTTGTTGGAGAGGGACCGTCCATTCCCAAACCTACCAATGCCCCCTTTAGATTCCTCAACTTCTGGACTACTCATGACAATTTTCATGAAGTCGTCAAGGAATGTTGGAGTACAGAGATTTTGGGTAACCCGATTTATGTCGTCAACCAAAAACTAAAGAGACTCAAGGCCACTCTTAAGAAATGGAATAGAGAAGAAGTGGGATTACTCTGCTAATATTATCAAAAATAAGAATGATCTTGCAGACCTCCAATGCCAGCTTGAAAATGATCCTCAAAATGACTCCATTGCTTATGCCATTGCTTCCAAAGAGAACGCTATCAAAACCTCACAACATCAGGAAGAGTCACTTTGGATACAAAAATCACGTATCAGGTGGCTCAAAGAAGGAGATCGTAACACTACCTTCTTCCCTACCACAACGCAAGTTCAAAGGAGTCAGTCTCTCATCCACGAAATTAGGACTGATGATGGGTCACTGATCAAGGACCAAAATGCCATCAAGAATCATTTTATAGACTTCTTCCAAGAGAAGTTTAAATACCAACCTTGTAGCATACATGAAGATATTATTGGCCTGATACCATCGTTGGTCTCCAATGTTGACAATGACTTCCTTACTCGAATCCCAAATGCAAAGGAAGTCAAAGACTCAGCTTTCAGTTTGAATGCGGACAGCGCACCCGGGCCAGATGGATTTCAAGGATGCTTTTTTCGCCCGTGCTGGGATATTGTTGGATTAGATGTTTCTTCGGCAGTGATTTACTTCTTCAAATATGGTAATCTCCCATCCTGTCTGAAATCGAGTTTTCTTGTTCTCGTACCCAAGGAAGAGAATGCTTCAAAGCCGGGGCAACTTTCTATTCAAGATCATCACCAAACTCATGGCTACTAGATTTGCAGACATTACTGGCAGAATCATCTCCAACGAGAAGTGTGGCTTTATGAAAGGCCGTAACGTACAGAGCAACATTGGTCTCGCTTCAGGAATGATCAATGAACTAAAGAAAAAGATAGTCGGTGGGAACGTAGCCATCAAAAATCGATATTTCACAAGCATTTGACTCTCTTAACTGGAACTTTCTATGGAGGGTTTTGGAAAAATTTGGATTCAATGCCACTTGGTTCAATTGGGCTCGGGAAATGATATTCGCTCAAAAGTGCTTATTTTAAGCCACTATCCTTTTTGCGGTATCATATTCTCCTACTTAGAACTTCATTTTTCATTAATTTTTCAACGTAAGAGTTTCTTCGATTACATAGGACACATTCTTTAGACGAAAATTGACTATTCGCATGAATTAAACACATTTCAAGAAGTCGAGATGTAAAGCCATTTTGATTAAGTCTCATTAAGTATTTTTCTATCGTAGAGATACCAATCAGACGATTTTGATGGAATGCAGCCCACAACTGATTGCTAGAATCTAGGTCCAAAGCTCAAGAGCCAACAGGCTGAGGATAAGAAGATATATGCCAAATGTTGGGAGAGCCAGAGAATTAAAAAAGCCTGACAGAAGATCAAGAGAAAAGAAGAGCCAAGCGCCCCGAGAAGAGACTAAGAAGATTAAAGCTTAATCAACTAACACAAGACAAAGACTTGCTTAGTTGGAAAAGCTTGCAGAAGACCAAGTCAAAGACCAGAGTTCAAGACCCTCTGCTTGCATTTTTCTCATAATTATCTTATTTTTTTCTCTCCTCTCACCATCATTCTATCCTACGGCCAGTATTATCCCATACTTTGGCCGATCATTACACTCTATTCCCTCCATCTAGAATCTTTGGCCAATCATCACCACCCATCTCTCACAAATACCTTTACCATTCGATCATCCACTCACTCATCCATCCGATCAACCATTAAATTTCCATCATCACACCCATTCACTATGCGATCGCCACATGATCTACAAGATAAAAAGTTGTCCAAGATAATGTGATTTTAGCATGCATGGGTAGTGTATCCATCAAGGGCCCACCAAAATGGATGGTCTAGATCACAAATGCATTAGAAATATTGATTTTTCAAAACATAAAGATTTTCTTTTGGATTTAAAAAGATTTTGGAAAGATATAATTGGTTTTGATTTTTAAAAGAAATTTTCTTTCATGAAAGAGTATTTACTTTTACATAAAAGAGTTAACATGTGGTTTTAGAAACTCATAAGCTTGAAACATGTTAAAAATATTTCATTTATAAGAAAAGTCCAAAACTTTGAAGAAAAAGGAAATTTCTTACAAAAATGGAATTTTGTCTCTAAATAAACTTTCCAAAAAGCAATACAGGTGATCTTAAAATTACAAAGATAGTTTTTGGAATAAAAATATTTCTTAAAAAAGATGGATGGGCATTAACCCACAAATGACACTCTCTCCCTATAAAAGACCACTCATGACTCATTCTCTTGAGGTTCCCCCCTCTAATTCTCATCTCTTTCTTACTTTCTTCCCTGACACAAAAGAAAGAAAAAATATAAAATAAAAATAAAAATAAAAAAATCGACGTCTCTACCTTCCCTTTTCTATCGAATGGCACTATAATCTTCTTTTCAATACAGGTCCAAGAACAATGGTTTGCTCTCCTCTTCTCTTTCTCTATCTCTTTCTTTCTCTAATCTCTTCTTTTATTGCTTTCTAGTTAATGGTTTACTTTATTTATTTAACCATTTTTAATTCAAGCATTATAAGTTATAGTTTTTTTAATAAATGAAGTTTACTTTGGTATTTTATTTTCTGTTATTACATTTTTTTTTTTTTATTAATATTGTAGGTAATTCTCCTCCTATAAAAAAATATTTTAAAAATTATTTTCTACCATTCTCATCTCTCCACCATTTCCTTGCTTGATTTCTTTAATGTTACTTTTCTAACCCGAGTGCGAATTCGACATCCAACATGCCACTGTACAAGTCTGTATTTTTACAGATTTTTAAGTAAACCGGATCATTAAAAATGTGTTGAGCTAAGGGTTTTCGTCCAACGATCGGAAAAACCTTATTTCAAATGGCATCGTTGTTGCTCGGGTATGCGGGAAATGCAAAGAAGAACACCAGCATTCTTTTGAAGTGCTAAAAAGAAAAAAAATTTCTTTTGGGACAACAGTACTTTTTTTTTATAAATGTTTTTTATGCCTCGGAAGGCCAAGTGCAACTTGTAACACTTCTGAACTTATTATTATTGATTAGATGTGTGTTCAAGAGTTTAGCAACCCTTGATTAAGTGCAAAAAATAAAAAAATAAAAAGAACATTTATTTTATGGACCATAGTACTTTTTTTTACGTATTTTTTTTTAGCCTCGGATGGCCGGGTGCAACTTGTAATAACTTAAGACATTTCGTTTTTTGAATATTTACTATTAGATCTTGTTCTAGGGTTTGCTAGAAACTCTAGATTGAGTGAAAATATAAAAAAATTCAAAATTCAAAAAAAAAATTAAATTTATATTCTCTGCACATTGTTTTAGATCACCAAATTGGGTATTTTTAAGTATTTTAAAAAGTTTACAAAATTTGGAAATTTTGCAAATTAGGGTTGCCAAGTTTAGAAGATTCTAGCTTTAGAGAATTTCTATCTTTAGAGATTCTCTAAAATTGAAAAATCTTAAAAAAGGAAATAACCCAAATTTAGAAAAATTTCGATTTTGAAAAAATTTTAATTAAATTAAATGGCATTTCGAAATCTAATTTTTTTTGGAAGGTTTCTAATATAGGAATAATTCAAATTTAGTAATTTTCAAATCTTAATTTGGAGATTTCTAAATTTGAATTACAACCCTAAAGTGACAATTAATTAAATAACCCACATTAATCTAGTGCATGTGGTTTGAAACCCTAAAGGCGGGTAACCTTCCAATCAAATCCCAGAACCTAGACTGTGTGATCTAACTTTTCTACGGCATACGATCCAAAAGTGGTTAGGGAGCGAAAGGTCAAAGAAGTGGACTCGTGTAAGGAATATTTTCATATTAAATTTGGCAAAGATTTCGTTTGACATAAAAATATTCTTGTAACCGTTCCTACGAGCACTAGTATAGTGTGGAGATGTCGTGGTACGCATACTTCGCCAACTACATAAAGACTACAAAATAGAGACAACAAGAATCAGACGGTTGACGATAGGAGTCATCTGAGTAACTGTCGATTTGTCAGTTAACGATCGTGTATGCTCGATTAAGAAAATAAGTGACTTAGTGGCCATAGGAGTTGGTTAAAATGAACAAAATATAATGGTCAAACTTAGTCATTGGACTGACCCGAGTCTAAGTCAATAAAATTGATTAATGGGTTAGTCCAATCGATTGGACACTTATCCCCAATTGATTGGACATAGACCAATCAATTGGAAGCTACGAGGCAGAAACTTATTTCAGCCCAATATATTAGACTCTGTGAAATCGATTGGAGCCTTCGAGATAGAAACTTATTTGAGTCAAATCGATTAGAGACTCTATGAAATCGATTGGAGCCTTCAGGACAGAAACTTATCTGAGTCAAATTGATTGGAGAACCCTGTGTAATCTATTGGTGCCTTCGGAATAGAAATCTTATTGAGCCCAATCGATTGGATACTTATCCCCAATAGATTGGACCATGCACAGAATTGGTCTTTCTCAGATCCGAAATTCATGAGTCCATTATCCCACGTTCTGCAAGACTCAGGGTCTTGGAATTCTATAAATACAACCCTTCTATGCCTTTTCTAAACATACACAGAGACACAGAGTGACTCAATCTTCAAGAGAGAGAAGAAAATGTTATATTTATTAGAGTGTCCATTCGAAGAGCAAGAAACTTATTTTTCATTCACATCTTGTGAGCTTGTTCTCTTCTTGATCAAAGTCAAGAGCTTGATCATTTCCTCAGCTTAGGTCTTCCACTTCTATATTCGACCTAGTAGCCTGAGTGTACTAGTGTGACTCAACACCATTTGAGTAACTTAGGGTTCAGGGTGTACTGAATCCTTCACCTTCTGCAAAGGCGGGAGTGTTGAGAATTAAGATCGAAGGAGCCGATCGACGGTAGGTTTGGGGTGTACCAAACTGAACAAGCGAACAAGGCTTCTTAACTGGAAGGGCGTGCGTGGATTCGTAGCATTGATTCAGAGGACGTGGACGCATCAGCAGTAGGCCTTGGCTAAGGTTGGAAGTTGTATTTGCAATGGTGCTGCGTAGGTAACTTTTATTTCTTTTAACTTTTTAGTTAGTGATACTTTCCGTCTGGTCGTGGTCCCGTAATTTTTCCTTGGCTAAGGTTTTCACGTAAAAATCTCTTGTCTTGTGTGATTGTTTGTTTGTATTCCGTAATCTATTCTAATTAGATCAAACGACGAAAAGAAAATATACCACGGAGGTATATTCGATTTGAGTCGATTGTGATAATCTTTTATCAAACAACTAAGGCATGCGATTTTATTCTCTTATCATAGACCAGTAAAACTGTGTAGGTATAAATAATTTTAAATACCTAATCAAC
This sequence comes from Euptelea pleiosperma, assembly GCA_035048495.1. Taxonomy (NCBI): domain Eukaryota; kingdom Viridiplantae; phylum Streptophyta; class Magnoliopsida; order Ranunculales; family Eupteleaceae; genus Euptelea; species Euptelea pleiosperma. The sequence goes on along the minus strand of CM068542.1, from coordinate 27,236,579 downwards.
CCCCCTTCTAGGTATATTGAGTTAAAGAGAACAGACCGGTGAAATTTTAACTCGGGCTCAAGCCCATTTGGATACCCCTCCCTATCCCACGGAAGCGACCACATGGCGTGGCCCACGGGAGGTAAGTCTCTTCCCTCACCTTGAGTGCGATACTATGCAATTGGGTGATTAAAGTGCCACGTGTCTATTTACTTTTTCGCATAAATTTATTCGCATTACGTGGATGGCCGCTAATTAATGAACCCTAATTGAGTAGACCCAGCTCCTCTTAAAACTGGTGGGATTTCATCACCCACCTCATCACTTCAGCTGCGTTTGATCTCCAAGATCTACAATTAATAAAAAGAATCAAGAGTTAGGGTTAAGCTAGATTGGTGTTCTAGGACACCTCTCCACTTAGTCATTCCATCAATCCCAAGTCGAATAAGTTCACGAACGTGGGTCCCTGTTGTCTAACATACCCATAGATCCCTACTACTTAAGTATACTGAGCTCGCCAGTGGCTTCTCTAGAGCTTTGTTGGTCTACTAAATGTTGGGTTAGAAATACAAACCAACCCTAGCTTATACTGTGGGAAAACTCATCTCCATTGCTTGACAAATCCAGTAGGTCTGGGACATATTTAAGACAACCAATGTCCCGCACGTCTGTCTAGGCTTCGAATAATCTTGCGATTAACTTGAGTTAGTACTAGAGCATTTGCTTTGAAGAGTGTATCCTAGTGAGAACCCAAGAACGACAACGTTAGTCCGGCGGGTAACAAAGATAAACCAATGGTCAGCCCACTGTCATAATATACCTCAGCTCACAAACTAACAAGATAATCCATTTAAATATCCTAACTTTTTTAGAAATAAGGTTATCATGTTTGCTCCTTGTGTATCATATAGTCTACTTTAGGTTAGTGTTCTCCTCTGGCAACTTTTTATCGAGTTTACTGCTTGCTTTTTCAAGCATATGTTCATCTGGACCCGATCCAACCGTAGATTGATTCGATCTGAGAGTCAGTCTAACGTTTTAGATTATTCACCGGTACTTCACCTATTCTATCTCCTACCTTCCCCTCCTCTCCTAGAGAAATTACCTTCATAGAACTAGCGGCTGAACGACCTCTCATTGAGAGGTATGCACCTATCTCCACAAACCCACCTACTTGCATTGCACTTCCACCCACGACGGCGGTTCAGTTCGAAATTCGACCGCAAATAGTACAAATGCTGCCTACCTTTCATGGTCTTCCAAAAGATGACCCGTACACTCATCTAAGGCAATTTCTGAACATTTGCACTCTCTTCAAACTTCAACACCTTGATGACGAGAGTGTCAAATTAAGAGTTTTTCCTTCCTCTCTAAAAAATAAAACCACTGCTTGGTTTTATTCTTTGTCCGAGAATTCGATTACCACATGGGATGAACTAGCTCGGAAGTTTGTATTCAAATTTTACCCCATGTCAAGGACGAATGAGATGAAGCAGATCATCTAAGACTTTCGACAAAAGTTAGATGAAAGATTCCATGAAGCGTGGGATAGGTTCCAAGACTCTATAACCAAGTGTCCCCATCATAATTTCGATAAGGGGAGTCTAGTCTACATGTTTTATAAAGGACTCACTGATGAATCTAGGATTCTGCTAGAGTCAATGTGCGAAGGCAAATTTATGCACAAGACTCCAACCGAAGCCTACATTTTCTTTGGAGAACTAGGCGAGAACTCGCAGAACCAGAATACCAATTCTGCGTGCAATAGTGACACTCCGATCCAACGGACTTCTATGGGATATGAGACAAAGGGTGACCCCGAGCTATAATCTCTAATTTAGAAACTTACCAAATCGGTCTCCTCCCTTGCTGTCTCGGTCCAAAAACTTATGCATCATTCCAACTCTAAGGGATATTTCCCTCTTGTCCAGGAAGAGGTCTGTACTTTTAGTATATTTCAATCTCCGATGTAGACTTCCTACAATAACTCGTATCATCCGGACACTAGGAGTCACCCTAACTTTGTCTAGGAACAACAATATGCTCCCCCACAGCAACTGCAATAGGGTATGTATCCTTCCGAGTTTCATCAACCCAATGGACAATATGATTGGCAGTACTTGTAGTTGCAGTACCAGGCATACCCACAGACTAGCTATTCTAGTCAGCAGTGGACCCCTCAGGATTCTCAGAGTCAGCAGATAGTCCTAGACTCACTTCAGTCCTATCACTTTCATACTCAGTCAGACTACAATCAAGAGTTGGTACCTCAACTTCCCTTAGCTGAACCGCCATAGTCTACTACTAAACCTGGTCTAGAGGACCTTCTCTTTCAATTTATCTTCCAACAGTAATATTTCATGGAGAGATTGGAACACCGTCTAAGTCAATTAGTATCTGAGAGAGAGAAAGTCAACTTCCCTAACCAACCTATAGCCTATCTAGAAGGGAATGCTATTGCCACAATCTATGAGGAGGATTCGCATACAATGAACCCAAACTAGAATTTTCAGGAAGAAATAGAAGCTGTTACCATCACTAGATCGGGCCAGAATATTGACGAACCAGTGTCTCCATCTTCGGTGCCCTTAAAAGCACCAAATCCTGAACCTACCTCAAAGGAACCTACTTTCAAAGCTACCTCTGATGCTTCTACCTCTGCACCTAAGGTAGACATTTCTGACACTGAGCCGTGTCTAGAGGGTAGAATCCCAGTTGTCCTAGACCACCCATTCCTCATCACCGTGGATGCACACATCGGGTGTAAGGACGCAGACATGTCAACAGCATTAAGAAACCTTCAGGAAGAGGTTAATATTTTTCAACAGCCAACTGACGTCGATATCATCGAAAAACTGTGCCGTTGAGAGTCTAATTCCGGATTCTCCTGAGGAAAAATTAGATAAGTGTCAAGAACACATTGGGCCTGACTTCAAATCGGAGTTAGCCAAATCTGGATTTACTGATCTGCTAGAGTTTGCTCCATTAAGATACATTCCCGCTAAACTCAATGAGTTTGCTGCTCTGCTAACTATGGTCAGAGAAATCACTACTGCTATCCTCTTAGTTCCTATTGAGATACTTCAATCCATCCCCGCTAAAATCAATGTTTTTACAGCTCTGTTAACCACGGTCAGAGAACTTACTCTAACTCTCTCAGTCTAAAAAGTACCTACCTATACTTCTATACCTAGAAGAGGGATAGGTTATATGTTTCAGCTTCACCTGAGGAGAAGAGAAGACTGATGATCACTCAATCTCCATGTGTTTCAATCTGGTTGGGGGCACTTAATGTACCCCCATCATGTCTGGCTGAAGACATAAAACTTAACGCTTTCGGAAAGGCAATTCCGGTATTCCTAGCGTTACATGAGTCGCATGCATATATTATTGTCAATTCTCTCTGGACGTGTAGGTACACTCATTCTAAAGATCATCAGGAACCATAAATGGTCCAATTTATGCCGAATTGGTAAAACTCTTCCTAAACCCTTGCATCATAAATAATCGATCTTTCAACATTTTATGTCCTGGTCAAGAGCACCGAGGACGGTGCTGTATTTTGGTTGGGGGTGGGTATTTACCGAACTCATGTTTTCCTTTTTAAATATAAAAAAAGAGAAGAGAGAAAGAGAGAAAGAGAGAAAACCTTGTGTTTTGGGTGTGATTTCATGTGATTTTCGAAAATGCCCTGATTTGATTTGCGAAAAACTACCGTTAAGTTTCTTTATTGAAAAGGATGTCGATTATGATTTGAAAAATCACATGTTAGCTCCTAGTTCAATTTGAAAGACAAACAGTACTGTAGTAGAATGTGACTTTTAGAAAATGATATTTGCTTAAAAGTGCGTACTTTTTACTGTTATCTTTTAAGCGTTATCACACTCTCCTACGTAGAACTGCTCTAATTATCCACTTTTCTATGTAAGAGTCTCTTTTATTGCGTAGAACACACTTTTCTAGATGAAATGGTATATTTGCATGCATTAAACGTATTTCTGGAAGTCTAGATATGAAGACGTTTTAATCAAGTCTCATTACGTGCTCTTCTCTTGCAGGAAACTCGATCGAGCTATTCTCGAGACTTGCGGGCCCACAATCAACCACAGAAGCCTAATATCAAAGCTTAAAAAGCCAACATGCTATGACTAGAAGATATAGGCCAAGTACGTGTCAAGTCAGAGGATCACAGAGCCGGTCCAAAGAACCAAGAGAGATGGAGAGCCGATGACCAAGAGACGGACCAAAGCAGTCAAAGCCACATGAAATGAGCAGAAAATGATAATCTGCTCTACTGGCAAAGCCCGAGAAGAGAACATATTGAAAACTAGGGTTCCAGACCCTCCGCTAGCAGTTATCTCTGTAGTCTGTAGAGTTTTCTCTCTCATCTCTCCTATTTCTCTCTCATCTCTCTTCATCTCCCTATACATCACCACTTGATCCTCAGATCTACTGACCTAACCTCGGAACTCCTGCCCGTTGGCTCTGTCTCATCTCCCTTAGCTTTCTGACCGTTGGATCTTCTACCGGACCGTTTGATCTCTCTAGATCTGACGATCTACTAATCTGGGTCCCAATCCAATCACCATCCATCCGATCGTCGTCAAATTGTCTGTCACATCATCTTATGAGACGATGGATATCATCAATCTATGTGGGCCAGCAGCCGGGCCCATCATCATCAACCCGTGGCCCAACCATTTAGTGGACCCCGAGATTTTAAAATGCTTTAAATCAATATTTAAACATAAAAATAAGGGGGGTCCACTAAATAGGGAAAATCCCCCAAAGAAAAGAATTTTTCTTTAAAAAAAATATATATATATATATATATATTTTAATTCAAAAAAATCCCATTTTTCATTAAAGGAAAGTGGGAGGTTTTTTAAAGGGAAGGAGAGGGGTTCTTTTAAACCCTAGTCCCCCTTCTCATCTCTTTAAATCATTCACCCATTCTCCTCTCCTTTGCCCCCCACGTTCTACCCTTCTTCTTCTCCGTTTCTCCTTCATCATCTTCACCTTCTTCATCTTCTCTACCCCCTACCGGAGTTGCAGCCTGCAACTCCGGTTGCCACCGCCAGTATGCTATTGTGAGCACCCCCTGCTCACCTCGCCAGCGCCTCCTTCATCACCAACGCCCCACAACAGTCACCCATCACGCTGCCCACACCGACCACCTCTCCATCTCTCCTCGCTCTTCACGTTGCTGGCAGTTTTTGGCCTGCAACCTGCAATCTTCTCCACTGATCTCCCCTGTATTTTCATTCTCCCAGTCGTCCTCTCCTCACATAAAAAGAAAGGAAACAAAAAGAAGAGAAGAAGGAGTAGAATAAGGAAGGAGGTGGCCGTTGCCACCATAACAGCCACCACCACGACCTGCAACTCTTAGTCGCAGGTCTGCTCCACCACGCCTCATGTCTCCCCTTCCACTCCATAGGCCGCCCCCACCTGTTGGTCCTCCATTGCCGTTAACACCGACAGCAGGCTGTGACGCCTTTCATTCAAACTGACCTCCTTGTGCGCCACCTCCTGCACCAGTCCGCCTCCACCAAGCTGCGGCCAACAACGCTCCTCTCCTACAGTAACTCAACGTGTGCCCATCATTCCTGGTTTGGTTCTTAAAACCGTTCCACCATGTGAGATCTATCCCATGCTCCAAAGTCGTCCAACCCTTCATCTCCAATCTTTCTTCCTCTCCCAACCGTTATACCCAGCATCCATCCATCACCGCCCCACCTTGCTGCTATTGGCAGTTTCAACACGGTTGATGGCCTACCAATCCATCTCCAGACACTCCTCCACACTGCCTGAACCTGCAACTCTCTCTAGTTGCAGGCGTCCTATCTTGCCATTCCTCCGATAAAAAGAAAAAAAAATAAAAGAAGAGGAGGAAAGAAGGAAGGGAAGAAGAAGAGAGGAGTCGATCTGCAACTTCAGGCAGCCACCCCATGCTTTCGATATCCTCAGCTCGTGCACAATACATGCCTTGCATAGCACCACGATGTTCTTCACGAAGGCGGGCCATTCTCCTCCTTGCTACTTTCTTTGCCGCGAATCCCCCTTGAAATGAACATCGAGCCACAATCACCACTTGGCCGATTCATTCTTGGCTAAAAATTCCCCATCATGGCCACACATCTTCTTTGTCCACCTCAGCCATTGGTAAGTTCCCCATCAAATGGTGAGCTTTCTCTCTCTCTGTAGATCTTTTTAGTCATTTTCTCTCTCTACAATCTCTTTCTCTCTCTAAATTCTTGTTTAGTTTTCTTTAATTTTCTTTTGTTTCTTATTATTTCCTTAATAAATTCAAGCATTGTAGCACTTCTCCTTATGATCAATGAATAAATTTGAATGAAGTTATTTGCAATTTTTCTGTTTTCTCTGATTAGTATTTGTCGATTGTAATAAACCTCTCAAACTCATTTTAAAATCACCTCTCTTTTCTCTATGAATTTTTGGCAAAAATCCATCATTTTATGTTCTAGTTTGCGCTAACTAATCTCGAGTGCAGATCAACATCCGACACTTTCCACTGTGCAAAGAATTGTTTAATCTTGCAGGATAAAAATCGGATCAAATTAAAAAAATGTGTTGATTCTAGGTTTCCTAATCCGACGACACGGAAAAACCCTAGTTTCAAATGGCCGTTGTCGCTTGGGTGTACGGGAGTGCAAAAAATGACGTAAAGACGGAATTGGAAAGTTGCTGAAGCGGAAAGCTGCTCAATTTGGATAGCCTGACCTTTTCGGGAAACTTTCTATTTTTGGTTTTTAGTTATTTTTAGCAGTCTTTTAAATTATAATTTTTAATGCCTCGGAAGGCCGAGTGCAAAGTTGTAATAATTTAGGAATTTTACTGTTTTCCAAATAACTGCTAGATCTTGTTATAGGATTTTTTTAGAAACCCTAGATTAAGTGAAAAATACCAAAAAAATCAAAATTCAAAAAAATTAAGATTTTATATTTTGTAGATTTTTAAAAATCACCAATCAAGGATTTGTGATTTTTGGAAAGATTCCAAAATCTTGAAACTCTGCTAAATTAGGGTGTCCCCTTTTAGAAGTTTCTACTTTAGAGGAATTTCTATCTTTAGAAATCCTCCGAATTTGGAAAAATCTACAGAAGGAAATACTCCAAATCTAGTAAAATTTTAATTTTGGAAAAAAATTTCAAAATTGTAAGGGATCTCGCAATCACATCTTTCTTGGAAGATCTTCACAGTTCGGAAAACTTTTCAATCTATGTATTTTCCATCTGGGAATTCCTAAATTTCTCGAACTTGAAAATTAATTCAAAAACTTGCCTAAATCCAATGCGTGCTCTGTGAACCCTAAAAAGGCAAGGATCTTCCAAATAGAATCCAGAATACCTAGACCGTGCGATCTAACTTTTCTGCATAACACAATCCAGTGTGGGTAGGGAGCGAAAGCTCAAAGAGGTGGAGTCGGGCCCAAGCCCATTAGGATACCCCTCCTTATTTTATGGAGGCGACCCTGTGGCGTGGCCCACAGGAGGTAAGTCTCTATCCTTGCCTTGAGTGCGATAATGCGCAATTGGGTGATTATTATGCCGCATGTCTATTTGCTTTTTAGCACCAACTTATTCGACTTGCGTGGCGTGGCCGTTAATAAATCAACTCTAAGATAGCAGACCCAGCTCCAAAATTGAAACTGGTGAGATTTCATCACCACCTCATCATTCCAACTGATTTAATCCCAAGGCTCCATTTAATTAAAAAAAATCAAGAAGTAGAGCCAATTAGCCCAGTGTTCAAGGAAAAATTCACACAAAGTGAACCCGCTTAACATCCAATCGAAGTACGACCACGAGCGCTGGTCCCTGTTGTCTAACACACCCATATGTCCCTGCTACTCAAGTACACTGAGCTCGACGTGGTATCTTGGACTAATCGACGGTTAGTTGCGTGTGGACTAGGAACATGCACCAACCCTAGCTTAACCCGAGGGAACACTCTTCTTAAACGCTTGACCAATCCGGTTAGTATTGGACGTACTTAAGACAGCCATTGTGCCGCACATCTGTCTAGGCTTCGGATTGCCTTGTTGTTGACTAGAGTTAGTACTAAAGGATTCGCTCTGAAGAGTGTAGCTTGGTGAAAACCTTTGAGTGCAAACAGTAAGTCCGACGGTTAAAAGATAAACCAGTGGTCCGCCCACTATCATAATCTACCTTACCCCCAAAACTAACAAGATAATTCCTAAAATATATACTGATTGTTTAGAATAGGATTATCTGTGCTTGGTGTGCATCATATATCACCAGGATAGTGTTCTCCTTTGACAACTTTTTGCTGAGTCTAGGGCTTGCTTTTTCAAGCACCAGCGCCGTTGGACTTGTCCTATACTTTGACTGATTCGATCTAAGAGTTAGTCTACCGCACCCCTCTATTACTTCTGATGGCAGATGAACGGCCTCTGTATGAGACCTACTACAGTTTCTGTGAGAATCTAGGTCATCACTCTCAACAATGGTATAACAATTCTACGCATCATCATGATCCTTCAGTCTCGCAGCCTTCTATGGGTATGACAATTACAGAGATCCGAAGTACAACTCTGTACTCTAAGAGCTTAAAAACTTAGTCGCTGCCCTTCGTGCCGCGGTCCAGCAACCTGTGCACAATTCTCAGTCTGTAGGATATTATCCTCCTATCCAGCAAGATGTCTGTACCTTTCCATCTCCAATACAGACCTCCTATGACAACACTTATTATCCGGATAATAGGAGTCACCATAACTTTGGTTGGGAACAGTCGGCCCTCCCGCAGCAATTGTCGCAGGAAAATTATCCTTCTGGGTTCCATCAACCCAATGGAGAGTATGACTGGCCATACTCGCAATCCCAGTACCCGTCATATCCACAGAATGACTATTCTGATCAACAGTGGGCCCCTCAGGATTTCTAGAGTCAGCAGCTAGTCCCAGACTCTACTCTGCCTTACAACTTTCATACTCAATTGGACTATAATCACGAGTTGGCACCTCAGCTTCCTTTGGCTTAACCGCCTCAGTTGGCTACTAAACCTAGTCTAGAGGATCTTCTCTCTCATTACATAACCCAGCTAGAGCAACAATAACAGCAATCCATGGAGAGCTTTAAACACTATCTAGGTCAGTTAAAATCTGAGAGCGAGGAAATCCACTTCCCTAGCCAATCGATAGCCTATCCTAAAGAGACTGACATGGCCACTGTCTATGATGAGGAGCCACCCAATTGGACCTAGTACCAGACTTGCGAGGAAGAAACCGTAGTTGTTACCACCACTAGTTCGGGCCAGTATATTGACAAGCAATTGTCTCCATCGTCGGTGCCCTTACCAGCACCAAATCCTGAACCTAGCTCAGAGCAACTTATTTCTCACTCTACCTCTGCTGACCCTGATGTCGATTTTCATGACACTGAGCTGTGTCTCGATCATAGGATCCCAACTGTCCTATATCTACTGTTCCTCTCCACCTCCCTTAGATTGTGCAACAATAGTGATGAACCAGAGTCTCAATCTTTGGTGCCCTTAACAGCACCAACTTCTAGACCGAGCATAGAGGAACCCAGTTCCATCTCTATCTCTGATAATTCTTTCTCTGCCCTGGATGTAGACATTCCTACCGATGAGCCGTGTTTAGAACATGGGACTCCCGCTGTCCTGGACCTACCGTTCCCCACCGAGGAGGAACATATTGAGTGTAGGGATTGGAACATCCCTATCACATTAGGAAACATCGACGAAGAGGTAAACAGTTTTCACTTGTCACCCTACGTCGAAGTTGTCAATGCACCGTATGTCATGGAGAGTCTAATTCAGGACTCTCAGGAGAAAAAATTATCCCAGTGTCAAGAACACTTTGCGCTTGACATCATCTCGAAGTCAGACAATTCTGGTATTACTGATCTGTAGGAGTCTGCTCCATTCAGATATATTCCAGCTAAACTCAATGAGTTTGCGACTCTGCTAACCACGGTCAGAGAACCCATTACTACTCTCCTCTCAGTCTTTACTGAGAAGCTTCGATTCCTCCCCGTTGAACTAAATGTTTTTGCGGGTCTGCTCAGAGAGCTTACTGTCCTTCTCTCAGTCTACACTGAGAAAGACATGTTCTACACAGGTATACCTAGACAAGGGATAGGACAGTAGTTTTTGCTCCACCTTAGGTGTTGGGAACACTTCAGATTCAACTTGGTTGGGGGTACTTGATATACCCCCGTCATGTCTGGCTGAAGACGAAAAACTTAGCGCTTTCAGAAAGACAATTTCGGTATTCCTAGAGTACATGAGTCTCATGCATTTGTTATTAACTGTTATATCATTGGAAATGCAGGTACATTCATTCTTTCGATCATCAAGTACCACACACTGTCGAGTTTTTGCGGCCTGGGTAATATCCTCCCTTAACCTTTACATCATCATCACCGATTTTTTATCATTTTATGTCCCGGTCATGAGCACCGAGGACGGTGCTGTATTTTGGTTGGGTATGGGTATTTACCAAAACTCATGTCTTCATTTTGATAAAAAAAATAAATAAATCTTTTTGGTAGTTTCTAATATTTTTTGAAGTTTTCTAGAATTTCAAAAAGTGTCAAATACCCTGACTTCGATTAGCTGAAAACCTCCGTTAAGTCAGTATTGAGGATGGCAATTTTTGTTAAAGGTTAGCTTTGAGTCAAGTCAAGCATAGCTACAGCAGGTTTGAAAACTTAAAAAAATTCAGATTCGGCACAATTGTACACTATCAACATCAAAGTCATCATAAGTTTGGAAACTCTAGAGATCCTGTGAGAAGAATTGTGGAGACCTAACCCAGTGAGCTTTCGAGCCTTTAATCATTTCAGAGGATTATACAACAATCCTAAGTCACAAGATGACTCACTATTCTTCATGCCCGCAATATTCGTTGAGAGATCTCATTATCTTTTGCTTCGATCATAAAACTCGGAACGACATCAACATTGGATTACTATGACAGAACCTTCTCTGTATCCAGTCAAGACAGTATACATGATAGTGCAAACCCTAGAAAATGATTTAGGCCATTTTTTTGAACCATTCAGCCTTTTACTTCACTTGAATTATACTTCACTAGAAAACCTTTTGAACCATTTATTAGAGCCTTTCTTTGTTCAACCCATTAACCAAAAACCCGGTCAAGTTACGACTCGCGACCCTACTTCCGAGAAGGATAGAGAAATGATGGATATGGGTGTACCATAAAAAGAAAAGTCAATGAAAATCAAAGAAAAAGACAAGTGGTTCAAACTGAAAATAATATATGAAAAGAAAGTATGAAAAAGAGCTGAAAAAACAATTGAGCAGTCTCAGAAATATCAAAAAAAAGAGAAAAATACGAAAGATGAAAAATGAAAAGAAATTGTGTTATACTCGCAAAAAAAATACAAGAAAATAGAGATATTCTCTCAGAACTTTGAAATCCTGTATTCTCTTATTTTTCTACACCTGACCTAAGCCTCATTACAACCCAAGAAAGTCCTACTTGATTCTAGGATAGCACAATCATAAAATGTGGAGATTGGAGAAAGAGAAGCTATAGAGTTTGATCTGACGTTCCTGAGTGAAATGATATTCCAATCATGAGATATTTTATTTCTAAAGATGTCCTTCCTTCAAATAATACATATGTGAGATATTTTCTTTCATATATTATAACATCTCCTCACATATAACTTGAGAGAAAAAGAAATAAACCGCTGACGAGTGATTCATTTTTCTGAGAGTTTTACAAGTGAGATTTGAGGTCGAGGCATAAGAACTTATAGATGATCTGGAAATCTTTACTGTCGGATGATGAGAATGTTGAGCACACACACACACGCAGAGTCTGACTATTCTGGGTCATGATTATCAGTCTGTAGTCTTGCCAAAACTTCCCAACTCTTTGCTATTCTATAATTGTTTTGCATCCATTCGATAATTTGACGAACAGTGTTTTCCCTGAGCTGATATGAACAACTGTGCAGCATGTGGAGAGCCATTTTAAGCTCATTTATTTTGAACTAATTACCAAGGATTGGCAATATGCTGGTTGGGGGTTGTGATATTCGCTTAAAAGTGCATATTTTCCACTGTTATCTTCTAAGCATTATCACACTCTCCTACGTAAAACTGCTCTAATTATCTACTTTTCTATGTAAGAGTCTCTTTTATTGCGTAAAACACACTTTTCAAGACGAAATGGTATATTTGCATGCATTAAACGCATTTTTGGAAGTCTAAATATGAGAACGTTTTGATCAAGTCTCATTACGTGCTCTTCTTTTGCAGGAAACATCGGGCTATTCTCGAGACTTGCAAGCCCACGATCAACCACAGAAGCCTAATATCAAAGCTTAAAGAGCCAACATGCTATGACTAGAAGATACAGGCCAAGTACGGGTCAAGTCAGAGGATCACGGAGCCGGTCCAAAGAACCAAGAGAGATGGAGAGCCGATGACCAAGAGACGGACCAAAGCAGTCAAAGCCACATGAAATGAGAAGAAATTGATAATCTGCTCTATTGGCAAAGCCCGAGAAGAGAACATATTGAAAACCAGGGTTCTAGACCCTCCGCTAGCAGTTATCTCTGTAGTTTGTAGAGTTTTCTCTCTCATCTCTCCTATTTCTCTCTCATCTCTCTTCATCTCCCTATACATCACCACCTAATCCTCAAATCTATTGACCTAACCTCAAAACTCCTATCCATTTGCTCTGTCTCATCTTCTTAGCTTTCTGACCGTTGGATCTTCCACCGTACCATTTGATCTCTCTAGATCTGTCGATCTACCAATCTGGGTCCCAATCCAGTCACCATCCATCTGATCGTCATCAAATTATCTGTCACATCATCTTGTGAGACGATGGACAGCATCAATCCATGTGGGCTAGTAGCCGGGTCCATCATCATCGACCCGTGGCCCAGCCATTTAGTGGACCCCGAGATTTTAAAATGCTTTAAATCAATATTTAAACATAAAAATAAGGGAGGTCCACTAAATAGGGAAAATCCCCCAAAGAAAAGAAGTCTTCTTTAAAATATATATATATTTAATTAAAAAAAATCTCATTTTCCATTAAAGAAAAGTGGGAGGTTTTTTAAAGGGAAGGAGAGGGGTTCTTTTGAACTCTAATCCCCCTTCTCATCTCTTTAAATCCTTCCCCCATTCTCCTCTCCTTCGCCCCCCACGTTCTACCCTTCTCCATTTCTCCTTCATCTTCTTCACCTTCTTCATCTTCTCTACCCCCTACCAAAGTTGCAGCCTGCAACTCCGGTTGCCACCGCCTGTGTGCTGTTGTGAGCACCACCAGCACCCCCTGCTCACCTTGCCAACGCCTCCTTCATCACCAACGCCCCACACCAGTCACCCATCACGCTGCCCACACCGACCACCTCTCCATCTCTCCTCCCTCTTCACGTTGCTGGCCATTTTTGGCCTGCAACCTGCAATCTTCTCCACCGATCTCCCCTGCATTTTCATTCTCCCAGCCGTCCTCTCCTCACATAAAAAGAAAGGAAACAAAAAGTACCAAAAAGAAAAGAAAAGAAAAGAAGAGAAGAAGGAGTAGAAGAAGGAAGGAGGTGGCCGTTGCCACCATAACAGCCACCACCACTTAGTTGCAGGTCTGCTCCACCACACCTCACGTCTCCCCTTCCACTCCACAGGCCGCCCCCTCTTGTTGGTCCTCCATTACAGTTAACACCGGCAGCAGGCTGTGACGCCTTTCATTCAAACCAACCTCCTTGTGCGCCACCTGCTGCACCAGTCCGCCTCCACCAAGCTGCAGCCAGCAACGCTTCTCTCCTACAGCAACTCAACGTGTGCCCATCATTCCTGGTTTGGTTCTTAAAACTGTTCCACCATGCGAGATCTATCCCATGCTCCAAAGCCGTCCAACCCTTCATCTCTAATCTTTCTTCCTCTCCCAACCGTTATACCCAGCATCCATCCATCACCGTCCCACCTTGCTGCTATTGGCAGTTTCAACACAGTTGCTGGCCTGCCAATCCATCTCTAGACACTCCTCCACACCGCCTGAACCTGCAACTCTCTCTAGTTGCAGGTGTCCTATCTTGCCATTCCTCTGACAAAAAGAAAAAAAAAAAAGAAAAGAAGAGGAAAGAAGGAAGGGTAGAAGAAGAGAGGAGTCGGTCTGCAACTCCGAGCAGCCACCCCATGCTTTCGATATCCTCAGTCCGTGCACAAGACGCACCTTGCATAGCACCACAATGTTCTGCACGAAGGCAGGCCACTCTCCTCCTTGCTACTTTCTTTGCCGCGGACCCCCCTTGAGATGAACATCGAGCCACAATCACCACTTGGCCGATTCATTCTTGGCTAAAAATTCCCCATCATGGCCACACATCTTCTTTGTCCACCTCAGCCATTGGTAAGTTCCCCATCAAACGGTGAGCTTTCTCTCTCTAGATCTTTTTGGTCATTTTCTCTCTCTACAATCTCTTTCTCTCACTAAATTCTTGTTTAGTTTTCTTTAATTTTCTTTTGTTTCTTGTTATTTCCTTAATAAATTCGAGCATTGTAGCACTTCTCCTTATGATCAATGAATAAATTTAAATGAAGTTATTTGTAATTTTTCTATTTTCTCTGATTAGTATTTGTCGATTGTGATAAACCTCTCAAACTCATTTTAAATTCACCTCTTTTCTCCATGAATTTTTGGCAAAAATCCATCATTTTATGTTTTAGTTTGCGCTAACTAATCCCGAGTGCGGATCGACATCCGACACTTTCCACTGTGCAAAGAATTATTTAATCTTGCAGGAGAAAAATCAGATCAAATTAAAAAAATGTGCTGATTCTAAGGTTTCCGAATCTAACGACGTGGAAAAACCCTAGTTTCAGAAAACTCAGATTCAGCAAAAAATTTCACAGATCAACATCAGAATTATCCGAAGTTTAGACTATCTTGTTATCCAAGAAGAACAATTGTGGAGACCTAACCCAGTAAGCTTTTGAGATTTTCTTCATTTCTGAGGGTTATAAACTAATTTCAAGTCACAGGATGACTCATCATTCTTCAAGTCCCCAATTACTTCGTCGTAAGATCTCATTAACCCTTGCTTTGGTCATAGAACTTGGAGCAATGTCAAATTTAGATTATTACAAAAGAACCTACTTGAGACATCACTGATGAAAGTGCAAATCCTAAAAAATGATGTAGGCCATCTTTCTAACCAAACAGACCTTTTTTGCTTACCTAACAACTACAACGTTAGAAACCCTTTTGAGCCTTATGATGAAAATCTTTTCTTGTTAACCCATTAACCAAAAGTCCAATCCCTGAAATGAGCACAACTCAAACACCTACTTCTGAGAGGGATAAAAGAGTTATTGGTATGATCAAACTATGAAAAAGAAAAATCAAGAAAAAAAAAAACAAATGGATCAAGCTAAAAGGAAACACGAGAAAAAAAGAAAGAAAGAAAGAAAGAAAAAGAAACGGAAAAGAAGGCTGGTAGAACAATATCAAAAAGTCAAAAAAATTGAAAAAAAAGAAAAAAAAAATGAAAGTCAAGGAAATGGTGTCACCCCCGTCGAGAAAAGTTGCAAAGAATAGTGAGATGTCCTCTTAGAATTTTTAAACCCCGAATGTCCTTATTTTCTAAAACTGTCCTAAGCCTCAATACAACCTAAGCAAGTCCTATTTGATTCTAGGTTAGCACTATCACAGAATCTAGAGAATGGAGAAAAGATAAAATATAGAGTTTGATCCGACGCTCCTAAGTGACATGACATTCTAATCATTAGATCTTCATAAATCCTCTAAAAATGTCCTTCCTTCAATAAAAATATATGCGGGATGTTTGCCTTTTATATCAATATATCTCCTCACATATAACTTGAGAGAAAAGAACAAAACTATTTCTGAGTGATTTACTTCTGAGTGGTACACAAGTGAGAATTGAGGTCAAAGCATATAGTCTTTAAGGTGATTAGAGTGTCTTTGCTGCCAGATAAGGATGATGTTGAGCGCACACACACGTTAAGTCTTAGTAATCTTTGGTCAAAATGTCCATTTGTAGACGTATTACATTTTACTAACTAAGCTTTAAATTGTAAATGATTTCTTGCACCTTGAAATAATCTGACAAAATGGAGTTTTTCTGAGTAATGCGAATAAGTTTTCCACTATGTGCCAAGCCTTTCTGAGCTCACTTATCTTACACAAATTGCCAAGGATTGGTAATATGCTGATTGGAGGTTGTGATATTCGCTCAAAAGGGCTTATTTTAAGCCACTATCCTTTTTGCGATATCACATTCTCCTACTTAAAACTTCTATTTTTATCGACTTTTTAATATAAGAGTTTCTTCCATTATGTAGGACACATTCTTTAGACGAAAATTGACTATTTGCATGAATTAAACACATTTCAGGAAGTCAAGATGTAAAGCCATTTTGATTAAGTCTCATTAAGTATTTTTTCTATCGTAGAGATACCAATCAAATGATTTTGATGGAATACGGGCCCACAACTGACAGCCAGAGTCTATGACCAAAGCTCAAGAGCCAACAGGCTGAGGATAAGAAGATACATGACAAATGCTGGGAGAGCCAGAGAGTCGAAAAAGCCTGAGAGAAGATTAAGAGAGAAGGAGAGCTAAGCGCCCCGATAAGAGACTAAGAAAATTAAAGCTTAATCAACTAACACAAGACAAAGGCTTGCTTAGTTGGAAAAGCTTATAAAAGACCAAGTCAAAGACCAGGGTTCAAGACCCTCTACTTGCATTTTTCTCCTAATTATCTTATTTTCTCTCTATTCTCACCATCATTCTATCACACGGCCAGTATTATCCCATACTTTGGCCAATCATTACTCTCCATTCCCTCTATCTAGAATCTTTGGCTAATCATCACCACCCATCTCTCACCAATATCTTTACTATCCTATCATCCACTCACTCATCCATCTGATCAACCACTAAATTTTCATCATCACACCCATTCACCAAGCGATCGCCACATGATCTACAAGATAAAAGGTTGTACAAGAGAATGTGATTTTAGCATGCATGGGTGGTGTATCCATCAAGGGCGCACCAAAATGGATGGTCTAAATCACAAATGCATTAGAAATGTTGATTTTCAAAACATAAAGATTTTCTTTCGGATTTAAAAAGATTTTGGAAAGATATAATTGGTTTTGATTTTTAAAAGAAATTTTTTTTCATAAAAAGAATGTTTACTTTTATATAAGAGAGTTAACATGTGGTTTTAAAAACTCACAAGCTTGAAACATGTTAAAAATATTTCTTTTACAAGAAAAGTCCAAAACTTTGAAGAAAAAGAAAATTTCTTACAAAAATAGAATTTTGTCTCTAAGGAAACTTTCTAAAAAACAATAAAAGGTGATCTTAAAATTACGAAGATAGTTTTTGGACTAAAAATATTTCTAAAAAAAGATAGATGGGCATTAACCCACAAATGACACTCTCTCCCTATAAAAAACTACTCATGCATCATTCCCCTGAGGCTCCCCCATCTAATTCTCATCTCTTTCTTACTTTCTCCTCTAGAACAAAAGAAAAAAAAAGGTAAAATAAAAATAAAATTAAAAAAATTGACATCTCTGCCTTCTCTTCTCCATCTAACGGCTCCATAATCTTCTTCTCAATACAGGTCCAAGAACAATGGTTTGCTCTCCTCTTCTCCTTCTCTATCTCTTTCTCTCTCTAATCTCTTCTTTTATTGCTTTCTAATTAAGTTTTTATTTGCTTTATTTATTTAAGCATTTTTAATTCAAGCATTGTAAGTTATAATTTTTTTTAATAAATGAAGTTTACTTTAGCATTTTATTTTCTGTTATTACATATTTATTTTCTTTTATTAATGTTGTAGGTAATTCCCCTCCTATAAAAAATATTTTAAAAATTATTTTTCACCATTCTCATCTCTCCACCATTTCCTTACTTGCTTTCTTTAATGTTACTCTCTAACCGAAGTGCAGATTCGACATCCGACATGCTACTGCACAAGTCTGCATTTTTGCAGATTTTTAAGTGAACCAGATCATTAAAAATGTGTTGAGCTAAGGGTTTTCATCCAATGATCGAAAAAACCTTATTTCAAGAAACAATCACAAACTCTTCTCTTTCAATTCTTATCAACGGAGGCACTTGTGGTTAATTTGCAGTAAGAAGACGTGTTCGACAAGGTGATCCCTTATCACCTATGCTCTTCGCTCTGGCGGAGGATGTTCTTAGCAAAGGCATCAACTGGTTGAGAGATAATGGAAAGGTCCCTCCCATGGTCTCGACTCATCAATATTCAAGGCCCCCACACCTTTTTGCAGATGACATTTTCATTTTTGCCAATGGGTGCAAGCAAGGCATTAAAAATCTCTCCTCCCTTTTGGACATGTACCAAGCTTCTGCCAGCCAAATTATCCACAAGCAAAAAAGTAAAATCTTTATGGATAGCATGGGTCCTTCTAGTAGACATTGCATTGAGAGCATTCTGGGCATTAAAGAAGGTACTCTGCCGGAAAATATCTTGGTGTGCCATTGATTCAAGGGAAAACCAAGACTGAAACCATTCATCCATTAGCGAAGAAAATCAAAAAGAGAGCCGCAATCTGGACTGGCAAGTTATTATCTTTCCAAGGAAGGATTACCTTAGCCAAATCCGTCATTAGCAGCCTGCCCATTTATAACATGGCCGTTTACAAATGTCCAACCCCGTCTGATTAAAGAATGCAAGGCAATTATTCGGAACTTCATTTGGACTGGCGATCAAACCTCCAGAAAGATGATTGCGGTTCCTTGGAGCACAGTGTGCAAACCACTAGAGGAAGGAGGCCTTGGCATATCGGCTGAGAAAAGGCTACTCCAATCAGAAATAGGTGTGTGGAAGTTGAGAAGTGCCAATAGCCTAGTCCAAAGTGTTGTAGCAAGGGAACAATCGAAAAGGAGATGAGTAAAAGTTTCGGTATCCTGTTTGCAAATGGGGCATAGAGAAGCAATTGTGATTCAGCGTCGTTGGATGTTTTCATCGGTGGGAATGGCCCCTTGAATAATCTTCCAAGCCAATGCCGAAGTACTAGGATGGGTGGTGTTGTTCCATACCCATTTGAGCACTTTTAGATCTTGAATTCTGATTGCCTCTCATGCAAGTTTAGTTGAGAATGGAGCCAAAATTGATGTTTGGGGCGATGCCTGGGCAGGAGAGTATGCAATCAAAGATGTACTAAATGTTGATCGTAGCATGTGGAAAAACATCAAAACATATCTTAGTTCCCTCACTTGCAATGGCTACTGGTGTCTACCCGCAATGGTGACTAATGTTTTGCAAAAAGCGGGATTAAACTCGATTCTTCTTGGACTGTTTCCTAACAAAGAGGTCACTTGAACTTGGCGAGCATCCAGTAGTGGTAAATTCTCAACTAAACTTGCATGGGAGGCAATCAGAATTCAAGGTCTAAAAGCTACATGGCTCAAATGGGTACGGAACAACACCACCCATCCTAGAACATCGGCATTGGCTTGGAAGATTATTCAAGGGACCATTCCCACCAATGATAACATCCAACGACGCGGAATCACAATTGCTTCTCGATGCCCCATTTGCAAACAGGATACCAAAACATTTGCTCATCTCCTTTTCGATTGTTCCCTTGCTACAACACTTTGGACTAGGCTATTGGCACTTCTCAACTTCACACGCCTATTTCTGATTGGAGTAGCCTTTTCTCAGCTTGCAACAGTCGCGGATTGATCTCTAAAAAGCTATGGCAAACAATATCTATCTTGGGTTTGGTTACAATTTGGAAGACTACAAATCGGGCGATATATGACTACAAATGCACAACGATTGAGATGGTGATCTCTAATATCTTGCAAGCTGTTAGAGAAACCAATATCCAATACCAATTGGACCACCTACGCTCAGCTCAAATATAGCTCTTGTCAATAGACTTGGGCTAAGGCCAACTCCTCAGAAATCTCCCTCTGTCAGACCATGCCATTGGATTCCACCTCCTATGGGTTTTATAAAAGTGAATTGTGATGGCGCCTCCAAAGGGAACCCTGGACTAGGTGGTGCAGGTTTGGTTTTTAGGGAATCATTTGGCAATGTCGTTGGTGCAATGTCGGTTAGCCTAGGTGTGGTCACTAACTTTCTTGCCGAGTGCCTAGCGATTGTGGAGGGGGCAACTGAAGCACTATCAAAAGGATGGCTCAAGATATGGATAGAGTTGGATTCCGAGGCTGCTACTAAAGCTTTCCTTAATGGTGATGTCCCTTGGAGGGTGCGAACAAAATGGGAATCCTTAACTTCAAGATTTGAGAGTGACCGTTTAACAACATCCTGGAGAGAAGTCAATTTTGGGGCTGACCAATGTGCCAAGTTCGGTACTACTATGCAGATTAACTCTCGGGTTTGGTGGGATGGGAGACCACCCTTCCTCAAATTGGTTGAAGATCCATCAAGGACTTACTACAGATTTGGCCCCCTGATGAGTCCTCTTTAACCTCTTGTATTGTTCTTTTGTTTCTCTTTTCCTTTTCATCTTGGTCTCTTTGACCCACTATCTGTAATTTATTTTCTTTTGTTCCAATCAATTTCATCACTTAGCGAAAAAAAAGGTGATGAACTGTAGGAGAATCAGTATCAACTTCAATCCAAAGATGTGAAGCAGAAACTCGATAGGCCTTCTCCATTAATTTATTTCTTACCTCGATTAAAGGAGCCATCTGGACATTGGGATCTTATCCCCCATGGTGAGTCACTCAAGATATTCAGGCCCTACTCACCTTTTATTTCTAGACGACATTTTCATCTTTGTTAATGGCAAGGTTAAATGCATCAAAGCCCTCATTTCCTTTCTCGGCAAATATCAAGAGACAGCGGGTCAACTTATTACAATGGGTCATGTTCATAAGAGAAATATTGAAAATCTACTCAACATCAAAGAAGGTAAGCTCCCGGAAACCTACCGTGGAGTTCCTCTAGCTATAGGTAGGGTTAAAGTAGCTTTGTTACGATCTCTAATGGAGAAAATATCTAGAAGAGCTTATGGTTGGGTTGGTAAGATGCTCTCACTTCAAGGTCACATAACTTTAGCCAGATCTATCCTGAGTGGCATACCGGTTTATAACAGGGCTATATATTATTGGCTGAGTGCTCTCGTTAAAGGAACTAAAAAAATTCTTAGGATTTTATTTGGTCCGGCGACCTTGCAACTCGTAAGGCGATTACAGTTTCATGGGAAAAGGCCTACAAGCCGTTAGAAGAACGAGATCTTGGTCTGCATAGACTGAGAGATGTTAACACTGCTCAGCTTATGAAACTCGTGTGGAACATGATGGAAGGCACAGACTGCTGGGCACAATACATGTGTGGCAAATTCATCATGAAGAATGGGGACTATATTGAATACCACAAAAACTCTTCAATTTGGTCTAGTATTAAAAAAAGCGTTGAAGGAGGTCAATAAACATTACTGCTGGAACATTAGTAACGACAAAAAAATTAACATCTGGAAAGAGCCTTGGGCTGGGGATTATTCCGTCAGAAATTTCTATGGTTTGGACTCGGTGGTCTGGCGCAATTTCAATTCCAAACTTAGCTCTCTGAAGCAGAATGGTAAATGGAGCATTCCTTCGGTTATTCAAGATGTATTCAGTCATGCTGGACTGACTATTCAACTTAAAGACTACGAGCACGATCCCATTGATACTCGTATTTGGAAACCTTCTCTCAATGGGACCTTCTCAGTTAAATCCACCTTCAATGCGATTAGAAAAAAAAGGCACTATATTCAATTGGGGGAAATGGTTGTTGAAATCCGGCCTCCACCCTAAATGGCGCTTTAAATGGAAGATTATTCATGGAGCTTTGCCTACAGACCAAAAAATCCAACGCCAAGGTATCCATCTTACCTCTAGGTGCAGTTTTTGCAAATCTAGCATGGAATCGGACCAACATATGTTATTCCCATGCTCCTCTAGGAAAATTTGGGAAATTTTTGCCAAAGAGATGGGAGTACGTAACTACCGATATCAAGGAATGGAGTGACTTGACTTGTATATGCCGAGAAAAGAGTCCCCTGATTAAACGCTTATGGAGGATGGGTTAGATGATCTGTTTAGTGGCTATTTGGAAAGAACGTAATGTAATCATCTTTGATGATAAAAAAAAAGTTCGATTGATAGAGTACACAAATGGATAGTGGTTACCGTCAAAGAGGGAGTCTCCTCTGGGTCGTGGCCTCCCAGCATGGCGGCTGATCATGTCATCCTCGATAATCTTGGTCTTGATCTGATCCTTCGTCGAGCTCCTAGAATCAAACCATGTAAGTGGTTCTTACCGCCTTCGGGAGTGATTAAATTAAACTGTGATGGGGCTTTTAAAGGTAATCCGGGTCTTGGGGGCTTGGGAGTTCATTTCAGAAACTCTTCAAGGTTTACCAAGGGTGTTCTTATTGCTGGCCTAGGCATTGTCACCAACTACATGGCTGAATGCATGGCCATATTAGAAGGTGCTGAAATGGCGCTTCAGAAAGGATGGCTAAATATATGGATTGAATCTGACTCGGAAGCTGCCATCATAGCCTTTCTAGGAGAAGAGATAACGTGAAGAATAAAAGCTAAATGGGATTCTATTAGGAATAAATTCTTTGGTATTCATTTTTCCTCTACTTGGAGGGAAGTGAATTTCAGTGCGGATTTATGCGCCAAGAAGGGCGTTTCTCTACCTAATAAATCTTTCTCATGGTGGAACTTTAGACCCCCTTTCCTTGTTTCAGTGGAAGACCATAATCAGACCTATTTTCGATTCACGAGATAAGGTCTTGATATTGGTTCTGCTTGTTCTTTTTGTTCCCTTTTTCCTTCCTTGAAGGCTGTATTGTTTTTCTCTTTTAATATATTTTCACTTAGCGAAAAAAAAAATAAAGCATTTTGGCAATGGGCCCTACTACACAATAATCTTGCCTTTGACATTTCCAAATTTCCCTTCTACAGTGAGACAACTAAGCATACAACATTTATTAGAAGAATAAGATAGTTGAAAGACTATCAACATACAACACTAATGAACAAAACACTCGAACACGAACCTGCAGTGATTGGCGAGGAAGGAAAACCGATAATAAAGATCTCTCACTCCCAATGCTCAGAAAATTCTGCAAATGGATTTTGTTATAGCCATCTTGGAATCTTCTGAAACATCAGAAACCTCAAAAATAAAAATAAAAATGAGAAATTTCAAAACCAATGATAGGAAAAGAACCTGAAAATGACAGTACAATTTGCAACTCTATGAGATTTAGGGGTGTCAATCCAGCCCTCTTGTAAGGGGGCCCGGCCCAACCCTACCCTTTTGAAAGCCCTAAATAGAGGGCTTTTAAATAAATTTCAAGCCCTTAGGGCCAGGCCGGGCCTAAATATAAAAGGCCCTTCTAAATAAGAGTCAGGCTAGGGTCACACTCAAGGGGGCCCAGCCCTACCCGGCCCTTAGCGAATCATTTATGTTATATTTATTTATTTTTAAATTATATTCTATAAAACAACATATATTGTAGATCTTTTTTTTAGAAAATGACACTAAGTTATCTAAAATGTTAAACTATTAATGAGAGATCTAAGCTACTTAGGAAATCAAACTTTTTTTTTTTAAAACAAAACATACAAAATAAAAGGGGAAAACCGGTTGGCATGGTCTCCAAGTTTCCTTAGGTACACGTCACAACGTTATTAGCGTTGGACACTATAATTATCCTAAAAAAAATATACAATATTGGGTCATTTCCCAATAATTGAGCCATTCCAAAATTATGACTGACCCAAATTGTTCTTATTTTTGAAAATTTTTAGAATGGATCAAAATCATTCTAAAATGACTTTTTTCTAGTGTAAATTTATAATATATTATTTATTTTATTGAGGTTTTTAGAAAGATTAGAAGGTTCATTTTCATTTTTTAAATTATGATTATTCATTAAAAATTTATATAGATTAAACCAAGGAAACACGTTACCAAACTATGTGTATTATTAAACCATCTACTTTTTCTACTAAAAAAATTTATATTTTTAATAATTTTCTACTAGGCCCTAGCCCTACCCTGACTCGGCCCTGGCCCTTGAGGGTAGGGCTAGGGCCTAGCCGGTTCAAGCCCTCTAAGGGCTAGGGCCGGGCTAGGGCCTCACCTTTATACATAAGGGTAGGGCTAGGGTCGGGCTAGGCCCTACCCTGACCCGGCCCTTTGACAGCCCTAATGAGATTGAGTGTCAAAAAAAAAAAATTTCTTTAGTGGAGCTATAAAGTGGAAGTTAGTGCATGTTGAGACATTTTGGTAGAGTTGCTGGAAGAAAGAAAGACGCAAATGGGAGAGGGGAGAGAGGAGAGGGGAGAGGTAGAGACATTTTGCGAAAGGGAACATATGTTTCAGGAAAGAGAGACGTTTGGGAAATAACAAAGACGTTTTTGTTGGAATCTCGTGGAGCTATTCTAACAAGGGTCAGGCTCCAGAGGCCCCCTTTTTGTGTCCCCTCTCGGGAGTCATGTTATCGGCTGTGGATTTAGAGAATCTAATGGTGGTTGTTAGCACCGCCCAAAGTGAAAAAGTGATGCCAGCTCAGCATTAACACCGTTGGATTCTCATGATCCACGGCCGAGAACACAACTCCCAAGAGGGGACACAAAAAGAGGGGGCTCTTGAGCCTTATCCTTCTAATCAAAGTTTTTACAAAGTCTAAAACACCATTACTTCTTTAAGTTACACAGATTAAAGCATGGTTTTAAAAACGGCCGTTTAAACGGTAACGCCCCAAGCCCGTTTCCGTTAAAATCAGTAAAACACGTTTTAACGTTTTTGAATTTAACGGCCCTTTTTTTTTGTTTTAACGGCAACCATTAAATTTTTAAAAAAATTGTGAAAAAAACGGCCATTTAATTCTGTTAAATTTCTATTAAATTCTATTTTTTTTATTTTTAAATTTAAAACTTTGAATTTCAGCGCCATTTTTTCTGTTTTTTTTCGTTAAAATCCGTTTAATTCTGTTTTTTCCATTTTTTCTTTTTTTTCATTTTTGCCCCTGGCCGATTTAATCCATTTAAACGGTTTAAACGATAATGCCCCCAGTCCATTTAACCATTAAAACGGCCTCCTTTAAACCTTGGATTAAAGTATGACGCGTTTGTGAGAGAAAAAAAAAGCCACGTGGATGAGAGAGAAAGTGGATTTGATGCATTAGTTTTAGTATAGATTCATAGATGACGGGGAATCTAATGAAGGGAAATTCTATTTATACCTCACAAATTCCATAAGCACCCCATTTGGGTGCTTTTGGGTCGAAAATGCCCTTGGACCAAAAAAAAAAATACCCAAGCACCTCTCTCTCTCTCTTTCTGGAAGCCACGGCTGGGTTGGCCATGAGCTACACAGTCCCCATGGCACTAACTACCGTGGGGCCTGACGAGAGAGAGAGACGTACTTGTGGTGGTGGCGGCGGCGACGGCGACGGTGTCCTCTTCTTTTTTTTTTCCTTTGTTTTGGATTTTTTTCCAGGTGACAGAGAGAAAGAGGTGGAGAGGGAGAGAGGATGGTGAGAGGTGGAGAGGGACAGAGGTGCAAAGGGAGGGAGGGAGGTGGAAAGGGAGGGACGAAGAGGGGTGTTTGGATTTTTTTTTTTTTTTTTTGGTCTAAGGGCATTTTCAGCCCAAAAGCACTCAAATGAGGTGCTTATGGAATTTGTGAGGTGCAAATAGAATTACCCTATAATGAATTAATATATAGGTGCTTTTTTTTAAAATAGTCAAATAGTTAGGTGCCTAAATGAACGCCCTGTAGTTTGGTAGATGACTTAAATATGTGCAATAGAGTCTTGTGCTATCCCACGGGTGAGGTCATTAACCGTTGGATTCCAATGATCCACGCAGTTGTTGCCTCATACACTGTGGATCTCTTGAATCCAATGGTCAAATGGCCTCAAACCGCATATTTTTTTGTCCGGTTATCCGTGGGATAGCATTTTTTTTATTTTTTGTGTGTAACGCGTGGGATAGCATTTTCCATGCGCTATTTTTTTGTGAATTTAAAAAGAGACGATGTGGTTTGAATCTGACACCTTGCATTCTAAAACTATTCTTATCTTCACAATATGATTGCTGGAAACTTCCAACAGTTGCGTGTGAAGGTACAGAAGAAAATATGTGTGGAAGCATTTTTTATGTAACAAGCTGTAACTAACACTTTTGGCATGCCATCTGGGTCCACTGACTGCATGGATGTTTGGCCCACCTCTTGGTAGACATCCATACAAAAATCAGCTTGTTTTATTATTTTTAGCCCTTGGTTTTAGTACTCAGAAAAAATGGTTGAATCCAACAGCTAGAATCATGTCTTAAAATATTAAAAACTAATGGCTAGAGGTTACCGATCAGGGTGATGTTTGGTGTGTATATCCACCAAGGGGTGGGCTAAACATCCATGCGGGGTCAGTGGGCCCAGATGGGAGCAGTGAGTTGCAAAAATGGTGCAGGCTGACGCCAAAAGCGTGAGCTATATAACTTGTTACATCGCGACTGTTTTTTTTAAAGCATTTTTTTATTAATCCAATAAGATCTGTAGAATATTAAGGAGACAAACAGGTTCTTAATATTTGTATTTTTTTTCTGGCGTTGAAATTCGATTTTTAGTTTTAACACAGGACGAAGGATGAAAGTCCATACACGTCAGGGCTTATCCACCATATCGACCAATCAATTTTATCCATGTGGCTCATCATACGGGTAAGATTTGAAATAGTACATTGGAGCTCCACATAGCCCACCCATATATCAACCTGGACAGTTCAGTGCATGTGTGGCGTCTTCTTAAATGGGTCATGCACTCATACCGTTCTCTGATCAGTGAACCTAACGGTCCATGATATGGCTATTCCTGAACTCTTAATATTTCCCTCTCGATATAAATTCGATCTATAGGCCCATCGAGAGAAAGCAAATTGGATGACGGGTCCAGATTGATGATCATTGAACCCGTACATGGTGCCAAGCATTACCATATCGTTTTCCCCATTACACAAACTAGGGGACGCGATGCACGTGTCACCTTACGCGTGGCAGCATCTTACACATGGCACACTTTTACAGACCACTGCCCGTATGGATGTTAGGCCCATCCCCAGTTAGACTTACATACCAGAATTCATTCTGATTAGTAATTTTTATCCATTGAATTATTTTTTTATTATTTTTTACCGCACATGGTCTTTTTCAGCCTGCTTGGTGATTTTTATCCGTTGGATTAGTCTTTTTCGTGGTTTATTTTTAACCATGAATGATCCTTTTCAGCCTGATTGGTGATTTCAAACCTTTGGATCCTTGTACCCAAATAATGGTCAATAATGCTGAAATTCATACAGTTAAAATCAACTCATGAAAATGACTCCAATCCAACTCTTAGAATTACTGATCATGCTGATTTTTGATTTGTAGGCCCATCTATGGATTGGCCAAACATCCATATGGTCGGAATCCTCTAAAACGTATCCCACGTGGCTCCTACTGCAGGCGGTCAGCGAAGTTTTCCTAGGGATGCTTTCACAATTTGTGGGGTGCAAATAAAATTTCCGTAAGTAGAATAGATATGTGAACCATAATAATATAATGACATAATAAGCCTCCTCTTAAACATCTGTATACAGTATACCTACACTCATGCGTGCTGTAGAATTTCCAGCGCTAGGGAGGCGTTGCCTCGTTATAAATAGGAAGCAGTGTTACACGAGAAAAACCATAATCTTAGTCTATACCTCTAATGGAGCCTATAGTAGCTGAGAAGCCTCATGCTGTTTTCATCCCATACCCTACACAGGGGCACATAAGCCCCATGCTCAAACTAGCCAAACTCCTCCATTTCAGAGGCTTTCACATCACCTTTGTTAACACCGAGTTCAATCACCAACGCCTCGTTAAGTCTCGAGGTTCCGAGAACGTTAACGTCTTGGACGACTTCAGATTCGAAACAATACCCGACGGTCTCCCACAGTCTGATTCCGATTCCACACAAGACGTTCCAGCACTATGCAACTCGATTCGGACGAACTGCCTTGTCCCGTTCCGTAACCTCATAACAAAGCTCAATGACTCATCGGATGTTCCTAATGTCAATTGCATAGTGTCTGATGGGGTCATGAGCTTCACCCTACAAGCCGCCGAAGAGCTCGACATTCCGGAGGTAGTGTTCTTCACCACTAGTGCATGTGGGTTCATGTGCTACCTGTATTATGCCGAGCTTGTCAAGAGAGGCTATGTACCATTTAAAGGTGTACATTTTTTTCTCAAACATGAACATTTTTTGGTATATCAAGCATGATTTTTTTTACAAATTAGTAACAATAATTATGTCATGCTATATATGTAGATGAGAGTTACTTTACCAACGGCTATCTCGACACTCCGATCGATTGGATACCGGGGATGAAAGGAATCCGGCTGAGGGATTTTCCCTCATTCATAAGAACAACGGATCCAGACGCGATCATGCTCAATTACAACATCGAACAAACGAGGGATGCTTTCAAGGCCAAGGGCCTAATACTCAACACATTTGATGATTTAGAGCAAGAAGTCTTAGAAGCAATCCGATCAAAGTTCCCTCGAGTTTACACCATAGGTCCTTTGCTTACTAATCAACAACCTGAAAATGACTTGAAATCGATCGGATCGAATTTATGGAAAGAAGACACGGGGTGTCTCGATTGGTTGGATCAATGGGACATCAACTCGGTTGTTTACGTGAATTTTGGAAGCATCACAGTTATGACACTCGAGCAGTTAAGGGAATTCGCTTGGGGGCTCGCTAATAGCAAGCATCCCTTCTTGTGGATCATTCGATCCGATCTAGTGTCGGGTGAGTCTACGGTCCTACCCGAAGAATTCATCGAGGAGACCAAAGGGAGAGCTTTACTAGCAAGGTGGTGCCCACAAGAGCAAGTACTATCACACCCTTCCATTGGAGGATTCTTAACACATAGCGGATGGAATTCGACGTTGGAAAGCATATCTGAAGGGGTACCAATGATATGTTGGCCATTCTTCGCAGAGCAGCAGACGAATTGTCGATACGCATGCACCGATTGGGCGATTGGCATGGAGATTGACGGCGATGTGAAGAGAGATGCAGTGGAGGGGCTAGTGAGGGAGCTGATGGAAGGGGAGAAGGGGAGTAAGATGAGAAAGAAGGCTGTAGAGTGGAAGGAAAGAGTGAAATTAGCCATTAAACCAGGAGGGTCTTCTTACATGAACTTGGAGAAATTAATCAAAGAAGTGCTTCTTCAGAAAAATGGGGTGGCGTCAGTGGTGTACAAATAATTAATAATTGTTGCGAAGGGGTCCTGTGTAATATACGAAATAAAAAATTCAGGACAGGCGTGTGTGATCATTTTAATTATTCAATTATCATTTGGAACTGCTGAAAAAAAATGTTTTGGATTTTATCAGATTTAATAAAAAATCATCCGCTTGTTGCTTCTTTTTTGTATTACCCTCTGCTAAATCTTTGATATTAGTGAAATCCCCTGAATTTTCAATCTTTTTTTGGTCTTGGCCCTCAAAATTTGAAGATTGTTTCTAGTTCTATTAGTTCGTCTGACTCATTCAATGATAGTAAAAAGGGTCCAGACGAGGGGAGACAAATTTTGACACAAAATTTCACAATTTGGGGGCCAATATATAAAGGGTGAGGTTCAGGGGACACAAATTTTGACACAAAATTTCACACCAATTTTGGCATACCGACATGGAAGATAAATTAATGCCTTATTTTTGGTTTGGATGATCTCTCACAGTATAGATCACACCTACAAAAAGTCAGCACATTCTGAAATTTCAAACCCCATCAAACGTGAGTTTCAAGTTAACAATAAAAATAGACGGTCCATAATTCTTCAACTTATAAACCAGGCTACAAATATCAAAATGATTTGAATTTTTGTGAAGTGGTCTCCTCACCATAGAGACTATCCTCACCAAAAATCATCTGGAAAAAAGTTAGATGTAGAGGGTTTTGGTTGCGGATTATGAGTGGTAAATCTAGACCACTTGAAAGTAGGATTTTTCCGCGTCGTTGGTTACGGAAACCCTAACTTCAACACATTTTTAATTGATCCGAGATATTTAACCTGTAAAATGGGTAATTTTGCACAGTGGCTCGTGTCGGATGTCGATCCGCACTCGGGATTAGTCGGATTAGCCCGAATAAGAACAAAAACTGACGGACCATCACAAGAAATAATAGATAAAAACAAACTTCATCATTCAGTGATCAAAATGTTTATTACAATGCTTGAATCGAAAATAACATAAAATAAGATAAACTAAAAAGTAATTTTAAGAAAGAAAATTCTAGAGAGAGTTAGAGAGAGAAAATGAAGTGGAGAGAGAAAGTGAAGCATAGTGAAAGAGAAGAGGAGATGAGTGAAGAAAAAAAGGGATAGAAGGTCGAAGAAACTTACCCGTTGACTGACCGAGAGTAGGATCTGCCCATGGGCGTGGTGAGGTGCTGGTTCGGGTTTGTCAACCCGTGAAAGAGGATGTGGATCACTCTCCTAAAAGAGGAGGTGGCAGGCCCAAAACTCAGTGGTGGTGTGGAGGGCGGAGTGCATAGGCAGATCGTCCACAGGGTGCTGGTTGCCGGTGGAGCTCGGGGTGGTGGACATTCAAGAGAAGACGGCTTCCTCTTCCTTACTCTTTCTCTTTTTTTTTTTTTTTTTTTTTTTTTTTTTTTTTTTGCACACAATGGTGTGGGAGACGACTTGGACTGACTGGAGTTGCAGGTTGCAACTCCAGCAACCTTTGAAGAAGGGTGTCGGTTGGCGGTGGAACTCGTGGG
This sequence comes from Euptelea pleiosperma, assembly GCA_035048495.1. Taxonomy (NCBI): domain Eukaryota; kingdom Viridiplantae; phylum Streptophyta; class Magnoliopsida; order Ranunculales; family Eupteleaceae; genus Euptelea; species Euptelea pleiosperma. The sequence goes on along the minus strand of CM068542.1, from coordinate 27,205,733 downwards.
CGGAGCGACAGGCGAGAGGAGGAAGGGCGGTCGTGCTCAGGCAAGATGGATGTGGCTGAGGCGGTGATGTAGGTGGCGGAGACGATGATGGAGGTACGTTCCTCCCTTCTCTCCCTGATTCCTCCTTTCTTTTCTATTTTTTTTCTGGAGTTTGGTGGAGAGAGAGGACGGTGATGTGTGGGAGAAGAGGTGGAAAGTGCAGGTGGGGCCGGTGGTAGAAGGAGGAGCAAATTTGGCCGGAGTTGCAGGTCCGGCTGGGTTCTCTCCCTCTTCCCTCAAAGTGATTTTTTACTTTTTTTCTTTTTTTCTTGGGTTTTTAAAACGTGGGAGAGAGATGGGTTGATTGTTGCAGATCAGCAACACCATTAACGCCGGAGTTGCAGGTCTGCAACTCCGGTAGAAATGAAAATAGCAGAAGAAGAAGAAAAGGAAGGGAGAGAAGGGAGAAACCGTTCCCGTTTTGGGCGGATTTGAAGGTGGGGGCGGTGTTGGAGTAGGGTGCAACGGTGTTGGACGTGTTGCAGGCCAAGGAGGTCCTTGGCTGAACCAGTCCGCCGGAGTTGCAGACCTGCAACTCCGGCAATAAGAGAAAATAAGAAGATGAAGAAGAAGAAGAAGAAGAAGAAGAGGAGGAGGAAGAGGAGAAGAAGAAGAAGAAGAAGAAGAAGAAGAAGAAGAAGAAGAAGAGGAGGCGGAAGAAGAAGAGGAGGTGGAGCTCCACCAGCTCGCCAGAGAAGATGACGGCGAGGATGAAGAAGGAGAGAAGAGAAGAACGAAGAGAGAGAAGGAGGGGGAAAGAGACTTCTCTCTTCGGGTTTCCACCTTTTATATCATCCGCCCCATCAACAACCACCAAGGAGATCTCTAATACTTGGGATTCTTTCCAAGAGAGAAAATGGGAAGAATTGATTCCCTTGAAAAGTCGTGGGTCCCACCAAGATTGAGCTGTAGTGGAATTAGGGGACCACGCATGTGAGGTGGCCTCCCACCAAGTGGGGTCCACGTGTTGGCCCGTGAGGTTCACTTAAGGTGGCATGTCCACATAGGATCAAAGATGGCCCGTAAGGATTAAGGCCATGGGCCTCTGATAGTTAAGCAGTGGACCAAGATGAGTGATAGGCCATGGGCTAGAGGATGGGTGAGTAGGATAGTGGGTCATTGGGCTCGAGGATAAGCGGTCCAATGGGCCAGATGGATGTGGGGCTCTTTTGAGGCCATGGGCTAGGGTGCGTTTGGTTGCCAGGGGAGGAAAATGCATTTTTCCCTCGAAATATCAATCAATGAATAATGCATTTTTCTTTCCTCGAAAATCGAGCTCTGCTCTCTCATCTACAATCAATCATTTGAGGCATTTCTCTACAATCAAACATGCCCTAGGGACTGATATTTTACAATGGAGATCGGGTAGTTGATAGGATGGATGATCGACTGATCGGTAGCACGATCGGATGGTCAGATGCATAGGATGGTTGGATCAGATTGCGATCGAACGGTGGATTTGATGGATAAGGGTGATAGGTCAAAGAGAGAGAGTCGATTAGAGCTAGAAGAAAGAAAATTAGGATTTAGAGAGAAGAGAGAGAATTAGGGGAGATGAGAGAGAAAATGTCAAAAATTGGAGAGAAAATCACTGGCAGAGGGTCTGGAACCCTTGTTTTCATTGTGCGCCTCCTCACGCTTCACCAGTAGAGCAGACCATCATTCATTGTTGATTCATGCGGCTTTAGACGCTTTGGTCCGTCTCTTGGTCATTGGCTCTCCCGCTCTCTTCGTACTTTGGGCCGACTCCTCGGTCCTCTTTTTCAGCCCATATTTGGCCCATATCTTCTAGTCATAGCATGTGGGCTCTTTAAGCTTTGATAATGGGCTTTCATGATCGATTTGGGCCCACAAGTCTCGAGAATCGTCCCATCGGGGTTTCCTGAGACAGAAGAAGCGTGTAATGAGACTTTATCAGAACGGCTTAATATCTAGACTTCCGAAAATGTGTTTAATGCATGCAAATATACCATTTCGTCCAGAAAAGCGTGTTCTACGCAACAGAAGAGACTCTTACGTAGAAAAGTAGATAAATAGAGCCTTTTACGTAGGAGAGTGCGATAACGCTAAAAGGATAATTGTTTAAAATAAGCACTTTTGAGCGAATATCACCACTCATCTTGGGATTTTTTAAACCCAACTTAACCAGGGTTAACCTATTAAATCTTTGTTAAATCTAATATGGGTCGGGCTCAAGGGACCCCCATTTCTGACCCCCTTTTTTGACCCCCATCTTGGCGTACCCACATAGAAGATGAATCAATGGCTGATTTTTGGTGGGGATGATAACCTCACCATATAGATCACCCCAACAAAAAATCAGCCCATTCTGAAATTTCTAACCCCATCAAATGTGGTTTTAAAGTTACACGGTAAAAATCGACGGTCCATAATGCTTCACCTTCTAAACCAGTCTATGAATATCAGAATGATTTGAATTTTTGTGAGGATGATCTCCTCACCATAGAGATCATCCTCACCAAAAATCAGCCATTGATTCATCTTCTACATGGGTACGCCAAGATGGGGGTCAAAAATGGGGGTCCCTTGAGCCCGACCCTATTTTTATTAGTTTGTTTCCTTTCTTAAAAACAAACCATTGAAAACAAAAGTTTCCTTCTATGCCTTTTAAATTTTTCTTCTCCCCCGTCCCAGGACCTGCTTCTTTCCTAAGTGTAATGTCTTGTATTTCTTTTCTCTTAGAAGAGAGTTAGACCTCTCAACTGTCTTTCTTTGTTGTTTGTACATTCCTATCTCAGCTGTATTTTTCCAAGGGCCTCCCCTTTAGTTTATATATCCTTTTACCCTATTCCAAAAACCCTCTTCTCCTCTGTGGGTACCGTATTTTCTGACAAATGATACGATGACGCTTGTACTGGCTACACATGTGCGGTATTAGAACAAAGACACGTGGTGTTATTCATCGTGCATGAGTAAATGCGTCGAAGACATCAACAGAGGCCATAGCCATCTCATCGCAACTTCCATTAATGAAAATGCCACGTATCAAGACGGAATGATCAGAAGAGAACATCTTGAGGCAAAGTTAGTAACAGAATGCATTAACACCTCAACCTTTAAATATGTCGGGAAGCATCAATCTTACCCGACATATTAATGATTGATCTTATCAACGGGACTGATATACAACTCACCCCGACAAGGTCCAACGACCTACATGATGTAAGTAAAGATCTTAACGGGATTGATATTCAACTCATCCCGACAAGGTCGAGCGGTGTACATAGTGCAAAGTAACGATTATCTTATCCTGCTAAGTTTATACAACGTTCTTAACGGGATTGATACTCAACGCAGATGGATCAACATTTAAACTCATCCCAACAGGTTTGGTTATATACTTAACGGGATTAATGTTCAGTACATCCGACAAGGTGAGATGGCCTACTTGACGGGATTGACTTCCATCTCTTCCCGACGAAGTCATATAGTTTATTCGACGGGTGTGACATTCCTCTCATCCCGACGAGATCAGCATCTTACTTGCCGGGATTAGATTTCTTCAATCCTGAAAAATATACAGGATTCTGCAAGCGAGATAAGTATTCCAAATACAGTTATTTTCTTAACCAATAAGAATTGGCCACATAACAGTTAGTTGAACTGTTACAGCATCGATGTTCCCTTATTCGAATATCTAACCAGAAGAATGCCACCTCAGTGCCACCTCAGCTATCTCAGATGTGACCAAATGAGAGAAGTTAGGATCTAACAAGAAGATTTTATTTTATAACAGAATCTTCCTAGGTCATAACTGATTGATAACGACTAAATACATGAAAGGTGAGTCACGCCAGTTCTAAGAGTCTAAATATAGAACCCTCAGAATGGAGAAAGAGATCTTGCTCTCCAGATCCAGATAGCCTAAACTCTGAAATATTTTACTATTTTCCTGAACCCTGTTACAAATCCTAAACTGACTTGAGCGTCGGAGTATTATCAACAGGTACAACCACATCCTATCTAGAGATCATCCTATCCTTCACGGAGGAGAAAGCAGTTTTCATCCTGAAGCACCAGAGTCGTCCGATCATCACCAAGATACGAATCGTGTGACCTCAAAGATTGTGTGGATTAGATCACATATTTTTCCCCCACACCTTTTGGCGCCGTCTGTGGGAACCGACTAGAAGTTTTCTATTCTAAGAGAGATTCGATTCAAGCAATGGTTGATACAAGACGTACTGGCCTCAGGAGTGGAAGGAAGAGAAATCCTCCCAGCGATCTCAAAAATACTATCACGGAGGGCAGAAAGGCGAGAGTACTGAACAATCAGAAGAAAATGATTGCCCAGCTGCGAGAAGAGAATGAATAGCTGAAACAACGAATGACAGCTCAACATACAGGTGGCTATATATCTGAGAATGCCAGGCATAGTCATCATCAGAAGAATCATTTCCGGTCGGACAGGTCAGGTTCAGAGGAATCTGTCCAACGGAATCCGAGGAGCAGACGTGGGGATTCCCAAGTCCCACCACTGGAGAAGCGTCATAGAGCCGAGTCTTCCTATCAACGAAACTCGGATCATATTCAGCCCGAAACCAGGAGCCAGATCGCCGATCTAGTAGCCGAGATGATGGGGAAGAAAGAAACGTTGGCCGACAAGATGACGGCAATGGCGACAAGGGCTCTGTGAGATTCTCCTTTTACTGAAGAGATACAGGGATATCGTGCTCCCAAATCTTTCTCATATCTTAAATTCTCGATATTCATGGGAAGCACAGATCCCGTGAATCATGTTCTTCGCTTTAGAAAAGTGATGATGATGTGAGAGTTCCATGACGAGCTCCTTTGCAGAATGTTCTCTTCTACTCTAAGTGATGATGCACTCATTTGGTTTAACCAGATAGCTCCTCGGACTATTTCTAACTTTACCGAGTTGAGCACTCTCTTCATCACTCGTTACTCATGCAACAGATTGCATAAGAATGACGTCGACGTATTGTTCAATATACGCTGCGGTCAGAAGGAGACATTCTGGGATTTAACCAAAAGATTCCGTACTCTTATGACCACAGTGGAAGATTGCGACGATAAACATGCCGTCACAGCCTTTCGAAAGGCATTGCCTACAGGTTCTAGACTGTATATGTCCTTGACTAAGAATAGGCCGGTTAGTATGGAAGCCTTGTTTCTTCAGGTAGAAAAGTACTCTAAAGTCGAAGACGACACACTCCAACATGGCCAAGGATTGACCATATCTGTGCATGAAGTGAAGAAGACTGCCAGACCCAGCAAAACTTACAAGGGAAAGCAAAAGGTTGCCACTGAGGTGGCACCAGTGGAGACTCCCGAGAAGAAATCAGAGAAGTCGGGAAATTCAGATCAGTATCCTCGTAGGGAGAAGAGGATATTTACTGCGTTGAACAAAACGCATAGTCAGATCTTTGATCTAATTAAGAATGAGAAATATCTTCAATATCCTCGACCAATGAAACTAGATTTGAAGGGAGATAGAGATAGGACAAAGTTCTGTGCCTTCCACCAAGAAGCTGGGCACATAACAGATAAATGCTGGGCACTGAGGCACAAGATTGAGGATCTAATTAACCAGGACTACTTGCAGCAGTTTATTGCCCACATGAATAGGGCAGTAGCTGAAGCCGAGATCCCCAAGAAAGACAACAACCACGTTAAACAGCAAGACGTGGGTTAGTAATAGATGTTATCCACGGGGGAGGACAACAGCTCTCCTGTGGAGAGACAGAAAGAGAATATATGATCAAAATCAGGAAAGTATAACACCTAAATGAGATCCTGCATCTCTCTACGGGTCCAAGATTGACAGACCCCATAGAGATGATGGAGAGCACTGATGCAGCTATTTTCTTCTCCGACAAAGATCTCGTCGGGGTAGATCATCCGCACTCAAACGCATTAGTGCTCACCTCGCCTGTGGATAATTATGAGGTAAAGCGTTTGCTGATAGATCTTGGTAGCTCAGCCGAGATATTATTCGCAGAAGCTTATAAGAAAATGGGTTTAAACCCATCAGGTTTAGTCCAAAGTAATATTCCACTGGTCGGATTTAATGGCCAGAAGGAGTATGCACTTGGAAAGATAGTTTTGCCAGTAAAAATGAGATCGATCACGTCTATAGTAGAATTTCTAGTTCTAGATACTCCATCCCCATATAATGGCATTTTGGGGAGAGGATAGATACATGAGATAAAAGGCGTACCATCTACCTATCATCAATTGTTCCGATTCCCAACTGATCATGGGATAATGGAGCTCAAAGGAGACCAAGTTGTCTCGAAGAAGTGTTATGCCATTGCCTTCCGACCTAAAAATATTCTCGGTCGTGAGGATCCGCAAGAAGAAGGAACTTCATCTTTGGTTGCTGAGCAATAGCAACCAGAATGCATCCCGGCAAGTCTGGAGCAGACTGCGCTTAGCCGAAAAGATGAGAAAGTTAAATTTGAGCCTGGCAGCATTCCCACAATAGAAGAAACTGAACAAATCAACATCGGAACCAAGGAAGATCCAAAGTATACATTTATTGGGGCTGGTCTATCCGTCGAAGAGAAGATATCCTATACTGATTTTCTAAAATCTTATATGGACGTCTTCGCATGGTCATTCAGCGACATGCCAGGTATTCCTCCCGACATCTCCTATCATTATTTAAAGGTAGATAATAAATATTTACCTGTGGAACAACGACCTCGGAGAATTGCCCCCGAGAAGCAGAAGGCTATCCAAGAGGAGATTGATAAACTCTTGACAGTCGGGTTCATTCGAGAAGTCAACAATGCTCAGTGGTTAGCCAACATAGTGGCTGTACCAAAGAAGAATGGGAAGATAAGAGTGTGTATCGACTTCACCCATTTGAACAAAGCTTGCCCTAAAAATCTATATCATTTACCAAGAATTGATCAACTTGTCGACTGAGCAGATGATGGAGAAACCATAACAGTTGAAGGAAGTGATGGTCGAGGAGCAGAAACCTCGGTAGGACGAGAGCTACATGCATCGAACTCTGGCGTCAAACCTTTCACCAGCCTCCTCTCTTGGGTCGCGGAGGATTCACCACGGGACGTGGGAAGTCAGTCCACCTCAATTGATCTTTCTTGCTTGCCATCTGCAATGAAATGAAAAGAATATCAAAAATAGTTTATTAGAAACAGAAAACAGAATCACAAGCTAAGTACCTCTTCTGCTCTTGATAGTTGATGGGCAAGCTCATTTCTTGGCTCTAAGCGACCGCCTGTAAGCCTAAAATATTCGGCAATTGGCAGAGTGTCAAAAGGAGAGCGGGAGGAACGAGGTTCTGATGAACCTGACACCTGAACCTCGGATTGAGGTTTCCTCTTTCTTACAAGAGGTATGTCAGGGCTTGTTTCCTCGGGAGTTGATGATTGAGATCCGGGAGTTGATGATTTGGAGGGGTTCACGAGAAGAGCTGGTTGTTGAGGCTGTGAAGGAATCCGCCCGGCAAGTGATCAGACTCTCACTAGTGAAGGGATCTTCTTGAGGATATAATTGACCTTATCTTCAATAATAGCTGGATATCTCAACGAGGGTCCCACAAAATCTGCAAACAATGAATATTATGATTATGGTTCTCGGGATATGAAAGTTAGCATACCAGGGAACATTGGAACATTGAAAAACTTACCTCGGAGATTGAAGTTCGATCTGACCCTGTCTCTAGGGGGACCCTCCTCCATCCTCTCATCAAACTCCCAAGATCTTGTCACCAGGAAGGGGTTAGCATGCCAACCCTTATGAGAAGTTGGTAGGTTCTCAACAATCTTTTTAGTTTTATCCCGAGCAGCCACAGTCCAGAACATTAAAGGATGACTGGAGTCGGGGCATCTCTTCAAAAAATACAGATAGTCGATCTTGGGAAGACCGATTTTGTGTCTGCTAGAGGCATTGATATAGTCAATTCTGGCCATTAGACGCTAGAAATTGCTATTCATTTGACCGGGAGCATGATCGTAGAAACAAAGTACTTCCCGTACAAGAGGAGAGAGAGGAAGAGACAACCCAAATTTTAATTGGGAACAGGTTATATTAATCTCGACAGGATTGGTATCCTCTCCATGACTACCTTCGACCATTATGAAGATTGAGGCAGGGATTCCAAATTTCCTCCTGAGACCAACGATATATGGGTCATTCCCATAAGTAGGAACTCTGACTATCATACCTGGAACATCTAGTTCCGTTGATGGGTCAGCAACAGGGTGTACTTCTTCACGTTCTTCATCAAGCCCGACCACATAGGTGTCAATGGCCCGATCTGTCGAATCGGAAGTACCTTCCTCTTCCAAGGGAAGGTCAGACCCTACAGGCTCACACCCAGGTAACTCAATACTATCTTCTAGAACTACCCTATCCCTCATGATTCTTGGGACAAGAAAGGGTAAAAACAGAAAGAAATAAAGATGCAAATACCAGAAGATCTCACCAATAGAACACTAGGAGATAGACGGAAGAACTCCGGTTGAACACAGGCAATGTCTTCAGGAAGAAGATGAACCAGAGCAGCTTTGCGCAGATGAGAAGACGAAGAAGCTAAAAATGATAAAATGAGGAGTCCAAATCTATTTATAGAGACGGACCTGGATTTATCCAAAACCAACAATCTGGTGGTATCAAATCTCAGGCGCCAAAGTTTAAAAATTCTCAATCGACGATTCGACAGCTTGTCTCCTCGAATATTGCATCTGTCAATCATTCTATTCGACGGCCGTACATAGGGCTTCACGCCTGTACGGACACGTCTCATTTTTGCAGTTATGATAGACGCCACATTAAATGAAAGAGGCGACGGTTGAATGACTGGAGGAAAATCCAATGGATGGGAATTAACAGCATATCATCAACGATCGAGATCTTTTTCTGAAGATACGACAGCAGCTTCTCGATCTTCCCAAAAAGGGGGGCGATGTGGGTATCGTATTTTCTGACAAATGATACGATGACGAGTGTACTTGCTACACACGTGCGATATTAGAACAAAGACGCGTGGTGTTATTCATCGTGCGTGAATAAATGCGCCGAAGACATCAACAAAGGCCATAACCATCTCATCGCTGTCATGCAACTTCCATTAATGGAAATGCCACGTGTCAAGACAGAATGATTAGAAGAGAACATCTTGAGGCAGAGTTAGTAATAGAATGCATTAACACCTCAACGTTTAAATATGTCGGGAAGCATTCAATCTTGCCCAACATATTAATGATTGATCTTATCAACAGGATTGATATACAACTCACCCCAACAAGGTCCAACGGCCTACATGATGCAAGTAAAGATCTTAACGGGATTGATATTCAACTCATCCTAACAAGGTCGAATGGTGTATATAGTGCAAAGTGACAATTATCTTATCCTACTAAGTTCATACAACGTTCTTAACGGGATTGATACTCAATGCACCTCGACAATCTCAACAATACATGATAGATCAACATTCAAACTCATTCCAACAGGTTTGATTATATACTTAACGGGATTAATGTTCAGTACATCCCGACAAGGTGAGATGGCCTACTTGACAGGATTGACTTCCATCTCTTCCCGACGAAGTCATATAGTTTATTCGACGGGTGTGACATTCCTCTCATTCCGACGAGATCAGCATCTTACTTGCCGAGATTAGATTTCTTTCAATCCCGAGAAATATACAGGATTCTGCAGGCGAGATAAATATTCCAAATACAGTTATTTTCTTAACCAATAAGAATTGGCCACATAACAGTTAGTTGAACTGTTACAGCATCGATGTTCCCTTATTCGAATATCTGACCCGAAGAGTGCCACCTCAGCTATCTCAGATGTGACCAAATGAGAGAAGTTAGGATCTAACAAGAAGATTCTATTTTATAATAGAATCTTCCTAGGTCATAATTGATTGATAACGACTAGACACGTGGAAGGTGAGTCACGCCAGTTCTAAGGGTATAAATACAGAACCCTCAGAATTGAGAAAGGGATCTTGCTCTCCAGATCCAGATAGCCTAAACTCTGAAATATTTTACTATTTTCCTGAACCCTGTTACAAATCCTAAACTGACTTGAGCGTCGGAGTATTGTCAACAGGTACAACCACATCCTATCTGGAGATCATCCTATCATTCGCGGAGGAGAAAGCAGTTTTCATCCTGAAGCACCAAAGTCGTCGATCATCACCAAGATACGAATCATCTGACCTCGAAGATTGTGTGGGTTAGATCACATATTTTTCCTCCACATCCTCCATGAGTAAAGGCTCCTAGTTCCAGATCAGAGTTGGTTCCACAAGCAATGAGAATGTATGAAGATTATTTGCATTCTCTTGTGTTCCATGCACGAGACAGTGCCTCAAAGTGGTATGGTAAAGGCTTCTAATTATCAACGAGAAAAATAGTAACTTGACTGCCTAAGTGCATATGTACACATACTTCATAATCACTCTAGCCAAAGAACACTGTTACTAGATCCAACACTCTAGCATTGGAATGTATCACACTTGGTTCAATTTGACACTGTAATACTGTGATCTGAACGTACACTTCTCATCATGAAACCGTGAAGTGGCAAAATATGCTAACAGAAAGAGAGCATAGATCTAGCTTGTCAGTTCATCATGGGACCATGCTGGGCCAAAAGCTTTTTTTTATCAAATCCTTGTATCTAGTTTATCCATCCCCTGAACAAGAATAAAATCGAAGTGTGCTGGACTAGACGCTAAGAAATATGACTAGTTTTGAAAGGTGAGAAATTGAGAACTTTGGCTTAAAGTGAATTGTTAGACATTGCTATCAAGCCACATCTTGAAGGAAGCACTTCTCACCTCTTCCTCAGTGGACCCTTCTTCCTGAACAACCAAGGGTCAAAACTAAGGGAAATTTCGAGAGAAGCACTAGCTCCCGAAAGCAATTCTTCCAACATCTTAACTGTGATAAACCGAAAGACACTCAAAATAGATTTGGATCCTATTTCGATCACAAAATAACCTGGTTTCACCATCAAGCAGAAATTCTTTCTTTTATCGATATGTTCATAACTCTCATTAGCCCCAAGAAGGCCATATGGGGTCTCTATCAGAGTTGCAAGTGCTCTTCAAACAAGAATAGATCGAGTTTGCTAAAGTTAGTGTTCTTGTGTAACGATAACCTTACACTTAGCAAAGAAGAAGCTCATGGAACCGAATAGGAGAAGGATTTTCAAAGCATTAAAGGAAACTTTTGTTTTTAATGGTTTGTTTTTTCAAAAAGAAAATAAACTAATAAATATTAGATTTAACAAAGATTTAATAGGTTAACCCCGTTAAGTTAGGTAAGTTAGGTTTTAAAAAATCCCAAGATGAGTGGTCCAGATTTACCACTCATCCTCTGCATCCAAAACCCTCTGCATCTAATTTTTTTCCAAATCATCCCATTCCAAAACTTCTAATTTATATGTTGGCCCCACCAATTTTGTAGTGTGAAATTTTTGTGTCCAAATTTGTGTCCCCTGATCCTGACCCATATATAAATTAAGGGTTTTGGAATTGGATGGTTTTTAGTGAGGATGGTCTCTATGGTGAAGAGATCACTCTCACAAAAATTCAAATCATTCTGCTATTCGTAGCTTGGTTTAAAAGTTGAAGAATTATGGACCGTTTATTTTTTACTATTAATTTGAAACCCGCATTTGATGGGGATAGCAATTTCAGAATGGGCTGATTTTTTGTAGTAGTGATTTATATGGTCACGAAAAACCAGCCTTTGATTTATCTTCCACGTGGATACACAAAAATTGGTGTGAAATTTTGTGTCAAAATTGTGTCCCCGATCCTGATCCTAGTAAAAGAGGAGGCAAGAACAAAAGAATGAAAATGGATGAGGTTTTCACTAATTTCCAAGATCTATGATAGGATATTACAAAAGGGTCGGGTGTGGATTCCAAAACCACCGTTGGAATCTCGAAATCCACAGCCGAGAGAATACGCGAGTCCCTCGAGCCTGGTCCATTACAAAGAAATTAAAAGCCCTTTCTCGTGGGAATTGATTTTTACAATGAGATTCTTACATCTTCCCATTAACATTTTCATATTTAACAGAATTACCCTACTTTAATTACGAAAATAAATAATTAAATACCCTTCTCACTTAACATTTGACTTGTGAAAAGACAGGTAAGGGCATTTCTCTTAGAGGGTATTTTTGTCAAACATAAAAATAAAAATTGACTGAAAGAAGTGATAACTAAAAGGGTCGGGTTCCTGTGACCAACACTTTTGACCAACAATTTTGACCAACACCTTGGTGTACCCTCATAGAAGATGAATCAGTGGCTAATTTTTGGTGAGGACGATCTCTATGGTAAGGAGATCATCCTCACAAAAATTCAAATCATTCTGATATTCATAGACTGGTTTAGAAGTTGAAGAATTATGAACCGTCAATTTTCACCATGTAACTTGAAAATCACATTTAAGGGGGTTAGAAATCTCAGAATGGGCTGATTTTTTGTTGGGGTGATCTATATAGTGAGGAGATCACCCTCACCAAAAAGTCAGCATTTGATTCATCTTCTATGAGGGTACACCAAGGTGTTGGTCAAAAATGTTGGTCACCGGAACCCCCGACCCTAACTAAAAAGCTCAATGGAAAAATCAACTTCCCTTTATTTCTTTGCAAGCATTTGTCGCTTTCTTTTCATTTACTGTTGGGTCTTTGTCCTCGGTAGAAACTAAAAAGTAGATGGAACTTTGAAGTCTCCGCACCCAAAATGTCTGACAAGTACACCAATCCCTTGACTCAACCCGCGCAGTCAGGATTCAACCCGCGCAGTCAAGGATTGGTGTACTTGTCAGACATTTTGGGAGGGGGAGGGCCAGCGAATTTTTTTCTCGGGAGAGGGGAGATCGGAGAGGTAAAGACGTTTTGGGAAAGGTAACATATGTTTTAGGAAAAGAGATGTTTGGAAAATATCAAAGACGTTTTTGTTAGAATCTCGTGCAGCTATTCTAACAAAAGCTTTTACAAGTCAAAACACAATTGCTTCTTGTGCTATGCCACTGATAACCGGCTAAAAAACTGCACAGTTGATGCCATTAGCCGTTGGATTCCAAATATACATGCAGTTGTTGACTTGTACACTGTGGATCTCTTGAATGCAATGGACAAATGGCCTCGAATCCCATATTTTTTTTTGTCTAGATATCCGTGGGATAGCAGTTTTTGTGTGTAACCCCGTGGGATAGCATTATCCATGCGCTATTTTTGTGAATTTAAAAAGAAGGTCGGGCTCAAGCAACCCCCATTTCTGACCCCCTTTTTTGACCCCCATCTTGGCTTACCCACATAGAAGATGAATCAATGGCTGATTTTTGGTGAGGATGATCTCTATGGTGAGGAGATCATCCTCACAAAAATTCAAATCATTCTGATATTCATAGACTGGTTTAGAAGCTGAAGCATTATGCACCGTCGCTTTTTACCATGTAACTTTAAAATCACATTTGATAGGGTTAGAAATTTCATCGAGGTGACTCGACCCAATGGACTTCCGAGTCCGAGTTCCGAATTTTAAGACATTGGTTTGAATCTGACACATTGCGTTCTAAAACTATTCCATTCTTCACAATTTGATTGCTGGAAACTTCCTACACTTGCGTGTAAGGGTATAGAAGAAAAGATGTCGCTGTAGCTCACGCTTTTGGCGTCAGCTAGCACCATTTTGTTGCTCAGCGCTGCCATCTGGGCCCACTGACTGCATGGATGTTTGGCCCACCTCTTGGTAGGCATCCATACCAAAATCAACTTGTTTTATGATTTTTAGCCGTTGGTTTTAGGACTAGGAAAAATGGTTGAATCCAAAATCATGCCTTAAAAACTCCTAACACCGAATGGCTAGAGATTACCAATCAGTGTGATGTTTCGTATCTATATCCACCCAAGACCAAGGTGTGTGTAGGAGTGTCAACGGGTTGGTTCCGGTTCGGTTCCTAAGGTGACCAGAACCGGAACAATCGGTTCCGGTTCTTATCGGTTCGGTTCCTTAACGGTTCCGGTTCTCAAAGTGATGGATCCAGAACCGGAACCGATTATGTATTTATGTCGGTTCTGGTTCCGGTTCCGGGTATATTGGGCCAAATCTTGAGAATATTAGAATATTTACACTATATTTATTTATTGGTACCGGTTCTTATCGGTTCGGTTCCGGTTCTTATCGGTTTCGGTTCCATATTAGGCTACCTAGAACCGGAACTGTTATTGTCAGTTCGGTTCCGGTTCCGGTTACTTTTTAATCGGTTCCCAAAAATATGAAACCGGAACCGGTGTTTTCGGTTCCGGTTCCGATTCGGTTCTGGGTTAAACGGGTAAAATTGACAACCCTAGGTGTGTGCAAAACATTAACACGGTCAGTGGGCCCAGGTGATAGCTGTGAATAACAAAAATGGTCCTACTTAACGTTTTTCCCATTACACAGTCTAGGGGGAACGCTCCGTGCAATACACGTGCACCTTACACATGGCACACTCTTACAGACCGCTGACTGTATGGATGTTTGGTCCATCCCCAATTAGACCTACATACCAGAAATTCATCCTGATTAGTACTTTTTATCCGTTGGATTATAGTCTTTTTCGTGGTTTATTTGTAACTGGGGATTTCTGGCATTATTTGGAGTACTCGGATTCAAAGGTTATAAATTACTAATCATGCCGATTTTTGGATGGCCAAACATCCAAATGATTATTAGCCTTTAATAGTATGCCACGTGGCTCGTTGTGGGTCCGTCTTTAACTTTGAAGATGGGATACCATCATCGAATTTTTCTTGGATAGAGTTCAAGTGCCACGTGAGCAATCAACAAATACTTTCACAAATTCAGTTGAAATGTGAAAATCTTGAAAGACCAAAGCACCTCATAAAGTAAAATAATAAAGAAAATGAAATAAATTAGGATTTTGAGGGCTAGGAAAAATAACTTTTTTTATTTTTTAAATAAAAGAAGAACATTGAATGAACTGCAAGGTGACGTGTGCTTAAAGCGACGATGTGTGCTTTGACACCGAAAAGACGGAAGAGCCCCTTCTATTTAATAGTTTAAAGAACACAAAAGAAGCAAAACAAGGATATTTTGGGGATATTGGGGTTTAGCATGAGGCACGTTAGAAGGGCCTTCATCCATTAATAAGTATAATGAAAATTTTGGTCGCAGCCACGAATTGTCCTTCAATTTGCTTAATTTACGAAAATGCACTCCACAAGTTAGACTCGAGATCACTGCATGCAACTTCATGCAAGCGTTCAGAGACCCACGTGGCACACTCTTAGAGGACTCTGACCACATGGATGATTGGCCAATCCCTAGGTGGATTTACAAACCAAAAATCAGCCTGATTAGTGATTTCTAGCATTGGATTTGAGTTATTTTCATGGGTTGATTTTAACCGTGGAAATTTGAGCATTATTTGATATACAAAGATCCAAAGATTTGAAATCACTAATCAGACTGATTTTTGGATTGTAAGTCCCACCGAAGGAATGGAAAAACATCCATATAATAAGTCCTCTAATATTGTGCCACATGGCTCATATTGAGCGCTATCATCAAAGTTTTACTCTTAAAATATAACATCTATTATTTGTCAACATAATTATCGGATGGATTACCCCCAAAAAAATGGTGGGATGAATGTTTAGTTTGGGTGCCCTCACAATTAAAGGGGTGCCACTAAAATTTCTTGAAGTAGAATAGATATGCTAAACATAATAATATAAGGGTCGGGATCGGTTTGACAACCATTTGGCGGACCCACATAGAATATGAATAAATGGCTGATTTTTGGTGAGGATGATCTCTATGGTGAGGAGATCATCCTCACAAAAATTCAAATCATTCCGATATTCGTAGACTGGTTTAGAAGTTAAAGAATTATGGACGGTCTATTTTTTCCCAATAACTTGAAAACCACATTCGATAAGGTTAGAAATTTCAGAATGGGCTGATTTTTCGCACAAAAATTCAAATCATTCTGATATTCATAGACTGATTTAGAGATTTAGAAGTTGAAGAATCATGGACGGTCTATTTTTTCCCATTAATTTGAAAATCACATTTGATAGGGTTAGAAATTTCAGAATGGGCTGATTTTTTGCTGGGGTGATCTATATGCTGAGGAGATCATCCTCACCAAAAATCAGAAAAATTTTAGATGCAGAGGACTTTGAATGCAGTCGATGCAGAGGGGTCTCCTAGCCTACATGATTCATTTTTTGGGGCCTACTAACCGCATTGATTTTTACCCCACACCTTGGTGGATATGCATACAAAAAATCAGTCTCATTGATTTTCTTTGGCCATAGATTATAGCACGTCTTTAGGATTGCTTGAAGCCGTTGGATTCAAGAATGTTTTTTTGCATTTCGTTGGGCACTTAATCTAACGGTTAGAAATTATCATCCAAGCTGATTTTGGGTATGAATATTCACCAAGGTGTGGGGTAAACATCCATGCGGTTAGTGGGCTCCAAAAAATGAGCCATGTAGGGCCACGAGATCCCTCTGCATCTACTGCATCCAAAGTCCTCTGCATCTAAAATTTTTCCCCAAAAATCAGCCATTTATTCATCTTCTATGTGGGTCCGCCAAATGGTTGTCAAAAATAGCAGTTAAAAATGGTTGTCCCCCGATCCCGACCCAATAATATAATGACATAATAAGCCTCCTCTTAAACATCCGTATTAGATGTAATAATTATATACAATACTAACACCCATGCGTGCTGTAGAAGGCGCCAGGTCAACGCCCCTCTGTATAAATAGGAACCAGTGTTACAGGAGAAAAACCACAACCTTATTTTATAATCTATACCTCTAATGGAGCCTATAGGAGCTAAGAAGCCTCATGCTGTTTTTATCCCATACCCTGCACAGGGGCACATAAGCCCCATGCTCAAACTAGCCAAACTCCTCCATTTCAGAGGCTTTCACATCACCTTTGTTAACACCGAGTTCAATCACCAACGCCTGGTTAGGTCTCGAGGTTCCGAAAACGTTAACGTCTTGGACGACTTCCGATTTGAAACAATACCCGACGGTCTCCCACAGTCTGATTCCGACGCTACGCAAGACATTCCAGCACTAAGCAACTCGATTCGGACGAACTGCCTTGTCCCGTTCCGTAACCTCATAACAAAGCTCAATGACTCATCGGATGTTCCTAATGTCAATTGCATAGTGTCTGATGGGGTCATGACCTTCACCCTACAAGCCGCCGAAGAGCTCGACATTCCGGAGGTAGTGTTCTTCACGACTAGTGCATGTGGGTTCATGGGCTACCTGAATTACGCCGAGCTTGTCGAGAGAGGCTATGTACCATTTAAAGGTGAACATTTTTTGGTATATCAAGCATGATTTTTTTTACAAATTAGTAACAATAATTATGTCATGTTATATATGTAGATGAGAGTTACTTTACCAACGGCTATCTCGACACTCCGATCGATTGGATACCGGGGATGAAAGGAATCCGGCTGAGGGATTTTCCCTCATTCATAAGAACAACGGATCCAGACGCGATCATGCTCAATTACAACATCGAACAAACGAGGGATGCTTTCAAGGCCAAGGGCCTAATACTCAACACATTTGATGATTTAGAGAAAGAAGTCTTAGAAGCAATCCGATCGAAGTTCCCTCGAGTTTACACCATAGGTCCTTTGCTTACTAATCAACAACCTGAAAATGACTTGAAATCGATCGGATCGAATTTATGGAAAGAAGACACGGGGTGTCTCGATTGGTTGGATCAATGGGACATCAACTCGGTTGTTTACGTGAATTTTGGAAGCATCACAGTTATGACACTCGAGCAGTTAAGGGAATTCGCTTGGGGGCTCGCTAATAGCAAGCATCCCTTCTTGTGGATCATTCGATCCGATCTAGTGTCGGGTGAGTCTACGGTCCTACCCGAAGAATTCATCGAGGAGACCAAAGGGAGAGCTTTACTAGCAAGGTGGTGCCCACAAGAGCAAGTACTATCACACCCTTCCATTGGAGGATTCCTAACACATAGCGGATGGAATTCGACGTTAGAAAGCATATCTGAAGGGGTACCCAAGATATGTTGGCCGTTCTTCGCAGAGCAGCAGACGAATTGTCGATACGCGTGCACCGATTGGGCGATTGGCATGGAGATCGACGGCGATGTGAAGAGAGATGCAGTGGAAGAGCTAGTGAGGGAGCTGATGGAGGGGGAGAAGGGGAGGAAGATGAGAAAGAGGGCGGTAGAGTGGAAGGAAAAAGTGAAATTAGCCATTAAACCAGGAGGGTCTTCTTACATGAACTTGGAGAAATTAATCAAAGAAGTGCTTCTTCAGAGAAATGGGGAGGCGACAGTGGGATACAAATAATTAATACTTGTTGCGAATGGGTCCTGTGTTATTACTATACGGAATAAGAAATTCAGGACTTAAGGCATGTGCAATCAATTTGAATTATTCAATCCAAGGTTTAAAGGAGGCCGTTTTAACGGTGTAACGAACTAGGGCGTTACCGTTAAAACCGTCAAATTTAGAGTATTATTGGAAAGTTTTATTGAAAAAAATAGAAATACATGTTTTAATCTGTTGTAAAAAAAAATGAAGAATAATCAGTACAATTCAATGTGTACCGAGGCTTAAAACATTGTTTTCCAAAAAAATGTACTATTCAGATATAGGCGTACTTTCAATTTGGTACTATTTGTATTTTCATTTTGGGGTGTGGGTTTTTGACTCACTAAATGATGTAAAAAAAAGACGATCAAGGAGTCAAGACTCAAGACCAAAAGAATGAAAATTTAGGGGTTTTTCCTAATATCAAAGATTTTAAGTGGATTTTACAAAAAATAGGCTTTTTTTTGTTGATTTTTCTGGCGAGCTCTTTACCTCTTCCAGTCAATATTTTCATATTTAACAGAAATACCCTTCTCAATTCACATTTGTCTTTTGAAAAAACTTGTAAAAAGCATGGTTTAAAATAACGCTGTTTAAACGGTTTTAACAGCTGTTTAAACGGTAATGCCCCAATCCCGTTATGTTAGAACCGTTAAAAACTGTTGACGCTTATAAATTAATGGCCATTTTTTCGTTTTAGCAGCCGTTAAAATCGTTTTAACAGCAATTAAAATCTGAAAGATTTGTGAAAAAATGGCAGTTATTTCTGTTAAAATCCATTTTTTCGTTTTCAAATTTTGAATTTCAGCACCATTTTTTTCCATTTTTCACGTTAAGATCCATTAAACTTCTTATTTTTCCATTTTTCCCGTCAGTTACAATCCGTTTTAACGGTAATGCCCCCAGTCCGGTATACCGTTAAAACGATTTTTGGTATGTAAGTTAACATCAAAGGTTAGAAATTAAATCACTAACCAGGATGATTTTTGGTATCTAAGTTACCTAGTGATGGGCCAAACATCCATACAGTCAGTAGTCTCTAAGAGTGCCATGTGGCTCACAATAACATCCCTCACCAAAATTTTGCTATTTAGGTGAGTGTCTGAAGCCAGCGTCATCGCCAACCCCAATTTTGGCTTTATAATATTTATATATATTGCTTATCAAAATAAATAAATAAAAATTGTGATGACTTGCAACAAATTATTATAATTTAGTATATATGATAGGTGACCATTGCGATGTTGAACATCTAGCGACATCATTAGCAACAATTTTGCGAAATTAGATCCTCAGGATGAGGTGTCTCTAAACAATGTCTGAGCTCCCGTGACATTGCGCCATGTGCAATGCTTCGAAGTTCGAATCACCATTAATTAATCTGGGTCAAACCTCAAAGTTCATAATTTAATCTATTATTTTATCAAATAAAATTGAGCAAAGACCCAATAATATAAGTAACTACATAATTAATAAGAAAAAAACAATATAATAGTATTAGTAATTTACTAAAAAAAATCAAATAATGGAGATATTTTAAGAGGTGGTGTGCACGTCGCATGCGGCACATGATGTTGAATTTTTGGATGCATTACAAAATTAATGCCTCCATTAATTTAATTATTCCATTGGCTATCACAAGCATTCTAAAAAAAAAAAAAAAACCAATAAGTTTTGGGTTTGGTAAAGATTCCGTGGACCTCCTTCACTTTGTGATTCAAATTTCAAACACGGCCGCTCTCTTTCTTGTACTTTTCCTGATATTAAAGAAAATATTGTAATAAAGTGTGTGAGATACACTAGATCATCTTTGATGTATATCTCATCACATATTCTCTAAATCACTAAGATTTGGATGAATCAATTAGGATTAGATTTGATTGAGAGATTAGGATTTCTTTCCTTATTATGTCAATGTAGTAACTTAAGTTATATCAATAAACTCAAACTTCTTCACTTGAAACCTTGCTTCTAAGAGGAAAGGAAAATGCTAAGCCACAATGTACAAGCCATTGAACATTGGATTCAAGATATTTACAGTCTACGAGGCAACAATGGTAATTAACTGATGTGGGTAAGTAACTTTCATGGGTGATCAAGTCCATTGATCTGGGAACCATGTTGCATCGTGATCCATCATTTTCTTTATTATTATGCTACTACAGCCATTAAATCTTCTACATCAGTTAGTGAGTGCGAAAGTAAAAGTGGGTGTATTAGATAATGGTATTGTAATAAGGCGTGTGAGATGCACCATATTATTATTGGTGTATATCATCACATTCTCCTAGTTGCCAAGATTAGGATAAGATTTATCTATCAATTATTTCTATTTTTATGGTCTGACTGGTTTGCATTAAATAATTTTAAAAATGTCATTTAAAGAAATTCAAAAACATATGAGATATTAAAAAATTCAGTGAAAAAAATGTGACAGTGCCCTCAGTTTTCTTTCTCTAGTGATACGGGCCCAATTAAGATTTAAGAATAATTTTTTTTAAGTAAATTTATTAGAGAGAGAGAGGAGGGATAGAGATTAGAGAGAGAGAGAAGAAAGATAGGGAGTTACACAGTAGAGAGAGAAAGAGATATGCAGAGAGAGGACGAAGGAGAAGGAGTGGGTGCCCAGCCAAAAGAGAAAATAAAGCGGGCATTTTTGAAAAAAAAATAATTTGTCTAGAATGTGGGTGCCCAGCCGAAAGACATGGGCACCCGTAGAGCGACCCCCCAGCTTTTAGACTTACAGTAGATTTGCACTGAAACCCGGACCAGTCCAAGCTCGGCCCCCTATATTCAGCCCACTATAAATTCGCTGGTCCCGGGGTCCTTAATTCAAACTTTGAAGGTCCTCCTAGCAAAATGTCTGACACGTACTTCAAGGCCTAAACCCAATCCACGTTAACCCCTTGGTTAGTTGGTTAAGGGTGGTTAACAAAGGGTACTTGTCAAACACTTTGGGGGGGGGGGGGGGGGGGGGGACATTCAAAGTTTGAAGGACCCCAGGACCAGCGAATGTTTTGCTCGGTTAGGGTACCTTATAACTAGGAGTATAAACGGGTCAGTTCCAGTATTTATGATGATTCTGTTGTCAAAACAATGGATCTAGAGCTGACCCGTGGATTGGGCCTCGTTGATAGTGATGCTTTGCCTGTCAAGTTTCTGTTTGTTCATCCCTATGATGGCTTGCTCATTACCAAACGTCAAGAATCCAAACCACCCTCTCAATCTCCTAATCTCATGGTCGTTGCGGTGTTCTTCGATTTTGAGATCTCACTGTAAAAACTGAAAGCGTTCTCGAGGGACTGATCGTAGGTAGCCTATGTGAGTTCGCATCAACCAGATCAACCTGACTAACCTGATCGGGTTGGGCTTGGGATGAGCATCTCAATTCTGAGCTCGGGTTGGGCTCGAGCTCAGGCTGGGCTCAGTCTGACTCCCAACCCACCCAAGTTACAGCCCTACTTGTTAACAATTCGGGCTAGCCCAATGGGATTTTGGGCCCCACATGGACAACATGCCTTCAACTCATAAGAAAGTCGTAGGCCCATAGATCAGGCTTGTTTGAATACAAGGTATTTTATAGGGATGATATGGACAAGAGCACTATCCACATGGCCAATCCGGAGGTCAGATATCAGATTGAATCTCGCGGACACGTCAGCTCTACATCTATATAACAAGTGACAGTGCTTGTCTTGTACTCCCTCTTATCTTATCTGGCTTCAATAAAGAGTGGCTAAGATCCACTATGCTCCACATCAATGGCTGAGATTAACTCCCACCCGATTTTGGCCAACACTTTGTTGAGGAGTGCAGTGGGGCAATGGCCACCCACTAGTATGTAAATATATACTTGCTTAATCGTCAATTAAAATAAAATATTAGGAAAAAAATTTGAATTTTAGTCAATCTCAACCATTCAATTCCCATGCTTACTATCATATGTAAGTTATATGGAATCATGGATACGAGTACCCATATACACGAGATGTTCTCTTTCACGGACGGATATATATGCATAGACGATAGGATAGTATCACGCCGGAAGGCCTGTTAAATTGACAGGGAAGCTACATTGTCCTCATATACCTCTTCTATGCCATCAATTGAAGCAGGAAAAGGGCCATGACCCGAGCCAAATACTCTGATGTGATCCTTGAGTGATCTCTTATGCTTGAAGTCCGAACCGCACACGCAATGCCAAAGCTTCCCACAATTTTTCTCATGGGTTCGCCAATCGCCTTTCACAGCCAAGAACTTCCCGCACTTGCAACACATAAATGGTTTCATCCCATGCCGCCTCTTGTAATGCGTTTGCAACGTTCGGAAGTCTTTGAGTGGCTTCGCTTTGGGGTGATCAATGTTGTTTTTGCAGCCTACTGCACAGCAATAGCAAGGGATGCTTAAAATTGCTCTAGGCTGAGCTCCCCTCAGCGACTCTGGCCCTCTACGATATTGGGACCCATGTCCCCACATGTGCATCTACCATGAAAACAACAACAAAGAAGATGAATTAATAGAAGTAGCTAAACATCGTAACGGGCGACGACACGTTAAAAAATGAAAATAGCAGTTAACCTGCAAGTTGTTGTAGCGGTTGAAGGTTTTCTTGCATACATGACAGGAGAAGTTGGTGAAGCCGATGAGTATCTCCGTAGGAGTCGGTATCCAATACTGGGGAGCCACTACATTCCTCTCTCTCTTTTCATAGTCATTTGAACAATTAGGAAGGCCAATGTGTAAAGCCACAGTGATCATCCCATTGCCATCTTCATTGCTTGTTTCATGATTTTCTTCGGCCGGTGAGCGAAGCAGGCAGCTTAGTAATGGTAGGGGTTGGAGAGAGTTTTCAGTTTTAGCTAAGGAGCTTGAGTTACTTGAAATTATGGAGAACTCCATGCTATAGAGGAATACTAGTATGGGGGCAGAGGGGTGCTTGTCGATCACCTTCTTTAATAGGCTGGATTGTGCCGTAGATGGAGAATATGTTGGTTGAAGGACAACAACCTTCGTTATTTGGTTCATTATTTTCTCCTGCTCTTTCTCCTCTCTACTTTTAGGAATCGAAAGCACGTCCCTTAATATCTATGGCCCGTGGTATCCAAACTTGGCAAAGACCCCACCACAGAGGATTGAGAAACCATGGCAACGCTATTATATGGTCAGGTTCAGACTTAAAAGCACCTTCACCCTAAGATTATCCATACTATGAGAGAGAGAGAGAGAGAGAGAGAGAGAGAGAGAGAGAGAGAGAGAGAGAGATTAATGCTAGAAGATGATTGATTCCTAACAAAGGACCCACACATGGGACCCTTCATTTATATCCATCACATACGCTTGTCCTTATTTTTATAGGGTATTTTATTAATGCTAGAAGATGATTGATTCCTAACAAAGGACCCACATATGGGATCCTTCATTTATATCCATCACATAAGCTTGTCCTTATTTTTATAGGGTATATTAGTAACATCCCCCCTGAAATTTGAAAGTAATTAGTAATACCACTTTATCCTTTCAAACTTTAGGATTACCCGCCTGGCCTAGTTTAATTAGCAGTGGTTGACTTAAGTTAAAATGGACTTGAATTACACGTCGTTATAGTCGTTAGCATTGTATATACGTGCAATATTATGGTCCTTTCATAGGTGCATTAACGTGCACATAATGCATGTAATGTTTTAACATTAGTCAGAGGATGGTTAAACTAGGTCAGGAGGGTAACCCTAATTAAATTTTGAAAGTGTAAGAGGTATTATTAATTACTTTCAAATTTCAGGGGATATTACTCAAATATCTTATCAAATACTATTAATGTCATATTATTTAATTTCTACTATTTATGCTAACAAGAAATATATTAAATCCATGATGATATATGAATTTTTCATAAAATAACACCAAATATCTCATCAAATTCTACTTCTTATGTAGGGATTGAAGAGGAGTGGTATAAACTCTCCCCATCCACCCCCAACTCTACTACTAGCACTCTTCAGTGCACCACTTGAAAATTGCATTGGGTTTAATCCACCAACTTGATTTATGGGATTCTAGTTATCTGGAAAATTAATATTACTATTGCTAATACTGCAACAATTGCAATCTTAGGCTCTCCAAAGCACTATATATATAGTCCATTGTGGACTTGTCATCTCCATATACCATTCTTAATACTTGAATAAGAGCTCCGATCATTTTTTGAAATTATCAAAATTTCTTGAAAAGTCAATAATTTCTTCAAACTATTGCAAACTTTGACCACACCCATTCTACAAATTAAAAAAATCATCAAATTAGCTCTAAAATATATGTTAAGAATTAGAATTTACCAAATTATGAGCATTATATAAAAGATAAAATAAAAAATATAACACAATTATATAAAAAAGATTATCTAATCAAGAATGCTTCGAATTAATAGGGTGTTATACAGACATAGCAACTTATTTTGGAGATTAAAGCGTCACTTTATTATTGGGTTAAGATGTATGAGGAAGGGGAAGGCTTTTCCTTTGAAGACATCGTTTTTAAGTGGGGTGAACTTGTAAGTAGTGCGAGAGAGTGGTGAAGGGGTGAAGAGGTAATGTACACTAGTTTTGTGTTTTTGTTGTTGATTTGCTTAATTTTCTTTGTATGTTTTGATGTTTGGTAGGCTTTCTTAGCCTCGATCCAAAAGCCCTCATCAATAAGTCTATACTTATCCAAAAAAAAAAAAAAATTTGCTGAATGGATCCAAAATAAATGTTGTAATTTCATTAGTAACTTTCCAACACCAGATCACTTCATTATTCAATAACTATTTGCATAATATTCTCTTACCCAACATCTTCGACTTCATTGTCCAATCATTTAAACAAATTGTAGGAGTTCTTCATAATTTTGGATGCATCAACAGAGCTTATGAACATTATTCCACATACATGGACAAAAAACTAAAAATTGGTAAGTGTCCTCTCTTTTTTGTCTTTCCAATCTGCTATAATAGTACAACCTATATACTCTCTCATCACAATGCTTTAAACTTTGATAAATAATCACTTATATATATTCTTAACTTTTCCTTTTAAAATAAGAGTGCCTAACTCATATGGAGTTGGAGGCTAAAGTTGGACCATAAGATCAAATGGCTTCGTAAACCATAAGAAAAAAGGCATAATCTAATGCGTTAAACGGAATCATAACATGGTAGAACTGTAGTTTAAATAAAGTCATTATAACTGAAAAATCCAGGTATATGGATTAACAGGACCTAGAGGGTGGTGAATAGGTTTAAATCAAATTAATTACCAATTAAAATTAAGTAACCTATTCAACTCTATTCGGTTGGTGATCTGGGATGATTGCATGTAATTTCTAAACGGAAGCAAATAGATTGGTCTAACCAGATTTAATCTAAATATATCAGAAATATATTTTTCACAAATCTGTTCAGCCAATATAACACAATAAAACCAATCGAACAATAGACACATGATTTTTAGGAGAAAAACCCAACTCGAAAAAACCTCGAAACCACGTCAAGTCTAAATCACAACACTAAGATAAGACAGAGATACAGATAATTACCCACGCTATGACTCACAATTAAATCCAACTCTACACGAGCTCCAGCCACCGATTTACCACGTCGCATTATATCTTCACGTTCCGAACCACACAAAATGCCTTCAGGGTTTGATCACGAATCACAGCCAACTCGATCCACATACGAGTTCACACCTAATCCACACGGTGGGACAATTCCATATGACAAAACATGTGTTGGTAACATTCCTAGTGTGTAGGTAGTTAGGAGTCAATTAGTTAAGTATGATTTCATCACTAAAGTCATTAGGCCCACATACTAGGAAGGTTACTAACATATGTTTTGTCATATCGAATTAACCAATACAAAAATCTAGACCTTACAATAACTTTGCCGCTTCAACCTCGTTACATTTTTCCCATTATAACACCCAGACCAAAAATGGAAAATTTGCTATAACAAAAATAATGGCTGTTATTTTGAAAAAAAAAATCATTTTTTTACTGTTATTGAGGTTTTTAAAACATATAAAAATTTGACCTCCTTTTACTCAGATGTGATTGATATGACCCCATTATAATTGTAGTGTTAAAGGGCCATTATACAGTCATAACGTACCATTTAAAACCTTGGGTAAAATCATATAATTAATTACTTTATAAATTTACTTCTCGAGTATTTGTCGGCCTGACATTTTGCCCCACGGCCCGCAGCACGGCTTGATGAGCCCAACCCAACCCGTTCCAACAAGTCCGACCTGGGCCAATCTCGACCAGCCCGATTTGGCCCAACCAAGCACACCCTTGGAGTTCTGAATTAAAAAAAAAAAAAAAAACACTTGGGCTGATTTGGCCTAGCCCAGCCCGTCCAACCCAGCCCAGCCCGACAGGCCAAAATGCCATCATGAAGTATTTGTCACAATATATTGGTAATAACATTTGAGAGCCCCCGCCATTGTATTATTAGTAGGTAAGTTTTCCTATGGGTGAATGAGTACTTGTTGAAATCAGTTTCTCATGAGGAAATCAAATACAAGATTAGAAATATCATTGCATTTTGTAATTCAGGGTGAGATCTAACTTAGAGGTATTTTAGTCATTTTCATTGAAAAATTCATCTGAACTTAGAATTCAACAGGACTTTTTACATTCAAAAGGTCTTTCCAATTATTTTTTGATAGTGGAAGCCTCATTGTAATTTGAGACAAGAAAAGTTGTTATTTCATGCAAAAACTGCCAAATGAAGATTTTTGGAGAATAATCAAAAAATGCTTGGTAGGGCCGTCTCAATGCCAGTTGAGGCTCAAGGCGAAAACTCTGTATGAGGCCTTTTCTATATTTAATATATTAATATATATGGTATTATTCAAAAAAATTAACTCTATATAGTAAAAAAAAATCTTACTTAACCAGACCTTTAGTGGCGGTCAACATTTGGCCACCGCTAAAACTCCTCTATAGCGGGGGTTTTTTTCTAGCCGCCGCTAAAAGTTCCCTATAGCAGCGGTTTTCTTCTGGCCGCCGCTAAAAGTCCATCGCTAATAATCATTTTTCTTGTAATGAATTATTTATGAAAATCAAAAGCTAAGGAAAAAAATTAGATGCAGATGACTCCCGCAGTCCCGTTGCAGTCCATGCAGAGGACTTACAGATCTTTTTGGGCCTAATGACTTCTAACCATTGGATTTACTAAAAAAAACATGTTTGAATCTAGTGGCTAGCATCATTCCTAAAAAGTACTTAACTCTATGGCTAGAGACAACCAATCAGGTTAATTTTTGGTTTGTATATCCAACAAGGGGTGGGCTAAACATCCATGTGGTTAGTGGGTTGGGGCTTTCTCTCACCTGGGGCCTAAGGCGACCGCCTTATTGGCCTTATGCTAGAGACGGCCCTCATAGATGGTTCTTACAATCCCAAAATCGATTCGTAGTGAGACCAATTTCATTCAAAAGAGGTTTGAGTTGAAAAACTAATGTTTTGGTCTCTTTAGATCCAGGAATCCATTTGTGAAAATTGGTGTGGGTGCCGTATTTTCCAGCAAGTCAAATATGGACATGTGTCTCTGGCTTAGCACGTGCGGTTTCGAATAAACGACGCGTGTTAGTAGACAGCACGCGAGAGTAAATGCGCCGGAGTCATCATTAAGAGCTATTAAAATTGCCCATCGTATCACATACCTTCCATTAATTGGAAATGCCATGTGTCATGATGGAATGATCGACACATAGAGGTGATGCTAACAGAATGCATTAACGTCTCAGCCTTTAATATGTCGGGAAGCATTCAATCTTGCCCGGCATAGTTATTATTGACAATTCGGTTGCCGGGATCTACTTCAATTTCATCCCGACAAGATCAACCTACTTACTTGCCGGGATCCATTTCGATATCATCCTGGCAAGGTTCTATGATTTGTTGGATGACTGTACCCCGACAAGAGCAACAGATTTACTTACCGGGATCCATTTCGATATCATCCCGACAAGGTCATATGATTTGTTGAAGGATTATCCCGATAAGATCAACAGACTTACTTGACGGGATCTATTTCAATCTCATCCCGGCACGGTCGTATGACTTGTTGGATGAGTACGTCCCGATAAGGTCAACAGACTTACTTTACGGGATCTATGTCCATATCATCCCGGCAATACTGGATGAGATCAATTGTCTTACGTGGCAGGATCTCCTATGTACGAGGTAAGTATTCTGAGCACTCTCAGTTTCTTAACCGATGAATATTGGCCACGTGGCCGTTAGTTAAATTATCATGAATTCGATATCTCTTTGTCCAAATACCTGACACGGAGGATGCCACCTCAGTGTCACTTCAGTTATTTCAGGTATAACCGAATCAAGGAAGTCAAGATTTAAACCGACAGATTCTGTTTTATAACAGAATCTATCTGAGTCATCGTTGACTGATAATGACTAGACACGTGGAAGGTGAGTCACGCCAGTTCCAAGGTTATAAATATGAGACCTTCAGAACTGAAAAGAGATCTTGCTCTCTAGATCGAGATAGCCTAAACTCTGAAACTTTTTACTATTTTCATGGAACCTGTTACATTTCCTATACTGACTTGAGCGTCGGAGCCTTGTCAACAGGTACAACCAAATCTCATCTGGAGATCATTCTATCCTTCGCAGAGGAGAAAGTAGTTTCATCCTAGAGCATCAGAATCGTCCAATCATCACCAAAATCCGAATCGTCTGACCTCGAAGATTGTGTAGGTTAGATCAGATATTTTTCCCCCACATCTTTTGGCGTCGTCTGTGGGAAACGATTAGAAGTTTTCCGTTCTAAGAGATATTCGATTCGAACAATGGTGGATACCAGACGCACAGGTCTCAAGAGTGGAAGAAAGAAGAATCCTCCTAGCAATCTCAGAGATGCTATCACGGAGGGCAGAAGAGCGAGAGAATTGGACAATTAGCAGAAGATGATTGCCCAATTGTGCAAAGAAAATGAGGAGTTGAAGCAGCGGATGACAGCTAAACGAACCGGTGGCTATATATCTGGTACAACCAGACATAGTCATCATCAGAAAAGTCATTTCCATTCAGACAGATCGAATTCAGAGGAATCTGTCTTGCGGAATCCACGTAGTAGACATGGGGATTCCCAAATTCCACTTCCAGAGAAACGTCATAAAGCCGAGTCCTCCTGTCAACGAAGCTCGGATCATATTCAGCCAGAAATCAGGAAGCAGATTGCTGATCTGGTAGCTGAGATGATGGGAAAGAAAGAAACATTGGCTGATAAAATGACTGCAATGGCAACGAGAGTTCCCAGAGATTCTCCTTTTACAGAAGAAATACAGGGGTACCGTGCCCCAAAATCTTTCTCTTATCCCAAATTTTCGATATTCACAAGAGCGACAGATCTTGTGAATCACGTACTTCGCTTCAGAAAAGCGATGACGATGTGGGAGTTTCAAGACGAACTCCTTTGCAGGATGTTCCCTTCCACTTTGAGCGATGATGCGTTGATCTGGTTTAACCAGATAGCCCCCCAAACCATTTCTGATTTCACCAAGTTGAGTACTCTCTTCATCACTCGATATTCTTGCAACAGATTACATAAGAATGATGTCGACGTATTATTCAATGTACATTGTGATCAGAAAGAAACGTTGCGAGATTTTACAAAGAGATTCCGTACTCTCATGACCACAGTGGAAGACTGTGATGATAAGCATGCCGTTACAGCCTTTCGTAAGGCATTATCCACAAGTTCTGGTCTATACATGTCATTAACGAAGAATAGGCCAGTGAGTATGGAAGCCTTGTTTCTTCGAGTTGAAAAATATTCTAAACTTGAGGATGACACACTCCAACGAGGCCAAGGAGTGGCTATATCTGTGAATGAGGTAAAGAAGGCCCCGGCGTCCAGCAAAATTTCGAAGGGAAAGCAGAAGGCTGCAACTGAGATTATTACGACGGCAGAGATTCCCGAGAAGAAACCAGAGAAGTCGAGAAGCACTGGACAGTATCCCCGTCGAGAAAAGAGGATTTTTACATCATTGAACAAGACCCATAGTCAGATATTTGATCTGATTAAAAACAAAAAATATCTTCAATATCCGAGACCAATGAGGCCGGACTTGAAGGGAGATAGAGATATGACACAATTCTGTGCCTTCCACCAAGAAGCAGGGCACATAACTGATAAATGCTGGGCGCTGAGACATAAGGTTGAGGACCTAATTAACCAAGGCTTTTTGCAACAGTTCATTGCCAGCACGACTGGGGCAGTAGCTGGAGCCGAGGTTCTCAAGAAAGATAAGAACCCCGTTAAACAGCAAGAACGTGGGTTGGTAATTGACGTCATACACGGGGGAGGACGGCAACTATCTCGTGGAGAGACGGAGAGGGTGGACAGGATTAAAATCAGGAAGGTCGAACACCTGAATGAGATCTTGCACCTATCAACGGGACCTAGAATAACAGATCCCGTGAAATAATGGAAAGCACTGACGCAGCCATTTTCTTCTCCGATAGAGATCTCGTGGGAGTAGATCATCCACATTCGGATGCGTTAGTGCTCACTTTGCCTGTGGGTAATTATGAGGTAAAGCGTCTATTGATTGATCCCAGGAGCTCAGCCGAAATTCTATTTGCAAAGGCTTATCGGAAGATGGGTTTTAACCCATCAGATCTCATCCAGAGCAATGTTCCCCTCGTCGGATTCAATGGCCAAAGAGAATATACAATGGGGAAAGTAATTCTGCCAGTAAAGACGGGACCGATCACGTCTATGGTCGAATTTCTTGTTCTAGATACACCATCCCCCTACAATGGCATTTTGGGGAGAGGGTGGATACATGAAGTAAAGGGTGTTCTATCCACCTATCATCAATTATTCCGATTCCCGACTGATCACGGGATTATGGAGCTCAAAGGAGATCAAGCCATCTCAACAAAATGTTATGCCATGGCCCTGAAATCGAAGGATATCCCAGTCCAGGAGATCATCATGGAAAGGGAACCTCTGTCTTTGGTTGCAGAGCAATAGCAATCAGAGCGCATCCCGGCAAGTCTAGAGCAGACTACGCTGAGCCGGGAAGATGTTAATGATATATTTGAGCAAGGGACCATTCCAACGGTTGAGGAGACTGATCAGGTTAACCTCGGTAGTGAGGAAAACCCAAAGTATACTTTTATCGGGGCTGGTTTAT
Organism: Euptelea pleiosperma; assembly: GCA_035048495.1. Classification (NCBI taxonomy): domain Eukaryota; kingdom Viridiplantae; phylum Streptophyta; class Magnoliopsida; order Ranunculales; family Eupteleaceae; genus Euptelea; species Euptelea pleiosperma. The sequence goes on along the minus strand of CM068542.1, from coordinate 27,174,090 downwards.
CTGTCGAAGAAAAGATATCCTACACTGATTTTCTGAAATCTTATATGGATGTTTTCGCATGGTCATTCAACGATATGCCGGGTATTCCTCCTGACATTTCTTGCCATCGTTTACAAGTAAATAGAGATCATTTACCTGTGAAACAGAGACCTCGGAGGATTGCTCTTGAGAAGCAGCAGGCAGTCCAGGAAGAGATTGATAAACTCCTGGAGGCCGGATTCATCCGCGAAGTCAACAATGCTCAATGGTTAGCCAACATAGTGGCTGTTCCGAAGAAGAATGGGAAGATCAGAGTCTGCATAGACTTCACACACTTGAATAAGGCCTGCCCTAAAGATCCATATCCCTTGCCGAGGATTGATCAACTTGTTGATGCGACCTCGGGATATGAGATCTTATCTTTCATGGATGGGTATTCGGGTTATAATCAGATCCCTCTGTATGAGCCAGATCAGGAGATGACGGCCTTCACGACTGATAGGGGCATCTTTTGTTACAGAGTGATGCCTTTTGGCCTCAAGAATGCGGGAGCCACTTATCAACGTCTCGTCAATAGAATGTTCCATGATATGATTGGCGTGACAATAGAGGTATATATAGATGATATGATGGTTAAAACAAGGACTCGAGAATTACATCTGGGAGATCTCAGAAAAACGTTTGATCGTCTTCGAGAGTATCAAATGAAGCTCAATCTGCCAAATGCGTCTTTGGAGTGACCTCAGGGAAATTTCTAGGTTATCTCATTACAAGGCGAGGAATTGAAGCTAATCCCGAGCAGATCAGGGCTTTGACAGATATGCCTTCACCGAAGAACAGGAAGAAGTCCAAAAGCTTGTCAGGAGGATAGTAGCATTGAATCGCTTCATAGCAAGATCGCCAGATAGATGCAGACCTTTATTCAGGCTCTTGAAGAAGAATGGAAGGTTTGACTGGACAGAAGAATGTGATGAAGCCTTTCAAAAGCTCAAACATTATCTCTCACAACCCCCGATTCTTTCTAAACCTGATCAAGGGGAACCTCTGGGTCTTTATTTGGCTACCACTAATGAATCCATTAGCGCCGTCCTCTTCCGTGAGCTCGATCGGGAAGAACGGCCAGTATATTTTACCAGTAAGACTCTTATTGGGGCAGAAACGAGATATGCCACAATCGAGAAAGCTGCTCTGGCTTTGATTTATGCTTCGAGACGTCTTAAACCCTACTTCGAAGGCAGAACTATTACAGTCTACACAGAGCATCCTTTGAAATCTATACTCGGTAAGATCGATTTGTCAGGAAGAATGGCTAAATGGGCCATTTATTTGGCTCAATACGACATTCAGTTCTCACCAAGAACATCCGAGAAGGGACATGCCTTAGCCGGGTTTTTGACTGATTTTCCAGTTCAAGATGTGGCAGACACTCGGGGCGAGGACAGAGAAGTTCTTCCACTTCCCGAGATGCCAGAGATGTTGAATCCTAAGACGGGGGAACGGGTCAGGTATAGGAGTCGTCCTGGTCACACCTGAGAATACTAGATTGGAAAAATCTGTTAAACTCGGGTTCGTGGCATCCAATAATGAAGCAGAATATGAAGCAATGATTTCGGGACTCCAGACAGCACTTGATCTCGGGATAAAAGATATTACCGTTTATACTGATTCACAGTTGGTCGTCAGTCAACTCGATGGGACATATCTAGCCCGAGATTAGAGGATGGCAGCTTATTTAGATATTGTTCAACATTTGGCTGAGCGATTTGGTAACATAAAAATTCATCAGTTACCAAGAATGGAAAATCGGCATGCTGATGCCTTGGCCTATTTATCTACTATGATGGAGGAACTGAATCAAGAACTATATCCGTGGATTATCAGGAATTTCCAAGTATTCATTCACCTGTTGAGGTTTATCTAGCCCCAGTGGAGGTTGATCATGAGCCAAGTTGGATGGACGATTTTCGAAGGTATTTACAACATGGAGATCTCCCATCTGGGAGAGATGCCGTGAAGAGAATTCAGAGGCTTGGAAGAAGGTATACCATGGTAGGCCAAGATCTGTACAGGAAATCAGCATCAGGTCCCCTCCTTAAATGCCTTACCCCCAGAGAATCTCAGCAAGTTCTTCTTGAGATACACGCGGGTGAATGTGGAAATCACTCGGGGGGCGAGGACCTTGGCACATAAAGCTCTCAGCCAAGGTTATTTTTGGCCCTATATGCAGAAAGATGCCAAGTTGCTGGTCAAGAAATGTGAGAAATGCCAGAAATATTCTCCGTTGATCAAGGTTCCCGCCGAAGAGTTACATCCTGTATTCAGTCCATGGCCATTTGCGAAATGGGGATTAGATATAATGGGACCATTCCCGACAGCCCCAGGGAATGTAAGGTTCTTATTGGTGGCCACAGATTACTTCACAAAGTGGATCGAAGCAGTTCCGTTAGTTCAGGTACAGTCTTCACATGTGAAGAGGTTCTTATGGGAGAATATCATCTGCCAGTTCGGCATTCCAGAAGAGATAGTCACAGACAATGGAACCCAGTTTGATTCCACCGAGGTGAAAGTTTTGTGTCAGGCTTTGAATATAAAGAAAAGATTATCTGCCCCGAGATACCCCCAGAGTAATGGACTTGCTGAGAGAGCAAATCGAGTTATACTCAAAAACTTGAAGAAGAGGTTAGATCGAGCAAAGGAAAAATGGGCGGAAGAATTATCGGGAGTATTGTGGGCATACCGAACTACCCCGAGAAAAACTACAGGGGAATCTCCATTTTCTCTGGCCTATGGGTCAGAAGCAGTAATCCTTACAGAAGTTGTTGTCCCAACATCTCGTACTCAGGCTGTCAATACTGGACAGAATGAAGGAATTTTGGCTCGGGATAATGACTTGCTAGAAGAACGTCGCGAGCAGGCAGTTGTGAGACTGGCTAATTATCAGCAAACCATCAAACGATCGTATGATCGCCGCGTCAGACGCAGGACCTTCAAAGTTGGAGATTTGGTACTGAGGAAAGTATTTGACAATACCAGAGAGCCTGGGAGTGGCAAATTGGGTGCCAATTGGGAAGGTCCTTACCTTATTGACAGGATTGAGCAGAACGGGGCGTATTATTTGAAAACACAGGATGGAGATGTATTTGAAAGACCGTGGAACGCATTTAATATGCGGATCTTCTATCGATAAAGATGATTTCAAGTTTCTCATACAAGAAGAAGCGTGATTATCAACTTGAAGTCCTAGCCGGGAGCCTTGGATTCTTATACATCTTGGCTTCTCGCCTTGATAAGAATTCAAGTATACAAACCGGAAGGCCGGGATGATCAAAATTCTTAGTCATGCGACTAGAATTAACGAGATTCCCGTCGACTATGAAGTCCTAGCCGGGAGCCTTGAATTCTTATACATCTTGGCTTCTCGCCTTGATAAGAATTCAAGTATACAAACCGGAAGGCCGGGATGATCAAAATTCTTAGTCATGCGACTAGAATTAACGAGATTCCGTCGACTATGAAGTCCTAGCTGGGAGCCTTGAAACCGGAAGGCCGGGATGATCAAAATTTTTAGTCATGCGACTATAATTAACGAGATTCCCGTCGACTATGAAGTCCTAGCCGGAAGCCTTGAAATCGGAAGGCCGGGATGATCAAAATTCTTAGTCATGCGACTAAAATTAATGAGATTCCCGTCAATTTTGGAGTCTTTGCCAGGAGCCTTGGATTCTTATACATCTTGGCTTCTTGCTCCATCTAAGAATTCAAGTATACAAACTGGAGAGCCGGGATAACCCACTTTGATTCCCGACAAATTTATATTCTTTCGGATCATTGAATTCTAACACATCAACTACATGCCTAGAAAAGAATTCAATTCATACATTGAAAGAAAAATGTTCTATTAAATTAAAAAGCCTTAAACGGCATCTACATTAAAAAAAAAAAAAAAAAAAAAACCCTGATCCAGTCAAATTACGAAAATCATATAGGAGTCACATCCTGTCCGCCAGCCGGCTGAATAACAGGATTTATAATGACATCCTCTCCTAGAGTAACCATTTCTGTATGATGGGAATCTGGAGTGACTTCAGATGCCAGGATGGTTGGAGAAGGTTCTCGGGATACTTCTTTTGGAATGGTCATCCCGACCATTGTCTCTGGCTGAACCACGTCTTGAACTTCTTCTCCTTCTTCTTCTTCTTCTTCCATCATAGTTTCGCACTTGGCGAAGCCTTCCCGGTATCCACGGTCGTAAGATTCTTGTTGGAGGGCATCAGATGCTTGCTTGATTTCATCCCTCTCAACAATCATCTTCTCCAGATCTTCTTGAAGGCAACTGGCTTTCTCCTTGAATTTTGTACATTCTACCTTGACTTTGAATAAGCTATCTTCGGCTTTCTTCTTTGATGCGAGGGCTTCAAGGGCCAACTTTTTCTCCATCTCAGCCTTGGTTTTAGAAACTTCGGCAGATAAGTTGGCGACTTGAATTTGTTCTTCAGCCAGTTTGAGCTTAGCCTCAGATGCACTTGATTTTTCGACAAGGGCAGTGTAGTTTTGAAGGAGATCGCCGAGGTAGTCCTTCAGACCTACATAAGCATGGATACTCTGCACACAAGAGAAGAATGTTAGTCTATAACCAAGAAATACATCATGAGAATCAATGTGAAAAACAATTACCTCCAGGAGGGAGCGACTAAGGAGTTCGCAGGGCACTTTTGGGGAAGGCATATCAATATAACGCAATCTGTCTCGGGGGAGACAAATCCGTTCAATTAAGGTCGAAGCCACCCCGGCATCAGCAATGGAGCTTTGCTCCGTAATGGGCTTCCCATTGGGCAGGCAACCAGCATTCATGACATATGGTTCCTCGTCATTGAAATCCCGTAGACCTGCAATGGGGTTATCTTGTCGCCACAATTCTTTTAATGTAACCCATGTATCAACCAAGTCAAATACTGTACCAGACAGGAATAAGGGAGAACAAATATGCTCACCTACTGGATGACTGGGCCCCGCAGAATCGGTTGGTTGAGAGGTTGATGGAGGGGTGGACGATTGATGAAGTCCTAGAGAAGGATGGAATTCAGAAGAAGACATCGTGATGGCGATCGAGGGAGAAGCAGTAGGTATGGTGGCTACTGAAGGAGAATCTGGAACCTCAGAAGGACGATTCAATGGAGAATCTCTGGCCAGATTGGCCTTAGAAGCAACCACACCTTCCCGAATCAGAGATGCTTCTAATTCAGGAGCTAATCCCTTGATCAGTTTTCTCTTCTTCCTTGGCGCCAGGGCTAGAGCAGCAAAAGTGTCCTTCCGCATTTCAGCCATTCGACCCTCCATCTGCAAGAGAGAAAATGGGTTAATTGATCAGAAGACAGAATATGCAAGGTAAGTATCAGATGAAGAGGAAGATACATTTGCCTCTTCCAACCGAACCAGTTCCCGGGCAAAATCATTCAGAGGTTCTTGACGACCATCTGGATGTCTAAAGAATTCAGCTACGGGATAAGGAGCAGAAGCATCCCGACTCGTAGGAGGGTTTATTGGGGCTGGCGACCTCGTTTGACGAGGTCTTTTTATTAAGGGGATCTCGGGACTCGTGTCCTCCTCTTCCTGAGGCCTATCCTCCCTTACAGTGATCTCAAGGGTAGGACGCTTACGCGAGTAGTCGGGAGCCATGATCCGCAGGTCCCGCGGGACGACGGGAGTAAAAGCTGAAGTCCTTTTATTCTTATCAATTAATCCCGCCAAGGACCATTGCTTTACTACCTTGGGGATTTTTCTCAGAATATATTTAACCCTGTCGGCTATATCCTCAGGATATTTTCAGGGACGTCTGACATAGTCTACAGCAGAGAAGAAAGGGGACTGATCAGTAGATTGATTAGGTCAGTCTAAAGGAGATTGACGAGATATAAAGAGGAGCTTACCCGACAAGTTAAAGCTTGTACGGACTCTATGGCTGCTGGAGCTCCCCTCCACACGTTCGTCAAATTTCCAAGATCCAGTCACCAGCAGAGGATCAGAGTGCCATCCCTTATGACTATTGGGCAGGCTCTCAACTATCTTCTGTTCTTTCTTCCGAGCAGCTACCGACCAGAACAAATCAGTATCGAAGGAGTCTGGGCACCTCCTCAAAATATACAGATAATCGATCTCGGAGAGACCAATCTGATATTTATTCGTAGAGTTAAAATACTCTATCCTATTCATCAGACGCCAGAAATTTCTGTGCATCTGGCCAGGAGCACGATCGTAAAACCAGAGGACTTCCCTCACTAGAGGGGTCAAAGGTAGGGTTAACCCGAACTTCAATTGAAGCCGAGTGATGCTTATTTCGCCAGGGTTGGTATTATCCCCATGACGAGAACCGACATTAATGAAAACAGAAGAAGGAATGGCAAATTCCCTCCTCAAACCTACAATATAAGGGTCATTCCCATGAGTAGGAACCCTAACGATTACTTGAGGAACTATTGGTTCCTCCCTATACATATCTACTTCTTTATCCAACGAGTTAAAGGATAACTGTTCCTCTACATCAACACTGGTTTCTACTGGTTCTCTGGGAGCCATTTCTTCGGTATCCTCAAGAACTACTCTACCCCTAGCCATTTGAGAGAGATAAGAGAAAGATGAAGATAAAAGAGAAGAGGTAACAATTAAGTAAAAAGTACCGTTACAGTCAGGAAGCGGCAAACAGAGGAGGTAGAGACAAGGAACAGCTTGAGCTTAAAACTTGAAGTGTTGCAGAGCACCGATCAAAGCGAAGAAATGGAAGAATGAGGTGAATGAGCCATTTATAGGCAAAGATCTGGTTATATCAAATCAGTAGTTTGACGATATCAAATCTCTGGCGCCAAAATTCGAAGGATTTGTTACTTGACAGTTCGGTTACCTGTTACCTCGAGTACTGTACCCGTCAATCATTCCATTCGACGACCGTACGTTGGGCAGCACGTTGGTACGGACACGTCTCATGTATACAGCAACAGTGGGCACAGTATTAAATGCAGAGGGTAATGATCGATTGGTTACTATGTGATCCAACGGCCAAGAAACAGAGATGAAACGTGGAGGGCCAGGATCTTTTTCAGAAGATACGACGGTCACTTATCGATCTTCACAAAAAGGGGGGCGATGTGGGTGTCGTATTTTCCAGCAAGTCAAATATGGACACGTGTCTCTGGCTTAGCACGTGCGGTTTCGAATAAACGACGCGTGTTAGTAGACAGCACGCGAGAGTAAATGCGCCGGAGTCATCATCAGGAGCTATTAAAACTGCCCATCGTGTCACATACCTTCATTAATTGGAAATGCCATGTGTCATGATGGAATGATCGACACATAGAGGTGATGCTAACAGAATGCATTAACGTCTCAGCCTTTAATATGTCGGGAAGCATTCAATCTTGCCCGGCATAGTTATTATTGACAATTCGGTTGCCGGGATCTACTTCAATTTCATCTCGACAAGATCAACCTACTTACTTGCCGGGATCCATTTCGATATCATCCCGGCAAGGTTCTATGATTTGTTGGATGACTGTACCCCGACAAGAGCAACAGATTTACTTGCCGGGATCCATTTCGATATCATCCCGACAAGGTCATATGATTTGTTGAAGGATTATCCCGATAAGATCAACAGACTTACTTGACGGGATCTATTTCATTCTCATCCCGGCACGATCGTATGACTTGTTGGATGAGTACGTCCCGATAAGGTCAACAGACTTACTTTACGGGATCTATGTCCATATCATCCCGGCAATACTGGATGAGATCAATTGTCTTACGTGGCAGGATCTCCTATGTACGAGGTAAGTATTCTGAGCACTCTCAGTTTCTTAACCGATGAATATTGGCCACGTGGCCGTTAGTTAAATTATCATGAATTCGATATCTCTTTGTCCAAATATTTGACACGGAGGATGCCACCTCAGTGTCACTTCAGTTATTTCAGGTATAACCGAATCAAGGAAGTCAAGATTTAAACCGACAGATTCTGTTTTATAACAGAATCTATCTGAGTCATCGTTGACTGATAATGACTAGACACATGGAAGGTGAGTCACGCCAGTTCCAAGGTTATAAATATGAGACCTTCAGAACTGAAAAGAGATCTTGCTCTCCAGATCGAGATAGCCTAAACTCTGAAACTTTTTACTATTTTCATGGAACCTGTTACATTTCCTATACTGACTTGAGCGTCGGAGCCTTGTCAACAGGTACAACCAAATCTCATCTGGAGATCATTCTATCCTTCGCGGAGGAGAAAGTAGTTTCATCCTGGAGCATCAGAATCGTTCGATCATCACCAAAATCCGAATCGTCTGACCTCGAAGATTGTGTGGGTTAGATCAGATATTTTTCCCCCACAATTGGGTATTTCGAGAAAAAACTACCATTTTGGGATCGAAGTGTTGCCTTTAAACTGAATTGGTTCTAAACTCCTAGATTATGTAAGATAAGGGGATCAGTATGCAAAAATATGGTGTCCACAACTTGCAAGCAAAATTGAGCCCAAGCCCAGCAGTCGATTCCTAATTAAATTAATAAACAAATTGTACCGATTTCAGACTTTTTATATTAATTTTCAATATAAAAATACATATAAGAATATCCGTGTCATCCTTACAAACATAAGTCAAGCTAAAAATAGGCTATGAAACATAAAACACATTAACAAAATATATACATTTATAATTGCAGTAGTGTATTGTCCGGATCGGGTTGGGTAGAGTTGTCCAAAGCCTCAGCCCAAATCCAACCCAACTTTAATGGGGTCGTCAAAATCCAGATCTGAGCCCAACCCAAGTACTAAAGGAACCAACCCAACCAGAGCCCAATGTCTGATTGACCCCGTCGGGCTCAGGTTGAGCCCACCCAAGTTACAGCCCTAAATCTGAGACTCCATACCTATATTGGACTTTGAGACCTAGACATATATCAACGCAACCTATGTTAACCATTTGGTAATTAAAGCTCAAAAAGAATTCAATCAAGCTATGGCTATGGCCCATCAGAAAGCCCATAATCGATGATCATGGTTATCTGATGACCCCAATAAGAGAGACAGCTTAGTGTAGGGTTGTTTGGAAAATTAATTTTTAGAGGTGACAAGGTATTTCGAGAGCCGTTGATTACTGTTATTTTTGTATTGACCCATGATCATAATATTTGATTTCTAGATCCCCTTCATTATATGACAACAAGGGGACAGTACGTGATGATTAGTGTCATTTAAAGAAGGGGAGAGGAGCATTTGACATGCCCGTTACATGTCAAATCGAGTAAGGAGTGTAAAGACTAAAAGAACCTTGTTAATAGAAATAAATAGAAAAATTAAACAACCATAGAAATAAATAGAAAAATTAAACAACCAAAACATGGACATTTTTGAAATAATACCAAAAAATGAAAGAACCCTATTTAACTATTCTACTTATTAAGGATAGAAGTAATATATAAGTAGAATATATGAGAGAGAGAGAGAGAGAGAGAGCACGCATAGGGGGCGTTTGGGAACAAGAAGTAAAAGCACTTCTACTTGTAGTAGAAGTTACTAATTGATTTTTAATTTCCAATAAAGTCATAGAAGTTAAAAGCACTGGAGGAGTTCTAATTTTTGAGAAGTCATTTCTCCTAGAAGTTAAAAGCTAAAAAAAATTAACTTCAGTCTCAAGTTAGTTTTTAACTTTTCAAAAGTTAAAATATGAAACACCTCCAAACCAACTTTTTGGCTTATAAGTTATAAAAGTCAATAAATTACTTTTTTTTGTGTTGCCAGACGCCTCCTTAGTATAGGGTTGCTAGAGATTTTGATTTTTGGAGGTGAAAAATTCTCACCCCTATGCATGGCAGTCATTAAATTTTGAAATTTTCTTGAACAAAGAAAAAGCAGAAAAAATGGAAATTTTTTGCTGGAGCAATATAAGCCAGCAAAAAGTAATGCCAGAATAATCACCACCACATGTGGATGTGGGAGCCACATGATTTGATAGGAGAATATTTTAATTTAAAGTGTTGTGGACTCCACTTACATATGTGGTGATTATTAATATTGGTGGAAGAATTCCCATGGCCACTTTCCACTTTTCTTGATCAAATATAGCCACAAATTTATTGCCCCATCTAAGAGCTGTCCCACAAACCCAATGGTCCAGATTCAATTATCATTTGAGCCATGAATGGTCCTGATTGAAAAGAAAAAACTATATAAAAAAATGGGTAATTTATGAAAAAATTCCTTATTGAGGACTGAACTCTCCTGTTCGTACGTTGGTGAAAGATGTTTCAGGACTGATATTGAAGAAATAATAACCCAAAATGAAGGGAGGAAATAAAAAAAAAAAAAAACACAGCTTAGGGGGGTTGATTAGTGTCCATCTTTGGCTGCTACAGCTCTTCAACACAGCCATTTCTTCAACCTGAAGCCGCAGCTTTTCCATCTTCGGACACAAAAAAATATAAATGGTAGAGATGAAGATCGTATGCTTGTCAAAGATTTTACAAATTGAACCTGTTCACCGAACAAGTTGAGCCTTTTCTCTCAGGTGTCCGGACTCTCCGTACCAGTGGCTCCACTTCTTGTTGAGGTTTGTAGCGGAGCCTGTGTATCTGATCCAAGCATAAACATATAGTGTTATTTTTATAATTAATATAGGATCAATATAATAATTAACTGCCCCATTTATCGGAATTGTCAAATTTGATCGGTTCTATCCTAAAGCACGTCGGTCGGATGATCCGAACCATCTGATCTTCACTTTTGTTAAACAAAGGTGTGCATACTAAGGGTATATATCAACCGGTACCTGACTCGAACCAGGCCAAATAATTTATATATATATATATATATATATATATTCCCTTGTGGAGGTCAGGGGTTCAAGACTTCTCTAGTACGGTCGTGCCGATAGGTTCGAGCTCGCATTCGGGTTTCCATCTGGTCTAGTGGTCCAAACCTGAGGTGCATTCCCGACCAAGAAAAAGAAAATAATCTGCACACTTAATTTCAAGTGGCATTATTTTCTATTGACTTCTATTGAGTCTACCATGAATTGGACTGCTCAAGTCACATGGTTGGGGCCTGACCTTGTGGCCCAATGGGCCATTTTTGATGGGAACATGGAAAAAAATGTATGTACTTGCTAAGAGGAAACAAAAAAGAAAGAGTGAAAGATGTGACGAGCTAGATACCGGTGGATAAGGGCATGGGTTGCCTCGCTGGTGCTGGACCTGCTGGTGGTGGAAAGGTAGTGTAGGAGTAGGACCCCTCCCCCTGTGTAGGATAGTACATATAAGAGGGTCCCCGGATACTGTGCGCCTGGGTGGCAGAAAAAGTTCCCCTAGGAGCTTGCAAAGAATACCCATAATAATGTGGGGATCCAATGGTCGATGATGACGTTCCGTACACTTGATGGTAATATTGTTGTTGAAAATGTGGGTTGTAAAGTGCCTGCCAATAAAATTATATTTTTTTTTACTTTTTTATATCAAATTCATGCAAAAACCCATGGGCCCCATGGGCCCTGCTGGGCCTATACACCTCAGCAGCCCCACTCCTGAGAGAGAGAGAGAGAGAGAGAGAGAGAGAGAGAGAGAGAGAGAGAGAGAGACTAACTTGGTGATATCCAAAATCTGACGGGTAAGTGGTGTACCTGCAAAGCATTATGAATGAACATGTATGAGATATGATGGACTTGTTTTTCCGTTTTTTGGAAGAAATTACCCAATTCCTGTATTTCTTTCTTCTTGAGGAGTACTAACATGGTACACTTGTAGGTCCTACTACTAAAACAAACAAATAAATGTACTCGGCATCACCGTTGGATGGGATCAGGTGAACAATTGATCGTAACATATGGTAACACTGATGGCGTACATCATCACGTGCTCAATGATGCCGATTGTCCAATCAATGGACCACCTGTTCTATTGGATGCAACCCAAGTGTCGGACCGATCGGATGTCAGTAACTTCATTTATTGGCCAAAACTAGTTGATTGATCACAAAGGAAATACATGTAAGGAAAGAACATGCTGCATGCATGTTGAATCTCATACAACACTTTCGATGTCGCATTGCTACAGAAAAATGTGTGTTTGCAGTATTCAAAACCACATGTAGAGGTGGGGTCCTCTACACTTATGAAAAAAAATATTTTAAAACATGTGGATCCCACCTCTACATGCTGCGACCTCGTCTATGGTGTCGCAATATCACGGATTAAAATTTGCCTTCCATCACTTGGGTCCCAAATGTGGTACCCATTGTATTGCAAACTTATTGGGTTTTTCTAATACGTGGCGACTTTAGGGAGTGTTCACATCGATGTTTGCTGCTAATCGTTCTCATCAAAAAAGTTCATAATTTCTTTATACTACTATAACCTATTTAGTATTTATCTACTATTGAAAATTAGCCTAATTAATTAGTTTAATTGCAATCATTTAAACTCCAACTGTCCCCAACTTCCAACACCATTTATTTCAAAAATTACTACCCTTGTTAAATCCACACGTGTATCACACACGTGCCATGTCCTACTAATTTTGTGATTCTGTACATTACTAACATCACGTGATCTGTATTGTGTACAACAAATATCCTCTCTAATTTGCGAGTCAAACAGAAATCATAACTCACCCATAAGGAGGATAAATGACCGGAGGTAGTGGTGGAGGAGGAGGAGCTAATGGTGCTGGTAGTCGGTTATATGATGTTGCACCCGGTGATCCGGCTCCATGGTAGGGATTACCACCATGTGTTCTCCCTATATTAACAACCAACACTCCCACATTATTATTTTCAATTTTGAATAATAACACATACATATATAATAAAAGATTTTGTTACAATTGATCATATAAAGATATACGTAATCGACCTCGTGGTGGGGAAGGTCGAGGCCGACCCAAAGAAGCGATGTTACAATTCGCCTTCCTCCCATCGATCACAGGGTTCGGATCGATGCAAGCCCTCCTTGCCGAATCGGGGTCACGAAAAGTCACCTATTCATCAAAAATTCATTAAACCAAAAAAAAAAAAAAAAAAATTAAATGTCAATATGGACTATATATGGAGACATGTTTAAAGAGAGACTTACAAATCCGTATCCTTTAGATCTTCCCGTATTCTTATCGGTGATGATAACAGCCTCAAGAATCTCTCCAAATTGCTCGAAATACCGATGCATTTCGTCCGTCGGCGTCTCCCAAGCCAATCCTCCAACGAACACCTTCGTAAACGTCGTGTCTCCGAATTGCGACCGGTAATTTTGGTAAGCCATGGTGTTTAAATCATCAAAACAACAAATGGGTATCTTTATTTTTGCATGAAATTCTCTATAAATCACTCATGCAATTGACAAAGATGAAGCCATGTCTTCTCTTCCATCTCTTCTTCTTCTCCTCGTCTTCTTTGGTTGCCTCTCCCTCCATTCCTCCCTCTACAACAATGGCAACATTGATAGAGAAGAAGAGAGAGAGAGAGAGAGAGAGAGAGAGAGAGAGTTGTGTTGTTGTTGTTGTTGATGATGTTGCTGTTGTTAATGTTCTTGTTGTTGGGTCGTTTGAAACGAAGGTTTTGATGAAGAGTTAAAAGTAAGAAAGAAAGGAAAAATAGAGGAAAGGAGTGGTGGAGATTGTGAGAGGGTCCGACAGCTGCAAACCCTTATTTACTGTCTCTGAGGAGGGAATTGGATATCGAATGACAGCTGCGCGAGACTACGCACTCGGGTCCTCTCTGTCCTCCCTGTCTCCACATTAATATACCCTCAATGTTCCTCGATTCGTTAGTCCTCCTCTCTCTCTCTCTTTTCTTCCTGTTGTTTTATGCCAAACAACCAAAGTCTCTCCAGTCGGAAAAATCTATGATACAGACTTCTGTATCAAAATTTTGATGCAGAAGTCCCCCAAATTGCCACGTAGTACACTCTTTCGGGTCCACTAGCCCCCCTGAATGTTTGGCCCGCACCTTGGTGGACCCACATACCAAAACTCAGTGTGATTAGTGATTCCTAGCCATTGGGTTTGAACACTTCTTCATCGTGGGCTTGAAACCAACTCATAGGCCGGTTCATAAAGCCCATGATGAAAAATGCTCAAATCCTACGGCTAGAAACCATCACTCACGTTGATTTTTGGTGTGTAGGTCCATCATAATGTGGGCCAAACATTCAAGGGGCAAGTGGGCCTGAACGAGTAGTAAAGACGTTTCAATTTGAGGCACTTCTGCATCAAAATTTTGATACCGAAGTCTGCATCAAAGAACAGCCCTCTCAAGTCTAACCTGTTAACCACCAAAAATATCTCCTAAATGCTTGCCACTAATAACTTTTTATATTTATATATCATGAAGTGTTTATACTTTATAATCTGTACCCACAAATGGGACCGTCCGATCGATCGATTGGCTAAATCGAAAATTTTCATTGATTAGACCTTATTCTAACCATATGTGATCATTTGCTTTCTTCTGGATGGTGGAAAATTGTTGATATAATGCTATTAAGTGTCAATTATCAGATTGATAAGATGGATTTGATCGATATCAACCAAGACAATATGTGGGATATGGCCCACTAAAGAGTTAGTCATTAATATATCAAGTGGTTTAGATCAGTGGGTCACTATATAACCATAGAAATGACTTACATAGTATATATTTTTCTTTTACTTTTCTACCTTTTGCTTTGGAGCAAAATGATATAAACCAACCATCACAACTAATTTAGCCATAATAGCCACCCCCATTATTCTAGGGAGGAGAATATTTAGTGTTTGACAAGTATGAGCATTGAAAGGTTGAGATTTGTCCATAACCATCTAGCCTTGATAGGTAATCAGATGTGTGGCCATCAGTATAGCTTGACAAAAACATTAGGAAACTCATTTTAATTTTCGCCGAATGCAAACAATATATATTCCCACATGACCACATGTTCTTAACCCTATACACATGGTTGGGATCATTATCATGTGCATCGATTGGATGATGGCGATGGGTTAAACACCGAGATCGGAATATTATATTGATGCATGGGATCATTCATATATGAATCATATTAAAAGCTTATTATAAAGATAATAATTCATTATTTTATGTTAATGGGATGACCATTATTTTGTCCACATCCCATCAGAACACAAAAACTCTTTGGGTGTGACTTTGAGGGATTCTCCCCCCTGATTGTAAAGAAAGATTATATATAAACTATCTTTGTGTGGACACCACACACGCACACAGAAATACACACACACACGCACAAGACCAGGTCATTTTCTAGCTTGGTGCCAGCGTTAGGGACGAGGAGACAGCTATAGGGACCCCTAGTTTTATGACACCTGTGAAAGTCCGTGAACTGGCAGTGCCCTCCACGTGGGGTCGTGTCACTATTTGAGAACAATGAGCTGGATTTCATCTACTTCTTTACGTCGGATCTCTCAGAGACTGGTCCCACCATCACCCACCAATCAATGGCTTTTAAGGCTGCAGTCTTTGTGTTTACAAATCCTCTCTCCTCAACCCAAGTTGCTTACAACAATAAAGAAAGTCTCTCTCCTTCGCTCTCTTGTTTTCCTTATATATATATAACTTTTTTGAAGGGCACGTGGCCTTGTTTCAACTTTCAATTTCCTCTCATCTTCATCTAGATCTCCAAGCCAGCTAGAGGATCTATACACCGTTCATTTTAATTTCTATAATAATTTGTGTTTGGTGGTTCAAATTATCAACCAACCAAATTGGATCGATGCACTGGTTATAAAGTGGCATTCAACCTTAATATTTTCGGCGAGTCGCCGTGGAAAAACAAACCGCGCGACAACTTTTTTGCATAAGCAACGTTATCCTGAACATCGGGTCTCTATCAAAAGCCCACTAATCTGATTGTGTTTCGGATCGAAAGTCGAATCCTAAGTAATTGTGGATAGTTTCATATGCCCACTAACACCTCCATGGTCCATGGACCATACGTACCCACCATAATTGGCAGTTTAATTTCATCTGATGTGCGATATAGTTCTCTCGTAAATTCATTATTATTATATTATGTTCAAGTCACAAAATGTTAATTGCGCATTTGATGCAGCAACCAATTTAGCGGATAATTCTGCCTAACCGAACAAACAACCTTCTACTTATATCTTGTTGATTTTTCATCTGATGTGCGATATAGTTCTCTCGTAAATTCATTATTATTATATTATGTTCAAGTCACAAAATGTTAATTGCGCATTTGATGCAGCAACCAATTTAGCGGATAATTCTGCCTAACCGAACAAACAACCTTCTACTTATATCTTGTTGATTTTTCATCTGATGTGCGATATAGTTCTCTCGTAAATTCATTATTATTATATTATGTTCAAGTCACAAAATGTTAATTGCGCATTTGATGCAGCAAGCAATTTAGCGGATAATTCTGCCTAACCGAACAAACAACCTTCTACTTATATCTTGTTGATTTTTCTTAGAAAATATCAAGAACAATGGGCATCTAAAGCTTGTTTTTTTATATTGCTAAGGTGAAATTTTATTGAAAGAAAAAAGAAAAAGGATACAAACGGAGATATGCATATAATGGACTCTCATCTAAATACAAGATGCTCAAAGGCTAGCCCTTTACACTCCTCAAAGACCTTAGACCAGAGGTAGAGGAGAGAGCCTTGATGGATAGCATAATATCTAAAATCGGAGCCTACTTTCCATCAAAGGTTCTTATGTTTCTCTCCTTCCAGAGGCCCTACCAAATCGTAAACAGAAGGAGGCTCCAAAGTCTGCGGCCTCAATGAAGAAGACCAAAATAAGCCCAACTCCCTATCGCTTGGAATACCAAAGCAGGGAGGACCTAGCATATATTGAAAGACCCAAAAAAGAGTCCCCACACTTCTCGACCGAGCTATCCTGTAATGTAGGTGGTTAATTGATTCTTATGCTTCCTTACACAACGCAATAGTTAACCAACACCATGTGCCTTTTGATGAGATTGTCTACCGTAAGAATCTTCTCTAGGGAAACACACCACTCAAAGAAAGCTACCTTCGATGGCACATTCGTCCCCGCCAGATCTTGACTATCAAAAAATCTCTTATTTCTAAAGAGGTAGAGAACACTAGAGATATTCTCCACAACCTATCTAGCATGGCATCTAAGCTTGTTGAATCTTCAAGAGAATAATACCAAGCAATAGGAGAGAAAAGAAGTGTATAACTCAATTCTATTAATAAAATCAATCAAAAGTCTAAAGTCTAATAACAACCCTATAGTAAAGCCCTATGTATAGGTAAACTATAAAAGATGACCTAATAGAGAGTTGGTACAAAAAGGAAAAACCATCTAATAAGAGTTTGTGCGAGAATAAAAAGGAAACAAAAATCATCATTTAGAAACATTCTGTGTGGTTCGATCGATTGGCCACGGGGTCCAATCGATGGGAGGTGGTCTGATCGATTGGTTGTGGGTCCAATCGAATGGAGGGCCATCCGATCTGCATCATTCCCCCTGGATGGAGAGAATTCACCTCAAATTAGAATTATCTTCATCCATCGAACTATCTCCTTCTCTTTCTCCCACGACTCCAACTTCGGCTTACCCCGTCGTATGCAAGTAAGTTTAGTGTGTTGCCACCAAGAAGCGGCTCTTCCCTAGAGTCCCATCACTACCAATGGTGGTTTAGGCACAACCTCTTCTGTGACCACATCTTCGCAGCTCCCAAAATCCATGATGAGGCAACAAACCTTATTCCCTCCCACAGTACAATAGGAATGGAAGATGTTGTTGCAAAACCACCCATTGCCATTCTCCTCCTTTTGTGTGAAACACATTCTTTTTTAGGTGGGTCATCATCGAACATGGGGGGTTGTATAAAATTGACAAATGCATCATCATCAACATCGTCATTTTCCATGAATAGACTCTTCCTTGCTCGATAATCACGATTCTTTCTAGAGTTTAACCACGAGCCTTCTCCCTCACGGAACATATTCGACAAACAGATCGACAAAATCATCGCATGGAACATATTTAGTAAAGGGATTGACAAAATTGTCATCCTCGGTGTCTTCCTCCTCTTCCACATGACGCAAATCCGGGGGTCGACATTGTTGTTGGAACTCAGTCCTTACAGCAGCAAACTTCTAGAGTAGTGCTTCAATTCGAGCATCTTGTTGGGATAGTTGTTGCAAGATTCATGCTACTTCATCCCGTTTGTGCACATCATCTAGTGAAACTTCACATTAACTGGGATGCCTCCTTGAAAGAATGTTGGCAAGATCGACACCAACTCTAATACCAATTGATGCAGCGAGCAATTGGGTAGATGAATGAAGTTAACCAAATACATAGCCTTCCACTGATATCTTGTTGATTTTTCTTAGAAAATACTAAGAACAATGGGCATCTAAAGCTTATTGAATCTTCAAAAGAAGAATACCAAACAATAGGAGAGAAAAGAAGAGTAAAACTCTAAAATCTAATTACAACCATGTAGTAAAGACCTGTATATAGGTAAACAATAGAAAATGACCTAAAAGAGAGTTGGTACGAAAAGGAAATCATCTAATAAGAGTTGGTGCAGAAAAAAGAAATTAAAATTGTCTTTTAGAAACATTATGTGTGTGGTCCGATTAATTGGCCATGGGGTCTAATCTATTGGGGTGGTCTGATTGATTTGTCGCTAGTCCAATCAATTGGAGATCTCTAATTGATTGGACGTGGGATCCAATCGATTGGAGGGCCATACAATAGGCATCAACATTCATTGTGCAACAAGAATCCATTCATGATCACTAGATTACACCTAAAAATAGCTTAATTGAGATATCGTTGTGGGGGAATTTCTCTACCACACAATCCTCAAGGTTAACTCTGATGAGAAGAGTTAGAGATTTGCATCTTCTGTGCATTAAACATTGGGGGTACCTGCAAAAACACTCAGACATTCAATTAAGATGAGGATGAATTGTAAGTAAATTTATTATAAGTCTTAAGATTCAACAGAAACTTACTAATTCTTGGATCTACAATACCAATGAAAGTCTCATATTCTTATCATGTTATATCAGAAGGAATCGATTTCTGAAAGGATTAGGATTTGCGTTTGGATACTTTCTATTCTTTGGTTTAGTCAAACAGGGAAAAGTTTCAACTCTCAAAGTGCCAAGAGGGAGTCTAATTCTATAAGGAATTGGAATTTTTTTTGGAATCTTTTTATTATTAGAGTTTACCAATAATTAAAAAGTCTTCTAAACATAGTCCATCCATGATTTAATATGTATTCCTATGTAAATAGGTTTACTTTTCTTATTGACTCACTAAGATCCATGCTACTTCAGCAAGATATGTATCTATCATGAAATTTTTCAAGAATATAAATAGAAGAATAACAACATTATATTAATTGGGTCTCACAATAGTAGTCAAGAGTCCATATATCACATGTTCGGCTCACATGCATGACTTAATGATGTGATGACATGTGTACAATTAAGATTAGTCAGTTGTATATAGTATCCACATTGCCCCTCTTAACTTGTTGGTTAAGGAATCCAACTGGAATATCAAGAAAATTATTGCATTGTTTCTTCGGCAAGCACTTGTTGGTTGTGCACTTATGAAGATGTGCTCCATTTGAAATGATAATAGTACATTGGTTATCAATTCAAGCGATGCTCCGCTGGTTGAGGTATTATATAAATGGGTAATAGGCTTTATGTCACGTCACGAACCTGGGTCTATTGGACTTGATCTATGATGACTCAATCTGACGACTTACGATTTATAACCTAGACACATGGTCTTGGGCGTGAGGATAAGAAATAAATTAAGAGAATTATTCAATTGTGCCATTGCTACGTTCCAACATACATAAATTTATTAAGTTTTAGCCCATTCAATCATACCATACCCATCCTAGAACAAAAGAAATCAAAAAATATTAAAAATTGAGAAAAAGATCAAAAAACATATCGATACACAAAAACCACATGATAGAAATGAAGGTAAATTTCAAAATCTAGAAAACCTACATGACACATCTGCTTTACCGCTTTTTCATAGGGTCAATACTAAAAGTTAGAAAATCTGCCACATATAGTTGTAAACTAGAATATAAGACCTATTGGGACAATTTTTAAAGAGGGGTGTTAGGAGATCAGATTGGTTCAGAAATAGAGTAGAAGACAATGCAAAGTTTCAGGTCTACAGAAATGAATCCGACAACATCGTGATGTTGAGACTATATCTTTTTCCAAAAGCATCTCTTTGACGCCTAATACCCCAAGCTAAAAAGCTAAGGGAAAAACACGTCTTATAAGAATCACAGGAGGTCCCACAGAAAGAAAAATAGAAGATAAAGAGTCCTCAAGTCGGACCTTAGAAAATTATAAAACAAATTATAAAAAATGACTAGAAAAAAAATTCATGACTTTCATTTTAAAAATTAGAAAAGGGTGATTCTATTTGGGTTTGAAAGCTAACGTAAAAAACCTACAACTTTCATT
Organism: Euptelea pleiosperma; assembly: GCA_035048495.1. Lineage (NCBI taxonomy): Eukaryota > Viridiplantae > Streptophyta > Magnoliopsida > Ranunculales > Eupteleaceae > Euptelea > Euptelea pleiosperma. The sequence continues at coordinate 27,153,603 of CM068542.1, read as the reverse complement.
TTTTGACCAAAAATCAATTTCTAGCAGATTTTGTCCAGAAATCCAAATAACAGGATTTTAACAGAAAAGTATAACAAATTTTTTCATGCAATTTTAGATAAGCATAGATATGGCAGTTAGGAATCTATGGTGTTTGAAATCAATTAAAAATATTATCTAAGCATAAAGTTATACCCTAAACAATACTTGGTATATAGAAACATCAAATAAACTAGGTATAAATGTTTGTTACATCATTGATCTTAAAAGTTAACCCTAGCTACTACATGAAATCTAATTAAAGTACAACATCTATACTATTATAAAGCAACAACTGATAGTTCTATCTACCCATGTGACACAATTAAAGGCCTCTCTACTTTCAAAAGGTAAACCCTTCCTTCATTCCCTCTCCCTCGTTAAATGCCTCTATTCTAAAGAAAAAACTTGAGTTGGAGTACGCCCTACACAATTCAGGATGTCTAGCACGCCCACATCCATCGTCAATGATAATAGGGGACAATAGTATGAGCCACATAGTAAACTTTTAGGGACTACTGACCGTATGGATGTTTGTCCCATTCCTAGGTGAAACTATATAAGCCTATTTAGCGATTCCAAACCTTTGGATTTGAATACCCATATCTACGGTTAAAAATCAACCCATGAAAACAACTCCAATCATATTCTTAAGAATCATTAATAGGATATTTTTTTGCATGTAGGTCCATCTAGGGATGGGCCAAATATCGATACGGTAAGTGATCTCTATGAGTGTACTACGTGTAAGGTGTTGTCACATGTAAGGTGCACGTGCATCGCACGTGGCATTCTCCTAGTAAATATAATAAATCTTCTGCTAGCTCTGAAATGGCTACGCTCCACCACCCATGCATTCATGGAAATGAACAGTTAACCGCGATAAGTAATATGTAACTTAAGTTATAATTATGTCTCTAATTAATTAGTATAGGTCGTAGGGTCAATGACAACCACATGATTATTATTATAGATGTATGTATTATGTATATAATACACACACACATTAAATCACTAAAAACAGAGGTTAAAATTTGTGTAAAAATTAAAATAAATTCAACAGACATGTTTAAAATATATATATTACATATGGGACTCAAAATAGTCCAAAAATATATTGGTCCCACGAAACCCATGTGGACCCCATAAAAGGACCTTAGGAAATCTTTAAAAAAAAAATCATTTTCTCAGAATTTTGCAAAAAAAAATTTAGATATATCCTAATGATTAGATGATGTCATTTAGAGTTGAAATGATACCCAAAAAGTGCCACAAACATCTTATAATAATAAAAAGATAAAAAATATTTTTTAAGGATTTTCGAGGTTTTAGAACCTACCCCTTAAAGAGAATCCATCCTCAAAGTTTAAAGCTTACCATTGGTAACGAGGTGGTCTAGATATTTCTCTTGCATCTTATACTCCAACTCTCAAGTAGCCTCCTCAACACTATGGTGATGTAACAATACCTTGACTAATTGGATGGTCTTGGTACCTAGCACTTGCTCCTTGATGTCTAGTATATGGATTGGACGCTTCTCAAATGATGCATCCTCTTGAAACTACAAGTCCTGCCAATCGATGACATGTGTTAGGTCCAGCTCATATTTTCGACACATAAAAATATGGAAGACACTAGGAAGTGATGAAAGTTGTGGTAGCAGTGCAAGATGATAGGCCACCTCTCCCACTTCTTATAAGACCTCAAAGGGTCCAATGTACCTTGGTTTCAATTTCTCTTTCTTATCAAATCTGACAACACCTTTACACGATGATCTCTTCAAAAAGACATGATCGTTGGTCTAAAACTTCAAAGGTAGATGTAAGTTATCTACATAGCTCTTCAATCGATTCTATGTGGTATAGAGTTAATCTATAATCAATTGGACATTCTCAGTGGTCTCATGAATCACTCGGGTCCTAATAATAAATTTTCTCCAACCTCTGCCCAGTAGACTGGATCTACAGGGTCTACAGTAAAGTATCTCATACAGTGCTAATGCACGTATGGTAACTATTATCGTATGCAAACTCTGCCAAGAGTAAGTGATCACTCCAACTACCTCTAATCTAGCTCACATGCTCTCAACATATCCTCTAAAATTTGGACGGTGTGCTCTGATTGTCCGACGTCCATCAGAGGATAAAAGACGATACTAAAGATAAGCTGAGTCCCCAAGGCCTCGTGAAGGATGTGCCAGAATCATGATGTGAAACGAGGGTCTCTATCTAAAATGATAGAAACTTTTTAAATGTTGTGAAGTCGCACGATCTCTCGAATATAGAGTCTACTCAAGGTGGCTAGTGAATCCGTCGCTCGAATCTCTAAAAAATGATATGACATCGTTAGTCAATATGCATACCGTGTTTGCATATTTTAGAGTATGTGCCAAGTGTATTAAACGAAGATGTATTTGTTTCTTTGAGGTTTGTATTAACTGTAATTAAAAAACCAAGAGTTGTTTACGAGTCAAATGGACATATTTTCAACCAATATGCAAATAGATAATAAAGAGGGCCCAAAATATAAAATGAGGCCCGAAATAGCACGTCCCTCTCACATTGCAATGAATGAACTATGCTTGGCTAGGATCTCACCTTCATAAGTTTGATCGGTTGGCTCATTTATTGAGGGGTATCACGCGACCCCCAATCAATGGTAAAGATCAAACAAAATGTCATTTAAACACTAATAAGAGCTCTATTGAGTTCTTTGTTGTGGGTAAATTTGAGGATCTTGCTTTCCCTTATTTTTGAATAAAGTAGCTATTAAGCGTTTACCAACTGTTGCACTCTCAACCAACGCAATCATATCTAAATAAATGGAAGTAATCCAGTTAGAGAAACCATATGGTGGTGAAGGGCCTCACAAAGATTGGTGGCCCTGGCCATCTGAAATGTACGTGTGGTGACTTATGGATCAATTTCAACATTTCACTGGGTGGACCACCTAATCAATATATGGATTTTTAAGTATTAATCATCTCAATTAGGATAAAAATATCCATATACAACTATAGATACAAGAGAAAAAAGAAAGAAAAGACATTATGCAAAAACAACTGTCTAGCATGTCCCATCTCTTACTCATAATGTATGATAGAGACTATGGTTAGCAATTTATGAAGGCAAAACTTCACCCACTAAAAGATATAAGTTTAATACAATCTAGGTTAAAACAAAGTCAAAAAGAGTTCAAAAAGACGAGAATGGAAGAAAATCAATAAGTGAGGACTTTGGTTTAATACATTTCTAATACAAAACTATGCGCTAAAAAAAATAATAATAATTGGTAATATAAGGGATAATATTATCGAAATAATATGATGATTTCCTTAATTCTACTAATGTAAGTAGCTCTATAGTTTCCAAAACATATTTCTCATTTCTCAAGGTTTCCAAAATGGGCTTTTATATATTTTTTCTAAAATTATTTTGTAAATACAAAATAAGTGACATTTTATAAAGGGTCGGGCTCAGGAGACCCCTAAAAATGACCCCCAAAACCGTTCCTTCCGTGGGCCGTGGATGAGGGATGAATCCGACGGCCAAGGAAAGGAATATGATTGCGCCTCACGCACACAGCCAAGTCGAGCCGAGCTGAATGACATCCGTCGTTTGAGCCTCCCAACGAAGGGTCATTTAATAGGTGTCCACGTGTCACCGAGAGGTTGCCTTCACTGCAACTCGAGTAAAATCCATCACTTCCTTCTTCGTTTCTTTTTTGCAAGCCTGCAACTATCTCTTTCTCTCCCCTGTTTTAATCTCTTCTCCATTTTTTAAGAGGTCTCCATTTTTTGAAGAGGAAAGAATGCCACAGTAACTTTGGTTTTTGTCTCTTTCCGGGTTTTGCAACTAAAGTGAAGAGGTTTCATCTCTCTTAAAAAAAGACGTTTGCACTTTGCAGCTCTCTCTCTCTCTCGGTTTTCTGGATTTGTTTTGATTGAAGTAAGGGTGTTACCGCTGTGAGACAGAGACAGTGGATTTTGAAGACCAAAATACTTCTTATATAGTATGTTCAGTGTCTCATCGATATCCTTTTCTTCCGGACCATTCGGACGGCTAAGATTAATGAGCATGTATGCATCTATGATAAGAAGATAGGAAACCTTGTTGAAAAAAAGATGATTACTATATTGATCATAAACCGAATTATACATAGCTTCTCTGTGAATAAGACCGGAGTCCACAGCTTAATTAAGCTGAAGTGAGAGCATTGCACATAGACTTGTATACATCAACCAAGAGTTTGGATTTCTCGTCTGCCATTGCCTATTCTCTAAGAACATAGCAAGTAAAAGAGTCTTGTAATTAAGGACTTCAAATCCCAATTAGAAAACCCAACAAATATTACCCATTAAGAGAAACGACAGATTTTACAAAAGAAAGTGATTGCCCCATAGAAAGCATAAAACAGACTTTATAAAAGAAAGCAAATATTGCCGATACGCAATCGCCTCTAGCATCTCCTTTGGAGTGAGAAACTGCGTCAGTTTCATGATCCTCAAGGACCTCAACAGGCATCTCCTCTGGAGTTCGAAAAGGCTTGGGAGGCATTTGCAGGTGTTCTGCAATCCCTCACAACAGTGTACAACTTTGGTCATGGAAGGACGATCAATGGGATTTAGATGTATGCACCATGGTGCAACTACAATCTTTGCTATTTCCTTTGTTCTCTGTGGCATCACCTATTTCTATATCATCTGCTTGATTGAGTCAGTCATAAACCATGAGAAGTAAATTTGGCTTGCATCGAAGGAACAGGGGAGAGAAAGTTGCAAGCTTGCATCGAAGGAAGGAGACGAAGAGGGAAGTAATTGAAGACAAGTCCTCTGCTGACACGTGGACACCCATTAAATGCGCTTTTGTTTGATCCTCAAACGATGGATTTCATTCGGCTCAGCTCGGGTTGGCCGTGAGGGGCATCGTATTCTTACCTTGGCCGTCAGATTTGTCCCTCATCTGCGGCCCACGAAAGGAACGCTTTTGGTGGTCATTTTTGGGGGTCTCCTGAGCCCGACCCTTTTATAAATGAAAAGTGTGAATTTTATTCCTGAGACTAAATCTAAAATTGCGAGGTTGTTTTAGATTGTTGAATATTTTTGTATTTTGTTAAGATGTTTTAAAGACACCACGAATTTTTTAAGCCGCGTTTTAAATGGAGATTTTCTTATCGAAGAGACTAGAGGTGTAAATCTAGCCCGTGGACCCTGGCTCCTCTAAGGACCAAGCCTAGGCTAGGCGTTTTGGAACTTGGCCCGATCCGCCAGGCCCATAAAAATAAACAGTCTCATCCCTCTCTTTTGTGTCCTGTGAGGGGATATTTGAAATTTTTGACCCTTGAACACCTCCAATAGGCAAGAAAACAATAATAAAATGGTCAAAAGATTATTTTGACCCTCCAATGGTCAATTGATCCACTTTTTGTTTATATAAAGCTAAAAATGATCCCATTATGTCACAAAAAAACTCTCAGTCATCAAATCAAAAACTCTCAATTTCCAATTAAATTCTAGACACCATTCTCTCTATACTATTAAATTCTCAAATTCCAATTAATTATGATTTTACAGTTTATGGCAAAATTAAACGAGTACATACGCACATGAAGCACTTAGCCAATAACAGATTAAGGTTTTTGAAGATTTTAGTCGATCTACATTTATCATCTCATTCACGAATCACCAAGTTATGTTGGTTAAATCTAAATTTTAAAATAGTTATTTTCATTTTTGGGCTAAATTTAAAATCTTAATTCTACTAATGTAAGTAGCTCCATAGTTTCCAAAACAAGTTTTTCATTTCTCAAGGTCTCCAAAAACGTGTTGTAATACTCCGAACTTCCATTCAAGGGTATTATTATAATTTACTTATATTAACGGGACTCACGTATATTAATTAGACACCTTCTAGGCATTTTTTTAAACCTTAAAAACCTATTGTAAATAGTTAATATAAATAGAGAATGACTTTTTAATTACACTAATTGTTCAAAAGTGATCATTAATTAACTCTCATAATTAATATATCTTTTAGCACACCATAATTAAAGATTCATAATGAATTAATTAAAAAAGATATTAGTATCAATTAAATATTTTTAACTAATATAAAAAAATTAATTTTTTTTAATTATTTTAATATTTATTTATACATTTAGTTGCATGTTAGATAAGTTATAATTGTTGGGTGAGCTTTTAGGGTCAATTTAGAGATCTTTTAGGCCTTAAAATATTCTTAAATGAAGCATAGTTGATACCTATGGACTTTATGCCTATTTCTAGTCTATATCTTTTAATGGGTTGTAAAGCTCACCCCTTATAAAGTGACAAAATTTACTTTTAAGGCCCTGCTTGGTATCCAGTAAATATTTGTGGGATGCAAATATTTACCTCTACAAATATTTACTTTCTAAATGTTTACAGCTTCAAACACTTTCTGTTGCTTGGTATTAACCCATAAAATCAGTTGCAAATACTTTCCACTGCTTGGGTTGAGGGTGTAATGCAAATATTTTCTGAGTATTTGATGAATCCAAAATAGGAGATGGAGATCACCTATGAACAATGTCAATGAATTGGAAGATCACAACCAATCAAACAACAGAACAAATGGATGAGAATCATGAGATGGTCCAGGTAAGTTGATTTTGGGCAGGAACCCAATGATCGGTTGGTCCGAGTAGAACTTTACTGACCGCCCACAATTTGAGTACGGGGAATGCTTTAGAGGGACACTGACCGTATATGAATGTTTGGCCAATCCCTAAGTGGACCTACAAACTAAAAGTCAGCCTGATTAATGATTTCAAACCTTTGGATCTTTGGACCCCAAATAATGCCAAATTCAACGGTTAAAATCATCCAATGAAAATGACTCCAATACAACTTTTAGAAATCACTAATCATGTTATTTTTTGGGTCTAGATGTCTATCTAGGAGTATAACTTTGCTGATCCTCCACAATGATTGCCCCTATAACTGCCCACAATATGAGCCACCTGGCACATTTGTGGAGGATGCTGATTGTATGGATGTTTGGCCAATCCCTAAGTGGATCAACAAATCAAAAATCAACCTGATTAACAGATTTCATTGATTGATTTTAACCGTTGAATTTGAGCATTTAAGTGTTGGATTGGAGTCATTTTCAAGGATTGATTTTAACCGTTGAATTTAAGTGTTATTGACCATTATTTGCCATTATTTGGGTACTAGTATCCAAAGATGGGTCCGGCTCGAGGGAAACCCATTTTTTACCCCCCATTTTTGACACCCATTTTGGCGTACCCACATAGAAGATGAATAAATAGCTGATTTTTGGTGAGGATGATCTCTATGGTTAGGAGATTATCCTCACAAAAATTCAAATCATTCCGATATTCGTAAACTGGTTTACAAGTTGAAGAATTATGGACCATCTATTCTTACCATGTAACTTGAAGACCCACATTTGATGGGGTTAGAAATTCAGAATGGGCTGATTTTTTGTTGGGGTGATCTATATGGTGAGGATATCATTCACACCAAAAATCAGCCATTGATTCATCTTCTATCTGGGTACGTTAAAATAGGTGTCAAAAACGAGGGATCCCCGAGCCCGACCCTCCAAAGATTTGAAATCACTAATTAGGCTGATTTTTGGTTTATAGGCCCATCTAGGGATTGACCAAACCTTGGTTTAAAAAACGGCCATTATAACGGATTTAGACCTCCCCTGTAACGTTATGAACCATTAAAACGTTTTAAAAATAACGGCCATTATTTTTCCATTTTAATGAAAATAACGACCATTATTTTCTGGATTTTTGTGTGGAAAAACGTCCATTATTTTTTGTTAATTTCTGTTATTTTTTGCTATTTTCCGTTATTATTTTGTTTTTGAAAATTGAAATTGAAATTTCAAAATTTGAATTTCAGCGCCATTTTTTCTGTTATTTATGTAATTTTCTCATTATTTTTCGTTTTTACCCCTGAGTATTACAATTCGTTATAACAGAAAAACGGTAACGCCCCCCGTCCGTTATACCATTGTAACGGGACCTTTAAAACTTGGACGAAACATCCATACGATCAGCGTCTTCTAAATGTATACCACCTGGCACATATTGTGGGCAGTCATCACGGGCGGTGAGAGAATTTAACTCTTCATCCAGAGGCCAAATATTATATATATTTAAGGAAGTTCAAGCCAAAAAGTGAATGTTTGCAGCTATTTTTGGCAGCAAACATTAGCAACTCAAATTGTAAAAAATATAGACTAACGAAAAATATTTACCTACATAAATAATTGTAGGGTGCAACCAAGCACCTAGAAATGCAAAAAACATGTTGCACATGTTTGCAAACAAATATTTACGGCGATACCAAGCAGGGCCTAAATTGAAATAAAATAGAAAATCTCTAAGTAGTTTTTTATTTCCATAGAAATTATTTCTAATGATATCTAGGACAAAACCATTTAAGAAATTAATTTTTTTGACTATTTTATAATTTTGACCAAAAGTTGACCGTTTACCGTTAATTGCGAAAATAAATTTTAAATACCTATCAAATGAATGATTTAGCTTAACTGTATTTACAAAAATTGTTTAAAATAATTTTTAAGTAATTATAGATATCCTAACCAATAGTTTTGATAAAAAATAAATTTAACTCTTATTTTGGGTACCCTACTATTAAATCGCAAAAATCTAATTTCAAAAAATATCAAATAGTTGAATTAACCAAAGAGCATTTACAAAAAATTTCTTATTTTAATTTGATTTATAAAGAATTATGATAATCTTAAAATAATATTTCAGAATATTAAAAAATTTTAATTTTTATCACACCCTGGATTTCGGGTTAATAGGACGATCCTCGGGCATTCGGATTGAGTTTGGGTGACTGGATTTTGGGGCGTGACACGTGTGGATCTTTATATTTTTCTAAAAATATTTTTATAAATACAAAATAAGTGACATTTTATAAATGAAAAGTTTGTGAATTTTATTCTTGAGACTAAATTTAAAATTACGATGTTGTTCCAGATTGTTGAATATTTCGTATTTTTTTAAGATGCTCTAAGACACCATGACTTTTTTTAAGTCATATTTTAAATGGGGATTTTCTTATGGAATAGGGGAAGGTGTAAATCTAGCTCGTGAGCCCCCAGTCCATCCCAACTCCTCTTGGGGCCAAGCCTAGGCTTGGCACTTTGGAGCTTGGTTGGGACCGCCAGGCGCATGAAAATAAATGGTCTCCTCCTCCCTTTATTTTGTGTCCAATGGGCAGATATTTAAAATTTCTGACCGTTGAACACCTCCAATAGACAAAAATAAATAATAATAAAATTATCAAATGACTATTTTGACCCTCCAATGGTCAAAATGGTCAAATGATCCACTTTTGTTTATATAATGCTAAAAAATGATCCAATTATCTCACAAAATATCTCTCATTCATCAAATCAAACACTCTCAAAGCTCTACACTACTCTCTCTATAACATTAAATTCTCAAATTCTAATAAATTATTATTTTTACAGTTTGGGGCAAAATTAAACGAACATGTATGCACGCGCAGCACATTGCCGATGACAGATTAAGATTTTTGAAGCTCGAAATCAATTTACATTTATCTTCTCGTTCACGAATAACCAAGTAAGTCAAAATCTTAAATTTTGCCCAAAAATCTATTGTAAAATTTTAAAATAATTATTTTTATTTTTCGGTAGTTAACCTAGTTGGAATGTACTCAACCTATTGTGCTACACTTCCTTTCCCCCTAGAATAGATATACTCATTCTTGAATTTTGTAATGTTCATTTTAGACCAATATTAATAATTTAAATTTAATAACGTTTTTGAATTTTTTTAGATTTTTTAAAAATTTTGACACTTTTTTGTTTTTTAATTTAAATAAATAACTTAGCTTAAGTGGGCCCAATCCAGCCCGCCTAGCACACCTAATGGCCAAGGGCTGGACCCGGGCTTGAGATCTTGGCGGCCCAGCCTGTTTACACCCCTAGTAGAGACCATTGAGAGTATACTAAAAAACTGAAATCAAGTATCAGTTTGGGGCTTCATAAAGAAGCATGAAACTGCAAGTCTCTCCAGCAATTAATGTTAAGGAGATGATCTTAAGAAGATCTTGTTGCTGATCAAAATGACAATCAATCTCAATATGCATTGTTTCCATATGAAAAACTGGGTTATTAGGAATATGAATAGCACTCTTGTTGTCGTAAAAGGGCAGGTGAATAAACCCCAATTTCTCCCTTAATGAAAAACAAGATCTCAAGAAGAAATTGGGGTGAATTAGCTAATTCCTTATAAAAGTCAACAAAGACAAATCTCAACAGTAATATGCGAGAGTGCTATATATTTTACCTCAACACTAAATCATGACAAAACATCTTACCTAAAGAAAAGACCAGGGGAGGCAAACCAAAGTAAAAGGGTGTTTTAGGAAGTAAAAAAAATTTAAAGACCTCAAAGTTGGGGGGCGGGCAGCTGCCCCCCTGGCTCTGCCACTGCCCATCGTGCCACTAAGTCTCCTTATAATCCACTATCTTGGACACGCCCACAAAAGTCTCACCTCCCAGTCATTTAGATTGTACTGGAACCCAAAATTCGATGTGAAGTAGTCATGGTTCCCATGCATATATGCCTAAACAAGCTCCCCTTATCATAGATGTTAAAGAGACACGGAAACTCCTCACTAAGAAAGATGTCACTGCACCACCGGTCTTCTCAAAATCTAACAGTCACCTTTTCCTACCTTGAATCACACGTGTTTAGAAAAAACCGTCAACATATTCATAATCCCCCTCCAAACGCTACAGCCATAGGAGATCCCGCTATAGCCATACAAGATCCTGACTGCTCTGCTAACCCAACCAGCACAACTCAAACCATATTTTTCTTCAATAACCCGCCTCCATAGACTTAAAAAGTTTGCACGCCAAAACGCCAAAGCCATTTTCCAAGAAGAGATTCATTCATAATCTTCAAGTCCTTGACCCCGAATCGTCCTAGCTTCATAGGGCTGCAAACCAACTTCCACCCAACTAGGTGATCACTCAAATCCTCGGCTCTATTGCGCCAAAGGAACCTCTTCGTCAGCCTATTCAACTTATTAATGACAACACATCGGGATAGAGAAGAGGGAAAGAAAGTAGCTGGACATGCTAGCAAGAATGCTCTTAATAAGGACCAGTTTCCCCCCTTTGGACAGATAATTCGATTTCTAGGATGCCAACACCTCCTCTAGCAGGTTTGAATTTCAGCATGCAAACACCAACTTGGACACAAAATATGGACAAAATAAAAGCTGAATCATCTGCCACCAAAACTAATGTAACTATGAACTGTGAAGAATCTCTGTTGGCAGCAAAGACAACACTAATCATGATACAGGTTTCATCAAGTATTTGGTTCCTGTCATTCCTGACCTAACAAAATTTAATGCAGACATTTCACCGAACAGCACAACGGTTCCTGTCATTCCTGACCTAACAAAATTTAATGCAGACATTTCACCGAACAGCACAACGTATATATATTTGTCACATTTGGCAGTTATTTGCATTACAATTGTACATAAATTTTCCATCAAGTTGATTCAAAAACATGTTTACCAATACTTATAAAAAAAAAAACATGTTTACAGTCTAAAGAAAATAAAAACCATCACACTCTTGGTAGTTGGTACAGCTCATTGGAGATATGTTATTTAGCAAATATTTTTGTTCATTTATAATAATTAATGGTGAAAATAAGAAAATGGAACTAAACAGCAGTATTCGAGGACAAGGAAAACTATCCCACTAATTTTTTTCTTCTTCCCTTGAACATATCTATTTGTTAGGTCAAAGTTAACCCAAAATAATTACCAACTACTACAATGACTTTTGCCCCCTAGAGACCTGATTAAGAAATCAATGTTTTTCATAACCGTTAACAATAAATACAACTCATCCGCGAGGAAGGAAAATTTTGGAATGCTCGGGGGAAAACGAGAGAGATAATCAACAGAAAGTGATGGCTCCCCCATTGCTATCTTCTAGCATTTGCAGTCTTGGCCTTATTGAGGTTGGCAAGGTCTTCAATCAGCTTCCTCTCTTCGCCACTCAGCCTTTTTGGGATCTCGACTTGCACACGTACTAACTGATCTCCTCTCCTGTTGTTTTTATTGAGTAGAGGCACACCTTTCTTTGCCATCACCAGTGTCGTGCTTGGTTGGGTCCCAGCTGGGATCTTTAAATCAACCATGCCATCCACTGTTGGAACCTTGATTGTCGTCCCTAAGATTGCATCAATGTACGACACCTTACAGGTGTAGAGGATGTTGGTATCATCACGTTTGAGCACAGGGTCCGAGAGAACTTCAATAATAACAAAAAGGTCTCCTGAGGGCCCACCTCTCCTTCCAGCACTACCTTCCGATCGAACCCTCAACCGGCTACCAGAGTCCACACCAGCTGGAACTTTCAGACTAATCCGCTTTGTCCTCCTCACTCGCCCATCCCCACCACACGTGTTGCAAGGAGTGTACGATTCCCCCATTCCACTGCAAGCTGGACAGGTCATCACCTGCTGGAAGACACCCAATGGGGTCCTCGCCGATGAGACAACCTGGCCTTGGCCCCCACATGTACTACATTTGGATGGATTGGTCCCTGGTTTGGCACCTGACCCATTGCAGGTGCTACAGCTCTCCAGCCGGGTTATCTCAATCTCTTTTTCTACCCCAAAAACTGCTTCCTTGAAATTCAAGACGAGATTGTAAATCTCATCCTCACCTTCCACTGCCCTATTTCTGGAACCTCTCCCTCCACCCATGCCCATGCCCCCCATACCGCCCATGCCCTCGAATAATGACTCAAAGAGATCAAAGGGATTGCTGAAATCCTGCCATAAGGGGAAAAATCTCCTCAGTGAGAAAATGCATGCTGAGGGTATTCAAAAACTGAAAAAGCTGATCATGGGTTTTGAAAACTGGCAATTTTCTTTCCTCGCTAGAGAGGAACTCACCCCCGTGCCCATACCGGCACCTTTAAGCCCCGCCTCTCCATACTTGTCATATAAGGACCGTTTCTCATCATCCGACAATACCTGCAGAACATGTATTAGTAGACCAGTATGCATAGTCCATGGATAGCAAACCTGCAATATGAACCTTCAAGCAGAATAATCTTGAAACGACACTTTTACCTCATAGGCGTTGCTGATATCCTTAAATTTTTGTTCTGCTCCAGATTCTCTGCAACAGAAAATAAAATTCCCCCCACTCAAAAAATGAATAAATGGAATGTAAGTAGGCAACTTACAAACACAGCTGGATAATAAAGATAAAGGAAATGGAGCAGAGATATAACAGTATGTCATTCCTTAATTGAATAAAATTATCCTCAACTGCAGAGCATAAAAGGTCCCGTGTAACACTAAGGGCAAGGAGTGGCACTTTGAGCATTCAATTTGTGGCCTTGATCATTGCTAGCATGACAACAAAGGTTTATGGTAGGTTTGAAGTTCCACGCCATCTCGTGGCAGGTTATATATCAAACAAACTAAAGAGCTCATAAATGCATAAACAAATTTCTCTATTGCCACAACTTAATCCAGCACTGACCAACTTGGTAGCTATCTTGGAGATCACCCTCACCAAAAAGTAGCCCATTCTAACATTTCTATACCAATGAAAGTGGATTACAACTTGCAAGTTGAAAAAATCTCGACAGTCAATTTCACCATTAAGTGCAAATTTTTGTAGGATGATCTCCTTAGTGAAGAGACCATTCTCACCAAAAATCAGCCCTTCACTAATCTCCATGGGGACCCTACATAGGTGTGTGAGGAAACCTGAGGTTGGTCACTAATACCTGCCTTGCGTGTTGGTCACACCAAATTTTTCCAAGTGACATGAACCTACACACCAAAAATCAGCCTGCTAGGTGATTTCTAGCCCTTGGATTGAGGTTTTTTTCATCACGGATGTGAACCCATGTTTTACAAGCAGGGCCTGTTCATGAATTCCATGATCGAAAAAGCTCAAATCTAATGGCTAGGAATCACCTATCAGACTGATTTTTGGCATATAGGCTAATCAAGGAGTGGACCAAACATTCATGGGGACAATGGACCAAAAATTATGCCATGTGGCAATATTTGGTGAGAACAACACGTGGGTCTAGACGCAATTAAGACCATATGTCGTTCTTGAATATATTAAATAAGTTTTCCTCTTTTAACTATTGATAGGCCAGTACTTGCTATAACTTCCTAATATTGCAACTGTTCGGCATATTTTACAGATTTTTCATAATATAGTTCAACCAGATGAGTATCAGAATTGACTATGCTGAGACTGCCATGTCATCTCTTTTTGGCCTCAAAGTGACATCTGAATTGACAGCATTTAAGAACATGCCCTGGATTGCCTTAGGAGCAAACCAACCCAGTGGCACTCCAAATCAGTATGATGGTTCAAAGTATTGTTCCGTCTCAAAATGTCTCAACTGAGACATCATAGAGGTAACTAGAACGATAAATTGGGGGTTCGCCTCGGCTTTGTCTCTGTTTGTCAAGCCATTGTCTCGTATAGTATCGTACTGTCTCAGTCGAGATATCTTGTTTTTTAAACTATATATCAACAAGTCGTTAAAACACCAAAAACAATGTAAAATAACTTGAATCAATCAGTGGCTCGGTCCTTGACTTGATAAGGTTAAAACATATCAAATCCATAATGTAACTAAATAATAATTTTTTTAAAATTCCTAAAATACAATGGAATACAGTTCAGCATTTTAAGATCATGCGCAGACGCCAAGTCCAGGCTGTGGTTCTGACACGTTAATGATTTAATGATGAAATACTGGAATCCATTAGTAGAAAGCACAGCGAAGGCTAGACAAAAGGAAGAGATAAAGATATACTTGTGACAGAGATAGCTAAAAGACAAATAAGATAATTGTCCCTAGATGTAAGACGAGGCAGATACCTTTATTGAGGGGGGGGGGGGATGAAAGAAAGAAAATAAAAGGACATAGAATTGACTAGTTCACCCGTTTTTAAGTAAAAACATTCATCTCCTAGTATACCGAATAAATCAAATCAACGCAATATTAAATTGAAAGTCGGCAGAGAACACAGATGTTGCTAAACAGAGTATACCCAAATGTCATGTTCACAAATTATGCAAAATGTACACTAGCAATTCAACTCACTTGTTCACATCTGGATGATAAGTCCTAGCAAGCTTCCGGTAAGCTGCAAGATCAAAAAAGTATATTACAAGTAAAATTATATTCACCAAAGAAAAATAACAGTTTATGGTAATATTATTTAAAGACACTTAAAAGAACTTCATCTTCACCTACCTAGCTTCAATACTCTGGACAAAGCAATATACAACAAAACACATGGTTCTTTATGGATTCACCAAAGGAATTTGGGAAGCCCCCGCCAAAAATTAGAAATTGTATTGAGAGAATGGTCACAATTCTTGCTCTTGGAATTTTTTGGCAAGGAAAGTTCTGAATAATTTTAACTGATTTTCCTTTCCCAGGGTTTTATCAGGAAATTGAGAGAAAGAAAAGAAAAATATACATTAAAATGTAGAAAACTTAAATTATTATATACAATAAAAAATAAACTTCATAATCTCATTAAAATCAACAATATTTTCACAAGATGTTGGGAGAAATTTAAAGGGGAAAAAACATTCGCTCTTGCATGATTCTAAAATGCCTAACCTTTTCTGAAAATCAACAAAAACATCAGAAGATTTTCATAATTGTTGGAGATATTCATGACAGAAGTTGAGAAAATCAGGCCTTTTTGATTTATGGAAATATAATGAGAACTTGAGGGGAAGCCATCTTTATACTTTTGTATTCGTGAATAATTTTACAAAATAAATTAATAAACGTCACAATCTCATGAAAATCAACGATCTTCCCATAAGAAGTTTGAAAGAAATTTAAATTGGAAAAAAACAATAGCTGGTGAGATACATTCTTTATCGCAATAAAAATGCTTATCCTTCACTGAAAATCAACAAAAACATCAAAATATTTTCATAATTATCGGAGATATTCATGACAGAGATTGAGAAGATCAAACCTTTACGATTTATCGAATAATGATGAGAACTTGAGAGGAATCCATCCTTATAAGTTTGTATTCGTAAAAATTTGAGATCAAACAGTAACCATATTTGTACTATGCAATAGAAGAAAATCAAGTGCTCTCAGTAACAGCCAAAAAATCTGGGCTAGTCATCAAGTTATGAGATAGTCAACAGACAAATGCATTTAGTAACTTTAGTTAACAAGAAGCAAACTCTTAAAAGGCATTCTCTCCAAACACATAAAATGATATATTCTTGGACTAAAAGTCACATTGGCCTAAACTAAGAAAAAAATTATTTTTCTTTTTTCTTTTTTCAAATGGGCAACTTAGGGATTAGATTGACGATGGAAACATAGAGAGACGCCATATCTTAATCAACAAAGAGCAAAAGGAGAAATCCGGAAGTCCACAATGAAAGGAAGAAAACAGCATATGTGGTACGAAAAGATGTATAGCAGGGAAGAGTTTGCACTAATAGCAATCATATATAAGCAATTCTTTTATCCCTATGTAACAAGGACACTGACACGGGTGTCGGTGTCTGACACGGATACGAGGTGTCCAACACGGCAACCTAAAAAAATCCGATACGTAGACACATCCGTACATATCTTTATTAAAATATATTAACCTTAAAATTATTAATAAAATAACAACAAATAGAAAATAAATCATAAAATATTTATTTGTTTGTTATTGTATAGAGGATGGAACACACCAACCTGCTTTTAGAAATCAATTTTATATTAAAAATTACTAAAACAAGGGGTGACACAGCCATAAGTGTCCAAATGTGTGTCGGGAAGTGTCGACACGCGTATCCGGGTGTCGAGGTGTCCGACATGGCAAAAAACCCTAAAAGTGCAGTGTCCTTGTTACATAGTTTTATCCAATTGATATCTGATTTAATAAACCTAAAAACCAGGATAAATGTTAGTAAAAACGATTATTAAAGGGATATAGAAATAAGGGAAAGACAAGTACATCAACAAAATTATAGAACAGTTTTGCACGAAAAAGGATCGGGAAAGTGTACTTACCACTTTTTATTTCAGATTTACTGGCATTTTTGGAAACCCCAAGGAGAGAATAGAAATCCTGTAAGGCAAAAGGTTAATACTTGATGTTACTAGATGCAACAGAAGATGAGTACTCCAATATCAAAGTGATCTTGACGCAAAGTGGAAAAAAAGGCAGACACCCAATACCCTTTATATGCACAATTTATGTCATGAAGCAAAGGGAAAGACAAAGAATATACTCACATTATCAGCTCTAACAATAAGCCGTGCTCCCCTACGCCGATGCATATATTGAGATGACCCCGTACTAAAGAATGCATGCAAGGAGTCTTGAGAAAATAAGCTTGAACCTGTTGAGGCCAAACATTTTATCTTGCTTGAAACACTGCATACAAGATGATAATAAATGGGAAAAGTTAAGCTTGATGGAATAAATAATAATATTCTGACTTATATATATATATATATATATGCACTATTCCAGTGTTATTAAAATCCAGCGATTTACGTTTTGAATCCTACGATCCAAATCAAATCTTATCCCAAACGTTTGAATCTTACGTACTAATCCCTTTAGATAAAAATCCTACGATTTCTATATGAAATTATGAATCTTACTATTCTTTCAAATCTTACAATTTGAATAAAAATACAGGGCACATTTTCAAGTGAAAGTGATGACTCATGTTGTAGTACTTTTGATTTTTCCTAAACCTTAAACAGTACAAAAAAAAATAGTAGGTTTTTTTACTAATTAAACAAATTTATAACATGCTTCTTGATATGAAATATCAGTTTTAGTAGTGTTTTCTGCATGAAACTCACCCAACACATGATAAGATTGTGTTTTTTGCTAAAAATGTTTCATGCACGCAATTTGAAAGATTCAAGATTCAAAATTCAAAAATGTCGATGAAAGGTGGAAACTTGTTTAATTTGACAATGAATTAATGATATATAGTTTTATTTTTTTTGTGGAAAGATATGTTGTGTGCATAACTGTGGGTTTAGAACAGTGTCTCTATGGTGCATATTGGGATTGCCAAATAAAATGTTTTGTCATTATTTGTGAATGCTTGTACAAACCCTTGTCATTGTATAATGGATTATGATGTAATTAGGCATATTATATATTCTTTTTTATATTTTTGAAATCATTTCATATATTTCTAGCTCATAAAGAAAAATCTTCATGAATCTTACAATCCAACAATTTGAATCCTGCTCATGATCCGATTTGATTATGACAACATTGATTTCGACCATTCATGGGGACGACTAAAACAGAATGGAAGAAGAAAATGTGCACTAGAGAGTCTG
The DNA here is from genome assembly GCA_035048495.1 of Euptelea pleiosperma. Lineage (NCBI taxonomy): Eukaryota > Viridiplantae > Streptophyta > Magnoliopsida > Ranunculales > Eupteleaceae > Euptelea > Euptelea pleiosperma. The sequence goes on along the minus strand of CM068542.1, from coordinate 27,135,124 downwards.
AAGAAACAAAACCAAGAGAACAGAAGCATCAATATGTTGTCAATACCCATTAGAACTCTTCTGTTTCAGAAAGTTGGCAGCTAAAGGCAACCAGTGATACAATATCATTAAAAAGAAAGAATACTACACCAGAAATTACTTTATAAAAATTGTATGGTTTATGGGTCTACGGATATGCGCCCTACAAGCTACCCCTCAACCTAGTAAATGACAATTTGCTCCGCATAGCATACAAGGTTCATGTTCTTACCATATTGAAGTTTCTATTGTTCAATGTTTACAAAGAATACAGAATGGTACGACTATATTTTTCTACTATGTTGATTTTGAAGCTGCTAGTAAATTGTCCGGTTTACAGGTCTACAGAATTGTCCAGTTCATGTTCTTACAAGTACCAATCCTTTTGCTTAGGAGCTTAGTGCACGAAAGGAGAGCAAATGAGGTGCAGATTATCAAGAGCATGAGTATTAAGTACTTGCTTAAAAGCAGAGTGGGGGGAGAAGGGGGAAAGCGTTTACATTATCATGCATAATAATTTAAAACATGCATCTACTTAGTATAATAATAAAGTTCATAGTTATTTGCTAATTTTTTAACTGCAAATTAAATATTTAAAAGTAATTAAAAGCAATAAATAATACCACATTTGAGGCTTTAAAGATGGATTAGACAAGATCAAGGTAGCAATAACTGAGTGTGGGAAGTTCCAAAATCTTAAAAGGGAACAGGATCGAGATTTGGAAGTGGATTGGAGTGTTGAACTTACATCTATTGTATACAACGACCTGTAAGGGTTTGGACCAAAATTGCCCAGAACCTAAAGAACACCGTATGGAGAATGTGAGTACATGAGGATGTAACAAATGCCTTGAAAAATTCTCAATTGAAGATTGTAGATAAGGGAAGTAAACATCATATTTAACCGAAAACGGGTTTCTCCGCAAAGTGCTAAAAAGCAAAAGAAAAAAACTGACTGTTAAAACAAAAGTATTGTGGACAAACAGAGCAGCACATTGGATGACCTGTCCTGCAATTAAGCTTTGGTGCTTCCTCCCCTGTTAATACAGGATACCTAGCAAAAAATCCCAAGGGAAGAAAGCAGGGAATGCATCCCATAGAAAGTGACAAGAACATCCATCGAGGGGAATATTCTTTCTTCAGCCACCCAATGGCTAGCACAGTATCAACTTCATTCCAGCTTCTCAAACAAGGGTAATTCAATAAAAAAAAACCAAAATTTGGGAACTTAAGGAGCAGACGTGGCCATCTTTGTATGATATAGGTTATTCTCAATAGGAACTCTTTTTCATAGATTTGTTGACCAGTGCTAAGATGCTATCTCAACTGCAAGCAAGAAGAATGCCAACATTTCTTCTTCTTCTTTTCTATTTTATTTTTTTGATAAGTCCGCCAACTTTTCTTCTCTGGTGTCATCTCATTATACTTTAAGCCTTTGGTCAGCTCATTCATTCTCCCCAGAAATGAAGTATTCAGAGAGAGTGAGAGTCATCCAATGCCAATATGCCATCTCAGCTGCAAGAAAGAAAAACAAGCCAACATATCTTTTTGATGTCATCTCATTATGCTACAAACCTTTGGTCAGCTCATTCCTTGGCTCTACACTTCTATCAACTAGAGAAAAGCCTTCCTCAAGAATTTACATAAGGTGTTGTTCATGAAAGCGAGAATCCATATGTGCATTTCATATATTAAAAAAGTCATATAAGAGCTCTTTTTTTTCTTTTGGTAGGCAACCCAGGTCAATTTTATGAACACGAACAACCTTTACCAACTTAGCAAGCTGGTACCTCAAAAAAAAAAAAATCTTTCCAAAAAGATGTATGAAAAAACATGATAGCTCAAATTGATGCACTTCTCTTCCAAAAATTGAAAGGAAGATAAGCCTCATGCAAATATTAACCTTAGTTGCACGAAACGGGAGCGAGGAAGTGGGTGTTATATGGAAGCACTAGGGTTTATTTCCGAAATTTCCTGTCAAATGCCTTCTTGTTTAGCGAATCAAGAGTCTGTCTCAAGCAAGTTCAGGTTTCTATCAACTTAAAACCGCAAGTCCGAAAGAGCTCCCAAGTTAGAAGTGTGGAAGCGCAGTTCTAGAGTGGGAGTGTCATCCTATATAGGAGTTTCCAGCAACTAAAATATTAATTACCAAAAAATAGCCATCACATTCAAACTTCTCACAAAAGATGTTGTGTTAGTGGCTCGTGAGTTAGTGGATGAAGATGGGTTTTGAACCCCGGTCTTTGGTGTCATCACCCACAGAATTTACAAACTTAGCAAGCTAGCATCTTAAATCTATACACATATCTAATAATTCATAACGAAGAAATTGGGTCAGTTGGTCTAAAGCCCCTGCTGTTTTATCAACATTAATATGGGCTGCAGAGAAAGACCTGCCCAACTGATGCACGTTTAGGCACCCGACATGATCATGGTAATCTGCTAAGCTTTGGTCAAGATCTTGACCATGGGGTATTAAATTTCTACTTGTTTCCACTAAACATACAGAAATCTTTTCATTTCCAAGGGGACCAAAAGAAAACATTATTAGAATACTTCCATTTCCACAAAACATTTTTTACACCAAAGTCGAAATCTTTTTTTTAATTAAAACCTTGCTGTTGACCATAAGTCGAATAATTCTGCAAGATGGTTGTGTTGAAGAAGGAAGTGAAGTCACTAAAAGATATGGGAGTGCCGGACCTGATGGTAGAAGTTGGCTCGACATCCTTAGTCACAAAGCCTCTTTCCCATGTACACGTGACTCCCAGTGAAAGGACATCTTATATTCTCTCAAACAGTCCACTGAGATTGAAATGGACTTGGCATGAAGCAAATGCAATTGAAGGTAATGCTATCTGTAATGGCTCCCAAATCTCCCAATCTTTTTCAGATTCATATCCCATATAAAAAATAAACCTAGTTGAAGAAGATAGTGGGGTATCATCAGGAAAAGCAAAATTTTGTAGCCACTACTTGGTCACAAAATCCTTTTCCATTACATACTCCGTGTAGTGATGTAGCCATGGATACAAGTTGGAGTATAAAATTATGGCATATCCTATGAACACCAGATCAGATGTGGATTACTATATAATGACAAGGAGCATCAAATCATATACTCTACAAAAAAGAGCCTATGCTAAATGTATAAAGAAGGGGCAGGGATGACATTGGCAGATAGATATCATTTACAATAAAATCTATTATTCAGTATCCTTTCTAAAATAGGTAAGATTGGGAGATACACTAGGTAGTCCCAGTACTACCATATATCTGGTCGTACATAGTCTACATTACACAAATTGTGCATATGCTTATCAACCTAGTGTTATCATACGCATTTTAGATGTATTTCCATGTAAATGGTAGTTTTGTAAATACCTCTCAATGTGAGGGGTATACTTGTCTTTGTAATGTTCTCTCCATATAAATAAGAATTATAGAGTCATGTGACCTAACCTAAGCACATGACATCCTTCTCTCTTCTCTCCTTGAATCTCTAAACCTAACCCTAACCCTAATCACCATTACAACGTGGTATCAAAGCCAACAATCAAGATCAACGGCCGGAGAAGATTGTCGAAGTAGTGCTGATGCTTCATCATATCGTACGGCTGACATCATAGCCCATACAGACACGCATCTCAAGGTCTGTCAGAAACTTCCCTTCCTGGTAGATCTTGATTTTTTGGGAATTTTCTGGAGTGATTTGGTTGATGCTTTGTTCGATTTTCTCTATTTTTTGAAAAAACTCATTTTTCACACCAGCTCTATTTTTAGTCCCTTGAAGGGTTTCTTTCTGGGGAGGGGATTACTATTTATTATACAAACTCTCTCTAGAGACACCAAGTTGAGGGTTTTTTTCCTAGACATTCAAAAGAATCATATTGAAAAGTATTCTGAGCTCCCAAAAGCTTGTTTAAGTGTTGTGTTATACATTCAAGCTTACCTCTAGAAAAAACAAATTTGGTTATTCAATCTCTTCCTTGATGGAATATTCTGCAATTTCTTGTAAATTAACAAGATTTCTAAAGAAACCTGCTTCTCTAGAACCTCCTTTAGACTAAGAACAACCAAGAAATCACATATCTACATTTGCAATAGTATAGCAAACAGCGAACTGATACCACTAAGAAAGAACAGGAAATAAAAACACTCAGGTATTACTAGAAAAATAGTTATCTAGAAATGCTCACCCATATTGAGACGTCAGCCTCTTGTTTGTGATGGACGATCTTAACATAAATTGAGGCCGAACCCCCCACTGGGCCACCCATGTACTTCCACAAGGTATAATTGCCATCGAAAAATTCTGTAGAGGAAAAGGGGCTTATCAACAAGTTTACCCTTATGGCGTTCCACAAGTTAAGATCACAGCTGAAAATATTAACAATAGAAGTCTCTAAAATATTATAAACAGCGCAAAAAAAATGTAAATAACAATTTTTCTATTAGAATACATGCACCATCTGAATACTTCTACTTAGAAAGTTTTTCACTTGAAAGCAGCAAGAGCTCAAACAAAAATAATATCATATTGACAGCACCAATCATGATGCGTAAGATTCTAATGGGTAAGACTTAATTATGAGATAAACGAATACAAAAACGATATTGAAGTGGCTAATTGTTTTGTAATTTGTACTAATCAATTGGAGGTTATGAACATCCAATCAAAAGCAAGAATAAATCTCTGAAATCCAAACCAATGCAAGTATGACGTTGAAGAACAAAAAAAAGAAAAAAAAATAGACGGGTATTGATCCATCCAAATCAGTCAGAGGTGATGGCATGCAATGAAAGTCAAACAAAAGATTCATACAAGTTCAAAGAACGTCTTTACATTAACAATATTCCATGAAAACATGGTGGTTGGCATTCCAGTCATTATTTCATACAAAAAATTTCATGTGTTTATAGACATGGATAAGAGTGTCGGAATCCATCACATGAACCAAACATCAGACTAAGTGAACCCAAAAAGTGGAATTCGTGTATTCAGCAAATTATTTCAAGTGATGTAAAAATAATCATATGCTAAGACAGCGGGTGATCGAAGTACAGTTTCTTCGCCAGATTCAAAGAGAGAAATAGTTGAATCAGGAGGGGGGGGGGAGGGAACCACCAGACAATTTTTGGCATGTTTGTAATGGGCAATATAATGGGATATTGAACGGGCACATGGGATGGAGTCCCTGTTTCGGTCCAAATTAACCGACTTTATATACCAAAACAAAGAAAAAAATACAAAAATAGCTGATATTTTTAGTCTTTCGCATCTGAATTGAACAACGTTCAAAGGGCAGAATAAAAATAAAAATAAATACTTCTCTTCTTTCCAAGTTTTTTCTCCAGTCTCAGTAAGATTCTTCTCCGCTACATTCAAGCTAAAAGATTTGCTAGTATTTAATATAAATGGCCAAGAAGTGTCTTTTGATACCAATAAATGAATCAAATATACTTCCGAGAAGATGAAAACAAAAAATTAAAACACCGCAAAGCCTAAAGAAAGGAACCCAAACTAACCAATTTGTATATCACTGTCTAAAACTATGCCTATTTTGGAAATTTGGTTCTCAAAACATAATAACGCAGACATCAAGCTATCACGGAGGTCTTGATCCAGTGGTCCAACATGGCTCCAGAACAACTGAAATTCAAATTAAAAGATAAGACTCATCAATCCTAAACAAACTCCTACAAAATCTCAAGCAACACCTAAGCAATATTCTAGCAATAGATGCATTATATGCTGCCGCGACGAGGAAACGACTGATCACTTGCTCATCCATTGTAGTGTGACAAGGACTATATGGGAAAGTTTCTTGAGCCTATTTGGTATGTCAAAAGTGCTTCCCAGGTCAGTCTTCAACTTGTTCACAGGATGGCACTCGTTAGCTTTTTCTGACAATAGTCGCACTCTATGGAGGCTCATCCCCTTTGCCATCTGTTGGGAGGTGTGGAAAGAGAGAAATCTCCGTATTTTCGAAGACAAGGTGGTAGATGTGGAGAAAATTATTCTGAAGATAAAGCCATTGTTTATTTCTAGGGTTCAGTCATTCCTAAGCTTCAAAGCTTCAGATTTGAAGAATGCGTGTGTCGATGGGGTCGTCTGATTTTCTAAATTGTAGCGTCTCCCTTTGGTTTTTTTTTTGGGCGCCTGTGCCTGCCTTTGTTTAGCGCCTTGCTCATGTCATGGCGGCTGTTGTATAGTTTTGGGGGCCCTCTCAACCCCGTTTTAATATACCTCTTTATCCGATCAAAAAAATATATTCTAGCAACCCCCAAGCAATATCCTACGTACAACACAATTCATATCTTAACAACCATGCTTAAATAAAGGAGGCATAACAATCATCCCTCTTAAGGAGGAACCTTGTCCTCAAGGTTCAAATCTAGAAACCGATTCAGGAGACCATACCACACTTCCCACGTGGCATCTTCTGGAGCCATGTAGAACCACCAAATCAAGACCTCGGTGACAACTTGGTTTCTACATTTCACTACCCGTCGGTCGATAATAGCAATAGGTATTTCCTTGATCCCTCCATCATTAGTTGTTTCCGATAAATTTGTAACTTGAGAGTTTCGAGAACCCAATTTCTTCTTCAAACATGAGACATGGAAAACAAGATGTATTCGAGAGTGCACCGGTAACTCCAACTTGTAGGCAACTTGCCCAATTCATTGGATAACCCGAAATGGGCAATAAAATCTCGATGATAATTTCATAGATCCACATCATGTGACTGTAGTCTGTCGATATGGGAGCAAGCGTAGAAAAACCATATCATCGACTTGGAATTCTTCGACAACAGTCCGCAAGTTGCTTCATCCTATGCTAAGCGTGCTGAAGATTTACTTTCAGTGTTTGAAGAATAGAACTTCGAACTCTTACGAATCATCCATTGTTGCGACCTTTGCAGATCCTGGTATGTAATCAAAACGGTTGGAGGAGGTTGGCCGGACATGGCTTCATAGGGGGTCATTTTGGTGGCCGAATGATAGGACGTATTAAACCACCACTCAGCGAATGATAACCAACAAAGCCACTGCTTAAGTTGCTCGCAAAAAAAGCACCGCAGATATGTCTCCAATGATTTATTGACAATTCGGTCTGACCATCTATTTGTGGATGGTAAGCCAAACTAGTTTTCAGTTGAGTACCCTACAACCTAAGTAATTCCCCCCAAAAGTGGGATGTGAAGACAGCATCTTGATCACTCACTATCGACTTTGGCATACCATGAAGTTTAAAAATAGTATCCATGAAGGCTTGTGCAACAATTATAGCTGAATAAGGGTGAGTAACTGCGCGAAATATACCCCTTTGGTCAACTGATCTACAACCACCGTGACGACCGTCTTCCCATGTGACGAAGGCAATCCATCGAGAGATCAATCCAAATGTGTTCATGTATGGGAAGTGGTTGTAGCGTTCCTGGTGGTGCAATCATTTCCCTTTTTTTGTCGTTGGCAAACGTCGCAGTCTGCTACAAATGACTCCATTTTCTTCATACCTCGCCAAAAGAAGGATCAATGAATTCTTTAGTACGTTTTCAATGACCCATAATGCCAAGCTGTGGGAGAGGAATGAAATTCTGCTATGATCTCCGGAAGCAATGTTGAATGAGGTGACACCACTAATCGTCCCTTGTATTTCAATTTCTCATTATGGAATGTGTACTTTGGGTGTAACATTAGATTTGCTTGAAGATCATCAATAAGCTTATGTAAATCTGGTTGGCTTACCCATTCGTCCCTCAAACGGTCCATACACACGTGGATAGGAACTGATAAGGACAGCAACACCGGACTCTCTTCATTTTGCCTTGGGAGTGCGTCTGCTACAACATTGGTGGCCCCGTGCAATATATGATCTCATAGTCCTAGCCCATTAACTTGGAGAGCCACTTCTATTGTTGGACGGTTGTGATTCGCTGCTCCAAACGATGATCGGTTCACACCTTAAATTGCCGCTCGAAAGATTGGGCTGCCATTTTGTGATGGCGAGCATCTCCTTGTCGTATGTTGACAATCCTATGTTCTTTCTTGATAAGGCTTTACTGGTGAAGGCAATAAGACGATTCTCTTGCATTAAGACCGCTCCGATTCTTGTCCCTAATGCATCACAATCCATGGTGAATGGCTTAGTGATATTACGCAGGATCAGCACAGGTGTTTTGGTCATGGCTGTCTTGAGACTAATGAACACATTGTTCGCTTCATTCCCCCATGGGAATTCATCTTTCTTCAATAAGGTCGCAGCGGAGCACGTATCTTGTCATAATCTTTGACAACTTTTCAATAGTAACCCATGAGACCGAGAAAGCCCCGCAGTCGTTTAATAGTTTAGGGTCTAGGCCAATCGACCATGCTCTAAATCTTCTTTGGGTCAGCTACAACACCTTCTTTCGATATTATGTGTCCTAAGTACTCTAATTCAATTTGACCAAACTGGCACTTAGAAAGCTTTATAAACAACTGATTGTGCAAGGGAAACTCTAATACAACTTGGACATGATGAATGTGAGATCCAAAACTGGGACTATATACAAGTACGTCGTCAACAAACACCAAAATAAACTTACGTAAATAAGGTCGAAATACCACATTCATAAGGCTCAAGAAAGTCGAAGGAGCATTACATATCCCAAAGGCATTACGAGGAACTTGTAATGTGCCTCATGTGTTCGGAAAGCCATTTTCAGAATGTCAGCCTGGTGGACACATATCTGGTGATACCCTGAACGAAGATCCAACTTTGAAAAGAAACAAGCTCCATGCAATTCATCTAACAGCTCGTCGATGACCGGGATGAGGAATTTCTCTTTGATAGTGATTTTATTGAGAGCACGGTAGTCGACACACATCCGCCATGTCCAATCTTTCTTGCGCACTAATAAAACAAGTGCTAAATGGGGGCTCACACTAGGAGATATGGTCCTTGCATCCAACATCTCCTTTACGATTTTCTCAAACTCATTTTTTTTTTTTGAAAATGAGGATACCTATAAGGTCAAATGTTGGTGGGCGTTCCTCTGGTAAAGGTGTCTGATGATCCTGAGGTCATTCAGGGGCAATTCTGTGAGCTCCTCAAAAGGAATTGGGCCAGCAGTGAAGTTGACATCGGTCTGAAAAATCTGGGTGACAATTCCGACATCATTTTTATGTAACAATTTGTTCATCTGATTCCCGTCAACTAGCTTGGTCATTCCACTCTTTTCTCCTTTGAGAGTGAATTGATGTCAATCCTCAGAGAATTGCATTTTTAATCCAGAAATATCCCACAAAATTGGACCCAACATGTGCAACCATTGGGCGCCCAAAACCATGCCACATGCTCCTATGGGTAGCACGAACAAATCAGTGTGGAGCCGGTACCCTTGCATTGTTATTCATAGATTTGAACACTTCCCCTTACATGATAACTTCTGACCATTAACAACCATTACATTGAATGGTTCGCTAGCCTGCATTTGAAACCCAGCCCTTTTGGCTAACTTGGGATCAACAAAGTTATGAGCATTGCCCAATTTGTTTTTTTACGCACCCATTAATTCTCATAGTTTGAGGAGGACCCACTACCCAGATATAGCATCTAAGGAGATTCTGGGTTTATCCTATGCAGGGTCTGCTACTTCGTCTGACAATTCTTCATCAGCGTCTTCAGTCTTAGCATCAAGCAAATAAAGCATCTGGTGCTTACATCTGCGGTTGGGTACAAACTGCTCATCGCAATTATAACAAAGTCATTTGACTCTTCGTGCCTACAACTATAAGTCTCTTAACCGGAATGGTGGATGGAGCTGGTTGTGGGCGAGACATTTGTGGTGGTGTCGACAAGAGTGGAGAATGGTGGGGTGATAGTCGTTGGGAAGGCCGATCCGCAATCAGCTTTTCCTCTTGCGGTTGAGCTAAGCCGATTGAAGCTGATAACGTAGTTGGTCGGAACATCTGCACCGTGTGAGGGATATCTGCCCTTAATCCCCCAATGAAACAGCTGATCAAGGCTGTCTCATCCGTGATGGATGCACAATTAGATAATTGTTCAAATTGGGCCTGATATTCTTGAACCGAAGTTGTTTGTTGCAACTTCATGAGAGATGCAGTGAAATTGGTGAATTCACTTGGCCCAAAATGTGTGCATATGGCTTATGTGAAGTCTTCCCATTGAGGTACGCCGCCAACCTTCTTCAACCATTGGTACCATTGAAGGGCCTCCCTTTCGAGGTGGAAACCAGCCAGTGGCACCTTTTCATCATTAAAAGTCTGATTGAACTCAAAAATTTGCTTGGCGCGAGAGATCCATCAAATTGGATCCTCACCCTCAAACTTTGAAAAATCAATCCATGTATACCTTGCTTGAATGGAACTGCTCGCGTCTTTACAAGGTCTGGAGCAGACTTCGTTGCCGCTTGATAGTTCATTGCCTAGGCATAGCCGTAGGGCTGAGACCTCTGCTTTATCGTTCTCCAGTGTTCCAGAAAGATGATCATGCTTGTGATTTATCCCCAAAATCAGCTCCCGGATTTCTCCAAGTGCCTGAGTTTGACAATCCAGATTCTCCTTAAGTTGCTCTACCTCAGCATCAATTTTGCTAGCGTCTTGGGATCACATATTAGAAGCCATTACCACGGGATTAGAATGCTCTGATACCAAATGATAGACTTTAATTCTTCAACCCAAAAAACTTCTCTCACTAAGGGGAGAGAGAGTACTTGAAGAACATGAGACTAGAGGAAGAGAGTTGTATTTCATATATCCCTCTTCCCATTTCACAGCCGTGCATAAATAACCCTCCCCATCACTAGCTCCTAAACAACTGAAATTCAAATTAAAAGATAAGACTCATCAACTCCTAAACAAACTCCTACAAAATCTCAAGCAACACCTAATCAATATTCTAGCACCGCCCAAGCAATATCCTACGCACAACCACAACCACACAACTCCTATCTTAACAACCATGCTTAAATAAAGTGTGCGTAACACTTTCTCAAAGCAATTATTCTCCAGTGCTCATCTGCTAAAGAATTTAAACTCAAACGTGTCTGAAATTAGGGTTTCGTACCTTTGAATGAAACACAAATGGATTGGAAGAAAAGAACATAGAAGAATTCAAAATTCATTTTAATTTAGGGTTAGTAACCTATCTATGTATCGTTTCTGCTCAAACCTAAGGAAAGCAACTCAAATGGGAAACAAACCTGTTTTGTTCTTCTTCCTCGCTCGCTCGCTTTCTCTTACTGAACAGTGTGGTCTCTTGTGGTTTTGGTTAGGAGTGTTGTTGCGGCGGAAGAGACGCTCTCGGCCTTGTCGAGGATGAGGCTCGAAAGAGGGAGTGCTGCCTCCAGAGCTTCAACCTGATAAAGTGGTTGAGTACCTGACAGAGACATGATGCTCCGCTACTCGGTATTAAGCTTATCAACACCGTTGGATCACGATCATGACCTAAGGCAATTGCATCACCCTTTGATTAATTGAAATTAACGGTAGTAAAATGACATAACCGTCGTACGGAAGGATATTTCAAAAGTTTGATACCTGAGCCCTAATCACAATCAGGGAGTTCTGTCCACGTGGATTCTAACCAGATCTCCTACGTCCTAACTCCTAGGATTTCAACTTTCTTTTTTGTTTTTTTAATACAAAAGAAATGGAAGACGAAAAGAGTATTCCACGAAAATAGGTTTTCCTTTATATTTAGGCTTCCCCATAGCCAAAATTTGGCGCCCTCTTCCAGATTTATTTTTCCTTTTTCATCAATGCCAAACCAAACCTCAGGAGCAGGAGAGCTTGGCTTTGGAGCTTCTATTCTTGTTTTAAGGCCCTTAGAATTCACCCGTACATTTTTGGGTTTGAGATTATCAGCTTGCAAAATCTGGTTTCGAGAAATAGCAGAGCTTTTGGTACGGGGTAAGAAATTGATCTAATCTTATCTACCTTTTGATACCGTGATCAATTCTTTCATTTGCCGAATCATGCGAAGATAATCAACTGCAATGGTGGTTGTGAAATACAAAACTCAGTCTGCTTGCCATGTCAAAGGGATGGATAAATACAATGTTGGCCATCCACAGAACCACCACCTTATCCGACTTATTAGCCTCCTTGAAGTCCCTAATACCATGAAAAGATAGAGATAAAACTAATGTTTAATTGTTGTTAACAGTATGATAATCCAAGAAGTAAGAAGTACCGTTTATTTTTCATGATTTGTTGAACGTGTTCTTTTTTAACCCCTTTGATTATGTTGTTAGCACAAGACCCTTGATTGGCCGTAATGAAATCAGGGTCGTAGATTTCGGGAAGTGAGACCATGGATTCCATGTATGGCCTCAATTTCTTCTGCAAATCGATGTCCAAGACCTTAACTCTCAAAAAACAATAGCACCAGCTTGCATAGTAAATTCAGGGTGTAAATTTAGGGTCTACTAGTTGCAATGTCTTTGCAGAGTAGTGCCATCGACCTGTACTTGTCACCCTCTACTAGTTGCATTGTATTTGGAGCTAGTGCCTTGTACAATAATAGAATCATTAAGATAACAAGCTACACTTTTGTACAATCATGGAGTTCTCTCCACATGGATTTTCTAACCACGACCTCTTAATTCTTGTAAGATTAATTTCTTTTTGTTATTTTAATTAAAAAGAAAGATAGTTTGAATTTTGAAGGTTAAAAATTACTCCAAAACACCCCCATCCTCTACCCGAGTTCCTCTGCCTCACAAACCCTCACAGCCACTTTCACCACCACCCCTCCCTCTCAACCCTTATCACCAACGCCACTCCTCATTCTGAAACACTCATCGCAAAGCTGCAAATCTGCCGCTTCTGCTCACCATTCCCACTGTTGAACTACCCGCAGTACGAGGTTAATGAATAAATTAAACTTCGTGCTTGAAGCTTTGTTGTCCCATTTGAAGAAGTTGCAGTTGGTCTCGTAACACGTATAGTATAATCTTCCTTTGTTTGGTGTATTACTTACCACTTCTCTCCAAATCATAGTCCCTTTCTTCCAAAGTGGACACATCGTTAGCACGAAGTTTAATTTATTCATTAACCTCGTACTGCGGGTAGTTCAACGGCGGGAATGGTGAGCAGAAGCGGCAGATTCGCAGCTGTGCGATGAGTGTTTCAGAATGAGGAGTGGCGTTGGTGATATGGGTTGAGAGAGAGGGGTGGTGGTGAAAGTGGCTGTGAGGGTTTGTGAGGTAGAGGAACTCGGTAGAGGATGGGGGTGTTTTGGAGTAATTTTTAAACTTCAAAATTCAAACTATCTTTCTTTTTAATTAAAATAACAAAAAGAAATTAATCTTACAAGAATTAAGAGGTCGTGGTTAGAAAATCCACGTGGAGAGAACTCCATGATTGTACAAAAGTGTAGCTTGTTATCTTAATGATTCTATTATTGTACAAGGCACTGTCTCCAAATACAATGCAACTAGTAGAGGGTGACAAGTACAGGTCGATGGCACTACTCTGCAAAGACATTGCAACTAGTAGACCCTAAATTTACTATGCAAACTGGTGCTATTGTTTTTTGAGAGTTAAGGTCTTGGACATCGATTTGCAGAAGAAATTGAGGCCATACATGGAATCCATGGTCTCACTTCCCGAAATCTACGACCCTGATTTCATTACGGCCAATCAAGGGTCTCGTGCTAACAACATAATCAAAGGGGTCAAAAAAGAACAAGTTCAACAAATCATGAAAGATATACGGTACTTCTTACTTCTTGGATTATCATACTGTTAACAACAATTAAACATTAGTTTTATCTCTATCTTTTCATGGTATTAGGGACTTCAAATACTCTAATAAGTTAGATAAGGCGGTGGTTCTGTGGACGGCCAACACTGTATTTATCCATCCTTTTGACATGGCAACCAGACTGAGTTTTGTATTTCACAACCACCATTGCAGTTGATTATCTTCGCATGATTCGGCAAATGAAAGAAGTGATCACGGTATCAACAGGTAGATAAGATTAGATCAATTTCTTACCCCGTACCAAAAGCTCTGCTATTTCTCGAAACCAGATTTTGCAAGCTGATAATCTCAAACCCCAAAATGTACGGGTGAATTCTAAGGGCCTTAAAACAAGAATAGAAGCTCCAAAGCCAAGCTCTCCTGCTCCTGAGGTTTGGTTTGGCATTGATGGAAAAAGGAAAAATAAATCTGGAAGAGGGCGCCAAATTTTGGCCATGGCGGGAAGCCAAAATAAAAAGGAAAACCTATTTTCGTGGAATACTCTTTTCGTCTTCCATTTCTTTTTTATTAAAAAAACCAAAAAAAAATAAGTTGAAATCTTATCGGAGTTAGGAGATCGTGATTAGAATCCATGTGGAGAGAACTCTGTGATTGTGAGCGGCTTCGCTCACATTTTGCAGTGATCGAAGGTTTACTCCTAATGGGTGGACGCGACGAACAAAGTTCCAAAGGTGGGATGGACTGAAGGAAGAAATCTTTGATAGGGAAGGATGTTTCAAAAGGTTGATACATCCTTCGCCTTGAAACATCCTTCGCCTATAATGCTTCATGGCACATCTTTCCGGCCCATTGAATGGTCCCCTTCTTGGTGGACCTATACACCAAAATTCAGCCTCATTGATTGGTGATTGCTAGCCATTGGATTTGAGCTTTTTATTTTTTATTTTTGCGAGGATCACCCACAAACTTTACCAACTGAGCATTTCTTGTAATGGGTTTTTAGCTCATTTATGGGCATAGTCATGAACACCATGATAAAAAGATGCTCAAATCCAATGGCTAGAGATCACTTATCAAGCTAGTGTGTAGCGGTCCATCAAGGGGTGGGCCAAGCATTCAGGTGTCGGTGGTGTTAGTGGGCTCCAAAAATTGCACCACGTACCGGATGTCCATATCAAAGATCGACTCGAGCAACTAGTTAGCATAAAACAAAATAAAAAAAAGTGGGAGCAATTAGCCATGAGTTGTTAGTAATTACTCGTATTAAGTTTAATTAATGGGAGGCACGTGGGTTTTCACATGTTTAACATGCAAATTATCAAGATTTATGGGTCATATTGTAGGGAATTTTTGACATACCCCCAAGTTATCTTTGAAATTTGACATACCCCCCCCCCCCCCCCCCAACAGTTTGAAAAGCTGACATACCCCCCTATGACCCAGTCCACGTCATTGACTAACGATTTCACTAACAATTTATTTTGAAAGTGACGAAAATGTCCCTTTCTTCTACCTAGAACAAGACATCTGGGTTTGGGTCAAAACCCAATCCGCAACTCAAACGGCTGTAGTGGACCGCTGGCCACCACATTACAGTGGGTTAGCTACCCATCACCGATGACCAACTTACCGGAATCTCGTGGCCGGCCGACTACCATACCGACAAGATCAAACGAGCTAAGAAGCCTATATAAAAATATATCTCTCATTTTCGTGTAATTTTGATCCATATTCGTTGAATTAGGGTTTAATTTGAAGGTTTATTGATCTCAAATTTAAATTGTAGGATGGTCCCAGATCTGAAAACTACAAAATGTTGCTTCAGACCAAATCGATTGCGACATTTCAAATTTTTGATTGAGAAGAGGGAAGAAAAAGAGAGATTTTGAGGTAAAATAAGGTTTTTCATTGTTTCATTTTGTGTTTGTACATTGTTAGCGGCTAAAGATCGGTGTGGATGTCGAGGAAAGTTTTGCCAATGCGGGAGCCTTTGTTTCTTCTGCCCTTCGATGCAGGCAAGATGTAGGCAGCCTGGAACAAGAAGCTCCTTGCGTATATTTTCCCACGTTCTCAGATCTGGTTCTTGTTTGTCTATTCTAATTTTCTATTGAGAATTCATTTTGAAAAGTTTTATCTTTACTTTACTGTGTTAGTTGAGCTTGTGAAAGAAGATATCTTTTATTGATGTAGTTGAAAGAGTGTATTTGGCACTCAGATCCTGATTACCACATTGATACTATCATATAATGCATCATGTTATGAATTGAAATTGGCATTTAGCTTTTTTATTCAAAACTCGATATAAACTTTTAATATTGGTTTTTAGACCGGGACAGGAGGCATGGCCAAGTGATCGTCGGCCTGCCCCTTGACGGATTTCTGAGTGACAAGTTCAAACTATGGACAGTATTCACTGCCATCATTATGAATTTAGGCTTGGGGGCCAAAGTGCATCATTTTGCATTGTATTTCACTGAAATTTTATTTTTCTTAATTAGACTTTGTGAGCCTGTTTGATCTTGCTGGAGTAGTAATCAACTGGCCACGAGACTATGATAAGTTGGTCTCCAGTGATGGATGGCCAACCCACTAGAGCCGTCCCCCACAGCCGTTTGAGTTGGGGATAGGCTTTTGGCCCAAATCCATGTCTTGTGCCAAGGTAGAAGAAAGGGACATTTTCATCTGTTTCAAAATAAGTTGTTAGTCAAAGTGTTAGTCGACAACGTGGACTGGGTCATAGGAGGGTATGTCAGCTTTTTCAAACTGTGGGGGGTATTTCAAATTTCAAAGATAACTTGGGGGTTATGTCAAAAATTCCCTATGTTATATTTAATAGTTAAGTGAAGCATGATTTTTTTTATAATTTTAATTAGATAGTTATAAGGTATTATTTTGAAAATACATAAGAAATGGCATGTGAAAAAATTAAGTGGTCAAAAGGAGTTATTTTAAAAATATAAGTAAATTGACTTGGTAAGAGCATCTCCAACGTGCTCTATTTCTCCAAAATGGAGAGCTATCAGGTGGAATCCACACTCCAACCGTACTTTAAAAGGGGTCTCCGTTTTAGAGAAACCATTTTGAGTCTCCAAGTTGGATGGATCTCTAAAAGGGGTCTCTATCATTGTTCATGTTATATAATTCATATTTTAACCTTTTTATGTATTATATTAAATTTTAATACCAGTTGTATCCTTATTACTTTTCAAAGGAATAGTATTTTAGAGATAAAAATAGAAATGCTGATTGGAGTTGACATTGTAACCAAGGTGTTGTAAAAGCACTTTATATTAAAAAAAGATTTGTGCTCCAAAATAAAGATCTCCATTTGAGATGCTCTAACTAATTTAATGATTATGAAAATGGTGTATTGAATATATATTTAATGGCATAATAAATAATTAAGCAGTCAAATAAGGTTGTTTTAAGATTTTTGAAATCAAGATATTTGCTTTAATAATGGTGAATCCATATGGCGAAGAGACATTTAATGAACTAATAGGTTGCTTGTAAAAAACAATGAGCTAATAGGTGCTGGGTAAATGTTGTGTGGCGTGATATGCAAGTTTTGACTTTAAAATAGTAATTTATACATGTATTTATTATTATTTTGAAAAAAAAAATCTTCAACTTATAACCTAAAAGACTAGATTGTGACTACCCATGCTTTTTGTCAATCTTTTCTGAAAATTCCCTACATTTCTATAACTTTTTGTCGTTCTATCTAAGGTATTTTACACTTAAAGAATTTTATATACATTTTGCAATGTTTTCCATAAGATGCCCAGCAACTATGTTCAATTTGAAATAACAAGCAAAAATACATTAAAAGGACAGAAAAGGTCATTTATCTAGTATTTCCATTCTTATCTTTTATTTTCTTTTTAAACTCCTTCAGTCAGATTCGAAATTAGTGGTTTGTTGGATCACTAAAACTACTATCATTCCTGCTTGGTATTTAAAATCTTGGTGGTGGAAAGTCATGGGCATTTTAAAAGAGTTTGAGTTCTCTATCAATCAAATTTATAGAGAGTCAAATGCTGCTACGGATTACATGGCTCCTAATGGTTTGCTTGCTAGATCTTACAAGGAATTTAAAGACCATGGCTCCCCGAACTTGTTGGTTTTTTCGCTTGGATAGAATTGGTACCCCATACATTAGAGTTTAGGCTAGCATTTTTTGTTTTCCTTGGTCTCATGCATTAGTTTCACTTTTTCTGTATTTGCATCTTGAGGGGAAAGGTACAAAAGTCCGTCCCCCTGGCTAGGTGTATGCTTGGTTTATCATATTAACAAATTCTCCTCTCCCTCTGCAAAGCTTCCAAAAAGTTGTACAGAAAAAAATTTTGAGTGTCAGAAAGTATTGATACAAAAAAAGTTTTATTACTTTTATACGTAAAAAAAATTTGAGTGTCAGAAAGTATTGATACAAAAAAAGTTTTATTACTTTTATATGTAAAAATAATTTCTAGAAAATTTATTCAGGAACAATCATACGGAGCCTAAACTTAACCTTTTTTTCAAAATGGTTCACACCCAAGTCACCAGAGTGTGGAGCAGGTGCGGGGAGTGCCCAATTTGAGAAGTTCTTAATGTCCAAAGTGTCTCAGAGTGTGTGTGTGTAGTCAGTGTGTGACCCATACACATCGTTCTAGGCCCAACTAAGCCCACTTCAAACATGATCTCAAGATTCCCCTAAACCAGTCTTCCCTTTTTATGAACACACGATCAATTTGAAAAGCTTAGAACAAGCCATCTCAAAGCATAACCGCCACGTTGCATATTCATTGAGTATATTTGGGTTGGACTTATGTTTTCCACCCATAGCCCTTTTTCTTAGGCCCACGATGAAGAAAATGTCAAATTAATAGCTAGAAATCATCCATCAAGATGATAATTGGAGTGAGGTTATCAAAGGTTGGAGCAAACATTCATGGGGTCAGTGGGGCCTAATGTATGCCAAGTGAAAATATTTTGCACAGGTACAAGTGTGAAACACCACATATTTCCTTACAAGTATTAAAAACTGAATTGAAATGGTCTAGAGAAATCAGGTTTTCTCTCTTGCGCACGTTGAGAAATGCATAAAGCAGAAAAGGAGGACGAGGGGGGCCTCTCTGTTGTTCTGTTTTCAGATCCGACTGCTATCCATCTGATCCTTCTCTCTCTTCCCCTTCTTTCTTTTCCTTCTCGCCGTCACCTCTCCAACCTGCGCTTCCGAGTCGGATCACAAGTTAAAGTAACCCTAATTAGCTTAGAAATCTTAGATATTCTACAATTTTGTTAGCTTTATCGATCAATTGTATATTCTGTGAAGAAAAGCATTGCGAGAAACAGTGATTTTTTTGTTTACACCTTGCTTGAAGTGAGATCATCCCGCCAATTGGATTGCACATTCAGGTGAAAAGCCGTGAGTTTGCGGATTAGGGCTTATTGAGAGTGCGGACTACATCATTCGGGAACACAGATTGGGGGTGAAGATCCGCCCTCAAACTGTGAGTTTGCGGTTTGAGTGCGGGAGCGGTGGGCCCCTAAGACGGTTCCGGTGACTAAGGTTCCCACTTGCAAATAACTTCTCTCATTCTCATAAAATAGTTCACATTCTCCCCTTTGTCTCCTCACATTCCTTCTATGCTAGTATATTTTAATTATAAAACTAAATGCTTTAAAGCTTCATCACGCAAAGCTAACTATTTATGAAAATTTTCAAGACAACCAAGCTCTTTCTCTCAAGTGGCAACGTCCAATTTTTTAACCAATCTCTTTTTGACAACTACAATTGCCAACGCAGTCAACAAGATTCAACATAAATCTCTGTGAGGCATCACCATTGTAGTCAAATCTCTCAACCATCATATCTTATCGCCTTTTGGATCTCACTGGCAATCACTGCTTGGCTACCACATCACCTACTCCATTGCGCGAGTTGAATATTGGGCATATCAACTTGATAACAAAACATATATGGCTCACAAAAGTATCATTTTGTTTATCTTTTGTACAAGGAAATATAGGGCCACAAGGCTACTGTCTTTTTATTCTTGAAATTGGTTTATCCAATTAATATTTTAGCTCTTCTAGTTAGTATGACATCGGACATAAATGCCCATCTCACTTCATATTTGAATCGTGAATAGATAGATAAGGATTTTTTTGTTAGATGGGTATTTTTGTTGAATGTTGACTGGAAGAGTTAAAAAGTTTACTGGAAAAATCAATTCTCTTTATTATTTTAGGGATTAGTGTGTGCTGCTTTAGCATTACAAGTGGAATGCAACTAGGCCTATATTGCTCACGTGATAGATGATATGTAGTGGATTGTGATTCATTCAATTGATGATGGCTCCCACAATAACATAGTATTTTTGCTGTTGGTCTATTTGAGTTGACAACATGATGACATCTCTTTAGGTCCACAACAGTGGATGATCTCAAGATTTACAAGATAAACACTCTAGAGACCATCCAAAATTTGGACTGATGCAGACACCAACATATTTTTTGATCTTTTGGTATGAGCCAACAACTTCTAGTATTAAAGATTAGGAGATTAAATAGGTTCTTGGCAACAAGCACTTTGAAGACCTATTTGGAAGGCTCAATTTTTAGAACCTAGTATAGTCTCAGTCCAATTATGGACTAGGATTAGGCTTGGTTGTTGTCAATTGAATTAGTTTTTGTGTATTTATTTGTTGTTTGGAATGGTTCTCTCTCTCTCTCTCTCAATAGAGTAACAATCTCACTCTTCCCAACCAAACTCCCTTCAATTTCCAAACAATGGCCACCTCCACATGTAACAACTATCTTATCTTCACTAGCAAAACAACAACGACATAAAACCTCACGTCTCCTTGAATTCTTCTCAAGTCCTAATAAACCTCCTAATAAAACCCTTTACCCCACCAACCATTTATATACGACAACCTCCATCTTCTCCAAATCCCGTTAACCCTCAAAACCTTAAATTCAAAATCAACCCCTCCAACAATCTTTGAGATCTCCCTCTCCAACATCCCTACGACCCTAAAAGTTCATTCATTGATGGCAAGACCCTTTATCTATGGATTGAATCTAGTATCCAAGGCTGATGCCCGAGATGCAGTTATTTAATATAAATATATTGAAGTTATCATGTGTCTAAGTCCTCAATTAGGTCCATACAAGTCATAAATAAATCCATGAAGTCAAAGGTCAAACTAGGTTAACTTGAATTAATAAGTCAACTTACTCGACTATGACATCTCCATCCCATGATGATCACCTTCTGATTTACATCAAAATTGGATGAAAGAACAAATTTTAAATTAAAAGAAAACTAAGGTTATTTTAGAAAATCTGCATGACGTGTCTATCTTGTCAATTTTCCACAAAGTTCATTATTTAGAGTTAGAAAACCTGTCACCTATCAGTGTAAGTAAAACTTAAATTCATATTAGTCATTTTTTAATTCTATATATAATAGAAAATCTTATTTAACAACTATTCATAATAATCAAAAACTAAAAAATTTAGATGCAGAGGACTCCCGTAGTCTCGTTCAAGTCCATGCAAATGACTCTCGCCACAATATATCATTTTTTGGGCCTAATGACCGCGTGCATGTTCAGCCCACCTATTGGTGGATAAACACACTAAAACTCAGATTGATTAATGATTTATAGCCATTGGATTTACTACCCAAAGACATGGTTGAATCCAATGGTTAGAATCAATCCTACAAAGCAGTAAAATCTATGGCTAGAGATAACCAATCAGGTTGATTTTTTGGTTTGTATATCCAACAAGGGGTGGGTTAAACATCCATGTGGTTAGTGGGCTGGGGCCTTCTCTCAGCTGGGCTGGGGTCTTCTCTCACCAAGTTGTGTTCAGTCCAAGTCCAGTACCCTTCTGACAAAGTGTCTGCCCTAAAAAAGATAAATGGAAACAGTTAGTTTCTTTTGGATTAAGGAATCGTCCAACTGGAAATAAAAACATTGTATGAGGCCCATTTTTTTGGGTTCTGCTTTTTCAAATCAGTAAACCAGATTCTTGTACATGGCTTATCAAAAACATGATATAAAAATAAGTTGTAACGACCGTTATAATGGTAATGGCCCAACCCCGTTATGTTATTTAGAAAATAACACCCATTTACAATGGACTCAACGGTCATTATTTTTCTGTTATCGAGGTTATTTTGAAAAACAATAAAATGTAGCTAATACTGATAAGAGCTATTAGCGCTAAGACAGGCAAGCAAAGCGAAAAGGGGCCCCATAAAGATGGTTGTTATCTTGGAGGCCCTGGCCCATATATACAAACTATGGACCTTTTTTTTCCTCCTCAGATGACTGATGTGACCCGTTATGGCGATCATAACAGTAACGTTAAGTGTGCTTTCGTTGGTTTAAATTTCAAAAATGGATATGGGAATACATTGGGTATTTGTGATGGGAGACGTTTTCTGGTCATTGTGCTTCAATCATTGTCGACTGGAGATCCCGTGGAGCTTTCATGGTGGTGCAGAAGCAGAAGGGAAGGACGCCCAAGCTGCACAAGTGATTTTTATGGATCCATCTGACAGTTTGATAGTTGTCTTCTTTACTGATCACGGGTTTGTTTTTTCGGCCTTTAAAGCCTCCAGCTTGGACTACTTGTGTTTGTGCTAGCAGGTTGGGTGGCTCATGGATGGGACGATAGCATTTAGTGGCTGACCTGATTTCACAATCCTACCCTTCTAATTTTTTGCAATCAAATATGCGGGGGATCAAAAAAGTCTACAAAATTGATGGTTTTGATCATTTAATCAGGATCAACTTTTTGATCATTAAAACAGGTTTATAGAGCGACGGTGAGTAAAACTTGTCACAAGATATTGTGATGGAAGCCGGTCACAACCCACAAATGAGTCACATGGCACACTATTAGAGGGCACTGACTGTATGGATGTTTAGTAAGTCCCCCAGTGGACCTGCAAACTAAAAATTAGCCTGATCAGTGATTTCTAAGCGTTGGATTGAAGTTATTTTCATGGGTTGATTTTAACCCTAGCAATTTGAGCATTATTGATCGTTATTTGGGTGCAAAGGTTGTAAATCACTAATCAGGCTGATTTTTGGTTTGCAGGTCCGTCAAGGGACTGGCCAAACATCCATACCGTCAGCGCCCTCTAATATTGTGCCAACTGGCTCGTATCGTGGGTTGTGACCTGCATCCGTCACAACATCTTGTGACCACCGTTGGATTCTCGAAATCCACAGCCCCAACTCTAACTCCCCAGAGGGGTCAGAAAAAGAGGGTCCTTGGAGCCTGAGCCATATATGAATTCAAAGTTTTGGAATGGGATGATTTTTGGTGAGGAGATCATCCTCACAAAAATTCAAATCATTCTGATATTTGTAGCCTGGTTTACAAGTTGAAGAATTATTGACCGTCTATTTTTTTACCATTAACTTGAAACCCACATTTGATGGGGTTAGAAATTTCAGAATGGGCTGATTTTTGAAGGGGTGAACTAAAATGGTGAGGAGATCATCTTCACCAAAAATCAGCCATTGATTTATCTTCCATGTGGGTACACAAAAATCAGTGTGAAATTGTGTATCAAAATCTGTGTCCCCTGATCCTGACCCTTATGTATTAGTTCGAAGTTTGAACATAATGTCCAAATCCGGAAAAAAAGGGGTTTAATACAAGGTTTAAAAAATGGCCGTTATAACAAAAATAACGGCCGCTATAACGGATTCGGACCTACCCCGTTACGTTATGGACCGTTAAAATGCCCAGAAAATAACGGCCATTATAATGAAAATAACGGCTGTTATTTTCCGTTATTTTTCCATTATAACGAAAATAATGAACGTTATTTTCTGAAAAATTTTGTGAAAAAAGCGGCAGTTAATTTTGTTTTTTTCCGTTATTTTCTGTTTTTGCCCCTGAGCATTTTTTTTCGTTATAACGGAAAAAATGGTAACACCCCCAGTCCGTTATACCGTTATAACGGTTCCCTTTAAACCTTGGTTTAATAGGCCATTATTTCCTTTATGAGGGCTGTTATTTTTCGGAAAAAAAAAGTTTTTTTAAACCATTATGGATGTGATTCACTTCTTTGAAAAAAATTACTTTATTAAATTTAGAAAATAATACAGTCCATTTTTAAACTCAGATGTGACTGATGCGACCCATTACAACGGACAAAATATTAAAATTAAGGGACCGTTATAATAATATAACAGCTAATTTAAAATCTTGATTATTTAAGGTGCACCAGCCTGTTCGGACAGGTGTAGGAGTGGTTAATGGTCTTGAAAACGTCGAGGAGGAAAAAAAAAACACTATAATTTTTTTGGCTAAGTTAATGCTAACACTTTTTTTGGGTCGTTATGTGGATGTCACAGATTATGAGCTGGAAACTGGAAAGTGGGTGTCAAGGTTTAAAAGGGACCATTACAACGACATGACATAACGGGTATAGGTAACATTACTGTTATGACTGTAACAGCCGTTATAATGGGACAAAGAAGGGTCGAAAATTTAATTTTTATCAAGTTCAATTTGCAGCCATTAATCCCAATTATAACGGCAGTTATAACGGTGTTACAATCGTTTGTTTTTTTAAACTGGCCAAAATGCAGTTGGTGCAGATTGAAGAATAGACCAAACAACCTCTAAGCTAATGCCAAGGATGAAGACAGATCATTAGGTTTAGGGTTTTGATTGCTTGTGGAGTAAGCATCAATAGACAATGACAAGGGTCCATGTCAAAAGTGGGAATGGAGAGTCTGCGTCATCGATTGTTTTGGTTCCCTTAACCCCGATTTTCTGAAAAATAATTACACTGTGTGGATGAGAAATGTTAACAAGTCCTTGTACAAATTTTGTCGCGAAATCGCAGAATAACGGTGCGCAGCCGCAGCCGCAGCCGGGATAATGTATATGGCAAGCAGTAGAGGGAAAACAGTAGGTGTTTAGGTTCACCAGCCGAGTGGTCCAAAAGAAAATGTTATAGGTATCTGATATTTTAATTTTTATTTTACTGTTTTTGTTAAAGTTTCTACTATCTAGTATCTAAGCTGTCATATATTATTTACTAGTGGGGGGCCCGTGTCCACGACACTCCAGACAAAGCATTTGCCAAAATTGGGTGTGAGTGGCTGAGATCCACGTTCCAATTGGGGGATAAGATCTCGGCCCTTCTTTATTGAAGCCTATAAAAGGTGGGTACAAGTGACTGGGATATATGTTTACTCATGCTATTCTTACTAATATAATGACTAATGGATGTGGGGCCCACATGCAGATGAGATCTGATTTTTGGTGATGATATTCTTCTCAACATGGATATCAACTTCACAAAAAATCAGCCCATTCTAACATTTGTAGCCTTATGAAAAGTAGGTTGCAAGTTGAAAAACCTTGGACCGTCCAATTTCACCGTTAAATTTAAGTCCATATTTGATAGGGTTAGGAGTTTTAGAATTTGCTGATTTTTAGTAAGGATGATCTCTATAGTGAGGAGATCATCCTCGCCAAAAATCAGCCCTTAACTCATCTGAATGTGTGGGCCCAACGTCCATTAGTAATCTATTAGTAAGAATAGCATAAGTCATTATATCCCACATATTATTTGGGTAAAAGTTTTAATTCTATAAAGAGACACAGTACAAATTATATAAGATTTACAACGTTTTATTTTATTTTATTTTATTAATTTGTACTGTATCTTCAATATTCTAATTTTGAAATTATTTTTATTCAAGACAAATGAATCACTTATATTTCCCTGCTAAAATGCTAAAAAGGAACAAGAATTGATTTTGATAAAAAAATAAAAAATAAAGAAAAAGAAACTACATAAGTTTATGACACAAGTCCAAAACCCGTCCTCACGAACTTAATATAAAGAAACTACATAAGTTTATGACATAAGTTTATCCACAATAGCTGTATGGCTATTCTCAATTAATATAAAGTTGGGGGTCAAACACACCCAAAATAGACCCATCGGATAATTGTAACCATTCGATCATTTGACATTTATGGATGATCTTCTACAAAAAAAAAAAAAACTGTTGATCCTTATGATTGGCATGTGGTTGGTGCATTTACAAGATTGTGTTGCTCTATCTTTTCGGTTGATGTTTGATTCCTTAATATAGAATCAAATAATTCAAATTGAAAACTTGAAATTGGTAGAAAATTTTCTATCCAACAAAAGAATCCAAAGTTTTCAAAAATTATATTTCTTATTTTTATTATGGGTCCCACTTTATTCTTTGATGTGGTTATTCTTAGACGTCTGATTTATTACCAGCCTTGTCGGCAGATTGAATTATAAGGGGACCAAAATGACTAAAGTGATAAGGTTGCCACATGCATGATTGTGATTTTAACTAGAAAAAGATGAAGAGAATGGAGTGTCTGGTGTTAGTCACCAAAGATAGCAATGGCCAACTAAACACATCACATGGCTTTAGTTTTATTGGTGTGTGGGGGCCTTTCTAATAACAAACTTCGTTGGGCCGACCCCTGGAAGAGTAACAATAACTTGCTCAGTCCACATCAAACTCTCTCAAAACACTTGACACTTGTGGAGGGGTGACTAGTCTGTCCCTGGGATTATTCGAGTGGTCTAAGCGGCCCAGATAAATGAGGGAGCTCAGTTATCTCCCCCTCTGATAGGTTTCAACAAAGAAGGGTCTAGATCTTATCCCCCAACTAGGTTGTGGATCTCAGTTATTCACACTTGATTTTAGCAAATCACTACTAGAAAAAGCACATATGGCATCGGTTTTAAACAAATGTGAGAAGAAAACATATATATATATATATATATATATATATGAAAGGAAAGAGACCCATGTAACCTTAGTTAATGGTGAATTGTGACATCATGTTGTTTGACTCTCTCTTTGCAATTTCAATGATGGTGTCAAAACATGCTTGTCATATGAATTAGGAAGCAGGAAGAAAGCCTTACTCACTGAGGGTATATGGATAATTTTGATTAGAATGAGTGTGTGTCACCGTCCAAATGGAGTCATGAATTAGGGTTGTTACGTCGAATCCAACCCTAATTCATGACTCCATTTGGACCGTTAATCGATTTGAGAATCGCTTTAGTGGCTTAAAGACCAAGGTTTTCTTTGCGTTGATGTGATGTTAATATCTCTATCGAGATTTTTTTTTGCTGTTAATGATTAGAAGCGAAAGTCGATGCTAGCATTCTCAAAAGTTGCCACGTAACTAAGAAGACAAAGGAACCGACTTTGTTTCTTTGTTAGGTGGCAACTGGGAGTGTTAGTGTCAAATTTTGCTCTTTTGTTTTTTTGACTTTATTTGTTACGTGGCATTTTTGCGAGTGTCAGCATCAATTGTACAGAAAAATTTCATGAAAATTTTCCCGAGAAAATAAATCTGATTTTGGGGTGCTCAATCACTTGACCTGAGTGGTGCAACATTAGGTTTTCATCTAATCGAACCATTGGTTCGAACCCAGATGGGATTCAATGCTAGCAGACTTGTTCAGAGAGATTCGAACATGAGAGTGCACATCTGCAAAGGTCTAGAAAGTGAAAATCCAAACCTATTCAAATTCGAGTAAAACTTTGACGATATATGCATGTCATTGAAGCCCGTGACAGCCAATGAGTTCTCGGCACATACTCCGAGTATTTTTTGCCGTGTACCCATGTGAGTGTTTATTGCAAAAGCAAAACACACAAGGTAGGTGGAAAAATCACTCCGGAGTATGTGTGTGCAACATGACATTTTTGCAAGTGTCAGCATCAATTGCACAGAAAGATTTCATGAAATTTTTTCCCGAGAAAATAAATCTGATTTAGGGGTGCTCAATCACATGACCTGAGTGGTGCAACATCAGGTTCTCATCTAATCGAACCATTGGTTGGAACCCAAATGGGATTCAATGCTAGCAGACTTGCTCAGAGAGATTCGAACACGAGAACGCGCATCTGCAAAGGTCTAGAAAGTGAAAATCCAAACCTACTCAACTTCAAGTAAAACTTTGACGATATATGCATGTCATTGAAGCCCGTGACAGCCAATGAGTTCTCGGCAAATACTCCGAGTTTTTTTTTGCCTTGTACCATGTGAGTGTTTATTGCAAAAGCAAAAAAACAAGGGACGTGGAAAAATCACTCTAGAGTATGTGCCGATAACTGATTGGCTTTCACGGTATCGATGACAGGCCAAATTTTTACTCCTTTGTAATCTTCTTAAAATGGAAAAAACAAAGTCAGTGGAACTTTTGTTATATAAAGCAATTCGAGGGCTATTTTTGGTCCTCGTATAAAAGACGTTTATTCAACCACGCAATGAGAGACACCAGTGAGCAATACAGGTAGGCCGGAGAACGAAAGTGGAGAAGCATTTTTTCCCAGTGGAACTGTGGAGCGCATTAAAATACGCCACCTGGCTTACTCTTTCGGACCCACTGACCCTGAATGATTGGCCCACCACTTGATGGACCTACACACCAAAGTTCAGACTGTTTAATCTTACAAAAAAATTAAATAAATATTCAGGCTGATTAATAATTCCTTGAAAAATGTTCCAATCCAACGGCTAGAGTTCACCAATTAGGCTGAATTTTAGTGAGGAAATCAATCAAATGGTGGCCAATCATTCATGGACCAGTGGGCAGGAAAAAGTATGCCAGTGGCGCACTGCTCCAGAAGGGATAATTGTTCCACAGATTTTTTTTTGGGTCGTGATGTAACAAGGTACACATGAGATCTTTTCATTTGCGGAAGCGGCATTTTTGGTAGTCACCACTGCCATCTGGGCCCACTGACCGCATGGATGTTTAGCCCACCCTTTAATAGATATTCATACCAAAAATCAGCTTGTTTAATGATTTTTAGCCGTTGGTTTTAGTACTCAAGTGATGGTTGTATTCAACGGCTATAAGTACGCCTTAAATGGAGCTAAAAAGTGTTAAAATCTAATGGTTATAGATTACTAATCAAGGTGATTTTTGTTATGTATATCCACCAAGGGGTGAGATAAACATCCAAGCGGTCAGTAGGCCCAGATGGCAGCGGTGACTACCAAAAATGCCGCTTCCGCAAATGAACAGTTTCAGGTATACCTTGTTACATCTTTTTCCTTTTTTTTTATGAGTAAAAACTTTGATGACAGCGGCCTCGATGATAGTCCACAGAATGAGCTACGTGGCATGCTCTTAGAGGACTCTAACCGTACGGATTTTTGCCAATACCTAGTTGGACCTACAAACCAAAAATCAGCCTAATTACTAATTAGTAGATCTGTGTACCTCAAATAATGGTCAAATTCCCACGGTTAAAATCAACCCATGAAAATAACTCCAATCCAATGCCTAGAAATCACTAATCATGTTGATTTTTGGTTTGTAGTTCCAGATAGAGATTGTCCAAACATTCATACGGTCAGCGTCCTCTAACAATATGCCACGTGGCTCATATTGTGGGCTGTAATCGGCCTCGATGACAGTCGGCTGTCATCAAAGTTTTACTCGATTTTTTGTCCTAAAATAATGGAGCGGAAAGCGCGTTGGAAGCATTTGCATGACTCTAATGATGACGGCACCCACGTAAAATTCATTTGATTTGATGAGAAGTGAGAACCTTCTCAATTCCCATATATAAGTTGTATCTAAATTGCGCCAAAGGTGTATGCTGGTGCTTAACCTACGCTATTGTACAACGGACAAAACCATCCTTTTCCTTTCAGTGCTACTGCTTCCACTTGTTACCTGAAAACTACGCGCATTAATAATTGTAATGTGGGTATGGCAGCAGCGTATGTAACCCATGCGTAAGTATGACGTTGTAACCTCCCTTCTCAAATTATTTTCCAATAATTCGTATACCGTACGAATTATTAAAAAAGAATGAAAACCAAACCGAATATTCGGAAAAATTCTAGATTTTTTGAACATGGCAACCCATTCTTGAATAATTCACGAACTTCCCCGAATCATTCATTTTTTAACAAGAAAAATTAGTATGAAAGTCATTTATTTATATTTTTTTTATCAAGCACAAGGTATCGCCGTATCGGTATTCAATGGGAGAACTGGATATTTATCGGTTTCGGTTCTGGGTCCACTTGTTTAGAAACGATCCCACATTCTTATCGGATCGGCAAACATGGACTCAGTACTGATCCGATACAGCAATATATTCCGAACCCATATTATCGGATCCATTGACAGCCCTAATTGCTCAAATAGATCTAATTTAATTAAATTGTATAGACATAAAAAGAAGTGTGGATATTTTTCACATTTGGACATTATAGATGCTTTTGAATTTTGGTTTGATGGGTGGGGGCATTTTGAGAATAAATTGAATAAGTAGGGACCATTTGAAATTTGTGGGATAATGTATGGGGGGCCAATTTTATGGATAATTGGGTACATCTAAGGTTGCATGTTCTCAAATCTAATGAGTATGGGACACCCCAAGGTTTAAATTGGACCTTAATAATGTTATAACGGACATGTAACATCACCGTTATGTATGGTTACATCTTATTAAAAAAATTTCAGAAATTTGTTATTTTATAAATTTTTTTCAAAGTAATATTGATAAGGTAAAATAACGGATAACGGACATTATAATAGCCGTTATATTCAAAATAATCACCATTATATAATTAAGTCCGGTTTTCAGTTTGTGGCCTTGTTTTAGCAACAACGTAACGACGTTGCAGTGTTCTTATTTATCTGTTACGGAATCGACCAAACTAAGAATTTCGATCAAATCACACATCGCATTATAAAACCGGTTCGGAACAAAATTTTGGTTCTTTGTGTGTATGATGAACCATATATCCCTAGGTCCTAGGTCAAAATGGACAAAATTATGAACATAAGCGTTCAATCTATAGACTATTTGCTTGGACTTTTGGCCTTTTCCACGATTTTTCCACTTTGTTTAAATAATACGATAAATGGATGGTCAGGATCATCCAATCAAGTCTACTTTGACCCAATAGATCTCCTTATGTGGGACCCATTGAATGTTAGGTCCTAAACCATTAACCTAACAGGGTTAGATTCTTTCTTGGAATCTAATCTATCTAAAGGGTAATTCCTTTCTGGGATTAAAAAAATTTAAATTAATGTACAGTGGCAAGTTAGTAATAAATGAGCATAAACGTCAACGTCTCTCTTAATATCCAGCTAAGCTAAACCCGTGAGCCTGAGTTTGCTGTTCGTTGACAACATCAAAGTTTTAAGTCCACCCCACAAAAAAAGCAACGTTGCACACTATTTTGGGCCCACAATTGATGTGTGGTTGACATCTTAGTGGACATACACAACAAAAATTAGATTAAATGGTTATTTATAGCCATTAGATTTCAACATTTTAATGAGGTAATTCATGGCCGTTGGATTTGATATTCTTTTGGTTACAATATATATGTACTAGAAATCACTAATCCGGATGATGTTTGGTATGTGGGTCCATTAAGATGTGGGACAAACATCCATAAGGTCAGTGGGGGCTAAAAGAGTGCTCCAAGTGGCATTTTGGGTGGTGAGATTTTAAACTTTGAAGTTTTCCATGGGCAAAAAATTTTTTCTCTAATTCCCGTGACGTTCGTCGTGCTTCCATACTGTGTGTTCACACTCACACAAACGAGCAGGACTTTGATACAGAATTCCGTATCAAATGTTCGATACGGAAATCAATCAAAATGCCACATGTCACATTCTTTCGGGCCCACTAATCCAATGATTGTTTGGCCCATTCATTGGAGGACCTACAGTTCAAACTTTATTTGATTGTTGATTTCCATCCCTTGGATTTGGGAATTTTTTTATCATGGGCTTGTAAACAGACTCGTAATTCCATTCCAAGCCCATTATAAAAACTGCTTAAATCCAACGTCTATAAGATCATCAATCAACCTAAGGGGTGGGGTCAGTGGGCCTGAAAGAGTGTGTCACGTGGCATTTCTAGTGATTTCTGTATCAAGCTTTTGATTACAGAAGCTTAGCTGCATGGTCCACCGACACAGAGATGTGGGAATATGGCCCCACCACATCCTGTCATCTACTTTCATAATTTACCAAAATAGCCTTATCGCTCACATGTGACTTCTGTTCAAGAAAATTATATAATTTTTTTGTCTTTCCTATTAAAAATATTCCAGTACTGTTCTTCTATATATCCCCCAAAAATCATCTTTTTCTCTCTACGATGAGAAGAAATTTTTTATTTTTTACCGATCTGGCTGGCACACACACAGGCAAGATCGAAAATCTATTTTAAATTAGGGTTTATTAATTAAGCATTTAAACATAAAGAAAACTATCTAATCAATCTGTTTTTCTGATGCGGGATTGATGTCCTGCCATGATTGCTTGATAAAATTTCCAATATAAACCTACTTTAGAGCGCGATTTATAGTGCAGACTGCAGAGAAGTGGAATTCTCAGCTAAAATGCACTTTTTTGGTGTGGATTTTGTAAGAATATAATGAGTTCGAGCTCCAAACAAAGTGATTCACAAGCGTTTTTCGCCCAGTAAATTCGCAAGTTTTTACTGGGTGAGTTGCAGATCTTGCTAGGGTTTATAGAAATAAATTTGAAATTAGGTTATTTATACTCCTAAGTTGGAGCTAATCCCGAGTTTGTTGAAATATTCTATACAAGTTAGGGATTTTATAGAGATTTTTACTGCTTGGAAGTCGGGAAAAAGTTCATTTTTTCGTGGGAACTTCGCTGTTTTAATTAGTTTATTTGATTTTATATTACAGATTCTAATAATTATTAATGTATTTAGAATTACAGTTACGCTCAATCTTCAAATGCGAGTGTTTGTTTTGACTTAGGAAACTTGAATTGAGCAGGTTAATTCGGAACATTTATTATCTTGGATGAAAGAGTTTGTTTTTCACTCGATCGTGATTGGCAGATAAAATTATAAGTCTCACTCTCTCAATAAAAGCAGAGTAAGAGAAAGTTGAGAAGAAATCAAGGAATTGATTCAAATTTCAAGTGAAGAAGACAATGAACTGAATGAAGTGAGTTGATGATGGCGTAAGAGAGTTCGCGAAATCCGCAGGTTAAGACGCTGGAATTGAGGGGTTTTTCTCCTATCGCCTTCAACAAGGTAGGTTTCTTTTACTTTCTTGATGGATTTGAGGTCTAAACGCGGCTCTATTTAGTCTATTTGTCGGTTGGTTGAGCAAACCCATTAAGGTTTCTCTCTCTATCTGTCTCTGCTACTGTTTTTTTTAATGCTTTAATGGTCAAATTGTGCGGCTTTTTCTGTTGTTTAGTCGATTGATCTAAGGTGTCTGATCATTTGTAATTTTGTAGTACTGGGTTTCATTTAGTTTTCCTTCCAGTCCTATGTACTTACTTGGCTCTGCTGAACTGAACTGCTTTTAACAGAACTGGATTTCTTTGAGGTGAAGTGCGAGACAGTACTACTGAGAGCAATTAAAATGGGCTGTTGTTTTCTTTATCTGTTTTCTTAGTTCTTGTTGTTTAATGAATCTGGGTTCTTGGTTCTTGGTTCTTGGTTCTGTATCGTCTCTTCTTGTATTTGACAAACACTAGTACTGATAGAGACGCTTAATTTACGAGGTAAGAGTGTTGTTTTCAATCCAATTGTGTTTTTTTTGTATTGGGTTTTTGGATCTAGTTTGAAAAAATTTCTCACAGATCTTATCCTGAGATACCCTTTTCTTCTTTCCCTTGTTTTTTCTCTTGAGATTCAAGAAATCTTTGTGGGTTTCTTTTCTTTGTATTGGTTGTTTGCCCCTTTAATTTTGTTTATGTGGTTTCACAGGTGGGAGAATGTCGCGACCACTTTATCGTGGTTTATCCGGCGGGCGGACCATCGAGAACAGCCAATACTCCTGGGATTCTCAGATGAAAGATAGAACAGAGAAGGAAGATGTGGATAGAACACGCTCTCCTCGTGATCAAAACTCCCTATCCTTTCGTTGCCTTGTTAGTTTACCTTTCCCTGACAATTCTTCCTCCAAATCTGGTCTAGGTGAGAATGGTTTTGGATCAGATTCCTTCAACATTGGAGCTTCTAGAAGTCGGCAGAACTTGACCTCGTTCTTTCTCAAGTTCAGTTTAGTTCTCACTGTGGTTCTTGCTCTTTCGGGGTCACTTTGGTGGACTATCTCCATCTCAACATCGTCGAGAGGTTACATCTTTAGAGGTTACAGGAGACTGCAAGAGCAACTCATCTCTGATCTCTCGGACATTGGAGAACTCTCTCTAGGTGCAGCAAGGTTGAAAGAACTGGAATTCTGTTCTCAGGAGTCCGAGAACCAAGTTCCTTGCTTCAACGTTTCTGAGAATCTTGATTTGGGCCAATCTGATGGCAATGTGTATAACCGTCAATGTAGGCGGGGTTCAAAACAGAGTTGCTTAGTTCTCCCGCCTAGGAATTACAGAATTCCTCTTAGGTGGCCTACAGGGAGAGATGTGATCTGGGTTGCAAATGTGAAAATCACTGCCCAAGAGGTTCTTTCCTCTGGAAGCTTAACCAAGAGGTCAGTGGCAATTTCTTCCTTCTTATCCAAAATTGTTTTAACTGCCTTTCTGTGACCTGTTTTGATACGTTCAATCCATATGGTTGCAGGATGATGATGTTAGAGGAAGATCAGATATCTTTCCGTTCGGACTCTCTTATGTTTGATGGGGTCGAAGACTACTCACATCAAATTGCTGAAATGATTGGGCTGAGAAATGAATCTAATTTCATTCAGGCTGGGGTGAGTGAACAATTTGCCTTCTTAATTGTCTAAAACTTTCTTTTAACTCTTCAGTTGAGTAGTTGGTATATAAAGTAATTGGAGATGGTATTTGGATCACCAGGATCACGCACCATTTTTTCTGGGTTTCTGGGTCATTCCCCTAATATTCCTCTTTTTGAAGCCTTGAACGAAGATGATTTCATTCAACTTCAACAAGCTAGAGTTTGGGGAACATGTTCACTTTGGATTCTGTTATGCACTTGGTTGTGACTAAGCCTTGCTAGAAACATGCTGACAAGAAACAATAAAGTGCTTAAATATTATTTTACACGGTAATATTTATGCTAGTGGAGACCAGTTATGGTAGCTCTGAACCACCATTTTAATTGTAATGTGGGTCCCAACATTGTGGATGTCACAACCCATTTATGGTAGTTTATTTAAAGACAATTCAAGCATCATCGATGCAGTTCAAGCACCGCTATTGCATGTTCCATGGATTTGGAACTCACAGGACTACTACTTCAATAAAAATGAAGTATACCTTAAGTCTGTAATACATGGTAGATTATCTAATATTTAGTTCTGTAATTATTTTGACTGTAAGATTGTTATAATGTAGTTGTCATTTTTTCTTATATTGCATTTGCTTAATTTACTTTTTATTTGGATCTCATGACATTAGATACATTGAAATGTGGATCGAATAAAAGCTACTGTTAAGGTAGTATTGTATTTTTTATCATATTGCATTATTGTGACATCTTGTGCAATGACAATGGTACTGCATTGAACCTACATTGAATTTGAACCAAGTCTTGATGAGGTTTCTGTTTGGGTCAGCTTGCCTTGTCCAAAATGGCTATTCGGGCCTAACTCAAGACATTGACCTTTTTCAAACCACGGGACAGTTTTTCTGCATTGTAATGGTGTCTGTTTTATTTCTCATTCTCTATCGTGATTAACAATTCCTAATTTTGTCAAGTACGACAATTGTTCGGGTCTTTTACGCATATTTATCTTTTAGAACAAGGCGTTACTCATCTTAATTTCTACTTCAATTTCGCAGGTTAGAACTGTCTTGGATATAGGGTGCGGCTATGGCAGCTTTGGAGCACATCTCTTTTCAAAGCAACTATTGACCATGTGCATTGCAAATTACGAGGCTTCGGGCAGTCAAGTTCAACTAACTCTCGAAAGAGGGCTTCCTGCGATGATTGGTTCTTTTACTTCAAAGCAGTTGCCATATCCATCTCTTTCCTTTGATATGTTGCATTGTGCACGGTGCGGAATTGACTGGGATCAGAAAGGTACCTATTATATGCTAATCTAGAAGTGCCCTTAACATAGTAACGAGATGATTGTAAAGTAGTTTGATGTTAACTGCAATTTAAACTTGCCAAACACAACGCAGAAACTGATATAACAAAATCCTTTCTAGATCACTATTCAAGATGAGCAGTGGCATTGTGCTGATGAACCCTTTGAGATAGGGTATGTAGTTTAGACATTTCATCATCATAAAAGAAACAAGGAGTGAAGCCATGATAGATGTTTGGGTCAGCCTTACTACAGTTCCTATCTTTTATCTATGTATCGTTGTTTTTTTTTTTTCCTCAGCTGATTTGATCAGCAGCAAAGCTACATAGCCGAGTCTACTTTCTGAAATAGTATAGTCCACTAACCTATCATGACTGCAACATGTACATCAGCCATAAGCTCCATAGTTTTACATTTTACGCCACCAGGATTTTTTTTTTTTGATAAATAAATTAATTGTATTAAAACTTTAAAAGATTATCTCCACTCATATACAATGACATCCCATCTAAAAATAGAATCCTCAATCCGTAAAGTGATGCACTTTTTCAAGATGGAAACCCAATAAAACAAAGAGGCTTTGATTTTCAGGACAACAATTGCAACGTTACCCACCTTATCCTTGAAGATACATGTATTCCCTTCCATGACCCGACAAAGCGAAAATAGGAGTGATCTTCAAAGGATGCAACCACACAGAACAAAAGCACCCATGGACCATCCTTCAAATAGCTCAAAGATACTCCTATGAACCGTCAGCATATGCCAAAAGGCTGGACCAGAATCACTGAAGCTTTGGTCTTGCAATTTTTCATGAGCTTAGATTGAGGAGAAGGGAACATTAGAGTTTTAACTAAGAGTTGTTTATCTACTAGTTTCCTCTTGAAGCTCTCGGTAGGACTGTTGCCATTTTCAAAATCCACAAAAAAATATTAGAGTTCTTCTTGGGAGAGATTAATAAAGTCCTAATTTAAATCTTCCTTGTACTTGAAATACCCTCTTGTATTGGTCTCTATCTGTAAGCGTGGGAATTGACTTTGTTGTGTTGTAAAAAATTCCTTCTAAGTGAGGTTGGCCAACATGCCCAGTGGTAAATTCATTAGGAACATAATTTGATAGACAACTTTCTTTTCCTAGGAGGCTTTAATATGCATCTTTTTTTACTACAATGATTCCAAATTAAATTTGACATACATATTTTTATCTATGGTTACTTTTTGTTATCCCAAAATTTCTTTTATTCCTCATTCATATGTATTAAAAGTGTACTCTCTTTGTTCTTGTAGATCAACCAAAATGAAAAAATTGTGAATCCGCATAAACGCCTTCGGGAATAAATACAGTATACCAGAGCTGTTTTTGATGTGTGTCGAATCATTTGCGGTTTTAACAAGAGTATGCTAAATGTGTTTCCATTTGTTATATTGGTACCTCAGAAATCAGAACTCTATCATATGTTTTTTATGTTGTCATCATTATTTCAACTTACGTACGCTCTATTACTAGATTTCTCTTAAATCTTGGTACATTGTTTTAAGCGAGGCTCTCCAATCATACCATCTTTGAAGTCATGAAATGCTAGTTCTTTATTTTCAGAATTTCTTGACTGAAATTTATTGATTTTCTTTGGGAGGTATTTGTTATGAATACTGGGGTGGGGTGAAATATTTATTGCCAAGTGAGCAAAGAAATCTGAAAATGGGGGTGTTAAGTTCAACTTAGTGAGAAGCTCGAGTATAAGCCTGGGTGGCAGGAACTAGCGCTGTTTCTAATAATAAGGCTTGATTTTGAAGGCGTGTTTTGTGGCTAGTTAATATCAAGAAGTCTGATGAAAGTAGAGGCTTAAACTCTTTTGAGGTTTGAAGAATTTTCACTCAAGCTTGCTTAGGGGTAGAGAGCATATCCTCTAACAGTATCTCTTTGGCATTTGTCAGCCTCAGCTTTTTTCTTGATTTTTCCATTTTGGATGATATTGCAATTAGCTTCTTGGAGTAGGCACGTTTTTGCTATCATGCTTAAGCTATAACAGATCCTGTCTGCCAAATCCTAGTGGGCAACAATTTAATCCCTTATCAGATCAAAGAGGATTCCTTTGGTTGAAGATCCACGAGATATGCCAGTGCTCTCCTTATATGATATTTACTTATTTTCAATTACCTTAGGCCCTTTCGCGGGAATGAATGGGTTTGGGATTATGACATATTACTTGTTTTTATTATATGATGCAGATGGTATATTTTTGGTTGAAGTTGATAGAGTTTTGAGGCCTGGTGGATACTTTGTATGGACTTCACCACTTACCAACGCTCAGGGGTCACTTCGTGACAAAGATAAACAGAAGAAATGGACACTGGTTCGCACTTTTGCAGAAAATCTCTGCTGGGATATGTTGTCACAACAAGATGAAACCGTTGTGTGGAGAAAGACCAGTAAAAGGGAGTGTTATGCTTCTCGGTGAGGCAACCAACATGAATATACCATTTATGTTATTCCATATTTCATTTTTATTCATAGATTGGAAATTTTAAAAAAAGGTGATCATGTTAAGCATTTTAGTATGTGAAACATGAGTTGTCCTGATTTATAGTTACACATTGCATGCATTTCTAGGAAATCTGGTTCTGGACCTTCTATCTGCAGTAAGGGCCATGATGTTGAATCTCCATATTATCGACCACTTGAGCCCTGCATTGGAGGAACTCAGAGCCGTCGGTGGATTCCTATTGAAAAGCGAACAACCTGGCCTTCTAGGGCTCAATTGAACTCTACTGAACTTGATATTCATGGTAACTTTTTGCTCTTTTACTTGTCTAAATTGTCTGACGACTCTGACCTCATTTAACACTGTGTATGGAGAAACAGTTCATCATTCTCTGAGGATGAAAAGCTTTTTACCTATAATTCCCTCTGCCTTGTTAACTCGATTAATCATTTCATGTTTATCAGGTGTACAGTCAGAAGACTTTGCTGAGGATGCCCTAAACTGGAACTCAGCAGTTCGGAATTATTGGTCTCTGCTCTCACCCCTGATATTCTCAGATCATCCAAAGAGACCGGGTGATGAGGATCCTTCCCCACCTTTTAACATGCTCAGAAATGTGTTAGACATGAATGCTCGGTTTGGTGGTCTTAATTCTGCCTT
The DNA here is from genome assembly GCA_035048495.1 of Euptelea pleiosperma. NCBI lineage: Eukaryota > Viridiplantae > Streptophyta > Magnoliopsida > Ranunculales > Eupteleaceae > Euptelea > Euptelea pleiosperma. The sequence goes on along the minus strand of CM068542.1, from coordinate 27,096,206 downwards.
ATTGGAAGCTGGGAGAACTGCGTGGGTCATGAATGTGATCCCTACAAGTGGTCCAAACTACCTCCCCTTAATCCTCGATAGGGGATTTGTTGGTGTATTGCATGACTGGTACGTACCACAACCTCTTTCTGTTCCTCGCACTTTGGGTTCCTAATACTCTGAATTCATGTTTGGGAATCCCAATTCTTTAAAGTATTCCCTCTCTCATAAAATCCCCATTTGTCATTTCATCATTTGTGTCCCTACTTTCTTTCCTTCTCACTTACAAGTTAGGCTTGAATGCCATTTTGATTCAACTGGTCCCACAGTTAACGAGAAGCTTCAGCATGTAAGCTCATCTTTTCTGTGCTTCTTCCCTGGCTAAGTTTGGCTGTGTTTAGTTTGTAACTTTACCTCCCTTGAGTGTGCACAAGTTGAGCAACTGATAAGCCATTGCCGCTTTCTTTTGCTACCTGATATTAACTTCGCATCATTTTGATAATTCGTGCTTGACCTGTGACCGCAAATTTCCTCTATCTGAGTGGCTTTCATTTGTTGGCTACTGTCTGAGAAGACTTTTGATACATTTTAAGTTCATTATCCTCAATTAACTGTAGCTCCTTACGGTACACACGACCCATCAACTCATCAATCCAGACAGTTTGATGGAACATAACCCAAAAATCAGAGAGAGGAACTTCTGATCTAAATCAAAACTTGGACACCTAAAGAATATTACATTAGCAGTCCGAAGAAAAAAAAAGGTAACCTCATATATCCGGCATTTCCTGTTGATCTCATTTGTGGGCTGTGATCTACCAATTTAGCCAGTGCGGAGCAATAAGTTAGTTGGCCACACATAAGCTAGATTAGGTTTGTTGATGATGATAACTCAAGTTCATCACTGAAATTGATTGGATTTCCATAGGATCCATTTTACTGACGGGATTCATCACTACTTTAGCTACTTTAGCAGCTCGGCCAGTTACTCAGATTCACGATTGTTCCATTTCATGATGTTAGCAATGTACAGCGGTCACATAGGATCATCTTCTTCTCGATATCTTTTACTTTTTTTCATCATGTGAGAGTTAGAATTAATTCTCTTTTACATACTTCTATCTATGTGGGGAGGGAAGAAACATTTGTACTTGGCTACAAAGTTTATTTTGTATACTGCAGAGGGTTCTATTTTTCTCTTGATGGGAGTTCCGGGGTTTCCTATTTTATATATTTCACTTTCTGTAGATTGTTGCAGTGGATATGTAATCTCTGCTTTCTTTATTGTTCTCTAGTTTAACATTGGTTGGTATCTTTGATCCAGGTGTGAAGCATTTCCAACATACCCTAGAACATATGATATGGTGCATGCTGAAGGACTACTATCACTTGAAAGCAGTCAGCAGTACAGGTGCACCATGCTTGATTTATTCACGGAGATAGATCGGCTTCTTCGTCCAGAGGTACTCATAGTGGCTCTTTTGCATTCAGTATCTGATTACTCTTTTGCATTCAGTATCTGATTATCATGCAGCGTTCTTTTTTTTCTTGATGCTAATCTATAGTTAATGTTGAAGGAACAAGTTAATTAGTTGGACGTGTAACTAACTGCTATGTAGCCTCGGTGTGGAAATAATATGCTTTAAACCAGACCATACTGGTTAGTTGATGTTTTATTGGCCTACTGGGTTTCTATTTTCTTTCTATTTGTATATTTTTTCCATAAAATACCTATAAAATTATTTATTTCTCTTTACTGTTATGTTGAATAAATTATTTTTTTTTATCATAATTTGCTGATGTGTAATATACTTAAGTGATACGGTATAATGCATAATTAAATTTTTATTATAAGTCGTAAACTTTTATTAAATAGCATAAAACAAGGAGGCTAGGGTATATTGAGAAGACCAGCTTCCCAACAGAGAAAACTGAAAGAAAGGGAAAACAACAATGTATTTATAGTGTCTGAGCTAATATATACAAAGCATAATCTCCACGTTTATAAAAATCATCGAACTGAGTATTTGAAGTCGTGATTTCTTAAAAAATGAATCTATGTTTCAACAAGAGTATAGATTCTCTTGGAGATTCTCTCTCTGTATATGATAATTTATTTTTTAATTTAATTTTTTTCAAAGATTTTTATCTTAGAATTCCAAAATAATGAATTATTTGCGATTGTACGTCTTACCGCCACTTCCTTGTTTTTGCAAAGCTGAACAATGCGGGTCTGTGTAGGGTTGGGTGATACTCCGCGACACAGCTTCTCTCATCGAAACAGCCAGAGCTCTCACAACACGGCTGAGATGGGATGCACGTGTTGTAATGATTGAGAGTAACAGCGAGGAGAGACTCCTCATCTGCCAGAAACCTTTCTTCAAGCGACAACTGAAGTAAATACAAGTTCTGAAGGAAGCCTGAGAAGGTACACATTATAGTGTTCATTAATTTTCTGGATATTAGTTAATTGTCATAAAGTTCCACCGTGGAAGGGAGAAACGGGAATTTTTAACAGAAAGAGAACCAAACAGCAGAAAAAGAGAGAAAACAAAGGGGATTACAACGGTGGACGCGACTGCAAACTCCTATGGAACCGCAAGGTGTCCATAGGACCGTGTAATTAAGCAAAAAAAAAAAAAAAAATCATGGAGGAGAGGATAGATTTAATTTTCAATGTTACGTTTCATTATAAAAATACGACCGCAGTGATTTGATTGTTAAAAATACAGAATAAACAAGTGATGTTTGCTGTAGTATACCCAATGCATTTATGTGAAGGAATTCTTTTCTTCTTTTTTGTCTTATTTTCTTCTTCTGCAAAGCTCCTTTCATTCTTTCAAGCATTTTTCTTCATTGTAGAATACTGTTTTCACTGCTCACTATCCAAGGCCTAATGAAGACTTTAAAGTTTAAACCCAATAACATAAAATTTGATAATCCCCTACTACTTTGATTGAAGTACTATTGGGGCTCCAAGCAGCAGGATCGTAGACCATGCCCCTGAATCCAATGGCTTGGAGCCCCCATAGAGTATAGATATCATACATCCTATCAATTTTCCTTTTTTGATAGGTAAACATTCATTATTCCCCCTTAACCCCTAAAAGCCCCCCCTAAGGTATGAACGGGACCAAACTCAGGTCTTTTGGGAATTACCTCCCAAACAGGTGGGTTTTGGGTGTAAGTTTCTTTGATTCATCCCATTGGGTATTCGATTCCATGGCCCTGCTTGTGAGCCATGTGCAGCTCTTTTGCTTCGACATACATGGCTGCATTTGGGTAAGCTTAGAGCTTATCTTTAGTACTTATATTGTAAAGTGCTTGAGTTAAGCTGTTTTGGCCGTTTTGCAACCATACAAGAAGAGTGCTTTTTTGGTGGCAATTGGCAAAAGCAAATTTTTTTTTTACTTTTAAGCATGGTTTTAAAAATGGCCGTTTAAACGGTAACGCCCAAGCCCGTTTCCGTTAAAACCGTTTAAACACGTTTTAACATTTTTGAATTTAACCGCCCGTTTTTTTTTTTTTTTGTTCTAACCGCCGTTAAAACCGTTTAAACAACCGTTAAATCCGTTAAATTTTTGTTAAATTCCATTTTTGCCCCTGGCCGTTTTAATCCGTTTAAACGGTAATGCCCCCCAGTCCGTTTAACCGTTAAAACGGCCTCACGGCCTCCTTTAAACCTTGCTTTTAAGTACTCTGGAAGGAGAATTTTTGGTTTTACAAAAAAATTTGAAGGATAAAATTGTAAATTTTATTACTATTATCATCATCATCATCATTATTATTATTATTATTTTATGAAAGCTGGTTGCCAAAGCAATTAGAAGAAGTCGTTTTTGCTTATGGCAATTTGGGATCTTATTGGACTTTAAAAAAGTACTTTTTAAGTTCTACAAAATACATTGATTTTTTTTATAAGTGCTTAAAAATAGCTAAAAGCTGGCTAACTGAGGTTTATAAGCTTACCAAGCAGCAGCAAAATTCTGGGATAAATCTGATTTCGGCTTGCAAATTGTTGACATAAATTATAGAAATCATGGGGATGTGCATATCTTTCAAAGGTACCAATTGTCAAGGTAAGGGAATAGCAAAAATTAACCTAATGAAGTGATCTTGACCTTCCAACCTTCGCAATATTTGATGACCAAAATAAGGTGATAGATGGTCGATATTTATTTATTTTTTCATTTATATAAGGAAAGATGGTTGGAGCAGTATTTTAAAACTCATCAAGTAACTCGATACTCGACTCGGCTAGTTTTTGAGTTGACTCAGCAGGAACAAGATACGTATAAAACTACACGCATTGCACGTGAGTGATTATAGGGGCTTCATCAACATTGACGGCGGACCATGGTATGAGCCACATGGCACACTCTTAGACACCACTGACTGTATGTATGTTCGGCCCATCGATAGTTGGACTTGCAACCAAAATCAATTTGATTAATAACTTCTGTCCGTTGGATTAGTCTTTTCCATGGTTTATTTTTATATATAGATTTCGACCATTATTTGGGGTACTCAGATCCAAAATTTAGAAATCACAAATTAGAATGATTTTTTCTATGTAGGTCTCCTTAAGGATGGGCCAACATCCATACGGTCAGTAGTCAACGTTGATGATGGACTTCTTATGTGATAACATTGCTGAGCGTGGTGTGAACGTGTGAAGCAAGGGGCTGTATTGAAAATAAGACTGTTGGCATTAAAAGTAATTAAGTTGTATAAAAGGAGCTGAAAATGTAATAATGGCTTGTGAATGGGTAAACACGGGTAACATGACATTTAATAAAAAAAATTAATTCTTGGCATGGAGAGGCATTTAACAAGGTAGAAAGTGAAGCCCACATGGATGGCAACCCCAATTTTGGCGTTTAAGCTTTACTAGTGGGTACACACATGCGTTGTACGTGGAGAGTTAGAGTTGGACTAAGGATATGTACATTAATGAATTTTATAAGAGAGCCGAGAGTAAATTTACATCCATGCTTTTAAAAGTACGATGTTAGATGAGCAAAAACTTTCGACTCACCAAAAGGAAGAACTTCTGTCATTGATTGTTTTAATGCATTAAGGTCGAAGGAAAGTACATCAACACTTAAAATCTTTAATGTCAAAGAATTGTGATTAATCTAGTAACGATCCCCAAATATTGAATGTATACAATTAACCTAGTTTTCTACTCCTCTAATCAAATTAATTATTTATCAATTGCAATCACTTCACCAATACAGTAGTCAATTCAGCTCTGAAGATAAGTTCTCCAAATAATTATCTTTCTTCAGGCATTTAGCCATGCCAATTCAGTTTGAAACAGTAACAGTCAAGATGAGTTCTCTCACTAATTGTCTTTCATTAGGCAGTTAGACGGAGCAATTTAGTGGCAATCAGCACAAGCCTTTTCGATGGCCACCAGGTGGTCTTCTTTTGCCTAATAACAATACAATGGTGGTACAAAATGCAATTCTATAATTGCAACTGGATAAAATAAGCATTGCCAATTTAGTCATATTAAACTAATACAGATATAGGGTAGCAAGAGAGGAAAAGCTTCATGGTTAAATTAAAAAAATTACTTACTGATATCAACTTGTTCAATAGAGATGCTTGAGATCTTTGATTTTAAATTAGGAAACTATTTAAAGTTTTTTTTAAGCCCGTTTACTGCATGCATTTTTAGCTTGATTAATGATTTGTAGACGTTGGATTTAGTAGACTAAAAAAATGTTTGGATTCCATGGGTACCACACTGACTGCAATTCATGTTTAGCCCTCCCTTTGGTAGACATTCATACCAGAAATCATCTTGTTTGGTTAATTTTAACCTTTGGGTTTCAGTCTCAAACGTGTTTGATCACGAACGTCAGTATGAGCCACATGGCAAACTCTTAGAACCCACTAAGCTTATGGATCATTGGACCATCCTTAGGTGTATGTATGGACCAAACATCAGCTTGATTCTTGATTTATAACTATTAGATTTGGTATTTTCATTAGTATATTTTCAGCCATGTGATTCGAATATTATTTGGAGTATTTAATTTGAACGGCCAAAGATCACCAAGTAGGTTCCATTTTGGTTTGTAGGTCCACCTACGGATGTATCAAACATCCATACGGTTAGTAGTCTGTAAGAGTGTGCCATAGACATTCATGATCAAAGACGTTTGGTTACACCGAACTAACTTGCACGTGGTGGACTGGTTGCCATGTCTGACCATTAATTCATGAGCGCCAGCAACAACTTAGCGATTTCATAGTTTAAATCAATGCAATGGCCCACAAAATTAGTCATATGTCTATATTGTGGCATTCCACCCTCACTACAATTCCCATTTTCCAATAAAAGTTTGATCATGGAAAATGTTAAGTGAATAGGAATGGAATTATACTTGCAAAGTGTTCCTGTATTTTGGCATTCCACCCTCATTACAATTTTCTTTTTCCAGTAAAAGTTTTATCATGGAAAAGTTTTGAAATTTTAAAGAAAAACTAAAAAAAATTAAATAAGACCAAAATGATATATTTAATAGTGGTATATAATATACAGACAATGTATCTCATGTCACTCCGGGTTTATGTAAAATGCTAACTTACAGGGCTCTTTAAGATATCTTTTTATTATGAGCTATGTATAATTGTGACTTTAATTTAGACAAATCTGTTTTGATATTCAAAGGCTACCTACTTGGCGTTGCTAATAATTTTTAAATCTGGGGTATCCGTTGAGCTCCCTTTGGCAAATTTTGAAGCCACACTCCTCCCAGGCAAGCCCTTCATCACTTAGTCACACAAAAAGATACAATAAGTAAGTGAAAAGAAAGAACTTTTAACTAAAATTCCAATTCCTTGAGATCACAAAATCTTGAGATTAGGTTCGCATAAGAACATTACAATAAATATACAAGCCATGCCCATAATCATACTTAGCACTGTTAATGAAGTTTCCAAGAGATCAATAGAACACTGTCTTCCTTTTGGGTGGCATGTTACTCACTTAAATGGCCTCGCTTAGCAAGCCAAGTAGTTTGGGTTATTGGCTCTCAACCTCTCCTTTTGAGCTTTTACAGGGGAATATAAGGTTTTCTTAGGTTTAGGGAATATAAGGTTTTCTTTGTTTCAAGCAAGTTTCTGCATTAATTAGAGTTTAATTTTGCTTGATTTTTAAACTTTTCTAGTTGGGACCTTTTCTCTTTTGTATTTTTTTCTTGCTACCCATTAGATTCTGTTTTGTTTTGGAGGGGTTTGTAGGGGTTAATAGTAACAGAAACAAATTCAGGGAGATCTCTGAACAGTTTGGGGTTTAATTTCTCTCAAAATTCCTCATTTCACAGTCTTAAACTATCTATTGTTCTTCAGCATTGTGCGAGTAATAAGCTTTTCTTAACTATTTTAAGATAGAGTTGAAGATTTCTTTTATTTTCTTTTTTTCATCTTAACTTGTCCAGTTAGATTACCACAAGATTGTAGGTTTCCAAGTTTGAAAGGTATAACCAATCAACTAACCATTTGCCAAAACTAGCAATTTTCCGATCGATGTCCAGTTGGAACTCCAATTTCTACCAAAGTGATGTTTTGGGTCTTTTAAGATTTTTCTGTTTTGTTTCCAGCATTCTTTTTAATTTGCTTTTTTAAAGAGAGAGAGAGAGAGAGAGAGAGAGAGAGAGAGAGAGAGAGAGAGAGAGAGAGAGAGTGGGTGCCCAAATAGAACGGGAACATTTTGGTCCCATGTGGGTGCCCAGCCGAAAGACGTGGGCCCCCGTAGAGTGACCCAAAAAAACATGCTTGGCCCGTGCTTTAGCACGGGTGAAAAAATAAAAATTAAATATTAATAGCCATGTAAAATTAGCGAAGAAATAGTAAATAAAAAATAAAAATATTAATAGCAATGTAAAATTATTATAAGTGTGAGATATGTAAAAAACAAAAAAATGTGAAACATGAGCAATGAATTCGAGCATTATTGAGCGTTATTTGGATGCAAAGATCCAAAGGTTATAAATCACTAATCAGGCTGATTTTTCGTTTATAGGTCCACCAAGGGACTGGCCAAACATCTATACGGTCAGCGTCCACTAAGAGTGTGCCACGTGGCCCGTGTTTTGCATATTGACAGAAGCATCTGTCAGAACACTGTGATAGAAGTTTTACTCTATTTTTACATTTCTAACCCTACGAAAAGTGAATTGCAAGTTAAAAAGTCATGGACCGTTCATTTCATTGATAACTTTGGGTCCACTCTTGATAGGTTTAGAAGTTTCAAAATGTGAAGTTTTTTTTTTTTGTGAGGATGATCACCATGGTTCTCACAAAAAGTCAGCCGGTTGAATCATCTTCATGTGGGCCCCACATTGGTGTGACAAAATAACTTGATCTTTGTCTAATATAAACTAAGAACTACTATGAATACGGTAGTGCCGAGATTACCTAATATTTCTCCATAAATATAAGGGACACGTGGGTAGTCCTGGTACTACTATGCTTTTAAGAGTAGGTATCATTCCCACTCAAATGGCCAATAATCCGATCAATCTAAATTGTCCAAGTTGTGGGTCCCATCTAGAAGATTTCATGGACCAAAATTCAGCCCCATTGGATGATCCTATCCATCCAACCAATTGTATTCTTTTGGACAACCATAATGCAAAACAAAGGTCTAGAGAAAGAGGTGTATTAATCAGATGGTTAAAATCATGGTTTAAAATGACGCTGTTAAAATGGTAACGCTCAAGCCCATCACGTTAAGAACCGTTTTGATGGTTAGAAAATAACGACCATTATTTTCGTTTTAACGGGTGTTATTTTCTGAAAAAAAATTGTGGAAAAATGTTGTTATTTCTGTTATTTTTCTGAAGTTTTTTTCTTTTTGACAATGAATTTTGAATTTCAGCGTCATTTTTTTCCGTTATTTTCATTTTGTTTTTCCATTTTGCCCATGTCCGTTATAATTCGTTTTAACGGTAATGTCCACAATCCCTTATACCATTAAACCGGCCTCTTTTAAACCTTGGTTAAAATCATTCGAAAAGGTGATTTTCAACTTCTTGCATGGGGCCCACTAATTGAAAAACTCATGTTGATATAAATATGCATTATTTGTATAATATAGACTTGGTATCATAATTTAAAAAATGGCCGTTATAATGAAGATAACTGTTAAAGTTGGAATCAATTCATATAGTTAATGCCTAATTAATCAACTAGGGTACCGCCCCTAGTACATATATATAAACCATTTGATTTCCCATGGTTATTTCTTTTATCAAAACGTTTTTTGATAGGTAAAGAAGATTTTATTAATGCACTTGGAGGTTGAGAAGGTCTACCAAGAGGAAGCAAAGAGAAAAACTTGACAAAAAAGACAAGGCCGAGGCCCCCAATAAGAAAGCAAGCCACCCACCCCACAACTCCAAAAGCAACTACCCTCCAGACCATACCAAGGAAGCCCAACTGAATACCAACTCTTCAAAGCTAACACCTCTTCCATCCTCATAAAGTTTGATCCAAAGAAAAACAGGACCTCTAATCTCTAGCAAGAGGGCTTCAAAGGAAGAACTTTTGCCTTCAAAGACCCTACTATTACGCTTTTTCATATACCCCACAAGACAACTAGAGGAGTCAGGATCCGCAATCCCTTCCCGAGATCTCCATACGCCTTGCAATGCCAAGGAATAAGGCCTTGATTGAAGAAGGAACAACCCAACTGAAGCTAAAGTCATTGCAAAACATAGACCAAATCGTCCAAGGTACTCTACAGTGAAGAAAAAGCTAAGGTGATCACTAGACCCCTACTCTCCAAGCACCTGGGGCGATGATCAATCACCCCAATACCTCTCTGTAAGAATCCTATGGTCTGAACTCTACCATGGATCACACACCAAGTAAGGAAGCAAATTTTGGAGGGAGCTTTGTTGCCCCACACCTTAGCCATAGGAAAATCAACTGTCTCATCATCTTTTAATGCCTCGTAAAAAGAGCACACAAAAAATTTACCTTTGCTATCATGGTTCCACCACCTGATACCTTCCACCGGGCTGAGAGAGGGTGTATCCCCCGCTTTCACAAGGAGTATCGCCATAAGAGACAATTCTTCATCATTAAGGTTCTTCTTGAAGCTAAAATCCCAAGCTTGAGAAGCGTCACCTACCACATGCATTTTGCAAACAATGACCAATTTCTTACTAGAAATAGTATAAAGGTCGTGAAACTTAGACTCCAACCTCGTATCAGAACACTAGGGATCCTTCCAAAAAAGAACTCTATTACCCTTTCCTACCTTAAAGACTATACCTTCCTCAAACTTTTGTAAACCTTTCATATTAATCCTTCGTTAAATCTCTCAACCATAGGGGCCTTTTGGCAACCTACTAACCCAACTAGACATTCTATCGTCGTTACCTCCCAGCGATCACATTACGCCACAAGCTATCCCTCTCCAAACTGTATCTCCAAAACCACTTGCTTTTCAGTGCTTCATACATGCTTCTAAGCTTTCTAACATCTAATATCCATCTCTCTAGGCTTATAGACAACCCTCCACCTGACAGACTCAACTTATGGCTCTCTCTAGACCCACTCCATAAGAAGTTCCTCATAACTAACAATTCTTTTCAACACTCACGGGCATCGTAAAAAGAGACATGTAGTAAAGCGACATGCCAGAAAGGATACTCTTAATAAGCACAAGCCTACCACCTTTGGATAAATACCTAGCTTTCTATCTAAATAGACGGCTCTCAAAACACTCAAGCATGAGATCCCAAATGACCTTTTTCTATAGCTAGCTCCAAGAAGTAGCCCTAGATACATGGTGGGTAAGGACCTAATCCGGCACTATTGAATGGAGGTAGCATCGTCAACTCCCTTAGCCCCACCGATCCCAAAGACATCAAACTTTGCAAGATTTATGTAGAGCCCAAACACTGCCTCAAAACAACAAAGCATATCTCTAAGTAAAACCATCTTAGCTCTAACTTCCTGAAGAAATAGGATAGTATCATCAACAGACTGAAGGTGCGAGACAATTGGCATGTCTTCCTCTACTCTAAAGCCATTAAGAAAACTAGACCTAACAGTTCTTATCATCATTCGACCAAATGCCTCAGCACAATCACAAACAGAAAAGTGGATAAGGGGCCTCCTACTTCAAACCACGAGAACTCCTAAAAAAGCTAGTAGGGGACCCATTCACAAGCACATAAAAGGAGGTCCTCAAAATACACTTCCTAATCCAATCACTTCATTTATTACTAAATCCCATCCTATTTGTGGCTACCGTATTTTCTGGCAAATAATATGATGACACATGTATTGGCAACATACGTGCAATGCATGAGGGGATGACGCGTGGTGTCGTCCATCATGCGTGAATAAATGCGCCGAAGAAATCGTCAGAGACGATAATCAGTTCATTCCTGTCACACGTTTTCTATTAATGGAAACACCACGTATCTGATTGGAATGATCAGAAGAGAGCATTTTGGGGTAGAGTTGGTAACGGTACGCATTGAAGCTTCCCATTAATGTGTCGGAGAAGCATTCAATCTTGCCCGACACATTAATGATCAGTCTACTTGACGGGAATGTCAAAACGGCCCTCTTGACGGGAATGACAATTATCTCATCCCGACAAGGTCCAACGGCCCACTTCGCGTAAGTAACAATTATCTCATCCTGACAAGTTTATACGACATATTCGATGGGATTGACATTCAACACATCTTAACATTCTTGACGGGATTGATATTCCACTCATCCCGACAAGTTCAACAATATATATGATGGGATCAACACTAAATTCATCCCAACAAGTTTAGTTATCATCCTTAACGAGAATGACGTTCAATACATCCCGACAAGGTCAGATGGCATATATGACAGGAGTGACGTTTATATCATCCTGGCAAGATCAAATGGCTTATTCGACGAGAGTAACACTCTTCTCGTCCCGACAAGATCAGTAGCTTACTTGTCGGGAATGGATTTTTATCAATTCCGAGAAGTATATAGGATTCCACAAATGAGATAAGTATTCTAAACTATAATACAATTAATTACTTATCTATCTATTGAATGTTGGCCACGTGGCAGTTAGTTTGACTCTTGCGCGGCTCCGACGTTTTCCTATTCAAATATCTGTCACGAGGAATATCACCTTAGTCGCCACAGATATAACTGAATAGAGGCAGTTAGGATCTAACAAGAAGAGACAGTTTCATAACAGAATCTCTTTAGATCATAACTGACTGACGAGAAGTGAACACGTAGGAGTGAGTCACACCAGTTCTGGGGGTATAAATACATGACACTCAGAACTGAGAGGAAGATCTTACTCTCCAGATTCAGATAGCCTACACTTTGAAATATTTTACTATTATTCCTAAACCCTGTTAGCACATCCTATACTGATTTGAGCGTCGGAGTGTTGTCAACAAGTACAACCACACCTTGTCTGGAGATCATCCTATCCTTCGCAGCGGAGAAATGAGTTTTGTTCTGAAGCATCAGAGTCGTCGAATCATCATCGAGATATGAATTGTTTAACCTCGAAGATTGTGTGGGTTAAATCAGATATTTTTCCCCCACACTATCCATAACGTAATCAAGTATATCCCAATTGTCATGATTGAAAGCCTTCTCCATGTACAACTTATAAACATACGCAGGAATGCTCTCTTTGATTTTTAGGGATCTACACAATCATTGGCCACCAGGATGCTATTGAGGATATGCTTATCCAAAATGAAAGCATCCTGCTCAAAACATCTATACGGTTAGTATCCTCTAAGAAATTGCCATGTTTTTGGTGGTCAGGTAAGATTTACTGATTGCCTTATTTACTTGGGTTCTTTTGGTCTTAAATTCCTTTCTTACGTTTATGTATAATAATATGCTTTTCAATGTCAACAACCGACCTTAGCTCAGTTGGTAGAGCGGAGGACTGTAGTGGGAAACCTCGAGAGCTATCCTTAGGTCGCTGGTTCGAATCCGGCAGGTCGGATTACTTTTTTATTTTCACATAAATATCCGTACTTTTTATTTTGGACATTGGGACCCACAGATCTCACTACATTCACGGCCTAAACAGGCCAGCAAACGGTGCTGATGACGGTACCACCAAACCTCCATGGAACTTAGCTTCACCAGAGTGAGAAACCAACCAGAATCCAAAAACCCATAGCTTGGCGCCTTCTCACAAGCGGCAAGAACAGACTTCCAAGCTCACAAATCCTAATCTCCTCCCCGTCTGCAACTTTCCCTCACTTCCAAAACCCTAACCCTAAATTCTCTGCAAAACCTACTACTACAACTTCTGCCTCCGTTCTTCCATCTCGACTTTGTTCCTCAATACAGAGTGAGCGCTCACGAAGCTTGCTCAACAGGAACCCACCGTATCCAACGTTTCGTAGAGATCGTCCAACGTGACACCTTCTTTCGATTCCTAACAAGGAGCACATATATCTTCTCCAAGCAACCCGAACACGTCTTCTGCCTTGAAGACGCTGGCAAGCTCTATCGCAATTCGCAAACTAGGGTTTCCTCGGGGCCGAAGGGGTCGGCCGATTGATTGAACTCCATATGTTTGATCTTCCAGACTTACTTCCACGCCAATGGGAATTCGCAGTTCAGATTCACCGATTTGATGTAGGATTTGCTTGAAGAGCATAAATCGATCATGAGTTCTTGGAAGCAGAGAAGTATATAGTTGGAATTGTATGAGTTTTTGAGCTTACCATTGGAGAAGAGGGCTTATATACATAACATTGTGGAATTCAAGGATTATGCTTCTGAAGCAGTCTAGGACATGTTATCTGGGTGGCACACAGATGATGGCAGAGTTTTGATTAAGGACCAGCAAGTCGTATGCAGTGAGAAGCTGTATCGATATGCTCAAATGAGATAAATGGAATCAGGTGTTGATATCAAGGGTGGGTTTGGAGATTGACTCTTTGAATCTCTACGATGAGTAAATTTGAAAAGTTGGTTGGATTTCTAACAACGTTTGATTGGGAGAAAGACAGTTCTGTAATGCTTCTGTACTTAGTAATGAAGTGGTACTCTGAGCAGTACCTGGATTCAGGAGGAAGATGAGGTGGATCCAACCACAATTCCTATGTACACAGGTCAGTTAATTTGCCTCAACTGATAATAATTTTGTATTCCTGTTATTTTTATTTATTGGGAGGTTCTATATTTTATAGAAATAATGTTTGCGTTCGATTTTGGAAGTGATCATTTGTAGTTGCTTTGAGTTGTTACAGTTCTCTCTGTACTTTGTTTTAGATTCTTGTCTGATCTTTGTTTTACATTAAATAGGATTAAAATGATTGTAAATAATAGGGCTTGACAGATAGGAAGAATTTTTTATCTGCATTGAGTTTGTTATCAGATATTTACCTTGTGGCTGCTATAACCTATGGACATGAGTCTTGCTTCGATGTTGATTTAGTACTGTATAACACATTTCGGCGTTTCTCTGTCTACTGAAGTCAACTTGACAGAACTGAGGCTGAATTTGACCTTGACCTCTTGTCGCAAATAATTTTATCGGAGTTTGTTCAAGTGCATTGGGTTATTCCCAAAGAAATCAAATTTAAGACATTGAATTACAACAAGAATGAAATAGAAGTACTCTGAAATAAACTCAATACTGATTTATCTAAACAATGTATCTGTTAAGCAATTGGTATGGAATGAAGTTCCTTGTCTTCCTCTAAGAAGACCAAATCTCGATGGTTCCACAATCTAGATCAAACATTCTTTGGCAAAGCTATTATGAAAAACTCATTATCTTGGTATAAAAAAAAAACTCATTATCTTCTACATGGTCTATGAGGTATTACTAGGACCCATGGTTGCTGGGAACATAGGTTGTAATTGGCCTAACAAAGATGCAACATCTAGGAAAGTCAATCTGAGCTGTGTGTAGATTGACTGTAGCAGCCTGCAGCCACAGAGGAAGCACTTACCAGACACATGAAGTTTACTTGATCCAAAGTGTAATCCAAACCGTTTCTCAGTAATATTAAATGGTTGATTAGTAATATAAAAGGGAGACAAGAAGATCGTTTCCAAGCTGTATTTATGGAGCTCGATGCTTAAGGGGGGTTTGAAGGAATCTATTATTCTAACTTTTTCCCAAATTGGGGTCATATGCACAAAAATTTACAACAGAAGTGACTTTGTAATTTCATAGATGGGCTTGCCTTTTGGGAGTTCTGTATGGTCTTCTCCTTTTGTATTCCTTTGGGGTTTTCCCCCCTTCTTTCCTTAATACATTTGATTAGTTTGGGTATAGTTTCAGTGCATACAATAGGTGAAAATGTTTGCCGAGGGTTGCATTGCACACGTCATGGTGTATGAAGCAAAAAAAATTACTCCCACTCAGCCTCAAAGTTTTGGTTTGCTAGCTTACATTAAGAGATAATTGACAAAGGCAGAAAGAAGGGTAAGGAAAGGCAACGGATCTTGTCGTGTATCGACTTTTTCAGGATGTTTTTTGGATTATCCAGCTTCCATTCGAAGTGTCGAGGTTATCCTCAGTCTTAGAAGTTAGGAAGGGTTTTAGACAGTTACGTTTCTTGTTCCACTGAGAACTCCTGTCAAACAATTTCAAAACCCCATAAAAGGAATTACATTGATTTGAAACACAAACAACGAATTTTCTGGTGTCGATTGACATTACAATTTCCAATCCCTGATGAAACATAAAAAAGGATGCAAAATTAACACGGAATTACAATGATTGAAAACACAAACAACGGATTTTCTGGTGCCCATTGACATTCCAATTTCCAATCCCTGATGAAACACGAACAAAGATGCAAAATTAACACTTAAATCCCATCTCCCAGTGTTAGGACTTAGGAGTAAAATGTCTCTGTTAGACAGATTGATTATATAGCAAGGGGTATCCAAAAGGTAGAGTTGGAGCAGGAGGATCGTTAATCTGGGGATTGTGAAGTAATCCTGCACTTCAAAGGTCAGTTTACCCATAAAAAGGCAGGATCCCATACAGCACAGTGGTAGTCTTCGATCTACCAATTCCAAATATAGAGGGCAAGGGAGTGATGAGAATATTATCTAAATCTTGTGGTGAAAGATTCTGTACCCACAGAACTTTAAAATGAATGACTTCTATTATGAGGAAAGAATAAAACGTGAATGAGAAAGGATGTGTACTTCAATCTTTATCAGCTCAAATGATTTTTGACCCCAAGATGAGCCTAAGGTTGAATCTGCCAGAGTTTAAGGTTTGGTTTAGGTGCAAAAATTTACTGGCCCTGCCAGGGTTAAGAAATTGATTTCGAACTTTGAACCCCCCTACTAAGCTCGGTATCCAAAACTTTCGATTGAAAATCCGATCTCTGTTAATCGTGTTCAATCTGAAAGATGCACAATTAGTGACATCGTTAAGATTTATCATATACCACATCAATATGAACTCGAATTTAACTTCCAATGTTGTAATAATTTTTGATTAAAACTTTTCCTTCTCTTGCTTTATTCCTTTCACCTGCAATTAACCATCCAAAATAAAAAATAAAAAAAAAAGAAAGAAAGAAGACAACCTAAACAATTCCACCTCGAACTCTCTAAACCATTAAACAACGACCAATCTTCAAGCCATATATCACTCGGAATTCCTCAAGAAGTGAAAAATTTCTAATGGGAAGAAGCAAGTTTGGATGACCTTTGTCTCAAGGGCGAGTGGTGGTGACTACTGCTCTTTGATTTGTGCCTGCTTTTCTGCCCACCAGCTACACTGCTCCTATGCCCGCCTGGGGAAGATGACCGACCTAGGCCAACCCGCTTTGTTGCCTTCCTACGAGAGGTCCATCCGTTGTTACCAAGTGCAGCTCTGGCGACGCTGTCCATGGCCACCTCGCGTGCCCTTTGTGGCTTAATGGGCTGCTTGTTTAGGTAAGCCAATTGTGGGAGGAGACCCGAGACCGCCTTCCGCAGCTGGTCATCTCCAATGTTGCTCTGGATAGGATTCCCCAATAGATTTAGAGCTAGCAATGAGTTGTAGTTCGACACGAGCTGACCAAGCGCTTTGGCTGTTGTTATCTTATTGAAGCTCAGGTCCAGGACCGTCAGTTTCAAAAGCCTGTGCAGCCCCTCCACTTCGCTAATCTTGTTCCCAGCTAGATAGAGTTCTTTGATGAGTGTACAGTTTGACAACCCTAATAACATTTCAAGCAAGAAGAATCACTCAGTATAGAGGTTAGTACAATGCCTCAGCCACCTCTACATGCAGTCAGGGCATATACAAGTGTCCACCAATTTCATGTGGAAGTAGCCGCACCACTGATTTTGCTGGTGCCTTACACCGGCTATATTTCCATTTTGTATTAACTGAGTTGCAGGATCAAGCCCTGGTGGGCAGAGTAAGCTGGGATTGAGCCTGCAACTTATATATTGAGGCACATAGAGGTCTCCTTAGTGCTATTCAACCAAGAAGAAAATTCTTACAACAATAAAATAACAACAGGAGCCTCAGAAGGGCTTGAATCACTAAAATCGAACTGATCTAAATTTACCCTGGCCAATTCGGAAGATCCTGTTGTAACTTAGATCAAGTACCCGCAACCGGGTCAGCTCTCTGAGACCCTCGATGGCAACAATCTTATTTCTGGACAAGTTGAGGGTGTGAAGGCCCTTGGGCAGCGACCCTGGTGTGATACGGACTGCAAGCATAGGCAAAACAAAAACCATGCAAACTGGTTATTAGTGTCTTTGTTCAGAACAGTTAGTATTTTTCAGTTTAAACTCTTGATTTGTTTCTGTACCTATGAAGTTGCCTGTTAAGTTGACGGATCGGAGACTGGAGAAGTGTGACATGGAGGGGATGACTTTCAAGCCCATAACTGTGATGTGAGCTACAGTCGAGGAGGAATTCAGAGATTGGATAACACTTTTGGCGTGTAAAACCTCCTCAGAAATATCAAGGTTAGGATGCCGGGTCATGTGAGTTGTGCTTCTTGCCGGTGACCCAATCTCGGGAGAAGGTGGGAAGACAATATGTTCATCATCGGTGTCTTCATCATTATGTGAAAGAGGGGATTGCGTCTCGAGACTGTTCACCCACTCATCCACTCTTTTTATGGAGGATGATTCTGTAGAGAAAGCAAGCCATTGGTTCTGGGGCAATAAACCTGAAACCCCACTATGAAAGCTATCCCAGTTCTTGTTCTCGTTCTTGTTGTTAATGCTGCTATTGTTTTTGGATTCTCCGATGAACGATCCCGGTGACTCCAACTTGCCCAACTCCATAGCCTGGTTTGGTTCCAGAGTATCTGACGAATACCCTCCCTTCTGGTCTGAAGCATGGTAAATGGAGAATGGCCTTGGTTTTACATCCCATGGTTTGTGCAGGTTCCTGTGGCTCCAGAGGAACAACTTCCACCACATTCTTCTACTCCTGGAAGGGAGAACTTGGCTTGAAGAATGCTTCTTCAACATCACTCTGTCTGCACTGCAAGGGGTCATTACTGATACTGGGCTGCTCTTAATCCCCGGAACAACTTCCTCCTCCTCGTCCTCCTCCTCCCTCCTCTCTGTTAAATTCTGCAAGTCCCCAAAAGAATGAGATTTCAGAGGAGGCAACTGATCAGCCATCTTTTTGAGCATATGCCCTGTTTCAAGATTAGAGCACGAGCGCTTCAACTTTGGGGAAGCCCAGAATTCTGCCTGTCCAATCCCTGGATCACTAATGTGTCCGCTTTGGATCAACTCGAATTCAGCATCTTTCTTTGATTGACCATTCCTCTCAGTGTCAATTGTGTCATGAGAACCCATCTTTCTGGACATCGATGAGTCTGTTTCCTCTCCTTTAGCCACTTGGACCTGGAGATTCAAATCAGAGAAATCCCTCTTGATCAACGAATACTTGTCGTGCTCATCCCCCCCTTCGTAAGCTGCCTCCACTTCTTCAGCTCCAATGGGACTCCCATCGCTCACCACCTTCACCTTGCAGGTAGATATCTCCGGAGTCCCAAAAGGTACCAAAACACCAAGAGAAGCCAACTTCAACCCATCAGTGTCAGAATTTTTTACAGGCTGCGCCAGCTTCACTGATTGAGTTCCAAGTCCCTTGTAATGAACATGGTCTGAAGGTACTTCCTCCATCTCCTAAGAGCAAGGAAAGATAAGAAAACAATCTATAAGGTACAAACCTCAAGCAGCAAATACAGAGAACCATAATTCAAAGAGAACACTAAGAAAGCAACTGAAGCTCACCTTGTATTTCTTCTTCCTCCCGACCAGTACAGAGAAGCAACTGAAGTTGGCCATTTCTAATAATGGGTTTTCTTACTTAAATTCCCGAACAGAGAACAAAACAGATAGCTCTTCTTTCTTCCCTCTAAATTTCTATCCGACTGATAATCACATCTGAAAACCCAACTCTTACAATCTATGGAAAAGATTCTTAAGCAGTAGAGATGACTTTATGAAGACAATTTTCAATTCTATGGTTAGCCATAATCAACAGGGAGGCGCCAAACCAGATGCCGAGTCGAATTGAAAAGGAAAGAAGCAGATGAATGAGAAAGAAGGATGCCTCTTTGAGCGTCCCCCACCTCCGTCAAGGTGAGAGGTGTTGCTGCAGTGTCGGCCAGAGTGATAAACACAACAGTTTCTCACCAGAAGATGCTCTAAAGAATCCGTTTTGAAGAACCCTCCTGCATCCATGAAAAATAAACCTATATAAGTAAAATTTGAAAACCCATTATTCAGAAACAAATTTTATCCTAAAAAAGAAATTGTCAAAGCTTTGTTGAACAAACAAATCCTCGTACAAATTTATGTTATTGCATAGAGATATCAAAACCCCATTGGTGTGAGCAGGGGAAGAGAAGAAAAACAAGAAACCCAATTCAGAGGAAAAAAGAAGAAGAGAATAATGGGTGTTGATTATCTATGGTACCTGTTCAAGTTTGGGCAGAAATATGCCAGATTGAGAGAGAAAGAGATGTATAAACCTTCCTTTTAGGCACGTAAGGTGGTTTGAAATAATGAATAGAAGTCTTGTTTGGACACCCGTTTTGATCGGAGTTAGATTGGAGAGTTGACACTCAGAGAGAAAAAGAGAGAATGGGGTTGGAAGAGGCTGGAATAGGTGTTGATATCGGATGGAACACGGTTTAAGCTAATAATTCTTTAAAATATATATCTATATATACTATGGGTAAGGATCAGGGGCCACAAATTTTGACACAAAATTTCAGACCAATTTTGGTGTACCCACATGGAAGATAAATCAATTGCTGATTTTATTATTTTTATTTTTTGTGAGGATGATCTCCTCACCATATAGATCACCCCTACAAAAAATCAACCCATTGTGAAATTTCTAACCCCATCAAATGTGGGTTTCAAGTTGACTGTAAAAAAATAGACGGTCCATAATACTTCAACTTCAGGCTACGAATATCAGAATGATTTGAATTTTTGTGAGGGTGATCTCACCGTAGAGACCATCCTCACCAAAAATCATCCCATTCCAAAACTTCTAATTTATACTGGCCCCCACCAATTTTTTGGTGTGAAATTTTGTGTCAAAACTTGTGTCCCCTGATCCTGACCCATGTACTATTGCTATGTTATGAAATAAGTGGAGGAAAATACATTGTTATCTTGGGTGGGTCCAAGCTCAATCTCTTCAAACTTCAAACCTAAGCCTAAGCTCAAACAAAGATTCTCTTAGCTCAGCAATTTCAAGTGTACAAGTGGCTTTTAGTGATGATGATGGGTCACTAAAGCTAGCGTTAAAAGTGGGATGGAAATTAATTTTTTTTTTTTTAGAGAACAGTCTTTGTCATGGGTGCTTGTCAATTTTACAAGCGTTAGTGACCAAGATGGATAAATAAAGCAAGTGACAAAAACGCGCTCCTTAATTCCATATGATGCAGTTGATGCAGAGGACTGCTGTGGCCCTACGTAGCTTTTATTTTTTTGGGCCCAGTAACCGCATTGATGTTTAGCCCATCCCATAGTGGATATACATGTAAAAAATCAGATTGATTGATAATTTCTAGCCATTGGATTAAGTACCTAAAAAATATGCATGAATTCAACGGCTAGAATCAATCCTAAAAAAGCGCTAAAATCTATGGGTAGAGAAAACCAATCAGACTGATTTTTGGTATGTATATTCACAAGGGGTGGGTTAAACATTCATTGAGTCCACTAATCAACTTGATTGGTGATTTCTAGCTGTTTGAGTTGAGTTATTTTTCATCAGCGTGATCAACTACCTTTGGATTTTATCGGAATCCACGCTTGAGAACACGTGTGAAAAAACGAGTCCCCTTAGCCAGACCGTTGTGATTTCTCGGACTTCCTAAAAATAACAAAATATACCCCCCTGGAAGATAAATTTTTTCAGCGTGAGCTGAAAAAGAGCGTTGAGAGGACAGGGACACATGTCTCACGTGGAGACGCAGAAATGGAGCAGGTATCGTGTGGCATTGGCCGCGTGTTAGCGCAAGTTGATGCCATTTCTTTTCTGGTAGTTGAAGTCACCCATGACGTGTCCAAGTTCTACTCTTTTTCTTCCGCTTCGGTCCTCCAGGAGGACCATAGGGACAACTGTGTGGAGTCATGGACCTCCGATGGTACCCTTCCCAGAGTATGGCTGTCAAACAATATTACTCAAAGGGTCGTGATGTAACAAGGTATACCTCACGTTTTTTTGGCTTGTTACTCACCGCTGTCATATGGGCCCACTGACCGCATGGATGTTTAACCCACTCCTTAGTAGACATTCATACCAAAAATCAGCTTGTTTTGTTGATATTTAGCCGTTGGTTTTAGTACTCAAAAATAATGGTTGAATCCAAGGGCTATAATCATGCCTTACGAAGTACTAGAACGGCCGTTATAACGAAAACAACGGCTATAATAGCCCTATGAGTTGTCAAGACTCAAAACCGTGGTTTTAAAAAACGGCCGTTATAATGAAAATAACGGCCGCTGTACGTATTCGGACCTACCCTGTTACGTTATGAACCGTCACGTTTCGCAAGGGGACTGACTTCGGCTCTTAACCTTACAGGGGATGACAGACGCATGGTCAAGTGCTTCCTGATTGGGTAAGGGATGTGACTCATCATTGCTGAGCTGTTTTCTAGTTGTTTTTTTTTGGGGTAAGTTACATGTGTCTCTCCTGTGATTTAAGTGACACGTGTACGATGGGTGATGTTTTATTCAGGTTTTGGTACACATGTTCATCTCCTTGTAGAATTTTCGAGGCGTTTTTCGTGGGATGTTTTCAGGAATATTCAGTAAGTACTGTTCTTGTCCACGTTGAATTAATTAATAAATTATTAAAAGATATTTAAGATATTTGAATAGTAATTCTTCTAAATTTAGTTGGAAAAGAAAGGATTGTTATAAGGAGAAGAAGTTGTGATTCGAATCTCATTGAAGTTAATATTTAATTGAAGGGAAACATGCACGGGAGATGTTTTGGTTGGAATCAAAGAAGATATTATTAATGTAAGATGAGAGACGTTTTGGTTGAAATCTCTTCAAAGAAGTTCTGAAAGATCTAATATTCCCTTATTTTTTATTAACATTAATGAAAGTTTCAATGACTTTTTTTCGAAAAGGCCAAAAAAATGGAGAGAGAGCCATGTGGACGAGAGAGAAAGTGGTTCCATGCCTTAGTTTTAGTTTAGTATAGTATATATATATATATAGATATAGTCATTATGTTGTACACACGTCAAGTTTACCTCTCTCTCACTCATGTTAGAAATTGGAGCGGGGCATTAACCTACTCCAGCTGCGTCTCCTCAAGAACTGTAGCATTGATTGGACTTCGACATTTAATATTGGGATGCTTCACCCTTTTTATCATGCCACATGTCACAATCTTATCGCTGAAGGCCATATATACACACACGAAACAAACCCAAATTTAAGGGTATTTTCCAAAAAGAACCGTATTTTTTGAAATTTGTCAAAACAAACTTAAGACTCCGAACCGTTTGGCGTATTCTCACGAAACTTTAAAATGGCTGAATTGCCCTCTTCAAACGATACGCCAAACGGCTTGGCGTATGTTGTTATAAGACACCATATTGTTAGGCGTTTATTTTTTACCGTGTTAACTTGAAACCCACGTTTGAATATGTTAGAAATTTCAGATTAGGTGATCATATCCTAACCAAAAATCAGCCATTGGTTTATCTTCCATGTGGGTACACCAAAACTGTGAGTGAAAAAAAAAGTCAAATCTTTGTCAAAGGCCATATTGTTTGGCGACGGTTATTAACTGTCGCCAAACCGTTCGGCGTCAACTATTAACCGTTGCCAAACCGTTCGGCGTCAACTATTAACCGTTGCCAAACCGTTTGGCGACGTTTAATAGCCGACGCCGTCGCCAAACAATATGGCGACAGTTAATAATCGTCGCCAAACAATATGGCGTCTGACAGCAATTTGACTTTTTTTTCAGGCGACAGGACAGGAGCAAATTTGCCATTAAAATATTTTCTTGAGCATATACCAAACGGGTCGGCGTCCTAGGTTTGTTTTGACAAATTTTCAAAAATACGGTTCTTTTTTAAAAATACCCTTAAACTTGGGTTCATTTCGAAAAAATTTCGATATCTATATAACAAAACAGGATGGTTGTCTCCCCCTCTTATCCGGCTTCATAAAGGATGGCTGAGATCTTATCACACCAAATGGACGGTGGATCTCACCCACTCATACCCAATTTTGACAAACGCTTTGTCAATGAGTGCCGTAGGCACGGGTCACCTACTATTTACCTACATATACGAAATGAAATGGGTCCCAAGGGTCAGGGTCAGGCTCACGAGCCCAACTTTTTATGCCTCGAGAGAGGTGCTACCGTGAAAACAGATTGAAACGGCCAGGGACAAAAATGGATTTTAACAGAAAAAAGAGGTGTTGAAATTCAAAATTTGAAATTTGAAAATTAAAAATTTTAAAAAAAATAGAATTTAATGGAAATTTAATGGTTTTCTTATACCCCTCTTATCTTATATGGCTTCAATAATGAGTGGCTAAGATCCACTATGCTTCATATTGATGGCTGAGATTAACTCCTACCTGATTTTGACAAACACTCTGTAGGAAAGTGCCTCGGGCACGGGCCCCACCCACGCATATATCAAGACAACTCAATTGTTTTCTCTTATCTTATCCATCCATCTAATGTGGGTGGTTAGATAAAGAGTGGTTGAGATCAAATCCATCGATCTAACGTGGACGTTTAGATTTCAGCCACTCAATCCGTCTCATTTATTCAAAATTTAAATTTCAACACGTTATTTTTTGTTATTTCTGTTATTTTTCCATTTCTCCCTCTGTACATTACAATCTATTATAACAGCCGTTATAATGGAAAAAACGGTAACGCCCCAGTCCGTTGTACTATTTGAGTGCCAAAGGCACCCAATTTTTACAAACGCTTTTGTCGGATAGTGCCGTGGGCATGGGCCATTTATTATTCTATATAACAAAACACATGAAATTCTACCAGTCCGTTCTCTTTAACTCAATATACTTAGAAGGGTGGGTTGATTAGGTATTTAAAATTAATAATACCTACACAGTTTTACTGATTGATGGTAAGGGGATAAAATCGCATGCCTTGGTTGTTTGAACAAGGATTATCACAACTGACTCAAATCAAATATACATTCATGGTACATTGTCTTTTTGTTGTTTGATCTAATCAGGATAGATTGCGGAATACAAACAAACAATCACACAAGATAAGATATTTTTACGTGGAAACCTTAGCCAAGGAAAAACCATGGGACCACGTCCAGACGGAAAGTATCACTAACTGAAAAGTTAAACGAAACAAAAGTTATCTACGCAGCACCGTTTCAAATACAGCTTCCAACCTTAGCCAAGGCTTACTATCGATGCATCCACGTCCTCTGAATCAATGCCACGAATCTACGCACGCCCTTCTAGCCAAGAAGCCTTATCCGTTTGTTCAGTTTGGTACACCCCAAACCTACTATCTATCGGCTCCTCCGATCTTAATTCTCAACACTCCCGCCTTTGCAGAAAGTGAAGGATTCAATACACCCTGAACCCCAAGTTGCTCAAAAGGTATTGAGTCACACTGGTACTCTCAGGCTTAATAGGTTGAATATAGAAGTGGAAAACCTAGGCTGAGTAAAGATCAAACTCTTGGCTTTGATCGAGAAGAGAACAAACTTACAAGATGTAAATGAAAAATAAGCTTCTTGCTCTTCGAATGGACACTCTAATAAATAAAGCATATGCTTTTCTCTTTTGAAGATTGAGTCATTGTGTCTCTATGTGTGTTTAGAGAAAGCATAGAATGGTTCTATTTATAGAATTCAAAGACCCTGAGTCGTGTGGAACGTGGGATGATGGAACCTAGAATTTCGAATCTGAGAGAGACCGATTCTGTTTAAGGTCCAATCGATTATACACTTGGTCCAATCGATTGGGAATAAGAGTCCAATCGATTGGGCTCAATAAGTTTTCTGTTCCGAAGGCACCAATCGATTGCACAGGGTTCTCCAATCGATTTGACATATATAACTTTCTGTCCCGAAGGTTCTAATCGATTACACAGAGTCTCCAATCGATTGTACTCAGAAATATTTCTGTCCCGAAGGCTCCAATCGATTTCACAGAGTCTCCAATTGATTGTACTCAAATAAGTTTCTGTCTCGTAATCTCCAATCGATTACATAGTGTCTCCAATCGATTGGACTATCCCAATAGTCAATAAAATTGACTTTGACTCAGGTCTGTCCAATGACTAAGTCTGACCATTATATTTTGCTCATTTTAATCAACTCCTATGGCCACTAAGTCACTTACCTTCCTAATCGAGCGTACATGATCATTAACTGACAAATCGACAGTTACTCAGATGACTGTTGTCGTCAACCGTCTGATTCTTGCTGTCTCTGTCTTTTAGTCTTCACGTAGTTTGCGAAGTATGCGTACCACAACATCTTCACATTACACTAGTGCTCGTAGGAACGGTTACAAGAATGTTTTTATGTTAAACAGAATTTTTGCCAAATTGAATATGAAAATATTCTTTACAACACATTGGTTGTCTCTCTACTTATACTTCGTCTTATAAGCATCAACAATGAAGGGCCAAGATTTAATCCTCCCCCAAATGGATGGTGGGTCTCCGCCACTCACCTAATTTTGGCAAATTCTTTGTCGATGTGTGCCGTTATTTTTGAAAAATACCCTTAAACTTGGGTTCGTTTCGAAAATTTTCTAATATCTATATAACAAAACAGGGAAGTTGTCTCCCCACTTATACCCCCTCTTATCTATTTCAACAAAGGAGGGGTGAGATCTTATCTCCCAAATAGACGGTGGATCTCAGCCACTCATACCCGATTTTGACAAACGCTTTGTTGGAGAGTGTCGTGGGCACGGGCCACCCACCCACTATCTATATAACAAAATAGGACGGTTGTCTCCCCTTATCAAGCTTCATAAATGATGGCCGAGATCTTATCACTCCAAATGGACGGTGGATCTCAGCCACTCACACACAATTTTGACAAATGCTTTGTTGATGAGTGCCGTGGGCACGGGTCACCTACTATCTATATAACGAAACAAGAAGGTTGTCTCCCCCTCTTATCCGGCTTCATAAAGGATGCCCGAGATCTTATCACACCAAATGGACGGTGGATCTCAACCACTCACACCCAATTTTGACAAACGCTTTGTCGATGAATGCCATGGGCACGGGTCACCTACTATTTATATAATAAAACATGGCGGTTGTCTCCCCCTCTTATCCCGCTTCATAAAGGATGGCCGAGATCTTATCACACTAAATGGACAGTGAATATCAGCCACTCACACCCAATTTTGACAAAAGCTTTGTTGATGAGTGCCGTGGGCACGGGTCACCTACTATTTACCTACATATAAGGAATAAAATGGGTTGGATTTACATATAGCCCAAGGGTGAGGCTTAGGAGCCCTACTTTTTATGCCTCGATAGGGGTATTACCGTTAAAACGGATTGAAACGGCCAGGGGGGCAAAAATAGAAAAAATGGATTTTAACGGATTTGAATGATTTTAATGGAAAAAAGTGGTGCTGAAATTCAAAATTTGAAATTTAAAAATTTAAAATTTTTAAATTAAAAAAAAATAGAATTTATTAAAAATTTAATGGTTTTCTTATACCCCTCTTATCTTATATGGCTTCAATAATGAGTGGCTGAGATCCACTAAGCTTCATATCGATGGCTGAGATTAACTCCCACCCGATTTTGACAAATACTTTGTCGGAAAGTGCCGCGGGCACGGGCCATCCACGCATATATCAAGACAACTCAGTTGTATTCTCTTATCTTATCCATCCATCTAATGTGGATGGTTAGATAAAGAGTGGTTGAGATCAAATCCATTGATCTAAAGTGGACGGTTAGATTTCAGCCACTCAATCCGCCTCATTTGACCTCAATTTATTCAAAATTTAAATTTCAACACCGTTATTTTTTGTTATTTCTGTTATTTTCTCATTTGTCCCTCTGTGCGTTATAATCCATTATAACAGTCGTTATAGTGGAAAAAATGGTAACGCCCCAGTCCGTTATACCGTTTGAGTGCCAAAGGCACCCAATTTTTACAAACGCTTTTGTCGGAGAGTGTCGTTGGCATGGGCCATTTACTATTCTATATAACAAAACACATTGGTTGTCTCCCTACTTATACCTCCTCTTATAAGCATTAACAAAAAAGGGCTAAGATCTAATCCTCCCCCAAATGGACGGTGGATCTCCGCCACTCACCTGATTTTGGCAAATTCTTTGTCGAGGAGTGCCGACGGCACGGGGCACCCACTAGTTTACCTACATATAAGGAATGAAATGTGTTGGATTTACATATAGCCCAAGGGTCAGGCTTAGGAGCCCTACTTTTTATTCCTCGAGAGGGGCGTTACCGTTAAAACGGATTGAAACGTCCAAGGGCAAAAATGGAAAAAATAGATTTTAATGATTTTAACGAAAAAAGTTGTGCAGAAATTCAAATTTTAAAATTTAAAATTTGAAATTTGAAATTTGAAATTTAAAATTTAAAATTTAAAATTAAAAAAAAAATAGAATTTAACAAAAATTTAATGGTTTTCTTATACCCCTCTTATCTTATATGGCTTCAATAATGAGTGGCTGAGATCAACTATGCTTCATATCGATTGCTGAGATTAACTCCCACCCGTTTTTGACAAACACTTTGTCGGAAACCCGTTTTTGACAAACACTTTGTCGAAAAGTGCCGCGGGCATGGGCCACCCACGCATATATCAAGACAACTCAGTTGTATTCTTTTATCTTATCCATCCATCTAATGTGGACGGTTAGATAAAGAGAGGTTGAGATCAAATCCATCAATCTAATCCTCCCCCAAATGGACATGGGCCATTTACTATACTATATAACAAAACACATTGGTTGTCTCCCTACTTATACCTCCTCTTATAAGCATCAACAAAGAAGGGCCGAGATCTAATCCTCCCCCAAATGGATGGTGGATCTCCGCCACTCACCCAATTTTGGCAAATTCTTTGTCGAGGAGTGCCAATGGCACGGGGCACCCATTGGTATATAACAAAACAGGGAAGTCTCCCCACTTATACCCCCTCTTATCTGTTTCAACAAAGAAGGGCCGAGATCTTATCCCCAAATGGACGGTGGATCTCAGCCACTTATACTTGATTTTGGCAAATGCCTTGATGGGGAGTGCTGAGGGCACGGGCACCCACTATCAAAATAACAACTGACTAGTTTTCTTACCCCCTCTTATCTTATATGGCTTCAATTATGAGTGGCTGAGATCCACTATGCTTCATATCGATGGCTGAGATTAACTCCCACTCGATTTTGACAAACACTTCGTCGGAAAGTGTTGCGGGCACGGGTCACCCACGCATATAACAAGACAACTCAGTTGTATTCTCTTATCTTATCCATCCATCTAATGTGGACTGTTAGATAAAGAGTGGTTGAGATCAAATCCATCGATCTAATGTGGACGGTTAGATTTTAGCCACTCAATCTGCCTCGTTTAACCTCAATTTATTCAAAATTTGAATTTCAACACCGTTATTTTTTGTTATTTCTGTTATTTTCTCACTTCTACCTCTGTGCGTTACAATCTATTATAATGGAAAAAACGGTAACGCCCCAGTCCGTTATACCGTTTGAGTGCTGAAGACACCCAATTTTTGCAAACGCTTTTGTCGAAGAGTGCTGTGGGCAAGGGCCATTTACTAGTATATAACTAAACAGGGAAGTTGTCTCCCCACTTATACCCTCTCTTATCTTTTTCAACAAAGAAGGGCCGAGATCTTATCCCCCAAATGGACGGTGGATCTCAGCCACTCACACCTGATTTTTGGCAAATGCTTTGACAGGGAGTGCCAAGGTCACGGGCCACCCACTATAGATATAACAAATGATTCTGGTTTTCTTATACCCCTCTTATCTTATATGGCTTCAATAATGAGTGGCTGCGATCCACTATGCTTCATATCGATGGCTGAGATTAACTCCCACCTGATTTTGACAAACATTGTCAGAAATTGCCGCGGGCATGGGCCACCCATGCATATAACAAGACAACTCAGTTGTATTCTCTTATCTTATCCATCCATCTAATGTGGACGGTTAGACAAAGAGTGGTTGAGATCAAATCCATCGATCTAAAGTGGACGGTTAGATTTCAGCCACTCAATCCACCTCATTAGACCTCAATTTATTCAAAATTAAAATTTTAACTCCGTTATTTTTTGTTATTTCTATTATTTTCCCATTTCTTCCTCTTTGCGTTACAATCCGTTATAACAGTCGTTATAATGGAAAAAACGGTAACTCTCCAGTCCGTTATACCATTTGAGTGCCGAAGGCACCCAATTTTTGCAGAAGCTTTTGTCGGAGAGTGCCGTGGGCATGGGCCATTTGCTATTCTATATAATAAAATACATTGGTTGTCTCCCTACTTATACCTCCTCTTATAAGCATCAACAAAGAAGGGTCGAGATCTAATCCTCCCCCAAATGGATGGTGGATCTCCGCCACTCACCTGATTTTGACAAATTCTTTGTCGAGGAGTGCCGATGGCACGGGGCACCCACTAGTCTATATAACAAAACAGGGAAGTTGTCTCCCCACTTTTATCTATTTCAACAAAGAATGGCCGAGATCTTATCCCCCAAATGGACGGTGGATCTCAACCACTCACACCTGATTTTGGCAAATGCTTTGACGGGAAGTTCCGAGGGCACGGACCACCCACTATCAATATAACAAGTGACTGGTTTTCTTATACCCCATCTTATCTTATATGGCTTCAATAATGAGTGGCTGAGATCCACTATGCTTCGTATCGATGGCTGAGATTAACTCCCACCCGATTTTGACAAACACTTTGTCGGAAAGTGCCGCGAGCACGGGCCACCCACGCATATATCAAGACAATTCAGTTGTATTCTCTTATCTTATCCATCCATCTAATGTGGACGGTTAGATAAAGAGTGGTTGAGATCAAATCCATCGATCTAAAGTGGATGGTTAGATTCCAACCACTCAATCCGCCTCATTTGACCTCAATTTATTCAAAATTTAAAATTCAACACCGTTATTTTTTATTATTTCTGTTATTTTCCCATTTATCCCTCTGTGCGTTACAATCCATAATAACATCCGTTATAATGGAAAAAATGGTAACGCCCCAGTCCGTTATACCGTTTGAGTGGCGAAGGCACCCAATTTTTGCAAATGATTTTGTCGGAGAGTGCCCTGGACATGGGCCATTTACTATTCTATATAAAAAAAACACATTGGTTAACTCCCTACTTATACCTCCTCTTATAAGTATCAACAAAGAAGGGCCGAGATCTAATCCTCCCCTAAATGGATGGTGGATCTCCGCCACTCACCTAATTTTGGCAAATTATTTATCGAGGAGTGCCGATGGCATGAGGCATCCACTAGTATATATATATATATATATATATATATCGTTGGGATAGCATGACTCATGCTGTTCTTACTAATAGATTACTAATGGACGTGGGGCCCACATGCAGATGAATTAAGAGCTGATTTTTGGTGAGGATGATCTCATCACCATGGAGATCATCTTGACCAAAAATCAGTAATTTTTAAGACTTCTAACCTTATCAAATATGGACATAAATTTAAAGGTGAAAATGGATGGTCCAAAAATTTTTAAATTGCAATCTACTTTTGACAAGGCTGCAAATGTTGGAATGGGCTGATTTTTTGTGTGGTTGATATCCATGTTGAGAAGAATATCATCACCAAAAATCAGCTCTTAACCCATCTACGTGTGGGCCACACAGTCCATTAGTCATTCTATTAGTAAGAATAGCATGAGTCATTATATATATATGGGAGAGAGAGAGTAAGTAGTGGAAGTAATTTTTCTCATTCTTGATTTTAGTTTATGCTAATCTAGTCGGCAGCTACGACCCATTTTTTTATTTTATGATTATAAGACCTTTGTCATAAGTTTTCATTCATTTTGGTGTTGTGCCGAAGGAAGAGAGGCGTGAGTTTCGACACCAATGATGAAACCCATCCATCTTTATTACTACTAAGGGTAGTTTAAGGGTAGTTTTGGAAGATTAGTTGGAAGGGGCAAATTTGTAAATTATGACAACTCAAGGCACAAATAGAAAGTGGTTAGTATGTTAAGTAAGGGAAATTTTAGTCGCACCCCACGAATTGTGAGGGCACTCAAATTAAACATTCATCTGACGATTATGTTTTCAAATAGTAAAGTGAGTTCAGTTTTATTTTGGAAATAACAACGTTGCTAACACCTGAGGAGGTCGTCGCTTCATCCAAATCGTTGGATGATCCTCGTGAATCACAGCACACGAAACTGACGGCTGATTGTTAGATGGGAAGAGCATCAGTGATGCCCCACTCCAAAGCCAGCCAATGAGATTCCTCGTGATTCGTGTAGTGTGCATCTCAAGACCGTTCATTTTACCCAAACAATGGAATACTGTCAACCTTGGGAGAATGTTCTACCTAGGATCCAGATCACATGATGGTCTTTACGAGAAGATGACATGTCACGTGATCACTAGGGACCATCGAACGCCTAGCCTTATGGAGACCGTCCTCTTGAGGCGGACAAAGAACACTACTCCATAGTGTGAGTATAGAAGACGCAGAACCGACAGACCATGTAGCACACGCGGAAGCAAAGACTGAAGACTCAGAAGTGAAGACAACTATTATTCAAAAATGGGTCGTCCCATGTCAAAAAATCTCCATTAGTCCAATAAACAGAAAAATGATCATACCCCTCCGATCTCTTGGATAAATCTAAAATGGCCCGGTTTAACCAAAATCAAGGTGGGTCCCTAAACACGTGTATGAAGTTGCATGCAGTGATCTCGAGTCTAACTTGTGGAAGGCATTTGGGTGAATTAATTAATCAAATTGAAGCATAATTCGTGGGGTGCTTTCAACCGGTCGGGATGCATGCCCTCGTAGTTGGTTGTTAAGTAATTAAGTGGTTAAAAAATGGTTGTTTTGAAAACATGAAAAATAACTTAGTTATCATAAATGGGCTAAATTTTTTTGACAAGTGTAAAGATTTTATTCGATAGGGGTAGTTAGAGACTAAGGAAGCCTACCAAAATCTGAAAAAATATGGGACGACGCCACCAACCCAACTAATTAAAATAAAGTTTGGTAAATTAAGGGTGTGTTTGATACGAGTGCAAATTGGGTGTGTAAATAGATTTACGCTTGCAACCGTTTCCCACTCATGTTTGGTACGCATGCATTCAGGGATTTGCACATGCACATGGACAAATGAATGCTCGTCCTCTTTAGCAATTAAAAACCTATTTCACCCCCTGAGCAATCATTTAGACAACCTCCTTGTGCAAACGATTGGCATAAGATACAAATTAAAATCCAATATTTTCTCAAATCAAGTCCTATCTTTCTAAAAAATAAAAAAACAAAAAAACAGAAATAATGGAAAAAGTGGCCTTGAATTTTAAATTTTAAAATTTTAAGTTTTAAAAAATGAGAAAAATAGAAAAAAAATAACGAAAAAATAATGGCCCTTTTCTTTCACAATTTAAAAAAAAAATAACGAATGTTATTTTTGTTACAACAGAAAATAACGATTGTTATTTTTTGACCATTTTAACGGTACATAATGCAACAGGGAGGTCCAAATTCATTACAACGGCCGTTATTTTTGTCATAATGGATTCAGACATCCCTCGTTATGTTATATACCGTTAAAACGCTGAAAAAATATACCAAAAAATAATGACCCTTATTTTCTAAAAAGATTTGTAAAAAAAAAAAAAACGTTCGTTATTTCTGTTATTGCCCATTATTTTTTTATTTTTTAAAATTTGAAATTCATGTTCAAATATGTGGGGCCCACGTATAAAGTACAGAAAAACTTTCGTACTTAATATGTGGGGCCCACATATTTTGTGTTTTTCTAAATGAGCATGCGCGCGAACCAAATGGTACTAAATATGAACAGTGTAAAATTTGAAATTTGCATATGTAAAGTTAGTGCGAACCAAACACGAGAAAATAGTATGGGTGCGCAAACCATTGCATGCACAAACCATTACACGCGTAATGATTTGCATGTGTACCAAACAGACCCACTCTAATGAAAAAAGTGAATGCCAGCTTAGCGCCATCAACCACTGTTGGATACTCGAAATCCCCCCCCTCAGGAGTTTGATTCCCAAGTGGGCTCCTAAGCCCGACCCCATTATAATTGACTAGCTTTTGTTGCTACGTCGACATAAGATACATATTCAACCATACATGGAGTAAAACTTTGATGATAGCAGGCTGTCAGCGAAGCCACTCGTTACAACATAATTATGTGCACGAGCCCGAGAATTTTTTGCTACGTACCCAAATGCTTTTTTCTTTTATAATAGAAAAGAAAAAAATATTAAAAAATACTCACTTGGGTACGTGGCAAAAAGCACCGACAAATTGCTATCATCAAAGTTTTACTCCTATGTTGGTGTGTCCTCCTTACTTTTGAGAACACCCGAGAGAAATATTTTGGTGCAAAGATAAGCAGCTTTTGAGAAGATCCCTATGCCACCTTAGATTTGTTTTGAGAAGATCCTTATGCCAACATAAAGAAATCTATATTATTGTCCTCATTACTTTTGAGAACACTCAGGGAAATATTTCTTTATGTTGATGAAATATTTTGGATCCTTACGCCACCTTAGATTTTTGGACATTCAAGTTAGTGGTTCCAACCATGGTTTAAAAAACCGCCGTTATAACGGATTCGGACCTCCCCCGTTACGTTAAACGCTGAAAAAATAACGGCAGCTATTTTCCGTTATTTTCTAGAAATTTTTGTGAAAAAAAGGCCGTTATTTTTCCATTTTTCTGAAATTTCAGCGCCATTTTTCTGTTATTCTCCTGTTGTTTTTCGTTTTTGCACCTGAGCGTTACAATTTGATATAACGGCCGTTATAACGGAAAATGGTAATGACCCCTTTTAAACCTTGGTACAACCATGGTTTGAAAAACGGCCGTTATAACGGATTCTGACCTCCCCCAATATTAGGTTATGTAATGTTTTAACGCTCAAAAAATAACAGCCGTTATTTTCATTATAATAACCGTTATTTTCCATTATAACGAAAATAATTTGTTTAAAAAAATGTCCGTTATTTTCCATTATAAATTTTTTGAAAATTTGAAATTTAGTGCCGTTTTTCTTCCTATTTTTTGTTATTTTTCTAATTTTTACCATTTTGCCCCTGTGCGTTACAATCCGTTATAATGGAAAAAAGGTAATGCCCCCAGTCCGTTATGCCGTTATAACGACAGCTATTAAACCTTGGTTCCAACTTCTAACCAAACCTACTTTTGCTTGGAAGTCTCTTGTAACTTTACCCACTTTAGATGATAAGTTGCACAGAATAAGGGTACATTAAGTACGACATGGTTTAAAAATGGCCGTTAAAACGGTAACATCCCAACCCTGTTACGTTATTTTTAAAAATAAAATCTAAACCCATAAACGGGGTTAGTGTTATAATGGCCATTAGTTTTGAAAAAAGAATCATTTTTTACCATCATCAAGGGTTTTGATTTGGAAAAAATATAGAAAACAATAATATTTTGACTGTTCTTGACTACAAATGTGACCCATTACAAGGGTCATAACGCTAAGGGACCGTTAAAACGGCCATTTGTTAAACCATACTTGGGAGTATCCACTCCTCTGATCCTCTGGGCTAGGGATTAAAATTAAATGTTGTTGGATGATAGTCTTTTAAAAAAAGGGTAGCTCTACGGGCACCCACCTCTTTAAGCCGGGCACCCACAAAATAAATCAATTTTTGATGACCAAATTGCCTTTCCTATCCCATTACAGTTTTGTTTGGGCACCCACACTGAAAAAAAAAAAAAAAGAGAAGAAGAAGAAGAAGAGGAGGACGACGCTGCCGTCGCCGTAGGTACGTCTCTCTCTCTCTCTCACGTCCTCCCCCAGCCGCCGTGATGAAGAAGAAGAAGAAGAAGAGGAGGAGGAGGTACGTCTCTCTCTTTCTCTCGCTCTCTCCCAGCCGCCGTGTTGGTGGTGGTGTTGGAGTGGTGGTGATCGATGGTGGAGTTGGTGATGGTGGTGGTGGTGGTGGTGGTGGTGGTGGTGGTGGTGGTTGAGTTGGTGGTGGTAATTGTGGAGTTGGTGGTGATGGTAGAGTGGTGGTGGTGTTCGTGGTGGTGTTCATGGTGGAGTTGATGGTATGGTGGTTGTAGAGTGGTGGTGGTGGTGGTGGTAGAGTGGTGGTGGAGTGGTGGTTTGAAGCACCTCATACTCCCACAAATGGATAGACAATATGCGGCAAGCCTGCAATTTTTTTTTTTGTCTCACCATGGCACCCACAGCCTGGAACTACCGTGGCCACCATGGCACCCACAGCTTGGAACTATCGTGGCCACCATGGCACCCACGGCCAGGAGTCCAAGTCAGAATTTTTTTTTGGATTTTAATGTGGGTGCCCAGCAAAATGGGGTGCCCAAACAAGGGCCCTTTAATTGGCGTGGGTGCCCATGAAATGTTGGTGCCTAGCCAAAAGAGGTGGGCGCCCGTAGAGCGACCCTTTAAAAAACCATTGCTATATGAGCAGGCTAGGGTTGCTATCATCTCTAGGCCCAGACAACTCAAATGGTCCTCGGGTTTCACATCACACATAACAAAAACAATCTAATGATCTGGACCCTGGAGAGGACGTACGTCAACCTCAAAATGACAGCATCATTTTCTTGGTTATGTCCCCTATTCTCTATTCAAAATACATATACTTTCAAGGTGACAAATTTATTAATTCCAAGTTATATTTCTATGTAATTATCAAAAAAACTATTCAATAAACATAAGCTTCTACATGGTATCAGAGCAGGTCATCTACTGACCTCTGCTCGTTGTCCACCACCTTTTCGGCGGATGGCATTGTCGATAATCATCACCCACTATCAACCATTAGATTTCTGTCCGCATCTTTCATCTTCTCTCATTAACCCTCTACACCATCACGGTCAGTTTTTGGTACACACATTCATCTCCTTGTTGAATTTTCGAGACATTTTTCGTCGGATGTTTTCAGGGATATCCAATACTACTGTTCTTGTCCGAGTTGTATTAATTAATATTATTAAAAGAGAGTTGGGTCTTTGGGAGAATAAATTATTAAAAGATATGTAAGATATTCGAATAATAATTAATTTATATTAAACTTCTAAATTTAGTTGGAAAAGGAACGATTGTTATAAGGTGAAGAAGTTGTGATTCGAATCTCAAGTTAATATGTAATTGAAGGGAAACATGGGAGATATTTGGTTGGAATCAAAGAAAAAATTATTAAGGTAAGAGGAGAAACATTTTGGTTGAAATCACTCCCTACAAAGCATTTGCCAAAATCGGATGTGAGTTGTGGAAATCCACCATCCATTGGGGGGATAAGATCTTGGCCATCCTTTGTGAAGCCGATAAGAGGGGGGATAAGTAGGGAGACAACATCCCTGTTTTGTTATATAGGCTAGTAAATGGCCCGTGCCCACGGCACTCTCTGACAAAATTGTTTGCAAAAATTGAGTGCCTTCGACACTCTGACGGTATAATGGACTGGGGCGTTACCGTTTTTCCATTATAGCGGCTGTTATAACGGATTGTAACGCAGAGAGGGAAAAATAGAAAAAATGGGAAAATAACAAAAGTAACAAAAAATAACGGTGTTAAAATTCAAATTTTGAATTTCAAATTTTTAATAAATTGAAGTCAAATGAGTGGGAGTGAATGAAAAATGAGGGGGATTGGGTGGCTGAAATCTAACCGTCCACATTGGATGGATGGATTTGATCTCAACCACTCTTTACCTTATGAAGCATGATAAGATAAGAGAATGCTACTGAGTTATTTTGTTATGTGTGGGTGGCCAGTGCCTGCGACACTTTCTGACAAAGTGTTTGTCAAAGTCTGGTGGGAGTTAATCTCACCCATCGATATGAAGCATAGTGGATCTCAGCCGCTCATTATTGAAGCCATATAAGATAAGAGGGGGTATAAGACAATCACTGTCACTTGTTATTTAGATAGTGGGTTGCTCGTGCCCTCGGCACTCCCCGACAAAGCATTTGCCAAAATCAAGTGTGAGTGGCTGAGATCCACCGTCAATTTGGGGGATAAGATCTCGACCATACTTTGTTGAAAAGTATAAGAGGGAGTATAAGTGGGGAGACAACTTCCCTGTTTTGTTATGTAGATGCTAAAATATAACTGTGAGATATCATCGATCAAACTGATATTTGGTATGTAGGTCAAGCAAGAGATGGACCAAACATCTATAAGCTCAGAGGCCCTAAAGTGAGCTCCAGATAGCACTTTTGAGAGGAGTAGACTTTAAATTTTGAAGTCCCCAGGGACCTGCAAATATTTTCTCATGTTCAACCCACCACCCCTTCGTAAATATTCATATGAAAAATCAGCTTCATTGATGATTTCTAGCCGTTGGGTTTAGAATAAAAAACATTGGTTGAATCCAACGGTTAGAATTACTATTAAAAAATGCTAAAATCTAATGACTAGAGATTTCCAATCGACCTGATTTTCGATATGATTATCTACTAATGGGTGGGTCCAGAGGTCAGCAGTGAGTCATGGGATCATCACTACTAAAAAATGAAAGCGAAAAGTACCAAAAAGTCCGTAGTGTACGCACGACTCGACCATTCAAGCTGTAGGAAATTTTTTGGTTCTGATTAATATTGCTTTATCAAAAGACTGACCAATAAGTCTTCTTTGGTTACTTTTACTATTAAATATATCTTAAATCAGAATGAAAAGATGACAATACCCTTATCCTTATCCTTGACTGACCCTGGTACAATTCATCGTTTACGATGCTTGAAGAATTAATTCCTTTGAAATACTTTTGACATCCGTTTCACCATTGTTACTGGTTCAACTAATTCACTGAAACTAAAATGGTGTTGGTTCAACTAGTTTGAGCTCAATACTCAAACTTGAAATAAAATACCAACTTAACAAAATGGCTAGAGAAATAGACAAGGCATTGAGAGTGAAATGGGGTTTTGAACATGTCTTATAAAATAGAAACAGTCAGGGAGATGAAGCTTTACTTGTAGATTTTAAGGTTTAGTATTCAAACGGAAAACAAAATCGTGAAAATAGTACTGGTTCGATCAAGTTGAACGATTCCTTTGACAGAATTTTGTCTGATTTACTATTGGTACAGGGGTTCCTCTTCGTTGTGCATTTTCCATCTTCTCTTAATTATTATCTAATTTTGTTAGTGATTCAACTAAGTTGTGCTCAATACTCAAATTGAAAATGAATACAGGTTTTATGAAAATGGTACTGGTTCAACCGATTTAGAAAAAAAATTGTTCAGGTTTCCAACATTGTTACATGGGTTTTTCTTCGTTGAGATGCATTTTCTCATCATCTTTTCATTATAGTCTAACTGTGCTACTGTTTCAACTAAGTTGAGCTCAATACTCAAACTGTAAACAGATACATACATCATGAAAATGGTACTGGTTCAACCAATTTTGTGAAAGTGGTACTGATTCAATCAGTTTGGGGAAAATGGTTCTGGTTCAACCAGTTTCGTGAATATCATTACTAAACTTAAGAGATGATGCTTGCTTAACGAAAATGAAAGTGATAACCATCTTCTTTAGCTCTTCTTTGAAGATTCTTGCTTAACGAAAATTAAAGTAGTAACCCATCTTCTTCAGCTTCTTTGTTCTATCTTCACATTCTTTCTTAACTATCCCTTGAAACCAGCGTCGCCTTCTTTATTTACCTTCAATGGCACATAAACAAGTTGCAAAGAACTATAGAGGATAATTGGATACTATAAAATAGATGACTGGAAGGAAATCTTTTAAACTTGCATCACCTTCATCTTTCTTCATCTTGAATGGAGTATAAATAAGTTGCAAAGAACTATAAAGGAAGAAAATTGAGGAAAAGAGCTGTGAAGCAAGAAAATGGAGGAAAAGAGCTGTGGAAAAAGGAAATTGAGAGAAAAAGCTCAAGAGCAAGAAAATTGAGGGAATTAGTTGGACAAAACTGACATACAGTACTCTGTCGTCAGTCCAACCTCAAATCAAATGATACTATCAATTCAAACTGATATTAGCTGGAGGGTAGTATTGGCATTTCAAAAGAAACGCCTTAATGGACAGACAATTAAACCAAAGTGTCCATAGTTTTGTAGAGGGGACTAAATGGTCAGTATTTTTGTAAATATGTATTTAAAAGTAATTTTTCCAAAATGAAATCCAATAAATCATTGACAATGGATTCGTAACGGACCACAATATGAGCCACGTGGCACACTATTAAAGATCATTGACTACATGGATTTTTAGCCCATCCAAGGTAGTCCATAAATTAGATAGAGTCCGTCTAGAGCTACACCCATTTCTTACATCCACTTCTTACACCTGAGGTTGGGGCCCACATGGAGATCATTTTGGACAATCCAACCGCACAATGAGTTTTACATACTATGATTACCCTGCTCACAAAACATCAGGACAATTAGACATTCTTAACCTCATGAAAATATGACTTTAATTTTAAAAATCCAGAAAATCCAATTAAACCATTATTTTCAGTCAATTTGTATATGGTTAGGGATGTCGAAGTGAACTGAGTTTTGGCAACGATGATCATCATGGCAAGGACAACTCAATGTATGGTTGGATTGTCCAACATGATCTCCATGTGGGCCCCAACCTCGAGTGTAAGAAGTGGATGTAAGAAATGGGTGTAGCTCTAGACGGACTCAATTAGATAACAGTCTCCATCTCTCTCTCTGTCTTCAAGTCCCGTAATACTGGAATGGAATGTCCTTCTCCTTAATAATAGCCTTAATTTTATGATGTTCGACTTGCCTCAGTCAAAAGAAGAAATGGCAATGTAGAGAGGTTGCGTTGGTCACTGACCTAGGGTTCAACACTTCGACCCAATCTACCTTCTTTGATTCTACTTCAACTCTCTTAAATGCAAACTTCTAGAGCCATTCACACCCATCATCGCCTTTTATTAAATGCTCGCAAACTACCCTTCCCCTACATTCTCCATTACACCTTCATGCTGGCGGTGGTAGTTATCCGAAAATTTTTGATGGGGGTGATTTGGTTTGAAGTCTCTACCGATCCCGTTCTGTATCAGGCGATCAAGATCGGGATCGGAGACCACCAATCCGATCCAAAACTGGATTATCTCGCCTTGAGATCACTGTTTTCAAAAAGTTTGACTTTGTCTTGGCCGAGATGTGCGGATCCCGTTCTGGATCAGTATCGGAGCCCACCGATCCAGCCTCCCATCCGGAGATTTCAAACCATTTGGATTTGAGCAACTTCTTAGGTGGTTAAATTTAATAGCTACCAATCGAGCTGATTTTTGGGAGGGGAGAGTTCAAAACTTTAAAGTCCTTGGGGAGTATGGTTCGAAGTCTCGGCCGATTCCATTCTGGATCATGTGATCCGGATTAGGATCAACACCCACCGATCTGAACGATATTTGGGTTTTGTCACCAATATCATTCAGACTGGGATCCGCGGCCACCGATCCCGAAACTTCAAACCATGATGGGGAGTAAAGTGGGTATCTGTCGGTTGAAAGGTATTTGGTAATTAAGGAATGCAAGTATCGACACTATTTCTCGTTCTATAGCTGATGCTCCCACTTGACTTGGGAGTTGTGGAAATTCGATTTGTTTTGATCATTCTATCAACAATCCTCAAATAAGTGGAATGTGAGCTATTACATATGTGATGCTAGTACCATAGCTACTAGGAAACAAGTTTTCTGTGTAGATAGGAGTTTTGTGTTTGAGAAACGGGAACAAGAGGGTTTCCTTGAAATGGTAAAAACTGAAGATTTAAATTTAGAAATGTGTGGAAAACGATATAAGAAACTTGTGTTTCTAATTATGCTTGTCGGGATACGTGTCTTCGTGTCCAACACGACAAAAGAACCCTAAAAGTTTTATGAGATTCTCTTTTGTTTTCTCTGTTCTATTATCGACCGGAGGGACATATTAGGGAGGTTGTTGCCTAAAAAATTAGAACTAAGTAGCTGAACATGAGATGTGGATGTTGAGATGGATGAGTGGCAAGAGTAAGTACGAATTAGAGTACATCCAAGGAATCCTAGAAGGTAGCTCCAATAGGTGATAGAATAAAAGAAAGTCAATTGAGATGGTTTGGTGCGGTATTCATAGTTATAGTCTTATAGGTAGTGGGCTTAAAAAGAGGATGGAGGACCGGAAAGGATACGGCCTGTGAGTGCTAGAAAATTACACGGTCCATCAGACAATATATGTATTCATTGTGATACGTGTTTTGAAGCAATAAACTCGATATATAAATTGGATCCCAACACGACCTTTTGATCAAAGAAGTGTTGTGCAGCGGTGCTACACCGAATCAATGTCTTAAGAGTTTATTTGCCGCCTAAAAAGACTCCTATATTGAAGGAACCCTATCTATATACAACTCCAAGTTTAGCTGAATGTTTGGGATTGTAATCTTTATAAAACTTGTAAAAGGGGAAGAGAAAACCTATGTATTGAGAATTAGTATAGTGAATCGGCTCTCCAAGGCCATGGAGTGGTCACCCCTTGGCGATGAACTACATACATAAATACATTGATTATGTGAAGTACACTTTGAACTTCAATTTTGTTTTTGAAGGTCTGTCCAACCTCGGTTGTTTCAATGCCGACAATGTCAATTTTGAAGTGGGTATAAAACTCTCTTTTTCTTTATTGTACATTTGAACTGCACATTTTTTTTGCTTTGTAAAAATGCTTGTTGATCATGTACACATTTTCTTCAATTCAAACATGGTAGCTAGTGTTTTAACACAACATCATTGACGGGCAAAAACTCAGAACTACCTCCAGGGATTTATCTTGATCTTCAAGAAGACATGCCGTCTCATCACATCTATTTATTTTCCATTAATTGATGGACTAACGAGTATACTTGTACAGTGCAAATTTGTCCCCTGATAGATAGATAAGCCTCACTCTTTTTGGAAAAAACAACTTGAAGAGTCCTTCAATTCCCTTATAACTTATTTTTTAAATCCTTTTTTTATGCCACTGATGTAGTGTTAGTGTGAAGTTAATCATGAAATCGTGTAAAGAAGAAGATCACTGTCTTTAATCGAAGAAAAACCTTGAATACACATGGAGAAAAAGAACAATAGAATTCTAAACAAAAACTTCCATTGATAACTTCGTCCAATTACTACCTATTTTTATAAGACAAATCGACTAAAGAAATAGAAAGCAGCTAAAGCTCCAAAACTGCTACAAATAAGAATTCTCTTAATAGAATTCTTACTTAATTTGACCAAAACCTTCATCCTAACCTTAAAATTACTAAAAATTGTAACTTTGGCCTTCAAATGGAAATTTGACCAATTAAAGGATGGAATTTAGCTTAAATCCATCGAGCTGAAAGAGTTTACTTGTTTAATTATGTAAAAATCGCCGAGAGCTTGAATTTGCATGTGATTCACCCAATTCAGAGTTATGGATTTTGAGGTCCATTTATTATGGGCATAAATTGGAATTCTTTGATTTGAATTGATCCATGAACTATTCTATATGCTTGTGGATTTCTCTATTTCTGGTGCAGCCATTGGTTTGAGGCAGATCATAATTTTTTACACATCTCTAATACTGAGTACTTCTTCTCCCTATTGCCCATGTTGTCACTAGAAAACACAGGCTAGAATGCTTAGATTGCTCATGGATTGTCAAGGAGGTGTACACTAGTCTTGCATAAGAAGAAGCCCGGTCTCAGATAAGTAGCTACTATTCAAACTTGTACTCAAAGCCTTCAAATTCTAGATAAAAATTGGATGGACTAGAGTTTGACAAAATTGGCGAGGATTCTAGAGCTAGTCTGGAGAGAGATTTTAGTGAGGAGGTGGTGAAAGCGGCCATTTTTGAGATGTCAGGTGACAAAGCTTCAGGATCGAATGGATTCACAATGGCTTTTTTCAAAGCATATTGGGACATCATTAAATCGGATTTGATGAGACTATTCTAGGATCTGTATTCGAGAAACTTTATAGATTTTGGTTGCAATCAAACGTTCATTGCTTTAATTCCTAAAATCCAAGGGGAGAGGACATATCAGATTTCAAACCCATTAGTCTAGTAGGGAGTGTATATAAGATAATAGCCAAAGTGTTTGCATCTAAGCTAAAGGAAGTAATGAGCAAAATCATATCGGGCGAAAAATTGGCATTTGTGAGAGGAAAAAAAATTATAGATAAGGTGCTCATAGCAAATGAGTGCATTGATTCGAGGCGATCGACGACTTGGGTCTCTAGGAATTGTCTGCAAGATAGACATGGAAAAGGCTTATGATCATATGAATTGGGATTTTTTGGATTATCTGATAAACAAGAGATGGGCTTTGGACCCAAGTGGAGAGAGTGGATGAGGAAGTGTATCAGGTCATCTAAGTTCTTCATGCTTATCAATAGTTCGTTGTCCGATTAATTCAAATGAACAAGAGGTTTGAGGCAGGGAGATCCTTTGTCCCCATTTTTGTTCATAATTGTAGTTGAGGCTCTGGGGAGAATGATCGTGAAAGGAGTCTCATTAAGGGAATTGACAAGTTTTAGAGCAGGCCCCAGTGGAGTTGAGATCTCCCATATGCAGTTTGTAGATGACACATTAGTGTTCATTTATGGGTTTAGAGAGCAAGTGGTGTTCCTTAGATGTTTGTTAAGCTGCTTAGATGTTTGCTCGGGTTTCAATAAATTATAAGAAGAACAAAATAATGTGTAGGGGAGGTAGGAGATG
This sequence comes from Euptelea pleiosperma, assembly GCA_035048495.1. Lineage (NCBI taxonomy): Eukaryota > Viridiplantae > Streptophyta > Magnoliopsida > Ranunculales > Eupteleaceae > Euptelea > Euptelea pleiosperma. The sequence continues at coordinate 27,051,773 of CM068542.1, read as the reverse complement.
TGGAGGCCTTGGCGGAGATAATGTTGTGTCATACTGCTTCGCTGCCTAGCTCCTATCTTGGGCTCCCTTTGGGTGCACTATACAAGGCGCATTCAATATGGGCCCCGGTGATTGAGTGGGTGAGTAGGAGACTGGCGGGGTGGAAGGGGGAGTATTTGTCCAAAGTGGGAGAATGGTTCTCATCAAAAGCATTCTTTCCATCCTTTCAGTCTATTTCTTATTTTTGTTCACTATCCCAGCCAATGTTAAAAGTAAGATCGAAAGGTTAATGAGGGATTTTCTATGGAACGACTCAGATGAACGTTCACGATTTCATTTAGTGAAGTGGGTGGATTAGGATTATGAAAATAGGCCCAATGAATGTCGCATTGTTAGGTAAGTGGATTTAGAGATTTGGGAAGAGATGAAAAGTCTTTGGCGTAGGGTGATAGGAGGCATGTATGGGGAGGAATCGGATGATGGGTGTCTAAGAGTTCTAGAATTCCTTTCCGATGTGGGGTGTGGAAGGGCATCCTCAAGGTGAAGGAAAAGTTGATGGCAGGCACTAGGTTGGAACTCGGTAACGATGCTAGGATTAGGTTTTGGGAGGACATATGGTTGGGGGCCCTCTACTTAAAGGAAACTTTTCCCTAGTTGTATTCTCTTTCACTACAAAATGGTCAACCCATCGACGCTTTTTGGGACAGTTCTTCCAAGGAATCTCATTGGGATTTAGATCTTAAGAGACGCCTATTTGAATGGGAGAGTGACCAAGTTGGAATTCTGATGGAATGCCTGAAACATTACACTGTTTGCAATACTGAAGAGGACTCCTTATCCCAGATTCACTTCAGATCGAGGAGTTTCACAGTAAGCTCTTTTTGAGAGGCATTATCATTCATCTTCAGATCGTCACTACCCTTGATCTAGTATCTGGAAAGCCAAAATACCATTGAAAATTCACTTTTTTGCTTGGATTGCGTCATTGAATAAAATACTCACTATTGAGAACTTGATTGTGAGAAAGTGGATTATGGTGAATTATTGTGTTATGTGTAAGGCTAATGGGAGAATACAAATCATCTTTTGTTGCATTGTGACTTTGCCAGACAGATTTGGTCATACTTTCTTGCACAAGCGAGTCCCTTTTGGGTCGTGCTAGAGTCCATTGACATACTCTTGGGAAGATGATCTAGAGTTGATGCTTCTCCTAGGGGGAAATACTATGGAGAAGGATGCCATTTGATGTTATATGGGGTGTATGGCTGAAAAGAAATATGAGAATTTTTGTAGGAGAAGAAAGAACCTTTAGTAAACACTCATTAGCATCAAGGCATTTTTTTTTAGTTGGGGTAAAATATTTTCAGAGTATTTTTTTTGTAAATACATCCATCCATTCATTCAATGATAACACACCCCACTTCTTTCTCCCATAAAACAGCAAGCCAAGGTGGGGGTGTCGTCCAAACAAAAGAGGACCAGTTGCAAGCCATGGCGGCTATAGAGTTTGCTGCCATATTACAGTCCCTAAGTACAAAAGAAAAATAGTGTTTAAGTAGCAAGGCAAATAGAGTTAAAATATCTACTCCGATCGCACAAGAGTGCCAACCCAAAAAGGAACTATCGCTGCCCAGATGTTATAGCAAAAAGAGAGCATCAAATTCGATGATCAAATCCCTGATTCCTATACGCAAAGCCTCCTTTAATCCCCACCTTAATACTTTTGCTTCAGCTTCTTCCGCAGATTTTTCTTGACTGGGGCAACACCCTGCCAAAATAAACTGGTTAGAAGCATTGCGAATAAGAAAACCAAGACCAGCCTTATTAGTCGATGGCTCCCAAGCAGCATCAGTATTAATCTTAACCCAGCCCTTTGGAGGTGGCATCCACTTTGTTTCTGATCTATCAGGAGCTGAAAGTAAGCTTGGAGTAATGAAGGACTCAATGTTGTTTAGAACTGACAGCGGATTATTTATGGAATTAGAGAAAATCCATTCATTCTGGTGAAGCCAAAGACACCATAAAAGTACACAACAGTAGGCTGAGATGAAAATATCTAATTCATTCTTACTACCCATCTGTAATAGTCGGAAGATCCAATTATAAGCCTCAATTGATAAAGTTCTAATCGAGAAAGGTGAAGCAAACCAAGATTTTGCTGTGTCAGGACAGAACATAAGGGCATGACATATGTCTTCATATGGATGGGAACATCTAGGGCATCAAGGGTTAATATCCTGAATTCTCGAATGTAAGAGAGCTTTTGTGGGAAGGATACCCCTGACAAGTTTCCAGATAAAGAGTTGGCATCTGTGTGGAACAAGTAATTTCCATATAGCTTTCCAGTGGTTAAAGGTTGTAAAAGGAGATGGATTAGGAAGAACTATAGGAGAAAGAAAAGGCCTATAAGCTGATCTTGAAGAGAATTTTCCATTTTTATCCAAAGTCCAAAACCTCCGATCATCAAAGGAATGTTCACCAAGTGTTAAATCCAAAATAGCCTTAGCCTCCATTGGCTGAAAGAACTCATTGATAAGTGTCTGGTTCCAAGTACGATTAGGCAAAATAAGATCTTCGACAGCATTTGGCAATCTGGAGGCCTGGTAGGATGAAACAACTGATCTGGAGTACATAAGATCCAAGGATCCACCCAAATGTTAGAATTCTGACCATTGCCTATGAGCTTCACAAATCTGGACTTAAAAACATCTCTGGCCTAAAGCATGCCTCACCAAGTCCAAGGATCACCAGGTTTAACCCTCGCTTCCAGGATTGAGTACTTTGGGAAATGCTTACCGAGTGCACGAGCAAGTAAAGATTGAGGATCAACAAGGATCTTCCAGATGTTTTTAGCCAGAAGCGCTATATTAGCATCAAGGAATTTTTGAAACCCAAGACCTCCTGCTGCCTTGGAAATACAAATAGAATCCCACTTAGCTAAGTGAAGAGATTTTTTCTTATTACCCCCATCCTACCAAAAATGATTGACCAAGGAATCCATGGACATGCGCAAGGATTTTGGAAAAAGAAAGGAGGACATAAGGTACACTAGAATAGCAGTTGCCACTACTTTAATAAGTGTGGTTTTACCAACCACAGAAAGAGTATGTGATTTCCAACCAGAAAGAGCAGATTTTATCCTATCAAGAGACACTACAAGAAATCTGCCTTTTAGCTGCGACTATTGTCGCGGTTGCATGCCTAAAAGTCGTTGGCGACATTTTCACCGCCACTACGCCACCGCAGAAAGTACTGTGGCTAAATGTTTTAGTGGCGACTTTATGATATCGCCACTAAAAGACAACCTTTTAGGTGCGCCATTGTTATCGTCACTAAAATAAAACATTTAGCCACGCGTTATATTGTCGCTAATTAAATCAAATTATTGTCACTAAAGGTACAAATCGCCACTAAAGTATAAACTGAACGTAGTTTTTAGTGGCGATATCGACTCACGACAAAAATAAAAATATTTAACTGCAACTACATATCGCCACTAAAGGGGTTCAGTATCTTTGTTTTAGTGGCGACTTCTAGTCGCAGTTAATACTTTTATGTTTAGCTGCAACTATATATCGCCACCATAGTGGTCGGTATCGTAGTTTTAGTGACAACTAATAGTCGCAGTTATAAAAACAACTTTATGTTTAGTTACAACTACATATCGCCACAAAAGTGTTCGGTGTCGTAGTTTTAGTGGCGACTTCTAGTCACGGTTAAAACACCTTTATGTTTAGCTGCAACTAAATATCGCCAAAAATAAGAAAATTTTCATTATATATAAAATACCAATATGAAAATCCAATCACCACCGACCATTGAAACATAATTTCAAAGTTAATTTGCTTAAGTAAAATATTCATTCATAAATATTGCCAAACTATATGTACATTATGATAACAGAAATACAGCTAAACTATATGTACATTGTGATACAACGAAACTATATGTACGTCGTCATAACAAAAAATACAACTAAACTATATATACGTCGTCATAACAAAAAATACAATTAAAATGATCACGATTATCGGGTTTTTGAGAAGCTCCGCGTCATATGTTTCTGCTTACCTGCAAATAAAAAACTAGGGAATTTTTGACATACCCCCCCCCCCCATGTTATTTTGCAAATTTGACATACCCCCCCACAATTTGAAAAAGCTGACATACCCCCTATGACTCGGTCCACTGTTATTTGACCAGTGTTGACTCGAGTTGACTACCAAATTTTGTATTAAATGATAGAAACGCCCTTGTCTTCACCTTTGGAACAAGGGTTTGGGCTAAAACCTAAACCCCAAATCGAACGGCTATGGACGACGACCAACCAAGAGACTCCAATGGGTTGGCCACCCATCACCGGCGACCAACCCACCGGAGTCTCATGGCCAGCCGACCACTACTCCGGCAATAGTTTAAAACTTAGTTTTCAAGAAAAAAAATAAAGCATATGATTTTATTTCTAAAAATTTCATTAATAAAAATGAAACACAAGAATAAGAGCAATTTAGATTTTAAGCTTTTGATACATGGATTTTGGAAAGATGGGTTCTCTCAATTTTAAGAAGAAATCGCATTCCCTCGTGAGTTTTATCTATTTTTATGATTTTTTATTTTCAATCTTTGTTTAATTCATAAAAATAAAAAAATCTCAAGTTTACCAACAATGGTTTTTATTTTTATTTTTATTTTTAATCTCCTCTTTTCATGTTTGATTTGGGGTTTGGGTTTTGGCCCAAACCCAAACCCTTGTTCTAAGGTTGAAGACAAGGGCACTTTTGTCCATTAATACAAAATTTGGTAGTCAACTCGGGTAAACACTGGTCAAATGACAGTGGACCGAGTCATAGGGGGGTATGTCAAATTTGCAAAATAACATGGGGGTATGTCAAAAATTCCCAAAAAACTAGAATATGATTATATATTATCCAAAAATACAACATATGGGATATATATGATAAATCAAAAATAATTAACAGTCCTAAGTTTAAAAAGAGAGCCCTAAACTTTGGAGTTGACTATGCCTACAGAAATTTCGCCAGAATTTTCTCTGTTTTATTGATGTTTAAAAAATTACACCTGATAGAAATAATTTATAAATTGAACTAAAGATTTATTCAAATTTTATGCCGACTAGCCATTCATTTCATTCCACAAATAAACATAGGTTACTTACTAGGTAGTTCTACACCACTCATTCTCAGGAGAATTTAAAACACTTCGATTTTTTATAGCACCAAAAACATACAATAGATAAATCCCGTAGCAATCTGAGATCCATTTGACCCCATATTGAAAAGCATTACTAACAGTTTTCTCTATCTTTAATCACCAAGTACCTTAGGAGTTGGGAGACAAGTTTTTGTTGGACTTAAATTTGAAATTGACCATGTCTACGAAAAATTCGGTAGAGTCTCCTCTATTTTATTGATGTTTGCAAAATTATCACATAATAGACAATATTTATATTTACAAATTAAAGATCCATACAATCCCTAATGTCAACTAACCATTCATATATGCTAGTCTTAACACTTCGACTAGTAGAAACAATGAGGTGTTTGTGTCGATAATCCATAAGAAGAAAAATAGATAAAACATAATCTAATTGAATTATGTCTGTCAGGACATCGTAGCAATCTTTGTTTTCTATTTTGTCATCTCCCTTTACGACTACGCCACTATTCTGAGTTTTTTGATACATCTCACGGTCATTTGTATGAAATCACGGACCATTAATGATACAACCCTTATATCGTGTCACTCTTCTGTCAGGACCTCGTGCAATATCTAGATGTCGCTTATTGACATGTGTATTCTCTTGATTATACAATTGTGTAACTTGTTCATGTAGTGTAAAAAGATTTACGATGTATGAAACTTACACGGTCTTCAAACCATTTAGGGAACTTCTCTTCATGCCTCTTTACCACATCCTTTGAGCTCTCTTTCTCTATCTCTTCCTTGTGTTCATTATACAAAAATATACACTTATAATCACAATGCAATATAACAAGAGAGATAAATTGGACAATTGAAGAACACTAGGATAATTGCCATACGTGAGAAATGACAAAACTTCGTCGCAATTTTTCAATACGTAAATACGAGCCTGCTCCCAAGCTCTGTCATCAATATATCCATATTCTCCTTTCCCAAGTGCACGACAATTCTGTGAACAAAATAGACAACCCTCGATGCATTTGTCATTTACTTCCATCATAATTTCTTTCTACTCTGTTGAATTTAGTCTCAACCCTATGCAAGTACGTCGAGCAGAACGTTTAGGCATTCTGTGACAATGTAACCTTCCGTGATTGACCCTTCTAGACAAGCTTTGTTGCTCACATAGCACTCAGCGTATACAAGTACCTCATAATGAGATACAAATTCAAGATGATAAACAAATGAATGATAAAATTTAATTCTTCACCAAGCGCATAATTAACATTAAGAATGAGAATATACTCTACCTTTCTATTGGATACATCCATCGATATTGCACTAGTCCACCAAGAATTGCCTCCCTCGCGAGATGAATAGACAAGTGCACCATAATATCAAAAAATGATGGTAGGAATATCCTTTCCAGCTTGCAAAGTTTTAAAACAATTTGACTTTCAAGCCGCTTCAAGACATCTTTCGGCAGTGTCTTTGAGCACAACTCCTTAAAGAAATAGTTAAGCTCAATTAAAGCATCACATACATCATCGCTTAAGGATCCACGTATTGCAAGTGGGATCATCGTTGTAAAAATACATGACAATCATGACTCTTCATGCCTGCAATACGACATTCTCTAATGTTCACACATCGAGATATGTTTGAGGTGTAGCCGTCAGGAAACTTCACTGAAGCTAGGAATTCGTAGAAATTCATTTCCTCAGCCACATTGTGTAGCATGTAGGGGGCATTTTATAGGAATTACCATCATGCTTCATGTGTAATTGATGCCTTATATCAATGGCCTGCAAATCAAGATGAGCCTTAACGTTGTCCTTCATCTTACCATCAATGTTCATCAACGTCCCCAAAACATTATCACATACATTTTTCTCTGTGCATGACATCCAAATTGTGGCGCAATTTGAGGGTTCTCCAATAAGACAAATTGAAAAAAATACTATATTTTTTCCAATTTAAATCTTCGTCACACTTCTTTTTCTTTGGCTATGTCCTCCCAAATTTAATCGATTCGATGTGACTTAATTGCTCAAGCACATCATCGCCAGACAATGACTTCGGTGTCTCCCGAAATTCTGTGTTACCATCAAAAGAGCTCTTCTTACGTCGCCATATATGATCGCTTGGTAAAAAGCGACAATGACCCATATAACAAGTCTTTTTTTCCATTCTTCAACCACATATTCGATGTCTCCTTGTTACAAGTAGGACAAGCCAAAAACCCTTTAGTGCTCCATCCAGATAAGTTGGCATATGTGGGGTAGTCATTAATATTCCATGTCGCTGCTGCATGCAACTGAAAATTAGTACCTGTGGAAGCATCATAAGTCGGAACGCCATCTTCCCACAACTCTTTCAACTCATCAATCAACGGTTGCAAATACATATCAATGTCATTTTCAGGAGACTTGGGTCCAGGAATAAGTAGTGACATAATGAAAAAAGGACTCTTCATACATTTCCATGGTGGTAGGTTGTATGGCACAAGAACAACTGGCCATGTGCTATGAGGATTACTCATGTTTGAAAAGGGACTGAATCCATCACTTGTTATCCCAAGCCTGACATTACAAGGATCTTGGGCAAACCAGCTATGCATTTTATCAAATTCTTTCCATGCTTTAGCGTCGGCTGGATGCCTCAACACCCCATCATCAACGTGCTTCTCTTTATGCCACCTCATATCTGATGCTGTCTTCTTTGAAAGAAATAACTTTTGTAGCCTTGGTTTTAGTAGGAAGTAGCGCAAGATTTTTTGAGGAATCTTCTTTTGTTTGTCATCATCAAATTTATATCTAGGCTATTTGCATTCTGGACACTCTTGTCTGTCTTTGTACTCCTTCCAGAATAATACACAATCATTTTTGCAAGCATGAATCCTCACATAGTCAAGCCCCATGTCACGAATGATCTTTTTAGCCTCGTAATAGGAGTTGGGGAGCGTCTCACCGTCAGGAAGTGCCTCCAACAACTCAAGCAACATAAGTGAATGATTTGTTGCTCCAATGATTAAGTATCTTTAGGTGCAGCAGCTTCACAATGAATGACAGCTTGGAGAACTTCTCGCAACCTAGATACAACTTCTGGTCGACATCCTTCAACAATCTCATCAATTTATCTGCTTCCCAGTTAGGGACTCCGCTCCCATTGTTGTTCGAATCTTCCCCTGCCCAAGCATTTACGGTTGCTGCAGTGTAATGATCATGTATCATTTCTTGCAAGTCATGGTGATCATCTTCATCTTCTTCGGTGGGCTCATTACAATCATCATCATCATCATCAGTGCTTGACTCAAACTCCTCCCCATGTAATACCCACGGATTGTAACTCTTCACTATACCATTATAATACAAATCAACTTCCACATCATCCCGAGTATGGAAATAGACATTGTTGCATTTAACACACGAACACCGAATCTTTTCCCCTGGTTCAATATGGGCATATGAAAACTCTAAGAATTGTTTAACTCCATCTTGATACTTAGAGTGTCGTCTATCCTCAATTTTCATCCAACTCTTATCCATATCAGTGTGCCTAGCACAAGTTGAACATATAAATATTCACAAACATTTTCAGATAAATAAAAAGCTTTAGTAGTTGGCTAAAGTGGCATAGAATGTAAAAGTTTCTATGCTAGAGCAATCATATCATTAAGAACCAAATAAAAAAATAACAAATAAAAATAACAAGAAAAAAAAACATAAACAACATTCCTAAACATGGTTACAACAGTCCAAATTGTAGCAAGACTATTTGTAGCATCCCACTTCAATTTCATTACTCAAGTTATATTATAGCAAGACTAGAAATTGAACAAACTTTTTAGCTAAAATTTCAACCAACCATTCTTAATCCAAAACATTATAGACTAATCAAAGTCCACATACAAAATAAGCAATAACTATTTAATATTTCATAAAGAAGTACAATTTCAGGGATTGGTTATGAGTTACCAATAAGATAAATAAGCTAAACATAATCTAATCTAATAAAACATACTTGTGAAGGGGAAAATGTCTCACAAAATAAATGTTCCCACAACAAGAATCCACCCAATGACCACCAAGCTGCAACCAAATAATCAAGAATCATTTGGTCATAAAATATTAATAAAAAAGAGGTTATATACTTGAAAATATAACAATTTAAATGGCTCGGTAAGCAAAATTATACAGATTGATAATGACTATCTAACAATGATAGGCAAAATGAGCTCATGATTTAGACCTAGGGAAATCGAAAGAGACAACGACCACTAGGAAAATGCTTTGTAGGGGAGTGTCGAGGGCACGGGCCACCCACTATACATCTATATAACAAAAACAGAGAAGTCACTAATCCCACCTCTTATCGGCTTCACAAAGGATGGCCAAGATCTTATCACCCCAAATGGATGGTGGATCTCAGCCACTCACACCCAATTTTAAATCAGGACATTTTTTTAGAGAAAACAAGATTTTCTTGTCCAAGTCCAGAATTTTTTTTCGTTCCACGTATATAGTTGAGATCGATTTCATTTCCACACGAAAATACACCCTTATATCTCACCATTCTTTGAACAATGCATCTTTTCTTGGGTGCAAAACAGAAAGTTAAGGCAATTTTGTAGATGTATTTTCTTAAAACAATTTGCAATAGAGAAGACGATTTCTGAGACAATTTTCCTTGCAATCAAACACACCATCAGGCAAAGGCCTTCCCGTAAGCAAAGGCCATCTCGTATAAACTTGTCCCTCTTAAAGACTAGGAAGAAAAGACTGCACGCTTTTCAAACATGGACCCACAAAATACACTGCTAAAACTTCTACTAGAACCAAATAAACTAACAATAGCTAGAGAAAGAAAAAAAAATCAAAGAACAAATTTAAACTGCAACAAATTGCATTTACTCACAAACTATATACCATTTCAAGTACCGCTCTATCAACCCATTAAGCCGCCCATCACTATTGCATCAACTATACAATGCAGACAATGAAATCATCCTAACAATGGAAGATGAAATACCATAAAAACAACTTCTAAGGAGAAACAAAATGGAAGTGTTAACGTCATTGCCTACCCACAAAAGTATTGCAAAAAAGATGAATTTTGCTGTGAAGAGACAATGCTATAAAGTCAAACAATGGAAGGCTTGGCTTTACAAGAAAATAAAAACTCACTAAACAGTCTATTGACTCCTTGTATGCCGCAAGAAAAGGGTTGCGCGTCCTGTTTTCTGAGTACCCTTCTTGAAGAACTCCTAGAGGGTGGGGTAGAGAGGGTTATGCACTGACTCCGGCACCAGCAGTACGTCAATCGACGCCGAAGACAGTGGTGAGAGAGAGGAGAGTGACGGCAAGGGTTGGGGTGGGATATGGGTTGGTGGTGATAGGATTTGTGGGGACGATGAAATATTAGGGCTTTTTGCCCTCTCAAGTTTTCAACTTCAAGTAAACCTTTCCTCACAGTTGTGTGTGAGCGAAGCCGATCACACAACACAATATGAGCCACGTGCACTCTTAGATCTAGGACGATGACCATATGGATGTTTGACCAGTCCCTCGGTGAACTTGTAGACCAAAAATCAGCCTGATTAGTTATTTCTAAGCATTGGATTGGAGTCATTTTCATGGGTTGATTTTAATCGTAGAATTTTGAGCATTATTGACCATTATTTGAGGTACTAGATCCAAAGGTCTACCATCACTAATCAGGCTGATTTTTGGTTCGCAGGTCCACCGAGGGTCTGGCCAACCATCCATACGGTCACAGTCCTCTAATAGTATGCCACGTGGCTCATATCGTTGTGTGTGATTGGCTTCGCTGTGAGCAAAGGTTTACTCTTCAACTTCTTCTAAAAAAAAACAAGAAAAATAAAACCTACCTTCTAATTCCAATACGAGCCACGTGGCATTCCTAAGAGGATGTTGACCGTATGGGTGTTTGGCGGATTCCTAGCGATGGACCTACAAACCAAAAATAACCCTGATTAGAGATTTGTAAGCGTTGGATTTGTGTCATTTTCATTGGTTAATTTTAAGCGTAGGATTTGAGCATTATTTGGGTACAAGGATCCAAAGGTTTTAAATCACCGATGACGCTCATGTTTTCCATGTAGGCCCATATAGGGATTTTCCAAACATCTATACAATAGGACTGATATAATTATGTGCCACTTGGCTCGTATTATGGGTGATCATAGGGCGGTCATCTAGGCTATCATATTAGTTTATTTCTTTTTGCCACGTAATCAGATGATTTTTGTTACTCATCACTAAGATCTGGGCCCACTGATCGAATGGATATTTAGCACACCCCTTGGTAGACATATGTATCCAAAATCAACATGTTTGAGGATTTTTAACCGTTGCTATTAGTACCCAAGAATAACGGTTGAATCCAACGGCTAAAAATTCACACCTTAAAAAGTATTAAAATCTAACTCTTATCCATGTACAATCAAGGTGTTTTTGGTGTCTATATCAACGACGGGGTGGGCGAAACATCTACGCGATCAGTGGGCCCATATTAAAGCATTGACTAATAAAAACATGCTTCCATCACAACAAAAAAATTTATATCCACATCATTGCATATTTTTCCTCAGAGAAATAAGGGAGGCAAAAAAAGGAAGAGCAATAGTAGCGAAATGGGTTGTCGCAAAAAGGTTATCCTTTAGCTGCAATACAAATCAAGTTGCTAATACTCCCTCTTAACGACGAATCGTAATGTTGTCACTAAAACATTTAATTGTAGCGGCGACAACCTACAAATCGCCACTAATTGTATTTCCCTCCAAACAAAATGGGCGCCAAAGTTTGGGGCCATGGAGAAAAGTTGCGACTTTTGCAGCTTTTAGCGGCGATTTTTGGGTTGTCACTACATATGGCTATGGTAAGATCTTTAGTGGCGACATTCGCGTTTAGCCACTAATAGTAGGTATTTAGTGGCGACAAATGACCCGCGGCTAAAAATGTCGTTGCTAAAAGGTAGATTTCTTGTAGTTAGAGTATTGAAAGGCCTTGACCTTAGATTTACCAATGAATGATGGAGTATCCAAATATTTTTCTGAGAGGTTTTTTATTTTAGAATAAAAGAAATGGCTCTTTTTTGACGATGATATAGATTATTATTGAAGAAAATGCCAGACTTTTCGAAATTATTTGTTGGCGTGAACCCATACAAAAATCAGAGAGCAAATCTCTAAGAATTCTAGTTTCTACTAGATTAGCTCTACAGAATATAAAACAATCATCGGCAAAAAAGAGTGAGAGATAGGAGGACAACCTTTTGCAATACGAATATCATGTAAACGATTATGATATTCCTCTTGATTGAATAAATTGGAGAGAAATTCTGTACAAAGGATGAATAGGAAAGGAGACAAAGGATCACCTTGTCATAGCCCTCTAGAAGAATGGAAGAAACACGAAGGGGAACCATTGAGTGTAATAGAAAAAGACGGAGTGAAAATGCATTGATAGATCCAATTGATCCAAGTATCACAAAATCCAAGGGCCTTCATAGTATTAGTCACAAAGGACCATTCTATGCGGTCGTAGGCCTTAGCCATATCAAGTTTTATAGCCACAAGTCCTTGTTTTCCTTTTTTCTTTTTTATGAAATGGAGAATCTCTTGTGCTAAAATTGTATTATCTGAGATATGACGAGCAGATATAAAAGCTACTTGATTTGGAGATACAAGTTTCCCTATAATCCCTTTCAATCTAGAGGTAACGATTTTAGAAATAATCTTATTAGCCACGTTTCAAAGACTGATAGGCCTAAACTGGGATATGGATTCAGGAGCATGGGTTTTTGGAATCAAGGCAATATTTGTGTGGTTTAAAGATTTGAGGGAACAACCTGAATGAAAAAATTTTGACACCATTTTGAAAGATCACATTTAACATAATCCCAAAATTTTTGGTAGAAGAGGCCTGTAAACCCATCCGGGCATGGGGCTTTATTAGCCCCAATACTAAAAACAACCTCTTTTACATCCTGGTGAGTAGGGGGGAAATGAGATAGGCATTATCAGCATCTGTGATCTGTGATCCGAGATTTAATTGTATTGCTTATCAAGGCAGAATTGTCAAGTTTAGAAGAGGTGAATAGGTCAGAATAGTAGTTGGCAAAAGCTTTAAGAATGGTCTCTCTTATGTTGCCAATGTCCCTCTGCATCTTTAATGCAATCAATGTTATTTTTTCTCCTTTTGATAATGGTAAAAAGGTGAAAATTTTTGTATTCCGGTCACCCTCCTTAAACCAAGTCTCTCTAGATTTATCTCTCCAAATGAATTCCTCTTGAATAAGAGCTAGGTCTAAAAGTTCAAGGTTATTTTTTTCTGCTCTCAAGTTAGGTGAGGAAGGGGGTTGAAATTTGGAAGAAAAAACCCTATCTTTCAGTACTCTAACTTTTTCGTAGATATTACCAACTTTTAACTGATTCCATTTCTTCATCTCCATCTTAGTCTTTTTGATTTTTCTAATAACCCCAAGGACATGAGATTCAAGAGAAAGAGGAGACCAAGTATCATGTACTATGTTCTGACATTCTGCTTCAGACACCCAGAAAGAAAGAAACTGAAAGGGTTTCGGTATTTTAAGAAGATCATGATTGGATTCAATCATAATAGGGCAATGATCAGAGCCATAAGATATAAGATGTTTAACCCTAGCATCATGAAACAAAAGTCTTCACCCCAGGTTAGCAATGACTTTATCATGTCTGATTCTAACATTTGCTAAACCCTGTCTCTTATTTGACCAGGTGTAAGGGGATCCAAAGAAACCAATATCGATGAAATCAAATTCTTCCATGAAATTTAAATGGGCCTGATTGAGTGGTTTTTGATGTGAGGAACAACTTGATTTTTCCCAATGGTAAGAAATATCATTAAAATCTCTTATTATCAACCAAGGAGATGAAACACTGACGCCAAAAGAAGCCAAATCTCTCTAGAGAATTTGGTGGTGGTATGTTCTCGGGTCACCATATACGAGGGAGAGGGTCCAGGGGGATGATATAAGCTCAGATAAAACCCGAAAATGTATGCCCCTACAGTTTTGGAAAATAAGTTCAATAGTTATTCCATGCTTCCACACAACCCAAAGGCCCCCACTCCAATCGTCCATAGGTTGAATACATTGGTTAGGATAGCCAATATTATTGACGAGTCTAAGGATTTTCTCCAAGTTAGACTTAGTTTCCAAAATGAAAATACAATCAGGGTTCAAATCCCTGATGTGGCTTTTAAGAGCTCTGGCTGTCATAGGTTTCCCACTCCCACAATAGTTCCAGGGGAGGATCAGCATTTATAAATCGGGGGCAGATAAGGGCCTGCCGCCGGTGCCCTTTTCATGGGTATGGATGCATTATCAGACAAAACTGATATAGAAGTAAAAGAAAAATCTTTAGGTAGTACCTCTAATGGCAAAATTTTCTACTGATCATGTTCCAAAGAGACTGTCCAGTTCCTCCCTGCTCAGGCGTTTCTTTGAAGCTAAAGTAGAGATTAGAGAACTTTGATCCACCATATCATCCATATCCCCACTCTCAATCGGCTCAGTAGAAGGTAAATGTTTTTGGGGTTTTGGGATGAAATGGTGGTTTTTTATGTTCAGAAACAGGTGAGGGATTAGACAAGCTATGTTTAAAAGGAGAGATATCTGAATCAGAGGATAAGATAATCTGATTTGGAAGGTTATGTTGTTCATCATCTGATTTAGAATCTTCAGAAGGTAGTTCGAACTTCGAACCAACCAGCAGCCTTTTCTAGTTCATGAGGGATTTTGAGGTGATCCGAGATAAGTTCAGGACCCACCTCGAATTCCCATGAAACTACTTTCCCTTTACATCTAAGATTCACCTTAGGATCTGAGGAAGAAGATTCATCTCTCTTGGGAAGATCCATAATAGGATAAATGGTAGGTCTAAGATTGTTAGAAGGATTGAAATCATTTTGAAAGGCTAATATATCACACCCTGAGTCAAACTCTTTAACCATGGTAGCACATTCGGTTAGGTTAGGATTTCTGATAACATAGCTGTCCGGAATTTCAGACTAAGGTGGCGTTTGGTAAAACTTTTTTTCAGACCTTAAGTCTGATTCAACTGAAATTAAGTGATTTTGGTGATTAAGTTGCATTTGGTAAACGACTTAATTTCAGCACTTATCACCAAACTCAAGGAAAAAAAGTGAAAAGTAAAAGGTGACCCAGCCTTCACTTTTATTGCAGTAAGTGAATGAATCTTTAAAAAAGATTCCTAGATTATTTTTTAATGCCAACAATGCCCTTTTTTCAAAGCTTTCTCTTTTAAAAACTTACGAAAGTATCCTAATAAATATTTCAAAATACCCACAATGCCCTTGACTTAATTTTAAGACTTAAGACCTTCACCAAACAACCTAATTCAGACATAAGTCATTAAGCTACAAGATCTTAAGCACTTTAAGCTTTTAGATCTGATAACTTAATTTACCAAACGCTACCTAAGTGTTGGGTTGTGAGGCTCGATGAAAATAGGGGAAAGATTCAAATGGCCAGGTGGCTGAACATGGATCAGAGATATATTTTTAGATGGAGTGGGGATCAAGGAGCAGCTAACCTTCGAAATGGTAGAAATAGCTGGCGGATCAAGGTTCGACTTGGTACTATGTGAATCGACATGCATCAGATGGCAGAAGCGTATTGACTGAAATTAATCTGTTGCTGAGCCTGTCAGAGATATTTTGGGAATCTCGAGATGATGAACTCCCGATGAAATCATTACTAGTATTACCACAAGAAAATCTAGACAGAAACCTCCCTTGTTCTTCAATTCTGGTATCCACCCTGAGCCAAGGACCAGATTTTTTGGATTTTCAATCCATCCAGTGTTTGGTCGAAGAATTTAATTGTGGATCAAAAATTGGTTCCTTCTGGTTTTTCTTCTTACAAAAATGATCCAGATGTCCCATGATTCCACAGTGGAAACAAACCTTTGGAAGCTTTTCATAACGAAAATCTACCCATATAAGAAATTCTTGGATTAAAACCCAAGCTCCCGTAATCAATACTTTACGAATATCCAGGATGACTTTGAAATGAAGGAATTTGTATTTTGGCGCATCACCATCCGATTTGAAATCAACAAATATGATTGGACCGATATCCTTCCCCAGATCTTTAGCCAATTCTAGACTAAAACTTTCAGGCAGTAAGCCATGAACTTGGATCCAGAAAGGGCTAAGATGAAATGAAAGTTCTGCAATGGGAATGATTGCTTCCCTTTTGATTAAGATGAGAAGGTTACCTAAAATCAGCCAAGGGCCTTTGTTGCTGACCCAAAGTTGATGATCCTCTTGTGTAAACAAAAACCCAAAATGGTTGCAGCACAGATCAATAATTTGAAATTTTTTGGATCTATCCCATGCCGCCTGAGCACATTTCTCATCCAATAGAGAATCATCAAAAACTTTTCCAATCAGGGCAAATTTCCAGTTGAGCATAAACTTTTGCATGGATGCGATGTTGGGTCTGATTACCGCTCCTTCGCGGCAAGACATCGACATCTTCGCCCTAAGGTTGTTGCTGAGTTCCTCGATAGGATTAGAATCCAAATCTTCATCCTCCGTATCCATGTTGCAGACTCCAAAAACGGAAACACCGATGATAATCTCAAAGTAAAAAAAAAAAAAAAGGATTACTGGATCAAAGAATATCCAAAACAGTCAGACAGAGCAGAAAAACCAATAGCTATCTTCGGAGTTACGGGGTACTTTCTTTAACGATCTAGTATTCATGTTTGAGAGGTATTGGGGTTAGAGATAGGCGTATTGGTGTAATATTCTTTTGGCATTTCTTTTAGGTGGCGTTATTTGCACACACTATTTTTTGAGTGACACCCACCTCTTGGTGTGTGCAAATGAGTTACGAAAAAAAAAAAACAAAAACAAAAAAACTCCACCACTGATAGAGAAGAAGAAGAAGAGGAGGAGGCGGACCTCTTCCTCTTCTTCTTCTTCTTCTTCTTCTCCAAGTGGCCTCCTCTGAGAGAGAGAGAGAGAGAGAGAGAGAGAGAGAGAGAGAGAGAGAGAGAGAGAGAGGAAGGAAGATGAGGGAGGGAGAGATCTCTTTCTCCCCCTCTCCGAAAAAAAAATAAAAAATCACTCCATATCGGTAACGCAGGGTGGACATGGCTCTGGCCATATCGGTAGCCCGATGCTGACATGGCTTTGGCCATATCAGTAGTGGGGCCAAAGCCATGTCCACCCTGCGTTACCAATATGGAGCGAAATTTTTTTTTTCTACGGAGAGAGAGATAGGGAGAGGGAGATAGAGGGAGGAAGGGAGAGAGAGAGAGACACACACACACACATACACAGAATAGGAGGAGGAAGAGGAAGCCGCCCGGAGAAGAAGAAGAAGAAGAGGAAAAGGAGGCTGCCCGGAGTAGAAGAGGAGGCCTGCCGCCCACCACCAAGTAAGAGAGAGAGGGAGGGAGGGAGTGGTGGTGGTGGTGGTGGTGAAGAAGAAGAAGAGGACGGTGGTGGTGAGTTCCTTTTTCGTTCGGTGATTTTTTTTTTCCTCACAACTTTGGGTATGTGCAGATAAGATGTGGGTGTCACTTAAAAAAAGGTGTGTGCAAATAACACCACCATTTTTTTCTCTCTTTCTTTCTTTCTTTCTCTTTTACCTTTCGGAGATTTTTTTTTTTTGTAATCAAGACTAAGGTTTAAAGGAGGTCGTTTTAACAGTTAAACGGACTGGGGGTGTTACCGTTTAAACGGATTGAAACGGCCAGGGGCAAAAATGGAAAAAAATGGGAAAAAATAGAATTTAACGGATTAAAAAATGGGGTTGAAATTCAAATTTTGAAATTTGAAAAAAATAAAATAAAATTTAACGGATTTAATGGTCATTTTTTTCACAAAATTTTCAGAATTAAACGGCTGTTTAAACGATTTTAACGGCCGTTAAAACAGAAAAACGGCCGTTTTTTTCAAAACCGATAAAACGTGTTTAAACGGTTTTAACGGAAACGGGCTTGGGGCATTACCGTTGAAACGGCAGTTTTTAAAACCATGATCAAAACCTTTCGAGATCTTCTCCATCTCTCTTTTAATGCATCTTTTGGACTTATTAAAAAAAGAAGTGGGACATTCAGATAAAATATCAGCCTGATTGGTCATTTCTATCCATTGGATCTAATTACCCCAAATCATATCCAATCCCACTCCTAAAATCAACTCATGAAACAAATCCAACGGCAAGTCACCAATCTGGCTGATTTTTGGTCTGTAGGTCCGCTAGGCACCAAACATCCATGCTATCATAAGAGTTTGCCATGTGGCTCAGAAGACTTCGTTGAGCAAAGGCGGACTCGTGTTTTTGTCCAAGGTTTAAAAAACGGCCGTTATAACGAAAATAACGGCCGTTATAACGGATTCGGACCTACCCCATTACGTTATGGACTGTTAAAACGCCCAGAAAATAACGGCCGTTATTTTCCGTTATAACGAAAATAACGACTGTTATTTTCTAGAAAATTTTATGAAAAAACGGCTGTTATTTTCATTTTTTTCCGTTATTTTCCATTATATTCCGTTATTTTCCATTTTTGAAATTTTGAAATTCAAATTTTAATTCAAAGCCATTTTTTCCGTTTTTTTCCATAATTTCTGTTTTTTTCCGTTATTTTCCCTTTTTTCCGTTTTTGCCCCTGAGCGTTTTTTCATTATAACGGAAAAAATGGTAACGCCCCCAGTCCGTTATACCGTTATAACGGTCCCCTTTAAACCTTGTTTTTGTCCACTTCGAGACAGGCCGTCTTGCGGTAAACGTCAAGTTTATAGGAAAGTCAAATTGATGGAATAAATCTTTGACGACGTCAAGGTGATGATGGACCAAAGTACGAGCCACGTGGCATACGCTTAGAGACCAATGACCGTTTGGATATTTGGCCAATCCCAAGGTGGACTTTCAAAATTAAAAATAAGCCTGTTTAGTGATATCTAACCGTTGGATCTGTGTACTCCAAATAATGCACGAGCTGCGGTTGAAAATAAACTCATGAAAATGACACCAATCCAACGGTTAGAAAACAATAATCAGTCTAATTTTTGGTCCGTAAGTCCACCTAGGGGTGGGCCAAATATCCATACGGTCAGTGGTCTCTAATTGTGTGTGTCACGTGGCACATACTTTGGTCCGTCGTCAACGTTGACGATGGATGCGCATCATCAAAGATTTACTAAGTTGATGCTACCGTACGACCCATGTTATCTTCACCAAACTACGCCTCAGCCTCTGAAAGAATCGAACATTTCTCCAAGGGGAAGCCGTTTCTCTTTGAAACCGACCATCATGAATCCTCGTCTACGATCATTACCATCACCACCATGAACCACCAGAGCTCCAACGCTTAAATGCGCTGGGCTCGTTTTGCACCTCCTGTCTTCGCCTCAACCCTTCTGTTCTTCAAGCCCTTTAATTAGGGTTTCTGGCGTTCCTCATTCGTTCCTGTGCCTGTGGTTATCTCTCCCTTTTTCAATCCATGGCGACTAGGTTTTGGGAAACGGGGCTCGTTCTTTTACTGGTTTTCGGGAGGTTAACGTGCGCTGAACCCGCTAGGGTTTCGTCGTCAGCCGTCTGCCCTGTGGTTTCCATTACGGATTCGATCCTTGGGTTTCGAGATTTGTGTAGGGACTCGAGTTGTCCCTCAAATCGCGATTGTGGTGGGAATTTCTTTGGTGTTACAGAGGTTTGTGCGGCGATATTCTGTTTGAATTTCTTTTTCGGTAGTTGTTATTTTTGCAAATTGATTGTTGTTGTTGATGTGAGATTCTGGCTTTGCTGATCCTTGTTTTCGTTAGCTTTTCGTTTTTTTCCGTGATTCATTTCTATTCATTGTTATTGGTTGTGATTTTGTGAGTTCTGGAATTTGGAAGGGAAATATGAATTCTGGCTTATTCTGACAAGCAAAATTTGTGAAATTAAAAGGAGCATTTCTTAATTTGGGTTAGTCATGAAATGCTTGTCTACGATAATTCAGTGTTAGATAGGTGATTTAAGCCCTGTTCAAATCAGTTTCTAACTTTAATTCTCTCTGGGAATTGGAGAAACTGCTTGAGATTTTATAAAGGAGATATTGAGGAAGCTGGATTTTGCAAATTATCAATTTTATGCCAAACAAGTTTTTGAAAAAGGGAATATAAATAGTCACTAGCTTGTTTGCATTTAGGGTTTCTGTGATTGGAGAAGGCACTACTGCCAGGAACGATCATTTTCTGCTCCTAATGATTGGTTGTAATCCAGTTAGATTTTAACAGACTAACATGAAGATTCTACATTAAATTGTAGTGTTTAGGCTTAGGAAATGGAAACTCACACTTGGAACTTAAATAAGCTCCTTAGTAGGTAACTTCATGGTCCAAGCCTAATTCCGCTGCAGTTAAGACGTTTGATTACTTCACTGTCAGGGCTTTCTGGAAGGGAAAAAGAACATAGAGAGAACTGATAGTACGAATTAATGAATAAGGAAGAAAGGAGAGGTGGAAGTTGAGAGTTTCGCCAGTGTAGCATCACAGTGCTACACCGTTCTTCATGTTCTTTGCTTACTATACAATGGAGCTTCAATTTGTTCTTTCAAAAAAGTCTTTAGACTACTTGTGATAGGTTGCTAAAGAACTGGAAGACTATGGAAAAGCCTACGAAGGAGGGTAAGCATGGTTGTTTTATATTCAATGTGAGAGAGAGGATACCTGCAGATATTTTTGAAATAGGGGGATGCTTTGTAATTTTCTCATTTGATTGTTCGGGATAACTCCATTCTTCAAATCAACAAGGTGACAGCGTGTCCTTGTAAGGGAAATGGTGTTGGAGGTTTGGGGTTGAATCCTGTAGGGTTGTAATTTGCAAATATTGGTGTGATAATTTTGGGTGGGAGAGTAGTGTCTTGTTCTTATGAGGTAGGAGTGTTGTCTAAGAAGTTATCCCTGGGCATTTGATATAGGGCTGTCACAGGATTGGCGAAGGTTTCGGGAGGGCCTATTGAGTGTGAACCTGAAACCTTGTGAACCATTTCTGTCTTGTATATTTAGTTTTAAGTAAACAAGCTTAGGTGGTGACCTGAGCCAGATTTCTTAGGGATCTCTTTGACAGCAAGAATCCCTTCTACACGCTCTCCTTTCATAGCACAAGGAAGATTACATTTTGGTTATAGCCAAGACAAGTGGATATGGATGGGGAACAAAGATGGTGGCTTTACGTTGGTTCCTTCTACACTTATCCTTCTGAAAGCACACTCTAAAATCTTTCTAAAAAGAATATATGAAAGTAAGGGTCCCCTCAAAAATTGATTTTTTCAATTGCTTTTTGCATTTTCCCCCTTGGATGGTACCCGAAGACAAGATTCTCACTCTTGACCACCTAGTCTATAAGAATAAATTCTTCTTAAATATGCATTTATTTGCCGCAACACCGAAGAAATTGTCAACTATCTTTTTTTGCATTGTTCGTTTTTGAGAGTTCCATTAATTTGTCTTATTATGTCTTTTGGAATTTGGGATTTTTAGGAAACAAAAATGGTGAACCTTTGTGAAGGGTGGTTGATAGGGTCTTTGATGGGGAGGTAAAGTCACTTTGGAGCTTTCTTCCCTTTGCTTTTATTTGGAGTATATGAAAGGAAAGGAATTTGCGGATCTTCCAAGACCTATGTTACCTAGATATGCCAAGGATACGGCTCCGACATGGCATAGACACATGGTTTAAAAAGGCTTTCTGAGGCTACGCCTTGAGGCTCGCCTCGCCTCGCCTCGCGGCTCTAAGAAACAGCCTCAAGGCTATAGCCTCAGTGGTCATTTCTGAGGCTTAAGCCTCAATTCATTGTGGCTACAGCCTCGAGGCGCACATGAGGCTATAGCCTCACTTGTACATATTAAAACCCGAAACCGTAACACTTGATGTGACCATATTTTGGGTTTTTGCCTTATTTTTCATAACTACATGTAAAATTTAATCATTTTTCCTTCTTTAATGGTTTGTTTTTGTTGTTGTTTTAATAATATGATTGAAAAAGATGAGAGGGGTTTCTAAGAAGCATGGGAGTAGTGGTAGTTGTAGAAAAAAATTTGGCGTAGAAGTTTAGGGTTTGTTTTTGTTATTTTTTAAGATTTGATATCGACATTCAGGCATTCCCGACAATGTCGCTCGTTAGGTAAAGTTATAGCATCAATTACTTTTATGCTTATTTAAGTTATTTTTTTCACATGATATGTTGCTTCTCATTTTCATAGAGTAAACTATATATTTTTAGAATTTTTAAGCACTTTTTTATAAAATATTTGAGGCTTAAATGAGGCTTACGCCTCGATACCGCCTCGAGGCTACGCCTCGCCTTTTTGAGACAAAACCTCAGTTCCCGAACTAGCCTTTTTAAACTTTACATAGATATGGCATTTGCACTTACAATTGAAGTATCCAACATGGGTAGAGCACTGATTTTGAAGTGTCTAGGTTACATAGTTCAAGACAAAGTGAAAACGTCTCTCAGCTTTTTGAAACGATTAAATTGAAGGCAATGAACATGGGAGGACCGCTATATCAAAAAGTGGTATGGTTAAGAAGTTGAAGAACGTCATTTTTCCTTGTTGGTCGAAGCTAGAAGTGGGTAGATCAAAGCTCAGCTTTGAGCTCAGTCACTTGGCAACCATGGTGTAACTAGGATCAATAGGATTCTTAAAAACTTACACATTTCTACTCTCAAGATATTCTTCAGGCTCTTATCAAAAAGATATTCTTCGGGCGGGTGGGCATTTAAGATTCCATTAAAGCGGAGTTGCTTGCTTTCTTAGAATGTTTGAAGATTTTTGTAGACTTCTCTCGGACCGTCTCAAAGGGGAACCTCATCCAGTGTTCTGTAATATGCCATGGGTGAATCTTTAGGTTCATGGAGGCTTGCAAGAAGAGGGTGGTAGAAGACATACGACTAGCCACAATAGTCATATGAACGTGCTGATGATATTGATTATGCCATGGGTGAATCTTTAGGTTCATGGAGGCTTGCAAGAAGAGGGTGGTAGAAGACATACGACTAGCCACAATAGTCATATGAACTTGCTGATGATATTGATTAACTTTTTGCCTCTTCAATGTAGTCTTTCTTGTCATTGATAAAAAGAAAAGTATTTTAATCTGTGTGATTCCAAGGCTATTAAGCTCATAAATTAGAAAGGAAAACACCTTTTGAAAAGAAAAGGGTAATTTAAGATTTCTAATAGAGTGACAATGTGAGAATTTGCAATGGATTGATGTTATCCCAGTTCATACGACTATTGTGGCCAAACTTTGAAACCCATGTCTAGAATCTGATGGGAGCAAGTCCCGAAATACCATAATTTTCCGAAAGTCGACAATCAATGAATTGATAGAAAGACTACCATTAGGGCCTTTAGGATTTGTTTTAAGTCGTTTAGAACTCTAGATCTAATAAATGATTTTTGATAAATCTATGTATCCTAACTTGGACAAAGTTTAAGGCTTTTATGTCCTAATTTGCCTAGATATGGATACATGGACGAGGTGAGAAAGGATTCAACTTGTTTTTCCAAAATCTAGGACACGGATATGGGTATTCCATCCAATTTTGATACCACATGCTAGATTTATCATTTATTAAAAACTTCATATTTGCAAAAGTCTTTAATATACCTTTTCTTAGCTCTTCTATTAGTATTACCCTCATATTGGGTTTCTTCTCATCTTTTGACAAGAAACACCAAGAAAAAGCTCTTAACATTCTCCGTTAATGGTGGATATTTGCCTCCATTACCAATTTTTGTCAATATATGCATTTTGGAGAACCTATCCTTATGCCTTTCCTATGGTTAAAACTAGGGAGACATGAAATTGTTTTGGGGTTTTAAAGGAAGTGTTTAGGAGATACTGTGGAAGCTATGCTTTAAGATTTGGAGAAATGATTTTGATTGGAATGTTTCAAGAGAGCGTCTTTGTTGGTTGAAACATGAAGGAGAACATTTGAGAGTTCATCTTCTGTCGGTTTGCAAGGGGATGCCTTCTTCATTACTAGAAATGTTTAAAAAAAAGTGTAGGTGATGTTGGGTTCATTAAATATGGTAATGGTCTGTTTGGGTTCGTCATTTGCAATGGCAATGCACCATGGATAAGTTTCGGAGGGCCTTTGTCACGCCCCCAAATCCGATATTTGGTCATATCGACCTTTCTCGACATATTAATAATGTTAGAGGATCTCTCACCTCAAAAAAACCGCAATATGGCCATCCAAAAGAAAACATTGTATATATATCGTACTCCCAAATATATGTTACTAAACGGTCAAACGACCTACATAACTCATGTATCCTTCTACAAGATAGAAGAATTAAACAAAATATAACATCGTCTCTAGCACAAGTCTATTAACAGAAATGTTGGAAGCATCAGACCAACTTCCCCTATCCTTTCCTAAAAACAAAACATTTTAAAACGATGAGTTAGGGCCCAGTAAGTACATTCCTTATGCGTAAAACCACTTAAATCAACGACTTTTGTTTATTTTAAAACAAATACGATTTGCAAATGAATTTCACATATAATTCGATAAAACTCAATTTTCCATCAATTACTTACGTATAACTTCGAATACAATGATGACTTTCACATAACAGTCAACCTTTCTCTTATCAGAATACCCGTGACCATTTCTATACAGTCAAACTATCAATTCTGATGTATTCAAGTACCAACATTCCATCAGTTCTAGTGTACGATGTCAACACTTCTAGTCCACAAGTAAACTCCCTAATGTGCACACTAATTGTTTCATTAGGTATCCTCTCTCCGGATTCCCTAATTTTCTTTAGATATAAATACCCGAGGGGTCTCATGAATGAGATAACGCCTCTTCTTTAGGGGACTGGAACCCCAATGGGTCTTGAGGAAATAAGACAACGCCTGATACTTTAGGGGACTAAAACCTCAAGGGGTCTCAAAGAAATGAGACAACGCCTGATTCCAATTAATCTGATATTCCACATTCCCAATCACGTTCTTATTCATGTCCTTAATCGTATTTATATGCATAAAATAATGATGTTTGTAGAAACATCTTTACATGCATAACATTCATATTTTTGCATTTTGAAACTAAAAATAAGAATATTTAAGCCCTATTAATATCTTAGAAAACGAATACGTAAAACGGATAAAAAACGCATATATCTCATTTTAAATGAATTTGAGCATGACTTCATCCAACTAAATAGATTACACATATCCTCATCTATCATAATTTCATGCTTTTGAGATTACAAGAAATTATCAATGTATTTACACATTTTATGTGGAAAATACAAGAATTATGATTTTTCCTTGCTAAAATTTAACAGATAACAAGAATAATATTTTCAGACATTTTCCCCAAAAATAATAGAATTTTCTAGAATTTTTCTACAATATTCTGTGAATTTTCTACTATTTCAAAAAAAATAAAAAATAAAAAATAAATAATATTTATAAATAATTAAATAAATAATTAATTAATAATTAATAATTAATTAATTAAATAAATAATTAATTAAATAAATAAAGGTATAAAATAAATAACTATGTACTTATAAGTGAATACGCTAGAATCCCAAATCCTTGTACCTCGTACGATGCGAATCTCAAGGTAGCGCGTATCTCGAGACAATAGGCCCCACAAAAACTTTTCAAAGGACTTCCTGAATATTTTCAGGAATTCTTAGGAATTTTCTAGAATTTCTTCTAGTTGAGGGATTTTTTTACAAATATTCTTACCTCAGGGGTTAGAATGCAAATACCCAAATTGATGTAATTTTCTCAAAGCATGGCCTTGTATTTATAGAGGATGAAAACTCAGAACTTTTCATTTCTATCCGATGTGGGACTATAATTTTGAAAATTGCGTTTTTTTTTTTTCAAATTTTATATTTTTGATATCAAACTATATCTTTAAAATGTTGCCAGAACCAAACACAATAACTTTTGACTCGCGCGTCCGATTTTGACAAACTTGATACCGATAGAAAGCTATTGTTGAGACCTTTAAAATGGCATACATATAATGTTCAAAGTATTATAAAAAGTCTACTATAATATTGCTAGAAATAGGGTCATTACATCCTTAGAAGTAATTGTGGTTTGCAGGCAGAAGTATTGAGGCGTGTGAGGAGGATAAAAGCACTATGGGAAGAAGAGATATAGGGTTTATGAGTTTTAAGAATTAAAAAGAAGGGGAAATTTAACGATAGATCGGGTCTGTTTTGGTGAACTAGAGGTTTGGGACGATGGAGTGGGGCTAAAATGCTTTGAAGACATTTTGCAGCGCTTAAGAGCTACAAAGAGGCATTAGTTGCAGATTGGTTGGGTGTAGTTTGAAGATAGGGAGAGCTTCTTGAAGAATTGTTTGGTGGGAAGATTCCAATAAAAAAGAAATTGACAAAAAGAACAAAGAAAAAGAAAAAGTTAGGAGTGGGTGAAGAAAAAAAAGAAGAGCGGTGGAAGGAGTGTCAGTAAAGAAGATGTGCTGCGATTTGTATCTCTTTCTGTTAGTGTTAACTAGGGAAGCTCAAATCTTAAAAGGAAAGGATGCAAAGGTAACCTCTTCCAATTTTCTGAGCCTGCCAAAGGACCCATGACCCATAGAGGAGAAGAGTGGGAGTCGTGCACTAATAACGTTGTTTTCACTTATCATCAGCTACTTAACAACAATGTTTCGAAGAATGAGAATGTGACTTTGATGCCACGTGGAGTTCTTTAGGTTATCGAGTTCCCCTTTCAAAGGGTATCCCTTGAGGAGGCCACTTTTATTAGTCCTCTGAAAGTCATGGAGGGTGATAGTATTAGAAACAACAAACCCAACCCATTCCCCTTTATCTAACAATGAAGAGTTAAGCGGCTAGGTGAGGGCTTTCCATGTTTTTGTTTTAGAACAGTTTATTCCTTAACCTCAACATGACGTTGGTCCGCATTGTGCATAAAGATTCTTGTGCATACTAAAGATTTGGTCTTAATATATAACTTACATGTATGAAAGAAACATGAAATTATAGGTAAATTAGTTTTTACTGATGAACTTGAAAATACACAACCTGATGAGCATTGATCTTGATTTCAACCCATACTAGTTGTTTTTGACTTGAAAATTCTTAATGGTGTAATCCTTTTTCACTTAAGAACCTCCCAAAAGCAAAGAAATGCAAAAATGGGGATAGATATGTTTTAAATATATCTCATCTATTTTAAAGTTTTGGTCTTAAATAGTAAAATTTTCTGTAATATTATAGGTAAACTTTGCTTCGACAAGTGAAAAATTGATAAAATTTGCTAGAAGTTCGGCTAATTTTAATACCATGGTGGGAGAAACTGGTGGGTCATTTAAAGTGGAGAATGGATTGACTCTTTTGGTGCTGTTTTGCTCTATTGGCACCAAAGAACTATAGGAAAGTGAGGGCCCTCAAAGGAATGGAGATCTATAATTCGCATTTTATAGCTCTGTTAATTGTGGAGGGAGACTCGAAGAATGCTTTAGCTTGGACGTCTGGTGCTTCCGAAGGGTCACGGAGACTTACTATTAGTATTATGGATGAATTAGGGCCTTTATGTTAACAAGGAAATTTTGTATAGCAATATTTAGTTATAGGATTGCCAACTTCGTTGGCAACTCATTGGTTAAAGGTGGCGTGTACTGGCAAATTTTGTATTTTGAAAGCTTACTCTAGGTTCCCCCAGTTTTTTTTATCTTGGGCTTCCTTTAGGCGCTAGTTACAAAGACAGAGCCATATGGAATCCCATAGTGGAAAGATACGGAAGGAGACTAGCAGCTTGGAAGAACAGATCCCTATCTAAAGGGGGGAGGATCACTCCTATCAAGAGCACCCTCTCTAGTATCCCCATCCATTTTCTCTCCTTGTTAACTATTCCAACTAGTGTGGTGTTGGGGCAAGAGAAACTTATGAGAGACTTTCTATGGAAAGAATAACAAGTGTAAGTTTCAACTAGTGGAGTGGGAGAAGATCTGTAAACCAAAGGGAGAGGGTGGTTTGGGTTTTCGACATCTCAGAGAGATGAATAAGGCGTTCTTGGGCAAATGGTTGTGGAGGTTTGGGGTTGAAGGTGATAAGTCTTTGGGGTAGGGTGATTGGTGACAAATACGGCGTTACTGAGGAAGGATGGGAGAGTAATCTAGCCGTATCCTCTCACGGATGTAGTTTGTGGAAAGGTATTATGGGGCCTCGGGAGAGCTTTGTAAGAGGCGTCAAATTTAAGGTGGGCAAAGGCGACAAAATTCATTTTTGGGAAGACACTTGGAGTGGGGAAGAACCTCTCAAAGTAACATTCCCAGAGCTGTTTCAGATTTCTGATCTTAAAGGGGCCAAGATCCAAGATTGCATTTCTAGAAGAGAAGGCGGAGCCTCTTGGAATTTTGGTTTTAGGAGGAACATTAATGACTGGGAAATGGATAGCTTGGTACTTTTTTATCGCAGGTAGGGGAAGTGCCTTCACAGACATCGGACAAGGATAGGAGGATTTGGAGATGGGACTCTAAAGGCGCTTTCTCAGTCTCTTCTTTCTTCACCCAACTTTCAATGGGGGGTTAGGAGTCTTTTCCGGCTTCCATGTTGTGGGGGGTAGCAATCCCATCCAAAGTTTGCTTTTTTGTTTGGACTGCGCTGCTTGATAAGATTCTCACTATGGGTCATCTGAAAAGTAGGGGGATGGCATTTCCGAATAGGTGCGTCTTATGCAAGGCTGAGGAGGAATCAGTCGACCATTTGCTTATCCCTTGCCCCTTCACTTTCGAAGTTTGGACGACCTTATCCTCTTTGTTTGGTATAGCTTATGTGGTCCCAAAACATGTGCTAGGGGTTATCTACGAGATTGCGCAGGATGTGTTGAAGGGGAAAGGAAGAATCTTATGGCGGTTTTTCCCATGTGCTATCCTTTGGGCTATCTGGAAAGAAAGAAATCAGCGTATTTTTTAAGGAAAGCAAGTAGAAGGTCCAAAGGTGGTTCTGAGAGTCAAAGCCCTCATGTATTATTGGTCTGCAATGATGCCGGAATTCAGAAGGTGTTTTTTATTCTTTTGTTTTCAAATGGGACGAGTTGATGTGTTGTGGTGCGGTTCAACCTTTCGTTGAGTCGCCCTTATCTTGTTGTTAGCTCCTTTGGGGTTTCCCCCGGTTCTAATAAATCCTTTTAACTTATCAAAAAAAAAAAAAAATTAGATGCTGCGAGTTAAGAAAATAACCAATAATAGAGCAGGAAATAAGAAATTGTGCTGACGACCATCCATCCAGTATTCAATTCCAGTATAGTATTGTATCATTTTTATATGGATTCAAGCCAGTGGAAGTATCCAGGTGCATAACCTATATAACCATACAACTCAGTACCATTCAAGATTTAAAAATTTAATTGTTCCATAATGACCACTTACATAAATATGGATGGTAGTAAGCCAGGGGTTTGACCAAATTTGGCTCATGTGGAACAAACGGAGCTTCTTTTTTCATGGTTGTGGATAATTATTATCCTTTATCACCAGTCCAAATAAAAAAGTGGAAGCCTTTAAATGAGATCGAATGTTGAAATAGCAAAATTATAACAACGATTTTGAACTCAAGGATTTCAGCTATTTAAATCACCTACCCATTCCTTATATTGATTGCATAAAAAGTAAAAACTGCTTTCTTCAAAAGATTAGTTTTTCATGGTTGTGGATAATTATTATCCTTTATCACCAGTCCAAATAAAAAAGTGGAAGCCTTTAAATGGAGATCGAATGTTGAAATAGCAAAATTGTAACAACAATTTTGAACTCAAGGATTTCAGCTATTTAAATCACCTACCCATTCCTTATATTGATTGCATAAAAAGTAAAACTGCTTTCTTCAAAAGATTAGTTTTTGATCTAGAATACTTCTAATCAAAACCTCATAAAAAAAATTATAATAACCAAAACATTATGGCATCATATTGGGAAATGATTCCTTTTGAAACATCAAGTTATAATCAACTTTTTGAGGACGAAATCTTACCGGACCCATCACTCCAGTCTCTAGACCACATCACCACAGAGGCAATAACTCGAACTATTTGCCTCTGCTATAATGGAGTGAAAAGAAAAGAGAGTGGGTATTCCTGCTTCTGACCTCCATGAAAGCAAGGAAAACCATGAGGAGATACATTCTATGTTGACTTTGATATACAAGAAAGTGCATCCATCTTGGCCATTTCTTGCCATAGCCAATATTCACTTCCCTTAAAGGATGCACTAGAGTAATAAAGTTTCAAGTCCTTTTAGCAAACTAGTCGATGACGTCTTGGGGATATACCACCCATTATGGCCTAATCAATGGTATTGAAGGACATTCCACCAATAACCTACTTGCAAGCTACCCGCGTACACTGCACATTTTTATTGTTATATATTTCATAAGTGAAGTTTACAGACTGCAGTAAGTCGGAAAAGTAGTTTTAAATGCATCTGCCGCTATCTCTAATGAAACTGATGGTTATCTACATTTGCTTTTGTAAAGGGAGATGAGGTGTCATTGCAGAGGGTGCTGAATGGGGTTCACAAGAACAGTCATGAACATGTATCTCTGCTCTTCTATGCGTCTTGGTGTCCTTTCTCTAGAACTTGTAGACCAACCTTCGCCATTCTGTCTTCCTTGTATCCCTCCATCCGCCATTTTGCAGTTGAAGAATCTGCCATCAGGCCAAGGTATGAAAAGAATAACCCATAGTTGTAGTTTTACATTTCACTAAATTTTGCTTGCAGAAACCTCCATATCTGAGAATAACAGTCACTGAATTTTTACAGCACACTCTCGAGGTATGGCGTTCATGGATTCCCTACCCTTTTCCTCCTAAATTCCACCATGCGGGTGCGTTATCATGGCTCTCGGACTCTCAGTTCTCTTGTTGCTTTCTACAGTGATGTTACTGGTAAGGCCTTTCTCTTGAGCGATTTTCTGGAGTCTGTTTTCATATCCGATGAATCTGAAAATAAAGAGTTTCTTTCTCTTTTCTTTCTGATTTATAACAATTTGAAAATGTGGGAAAAGGATCACATAATATCTTAGTAACTAATTCTTCAAACTGTTATTAGCTCTTGACATCACTTTCTGGGAAGTATTTTCTTTAATGTATTTGAACTCCATCTTGCCAGTAACCAACATTTATCTACAAATTCTCGTCCAATGTTTGCCAATTCGCTTTTAAGAAGTTTTAAACTATTTTTGTATGTATTGCTACATTATTCTTCTATATGATCTTTTGGAGTAATATTTTTGCATTCTCTTCCCTGGGATCTTTATTGTCCATGCAGGCATTAGGCCTGTGTCACTGGATCAGACATCCTTGGAGAAAATTGGTTATCCATTGAATCTTGCAGAACTTGAGGGCACCGAACAGGAAAGCTGCCCATTCTCATGGGCAAGGTCTCCAGAGAATTTATTTAGGCAGGAGACGTATCTGGCACTAGCGACCACGTTTGTGCTTCTGAGGTTGCTTTACTTCCTTCTTCCATTGCTACTTTCATGTGCTCGTTGTGCTTGGAGAAGGCACATCCAGAATGCGAGCTTGATGAGCTTGTGGGAGCATCCTCTGGCATACCTCGATCAAGCAGTGCAGTTGTTCAACGTGTTGAAGGAGCCTTGCAAGAGTAGCAATTTGCAGGGAGGAGCGATGAATGCCAGGGTGTGGGCTTCCAAGTCTTTGGCGTCAGTTTCCATTGGCGATGCAAGCTCTAGCCGGGGGTCTTCGGGAAGTGAAAGGCGATGAGAACCCTTCAATGCCCAGTTGAGAAATGGTTGAGGCTCCTACAAACAGGTTCAGCTATGGCGTCCGCAATGTTGGTGAAATTATTCTTGCTTCAGGACGGAGGTCGAGAGGCCATATATGGTTTTAAATTGGGGGTTTGTTGTTTGCACTCTGTCATTTGTTGTGACGAAGGCAAAGGCTTTTGTATTTAGTTATTGTAGTACTCAATTGTTCTGATATTGATGCCTGTATCATGGTTTAAAAAGAACTTTGCAACGGTTATACGCTCTAAAACCATTGTGTTATTTACAAAAAAAATGCCCAAAACTGAAAGCGGCTTAACGTTGAGTAATGGCCGTTATTATGTCTGCAGTTATCGCTATTACTTCGAAAAAAAAGTAATAAAATAGTATTGTTTTCTTTTTTCGACAATAATGTGATCTTCATAATGGACAACGGTAATTTTTTTATTTTTTTAGGTATTGCTTTATTAAAAAAAACCAAAACGAGAACAAGGGGGAAAAGAAGTGGCTGAGAGAACCACCCACGAAAACGGAACAAAACAAAAACAAAGATCCAGTGCCAGCGAAGACTAATCACCCATGTACAGGAATGATTCTCATCAAATCTTCAAAGAAAATTTCACTACATTCCTTGAAAGCTTTAGCACTTTGTAATATTAAAGTCTTAATAAGATTATGTGTTGGAGGACGACCTCATTTTTATCCACAAAGGCCCTTTGGTTCCTTTCATTCTATAAACCCCATATCATCGCAAAAGTGAGAAAACCCTATAGCCTTCTACTCCACAAAAAAGTGTAGATATGCTGGGAAGTAAGAAGCACTTGCACCGGACTCGGCGTAACCCAAGCCACCCCAAAGAACGAAAGAAAAAAAAGCACTATACTTCCCTAGTGTCACACCCCTAAGCTTCGGTTTGGGTGTTGGCTACGCGGAACGGAAGGCCAGCACCCACGAGGTTCTCACATCGAGGATAAGAGCGACGGGTACACGAGCAGGGACAAATGGCTTGGACATACAACACTATCGGGGCAGCGATAGGGATGTGCACGGGCAGTTAGCCCGGACGTCCAACACAAGTGTGTGCAAGACTTGTATGGAAGTACACCGACATGTGGCTGAGTATTTGGCACATGCGACGGATCGACGTGTGTAAGCATACATGTATATGTGGCATGGCAAATACGCGAACGGGCATATGTGGCATAAACAAGCACATGTGGCATGACAATAGCGCGGATGGGCGTATGTGGCATGAACAAGCGCGTGTGGCATGACAATTGCGCGGACATGCTTATGTGGCATGGGCAAGCTCGTGTGGCGAACAAAGCTAGACTGGAAAAGACTTGGGGCATGTGGCATCCAATGGTGCTTTGGAGCAGTTGTGGCTTGGTTCAGGGTGAGGTAGCGACCTCAGAGACTGACACCTAGGCGGTGGTTATAAAGTAGTTACCAGTCCACCCACTACGCAGAAGTGGGATGGTGGGCTAGGTAGTTACGTCATGTGGTGGATGCATTGAGCTGACACCTAGGCAGTGATTATGGTAGTTATCAGCTCATACACAAGGTGGGGTGATGGGTTAGAGTAGTTATACCATGTGGCATTATGTGGGGGTGACACCCAAGGATGGTAGTGGATAGTTAGCAACCCATACACAAAGTGGGGTGATGGGCTAGCTTAGTTATACCATGTGTCATTGTGTGGGGGTGGTAGTGGGTAGTTACTAACCACTTGTATAGAATTGTAACAAGTGTCCCATGATGGCATAAATGTAGCTATTCAGCTGGCCTATATAAGGTCAGCCACCCATGAGGTGAAAGACATGAGTTGTGAGTTCTGTATTTCCTAAGTGTAAAGGAATAAAAGAGAAAAGGCTGTGGCCTTTGAAAAACTGCGTGAGCTTTTGTGTTGCAATTGTATGAGCCTCTTCTCCCCCTTTTCCCTTCTTGTGTAGGTTGAGACTAAGTCAGGTGGACTTAGTGCTGGTGCGGGTGTTAGGAGCGGAAAAGAGTTCAGCCCGGATTTGACCCCGTGACACCTAGTCACATGACAATAAGAAGCAAGTGGTTCACAGACTCTCTATTGACCTTACACATGTAGCAGAAATTTACGATATATCTCTAACACTTAATCGAGTTATCACATGTCAAGATCTTCTCCAATGCCATGCACGACATGAAAAACGTCACTCTAGAAGGGACCTTAGACCCCCACATAGTGGTACTGGGAATGGAGACCGAATGAGAGAAGTTATAATGCCGAGTATAAAGAGTGAATAGAGAAAGTGTTGTTTCTATTGAGAGCCCAAACACTGACATCCTCCACTGAAGAGTCTATCCCGATAGAGCACACACAGTCAAGTAATCTTGAGCCATTGAATCCACCTCCCAGTCGTTGAGGTTCCTTTTAAATCTAAAATCCCAAGAAAGATTGTCGCCTTACCCTCTCAAGAAAGCATGAATTTGTCTTCTTTCTTCTTGGAAATGCTAATCAACACAAAGAAGTCTTCTTTTAAGGGAGTATTGCCAAATCTGTCATACCAGAAACACACTCTATCCACTTTCCCTACTTTAAATTTCAAATGCTTTGAAAACTTCAAGGAGATATTCAAAATGCCCTTCTACATGCTACATACATAAGGGAGACGAGGCACACCTCTCTCCCTTCCCAAGCTACTACTCCCATATTTCTCCTCAACCACCTTCCTCCCTAAGCGTCTAATTTCTACTCCAAATCTCCAAAGCCACTTCACTAATATTGCTTCATTCATACGCATAAAATCTTTGACTCCTAACCCACCACTCCTCTTAGGAGTACTAATCACCTTCCAGCTCACAAGGTGAGATTTGCCCGTCCCCCCTATCATGCTATAATAACTCCGCAATGCATCTCTCCAACCGTTTTATTACGCCCATTGGAGTTGAGAGAAGAGAAGTAGTAAATGGACGAGCTAGATAATGTACTTTTAATCAACACTAAATTATCACCCATGGATAAGTACCTTCCTCTCAAACCTTTTGATCACTAGGTCACACAAAGCTTTGGATCTGTGGCTAAAGCCCAAAGGCAGACCTTGCAACCCAAGCTCCCTACCAATACCTCTAGATCCTCCACCTCCCTAATGTTGAACACTTTGCTCTTTTTTAGATTGATCCGAAGACCATAGATTGCTTCAAAGAAACAAAGCATTCCCCTCAAAAACCTTAGCTGGTGATAGGAAGGTCTTAAGAAAAGAATTGTATCATTTGTGAATTGTAGGTAAAGAATAGATAAAACTCCTCTAACTCTTCACACTGGACTATTTTGGATACCAATCTCCCAAAAGCTTTTACAAGGATGACTAACATAATTGATGAGAGAGGTTCCCCTTAACGTAATCCCCTCAAGCTCCTGAATTAACTCATTTACCAGAGGATAGAGAATGAGGCAGAAGATGTGCAATTATAGATCCACTTTCTCCATTTCATCCCAAAACATATTCTTCCAGCAAGTAGTCCGAAAGGCAAGTTAACATAATCGTAGGTGTTCTCCATATCAATCTTGCATACTGCCCCAAGGAAGGCCCAATTGACGTTTAGAACCAATACACTCATTCGCAATGAGCCCTCCATCTAAAATTTGCTTCTCGTATATAAAGGCTTATTAGGAAGGTGAAATGATAGTGTCTAGATTCTATGTTAGTCGAGTAGCCAAGGTTTTTGGAGATGATCTTGTAGATGCTACCCAGCAAACTGATTGGCCTATAATCTCAAAGATGTTGTCTACTCTTGCTTTCTTAGGATTCAACACTATGAAAGTGCTAGTGGAATAATAATCAAGATGCTTATCCTCTTGGAATTCTCAAATAGCTAATATAAAGTCTTTACCCTCCACTTCCCAGCAATGATTGTAAGTGCCAAAGAGAAGCCATATATGGACTCAGCTTTGTGCCTCTCCAAGGATCTAATAATAGTCTCTAAAATCTCATCTTCCTCGATTGGCCTCTCCCATCATTTACTTTGACTAGCTATAAACAATCAAAAGGGAGGCCATCAAGCATCGGCTTAAGAGATTGAGGCTCTAAATATAATTTTGAATGGAAATTAATGATCTTGTCTCTAATGGAAGCTTCATTCTGATCATGACACTACCCCTCATTCAGAATGCTGGAAATATAGTTGCACCACTTCTTGGCATTGGCAATATAATGGAAAAACTTGGTGCTGATATCACCTTATTTCAACATCTCACCTTGGATTTTTTGGTTCTAACTAATCTCCTCTACTTTCGTGATGCATTGATTCTCGCATTAAAGATTCAATTTCCTACATCTCTCTCTCTCTAAAAATGAAGGCTCATCTTCTTCTTCCATTAACAACATGGAAATTTCCTCCATCACGGTTCTTAGCTTTTGGCCTCCAATACCAAACTCCTTATTCCACAGCTTGATTTTTTTCCTTAAGAAATGGCTTTAGGTTTTCTTTTACACATAACATGCTATCCCCTTAAAGGACAACTCCCACCAACATTTCCTTATTTTTCCTTGAAATCAACTTTTTGGAGCCACGTGCTCTTAAAATAGAAAGGCATTGGCAGCCTAGCCATACTCCTACAATCTAGAAGAAGCGGAACATGGTCCGAAGCCTGCCTAGGAATGGACAATTGAGTAACACAAGAAAAATGCTCCTCCAAACTAGAAGACACTAAGAATCTTTCACGTCTACAAAAAGTAGGATTCTCCTGAAAGTTTGACCATGTAAATCTCCTTGCACTCAATGGCAAGTCCATGAGAAGATTTCTATTAACAAATTTCCCAAAGTCCTTCATACTCCTGGTGATCATGCTCCCTCCCTTCTTCTGATGAGAAAAATGGATGACATTGAAATCTCCTACTATATATGCATCATGGAAAGGCCCAAACTCCAGCTACATCGTCCAACTCCTCCCAAAATAGTATTGAAATCGAGAATACAAGACATATAATCCAACACTTAGTTTCCAATCTCTTTTCGAATCTTTATTGGGTTTCCAAACTTATTAAATTTCAGAGGAAAGTCTATGAGGTCAACCATCAATTTTGGCCGTATCAAAGATAATTTCATAATAGAACCCTCTCAAAAACTCCTTCAAGTGACTTGTGGGAGAGTCAGAGACATGGGGAGAATGGGAACCTTCTGAAAATGAAGGATCCTATCTAGAACAACATGCATGTGGTGTTTTTAGTGAGATATGCTCACCCTCCAATCGATTGGAGATGTTCGGGTTTTTGTCCCGATCGATTGGACTTGTCTAACAATTGGACCGGCCGACGAACGAATTAATTTCTATTTCGGGTTTTCTCCTTCAAAAAAACCCTAGTTCATTTTGGGGGTTGTATATATGCCCCTTTTGCTCTTTTGTAAGTGAGAGAAACATTAGAGAGAGCCTTGAGAGCTTGTACCTTGTACTTTGCCGATTCATAGTGAAGATCCGATCACCATCGCCTGTGGACGTAGGTTTCGACCGAACTATATAAATCGCTTATGTTGTTGTTTGATTTCTTGTGTGGCGTGTGTTTATTGGTGGCCATTGTCGCTATTCGAGGGATCGCTTGGGGGTTTTCAGCAACAATGCCTACATCTCTATACAATGCAATCTTTAAGAGAAGATAAGTGTAAACAAGGGATTATGTTACATCTTCAAAGCTGCTCACTTGCAATGTGTGACTAAATTCCTTACTAAAGTGACGGGTTCCTTATTGTACGAGGCAAAAGGTTTTTCTCTATATTAAGTTTTCTTGACACATGAAGTACTACTAGTGAGGGCAATCTAGACCGCTCTTCTGATAGATGATTCTTTGGATTGGAAAGTTTATATCGTGTTCTTGTCTACGTCGTACTTGTTAGCTTACCCGCTTTTTCTCCTCTAAATTGTGAGTCACCACGTATATATACATTTAGAGTGGCCCCACATTTGAAAGAGAATATTCTTGTGGGCCTACCTCAGGCCGGCTCTACCTTAAAGCCATTAAGGCGGTCGCCTAAGTCCCCTTGGTGAGAGAAGGCCCCCAGCCAAGGTCCCACTAACCACATGGATATTTAACCCACCCCTTATTAATTGGATATACAAATAAAGATCAATATGATTGGTTACCTCTAGCCATATGGATTTTAGTACTTTTTAGGACATGATTCTAGCAGTTGGATTCAAGCATATTTTTTGGATAGTAAATCCAATGGCTATAAAGCATAAATCAAGCTGATTTTTAGTGTGTTTATCCACCAATAGGTGGGCTGAACATCCATGCAGTAAATGATCTATGTAGGGCCACGAGAGTCCTACGCATCGACTGCACCAAGAGTCCTCTGCATTAAAAAAATTTCGTAGTTTTTGATTATCAAGAATAGTTTTTATATAAAGATTTCCAATATTAGTATAGAGTTTAATTTTATAATTAATACGATATATATTAACATATTAAATATAAAAAAGGCCTTATATAGAGTTTTCCCCTTAGGTCTCAACTTACATCGACACGGCCTGGCCTAACTACATGTATAGGTGATGAGTTAGGAGGGTGACCTACTCTAAATTTTGTTGGCCACTATGAGTGCATGTATACTTCTGCATGGTGTGATATGTACATGCACGACAGATGAGATGCACCACTTATAGATATTTTCAATGTTTTTTTAATAAATATTATTTTTTATATATTTAAATATTTAATAATTAATTTAACGACTCGTCGAGTTGACTCCCAAGTCATTGAGGTGACTCGACCCGATGGACTTCCGAGTCGAGTCTGAGTTTCGAGTTTTAAAACATTAATGTAAAGAATACCTTGGCGGTCATGAGGAGAGCGCTGGAGCATAACTACTCCACATCCACGGGGCCTAAAGACTCTTCCTAGCTGGTTCCCACACATGAGCACAACTGAACCACGTAAATCTGCCGCGCCTGTGTGATTTATCTTTTGATTCTCTATAATTTGCTGGCTTGTGATAGTCGATTCTCAATAATCTTTTCAAAAAGCCAAGTTTGATTCTCTTTTAAGGGCGAAATCTAAAAAGACAGTGCTAAAAAAGAAGAGCCTACACGGTTAATAAAAAACTTGGTTAGAGGAGTGGACTTGGACCGATCTTGGTTGGCCCTATTTTTGTGGTTTATAAACAGCTAGCCCTCAACGTGTACGGGCGCAGTTGGGATTTAAGAAGCTGTACAGCCTGTACTAACTACATATGGAAAGAGTACAAGAGCCTAACGGTCCACCCTGCACCGTCCATCTCTCGATGCTTGCCACGTCAATGGGGAGTACAAGAACAGTGGGAAATCAATCCACATTGTTTTATTTGCATGACGTTGGGGGCTACGGTAGCATTCTCCTGAGAAATACACGGAGTAATATCTCTACACCACCCGCTACAGCCATTCTGCATGCGCCCAGAACAAATCCAATGGTGCCAACTCAGGAGAATATATTCAAGCGGGACCCACCATTTCTCCACTCAAAAAAGAAAAGCGTGAACCATCCGATATGCATCAACGCCAACTCTTCATTCGCTTCATTCTATCGCAAAAAGAAAGCTTAGAGAATCCCTCGTCGAGTTGTAAGTCATCCATGGAGCGTTTTCCTCTCTTCTTCATCCTCCATCTCCTCCTACTTCACTTCCTCATCATACTCTCTCAGCCCCGGCTCACGTTAGCCATACAACCTTCTTGCCTCAACAAGTGCGGTTCCCTCCCAGTCAATTACCCTCTAGGCACCGGCTACGGCTGTGGCTCCCCTCGGTTCTACCCTTACGTATCATGCGCACCCAGCGGAGATCAGCTCCTCTTCGCAACTCA
Source organism: Euptelea pleiosperma (assembly GCA_035048495.1). Classification (NCBI taxonomy): domain Eukaryota; kingdom Viridiplantae; phylum Streptophyta; class Magnoliopsida; order Ranunculales; family Eupteleaceae; genus Euptelea; species Euptelea pleiosperma. The sequence continues at coordinate 27,012,002 of CM068542.1, read as the reverse complement.
CACTGGCTCCTACCCCATCACCTCCATATCTTACGCTACATCCACCTTAACCATCACCCCACCTAGCATGTCCAACTGCACATCCATGCAACCTTCCCCCAACTTCGGCATCGACTGGCCCAGCCCATTCCAACTCGGCTCTTCCGTCTTCATCCTCTTGTCCTGCGTAAACCCCACCTCCTCCCTCACCGTCAAAGGTACCCCCATCTGCGACTCTACGTACTCTTACCTATGCGCGTCTCTGTACACTTGTCCAGCTGTGATATCTCTAGGTTTGTCCCTCTTTGCCCCCACCAACACCTGCTGCGTTTACTCACCGGCGAATCTCAACACTAAGGGGGATCTGGACCTACAGAAACTAAAATGCGCTAGCTATGCATCGGTGGTGTCGCTGGGTGAGTACCCGACAGACCCGACCCGGTGGGAATATGGGGTAGAGTTGAAGTACAACCAAGTGGGGTCGTTGGACAATTACAATATGGCGGCGAGCTGCGAGGCGTGCGAGAAGAGCGATGGGGTTTGCGGGTACGCCCCGCCCCGGAATAACTTCGTGTGCGTGTGCAAGTACGGTGTGAATAGCAGTACGGATTGTTACAATCAGGTGGAATCTTGGAGCTCCGCTTCTCCGGTAGTCGATCGGACCTTCTATTGTGTTTTTTTTTGTCTCTTTTTTTTTTTTTTCCTTGTTTAATTAATTAATTTGCTTCTGTAAGTAAAGGTACGCGTAGCGCGTGCGTAAGCACCTCCTAGTGGGTGATAGCGTTCTTTTGCTTTTAGCCATGGTTAAATGATATGGAAAGATGTTTGAAGAAAAGAGAAAGAAAAAGCTCAATAATTAAGAGAAAAGGTGAAGATCAGTGTGGTCGGTAGAGGCTTTTAGTTTGAGATCAAACTTTGATGTCCCACGGGCCCATCCCAAAAATGCCATGTGGCACAATCTTTTGGGCTTACTGATGGGCCATGACACGCGTCACTGACTACATGTGTCAACGTGGGGTGTCCACTTCTACAGCTCTTCTCAATGACTCGACTACCCACCACCAATGTTATTAGCTAGGCTGGGCCGGTCGAAGCGTTGAGATATGATGTTAATGAAGATGGTGTTTGGAAACGTAATTTTAGTGGTGAGGAGCATCAACTGTGATATACACCTCAACCACATCTCATCAAAATTAAGGTGGGCAAGTCGGACCCAATAAGGGCCAGAGATGTGGCACTCATGGTGACTTCACTGCGAAGGCCGGGGTTATCACCCTAGGAGTCGCATGTAGATCACCTTAAAAAAAAAAAGATTGTGTTACAACACATTATAGGAGCTAGCCTTGTACGCTCAATAGAGGGACGATTCCAACAAACAGCAGAGGACAACACCACAACAAGGTAAGGAGGAGATATAGAGATGCAAATACACAGACAATCAAAATTGTAATGAATGTGGAAAGTTGGGCCATATCAAGAGGAAACGTCCGTACCTACAACACTATCAAAAAAGAATTACCATTATCAACCTTAGTACCCCACAATATCTATCCATCTAGTAGCACTTATTAGATAATATATTGTAATAAAGTCTGTGAGATATACCATATCATCATCTTTGGTTTATCTCATCACTTATTTTCAAGATCACTAAGATTCGGATGAATTAATTAGGATTAAATTTGATTGTGAGATTATAAGATTTCCTTCCTATCGAACTCTTGTAATGCTCTATCAATTAGGATTAGATCGATTAAAAAATTATAGGAGTCCAATCCTATTGAACTCTTGTAATGCTCTATATAAGAGCTTTGAGTTTGTCTATGTAATTATCAAAAGCCATTCAATAAATTTAAGATTCTTCATAGTATCAAAGCAGGTTATCCATTGACTTGTACTCGTCATCCACTACCTTTCCGATGAATGACATTGTCGCCGTCCACCTGGTAATCATCACCAACCATCAACCATTAGATTTTCATCCATATCTTCCATCTTCTCTTATTAATCCTCTACACCATCACGTTCAGATCTAGTGATAGCCCATTGATCTCTTAAGCAGATCGATCACGAAACCATCCCATCAACAGCTCCATCACCATTCATCACCGATGATCACCATCATTGCCCCACCACAGCCGCTTCACTTCCGATCATTGGACAACCCAGATTTAGCCATGAAAATCCGCTTCTCAATTGGTTCAAAATGAAGGTCTTGATTCCATTGCCTATGAAAAAAAATAGATATTGGGGGTTCGCCCCCCCACCATCACTGATGATCACCATCATTGCCCCACCATAGCCGCTTCACTTCAGATCATCGGACAACCCAAATTTAGTCATGAAAATCCGCTTCTCAATTGGTTCTAAATGAAGAAGGTCTTGATTCCATTGCCTATGAAAAAAAAAAAAAAGACACACCTTGGTTGGGGCAAATCATCGTCACAATCCTAGCGTAAAACACCAATGTTGCTCGATGCCGCCATATTGACCACCACGGGGCTGGATCCAGAGGACTCAAGACGTCTTCTTCTCTTGAGGGCTTCTTAGTTCTGCGGGAGCCGCCTCCTCTACTTCTACCGTCGGAGAGTGCACTACCTCTCCACCAGTTTCCGATGTTGCTACTCGTCGTGGTTGCTTGTTGCTGCCGCCGTTGGGTTTTGGAATCCCCTAAACAGACATCTCCATTAATCTGCCATCGCCACTATGCTCAATCCCCGCCTGTCACCATTGTCTATCACCACCGCTGCAGCTGCCATCGCCTATGCCTTCCGTTCTCGTCGTCCCTATAGAGAACACAAATAAAACAAAATAAAAAGAAAAGGAAAGAAGAGTCTTTGCTAAGAATAAATACATGGGTTACTACGGTACGCCTATGGTATACGCGTCCCCATCCATCCATAAAAAAAGTGTCTTCTTCATGGGCTTTCTTAATGGGCCCAATCCTATAAGGCCCAGAAGATGCACACACCTTTCATCAGCCAGGCTCGAAAGAGAGGCTCAGTACTGTCTTCATGTGTAGTCCAAACGAGGCTCACATATTTCATTGCTTGTAGACTGTAGAGCCCAAGCCTGTGAGGCAAACATATACTCACACCATGTTGAGGCAAACATATGCAAACATACATGACATATACATATGTATGGGAGCTTGTTGCACCAAGTTCTAAAGTCATGAACACTTGGCACACTTGTGTGGGCCTCCCATCAAGTCACTTTTTGTATCAAGTGGGTTCTGCATGCTAGGTGGCCCCACATGTCACATGTCATTGTATCCATGTCCCACAACGACTCACGTGAGCCTGTGTTATTAATTATGTGTGGTTCAAAAATCATGTGGCCTACATATGCCTAGTGGGTCCCACTTGGTATGTGATATATATTAGAGTATATCACATTGTAATATTAGGTACCATTACCCCTCCCACGTGTGCCATGTCTCAATATATCAAAGTCCTTTCTGAAATGTGAGTACTGTGCATGATGTAGTGCATACATCATAAAGGATGGGATGAACATATATATAGACCAAAAATTAGCCTGATTAGTGGTTTCTAAAGCGTTGGATTGAAGTCATTTTCATGGATTGATTTTTAACCGTGGAATTTAAGCATTATTTGGGGTACAAAGACCCAATGGTACAAACTTTAAATAAAAAGCTAATTTAAAAAAAAAAAAAAAAAATTTAAAACCGAGGGGGGCACTAACTTCAAATAAAAAGGTAATTTTAAAAAAATAATTATTTTTGCTTTAAAGATTTTCAAAGTTGAGGGGGGCACGTCCCCCGCTGGCCCCTTCCTGGCTCCGCGGCTGATTGCACGTTGTTTTCTTATAGTAAAACAACGCCGCCTAATTCATCTGATTGAACGATAATAATGATATTCCGTGACATGGTGTTCAAGCATGCAAACTTCATCGATGATGGTCGAGTATTGAATCACAAGAAAGGTGGACGATTCAACGCATGGTCGAAAGATGTTTCACATTATAGTTGAAGATGTCATGGTATAAAGATGGGCCAGTTCTCATCAATGATGATGAGAGACCATAGTATAAGCCACGTGGCACACTATTAGAGACCACTGATCGTATGGATGTTTGTCCCATCGATCTCTAGGTGGACTTATATACCAAATTAATATCAAGCTGATTAGTGATTTCAAACCTTTGGATCTGAGTACCACAAATAATGCTCGAAATCTATGGTAAAAAATCAACCCATGCAACTAACTCCAATCAAATCCTTAAAAATCACTATAATCAGGTTGATTTTTTGCATGTAGGTCCACCTAGGGATGGACCAAACATAGATATGGTCAGTGATCTCTACAAGTGTGTCACGTGTAAGGTGCGCGCGTGCATCGCACGTGATGTTCCCCTAGCCATCTTAATAAAGTAGGTTGCCAAATTATTTGATTTCAATTATGAATCATTTTCACTTTGAAAATGATGGATCTAAAGTCCAATGGCTGATGTGGATCCACATGGAAAAGAAGACAACGGAACAACTTGGCGAGAAATTTGATGAATGTCGACAAAAACGACCTCGAATCATACCTCGTCGATGAGAATCCGGCTAATGGGGATTAAGGATTGACATCACGGATGGTTTAGATGGTGTAAAAAGGGGTACTAACGTTAAGCCTAATAATAAATTTGAGAAACTGGAAAGAGGTGATAGTTACAGGCTGGTTTTTAATTTTTCCAGGTCACTTTAGCTTTTTTTAGCACTCGAATTAAAAATACTCAATAATAAGTAGCCTGGAAATATAAAATTCGGCCTGAAACTATCACTTTTCACTTTTAAACAAGAACTTGAGTGTTTTGTGGTCCCACCCTAAATTTGTTGTCACATTAAATTTCTTAATTAGGAAACCTTTCTTAATTGGGATTTGCTGTCAATGGAATCGGTTCAGATCGGATCAGGTTCAATTCCAGAACCGATCTAATCGTAGGCCCACTTGATCCAGACCAGCTGGTATGTTCGAGAAAATTTTGAAGCGGCGGGATTTTTTAAGCAGCGATCATGCGCGAATGATCGCGCCCCACGTATACCCATGGTTGCTTTTTAAAACCATGGGTATATGTGGGGTGCCATCATGGATGTTGGTTCGGAACCGATCCAAATCCAATAACACTTGCACGTGCCATCAGGATCACGTGCAAGTGTACAACCAACCAAATTTCTCTCTCCCTTTAGTAGGACGTATGGATTGATTGGTGAGTGTGGGGTTAACTCTCTTCTTTGTATGATGGTGGCGGGGTCCATTTAGCCACTTGATGCATATGGTCCTCTCGTTGGGACCCACTTCTCATTTATCTCATTTTTACTTTTTTTGAAAATTAAAATCGTTGAACTTAGGTCATTTATTGCATCAAAATTACAATTTTGGAACGAACGTCCCCTATTACATTTAAATAATAATAATAATAATAAAACTAAGGGTCTGTTTGTATTGCATGCAAATGCATCGAATAAACATTAGCGCACAAATTACGTTTTCTTGCGTTTGGCTACACATTTGCTTGCATCAGTGAGGGCCCACCTATTTGCCAACCTATGTAGGTAAATAAGGTTTCACCCCCGATAAAATATCCAGTATTTTCAGCCTTTGTCGGTTAAAAAAAATGGTACACCACATGGGTGGGCCCACACCATCAGTGTGTGTGTATGGGGGTGGGGTGGGGGACCCATATGGCCAATCCCTAAGTGGAGCTACAGACCAAAAATCAGCTTGATTAACGATTTGAAACCTTTGGATCTTTGTATCCAAAAAATGGTCAATAATACTCAAATTCCACGGTTAAAAATTAACCCATGAAAACGCCTCCAATCCAACTGCTAATAAATCACTAATCAGGCTAATGTTTGGTCTGTTTGTCCAACTAGGGTTGGGCCAAACATCCGGCTAAGTATATGACACGTGGCTCATATTGTGATCGATCAGCGGAGTTCTGCAGACCCAAGGGCCAGACGACCAGACCCTTTTTCCGTAATTAAATGGTAGAGAGTGGACATTTACAAATACAGCTTTCTTGATCTTGACGAGAAAATTTTTTAAGCAGCGAAGCAGTGGCCAATCACAAGGCGCCACAATCTCCCGTTGCTTTCGTACAAACCCAGAAATCTATTGCTTCAAAAATTTCTCCTTCTTGACCCTCCGACCCTTTTCCCCCTCTTAACCGTCGAGTAAAACTTCCATCACACTAAATTGCAAATCACAAGCCAATGAGTTTTCGGCACGTACACAAGTACACAAGTGCTTTTGCTATGAAGTGTACGTGTCGAGAACTCATTGGCTTGTGATTGTGTGATTTGCAATCCGTTGTGACAGAAGTTTTACTCGACGGTTAAAATAGGGAAAGCAGCAAAACAGGGGTCGGTGGGTCTGTCAGCTGAGTAAAACTTGTGTCACAAGATGTTGTCACGGAAGCCGGTCACAGCATTCAATATGAGCCACGTGGCATACTATTAGAGGACTATGACTGTATGGATGTTTGGCCAGTCCCTCGGTGGAACGGTACACAAAAAATCAGCTTGATTAGTGATTTCTAGTCGATTCCATTGAAGTTATTTTCACGGGTTGATTTTAACGGTAAGAATTTGAGCATTATTGAGCGTTATTTGGGTGCAAAAATCCGAAGATTGTAGATAACTAATCATGCTGAGTTTTGGTTTGTAGGTCCACCGAGGGACTGGCCAAACATCCATACGGTCAGCGCCCTCTGATAGTATGCCACGTGGCTCGTATTGAGTGCCGTGACCGGCTTCCGTCACAACATCGTGTGACACAAGTTTTACTCGTGCTTCCAGTCATTGTCAGATCATAGCAACTTGATCCGGACAAATTTAGTATGCAACCTTTGCACACTTGATCCAATCTCTGCACCGTAATCACGGTCAGTTTCCTCTAGAACCAATCGGCTTAGATTCTCCCAATGACGATCAACGGCTCACATATTTCAAAGCGTTAAGAACCGTTGATCGTACTCGCAAAACACAAAAGAACGGTCCACTCTCAAGACTAAAACTACAGTGTATCTGAAAGCAGTTACCAATTACAAAACTGTAAGGACTTTCATAGTAAGCAAGCGAGAGAGAGAGAGACAGAGAGTGAAGATGGAGAAGGAGAGAGAGAGACATGTTTACATGGCGAGACTTGCAGAACAAGCCGAGAGATACGATGGTAAGTTGGTATTATTATACAGAGACGAAGCTACGGCTTTATTTTTATTTTTTATTTCTGGGTTTTTTTCATTTTTTCTTGTAGTAGATTGAGAAGAGAAGAGATGGATATTCTTTTATTAATCTAATAGCCCTTTTATTTTCTTTGTTTTCTTTGGATTTATTGGCATATGGGTTTTTTTTTTTTTAAATTTTGTCGATATATATATGGATTGTTTAGATTACTGAAGTTGGGTTCCTTTTTATTTAATTTCCAGTTTATTGGGTATTTTTAACTGGACTGGTCTGTTTGTAGCAACTTGGATATTTTGCTAATTTTCCTTATTTTTCATAAGTGGGTATTGTTTGATAAGGTGTAGATTAATGATAGCTTTAGTGATTTTTTGTTTTTGTTTTCAGGTTTGTTTATATTTTTATCTGCACTTAATCTAATGTTTTTAAAATGCAAAATGATATTTTATGTCTTTTTAATATTTTTTGACTTTTCTATTTGATGGGTATTTAGAAGCATATTATTATGATGATTATAAAAAAAAAAAAAAAAAGCATATATATTTTGTTTTGGCTGCAAAGAACAATGAGTGATGGTTTTTTTTTTTTTTTTGGCCTTTTCATTTATTTGTCTAATACTATCATTCCATCTTGTTTATTTAATTTAATTTTAGTAGGTGTTATTTAATTTCGCGAGCAGTCCGAAGGGTATCTCTCAATTTTTGTTCCCATTTTCCCTTTTTCTGATTGATTTTGCTGTATTTTTCTTCTTCATCTTGTTGTTTAATCATATATGTATTAATGTATATATGTGTTCTAGCTTTTCATGTCTTCAGAATTGTTTTATTATGTTTACATTATTGTTTGATCGATGTAAAGTTACGCTAATGGGTATTTTGTTACTCTTTCGTATAGTTATTCGGCTTGAACATTATGTTATACTATCAGATTTTTTGGAATTTTGAGTCCTTAATGATTAGTGTTATATGTTAGTTTAGAACATAATAAATGTGGCCGTCGATTTTCGAATTCTGTGTTTCCATTTTCATCTTTTATGTAAAAATTTAATTGCTTCACAGAGTATGATAATGGTGTTTTAAGTTTCATTTAGTTGTCTAATACATGTGTGCAGGAGTGGTCAATCTTTTTTTTTTTTTGAATTATAAGAGTACCCATTTTTTTGCAGTTTCAGAGAGATGAATTACTGAATATCATTATGTTTTATCTTAATGGTATTTTGGATGACTTCATTATTTTTGGAACTTTTGTTACATATTTCTACGAATGTTATTGTGTTTTTTCTCTCTTCTTTGTAGAGATGGTTGAATCGATGAAGAAGGTTGCTAGGTTGGATATGGAACTGACAGTGGAGGAGAGGAATCTGGTATCAGTCGGGTACAAGAATGTGATTGGGGCAAGGAGGGCATCATGGAGGATATTGTGTTCCATTGAGCAGAAGGAGGAAACAAAGGGGAATGAGCAAAATGTTAGGAGGATACGAGATTATAGGCAGAAGGTTGAAGATGAGCTTTCAAAGATCTGCAATGACATCTTGGTCGTCATTGATGAACACCTCCTGCCATCCTCTTCGACTGGAGAATCCACGGTCTTCTACTATAAGATGTGAGTTTCTTCTTGTTCTTCATTTTCTTCTTCTTTTGAAGTTTGTATATTGATATTTGGTGGATTGATTAGGGTATGCATGTGTTTTGGATGGGGAAATTTGAAGTGAGGAATACATGTGTTTAGGATAGATGCTCAGGGTCAGAATTAAACCAATTAGATGGTATCCAGTGCATAGACTTTCCTCTGCTCCTCCCACAATGTCCTTTCTGAGTCCAAAGGAAAGTGATAGTTCAATTGTTATGATCATCCGATGGGGTTGATTTTTTGCCTAAGAGAGCTCTTAGTTAGGATCTACAAAATTGCTGGTCCTAACCATCTTGCACGTGTGCCACAGGACGTAATCAGGGAGGATATCTTCCTTCTGTCTAGTTATAGGTAGTTGTGAATCAACATTTGCTCTTACTGCTAAGCCCGAGTCTCACTTGGCTTGGATACCTACCCTTTTGGTTCTTGGATCCAACTATTTCAATGGTCTGCATCTAAATATATTGTGGGGGGATATTTCTTCTTTCCTCCATGTGGTATCATGATTTCTCAGTTTGTGTGTACCTGCTTTAGATTTGGTATCATCGTATCATCTACTCCTTACCCAAATACTTGGAGTCGGCAACATGAATCCTATTTCGCCATTCGACTCTATTTAAAGCTATATTTTCTGTCAAATTCGTATTTTAGCATTTTGCTGTGATTTGATGCTAATGTCAACTCTGTGCCGTGGTCGTATTTCTATTCTTTAGGAAGGGAGATTACTTCCGATATTTGGCCGAATTTAAAACAGGAAATGAACGTAAAGAAGTGGCAGATCAGTCACTCAAGGCCTACCAGGTCTGTTCAGCTCTGCTTTATTTCGCTGGCCTTTGTTTTTCTTCTCTCTCTTTTTAATTTTTTGTTTTCGTTATTTTCCAAACAGTAAGAAGTTGGAATAGGAGTGTTAATGGGATTGTTTGTGGTGATTCAGGCTGCAACTAATACTGCTTCAACAGATCTACCACCAACTCATCCAATCAGACTTGGCCTGGCCCTGAACTTTTCTGTTTTTTACTATGAGATATTGAACTCACCTGAGAGGTTTGCAAGCTTCTCTTTCTGGTTTTTTCCTTTATTAATTCCGATTTTTTATTGAAATGTTTTGGTTTTTGTTGACTTTATTTTTTTTTTTCCTTCATCCTTTCTCATCGACATTCCCCTTTTCATCCTTCTTATTCACTTTATCTCTATTTTTCCTAGTAGAATGTATATTGTTAATGATAAAAAAAAAAAAAAAAGGGTTCTCCTGACTCAGTCTCCATTAGATAAAAATTTGTTGTTTTTTATTGATAACGATTATCCATTAAATTTATCATCGCTCTCTTCCCTTGAGCATGATTCTCTAGTTTGGCATGATTTACACTATAGTGATTTTTCAATGGTTTGTTTTATGTGGGACCAACTTCTGTGCTGCGAAGGGCATGCCACCTTGCCAAACAAGCATTTGATGAGGCTATTGCAGAACTCGATACCCTGAATGAAGATTCCTACAAGGATAGCACCCTCATAATGCAGCTTCTTAGGGACAATCTCACGTTATGGACCTCAGATTTGCCAGATGAGGGAGGTAAATGACGAGTCTTTCTTTTTTCGTAGCCATCTCACACAAGTTTCTTTCTTCTCAGCTGCCTAGTTTACTTTTTCTTTCAAAGTGGTCATCTCACATGACTTCCTTCTTCCTTTTTCCTCTTCCCTTGCTATCTTTTGGGTTTTGGAGCCCTCTTTTTTGCTTAAAGAATCAACTATGACTTCTTTTTAGTGGTTACGTAATGGTTGATATTGATTTGGAAATGAAATTTCTCTGGTTGTGTAAAAAAATCAAAGAAAAGAAAGCAGTTCTACTAATCAGGTGCTCTAAATACTACTCAGTGGCATATCGTGCTAACTTAAATCTTTGGGTTAAATCCTTTCAATGAACGAGCAATTTCAAGCATAAGAATTATATAAGTACACCATTATCTTACGTTTGAATTGTCAGTGCATGAAACTTGAGATCTCTAAGATCATTTTCATTATCTCTTAGTGATTAATATAATCTACATAGACTCTTAAGATGGAGGATACACTAAAAGCATGGTTAATGAAATTGAATAGTCACTATGATTCTATGAATCTTGCTCCAACTAATGCTCCAAGGACTATGAGACTGGTCTCTGGAGTTGTGTATCAATCCCATGACGCCTTCTTCAATCAACTAACCAATCAACTAACCAGTGTAGCCATGCTATCATGACGTAAGTCACCTGGAGTAACTGCATTATGCCACCATAATGGCCATAATGGGTACAATTGACATCTTTACTATTGGACGAAAAGTTTCATGATAATCTACCAGATATGCTTCATTGAACCTCTAAGTAGAACCGGTTTTTACACCATTCCACTGAACCATCTACTTGGAGCTCGAGTTTATAGATCCACTTACTACCAGTGATCAGTTTGTTCTTTAGAAGGATTACCGAATCCCAATTCATTTGAAACAGAATTTCCGATCCCGAGTCTGATTGTTTTTGCCAACACGTGAATTAACATTTCTATAAGATTTCAGGGTATCTTGAAGGAAAATCATATTACTTAGGTGGAAATGAAATTTGATCAGACTGTCTTCCAGAGGATCTTGAGACAAATGACCACATATAGATGATTGAGCAAATGGATCACATACTAGTAATTCTAATTGTTTGTCAACAATGTGGTGAGGGTTTTCCAGTTCTTAATAGGATGTTTCTTTTCCATCATCATCAGCCTATGCCTTACCCCAACTATTTCGGGTTGGCAACATGAATCCTGTTTCACATTTCAACTCTATCTAAAGCTATATCTTATGTTAAGGCATGTGTCTTATATCATTTCTTACTAACTTAATCCACGTCATTTTCAGCCTTCCTCTCACCCTTTTAGAGCATTCAACTTTCACCATACCGCTCCTCACTAGTGTCGTCATTGGTCTTCATTGTCCATGCCCAAGCCATCTCAATCGTCTTTGCTTTGTTTTATCCCTTATTGGGGCTAAACCTAGATTCCTTGTGATTTTCTTTTCTAGTCTTAACACCAATCAATCCAAACATCCTCATATCTGTTGCACATTTTATGAAACATGTATTTTGATTGCCCGACATTTTGTTTTATAAACCAAATATAGCCTTATTGCTGTATTAAGAATTTATTTATTTTTTTATAAGTGTCTATGAAATTTTTTATGTAGTTGGATGGGTAACATCAGTCTTAGAATGCTACAGAAGCATGTTAGCCCCAAGCACTAATTCTATGCAAAACCCTTCTCAATCTCTCCCTTTATGGATATTTAAACCTAGAAAACAAAATGGTTACTTTGGGGTATTTCATGCCCATCAATCTTAACTATCATTTCATCTCTATGCTGGACCTTACTAAGGTTGCACATATGTGTCTTGCTGCTTCCAATAATACCTTGACCTTAGAACCCCTAAATCTCGAAGCCTATTAGATTTTTCTGCATCAGTTTTGGTATTAGAGCAAGTTCTTCCTTAGGAACTTGACTTAATTCATTATGACTTCTCAAAGTGGTCATATATTGGGCTTGACGATGGGGGTGGATGAAACTTCCTCAATAAATTAATATGATTTAACAGATTAATTTGAAGAATGGAGAGATTGACAGAAGTTGTTAAATTCATGTTGTTACAATGTGCTGATGTTGGTTACACCACTTGTTATCTATCAGTTGGGCTTAGGACTATCAATGCAGTGTAAAAGCACTACACTGGTATAGTTATGTACATTAATTAAATTTTCCCGCTTAATTTTGTGATGGAATTCATGCTGTTCTCATCTTAATCACATTCCTGTATTTCTATAAAACCTTGAATTCTTTGTATATCTACCATTGATATTGTGATTATGATCAGTTGGTAATGGAACTAATTGAGTTTTGCCACATCCGTGGCTCTTGCATTCAACAGCCAACTGATGATTTCTTCATTGTGAAAATGTTGTCATTTGAATTGGCAGGTGAACTACCCAAAGGTGATGACCCTGAAGCAGAGGTAACTTTTCACCACCGTGGTATTGTTATCGTTTTTTTATATTGTTTTTTAATCTTGAGTTCTCATGGTAGTCTTGAAATCTCAATTCGGTGTGACCCTGCACCCTACTTTATTGTACTAAGGAAAGGGGAGAGGTTGGTTAGGCTGAAGCCAATTTCAAAAATGGTGCCTTTAGAAACAATGGAAAACCACCTATGATTTTTAGGGAACACAAAATCTAAGGTTCCCCATCTTATAGAGTGACTATGTGGTCGATAAACTGTATCACCATAAACGTGGGCACTTGCAGGGAGTGGCCCCCACACCATTTTATGGGTCCCACCTAGGAGATTTCCTACACCCAAGTCAACCTGACTGAATGATGGTAACATCTGTTCTATATTGGTGTCACTTTCTTTTGGATGGTTAGAATGAGATCTGGGTAACAGTCCAAGAAAAAACTTATACATTTGATAGTAGTATATTTGGTTGATCATTTTTTTTTTGTGCATCATATGGTGGTTTGCACCCACATAGACCGTATCAAAATCCTTTGTCTATCCTTCCGCGTGTTGCCTCACCAATGTCCTTTTTTCATACTGTTTATTCCTACGTAGAGTTCCACCTTTCTTTGTTTCTCCTCCTTCAGTCAACCTTGTATGTGTTTGTGTTTTGCAGAATTAGTTGGGTAAGAAAGAATGATTCTGTTGGACTATGGTGTTCATTGAGGGAAGAAGGGGGATTGCATGAGGAACCTTACTACTGGTACAGAGATTGGTGAATGTTGCTTGTATTTATTAGTGTATCAAAATCTTAAGACTCTCTGTGTCTTACTTTCTGTTTTAAACAAATTGGGGTCATCTTCCTATTGTTATGGTAATGGCATTTTAACTGATTAAACACCTATTATTTTAAGTTTTTTCCCTCATTTATCTTTACATCTGTATATCAATCTTTATAAAATAATAATTCTTCGTTTTCATGGATCGAATACTGCTATATGTAAATGAATCCCAACTTGTTGTAATTTATATTTTGGGAATTGGCTGTTTGTGAAGTATTTTTTGACTTTTGCCTTTTCTTTCTCTCTTTTGAGCCTTTATTAAAAGTAATTTTTTTTAAAACATACTTGCTATGGAAGAGGATACATGCTCATGCTCGCGGCTTAGAACAGAGAACAGAGATCTGTGACAGTTGAACTTAGAACAGAGACTTGTTTTTATGTGGGTATGCTCCTGACTCAAATTAGATGATCTGGAGTTCTGGACTGACAGATTTAAAATGCATTGCCAGACTTAGGACACATCTGATCTGTCGGGTCTACCCGGGCACCAGAGTGCTTTAGCAAGGCGCATGTTATATCAATGTAATGTAGTTTAGCTTACCTAGGAGATCTTGTAGGTCAAAAAATCGACAATCAGAGAGAATGACAGCCATCCAATTTATTGAACTTTTGGTTGGACTGTTGACTAATCTTCTTTGCCTTGACTTTTCAAAGAATGTATAAGGTGTGGGCCTGTAATGGCAGCTTATTTTCTTTGTTTGGACCTGTTGACCACCGTATGATAAAATCTAAAATCATTTAAGACCGTTGATTTAATAGTCGGCTTGAACCGTATCTTGTTTTCGACAGCAGGCCTGAAACTCTGTATTATGGGATCCACAGTGTGGAGTTGAAACAAATTCTCCAAAAACATTACTAAGTATATGCATTACAAACTCACATAAGAGAAAGTTGATGGACAGAGATATATGGACTATGGAAAACCTTAGTAACCGGAATCTCCTATAGGGTTGCCGCTGCAGCTGCCGCCCCAAAACTTCGATCCCCATTCCAAAACTTGAATCCGATTGTTTGGAAGCTAATCCTTCTCTGAACCTTGTTTTGTTGACTGCTCTTCCTCTTGATAGTTCACATGAAAAATTTTGTTCTTATGTTTACTGAATTATTTATAGGATTTATCAGCACTTCGCTTTACTTCATGTCGAGCATTTTGTGTCGAAAAGCAACAGTTGTAACATATAAGAATTGGAATGCTTTAATAATAACGAGAATTTTGAAAGTGTCGCAGAAGCCATCAAGGATAGGGAGTATCAGTTACTTTACAGTGTATATAGTAACACTTCGGTGCATTTCGAATCATATCAGCATTTCGCATTCCCATTTTTGTTCCCACTCCACGCTCTGGTTAGTTAGGAGAGACATAGTTCACTGGACGACCAAGAGCGTGCGGGACGCATTGCACCATCGAAGGTAGCAGGCATGGAGGTTGGGCCAATCAGATGTAGAGCAGGATATGAAGTGGTGGAGCCACAACGCCAGCACCTTCTCCTGTTCCTCCTCCTGCTTCAGCATCTCTATAATCTCCTCTAGTACCCCTTCCACTTCCATTCTTTCTTTGGTGCTAAACACAGGCATATCGGTGCCATTACTCGCCCGACAGAGAAACGGCAACCACGACATCAACATGTCCATCCTTGTTTGTCGATGTTGCTGTATCTTACTTTCATCTCCTTCTTCTCCTCCCATCTCCTTGGCCTGCTTGAACAAGAATGCTGCACAAAGAAAACAGAAGAATGTACGTCCTGGGTTAGAATTAGAATTAAAAAGATCCTTAATTGCAATAATTCTAAACAGCATCGATCGATTGACTTACACGCCATAAATCAGCCTGATTGATGATTTCTAATCATTGGATTTGAGTTTTTTTGTCATGGATTTCATGGGGTTGGAACTCATCCATAGGCCTGTTCATGAAACCTATAGCAGAAAACGAAAGAAAAATCTGATAGCTAGAAATCATCAATGAGATGATTTTTCGTGTGAAGGTCCACCAAGGAAGTCTGGCTTGTATAGGGCCGGGTACTATACAAAGTTTGATAGGACCCCTCCCTAAAATGCCATGTAACACTCTTTCTGGCTCAAGACTATGAATGTTTGGGCCCACCTCATTGGGTGGACATACACCGAAAATCAGCCTGATTGACGATTTTCAGCAGTTGGATTTAACCCTTTTTTTTCTGTCATGGGCTTCAGACCACTATGTATGAGTTCCAACCCCATGACCAAAAAAGCTCAAATCCAACAGCTAGAAATTATCAATCAGGCGGATTTTGGTGTGTAGATCCACCATGGTTGGACTAAACATTCGATGAGGTCAGAATGCCCGAAAGAGTGTGCTACATGGCATTTTGAGAGAGGTCCTATCAAACTTTGTATAGAACCCGGTCCTGTACAAGCCCGGCTCGGTGTCTCATCCAACATAGATCTGCAAGCCAAACAACAAAATACCTCTCACGGTATATGGGCAGTTTGGGAATTCGGCATTTAGTTCTGATCTTGGGCAGGCTCACTGCCAGCCACAAAAAATCCTAAAAAACAGACTTGACTGAAACCAAACACTGTACAGTATGGTTTAAGAAATTGTTGTAACGGCAGTTATAGAGGTAACGGTCCAACCCGGTTGAGGAAAGAAGTGGTGGTGGGTGAAGTCATAATTTCTTGCTTGCGGTCCAACCTTGCCAGCCGACACACAGCACTGCCATATCCGTGTACTCACGAAGGTCAGATCTGAACCCCACAAGCACAACAACCTCACTAGATAACCCTAGCGGAGGTTCGTTACCGTTAACTCAGATTTCTTCAGGTGAGAAAAACCGGGCTTAGGGTTATAACGGCTGTTATTTTGTTAAAAAAAATTATTTTAACTTGAAAAAGAATATTAATATTTGGGTCACGTTTAGCGATTTTTGTTACTCAGCCCTGCCATCTGGGCCCACTGAACGCATGGATCTTTAGCCCACCCCTGGTAGACGTTCATATAAAAAAAATATCAGCTTTTTTGATGATTTTTAGCCGTCGGTTGTAGTACCCAAGAAATAGTTGAATCCAACAGCTAGAATCACGGCTTAAAAAGTACTAAAATCTAATGGCTAAGCATTACCGATCAGAGTGGTTTTTGGTGTGTATATCCACCAAAGGATGGGCCAAACATCCATGCAGTCAGTGGGCCCACAGGGCAGCGGTAAAGTAACAAAAATGACCATACCTCTACTTAGTACCTGTTTTTTCACTCCCATGTGACTGATTTAACAACGTGGCACACTCTTAGTGGACGCTGACCGTATGGATGTTATCCAATCACTGGGTAGACCTACAAACCAAAAATAAACCTGATCAGTGATTTCTAAGCGTTGAATTGAAGTTATTTTCATGGGTTGATTTAACCGTTGGAATTTGAGCATTATTGAGCGTTATTTGGGTACAAAGATCCAATGGTTGTAAAACAGTAATCAGGCTGATTTTTTGTTTGCAGGTCCACCAAGTGACTGGCCAAACATCCATACGGTTAGCGCCCACAAAGAGTGTGCCACGTGGCTCTTATTGTGGGCTGTGATCGGCTTGGCTCACACCGGGGTGTGAGCAAAGGTTTACTCGGGTAGTTTTAAGAAAAGTACATCCAACGGTAAGAAATCATTAAACACGCTGACTTTTGGTGTGTAGGTCCACCAAAGTGTAGGCTGAACGTTGATGAGTCAGCGGGCCCAAAAGAGTATACCACGTGGCAATTTGCGTAACTTCTGTAGACGGTAGTTTAAGACGTAACACAATCAAGTGCAGAGAGCCAACAAATCTAGTATGCATTGTTTACAGATTTAAAAGTATGTAAACATTGTATCCACCATTGAATGCTCATTGAAAAACGTGTTTTTATTTATAAAATATTTTTTTGAAAACCTTGAAATAACACAGTTTTCAAGGCGACATCCAACAGTGCCGATAATGTTTGCATACTTTTTAAGTATGTAAATTGGCAGCCTAGATTTGTCCCAAAGTCTGAGTAAGGGAACGCAACCTGAAACCTTAACGAGGGACTCCTGAAGCCGCGGCTCAGCCGAAAGAGCTAGCCAAGCCAAGTTCGAAGCCGACCCCCACATCGAAACAGCTTCTTCAGCACTACCACAAGCCGCCAGCTTCTGAGCAAACCAAAGCAGCTCAGCTGCGAACTTCTCAGCCGAACCGGCCGGTCGAGTAGTCTCCGTCGACCCACCAAACCGGAATCTCCCCACATCTCCAAAAGACCGAACCGCTCGCAAAATCCGTTTCGACATGTAAACAGACGGTCCGAAACCACCGGGCCCGTCGCTCCGCTCACGGTCCTGCTCTAACATGGAGGCTTCAAGCTGAGCAAGGGTCCTGGAAAAAGCAGTGGAGAGGGCCGTACGGTTGACATCTCGGAGAACCTCGGAATCTACCCTGAGGTTGTCGTCGATCAAAGTCTCGGCTAAACATCGAACGGTTTCGTATTT
The DNA here is from genome assembly GCA_035048495.1 of Euptelea pleiosperma. Lineage (NCBI taxonomy): Eukaryota > Viridiplantae > Streptophyta > Magnoliopsida > Ranunculales > Eupteleaceae > Euptelea > Euptelea pleiosperma. Next base: position 26,993,879 of record CM068542.1, on the reverse strand, counting down.
GCGAGAACTGACTGGAACCTCGTTGACGAAGGAAAAGATCTGAGAAAGTGCTCGAGCGATAGCGGAGTCTCCCTTTGGTGGTGGGACGTCTGTTTTAACGGGGGAATTGAGCGGGAAGTCTAATGGTGAAGATGGGGTAAGAGAAGGGAAGCGATAGGGAAGGAAACGGAGAAAGAAGCGGAAGGAATAGAGGGAGAGGGCAAGAAGATAGCGGAGGATTTGGAGGAGTTTAAATTTCTCGGCTAAATCTAGAAGGGATTTATCGGCAGAGATAAATATGGAGGTGATGAGTTTTGGGAGTAGCAAGGCGAGGCTTTCCAATTCCATCATCCCTTCTTTTGGTCTCGCCTGTTTCTGCTTCATCTCTCTCTCTCTCTCTTTGTCTGTGTCTTTTTAAATAGGGTTTTTAACGTAAAAATAAAAAATAAACCCTTAACGAGGGATGTGTGGTTAATATGAAGAGGTCATCTCTTTTTTCAACAAACAAGGGTCGAGATCTTATCCCCCCAATTAGACGGTGTATCTCAGCCACTCACACCCCATTTTTGCAAACGCTTTGTCCGAGAGTGTTGTGGGTACAGGCCACCCAAATAATATATAACAAAACAGCTCAGTTGTCTTATCCCTTATCTTATAAAGAATGGTTGAGATCAAAGCCATCCATCTATATTGGATGGTCGGATCTCGGCCACTCACTCCCACTCAAACAGAAATGGGATCAATGGGCCCAAAAGCATGGCAGATAACAACATTAGGATGATATTGTAGCATGTATTCAAACTATTGCGCTGCTCTTTCAAATTTGTGTGGTTTTTTAGGGTTCGTGTAGTGATCATTGGGATTTGTGTGGGAATCTCGATGACCATTGGTGATTTGGACCTTGGGATCCCACTCTAGGACGATAATAAGTTGATGTAAATACTCAATTTGTAGTATCTATCGTCTAGACCATTATGGCCCACCAATGGCATAAATGTATACAGATAAGAGTCAATTTTTGCAAACACTTTTGTCAAGAGTGTCGTGGGCTCCGGCCATTTACTAGTGTGTGTGCATATATGTATATATATATAAAACACGTTTGGAAAATGAAAAAGAAGCGTTTGGAATTAAAAGACTTGTTTGTATAGGTGTTATGAGAGCGAAAGGATGGTGGTCTATTTCGTGGGACATGAGAAGAACGTATGGTTGCTTTTGAACCGTGCATATTGGATTTTTAATACAAAAAAGTGTTGATGGTAGCAAGGTTTAGAAGGGGACCGTTATAACGGTATAACGGACTGGGGGCGTTACCATTTTTTCAGTTATAACGAAAAAAAACGCTCAGGGGCAAAAACGTAAAAAAAATGGGAAAAAAACGGAAATAACAGAAAAAAACAGAAAAAATGGCGCTGAAATTCAAATTTTGAATTTCAAAATTTCAAAAATGAAAAATAACGAAAAAAAATGGAATATAACAGAAAATAATGGAAAAAAATAACGGCCATTTTTTTCACAAAAATTTTCAGAAAATAACAGTCGTTATTTTCATTATAACGGAAAATAACGGCCGTTATTTTCTGGGCGTTTTAACGGTCCATAACGTAACGGGGTAGGTCCGAATCCGTTATAACAGCCGTTATTTTTGTTATAACGGCCGTTTTTTAAACCTTGGAAGGTAGTAGTAGGTAGGAGCAAAACTTTGCTGACCGTTGCCTACAATATGAGCCACGTGGTACACTTTTAGAGGACACTAATCGTTTGGATGTTTAGGCAATCCCTAGGTGGACATACAAGCCAAAAATCAGCCTAATTTAGTGATTTCAAACCTTTGGAATATTCTTGTATCCCAAATAATGCTCAAATTAAATTACCAGCCCATGAAAATGACTCCATTCCAAGGCTTAGAAATCACTAATCAGGTTGATTTTTGGTTTGTAGATCCACCTAGGGAACATATATAAGGTGAGTGCCCTCTAAAAATGTACCACGTGGCTCATATAGTGTGCCCATGGACGGTCAGCGAAGCTTTACTCAGAAACTTGGGGCAAGGTTTTAAATGAAACGTTATGACGTCTTAATGTTCCCCAAACATTACCATACGACGGGTCACATCAGTAATGTCTTAGTAAAAATATCAAAATATTATTATTTTAATACTATTTTGTTAACAGTAAAAAATAGTATTTTCTTGGAAAGTAGTGGCCATGGATTTCAGTTTTCGGCCTTATAAAAGGAAAAAACATAACGGATCAGGGGTGTTACCGTTATAACCACCGTTATTTTGAAAAAAAAAAAAATAGAATTATGAAGGTTATTTTTAAAAAAATGGACTTTCTTTTTTACTCATGAGTGATGGGACCCGTTATAACAGGCATAAGGGTAACATTATGAGGTCGTTATAACGGGTCATTTAAAACCTTGAAAATAGCTAGCTACCATTATTTTATAAATAACGGCCGTCCCTTTTTACTGGTCAATATATGATACCCGTCTCTTCTTGTGTTGGTCATGCCAAACTTGCCCGCTGGTCGTTGAAATGTTCAAATGCGTAGTCTCTGGTCTCTATTGCCAGGCGGACGTTTATGTGTGATCTTAGATTCTCAATCTCATTCACCCCTTGGGTTGCCATGCACGACATCATCTCATCTTATTATTCCTTCACCAATCACCACTAGAATAATATCCACGTGTTTCTTCGATGACGTGCATAAAACTCGCCAGCTAGCAAGGCCCACCCGCGCCATAATTGAGAGGCTCGTGGTGACGTTATTGGGATGCTGAAGTCGTCCAACGACATTTGACACTACATTTATGTCGTAACAACGTTTGCCACTCAATTTCTCAATGCAGGTTAGCTACTTTTCTACACTGAGACTTCCTCCCAGGTGATACAGCCTGTAGTTCCCTTATTTTATAGCGAAAAAAAAAAATAAAAAAATAGGGTTGTTATTGGGTCGGACACTTAAAACGTCTAACTATGAATAAAAGTTCTAGTCTACTGGGGAATCTATCCCTGTTTTGAAAAACAAAGGGCCGCACACACCTCCTGGTGTAGAACGGTTTGTGCAAAGAGGCTACAAAAAAATATACTCTAAGAGGGAAGAAGAAGAATAGGAGGAGAACTGCCATCAGGTAGCTCTCTCTCTCTCTCTCTCATTTAAAAAAAAACTTCTCATAAGCTAGAGTTGACATGGCTTCGACTATGTCAGCAAGCCAAGGCTGACATAGCCAAAGCCATGTCAACCCAGCGAAAAAAAAAAATTTAACAGAGAGAGAGGTTGTGGTGGTGGGTTCTTCTTTTTGTTTTTTCCTTCCGCTTTGGGTGTGTGTAGGAAAGTTGTGTCATTACAAAAAATGTGTGTGCAAATAATGCCACCCAAAAAACTGTGTTTTTTTTTTTTGTAAGCAGGCTATGATATAAAAGCAAAAGAGATAGAAGTAAAGGAGGACAGCAAAGATAGGATGTCCATCAAATGGGCAGTAGAGAACATGCCCAGCCCAAAAGAAACATTGTGAAGGGAGTCCACAATGTTTTTGGCGTCAGATTCAACAATCAGGTCCAAGTGCTCAAACCTCCTGCTCAGCTCCAAGGCCCACTTTAAAGCTCTAATTTCTGCTTCTTCGGCTGATTTGGCCCGAGCTCTTCTACCACTTGCCAGGACACAATTTGACCAGGAATCCCTTAATATAAAGCCGAAGCTAGCATCTCCCGTGTCCTTGTTCCAAGAGACATCCGTGTTAAGTTTCATCTTGCCATGCGGAGGTGGGTTCCAATGAGGGGGAGGCCCATTAGTTGTTGCTAATTCGGTCTCTAGATTCATGGGTTGGCTGATATAAGATTGAATGTGCTTAAGGATATTTAACGGGTTCCTATTTGTGGTGCCATGGACTGCATCATTACGCAAATACCAAAGACGCCAAAGAAGAATATAGATGTAAGCTTGGACAGTTGGTTCACTATATTGGTCTTGTGGATCCAAAAATAAATCCATAAGCCATTGTTCAATAGATGCCTGGCTGAGATGTCCCCATTTTAATGTGAGAGGTGAGGCATACCATATTCTATCACTGATGGGATAATGGAAAAGCGCATGGATGCTGGATTCCTCCTGATGAAGGCATCGGGGGCATTGGGGGTTTATATGCAGTATTCTAGAGTGGAGGAGAGCTTTTGTTGGAAGAATGTTTCTCATAAGGTGCGCGCCAGATAAAGAATTGAGCTCCTTTGGGGATAGGAAGCTTCCATATTTAGTGCCAAAGATTATGTGGTGGTTGAGATTTAGGTGGGCTGGCCTGGTGATTGTGGAGCATGTGGTATGCCTGTTTTAAAGTGAATATGCCTCGTGGGTGTGGCAGCCAAAAGAGACTATCAGGAAAATGGATTTTGCTTATAGGAATATCCTTGATGGTTGAAACAATAGACGGGACAAAGAGGGAGGAGTGGAGGGGGATGTTCCATTGGCGAGATGGAAGGATGAGTTCTTGGACATAAGAGATGTGGCAGTTAGGAGGTCGAGGAGGGAGGAGGTGGGGGGAGGGGGGAGGGGCCAACTTGGAGGTGGGGGGAGGGGCCAACGATCCAATTATCATGCCAAATATCAATCACGTCACCTGTCCCAACAATCCAACTGCACATATGTTTGCATTGCTCTTTTGCATAGATGAGACTATTCCAACACCAGGAAGCTTGAGGGTGTTTTGAAGCAACTAGCATGTGTCCTTTAAGGCAGTATTTAGGAATGAGGTGGCTTGCTAGAAGAGATGTAGGATCTTTTTGAAGTTGACAGACAGTTTTGAAGAGGAGGACGATGTTGGCTTGACGGAAATTCCTGAAACCAAGTCCACCTCTATCAGTGGCTCTACAGAGAGAGCACCAATTCGTGATGTGCAGCTTTTTATCCTCTTTAGTATCCTCCAACCAGAACCGATTGAGAAGAGAGTCCATCTGCGAGCAAATTTTTTGAGGAAAGAGGAAGGATTGCATAAGGTAGGTTGGTATGGAATTGGCCACAGATTTGATAAGAACAGCTTTCCCGACTTAGGAGATGAATTTCTCTCGTCAGCCAATGGTTAGAGATCGAAGGCATTCAAGGCAGCTCTCCAAAGCTTTGGATTTTGCTCGGCTAATGAATAAGGGCATACCCAAATTTTGTTCGAAGATACGGAGGTTTTTGATATCCAGAATGTAGGAGAGGGCCTTTTTTTGACTCCTTTAAAGGTTTGGGCTGAAGGTAATACCTGATTTGGCAAAGTTGACTTGTTGGCCTGAAATAGAGCAAAAGAGATCAATACGATCTTTTAAGTCTCGGGCCTCCACCAAGCTTGCTCGGCAAGACATGATGCAGTCATACGCAAAAAGGAGATGAGATATGGATGGGCCAGTTCTTCCCAACTTAATTCCATGAATATGATTGTTGTTTTTTGTCTAAGAGAGCATGAAGGAGCACATTCATACAGATGATGAACAGAAGAGGTGAAAGAGGTCACCTTGACGCAAGCCACAAGTGGGCATGAAATGGCCAAAGGGAGAACCATTTAATTTGATGGAGAAGGAGGTAGAAGAGACACATTGTTTAATGATGGAGATCCATTTTTCATTGAGGCCCATTATCGTGAGAACTTGAATAAGGAACTTCCATTCATTTCTATCATAGGCTTTGACCATATCCAGTTTGATTGCAATGTATCCACCCTTTCCTTTTTGCTTCTTTGCAATAACTTTAATGAGTTCTTGAGTAAGGATTGTATTATCTGAAATTCTCCGACCTGGAAGAAAGGCTCCTTGGTTTATCGAAATCAGTGGAGGAAAGATACAACGGATGCAAGCTGTAAGAAATTTTGCAATGATCTTATAGCTCACGTTGTATCACACCCCGGATTTGAGCACCCAGATCTGATCCGAACGTCTGAAAAATGACCCGTTTACCCAAGATCTAGGGTGTGATAAAAATAAAAATAAAAATAAAATACTCCAAAATAATTCTTAAAAATGACCATAATCCATAATATATTAAAATAAAAATCTTTTGTAAAGACATTTTGACTAAAACTTCTGTTTGATAGGCTTTTTGAATTAACTTTTCAGAATTTAAGTGGATAGGCGTAAAATTTTTAAAAAAATATAATTTAATTAAAAAAGTTATCTTATTAATTAGCTACTATTAAAAAAATATTTTAAACATATTTTGTTAAGGCACTTTGCCCAAAAATATCGTTTATTATTTTATTTTAACAGTTTGACTCAAAAATCTGTCCTAACGGTAACGGTATCCTGGTAGTACGTAAAATATTTGTAAGTACCTTACATCCATAAAAATTGATACATCTGTTAAGGATTCATAACCATATATCTAAAGAGTTAAATCAAAGAGTCTAAGAAGTCAAATATTGATCATCCACATGATTTTAAAAAATTAAATAAAATTTTAAATAATATACAATGTAAGTCTTTAACAAGTAAACTTATAAAAATAATACAAATAATAAATATCTAGAGTCCCGCATCGATCTCATCGACATTCTCAATTGTCCATCCGATCTTCCCATGCTATCGCCCTCATCATGTGCATCAACTCCGAAATTCACACCATCCTCAATTAAGTCTGAAATGTTTGGTAAATACCATGAGCCAATGCCCAGTAGATAATCCACTGTACACCGCATACATATCACAGATAATATCGCATATTCTAACTCAAAAATCATAGCATATTTAATGCATAACAGATAATATAAACTAATAATGTCAACCAAGAATAATAAATATTTTTCACAATTAGCATAATATCATTATTTTCATATGATTATAACTACAACTCAATCTCGGGTCTCCTTCTCATTCCCACGCCGGGAGTAGCCAAAAAGCTCTTCTGTAGGGGTCTGGGGTCTTTCACCCTAGGGCTCCCCGGCCCTTCTTAATTTTTATTTTCACGAATATCCATTAGAATCACACCCGAACTAACACTTTAATATTATACCGAATCATTATCTATAACCCTTTTTTTCTAGTACACGGGTCGATCAAAATCACAATAATATCCATAACATCATCAATTAAGCACATACAAATAACATGATTACCCAAGTAAAATAAAAAAGATTATCTATTAAAATATGTAGGTGTATCTACCTTGTCTGTTGATCTTCATCTGTACTTGAATCAATGGTGAAAAAGTAGTCACGAATGTCTTTATCAATTGTCGTTAGATGAAATTGGGATTCGAGTATGTCGAACGTCTCGATAATAGAAATATTTTTGTTTCAAGGGATGATGTCAAATGGTGAGACGTTATAGTGTTTCTAGGGCTTCGAAAGTTCTTCAAGTTCTTCTCTAATAGAGGTGTTTCAATGGAGGAAGATGGAGAGAAAGACGAGAGGAATATTAATTAGATTGATGGTTTAGGGTTTGTAAGATTTCCAAGCTCACAATGCTTTATTAAATAGGTTTATAAAGTATGATTTCTAATTTTAGGTAATTTTCGTAACTTTAAAATGGATGAATTTTATAACTCACTAAAATGCCTATTTTAATATAGATCTGGGCTAAAATAAGCCTAAGGCCTATGAGTATTAAGTAGGCTTCATTTTAAATTATTATTAAGTCCAAAATATCTCTAAATTGGCCCTACGGGCCCACCTAACAAGTTTAACTCACTAATTAGTTATTATCACTATGCCATTTATAAACCACAATAGAAATATAGTTAACTATCATTCAAAATAAATTGAAAAAAAGAAATTAAGGAGTCAATCTTAATTTTTTAGAATTAATTTACTCAAAATCCATGAACAAAAGTTCAGGGTATTACATGTTGCATAGGCTGATGGGTCGGAACTGATGAGGGGCTTCGGGTGCTTGAACTTTGGGAATAAGGGCTAAAGATGCTTGGTTCAACACTCGGAGAGAGCAGTTCAATTACATAACCTCCGAGATCAGTTTAATGAGATCTTCTTGAATAGTTGTCCAATGAATTTGGTAGAACAAGGCTGTGAACCCAGCAGGTCCAGGGGCTTTGGTAGGTCCAAGAGAGAAGACTGCTTTTTTTACTTCCTCTCTAGAAACAGGCTGATTGAGGAATTGATTTGCCTCTTCAGAAAACTGGGGAAGATTGAGAGTTTGTAGGAACTCGAAGTTTTCTGGGTTGGTTGATGTAAAGAGTTCTCGAAAGTAACCCACGAGAGTTCTCCCTATCTGAGAGCGGGAGTGATGATGAGCACTCTGGCTATCCTTGATCCATTCAATCTTATTTTTTCTTCTACGAATCAGGGTGGAGAGATGAAAGAATTTTTTCTTGATCCGTACCCTTTGTTAACCACCCTTAACTAACTAACCAAGGGTTTAACATGGGTTCGGTTCAGACATTTTGGGAGGGACGGGACCAGCGAATCTTTTCTCGCTTCCCTTTGTTGCCGTCTCTTTGGTATTTTCAATAAAGTTTACATTGATAAGAAAATGTAAAATAAAAATCACTTAACGTTACCGTCATAACTGTTATAACTGCCGTTATAACACTAAACACCCTTTTTCAGGTGTTAAACAGCTACAATATTTTTATAGTATGGAGGAGACTGCAAACTGTACCAGTCAACCCCAGGAACAATGTACATGCCGGAGCCAATGGTTTAGTAAGCAGTTTACCTATAACACAAGATGACTGCACAGGCAGTGTATGGTGACTTGAATAACATACTATGACTTTCCTATGACAGTGCAGGCTCACATGTTCGAGCAATGCACATTTTTATCGACGACCCTGCACACAATGCGCCGAATTATCAAACAAAATGGATGATTGGATTATGTTAATTACTTAATAGAATACCACCAAAATGTTGTTTGACATCATAACATTCACATATCCAGATAACAGCATGGATATCTAGTATTAATATAACACAACAGGTTACTCTCAATGAATTCACTACACGCCATCTTTTCCGTCTCTTGGTTTGATAATTCCATATAGAGGCCTCTTGGTCTGTGTGTGTTGCTTTGACGGGGTGGGAGCAGGGGTGACTGTAAAGCATTTCATCCCACATTGCCCCTGTATAGCTTCTGCTAGGGTGCGGGTGCATTTGGCCCCTTTCAGAAACAAAACCTTTCTTTAGGCTGCGCTAATTAAGTCCAGCCGCCTGCGTCAACAGCTTCCAAATCACTAACATCTTCCGATCTCCTGCTATCTAATAAATAGATCAATCTACCTTGTTGACATGATTCTTTGGTGAGGGACAATGAGGAAGAGAATCAATGAGGAAGGTTTTCAAGTGCTTGTAGAACTCCTTCGGCTTCTCAACATTGACGGCGTGCCCTACGTTCTTGATGATTACTAGTTCAGCATTCTCCCCAACATGGCTATACACAACATTTCCAACTACTAAAATTTAACAGGGGAGCAAATCAAATGGAATCAAATAATAATTCGAGTAATTAACACTGTTGCCTAACCTTTTTAATCTGTGGCCCAATTCCACTGGGAATATCTGATCTTGCTCTCCCCATATTATCAACGTAGGCTGCATCAAAAGAAACGATCATTTAGAAGAAAGCTCATGAAGAAGATGATTTAAAACAAAGTAGCTTGTAAACCCAAAATACAAAATGAATAATTAAACCTGAATGATCTTGGGAAGATCAGAAAGTTTTCGATCTTTAATTATCGCTTGGATCAACTCCGTTTTCTCTAGAATGTATTCTGAACACATCACCTGCCCACACAACCAAAATTGCAAAAGCCATTCTCAAACAAAACGAAATGAAAAACAGTCGCTCTACTTTACATAAATTGAATACCAAGCTTTAGCTTAAAGAAGAGGACTGAATCAGATTATAAACCAACAAAACTCACACAAACAAGAACACAGGTCATAACTAATTTCAATGGTTTTTCTTGTGGGTTCTAAACACATACAGTAAACTGCATGGCCTAATATGCAGGGCGTAGAGAGAACTGCCAGGTAATGCGTTCCACCTTGATCCCCTACTTATAATCAGTGGTGGAGCCAGGATTTTGTTCCAAGGGAGGGGGGCAGGCAGCTGCCCCTTCCTGGCTCCGCCACTGCTTATAATCGGATGATGTTCTACATCCCAATCTAAGACAACTACATTCCAAGCAATCCAGCAGCTGCAAATCAGAGACTTGTGCTTTGGTAAGGAAGATGACAAAATCAGATTACAAATTAACAAAACACACACAAACACATAGGACATAACTAATTTGGATGGTTTTTCTTGTGAGTTCTAAACATATTCAGTAAACCGCGTAGCCTGACGTGCAGGGTATAGAAAGACCCACTGGGTAATGCGTTCCACCTTGATCCGCAGCACTTAAAATCGTATAATGTTAAACATCTCAATTGTGAATTCTTCTCTACAAGCTAGTCAATCAATTTTTTCCTATTTTTGTCGAATTCTGTCAAAACTTTAAAACATAAGAGAAGTGTTTAAAACACTTCTATCCCTACATTTTTTTACATATTTCTTGATTTTGAAGGTTTCTAGGTGAAAAAAAAATCACTTTATTAAGGGTTTTCAAGTAAAAAACTCCTTATAGGGGTTAAGATCAATATCAAACGCTCCCTTGATTGCATATTTCGAAGTTATTCTTCATTAAAAACAGTGTTTTTTCTCTGTAATTTTATATTTATTTCATACATTTAAGCTACATAAGTATAAAACATGTGTAAATGCATCATATCTCCAAACTTCTCTAAGTAGACTAATGTTCATAAAATTTCTCCACACCGAATTAAACTTCCTCAAATTAATTCCAAATTCTTAGTGAATGAGGCTTAAGGCGAAGTCGAAGTTTAGTACCTAGAATCCAACACATTGGACCTATACGTTCAGGGCCATTGCTCGTAAATATGACCGGACCAGGCAGTAAAATTTCATTAGAGCCAAGGTTTAAAATTTCGGTTTAGCATGCCATTTCAGTCAAAATTTCATGTGAAACTTTGGAAAATTTCGAATTTTTTTACCATAGCTCTACAAATCAGACCTATCAGATGATCCTAACGGTCCAATTATTCAAATGCTTTAATTACCATTCAACAATCAAAAACTTGGATTGTCAAGATTATTCCAATTTAGGTAATTTTTGGGCTATGGAGGTCCCTACAAGAGGGGGTAATTAATTGGAGAATTAAAACGAGAAGCAAAGTAAAGGAAACACATAGGGCGTACGTTAGAATAAATACTTACGTCGATGAAATCGCTTAGAAAGCAAGAGGGCAAGGACTTGGGCGGCTTGACGAACGACATCTGCAACAACAGCCTCAGCTTCTCCGGCGTCTGCGGCAACAAAACACTACAGGCCTCCTCCAAATCGGACACTTTAAACAAACCCTCCTTCAAGTCGTTCTCTTCAAAGCACACCCCGGCGCAACATATCACAACCCGCTCAACCGACTCCGGGAACTGCGCCGCCATGCTATAGGCGACGAAGCCACCGTAACTTAAGCCGGTCAAACTCATCCTGCGAACCCCGTGGGCTTCCATCATCCTCATCACGCACTGAGCCTGGAAAGACTCGGTTCGTTCAGGGCGAGTGGTGTAGGAATCTCCGAAGAAGAGGAGGTCCGGAACGTAAAGATTGAAGCGGGAGATAAAGGAACGGATGAGGTCGCTCCACTGCCACATTGCGTTGGCTCCGATTCCGTGGATGAGGAGGAGGGTGGGTTTAGTGTCTGTATGGGTTTTGGGAATCCAGCAGTGCATGAAAGTGCCGTCTCCGAGGTCGGTCGTGGCGGATCTGAGGCCAGCGTTAGAGAACGCGTAGCGGAAACACCAATCTCTCGATGCGGTGAGACTGAAACACTTCGCCATGAGATAAAAAATCTGAAGATTCTGAACCAAAGATCAAGAATCTGTGGGTTTATGATTTAATCTTAAAAAGGGTCACATGGGATTTGGGGGTTGGGAATTGGGAATTGGGAATTGAGAATTGGCCAATTGGGATCACAATGTGAAGAACGTTTTGCTTTTCTTCTTTTTTTTCCAGAAACCGCAGGGCTGTGCCAGAGAGAGAGAGAGAACCACCGGCCGACCAACTAACAAATGAGCCAATGAAGAGATGAGTGACGAGAGCAGCACTAGCTTTTATATGATTTTAACAATCTGTCCTCATTACTTTTTTGGATTATTTGTCTCGATTGTGGGCCGCTTTGCTTTTTGGGAGAAAATTGCCCCTTTTGTTTTTTCTCGAGGCGTCCAGTGAGTCTGCATCTAAAAACACCATGTGGCATAATTTTTACAGTCCATTGACTGTATGGATTTTGGCCATCCCTAGATGTTCAGAGTCTTCAGACCAAAACTCATCCTGATTAATAATTTCTAGACGTTGGATATTTGTATCCTAAAATAATGCTCGAATCCCACGGTCATGAAGAGACTAAATTTTCTAGCCGATATAAATGACCAATCGGGATGAGTTTTGGTGTCTGGGTCCACCTAAGGATGGGACACACATCCATACGTTCATTTGTCTCTAAGACTGTGCCACGTGGTGTTTCTAGATGCGGCCTAATACGCCCAGTGCACAAAGCGCCAGGAGTGGGTCGGGCACAGGGGACCAACAAAAGTGAACCAAGTTCACTAATGTTCTCGGTCGTCTCTCCCGATAATCCAACGGCGGTTTTACTTTTGCAAAAGTGGTTTGGCTTTTGCAAAAGTGAATACCAGCTCAGCAATACTAACCACCCTTGGATCTACGGCCGAGAACATTAGTGAACTTGTTGGTTCACTTTTGTTGGTCCCTTGAGCCTGAACACGTACACGTGTTAGATGTTACAAGGGGTAGGTCTTTACTCTCCGACCACAAATGAGTCACGTGGCACACTCTTAGAGGACGTTAACTGTACGGATATTTGGCTAATCCTTAGGTGGACCTGCAAACCAAAAATCAGCCTATTAGTAATATCAAACCTTTGGATCTTTGTACCCAAAATAATTGTCAATAATGCTCAAATACCACGGTTAAAAATCAACCCTTGAAAGCAACTCAAATCCAACGCTTAGAAATCACTAATGAGGTTAATTTTTTGTCTATCTCCATCTAGGGATGGGCCAAACATCCACGCGGCCAGGCACCTCTAGGAATATGCCACGCGGCTCATATTATCGTCGGCTAACTGGAGTTGATAAGTAAAGTTCATAATTGATTTCATTGGTGATCTACTCAAGTAACCATCCGAATTTTAGACTTTTTCTTAAGCACTTGTTATTTATTCACATAGATTGATCATTTTGCACGCTGACATACACGTGGCAAACATCCACAATGAGGACTAACTGTTCGATTGGACAGAAATATTTTGTAGTTTGAATTTCGCCATGTTCTCATGATTATAAGGCACAATCTGGACTCTGGACAATTCAATCCGCACATGGTGGGCCATTACGATTCGTTAATTAAATTAATGGGTAGAAAATTAATAGTATTCTCCTGAGAATGATATTGTAGTATCATCATCCCTTGATCCACAACATTGGATGATCTTCAAGATTTGTGGGGTGTGAATCTAGAGGAACATCAACAGTTTAATTTGGACCTGGAGAAGATGATAATGAGGACGATGGCCCCTAGGGATGATGGTAACACTGCCCTTAACGGGGACTGACAACAATATCAGAGAATAAATAGAAAAAATGAAAAGAAGATGGATGATTCAATTAAGAAAAATTAAAATAGATTAACAAAATTTTAAAGAACAGATAAACTTTAGGCTTATGTAATCACAAAATCTTATAGATAGAATTTGCCCCTGAACGGTGTTGACAATTCTACAGGTGTCTGTCTCTCAAGATTCAACAGTCTTTCGTACGAAGAACGCAGCATTTCAAATCTCCACGTTTCTATTACATTTATTCTAATCTTTCAAGAATTATAATTAAAATAACAAATTCATTTCCACAACACAATATGTTTCCAAATATTTTACATACCTTATCAAACCCTTTACAACATATTTATAAAGAAATTCTAACTACCCACCCTCCATAACATTTTGACGCATGGACATAACTAACACAACTTACTAACCACCTAATATTCATAACATTTAGACACATGGATAACCACCTACTATTCATAACAGTTAGATACATGGACATAACTAACACAACTTCCTAACTGTTTAATAACTACATAATGATGACGTGGATGTGATGACATGGCAGGTCAGTACATACATAACAGTTTCTGACGAACTTTTAATAATATAAACACTCTCTCGAATGCAAATAAAACTTCTGAAAGTTGCAAGAAAGTATAGAAAAATAAAGAAGAGAGGTGGGGAAAATCTATGCTCGAAGTACTTTTCTTTTGTATACGAATTTGAAATTTCAATTGCTTGTGTTTGTTTTGGACAAAGCGAACTCTTTTATATACCAAACTAGTAAATGGCCCGTGCCCATGGCACTCTCCGACAAAAGTATTTGCAAAAATTGGGTGCCTTCGGCACTCAAACGGTATAACGGACTGGGGCGTTACCGTTTTTTCCATTATATAGGCTGTTATAACGGATTGTAACGCATAGGAGGAGAAATGGGAAAATAACATAAATAACAAAAAATAACGGTGTCGAAATTCAAATTTTGAATAAATCGAGGTCAAATGAGGTGGATTGAGTGGCTGAAATCTAACCGTCCACATTAAATCGATGGCTTTGATTTCAACCACTCTTTATCTAACCGTCCACATTAGATCGATGGCTTTGATTTCAACCACTCTTTATCTAACCGTCCACATTAGATGGATGGATAAGATAAGAGAATACAACTGAGTTGTCTTGATATATGCGTGGGTGGCCCGTGCCCACTGTACTTTCCGAGAAAGTGTTTGTCAAAATTGGGTGGGAGTTAATCTCAGCCATCGATATGAAGCATAGTGGATCTCAGCCATTCATTATTGAAGCCATATAACATAAGAGGGGTATGAGAAAACCATTAAATTTCTGTTAAATTCTATTTATTTTTTAATTTTTAATTTTCAATTTTCAAATTCTAAATTTTGAATTTCAGCACCACTTTTTTTCGTTAAAATCCATTAAAATCTATTTTTTCTATTTTTGTCCCTAGCCGTTTCAATCTGTTTTAACGGTAACACCCCTCTCGAGGCATAAAAAGTGGTGCTCCTGAGCCTGACCCTTGGGCTATATGCAAATCCAACTGATTTCATTCCTTATATGTAGGTAAATAGTAGGTGACCCGTGCCCACGGCATTCATCAACAAAGCGTTTGTCAAAATTGGGTGTGAGTGACTAAGATCCACCGTCCATTTGGTGTGATAAGATCTCAGTCATCCTTTATGAAGCCGGGTAAGAGGGGGAGACAACCGTCCTATTTTGTTATATAGATGGTGTAGTCTATTATCAAGAGACATGAATTGATCTTACGGTCTAAATCAATTCTGGACAGAATTTAGTCTCTTTCCAACAGTTATGTATAGGAACCATTAGAGATGCATCCGTTGAACCATATTAACCGTTGATCAAACTGTTGGAGATCCATATGATCATGTCCATTCAGTAAACAACCCGTTATAATTGTTTATTGACCATCCGATCAATAATCAAAGGCTACTAACACTCTCCCTGAAGTGCACCTCATAAAGCGTCCAATCGCCCTTTCGCGAACACACGCCCACGGTGGTATTTTCTATACTACTATGCACTTAATACACTTGAGTAGAGGCCCTAGTAAATTCTTATATATCCTCAATCAAATATTTTAGTCTTTCCAATGTAGGATTAAAAATAAATGCCCTAAAGAGAAAATCAAAAGATGTGTATTGCAAGTGGAGTATGTCTAGGCTCATATTTACATTCACCCAAAATGTTCCGTAATAAACAAAATGAATAGAAACATTCTCCTCGTATCGGAGAACAAAACCCATATAATAGTTGATCAAAAAAGTTAGTGGGTCCCACTAATAATTTGACCTTAAGATGGTCAAATCATCGTGATTTTACCAAAAAAAAAAAAATTTGTTTCAAAATGAAATATTTCTAATATACTTAACCTCAAATGTGGGTCCATGTTCCAATTACAAAAATACAGTCATCTTCTTGGAACATGACAAAGCTCCAATGTCCAAACCCCTTTCAGCAATGTAACCCATTCCCATGTGGGCTTGAACAAAGCTTCCAACATTTTACTTGTTTTTATCATCTACTATATGGAAGTCTTCCATATGAAATCATATCCAGGTTACATGCTTGTCATATTCCTAAAGGGGGCAACAATCAGGACCTGCTTGTGTTTGGCCTCATACTTTGCCACGAATCCTCTGTAAAACTAAAATATGTATACGCCATTATTGCAGATTCTAACAGACTGGAATCAACACAATCAGTGTAAAAAATAATCAGGAAAACCCCATGCTCATAGCATATTCACTTGTTCCTTGGCTTGTCGCTCGTAACCATCTCAAGACAGCAAAATTTCCTTTTTAATTGCAACATTGATTTGAACCCCATTTGCACCTTCTGTGAAGTGGAGATTGAAACTACAGAGCAGCTCCTTTTTCAATGTCCACGCATACTCCCCTTTTGTTCTGACCCTCAACCCTCCTCATGGATCCGAAGAATCATCCATTCAATCGTCACAATGGATCCTAAATAACCTGGGTATTGCTGTCAAAATCTAGGACATTCAATGGCCCACCATTTTTGCACATACCGCATGGTCTCCATATATGGAACCATTGCAATGCCAACCATACATTCAATAGGTGAGCCATTAAAGTGAATATCATCCAACTAGTTAACCAACACTGGCAAGCTAATCAATTGTCAGGTTGTTCTATGTTCAAAGGCTATTCACAGGTCCACTCTAGTAGGATGGGAAGCTTCGCTCGATGGATGGCTCAAGTTCAAGACGAACTGTTGTGCCAGGGGAAACCCAGGGCATTCTTCTGTAGCAGGCGGGATCTTCAGAAACTCAGTCGGCCAATTCATAAGAGCCTACTCATGCAACATAGGATATACCTGCATCAACTATGCCGAGCTATGGAGCTTATGGGAGGGAATGAGGATAGCGTGGGGAATGGATACAAGATGTCAAATGATCAAAAACGATTCCCAGGTAGCTATCAAGATCATCAAGTGGTCTGATTTTAGTTTTTAATATATTCTCCTTTCACCAAAAAAAAAAAAAAAAACAGTTTATATATTTCTCCATATGCAGGTGTATCCATTACAAAGAATAGATAAACTTCCCCACAAAATTACATTGCACTCCAACCAGCTCTCTTCCTCACTCCCCTCTTCTTCATCATCCCTCTCACCCTCTCTGCCTCATCCCACATCCCCATAGAACTGTACATGTTAGACATCATAATATAGTAGCCATCATTTTCAGGGTCCGATTCAATAGCCCGCTTTGCAGCTCGTTCTCCCATCTCGATATCGTTGTGAATTTTACAAGCACCAAGCAAAGCTCCCCACACGCCCCCATCAGCAGCAATAGGCATTGACAGAACCATAGTTTCAGCCTCACGTAGATTCCCTGAGCGGCCAAGAAGATCCACCATACAAGCATAGTGCTTCAATGTTGGCACCACAGAATAAAATTTCATCCTACCAAATAGATACCTTCCTTCTTCGACGAGGCCAGCATGAGTACATGCTGAAAGAACAGCGAGGAAGCTTAGTCCATTTGGTCTCACACCCGAGTCTTCCATTTGTCGGAAAATCTCTACTGCAGATTTGGCATCTCCATGAACTCCATGCCCTGAGATCATCACATTCCATGAAATAACATCTTTTTCAGGTATCGAATCGAAGATTTCTCTTGACATCCGAAGTTGCCCACACTTCACATACATGTCAACTAGCGCAGTTGCAAGAGATAGATCACACTCTAATCCCATTTCTTTAATATAAGTGTGCACTCTTTTTCCGTCCTCCAGAGCTGCAAGACGAGAACAAGCCGAAAGAACAGTCACCAAGGTCACTGAATTGGGTTTCAAGTCTGCTAAAACCAGCTGATCGAAAAGGGCTAAAGCCTCACTAGAATGCCCACCATGAGTATAAGCGGAGATTAACGCGTTCCATGTGACAATGTCTTTACGTGCCCTAATAAATACTCTCTGGGCAATGGTTAGATTCCCCCATCTTCCATACATTCCTACAAGTGAATTAGCAATTGAAACATTCTCATCAATCCCAATTTTAATCACATGACAGTGGACGGACCGGCCTAGATGCATCGCTACTAATTGGGAGCATGAAGAAATCACTAAAACTAGACTGTTTGAATCAGATTCGAAACCAAGTTGTTGCATTTCTCTAAACAGTTCTATGCACTTAACTTCCATTCCTATCTTACCATACCCAAGAACCATACAGTTCCAAGACTCTATGTCCCATTCACATAGTCTATCGAAGAGCTTCTCTGCGAGATCCAAGCAACCAAACTTGCAGTACATCGACAATAAAGAATTACTAACTGTCTGATGAAATTCAAAATTTCTCCTAATGATCAGCCCATGAAAGGCCTTGCCTTCATAGATACTCGCAGCATTCCCAAAACCTGAAAGCATGCAACTGATAACAATTCCATCAGGATTGATTTCTGAAACCTGCATTTCCCAGAACAACTCTAAGCATTCAGAAATACACCCACTTCTTGCATAAACACCAATGATCGCTGTCCACGAGATGAGATCTTTATCAGGCAATTCACGAAAAGCAAGAAGAGCTTCTTCAGTTGTCCCACACTTGGAATACATTGACAATAGCGATGACCGAACAAGTTGGGAACACGCACTTCCTGTGTTCACTGCATAACCATGTAAGCATCTACCTTTTAGCAAATCCCCCAAATTTCCACAAGCTAGCAAACCACCTTCGATTGTCCTAAAATTTGGTTTTTCTCCATTTTCACCACTCTTATGCATCTCACGAAGACAATCCAAACCCTTCTCACTCTCATCATTCTGCACATACCCAATTACAAGAGCAGTCCAAGTGACTACATCTCTCACTGTAATTTCATCAAACATTGTAGAAGCATATTTCAATTCCCCACACTTCGAATACATATAAACAAAAGAAGACCCAACTGCCGAATTACCCGCAAATAGACCGAGCTTTAAAGCGACACTATGGATACTTTGACCATGTTTAAGAGAGGGAAGTTCGGCACAGGCGGTGACAACCATTGGGATGGTAAAAGGGTTCGGAAGGGTGTTAGAGACGCGCATTCGGAGATAGATTTCGAGGGTTCGTGGGTATTCTCCATTTGAGAAGTGGGATTTGATGATGGAGTTCCAAAGAAAGGTGTCTTTGGGATTGATTGCATCGAAAACTTGGGTGGAGACACAGAATTTGTTGAAGGAAGAGTAGTGGGAGATGAGCTTTGCTGCTATGAAGATGTTGTTTGAATGACCAGTTGTGATTATAAAAGAATGAGATTGGAGGAGAGATTTGATGTCTGAGATTGGGTTGGAGAGGAAGTGGTCGAGGAGGCAGTTAAGGTAGTTAGTTTGGTCAAAGGTTGATGATGAATGAAAGCAGACTGGAAGAGAGAAGCGTTTACGGAGGTAGTTGGATTTTAGAATAAGCATGGGAGTTTTGTTCTTAATGGCTACTAACGCCCTAATTGGATGATTTTTGGCGAGATGGTCTCTACCAAAGTTTAAAGGAGGCCGTTTTAACGGTTGAACGGACTGGGGGCGTTACCGTTTAAACGGCCGTTGAAACGGATTGAAACGACCAGGGGCAAAAATGGAATTAAACGGATTTTAAGGGTTTTTAACTGTTTTAACGGAAAAAAATGGCGCTGAAAGTCAAATTTTGAAATTTGAAAATTAAAAAAAAATAGAATTTAACGGATTTTAACAGAAACTAAATGGATTTTAACAGAATTAAACGGAATTAAACTGATTTAATGGCCCTTTTTTTCACGAAATTTTTCAGAATTAAACGGCTGTTTAAACGATTTTAACAGCCGTTAAAACAAAAAACGGCTATTTTTTTCAAAACCGTTAAAATGTGTTTAAACGGTTTTAACGGAAACGGGCTTGGGGCGTTACCGTTTAAACGGCCATTAAAACCATTTAAACGACCGTTTTTAAAACCATGGTCTCTACCGCGAGAAGATCATCCTCAAAAAAGTTCAAATCATACCGACATTCGTAGACTGATTTAGAAGTTGAAGAATTATGGACCGTCTCTTTTAATCGTTAACTTGAAGACTACACTTGATGGGGTTAGAAATTTCAGAATGGGCTGATTTTTTGTAGGAGTGATCTATATGTTGAGGAGATCATCCTCGCCAAAAATCAGCTATTGATTCATTTTCCATGTGGGTATGTCAAAATTGTTGTAGAAAATGTTGTGAAAATTGTTGTCTCCCGATCCTGACCCATATATATCTAATAAAATAATTTATCTTGTTCAAAACTGAAAAAAAAAAAAAGCGGGCAATAATTTGGAAAAGTTCATGAATTATTCGATCCTGTTAAAAAAATGCATGAATATTTCCAAACCTTCGAATAAGACATTGTTCGGTTCATTTTTTAATTTGCGAATTATTTGAGAATTTACTATATGGTTTTGAACCTACAGCCGACGCCGTAGGTTCAGGCTGCTGGATGGTCCTTGGATATTACACCACACAAAACCCGAAGACCATCCAATGGCTTGGACCTAGGGATGACAGTCATGCTTGATTTGATGTCATCAATTTCCATAACAAAATTGGTCCATTAATTAAGAAATAACGAGAGGGGTCCATCATCTCCTATGTTCGACACTTCGAAGAAACTCGACTAGCAGTGTGGATATGGAATTTGCGCTTAAAATGGAAGTATTTGATACGGATACAGACACACATACCACACCCATTTTGAAGCATACAGAGACAAATCCAATTTTGATCGGGATCAGGGGACAACAATTTCATACAACATTTTTTACAACAATTTTGGCATATCCACATGGAAGCAATAGCTGATTTTTGGTGATGATGATCTCCTCACCATATAGATCGCCCCTACAAAATTTCAGCACATTCTGAAATTTCGAACCCCGTCGATTGTAGTTTTCAATTTAACTATAAAAATAGACAGTCCATAATTCTTCAACTTGTAAACCAGTCTACGAATATCGGAATGATTTAATTTTTGTGAGGATGATCTCCTCACCATAGAGAACATCCTCACCAAAAATCATCACATTCCAAAACTTCTAATTTATACATTTGTCCTGCGCAAATATTTTGTTGTCAACTATTGATTCAGCTATTGGGCCTGAAATGTTGGGCCTCCACCCACTCCCCCCCTCACTAACTGCTCCCCCGTTTGTTGTCATTAATTGTTTTTCGAAAATTTGCTTCAACATATGGGCAAATTGTATTCTTAGTGGTTGAAGCAAATTTTCGAAAAACAATAATGACAGAGTCCACTTAATAGAATTCGTGGGACCCCTCCAAGCTATTTCAAACATTGGGGTAACAATTTCCGTTAGGAAATGATATGGCCAAATGCATTTTTTATATGGCTAGGCGCATTAAATGCACCACAGACATATTTTACGCATTTCAACCAAGCAGTATCATCGCATTAGCTTGTAATCATTTAATAAGCGTGGTTGTACCTCATGGAAGAGGGGCACATACCTTACACGTGTTGCGTAAGTCGTCGAATTTGTTTAAATAATAGAAAATTTGTTGAAATGGTGGGTAATATAAAAAGAGATATTACTATTTTGTATCTCATGAGAAGTTATATAAAAAATATTATAATTGAATTAATGTAAATATTAATTTATAGTTAATAAAAATAGTTAGTAAATGGATATCATTGGAGGGATATATCGGCAAGAGCTTTCTAATGGTATCATTCTTTTTACTACAAACTAACTTATAAATTGAAAGTTATTAGTTTTTGGAAGAAGGGCATTTAGTCAAAAACGAAAATACTCAATTGTATTCCTTTGGCCAAAACAGTCATGTTTGCAAGACAATAGAAAAATAATGTCCTAAAAAAAATTGCGATGTTTTTACCCTTCTTACTCCTTTCCATTTGTATGATGACAATAGTGATTTTTTTACTCCTCTTTCCTTCGTTCCAATTTTTTTTACCATTTTGCTCCTCCTCTCCTTCTCATGTTCTGTTAGGAAGAAAGAACAATAAACGAGCAATAAAAACAAAGATGCGAACAAACCACAACACTGAGATTTACGTGGTTCCCTCTAGATTGAGGTACGTCCATGGATCCATACCGATTCCATTATGCTCTAGGGCAAAAGAATACACACAACACAAGATTGAGATACTCGTCTCTCACCAATAGGGGTATATATAACCCTAAGATGAAATTAGGGTTTCCGTAATGCTATGTGAGAATTACGGAAAAGCCCACGGAATCGTGCCTTCATGTACAATGCTTCAAGAATCATCAGTCTCTACATAATACAATAATCTCCCACTTCGAAACTGACCACAAACAACTCCAATGATCTTGCTGCATCTGGAATGTCCTCCGTTTTAGACTAGGCACATGCCTAACATCTTTCAACTTCAGCATTATTCCGTTTGACAGATTTATCTGTACAAAACCCTTTCTAACAATACTGCAGGGTTCATCATCACGTAAATAGACTTTCCTGAAGTCACCTTGCACATAGTTATGAAGAGTATCCCTGTGCGAAGTAACATGAAAGGATGCACCAGAATCTACTACCCAAAATTCATACCAATTATCACAGGATAAAATTAACGCATCATAAACATTTTCATCAAAAATATTTACCGAATCTTTATTTCCCTGATAATTGTTCTCTGACTGCTTCTTTGGAGCTCTACAATCTCTTTTTGTGTGCTCTTTTTTGCCGTAGTTCTAGCAACCGCTATCACCTTTCACAAATGGGGTTCTGGATTTGATGGTTATCAATTTTGATCGACTGTTGCTTTTCCCTCATCTGCTCGTTTTTCTTCCTCTTTCTTCAACACTCAGGGCATTCCCTGATGTTTCACTCGACAAAGGATCGTCTACGAGCTTCCTCACTTAGGATTACGTTTACGACATCATCGTACTTTAGCATTACTGTTCCCGAAGAGTTGCTTACTGTCATTACCAGACTATCACAGCTGTCTGGTAACCCTGATAAAATCAGAAGAGCCCTGACTTCATCTTCGAAGCTGATGCCAACGGATTCCAACTGGGCCGCAACCGTGTTGAATTTGTTGAGATGTGTAGGCACACTGCCATCATTAGCCATCTTCATGTTGCACAATCTCTTCATCAAAAAAACCTTATTTGAGGTAGAAGGTTTTTCATACATCTTCGAAAGAGCGGCCATCAAACCTTGTGTCGTCTTCTCCTTCGAGATATTAAAGGTTACAGATGCAACAAGACTCAGCTGCACTGTACCTAGAGCTTTTCTGTCGAGTAGCTCCCACTCATCATCGGTCATCTTCTCTAAATTTTTCGCTTTTCCTCCGAGAGGAAGATACAGGTCCTTCTGATAAAGGTAGTCCTCTATCTGCATCTTCCAGAATCCAAAATTTACACCATTGAACTTCTCGATCCTCACCTTTCCTTCTTCCGCCATCGATCTTATCTTGTCCAAAGCTCTGATACCAGTTGTTGGGAAGAAAGAACAATACACGAGCAATAAAAATAAAGATGCAAACAAAACACAACACATAGATTTACGTGGTTCCCTCTAGATTGAGGTACGTCCACTGATCCACACCGATTCCATTATGCTCTAGGGCAAAAGAATACACATAGTACAAGATTGAAATATTCGTATCTCACCAACAGGGGTATATATAACCCCAAGATGAAATTAGGGTTTTCGTAAGGCTATGTGAGAATTACAGAAAAGCCCCCGAACCCCTAGATAAGGGGCGCGCTACCCCCCCCCCCCCAGCCAGCTCAGTGCGGAGCTGGACCCGCGGAATCGTGCCTTCATGTACAGTGCTTTAAGAATCACCAGTCTCTACATAACACAAAAATTTCGCCATTCCTCTCAGGCTGGTGTCCGCTCGTCACCCACCTTGACGTCGCCTACCTCATCGTCATCCAGATGTTTAAAAAATAAGAAAAAAAAACCCTTCCATGTTCTTCTCTAACCTCTCAAGCCCTCGTCCATCTCAAGTCTAAGAGAAAGGAGGGAAGATGAAGAGAGGGTTTGTGCGAGGCAGACCTACAGACAGGATTTGAGGGTTTGGGAAGACGATTTGAGGGATGGAGAGAGGGTTTGGCGAGGTATAAGGCAACGAGGCGTGCGATGATGAGACAGATGGTGGCGAGCGGACGACGGACTGAGAAGGATAGTAGATTGAGAAGGGAGAGGAAGAGTAAAAAATTGGAACGATGGAAAAGAGTATTTTTTTAATCACTATCTGCGTAAGACGCGTGGAAATGAGTAGAGGGGTAAAAGCATCACAATTGTTTTTGGGAGTATGATTTGACTATTATTTTGCAAACATGATCCTTTTAGCCAAGGGAATACTATTGAGTATTTTTTGGCTAAATATATGCCCTTTAAAATTTTCAACAGAATTTTTTAATAAAATTGTTATAATTAGTTTTGTTTAAAGAGAAATTTTAGGAAGCATCTACGTTTATCTCTCTTTTTAGTAGACTAACTTTAAAATTAAAATATTAATGTTATATGCATTGCGATTTCGCCTATTAGATGTGGTTTTCTTCTTAGCTCAGGTGGGCCTACATTGGGCCATGTCAGAGTCCATTGAAGCTTTATTCGGTGGATGGCCTCAAATTTCTGCCTTGCAAAGATGGAAAGTTCTATGGAGACTAGTTCTGTATTCGGTCATTTGGGGCATTTTGATGAAAAGAAATAGGAGGGTGTTTAGAGGAGAGGAAAGGAAAGTACCCTTTAGGAAACAATCCTAAGTATCAAGGCTTTCTTATTTTATGAGAAAAACATTTTTCTTTGCTGAAACAGCAATTCACATCTGATGGTGGCTTATGTCCATAATAAGTAGCATTCACCATTAAAGGTGGAAACAACTTTTGTTGTGTAGAAAACTATTATACGATTCCCATGACTGAGTTCTTGTTTCATTTTGCAGCCTAAAATAATTGGCCACTATTTTCTATCTCTTATAAGCCTACGAAGCACAGAAGAGAGTTTTCTATCTCTTATAAGCCTATGAAGCACGAAAGGCCTGGTTGTGTTCCTATCTTTTTTGCATTACCAAAAATAGCTCAAATGAAGGAATGTTTTCCTTTCCAAGTGGTGATCTTATCATTTTTACTGCTGCTCTCTTTTGCCATCTGTTTTCAAGGCTTTGATTTGGAGGACTAGGTTTATGTTGGTCTATATTTTTGTTTCTAATTTCTAGTGGGATTTTGATGTTGCATGTTCAGTTAAACACCTTATGTTGTGCTGCATTCAATTAATAGAAAGGAAGATATAGTTTTATTTTACTTTCCTTGTAAGAATGTAGAGTTCTGATGGGAAATGAGGACATCTCATTGAAACATTTTCAAGGCCAACAACAAAGCAATTAACGCATTTTTTGCGATAGTAGCTGACACCACCCAAATGGGAGCCATATAACATCCCATCTAAATTCGGGCATTTTGCAATGCAAATGGATATTATGTTAATGAAAATAATAACATAAATAAAATGCCACATCCCACCGGATATAAACAAGAAAAAAGATTTTACCATGCCTAAGAACAAAAAGAGCATAGCCCGGCGACAATGAGCAATAGCATAGCCTGACAACAATGCCAAAGATATAGGTTTCATTAACCGCCCATAAGAAACTCCAAAAAGAAGACCTCTTGAACTCCCACGAGAAACCCATGAGAGAATACCTGATATGTTTGAGCAAGAAGATGACCTAATGAACTCCCACAACACGAAGTGAGGAAAATCGAAGTGACGAAGAAGAAAGACTACAATTAAATTGATGAAGCAAACAAAAGAGAGAAAACGTGTTGTGAACATGTGTCCCATATTTAATGCACCATTGGTTTTTCAAACGACGGACTCATGCCCAGCAATCAGCTTGGCTTGGCGATTCTTCGTTCCGCTCAAAAAATATATTCTCTTGGAAAGCAAAGTAGCCGTTGGATGAGAAGGCAATCTACGGTTTCTTTTGGTGAGTAAAATTGTTGGTGGGTTGGTCGGTATCCTGAACACGACCCTTATTTATAAGAACTAATTTAGTAATAATTCAAATTTAAATTTTAAAATTCTATTATTTCTGATTTATTCTCAATTAAAAGTGATTTCGCAACTTTACAAGGGGTGAATTTTACAACCTACTAAAAGATTAATTTTAATTAATTATAGACTAAAAATAAGGCTAAGGCCTATAGGTATTAATTAAATTTAATTTATGATTATTTTAAAGTTCAAAAGGTCTCTAAATTAGCCTTAAAAGCTCACTCAAAAATTATAATCTAACCATGTGGCCGAACATTATATCAATTAAATTAATAAAAAATATAATTAAAATTTATAAAATATCTTGAAAAAGTTCAGGGTATTACAAACTGTCAAGCATCCTCATAAATCAAAATTAATATATAAATGTTTTGAAATATAAGAAGGAACAGATCTAAAATTGTCGTCAGGAGGGCACTATTAGTAGGAGGTTCCAGTTACAAAACGTCAAACCCGTATCTTAACACAACACATTTCCCTGTAATTTACAACATTTCAATTTTTAAAATAAAAAATGTAATAATTATCTTTCCTTCCTTTAGTCAAACTGCGGCGGGCACGTGGGCTGAACTTTCCACATCGAGAAGAGTGATGTGGTCCTACATGTGGACCCTTTGGACTGGCCACCTCAGCTACTACATGTGAAACCTTGTCTACTCAAGAATTGAAGTCATTGATGTTCAACATTTCTAGATATGTTGATATTTTCCTCGGAGTAAAATTTCTGTCACAAGATGTTGTGACTGAAGCAGGTCACAACCCACAATATGAGCCACGTGGTACACTATTAGAGGGCACTGACCGTGTGGATGTTTAGCCAGTCCCTTGGTGGACCTGTAAACCAAAAATTAGCCTGATTAGTGATTTCTATGCGTCGGATTGAAGTTATTTTCATTGGTTGATTTTAACTCTAGGAGTTTGAGCATTATTGAGCATTATTTGGGTGCAAATATCCAAAGGTTGTAAATCACTAATCAGGATGATTTTTGGTTTGCAGGTCCACTGAGGGACTGGCCAAACATCCATACGGTCAGCGAGCATTTTTTGTGGGATGATTCTACCCATTGGATTTGAGCATATTTTGGGTTACTCTTCAAATCAAATGGCTAGATATTACCAACCACGCTGATTTTTGGTGTGTATATCTACCCAGGGGTGGGGCAATCATACATAGATCTGGGGGGCCGCAGAGTTCCGCAT
Organism: Euptelea pleiosperma; assembly: GCA_035048495.1. NCBI lineage: Eukaryota > Viridiplantae > Streptophyta > Magnoliopsida > Ranunculales > Eupteleaceae > Euptelea > Euptelea pleiosperma. Next base: position 26,966,533 of record CM068542.1, on the reverse strand, counting down.
GGCAGTTTCAGAACCAAAACATCTACACATCGAGCAATTTTTAGCATAATCTTTCCCCTTTAGTAGGTGCTATACTCATATTATTTGTGTGCGTGTTCTAACGGCCACTATAACAGAAAAACAGTAACGCCCCCAGTCCGTTATAACGGCCCTTTGTGTTTTGCCTTTCAAGCGAGTCTTTGTTTACAATGCACTTGGACACCTTTAAAGAGTCGTGACGAACGAGAAGTTTGCGAAAGTAGTGTCCATCACAAGACATGTGACAAGACACCAAAGGAACCAGAAACATTGTTTTGGCATCCGAAGCAATTTGTCTCGAATCTTGACTTTTAAGCAAGGGCTTTGGGAGACTTGAAAATGACCGTTATAACAGCACAATGATTAAACTTTACCGTTTTGATCAAAGGGGTCAAATAAGGGTCAAATTATTTTTAAAAATTTTTTCATCTAAACATTTCAAAATAACGGTTTTTATGAGTTCTAACCGTCAAACCGGCATATAATGTATTTAGTCGTTAAATATAATCTTTACTATTCCAGAGAGAACCCTAAACGGCTGTTAGATTGCATCCGAGAAATTATCCAATTTTCAATTATGTGAGAAAATAAGGGTGGATTTTCGAGGAAACCAATTCTCACCTATGTGGGGCGTAAATGAATTCCAGACTTTGATGGGAAAATTTCATTTTTACCGGAAAATTTTCCTATGGATGTTTAAGGCGTGATTCTAGCCGTTGTTCAAAGGCTAAAAATCCATGCGGTTAGTGGGCCCATATGGCAGTGGTGAGTAATTACAAAAATCACTATGCTTAATCCTTCCAAAAATATCCTTTTAACCTATAGCTAAAGGGTGAATGACCCCCTCTCTCAAATCTCGCTTGCGACCTTCCCTCTCAAGGTTTTGGATGCCGCCCCACTTGACAGTCGCTTGTCGCCTTGCCCACTCTTTGACAAAATCCTGGCTCCGTCATTGATTAGCGGGGACATATGTGATGCACCATTGAAGACTGAGGGTGTCCGGGTTGTTTGTAAGGCGGTATTTATTTAAGATATTTTTAAATTAGAGAAAGACTAAAATACCCCAATTTACAAGCAAGATGCATTCTATGTTTTTAAGGGTGTTTATAATAAATTTTGAACTAATTAGAAGTAGTTATAATTGAAAATCACAATGAAGCTCTCGTCACGAACTTTCTAATGGATCCAATCCTTAAGTGGACCTAAAAACCAAAAAATCAGCCTGATTAGTGATTCCTAGACGTTGGATCTCTGTACCTCAAATACTGCTCAAATTCCCACAGTCGATATCACCCATGAAAATAAGTCTAATCCAACGCCTATAAATCACTAATCAGGCTGATTTTTGGTTTGTAGGTCCACTTAAGGATTGACCAAACATCCATACTGTCATAGTCCTCTAAGAGTGTACCACGTGGCTCATATTGTGTCCAGTAACCGGAGCCTATCATTTAGGGCCTGAGCCATTATTAAAAATCACAAAGGAAAAAGGGCTCAGGCTCCGAAGACCCCCTTTTTCTGACCCATCTCGGTGTTTGCCTGCTCAGCCTTGGATTTCAAGAATCCAACAGTGGTTGTCAGCCCCAGCCAAAAGTGAAAAAGTGGTGCCAGCTCGTCATCAACAACCACCGTTGGATTCTTGAAATCCACGGCCGAGCACACAAACATCAAGAGGGTCATGAAAAAAGGGGTCACCTGAGCCCGACCCAAGTAAAAAAAATTAGTTTTTGAAGAAAGTGAGATGTGAGTGGATTGGAAAAGAGGGAGAGGTGGGTTGTTGGGGAAAATAAAAGTTGACCCAACTTTCCTTCCCAGCCACCTCGCTTTATTAACAAAAGTACTTTTTATAAAAATAAAAAAAAATAGATGAATGTATGGATGTTTTTCCAATATCTAGGTGGACCTACAAACCAAAAATCAGCTTGATTAGTGATTTCAAGCCTTTCGATCTTTGTACCTCAGATAATTGTCAATAATGTTCTAATTCCCACGGATAAAATCAAATTCCAATCCAACGCCTATAAATCACTAATCGGGCTGAGTTTTGGTTTGTGGGTCCACCTAGGGATTGGCCAAACATCCATACGTTAGAGTCCTCTAAGAATATGCCACGTGGCTGATAATGTGCCTAGTCATCGGCCTGGATGACAGGACCCTGTCATTAAAGTTTGGAATTTCAAGGGATCCTCATCACGTTATAAAGATAATTTGACCAGTTTGGCTGAGCATCATCACCCCCCTTGACTTCCTTTTTCTTACTTCTTATGGGCAAGTCCCCAATCCCCATTTCCTTTACTTTGAGCGAAACATTAAATAAATAAACTTGCAGAAAATGGCAGCATAATCTCCTAAAATGACAAAAATACCCTTACCCATATCCTTTTTACCATCCTTACGCACCCTAGTTAACAATTTGTCATGGGCAAAATTTCGGTACGTGAAAAGTTTGAGTTGCCAAAAGTTCGGCAAATAATAAAATTTAATAAAAAAGTATTAAATTTTTTTTTTTTTTTTTTATATTCTTCAGAGGGAAAAAAACATATTTCAATAATTTGGGAATAATTTGTGAGTAATACCCAATAAATGAGTCCGTCTAGAGCTACACCTGTTTCTTACATCCAATTCTTACACCCCGTGGTCGGGCCCACATTGAGATCATGTTGAACAATCTGACCATACATTGTGTTGTCCTTGCCATGATGATCATCATCACTGAAGAAAGCCCATTACGACATTCTAACTACATATAAATTTGACCTAAAGTAACTGTTCAATTTTATGGTCGAAATCTTTTAAATTCAAGTCAATTTTCTTGAAGTTAGAAATTTCAAAATGGATTGATTTTTTTGTGAGGGTTCAATTGTATGGTTTGATTGTCCAACATGATCTTTATGTGGGCCCCAGTACTGGACGTATGATAGATTGCTCCTCGTTAAACGTGGGTATGTATAATATAATTAATTCTTCATAAAATATGTAAATTTTACCAAATCTTTGAACATGGGCATATGAGGAAGGTGCACCGAGTTTAATGCTTGCTAGGGCATCCAACCTAATGATACTTAGGGCGTGTTTGATTGCACAAAAAATTTTCTCGAGAAAATACATCTGGGAAATGGCTGATTGATTGCAACTGAGGACACATATTTCGATCATGCAAGAAAATAAATGTGTATTTTCAGGTGGAAAAGAATTCTCACCTATCTGGATGGAAAACTATTCCAGGCTTAGTAGGGAAAATTATCCAGATTTAAATGGCTTGGTAAGGAAAATTATACAAATTTAAAATGGACAATTACTTTTTCAAAGAAAATTATATTTTTCCACTTGGCATCAAACACGCCCTTAATGATTATGGAGATGTTAATACGTAGGCCCTACTTGGTTCGCTGCACTGAGATGCATTTTGCACTCCAATGCAAATGCAGTGAGTGGCAATGCACCCACTTGCCATGGATTTTGGGCTGCACTTGCTTGCATCTATATTGTTAAGGAGTTTGTAAGGGCTTGGCAACTACTTGCACGCCCCCAACCAATCACGTGCATTCCAAAATTGTGGCAAGCAAGTGCATTTGCATCTCAGTGCCGCGAACAAAGCAGGGCCTTAGTTGATATTGCTTTAGCAAGTTGTCAGACACCCAGATTGAGGATGTTGATGTGTGAATCATGATGAGTGGCCGAGGAATGTCAGGGAGGGAATACTAGTCAGGGCGTTTCAACTTCCTTAGCTTGCATTCTAAGGTGGATAGAAAAGAGTGATGCCATATTCGAAAGGCATTTCTAGGAGTACAAACTTCTGACATACGTATGAGGCTAAAAGTGGCAAGCAAGGTTTAAAAGGGGCCGTTATAACGGTAAAGATTGGGGCGCTACCATTTTTTCCATTATAATGGCAATTATTATGGATTGTAACGCTCATGACCAAAAAATGGGAAAAATGGATTTAAATTTCAAAAATTTCAGTAAAATATGAAACGAAATAACTGGCATTTTTTAACAAATATTTTCATAAAATAAAGGTCATAATGGCCATTATTTTATGAACGTTAAAACGGTATATAACTTAACGAGGGAGGCAGTGGTGGAGCCAGGGGGGCGAGGTGGCACCTAACTCTGTCACATATCAACTTAACTGTGAAAGCATTTATGAGCCCCCATGTGGCACCTAACTCTATCCCGAAAAAAATTAGATAATGATATCCATCATCAAAGTTGATGATTATATCTATTCATCATCAAAGTTGATGATGGAGCCACAGTTTGAGCCACATGGCAAACTATTAGAGGCTACTAACTGTATGGATGTTTGACCCATCCCTTGTAGAGATACATGACAATAATAAGCCTGATAACCCAAATAATGATAGAAATCCACGGTTGTAAATAAGCCATGAAAATGACTCTAATCCAATGGATATAAATTACTAATTAATCGTGATGAATTTTGGTGTGTAGGTCTAACTAGGGATCTATGGGCAAAACATATATATGGTCAATAGTCTCTAAGAATGTGCCACATGACTCATAATATGGTCTAACATCATCGTAGATGTTTTGAAAAACAAAAAGATAGTTAATCAAGTTACCCATACATACCTCATTATTAAAATACTAATGATCACATATGGTTTGGATTTTATTATGTTGCATAGTGGTATCGTTTTTTCATTGACCAAATACTTCTCAAAATTCGCAGTTAAAAACAAACCATGAAAAAGGCTCTTATCCAATGGATAAAAAGAATTAATCAGGAAGAATGTTTGTATGTAGGTCCACCTAAGGATGGAAGAAACATCTATATGGTCATTGATCTCTAAGAGTATGCCATAGAATGGGACCGAACCCGTCTTTGGGAATTACCTTACTTCCAAAGACTTGATCCCAGGTCTGTGGGTAGGGCCCTAAATGTAGCCCCACACTATTAACACACGTAAACCAGAATGATTGCAGTCATTGGACCTAGACTGATCTCAGCCGGCCCCATGTTTGGGGAAATTTTTTGATGTTCAAAATTCTCAATTTTTTTCAAACATAAGCCATAATGATTGGACCTAGACTGATCCCAGCCGGCCCCACGTTTGGGGAAACTTTTTTATGTTCATAATTCCTAATTTTTTCAACGTTTCCCCCGCTCCCAAGATGCCAGCTGCACACTCATTCGCCTTGGTGCACAGTGCATATACAAATAAAAAAAATCAGCCTGATTGGTAATTTCTGGTGAAAATGTTCTAATCGTATGGCTAGAAATTACCAATCAGAATAATTTTGGTTGTGTCAGATCACCAAAGGGTGGGACCAAAAAAATAAAAAAATCCCAAAGTGTTTCCTTCCAATCAGGCCCTTAAAATTAGGTGGCCCGCGTAAAAATAAATCACGTGTGGAATGGACTCGGTGGCATCTTAGTAATTGAAATGAAAAGTAAGATCATTTACTAGTTTAATCGAGTTGGGCGTGGGAGTGAAGCTGGGAGAGTAAAACTTCGCTGACCACTCACAATATGAGCCACGTGGTACACTTTTTTTTTTTTATAGAGGACGCTGATCTTGACTAATCCCTAGATGGAGTAAAACTTTGATGACAGGGTGCATATGTGCCACGTGGACTCTGACAGTATGGATGTTTTTCAAATCCCTAGGTGGACCTGCAAACCAAAAATCATCTTGATTAGTGATTTCAAACCTTTGGATCTTTGCACCTCAAATAATGTTCAAATTTGCATGGTTAAAATCAATCCATGAAAATAATTCCAATCCAACTTCTAGATATCACTATTCGAACTGATTTTTGGTTTGTGAGCCCACATAGGGATTGGACAAACATCCATACGGTCAGAGCCCTCTAAGAGTGTGCCACGTGGCTCATATTGTGCCCCTGTGATCGGCATTTGATGACAGCCCTACCTGTCATCAAAGTTTTACTCTCCCTAGATGGGCCTACAAACCAAAATTCAACTTGATTAGTGATTTCAAACCTTTGGATCCTTGTACCCCAATAAGGGTCAATAAGGCTGAAATTCACATGGTTAAAAACTTATAAATCAACCATGAAAATGACTCCTATCAACGCTTAGAAATAGCTAATTAGGCTGATTTTTGCTTTGTAGGGATTGGAGAGACATCCATACGGTCAGCGTCTTCTACAAAAACGCCACGTGGCTCGTATTTTTGGGCGGTCAGCGACGTTTTACTCCCTGGATTGCTCCACAGATAATAATTGGAACTTGGAATTGGAAGGTCTTGAAGAGTCCACGAGACCTTTTTAATTTTTTTTTAACTCAGTTCTGGTTATCTCACATTCTCACTCAGCATTTTCAGTTCTGGTCTGCTCTGTTCGTGACATCTGACTCCTCACTTTCTCAAAATCAGGTCTTCTCAAAAGCTTGCTTTTTTTTTTTTTTCCCCTTCTCGCTGTAAATTTTCGTTTGGATTCTGATCTTGGTTCGAGCCTACAAGGTCATCTGCTCGATTTCTGCTCATTAGCTTCGTTTATTGGTTTTGATTTTCTGTTCCATTTATGTTCTTAGATTTGGGTATTAAAATTCCTAATTTTTTTAGGGTTTTTATTCCCTTTTCTTTAATATTCCCTCTGATTTTCTTTTCTTTTTGTGCTCTGCTTGTATTACTCCTCGTATACTAGAAAATATGTGTTGATATTATGGGAGATTTCAGGGAAGCATGCTTTAGCTGCCACAAAGTTTGAATTATTCAGTTTGTTTTGTTATTTGGGTTGATTTCGTTATGGTTTTTCTTTAAGGGAAGTTGCTGAGTTATTATCTGTTACTTAGTTTGGTAATCTTTGTATGAGACCATTTCTCTGTCTTTGTATCCATCCCCTCTAATAGTTGGTGGTAGGTTATACCGGTAAAACTTGTTGGAAATTTAAATGCTGTTCCACGTAGAACACTAGGGAATGTACTAAATGTTTCAGAAAATGAGGATCGACTAAGTTCGATAGCAACATAAACAAGAGAAAAAGGAAAAAAAAAACAATCACACGCACAAAGGCACAGAGATTTTCGTGGTTCGCCTCTAACAGCTACACGATGTTGGTCTAGTGTTTCAAAGGCGTTTGAGGCTTATGCCTTGAGGCTCGCCTGGGGACTAGGCTTTCCCAAAATGCGTAAGGCCTATTAAAAAAGCTTAAGAGCATATGAGGAATACACCTTGTCTACTGAGGCTTTAAAAAAGGCTTACGCCTCACACCTTGCGTCAGAAGCATGCGCTTCACATGCATACGCCAATGGGGACAACGGTACCTTAAAAATATTCAGTTTATTTCTTTTTTTTTTCTTTTCTCATAGTTACACAATAATAATAAACTATTCTAGATTAAATAAAATCAACAGAATTCTCTTTCCCCACATGAAATAGAATGTCATTTTCCCAAATTTACTAATATAATGACTAATTGGACGTGGGGCCCACATGCAGATGAGTTGACGGCTAATTTTTGGTGATGATATTCTTCGCAACATGGATATCAACGACACAAAAAATCAGCCCATTCCAACATTTGCAGCCTTGTGAAAAGTAGATTGCAAATTGAATTTTTTTGGACCATCCATTTTCACCGTTAAATTTAGGTCCATATTTGATAGGGTTAGAAGTTTTAAATATTACTGATTTTTGGTGAGGATGATCTACATGGTGAGGAGACCATCCTCACTAAAAATCAGCTCTTAACTCATCTGCATGTGGGTTAGGATCGGGAGACAACAATTGTGACAACAAAAAATTGGCGCGGGCCAATATATAAATTAGAAGTTTTGGAATGGTATAGTTTTTTGCAAGGATGGTCTCTATGATGAGGATATTATCCTCACAAAAATTCAAATCATTCCGATATTCTTACTATTAAGTTATTAACTTGAAAACCATATTTGATGGGGTTAGAAATTTTTGAATGGGCTCATTTTTTTGTAGGAGTGATCTATATGGTGAGGAGATCGTCCTCACCAAAAATCAGTGATTGATTCATCTTCTATGTGGGTATGCCAAAATTGTTGTCAAAATTTTTGTCCCTCGATCCTGACCCTATATATATATATATATATATATCTATCGAGATTGAGAGAGAGAGTATCATTTAAAAAGGCATGTTCGTGAGGATTACACTACACGCTTTAGGCCATTGAAGTGCCTCGTCCCAGGCCTTCGCGTTTAAAAACATTAGGTTAGAGTGGTTGTTATACACTAAGTTTTGTTTTTTGTTTTAATGGACTCAAACTTGGAAAGTTGGAAGTATGAAACTATAGGTGTGGTACATTTATAATTTGATTTTGATGAGTTCCAAACTTTGGATATGAAAGTATGAAATTATGGATGTGATTGTTTGATTTTGATGAGTTTGGCATTTGAATTTGGTTGTTGAAATGTGAATTTTCATTATTTTTTAAGTTTTTTTCTTAATTTTTCTCTCTTTTTCTTATAGAATTTTTGCTAATTATTTATTTGTATATTTAATTATTTATCTGCTTAAACTGCATGCTCGAGACACTTACACCTTACACCTCAAGGTTTTGGCTATTGAAACGCCTCATTTCACGCCTTAGCGTTTAAAAACAAAGTGTCGATCTAGAGCTTCCACTGTAAGTGAATGAAATGGAGTACTAATAAGCTTGTAACAATGACTTATATAGGTTTCTGAACTCTAATCCCAAAACAGCAAGAAAAACCTTATATAGATGGTTCAATCAAATAGGAAACTGTATGGTGGACCAGTGGTGTTGAGAATCGTCGATGCCACAATTGTTGAGGTGGTAGTAGGTCCGCCTTTGTAGTTTCGTTGAGAACAATATTTCTCTCTTGCATTAAGTAAAGTGGGGTCCACCCACAATCGATAGAGAGAACTCTTATTAGGAGAGTTAGTTTAATTAAAATAAAACTCTTGCTAAGAGTTAGCTTAGCTTGAGTTGTGTTTAAATTAGCACAAGTTGAGTTGTTTTAGAATCAATGAATCTAGACTTAATTTGGTCTAAAGAGATTAGGGTTATGAATTAATAGTTTCATGGAGGTCCTCATGGAGGGTCCTCCTGTGTTGTTCTTTGTGGGGTTCTCCTAGTTTTAATGAATCTTATTATTGTAAAAAAAAAGTCTATTTAAAGAGCTCATTTGTTGAGCACCATTTTCCCTTACATTACATTTGAGAAAGCATTTTGTAGTTGAAGAAGAAATTAAGAATATTTGGGTTAGAGATATTAGGTTGAGGAGTACTAGAAGGTTGATATGGAGGAATGGAAGGTTGATTTTGCGGAATAGACTGAGATTGGCTCAATGCAAGCATGTTGAGGAACTCGTCAATGCAAGCATGTTGAGGAACTCGAGGAGCAATGCTATTTCCTTTGGGAGGTTCATCACACCTCCCAAAGAGGTTAAAAGTCATGCTCAAACAGGCCAAGGCATCCTAGACCTTCATGGCACACTTGCCTGGGGCACACGGAACCTTGGCGGCAGTGTCACTTCTCCGAAACCGGTGGAACTCGGAATCACGAGCAGATCTGAACTTCAGTGAAGAAAGAAAGGAAAAGACCTGTTAGAGGATGTTATCCTACCAGAACCAGCTCTGGAAGGTCTACAAAAAAAGAGTTAAAGTCTAGTGGTTAGAGATTACCAATCAGGGTGATTTTTGGTGTGTATATCCACCAAGTGGTGGGATAAACATCCATGCGGTCAGTGGGCCCAGATGACAACGGTGAGTAATTTGAAAAATTTAAGGCATTCCTTGTTACATCTTTTCCCAAAAAAAAGGGTTTGAGAAATTACTCACCGCGGCTCTCCCTCTCCCCATATTAAACGGCGTGGATCCGATTCCTTGGGGATTGTGTGAGCAAGATCTGATATTTTGCCCCCAGCTCCTCTCTTTTTGCTATTCTTCAGATTTTTGGATGTGTATGCTTTGTACATATTTTGGATCGTCGTTGTACCAAACTTGACCCCAAGGCACTTAACTGTGTGTTCCTTGGCTACTCTTCCACTCACAAGGGATATCGGTGCTATCACACGTTGTCTGGGAAGAAGTTCGTGTCCATGGATGTCACCTTCCGTGAGGACGTCCCCTTTTTCTCCTTGACCTCTCTTCAAGGGAAGTGCAATAGTGACGAGAGGTCTGTTTCATGGGATGTCCCTCTTCCTGCTGTGTTCCTATCCCCACCTTCTCTAGTGCTTGAGAGGTCTCAGCCTACTCAACCTACTACTGTGATTGATAATGGTTCTAGAGCTCAAGGGGAGCTTAAAGTCTATAACAGAAGGGGGAAGGCTACAGCTGATCCGGTTCCAGTTGTACTATCCTTGGATCCAGGTAATATTTCTCCTTCCATACCTATTGTTCCTTCTATTGATACTTGTGCTTCTGACCATCTTCCTATTGTTTTGAGGAAAGGCACTAGGAGTTGCACTACTCATCATCCTTTGAGCAACTTCGTTTCGTATGAGGTTTTATCTCCATCGTACAAGGCTTTTGTCACATCTATTTCTACTATTCCAATTCCCTCTTATGTGGCAGAAGAGTTAGGGCATCCTAGATGGAGAGCTGCTATGGTAGAAGAAATGAGTGCTTTAGACAATAATCGAACATGAGAGCTAGTGGACTTGCTAAGAGGCAAGACATCTGTTGCTTGCAAATAGATGTTCACTGTTAAATACAAGGCATATGAGTTAGTTGAGAAGTATAAGGCTAGGTTGGTAGCCAAGGGGTACACCCAAACATATGGGATTGATTACGTGGAGACTTTTGCACCAGTGGCGAAAATGAACTCCATAAGGGTGTTACTGTCCTTAGCAACAAACCAGGCATGCTAGATGTGAAGAATTCATTCCTTCATGGTGACATGCATAAAGAGGTGTACGTGGTTCCTCCACCTGGTTCCATCCCACCAGGGGAAGGTTGTAAGGTATGTAGACTGAGAAAGACTCTCTATGGCCTTAAACAGTCTCTGAGAGCCTGGTTTGAGAGATTCACTTGGGTAGTGAAGTGCCTATACTCAGAGCCAAGCTGATCACACTTTGTTTGTAAAGCATCAAGAGAGAAGCACTACCACCCTTATTGTCTACGTTGATGACATCATCCTTACAGGGAATGATGCAGCAGAGGTGGCCAAGCTAAAGGGTCATCTGGCAGAAGAATTCGAGACCAAAGATCTAGGATCTCTCAAGTACTTTCTGGGCATAGAGGTTGCAAGATCCAGCTAAGGGATCTTCATTTCTCAGAGGAAGTGTACTTGCTAAGAGATTCTGGGAAGCTGGGAGCGAAGCTAGTGCAGACTCCGATAGAGAAGAATCACAAGTTGGTGGTGAGCTTCTTTAGGTTGTAGGGAGTTTTCAGAGACTAGTTGGGAGATTGATCTATCTCTCCCTGACTAGACCAGTATATGCTGTGAGTGTTATCAGTCAGTACATGCATTCACGCAAGGACATTCACTTAGAGGCAGCTCACAGGATCTTGAGGTATCTCACTTAGAGGCTTACTCTTTAAGAAGAATGGTCACATAAGGATAGAGTCCTATACTGATTCAGACTGGACAGGTGCTAAAGATGCCAAGAGATCTACCTCAGGCTATTATACCTTTGTTGGGGGCAATTTGGTTACTTAGAGGAGCAAGAAACAACCTGTGGTTGCTAGATCTAGTGCAGAGGTAGAATTCAAGGCAAGACCCATGGTCTGTGTGAATGCTGTGGTTGAAAATCCTAGTGGTCGAACTAGGAGTTCGACCATTCCTTGTCTCAGGTTCGGTTAGTTTGTATTGTGACAACAAAGCTGCTATTAGTATTGCTCACAATCTTGTTCAACATGATCGGGCCAAGTATATTGAAGTGGATCGCCACTTCATCAGGGAGAAGATGGTTTCTGAGGAGGTGTGCACTCCTTTCGTGTAGACAGATGAGCAACTTGCCGATGTATTTACCAAGGGAGTCCATAGTTGGCAACTTTATAGGTGTCTTAGTAAGTTGGGCAAGAGAGATATCTATGCACCAACTTGAGGGGGAGTGTTATCATATACGTATTTTTACATCTACTGGATAGTTCTGTAAATACCTCTCAGTATGAGGGGTATATTTGTCCATGTAAGATAGTTTTCATATAAATAAGATTTATGGAGTCATGTGACCTAAGCATGACATCCTTCTCTTCTCTCTTCTGTCTCTTGTCTACCTATGAAACCGTAACCTAAACCTAACCCTAATCTCCATTGCAACTACTATGTACAAGGAGATCTCTATCTTGATGAATAATGAGACATGGGAACTGGTTTTGTGCGTTGAGGGATTGAAGTTAGATACTTGCAAGTTGGTTTACAAGGTGAAGAGATGGTTAGACAAGACAGTGTTACAAGGCACGTTTAGTGATGTGTGGATTTAGTCAACTATATAGGATTGATTTTGATGAGAAGTTTAGTCCAATTACGAAGATCACTATCGTAGGTGATTGCTCTTGTAGCTAGCAAAGGTTGGAAGCTTTGGCAGACGAATGTAAAACATGTTTCTGCAGGGAGAGATAAGGAAATATAGATGGAACATATTTGTGGTTTTGAGGACCAACAAAGTCGAAGCATAGTTACAAGCTACTAAAAGCGTTATATTGGCAAACACAGGCACCACGAGCTTTATACGGCAAGATCATAGAGTTTATGGTGTGTAGTGGATACGTAGTTGCATTAGCAGACTAGCAGAAAATGCTAGAACAGTAGAGAGAGAAGAGAAAAGGGTTGTGTGTTAACCCCACACACACCCCAATAAATCTTATTTATATTAATAAGTGTGGGCCCTTACATAAGTGAGAAATAAATACAAAGAGGCACCAAACAATAACTAATAACCGAGACATCCTTCAACACTCCCCCTCAAGTGGGGACATAGATATCAATCATGCCCGACTTGTCCAAGCACTTAGTAAACGGAGCCGATGCAACTCCTTTTGTGAGAATGTCTGCTGGCTGGTCAGATGTAGGAACGAAGGGTGTGCAGATCACTCCCAATGTCACCTATTCACGAATAAAGTGACGATCCACCTCGATGTGCTTGGTCTTGTCATGTTGAACTGGGTTGTGGGCAATACTAATCGCCGCCTTGTTGTCGCAATATAATGACATGGATCCTTCTAACGGGGAAACTGAGTTCTCCAAGTAACATCTTAAGTCACAGTAACTCACAGACACCATGGGCCATTGATCGGAACTCAGCTTTTGCACTCGAACGTGCAACAACCTGTTGTTTCTTACTTCGCCATGTAACCAAATTTCCTCCCACAAAAGTACAATACCCTGATGTAGATCACCTATCATCTTGGGCTCCCGCCCAATCCACATCTGTGAAACCCTCGATATGCATGTGGCCCTGATGACTGAATAGTAGGCCACGACCTGGGGAAGATTTTAAGTACCTTAAAATCCTTTATGCAGCTTCCAAATGTGGAGTACGAGGAGAATGCATATACTGACTAACTACACTCACTGCATAAGCAATGTCAGGGCGGGTATGTGCCAGGTGTATGTCTCCCCACCAATCGCTGGAAGCTACTCACATCCTTCAAAGACTCCCTTGACTGACCATCAAGTCTATGATTTGCCTCAATGGGTGTGTCGACAGGTTGAGCCCCTAGCATACCAGTATCCTGCAAAAGGTCCAATACATATTTCCTTTGGGAGATGAAGATTCCTTTGCTAGATCTCGCAACTTCTATCCCCAGAAGTACTTCAATGTACCTAGATCCTTGATTTCAAATTCCAATGCCAAGAACTCCTTCAACTGGGTAATTTCTGCAACACAATTACCCGTGACAATGATATCATTGACATATACAATCAAAATAGTCACATCCTCCCTTTCACGTCTGATAAACAGAGTATTATCAGCTTGGCTCTGACTATACCCCATTCGCTTGACTGCCCCACTAAAGCATTCGAACCACACTCTTGGTGACTGCTTCAAACCATACAAAGTTTTCTGAAGCTTGCATACTTTCTGTTTATCCCCAGAAAGTTGAAAGCCAGGAGGGGGCAACATATACACTTCTTCCTTCAGATCCCCATGAAGAAAAGCGTTCTGGGCATCGAGCTACAATAGTGGCTAAGACTGGTTCGCAACAAGAGAAAGGATAACCCTGATGGAATTTAGCTTAGCTATAGGAGCGAATGTCTCCTTGTAGTTTATCCCATAAGTTTGAGAGTAACCTTTTGTTTCCAATCTTGCCTTGTACCGATCCACCGAACCATCAGGCTTGTATTTCACAGTATAAACCCATTTGCATCCAATGGGTTTCTTGCCTCTTGGCAAGTCTACCAACTCCCAAGTGTTGTTTTTTTTTCAATGCATCCATCTCTTCATACATTGCTTCTTTGCACCTAGGATGCTTCAGAGCTTCTGTAACAGATGAAGGAAGAGCAATAGAGGACAACGAGGTAACAAAGGATTTGTATGACAGAGATAGATTATCATACGAAACAAACTTAGCAATCGGATGTTGGGTACAAGATCTCTTCCCCTTCCTAAGAGCAATAGGAAGGTCAGAGCAACTATCACAAGAAGATGAAGGAACAGAGCTAGAAGTGGGGTTACCTGGATCCTCTGAGGATGACTGTTGGCCTTGGAGTTCAGTGGTAATCTGTTTCCTTGTCAGACGACTCCTTGAGTGCACTTGCAGCTCCCCTACTTGCCAGTACCGCTGTTAATAGTGTCAATCATGGTCGAACTAGGACCATTGTCAGGAGCATCCATAGCGAATGTCAGAGAAACATGATCAGATGAGACATGCCTTTCCTCACTACTAAGATGCTCCCCCTGAGGAATGGCAGGAATATCACCGGGAAAATAAGAGGCCGACTCTAGAAAAAGTGACATACATGGTGATGAACCGCTTACGAGAGGGAGGATGGAAACATTTATATCCTTTATGGGTCGAAGAGTAACCCAAAAAGACACTTCAAGGCCTTTGGATCCAACTTGGTGCGATGCGGACCAAGGATGCGAACATAACCCACGCAGCTGAAGATCTTTGGGGGAACGAGGAAATGAGGACTCTCAGGACGCAACAAGTGGTATGGGTACGAAACTAGAGAGATCGAGATGGCATATGATTGATTAGGTGAGCGGCAAGGAGAACTGCATTAGACCAATATGTTTTAGGAACATGGTGCTATAGCAGAAAGGCACGAACCACTTCCAACAAGTGTCTATTTTTGTGCTCGGCAACTCCATTCTGTTGTGGAGTAAAGGCACATGAATTTTGATGTTCAATGCCATGTTCAGCCAAGTACGACTGTAGGCCCCCATACATGTACTCTCCGCCTTGATTAGACTGAAGAATTTTAATGCATGTCCAAAACTGAGTGAGAATCATTTTGTGAAACTGTTTGAAGATAGAGTAAACTTAGTTGAATCTAAGGTTAGAACAAGAGAGAGAAAGAGAAGAGGAGAGAGAAGAGAGCAATTAGGGTAAAGAGCATGTAGAATACATGTCTCTGAAGCTTATTATTTATATGAGTCTAAAAATACTGAAAGTGGACAAGTATGCCCTTACAAGCAATAACTAACACATCTACCATATATCGTATAATACGGTTATACGGCTTACACGATAACACTCCCCCTCAAGATGATGCATGGATATCTATCATGCCCATCTTGCTTAGACAAAATGATAGTTGGTAGCCAGGAACTCCTTTGGTGAGGACATCTGCAACTTGTTCACTGGTCTTCACAAATGGGGTACAAACTTCGCCTGAGAGGATCTTCTCCCTTATGAAGTGTCTATCCACCTCTATGTGCTTAGTCCTGCCTTGTTGTACTGGGTTATGAGCAATGCTTATTGCTGCCTTGTTATCACAATATTGCCTCATTGGGCTAGTAACAAGAAACCCCAACTCACATAACAGAATTTTCAGCCATAGTGCCTCACATAGTCCTTGTGCTATGGCTCTAAACTCTGCTTCAGTGCTTGACCGTGCAACCATATGTTGTTTCTTGCTTCGCCAAGTCACAAGATTACCTCCCACAAAGGTACAGTAGCTGGAAGTAGATCTTCTGTCGTCTTTAGCACCTGCCCAATCAACATCTGTGTAGGATGAGACCCCCATATGACCATTCTTCTTGAAGAGGAGCCCCTTACCAGGAGAGGATTTGAGATATCTTAGAATCCTATACGTTGCTTCCAAATGAATATCCCTTGGCGAATGCATGTACTGACTGATAACATTGACAGCATAGGCAATGTCTGGTCTAGTCAAAGAGAGATAGATTAATCTCCCAACTAGCCTCTGAAAGCTAGCAACATCCTCCAATAGCTCACTAGTCGATTCCCCTAACCTATGATTCTACTCAATAGGTGTGTCAACTGATTTGACTCCCAACTTTCTTGTTTCTCCAAGTAGGTCAAGAACATACTTCCTTTGAGATATGAAAATCCCTTTTCCATATCTTGCTACTTCTATCCCTAGGAAGTACTTTAGGGACCCCAGATCTTTGATCTCAAATTCCCCACCTAAGTTTTTCTTTAACTTGGAGATCTCAACCTCATCATTTCCAGTAACAATTATGTCATCGACATAAACGATGATGATTGTCATGTTCTTCCCACAATGCTTCACATAGAGAGTGTGGTTTGCCTGACTTTGAGAGAAACCCAATGTCTTCACTGCTTTAGTGAATCTCTCGAACCATGCTCGAGGAGACTATTTGAGTCCATACAAGGACTTATTCAGTCTGCACACTTTATCTTCTCTTCCTGATAACACGAACCCAAGAGGTGGAGTCATGTATACCTCCTCTTTCAAATCCCCATGAAGGAAGGCATTCTTCACATCAAGTTGATATAAGGGCCATGATTGATTTGCTGCAAGGGATATGAGGACCCTTATGGAATTCAACTTTGCTACGGTGGCAAAGGTGTCCACATAAGTCTATGCCATAGGTCTGTGAATACTCTTTAGTTACCAACCTTCCTTTGTATTTTTCAACTGACCCATCTGCTTTGTACTTGATTGTATAAACCCATCGGCTTTCCCTTTAGGCAACTCAACCAATTCCCATGTATTGTTTTTTTCCAGTGCTCTCATCTCTTCAACCATTGCTGCCTTCCACTTAGGGTGTCTCAAACCTTCTATTATAGAGGAAGGTAATGGAATAGTGGATAGAGAGGTGACTTACGATCTGTAAGGGGGAGACAATGCATCATATGCCACAAAAGTACTCAGTGGGTGTTGAGTACAACTCCTGACACCCTTTCTGAGAGTAGTAGGAATATCAAGAGAGGAAACCTCAGTAACAGGATCAGGAATGGGAACAATACCTGGATCCGAGGAAGGTCCAACTGGTGCCTCTGGACATGGAGCAGCTGTGGCCTTCTCTTTTCTGCTATAGACTTTTAACTCTCCCTGAGTCCTAACACTACAGTCTTGTGGAATAGTATTGTCCACAAGAGAGATAGGAGGTGTAGGACACGGAAGAGGACAAGGAAGAGGGCAAGGAAGAGGTATAGAGGGACTCTCATTACCTGTAGACTTCTCCCCCTGAGGAGAGGACCGAGAGAAGAAAGGGGTGTTCTCCCAGAAAGTGACATCTAGGGATATAAACCTTCTACCAGACAGAGGATGAAAGCATTTGTATCCTTTGTGGGTAGAGGAGTATCCCAAGAAAATACACTTAAGAGCTTTGGGATCCAATTTGGTTCTATGGGGGCCCAACACATGAACAAAGCAAACACAACCAAATATGCGTGGAGGAACAATAAATGAAGAACCAGTAGGGTGCAACAAATGAATGGGAGTATTAAACTTCAATGATCTAGATGGCATACGATTAATGAGATATGCAGTAGTGAGAACAGCCTCAGTTCAATATGATTTAGGCATATGGTGAAAAAGAAGAAGAGAGGGAGATACCTCCAAAAGATGGCTGGCTAAGGCGACCATGGAGCTTTCAGCATCTATCCTTCACATGCCCCCAGCTTACCGCAATAGTCACACTTGGGCCTCTCCCTCTAAGACTTCTCAGAAGTCATACCAGTAGGAACATAAGACACAGCCATAGCAGGAGGTTGAGAAGAGCGACCCTTCTGAGACTGTTGATGCTGGAAGGCAGGAGGAGCAGAGGAACTGGCAAGCGCTGATTGCTCGGAAACCGAATGCTCATCCAGGAGGGATATCCGGCGACTCTCCTCACTATGATAGGAATAGACCACACTGAGAGATGGAAGATCTACCATGCTACTGAGGATCTGGACCCGAGCAAGCTCATACGAGCATGGTTTAAAATTTCGGAATGTTTCGTAAGGTGCAACCGTATCCCCAATACGGTGGCCCTGATTCCCTCGGCCTCCAATAAATAATCGGGCAGCCTGTGCCCATTCCAAATAGTTCTTGCCATCAAGCTTGACTGAAGTGATCTGCAATCAGGGGTTCTTGTACACCAATTGAAGCACTGTAGACCCTCATGTGCCTCTGGAGGTAGCTTCCGAGCTCGCATTGGACCTTGAGGGAATGTCCCCGCCAAATTTCGGAGTAGTCATAGCCAAGGTTTAAAATTTCGTTTCGTAGTAATGTCTCGGTCAAGTGAAAAACCGAGACAAACTCCGAAACGAAACGAAACATTTACGAAACATTGAAAAATGGTGAAAAAACGAAATTTTCGAAATATTCCCGAATCATTACAAAACATTGCGATACATTACGAAACATTTCGAAATATTTCCAAAATCATGAAATCATATTTGTATTTATTTTTATATTTTTGGATTGTTTCGGATTGTCTTGGCGAAGCGAAACGAAACATTTCGGTTTTTTTACGAAACGAAACGAATCATACGAAACATTCCGAAATTTTGAACCATGGTCAGAGCTATTTAGGTGAATGAAGAACCAAGAGAAACCACACACATGAGCTGGAGAACCAAAAACAAGATAATCGAAGCCCAAAAAAACAACAAAAAAGAGCTATGTAGAGTCCAAAGAGGGATGCAAAGGCAGAATATGCATCAAGGAGTGTTGATTAAATATCAACAAGATCAAAGAAACAACCACATATGGGTTTCAAGTGCTGCTGAAAATTGCAACCACAAGAAAAAACCCAATGAAGAAGTCGACGGTAACTATAGGGTGAAGATCACCTTGCAGAAACTCCAATCCTTCATGGAACAACACATGGATGGATCTGATGGGTTTCTACAATTGTAGGGAACCAAAAATAACCAACAAGACCAAGAAAAAAAAACCTAACAGATCGGACAAAGCGTGTCCGTACGGCTTACGACATCAGCCGTACGGTACAATAGAACATTAGAACTCCTCCGACGATCTTCTCCAGCTGTGGATCTTAAATCTATGCTTTGATACCAAGTTGAAATGGTGATTAGGGTTAGGGTTAAGGTTAGGCGGTCAAAAAGAGAAGAGAGAAAAGAGAGAGAAGAGAGAGAGAGGAGAAAAGGATGTTATGTGTAGTTCAAAATGACTCCATAAATCTTATTTATATAAAGGAGCTATTACAAAAGATAAGTATATCCCTTATGTTAAGGGTATTTACATAATAACCAAACTACGCTAAATACGTATCTGATAACAATCATCACTGGCAATGATTCTAGAGGTATCTCTGATCTGAAAACCTATTTGTCACATCAGTTTCATACCAAGGACTTGGGCCTCCTCCGGTATTTTTTGGGCATTGAAGTTGCTCCGTCCAAGACATGCATCACACTTTTGCTGCGCAAGTATGTGCTAGATCTTCTCTCTGAGACTGGTACACTTGGTTCCAATCCAATTGACACACCTATGGATCCCACGCTTAAGCTTGATGCTGAATATGGGGAGGTTTATGGGTATCGTGGTCTGTATCATTGGTTGGTTGGGAAGCTTATCTATCTTATGGTTATACGTTCAGACATCACGTTTTCTATTGGGGTGGTTAGTCAGTTTATGCATGCCCCAAGACAGCCCCATTGGGATGCCGTTATCTGTATATCGCGTTATCTGAAAGGTTCTCCGGGAACTGGATTGCTGTATCGCCTGTCCAGGTCTGTGACTGTTACTGGATTCTCTGATGCTGATTGGGTTGGTAGTCGTATTGATCGTTGCTCTACCTCAGGTTATTGTACGTTTGTTGGTGGGAATCTTGTTACTTGGTGTAGTAAGAAGCAAAATATTGTTGTTGCTTCTAATGCCGAAGCAGAGTACAGAGCTATGTCACACACGGCATGTGAGATGGTGTGGATTCAGTCTTTACTTAAAGAAATGGGGTTTGTGGTTCCTTCTCCTATGCCAATATATTGTGACAATCAAGCAGCCAGTTACATTGCCAGCAACCCAGTATTCCACGAGAGAATCAAGCATATCTAAGTTGATTGTCACTTCATACGTGACATGGTCTTGAGCAAACGAACCACCACACCATATATCAGTTCCGCAAATTAATTGGGTGATGTGTTGACGAAGGCCTTACCTCGTTCTTCTTTTTCTACTTTGTGTTCCAAGCTGAGCATGTTTGATATGTGCGCTCCAGCTTGAGGGGGATTGTTAGAGTTTCTCTATGTAACGTGTGGGTGTGTGGTTGTGATAGGTGGGTGTAAGTAAGGCTTCTTAGTTAGACCCACTTAAGCGGGATACATATATATAATAACAAGAGGAGGCCGAACTGACAAGTTCGACTCCAACTCTCATTCTCTCAATTCTCTCCATCTCCCTCTCTCTCTCAAACCCTAATACTATGAAATCTAACAGTAATAAATATATCTTGAAGTAGGATTTTGTAACTACAACTTTTGGCTAGTGAGATGGTTTGTAGTAGCTTACCCCTTTTGGAGGGACTGAATTATTCCTCTTTTCTTTGGTTTTCTTTGAATTCTTTTGGGGTCAATGTTTAAAGGTGAAGATGGGTTCCTTTTATGTCATGTCTTACAAAATTGCCATCACAATCAAATAGGGATTCCCCAATAGGGAGGAAATTTTTGTTTGTACACGTTCAAGAATTGTTTATGAGGAATTGAAGATGCTGACCCAAAAAAGCAGTGTATGAGGCAGTTCTTGTTCTCGACACAGTGGCTTCAATTCCACACTCTTTATTTATTTACTTTTAGTATTCTTTTCTTTATTAATGAAAAGAAATCAATAGGTTGCCATGAATGATAGATTCATCCTAGTCACAGTTTTCCATGCCTGCACTAAAAAAGTCAATTTGGAGCTATTCTAAATGAAGGATCCTTTTTGTGAGTTTTGGTTTTCTGATGTAATGGATATTTTGTTATCTTTGCAGATATGGTATTCATTTAAGAGCTCATTTAGAGTTCGTATGATCCAATGTATTTATCACTGGGAAAAATCATCAAAGATGGGATTGGTTTATGCAGTTCTGATGTTGGCTTCTATGCATTGTTTTGTGGCATCGAATGATCAAGGTACAATGTTATGTTCATCTGACATTTAAGTTGATAAATGGATATATTATGATCGTGGTCCATTTTGACATGTTTTCTTTTAAAACAATGGAACTCTTCGATGTCATCTTATGCATTTTATTTGCATATCCATGATGGTGTTTTCAGCATGTCTTCGTTGTAAACTAATAAAGCACATTGGTCGCATCCTGGATATCAGTCTTTCGGTTCATCTTTTGTTGAGTAAACTTAAGTTGGCAAGTTGAAGCAAGCTCCTCATTGTTTGGTTCAATGCGATGTTTTGTTCTAGGATGCCTCATTACTATGTGAACAGCGTACTTGTAAATAGGGGTATCAACAGGTTGGTTCCGGTTCGGGTACCAATGTACCCAGAACTGTAAGCTATTATCTGTATGTCAGTTCCAGTTTCGTTACCAAAACAAGTGAACCGGAATCAGAACCGATAAATATTCAGTTCTTCCATTGGGTATCAGGTACCTGTATCTGTGTGTCATAAATTATGTGAAAAATAAATAATACTGATTTTCATACTAAATTTTGAAAAACTTGACATCTTTAGTACTACTATATGCATCCGTTCCGGGTCTTATCAGTTCCGATTCGGTCTGGGTACTATTGTACGAAGAACTGGAACCTATTATATACTTCAGTTTCGGGTCCTATCGGCTCTGGGTCTTTTGGGGTCCGGTTTTGAAATAGCTAGTCCAGGAACCGGGGTAATCAAGACCAGTTCTTATCGGGTACCCTTTGACACCTTTACTTGTAAAGTGATAGAGTTACAGAAAGCATCTCTCAACTAAAGAAAGCAATGCAGTAATAGCTTCAAAAATATCTTGGTATTCTGACAGATTTTATTGGACTTGAACTTTGGAATCCTAGTAATGATCATTTTTATTATGTAATTAGGAAGAATTAAGGTGATCATATTTTTTACGTATTCCTTTAGACTTGAAGTTTCAAAATCATTTTTATTGTGCAATTTAGAGGAAGTGTGCAGATCAATATCATGATATTTAGACTTACATTGTTAGACTTGAAGTTTTAAAATCTGATCATGGTTATCATGCAAGTAAAAGGACATACACAAATGATCACCTTGGGGATAACAAACCATGGACAAACAATTGGAGTTGAGGATTGTGTTATCTAGTTGCAATCTTAACACCCTGCAGAATACAGACAACTTGTTGGGAAAATGCTGTCCTGAACTGATTTGTCCTGTATTGTCCATGTAGTATTGTAATTAATCTTGTTTCTAATCCTTCATCCTCGGCAATTTCATACAACAGCTGTGCTGTATCCTTCAAAAACTATGCATTGCTCACATTTTTTCTTTTCAGTCTTCCTCGGTGTTTTTTATAAGTAACTTAGTTATGTATACGGTTATTGGGCCAGTTGACAGTAAAGGGTTTCCTTAATCATTTTTCGGAACTTATTAGGCATTTTGGGATTGTTTTTCTGTATAGAATTGTTGCAATCTCATCTAGACCTGGGTTTTGCGTTTCAACATCTTAGTTTATTTGATATTGTTATTCATGCTGAATAATCATCAAATAAACCTACACATTCCACTATATTTTTTCCTGATTTCGTGCTTAATAGTCCTCTATTTTTGTACTATATGGCTAACATCAGCAGTCATACTTGTTCAGAGCGAGGGTTCATTAGTTTGAATTTATTTCAAAGGCAATAAACTACACCAAAATCTTTTTCTTGTTTTCTGGTTGGGACAATGGGTGAATCTGTAAAAAAAAGAAAAACCTTGATGTAATTGGACTGATTGAGTAGTGTAGACCATATTGGACTCGGGAGAGGGTAGGTTCTTAAAATGAAACATGAATTCATGCTTGCTTGGTTAATCAATGAGAGCATTTCTTAGTCACGAATCTTGTTATCAGATATGTATTTCTCTATGTATATTTCTATGTAATAGGGGTAGTATTGTAAATACTCCTCTTGAGGGGGTATATTTGTCTTTTGTAAAGTTCTCCATATATAATATATTTTGTGGAGTCATGTGACCTAATCACATGACATTCTTCTCTCTTCTTTCCTTGATCCTAAACCTAACCCTAACCCTAATTTACCAATTCATCTTAGTATCAGAGCCATCAAGGGAGTTTTTGAAGGGAGTTCTACCCGAGATCAACCAACGGGGCTGATGACGCCATTCAGGCCGTACGGCTGCTGACGTATTTTTTTTTGGATAAGGTGAAGTTTATTGATAAGAAGAGACAAGATACAAGCCGAGAATGGAGGTCGAGAAGACTTCCAAAAGAGTAATAGAAAAACAACAACTAACTACCCCTGTGCATAATGGACTCCTAACAAAATCCTCAAAAGTAAGCCCTTTGCACTCCTCGAAGACCATAGACGAGAGGTATAGGAGAGCCTTGATGGATAGCACAATATCAAAGAAACATGGCTCCCTTCCATCAAATGTGCTTCTGTTTCTTTCTTTTCAGAGGCCCCACCATATCGCAAAAGGAAGGAGGCTCCAAAGTCTGCGACCACAAGGGGAAAGACCAACGAAAGCCCAACTTCCTAGAGTCTGGTAAACTGATGCAGGGAGAACTCAGCAAATATTGAAAGACTTAAAGAAGAGGCCCCACACTTCCCAGCTGTACAGACAGGTTCCTCTTTTCGACCTGAAACTCCATCTCTAGATAGAGCTCATTTTTCCCTTCTTTTTGGTGATTTTTGGGAATTTCTTTAGGTTGATTTGGTGGGAGTTTTGCTCTTTCTTCTTGAATATTGAAAAAAATAGAGTTTTTTGAACCAACCTGTTTTTTGTGGTCATATCCCCACTAGTTACCACCGGTGACTAATATAGCCTATTCAGGCTAGCGGTTGGGTCCTAATCCTTCCCCAACTTGATCCCAAACCTTCATCAATGCCTTCTAATGGCTCTAAAATGCTTCCATCCATCCCTATGCTGCTGCTCTCTTACATTAGCCCATTTTTTGATGATTTTTGGAGGTTTTTATGGGTGTTTCTTGATCACTAGCTCTTATTAAGTGTCTTATTTGCCATTGGATACCTTCTATTTGGGTATTATAAGCCTCTCTTCTTCTTATATCTCCTTATTGATTCACTATGGAGACTCCGCCTGTTCCGGGAATTCCCTCAAGGTCTGATGTTAGCACAGATTCTACCTCCAGAGGAGCTAGAGGAGCTGTTGTGCAACAAGTGATGTCTGAGAACCCCGAGTTACAGATTACTTCAGTCAAACTCAATGGGACCAACTATTTAGAGTGGGCTAGGGCTGCACGGTTGTTCATTGGAGGTCGTGGGAAGATGGGGATTGCACAGGGCGGACTACAGAGCCTTCTGAAGATGATCCCATGTTTGAGAAATGGGAAACCGAGAACCTCACAGTTCAGTCTTGGCTTCTCAATTCCATGGGGCCTCACGTCTGTCGGGGTTTTCTCTTCATGCGGACAACCCAAGATGTTTGGGAAACGACGCAGAAGACCTACTCTCAGCAGTAGAACACTGATAGAGCTTACCAGTTGAAACAGAGAATTTCACCCCTTCGCCAGGACGACAAGTCCCTATCTGACTATTTTGTGACGCTCCGGAGTATGTGGGAGAAGTTCGACTACTATTATTCCTACCATCCTCCTACCCCAGCTGAAGTGGTCAAGTACTAGAAGCATGTTGAGGAGGGTAGGATATTTGAGTTCCTTTCTGGACTCAATCCTTCATATGAGTTGGCTAGGATTCAGATCCTTGGCAGTTGGACCTCTCTGCCTACTCTCAGTGAGGTTTACTCATATGTACAGAGTGAGGAGAGCCGCATATTATCTTTCCAGGATGAGTTTCCTGTGGAGAGCTTTTGAAGACAAAAGCGACGATGAGGCTTCGATTATCCTTAGCGTAAAGGGGTTGCTATTCTTATGGTCAAAGATGTTCCCGGAATGTCAAGGGTTTATTTTTCGAAGACTTTGTTTTCCGGCTAGATGTTCTATGCTCTAGGGAAGCTTGCTAGCTGGTTGCTCCCTAGAGCTTGTGTTTCGCTGCTTTTAGCTTTTTTCTCTTTGTAGGTCATCTCGACCTCTCTAGATTTGTTGTATGCTCCTCTTTTTGGTTTTAATAAAGCTTACACTTATCAAAAGAAAAGTTTCCTGTGGACGAGCGATCAATGCTTGCTACATCCTCACCCACTCCGATTGGTCTGCCTTTGCATCTACCTCAGCAGCATCAGCGGAATAGGCCCCCCACAGTCTATGATGCCCAGATACAGATACAGATACGAATATGGACACTGATACGGAAAGCGGGGATACGACTCGACATTTTTCAAAATCAGGGACACGGATATGGATACGAGTATCCTACCCATTTCCTAAAATTTGTGGCATAGGTACTTCTACATATGATGTTATAAAGTGTACCACATAAATACACAATCGAGTGTGTAAACATCTAATATATGATAATCAAATAAGTGCTATAAATGTTTTATTTTATATTACTTATAAAGTTAATATAGTTGGACTATTGATTTAAACTAATGTTAATATTAATGTAGTACTTTTTATATTTTTTTTTTATAAATAAATACCGAAGTATCCTGCTCGTATCCTCGCCGTATCCGTACCCGTGTCCGTATCGTATCCTGTGGATACTGGTACTTTGGGCATATACAGGTATCTGGGTTTCATATCCCATAGTTCTCTGCTCCTACTGGCTGAACATCCTCCTCCAAGGAGAGGCCCAAGTACGACTTTTGTGGTCAACTTGGACATGTGAGGAGACTTGCTAGAAATTACATGGTCGACCCCAGTCTTCTCCCTCTCTCCCTCTCGCTCCAGCCAGTCCTAATCTTTTGGTGCCCATTCTGCTAGCATGGACACTTCGGCATCCTCGCAGGGCTAGTCTCTTCAGAGTTCTTCTCCACTGGCTTCTACTGGACCTTTGGCTCTTTTTGAGCTTGCAGGGCTTTAACGGTTGCTCTCACAGTTGGATGGTCCTTCTGCTTCCTCCTCCTTTGCTCAGTCAGGTATCATTTGATCTGTCCATCATGTGTCCATTCCCCCTTCCAGTCCTACCTGGATTATTGATTCAGGGGCTTCGGAGCACATGACGGGTATGTCTTCTTTATTTTCGAGTTATTCCATTTGTTCTGGCCGAGATAAAGTTAGAACTGCAGATGGATCCTTATCTTCTGTATCTGGGAAAAGGGGATGTTCTCTCCTCTCCTAAACTTCCACTAGCATCTGTTTTACATGTCCCAAAATTTACATCTGACCTATTATCTGTCAGTGCCCTAACCAAACTTTGATCTGTGGTGTGACTTTCTTTCCTTCGTACCGTGTCTTTCAGGACCTAGAGACGAGGAGGACGATTGGTATTAGACATGAAGTTGACGGGCTGTACCTTCTTGATGGACGGTCTTTTGAGCCCACAGCACTGCAGTCATCTCCTAGTAGTAGTAGGAGTAAGATAGACTGTTTTATGTTGGCATGCCCGTCTGGGGCATGTATCTTTTCAGTATCTCAAACTATTATTTCTAGTTTTATTTGTTTCTGTTTTGTTATCTGACTTGCATTGTGAGACACGTGAGCTATCAAAACACTGTCGATCTACTTATCCTTCAAGAGGTAATCGAAGTTCTGTTTCCTTTGATCTTGTGTATTTTGATGTGTGGGTCATGTCCCTGTTATTTCTATCTTTGGCTTCCGCTATTTTTTTACTTTTGTTGATGACCATAATAGATGCACATGGGTTTATCCTATGAAAACCAAAGACGAGGTTCATTCCATCTTATGCCTCCATTAAGGTCCTTCGTTCTGACAAGGGTGGAGAATATACGTACGGGGGTCTCCAACAGTATTTTTTAGACCATGGGATTTGTCACCAAAATTCTTGCCGCTACACCCATCAACAAAATGGTGTAGTTGAAAGAAAAATGTGTCATCTGACTGAGGTAGGTCGATCTCTTTTGATCGGCTCCAAAGTCCTCAAATCCTATTGGTCGGATGCTGTATTTACTACTGCCTATTTGACCAACAGAATGCCATCTTGTGTCCTCAACTTCAAGTCTCCTCTACAGATTCTTGCTCCCAGTGCTTCTTTATTCGCGGTCCCTTGTATCTTTGGGTGTGTATGCTATGTACACATCTTAGGTCCCCATCGTACCAAACGAGATCCCAAAGCGCTTAAATGTGTCTTTCTGGGTTACTCTTCTATCCATAAAGGATATAACTGTTACCATCCATCCACAGGGAAGAAGTTTGTGTCTATGGATGTCACCTTTCGTGAGGACCTGTCTTTTTCTCTTCCGCCTCTCTTTAAAGTCTATAGCAGAAGGGAGAAAGCCACAGTTGATCGAGTACCAGTGGTACCATCCTCGGATCAAGGTAATCCTTCTTACCCTTCTATACCTGTCATTTATTCTTCTACTGATGCTTTTGATCTTCCCATTGCTTTATGAAAAGGAATCAGGAGTTGCACTCAGCATCCTTTGAGCCACTTTGTCTCTTATGGTGCCTTGTCTCCCTCCTATAAAGCCTTTGTCACATCCCTTTCCACTATTCCTATTCCTTCTTCCGTGGTAGAAGGGTTGGCACACCCTAGATGGAAAGCTGTTATGATAGAGGAAATGAGAGCCCTGGACAAGAATGGAACATGGAAGTTTGTTGATTTACCAAGAGGCAAGAAACCTGTTGGTTGCTGATGGGTTTTCACAGTCAAGTACAAGACAGATGGGTCAGTTGAGAAGTACAAGGCAAGATTAGTAGCCAAGGGGTATACTCAGACTCATGGGATTGACTGTGTGGAGACCTTTCCGCCTGTAGCAAAGATGAACTCAATCAGGGTATTGTTGTCCTTGGTAGCAAACCAAGCATGGCCTTTGCATCAGCTGGATGTGAAGAATGCATATCTTCATGGCGACCTCCATGAAGAAGTATACACTCTTCTTGGATTCACTCCACCAAGAAATAGTAGCAAGGTGTGTCAACTGAAGAAAGCCCTCTATGGTCTAAAGCAATCTCCAAGAGCATGGTTCAAGAGATTCACCATAGCCGTGAAGAAGCTGATCACACCCTATTTGTGAAACATCAAGGGAAGAACACCACTGCCCTCATTGTTTATGTTGATGACATCATTCTCACAGGGAATGATGCAGAAGAGGTGGCTAAGCTGAAGCGTCAGTTAGTTGAGGAGTTTGAAACCAAAGATCTAGGACCTCTCAAGTACTTCCTAGGTACCGAAGTTCCAAGATCCAGTCAGGGGATCTTCATCTCTAAAAGGAAGTATGTCTTAGACTTGCTAAAGGGCTCGGGCAAGTTGGGAGCCAAGCCAGTGGAAATTCCTATAGAGCAGAATCACCAGTTAGCAAATGCTAGTGGTGAGCTACCATAGGATGTATGGAGCTTCTAGAGACTAGTTGGGAGATTGATCTATCTCTCCTTGACTAGACCAAACATTGCCTATGCAGTGAGTGTGATCAGTTAGTATATTCACTCACCCAATGGTGTTCATTTAGAGGCAACACATTGGATCTTGAGGTATCTCAAGTCGGCTCCTGGTAGAGGTCTTCTGTTTGAAAAGAATGGTCATATGCGTATAAAGGCGTGGACTGATGCAGATTGAGCAGGTGCCAAAGATGACCGACGATCTCCTTTAGGGTATTGCACATTTGTTGGGGGCAATCTGGTCACACGGAGGAGCAAGAAGCAACCCGTTGTTGTCAGATCTAGTGTAGAGGCCGAATTCAGGGCAATGGATTATGACTTGTGTGAGATGCTCTGGTTGAAGGTCTTGATTGTTGAACTTGGTTTCCCAGTCTCAGGGTCTGTGAGCTTGTATTGTGACAACATGGCCGCCATCAGCATTGCTTACAATCCCGCTCAGCAGGGTCGCGCCAAGCACATTGAGGTGGACCGCCACTTCATTAGAGAAAAGATTGTCTCTGGGGAAGTGTATACCCCGTTTGTGAAGACTGATGAACAACTTGCAAATGTTTTCATTAAGGGAGTTCCCAATTAGCAACTCCATAAGTGTCTATGCAAGTTGGGCATAAGAGATATCTATGCACCAACATGAGGGGGAGTGTTATCCGATATGTATGTCTACGTATTTCTATGTAATAGGGGTAGTATTGTAAATACTCATCTTGAGGGGTATATTTGTCTTTTGTAATATTCTCCATATATAATATGTTTTGTGGAGTCATGTGACCTAATCACATTACATTATTCTCTCTTTTCTTCTTGATTCTAACCCTAACCCTAACCCTAACCCTAATTTACCAATTCAACTAATCTCTGGTTCCTTATAGCTATGGGTGGAATCTTTCATCCAAGCTATTTCGATGGGGGTTCTCACAGGGAGAGGTAGGCTGCTATGGAGGCTTCTTCCTTTTGTGGCGAATTAGACCATTTGGAAAGAGAGGAACTGGCACATATTTGAAGGCAAAGAAGAAGATATTCCTAAGATCATATTAAGAATTAAAGCCTACTTGTTTTTATGGTCCTCTTTGTCTCCGGACTTCAGAGGTTGCTTTTTTGATGCTTTCGTTTTTAGATGGGGGGACCTTCTAAAAGGGCTTAGCCCAGGCTGATGGGCCTCTTTATGTTTTTGGGTATCTTATCTTGAGATCCCTTTGTAGCTGGTTTTGGGGTGTTTTCTCCTTGGTTTTTTTTAATGAATCATCCTCTACTTATAAAAATAAAAGGAGCAAGGTCAAGCCTACTTACAGTTCAAACAGAGAATGACCTGGAGGCAGATGAATTAATTTCTTTTATTCCACATAATGCTATGCCAAATGTTATCAGGCAAGGTTTACAATCTCGACTTCATTTAGCATCTTACTAAGCTGATGGAACGTTGTCTCAACTGAGATGAAATGAGATGGAATGAGACATTGGACAGAATGATACATTTCGTTACATAAAGATTTAATATAACATTACATTAAATGATTTTTAATGCTTAATTAGGCGAGAAATTTGTTGGTTATCTTCTATATATATATATATATATATAGAGAGAGAGAGAGAGAGAGGGTGCTTCTTTTTACGTATGTTTTGGTGTTTATTTGTGTGTATCTGTGTTCTTCCTATTTTTTATTTATTTATTTGTGGAAAGTTGGTTGACTTTGACAAGGGTCGGGTCCATGGATCAATTGACTAATCCTAAGTTTTGTTTCAGTGGACGCACTGATTTCGTTGAAGACTTCATTGAATGCTTCTCCCTCTCAGCTCCAAAATTGGGAATCTTATCTAGTTAATCCGTGCAGTTGGACAAATGTTGATTGTGACGATAATAGTAATGTCATTTCTGTGTAAGTTGTTGGTTGATGTAAATTTTTGCTTCTTTTTTATCGTGATTGGCATTCTATCCCATTATACTTATTTATGAACTTCAAGGTTTTTACAATAATGATTTCGAGTGTATTAAGGCAAAGGGCTTTAACATGCTTATTCACTCATTTATCCTTGTCTGCAGAACATTGTCATCCATGGGGTTTTCTGGGATCTTATCACCCAAAATTGGAGTTCTGAAGACTCTTACCTTCCTGTATGTATGTAGGACAATATAGAATCTTGTATGAATTCTTGATCACATTAATAATTTGCCTGAAGTTATTCTTTTTCTCCTTGTTAAGAAACTAATATTCCCGGAAAGACTGGAGACTATGTATTCATAGTATAACATCTTCAAGCAATTTAATTCCTCTAGTGGTGATGCTCACATGATATAATTTACCTATACTTGGTAATTATCTTTGAATCATTTCAGAGGTGACTGAGAAAAATAAGGGCACATTTGGAATCTTTGGATAGGCACAAGGCTAGGTAACCCAGAAACAAAATGGGCAGAAAAACGTTGATGAACTAGCATCACCCTTTTCTTAAACTTGTGTCAGCTCTATTTTGGGTTCATGGTGCAAGTTATCAGGTGAAGAACAGGCACTGTTCAACCGCATGAAACCCAAAACGCAGGCCTCGAAGACCACAGGTCAAATGCAGCAAATTTCTAGTTAATTTAGTTGAGTCAGTGATCTTAGGCCATTAGTTTTTAATTTTTTTCCTGCTTTATATTGTTTACTGTAGTCTTTCTGAATTTAGAGTCGTATATCATGATGATATTAAGCGGTCACAAATATCTCTGATATTGTTGAAAGGCTGGTGATATTTTTTAGGTATTTGTAAAACGATAAAAACTTTGATATTATACAAGAAACTGTTTCTCTGTTTTCATTTGTACACAAAATGAAAATATCATAAAAATAAGTTATGTTTAATTTTGTGAATAAATTGTTTAAGCTTTTTAATTTTCAATATATAAACACTCCAACTCCTCACCCCAACCAGAGGTGACCAATGGGTGGTGCTCAAAGAAGTTACTCCCAGACTTACCAAATCCCAACATAATGGGAGAAAATGGTTGAGAAACACAGAAGGTGGTGATGTGCTCGAAATAGGGTGATGGTTTAAGCATGTTATTACAGAAAGAGTTTAAGAAATCCAAAAAAGAATTGAAAATGAAAATTTTGTTCAAAAGAAGGTACTGAAAAAGAATGGAGTCGCCCAAAACCTGCTGTAATGCCATGAGAAGTTTTAGAGAACAGAAGAAAGAAAATGGCAATGTGTACAATGACTACACCTAAAGTGTTTAGAGCAAGCAATAGAGAAAGGTGGAATTAAGTAAAGATAGTGTAACACCTCGGATTTCCCTTCCCTGGACTCGGCTTGGTATGGACCTTAGTGTAGGCCCATATTATTCTCTTGTTTGGAGCCCATTAGGGTTATGGACTGGATGCAGGGTTAATTAAAACCATTTTTGGGCTAATTAATTATGATTGGAGAGGCCCATGGTTGTGTATTTGTTGGAAATTATGCATTTATTAAGTTATTTACTTGTTGGTCTTATTTGTAATTATTGATTTTTTGGGGGCTTTATGTTATATATATATACACCACGGATCGAAACTCTGGAGTTGGTGAGAGTTTTTGAAGAAATTGTAGAGTGTTCCTGCGAGATCCGTGGATCAATCCTGAAGCAAAACACCAAAGGTTCTGATTTCCTGGTTAGTTTGTTCCTTCAGCAGTATTAGAGATCTAGTTTTTATCTTCTTCTCAAGCTATTTCAGCGGTTCTCCGGCCAACATGTTTTTCGATGTTTTTGGAGATTGCGGTTTTCTTTGAGATTTGCACCACTCTAGGTGCTTCTACCCTAGTCGCCCTCCCTATAATCCTCCTAGGGATTGTCAGAATTTTGTTTTGCAATTTTCTAACCCCCGGAACGCCAATTTTTCGCCCCAAAATTGGGTTTTTGATTTTTTGAAGATTCGCACCACGCTAGGTTCCTCTACCCTAGCCGTCCTCCCTAGAATATTTGTAGGGACTGTCGGATATTTGGTTCAGATTTTTCTGACCGTTCGAACCCTACTTCCCAAAAAATCACTTGGATCTCTTTAAAAAATTTGTGTTTTGATTTTTTTTCCAAAACCAAACCTCTCTGGGCCTTCCTGCTCTAGGCGCACCACATATTGGATTTCTGAGGATCATCCGAACCTTGTTTCAAATTTTTGCGAGCCTTCAACTTCTACCTACTATTTGTCGTGCTTTCGCTAAGATGAGTATCTCGAGGTTACATCTAGGGGTTTTGGCTCTTCCTCCGAGGGTAATTCTGTGATTCACTGGTCTCATGGAGACCATAACCCTCAGCTTTGCATCACCACAGTGAAACTTGATGGCACAAATTATCTGGAATGGAAGACTTCCGTTCTTAAGTACATCGGGGGGCGTGGTTACAGTTAATACCTTGCCGGTGTCCACCGAACAACCGGAACCAATTGATAAATCTCACAGGATATGGGTTATGGAGAACTTAACCGTGATGTCCTGGCTTCTTCATTCGATGCAAGCCCAAATCAGCAAAGGGGAGATGAAGCTGGGTAGCTATTATGCTTCGCTTCGAAGCAAATGGGAAGAGATTGATCACACTATTAGAGTTATTATTCGGTGTGCACGGATGATGTTAAGTCCTTTAAAGTTATGGTTGAACGTTCCCGGATCTTCCAATTCCTCTCTGGCCTTCATCCTAGCTTTGAGGGAGCTCGTGTTCAGCTTCTTGGCAGAGATCCCTCCTCCACTTCTCTAGCACATGCATGGTTTAAAATTTCGGAATGTTTCGTATGTTTCGTAATGTTTCGGTTTGTTTCGCCGAGACAAACTGAGACAATCCGATACAATCCAAAATATATATATATATATATATATATAATTTAATGATTTTGAATAATGTTTCGTAATGCTTCGGAAATTTCGTTTTTTCAATGTTTCGTGAATGTTTCGTTTTGTTTCGGAGTTTGTCTCGGTTTTTCACTTGACCGAGACATTCCTCCGAAATGAAATTTTAAACCTTGAGCACAGGTTAATGCTTATATTCAAGGGGAGGACCATCGTCGTTCAGTTATGTAGCTCTGCAGTGGGAGTGATACTTAAGATCGATTTGCCCTTGCTTTTGCATATCAGAAGGGCCAAAAATCGAGTCCGAAGAACCCGGCGAAGTACAACAATGACCCAAGTGTGATCATTGTGGTCGCATGGGCCATATCCGAGACCATGCTAGGAGTTACATGGGTGTCTCTCAGGACAAGGCCTGAATCCTCGCCAGCGTCCCCCGGCTAGATAGGGATCACCTGCGTCACACTTCGTCATTCGGGACACCGCACGTCCAGCGTCTACCTCCTCTAGGGACATGGACTCGTTCTCTCCTGCATATCTTGAGCAACTTCGCCGCATGATGGCCCAACTCAACGACCAGGTTTCCACTTCCACATCTCCATTTGCTCACACAGGTATTAGTCTGCTTTTTCCGTCTCTACTGTTCCTGCCAGCCCTTGTTGGATCATCGATTCAGGGGCGTTCGATCACATGACTGATATGTCTTCCATTTTTTCGATTTACGGTATTTGTTATTATCGTGATAAAGTTCGGATAGCTGATGGCACCTATTCCTCTATCTTTGGCAAAAGGGATGTTCATGCCACCCCAGCTCTCTCTGTCATCTGTTTTGCATATTCCTCAATTCACTGCTAATTTATTATCAGTTAATAGTCTCACAAAAAGTTTTAATTGCAGTGTAACGGTTTTACCTTCTCACTGTGTGTTTCAGGATCTAGAATCGAAGCGGATGATTGGCAGTGGATGTAAGGACGGTGGCTTATACATCCTGGATTCTTCGGTTTCTTTGTCAGCACACCAGTCCAACATCTATAGTAGTTGTCGAGTCAATAGATACCAGTTAATGCTTTGGTAGAACCGGCTAGGTTATGTCCAGTGTCAGTCTAAAAGCGTGTCTTTCCTGCTTTTTCATCTATTTCTATAGTCACGTTTCACTGTGAAACATGTGAACTTGCAAAACTTTGTCGTTTTGTTTTTCCCATTAATGACAATAAAAGTACTATTCTTTTTTCCATTGTGCATTCTGATGTGTGGGGCCTGTGCTTGTGACTTCTTTAATTAGATATCGGTTCTTTGTTACTGTTGTTGATGACTTCAGTGGATGTACTTGGTAGTAAGTACCTCATGAGAACGGAAGATGAAGTGTTCTCCATTTTCTAGGAGTTTCATAAAATGGTTACCATCAGTTCCATACCACTCTGAAAGTTCTTCGATCCGACAATGGAGGGATACATAGATGGGAGCCAAGGAAATAAATTTCCCGAAATTAACGAAATATTTCGCGAAATATTTCCATTTTCTAGGTTACCGACAGGAAAGAATACATACACGAAATGTTTCCATACATGTCGAAATATTTCGTGTTTACAGTAAATTTCGGTCAATTGACGGTGTAAATATGTATTATTTAAATCGAAATGTTTCGACATCAATAGAAACATTTCGATCGAAGGTAGGAAATGTCCCATTTGAGCACCACAAATCTCATATTTGATCATTTAACCCATTTCCATATATATATATATATATAGAAGACCAATCCATTATAGACCGTTATAGTTATTCATTTCCACACTACATATGGTTGCATATTATGGTTTGATAGTTTATGAGTGTTTTTAGGCTTGTTTTTATCATTTCCCATACTTTCCACAAACATTTCTATAATATTTCCATCATTTCCGCATTATTTCCATCATTTCCATGAAAATGTATTATTTCCACACTGGTCGAAATATTTCCACGAAATATTTCCATTTCCGGGTTGGTCGAAATAAACCTCGAAACCGAAATTTATTTCCTTGATGGGAGCCTTAAATTTTACTTTACGTCTCATGGCATCATTCATTAAACCTTGTGTCCTTCCACACCTCAACAGAATGGGACTGTTGAGCATAAAAATCGCCACCTTCTTGAGGTTGAGCGTGCTCTCCGGTTTGGCATGCAGGTACTGAAACACTATTGGTCGGAGTCTGTCTTACTTGCGGCCTATTTCATCAACTGTATGCCATCTTGTGTTCTGGGATTTTAGATTCCTTTATCCCTCTTGCTTCTTGATCGTCTAGGCTTTGTTGTTCCCGCAAAAGTCTTTGGGTGTGTTTGCTATGTGCATGTTCATCGTTCTTCTTGGGACCAGTTAGATTCGTGGGCTTTGAAATGATCTTCTTGGGGTACCCTTCTAATCAAAAGGTGTACAAATGTTATCACCCTACCACCCGTCGTTGCTTTATCTTTATGGATGTCACATTTGCTGAGTGCATCCCTTTCTTTGGTGAACGGACCTCTCTTCAGGGGGAGCATGACATTGTAGAAGGGAGCGTCCCCATTCCTATGCCTGACATGAATATCACCTCTGTTCCTATGTCGGGATCTCTGTCCATTATTGCAAGGACGCTTCTACTACTGTAGTGGACGTGCGGGTCTACGTCAGAACCAAGAAGGGACAAGCCATTGATCCTACACTTGCGAGTTTCCCTCGGATCCAGTTCCAGGTATTGCCTGTCCTTACTTCAGTTCGACAGCTCCTATTTATGTTCATGAGCCATGTGATTATTTTATTTCTGATGACCATATGAGCACTGATATGGATCTCCCCGTTGTACTTTGGAAGGGTGTGCGTACATGTACAGAGCCCCTATCTCTCATTATGTTTCTTATCAATCTCTATTTCCATCTTATCAGAATTTTGTTAGTGTTATGTCCTCTGTTTCTTTGCCTTCTAATGTTGTAGATGCACTTAGTTACCCAAAGTGGAAAGAAGCTATGATGGATGAAATGCATGCTTTTGAGAAAAATAAAACATGAGATCTTGTTCCATTACCCAAAGGAAAGAAACCTGTGGGGTCCAAATGGGTGTTTGCAGTGAAGCATAAAGCTGATGGATTAGTCGAACGGTACAAGGCACGGCTTGTAGCCAAGGGATTCACTCAGACTTATGGGATTGACTATCAGGAGATATTTGCACCAGTAGCCAAGATGAACTTGGTCAGAGTTCCTCTATCTTTAGCGACCAACTTGTACTGCCCTTACATCAGCTAGATGTGAAAAACGCCTTTCTGCATGGAGATCTGACAAAAGAGGCATGAAGCTGTTATTAGATGTGTATTTTATACGTATTTAGTAGTTCTGTAAATACCCCTTGTTGTGAGGGGTATACTTGTCTTTCGTAATGTCCCCTTTATATAAATAAGAATTAGGGAGTCATGTACTACACACATGACATCCTTCTCTCCTTTCTCTTCTCTCTCAACTCTAACTTGACCCTAACCCTAAAAACTCCATTTCAACTTGGTATTAGAGCCAACCATCATCAACACCAGCCACCGGAGTACATCGGGAGAGGAACCAGAGGCAATCTAACGACTGCCGATGTCATTAGGCTGTACGGCCAACATCATCAGTCGTACGGACATGTATATTGAGGTCTCCCAAAACCCCTACCACTTGAGAGATCGCATTTTTCTATTAATTCTAGTAATTTTTTGGGAATGTTTTTGGACTTTCTGTTGAAGGACCTCTCTGTTATTTTATATTGTTTAGTGTCTTTATGTTTTTATTTTCTCACTTGTGTAAGGGTCTACACACTTTTTTTTTTGATAGGCAAAAGATCCATTAAAAGGCCGAAGCCAAAAGAAACAAACAACCAAGGGCAGGAAGGTCGAGGTGACCTCCACAGGACCCCGGAAAGAGCAAAAAGAAAACAAGACACTAGCCATATCCTTCCCGGTTACATATATTCTCCCATCTAAAGACAAAGTCTTCGAAGAACAACCCCTTGCACTCTGATACCGTCTTAGACCACATGAACAACAGCCCCTTGATGTTTAGAATTATAGAATTGAAGTCCGATTGCTTTCCTTCAAAGACCCTCTGGTTCCTCTCCTTCCAAATCCCCCAAATGATCGCAAGAGGTCTACACACTTATTAATATAAATAAGATTTATTGGGGTGTATGTAGGGTTAACACACATAACCCATCTTCTCTCTTCTCTTTCCTCTCTCTGCAGAACTGAAGAACTACTTTTTTTACATAGGAAATTGTCTGTTTCATGGCAAAGTAAGAAACAGAATTCCATATCCTTATCTACTGCTGAAGCAGAATACATTGCTGCTGGTTGTTCTTGTGCTCAAATGTTATGGATGAAACAAATGATTCTTGATTATGGTATTACTCAGGACACTATGAACTTGTTTTGTGATAATACTAGTGCAATTAGTATCTCTAAAAATCATGTTCTATACTCTCGCACCAAGCATATTGAGATTAGATATCATTTTATTAGAGAGTTGGTAGAAGACAAAATTATTTCTATTAAATATATTGCAACTTAGAATCAATTGACTGATATCTTCACTAAACCTTTGGACTCTCGGTGTTTTGCATTTTTACGCAAGTCCTTAGGAGTTTGCATTTATGATTGATCCTCTTAAGATCTTGTCTCTCCTTTGTTAATTTATGACAAAAATGGGGAGAACTTGGAAACAATGGTTGTTTGGAACATATTAAAAACTTAAAACTCTCTAAAGATTTAACTAACCATAAACTAATGGGAGTAAAATCTCTATCTATATTTGCCATCTTTGTCTGTGATGTGATTGACATGATTTAACAAAGATGTGTTAGTGCCTCTCTCTACGACTTGATGTATTTAATTATGTTGGGAGGGCTAGACTTATTGTTAGGGGGAGAACCATTGTATATTTTGTCCTGGAATTGACAAAGGGGGAGATTGATAAGTATATTCCTTTTGTTGTCAGTTCCAGAACAACCCTGAGTATTTATGTAATCTATATTTAGTCAACTGTCGAGGACATGGAGAGCAGAACTCAGTGATTCTGAGAATGACTATGAGGCGATCCCTAATGCGTAGTGAGGTCTTGAGTTCGTGGACTTATGAAAACCATCAGAGTCTCACTTGGATACATTTGAAGCCCCCTCCCCCCTACAGCCTATTATGAGAAACCCCTATTTGCCAAGACCCTAAATGTAGAAATTGTTTAGAGGGGTCAACCAGACTTGGAGACGGGGCGACTGGCATCGAGTTTTCTTCGAATCACGAGCGCCCCTTTCCCCTCCCCTTCGACTATAAATACCAACTCCCCCTACCCATTATACTTACTAATTCACTCTGCTTTCTCTTGAGTTCTTCATCATCCAAGAGATTTTTTTGTGTTCTCTTTACTTCCTTTGGCGGTTTTTCTAGTTGTCATTTGTTGGAGATTGGCTTTGGTGGTCTTCGCTCTACAACACTACGGGTGATTCGGGTGGTTGGCCTGAGTTGTTTTTCAGAGTGACTGCTTTGTTTTGCGCTTCAACAACATCGAAGCTCTATTCCTCTCCGATCTCGATTGGGAGGTAACTCTGGATTATTATACATTATCT
Source organism: Euptelea pleiosperma (assembly GCA_035048495.1). Taxonomy (NCBI): domain Eukaryota; kingdom Viridiplantae; phylum Streptophyta; class Magnoliopsida; order Ranunculales; family Eupteleaceae; genus Euptelea; species Euptelea pleiosperma. The sequence goes on along the minus strand of CM068542.1, from coordinate 26,927,335 downwards.
TATATACCGTTGTGTTGCTTGAGTCAAGAGGAATCTTGATTGAGCGGGAGTTCGGTTGCGACCTTATTCTGTTTATATCAATTGCGATCGAGACCGGGTTCTTTACCCTATTCAATATTGTAAGGTTACTTAGATATTAAATTAAAAATGTGCCAAACTCATACAAGCAATTTGGAAAGTGGATGTAGGTGTTGATTCACCGAACCACTATAAACTCTTGTGTTGTGAATTGTTGTCTCTGTCTTATTATTTTCTAGTTGATTATTTTGGTGTATGCAAGCATATTAGTAATCAACTTAGAACAATTTAAATTAGACCTATTCACCCCCCTCTAGGTCTTCTCATATAAATATCATGGGTACTTCAAATCATACTTATTACTTATCAAAAAAGAAGAAAAATGTTGTTTACGTTGTAGCAGTCTTGATCCATCTTTATGAAATACCAATTACATCCTTTTGTAATTCTTCCGGCAATTCTAGACTATAGCCCTGTGAATGTTCTTTTTCCTTCCAACAAACTTTGAGTTGAGAAGTCATCACGAAAAGGGATTTTGAAGAAACACATTACAAGAGGCCAGAAGTATCCCCAATCTTCAAAGAAGACCCATGGTTTCACTGCTTACTAACTTAATGTCAATCTGATTCACTTCTCTTGAAGGGTGAATAAGAGAGATGTGACTTGTGTGAGTCAAATTAGCCTATAAAAATGAATAAAAAAAAAGTCAAAATTTTCTGCTACTACTATTGCAAGTCTTCGTGGCCCTAGACTAGAACTGGAAACATAATTTCTTCGAGTTCATAGGGTTCTCAATTATGCTTATCTCTTTCCAGGTTTCACTTTTTGTTGACTCATATCACAAGAAATTGTTTTTAGTTCTTATTTTCCTCTTTTTCTTTGGGTTAATTTTGCTTTCGTCGTATGATACTTTTGAGATGCATTTATTATGCAGTTCGTTGCAAGGTAACAACATAACTGGTAAGATACCAGAGGAGTTTGGAAACTTGTCTAGTCTGACAAGATTGGATTTGGAGAATAACCAGTTGACTGGAGAAATACCATCTTCCCTTGGCAATCTTAAAAATCTTCAATTATTGTAAGCAGTACTTTGCTGTGGTTAATTCTTTTTTTTTTTTCTTGGGAACTATTTAACATCTCTTTTAGACATTTACAGTTTCACGTGTAAGATTGTGGGTTGTTTGATTATGTGTTCAGGCTTTTGAGTCAAAACAATCTCCGTGGAAATATTCCCAAGTCAATTGCAAATATTCCAAGCTTGGCCGATCTGTATGTGACCATTTTCTTATAATGCACTGGTGATATGGAAATATAGGGTGTACTTACTGAAAAATTGCTCTTTCCAAACTAATACCATTCTGGAATATTATTTGCGTACGTACTTGTCTAGTTAGACATTTTTCCCAAGTATTTGACAGTATGCCGTGGAACTATTTTGACAGTCAGCTTGCTTCCAATGATCTCAGCGGTCCAGTACCTGATCGTTTATTTCAAGTCCCAAAATACAAGTATGAGCGACATCTTTTATGATATAACTCATAATGCTGGCAGTAAGCGCATCACACATCATTAATTGTTCATATATCTCGTAATGTTTATGCATATTTAAGATTTTTTGTGTTCTCGAGTCTTACAGTTAATTTGGTTTGGATTACATAATGTAGTTTTACAGGTAACACCTTGAATTGTGGCAAAAATTTTCCACACCCTTGTACGTCTGATACTAATGTTACAGGTAAACTAGATTAGTTTTCTAGTTGATGTATTTTGGTTTAGTGTTGAAGTGTTCTCACATGTGGATGTTCGATTTTCTATTCTGTTGATTGCTGTAAAGCCTCATCTTTTCCTTTCTTGACAGGCACTTCCCATAAATCAAAGCTTGGAATTATTATTGGAAGTATTGGAGGAGTAATAGGGCTCGTCCTTATTGGAGGCGTGATATTTCTTCTTCGGAAGGGTAGGCATAAGGGCTACAGGAGTGAAGTTTTTGTAGATGTTCCAGGTTTGTATTGCTAAGTTAATGAACCAACCAACTAGCTTGTTTCGATTGATATGCTAAACTTTATTAAACACTAAACGTTCATCCCATACCATATGACTTTTCTAAACTTTAAATTTCATACATGCTGCTCTGCTGGGAGTGACCTTTATAGCCCATGTGGGGTTAATTCTACCACATTTGGATGATGGTCTGTGTCGTGGTTCAGTCATAGCTTACCTGCATTGAAGAAAAAGAACAGCTTCAAAAATCATGTCATATTAAGCATTTTTTGCATCACATTTTCAAAATGGAGCTTAGCATGAATTGTAAAGGAGCTAGTATTTCCATGTATTCTTTTTTAGAGATTAAAATCAGTGCCAAACATCATCATCTATGCCTTACCCAACTGTTTGGGGTCAACAACATGAATCCTATTTCATCATTCGACTCTATTTAGAGATGCCTTTTGTCAAAGCATATGTGATGCAGGACTCATGATGCGGGTTCACATTCAAAGCTGAGAGTTCCAATCAATGCCTAAGAGCAATACACAATGATAAGCAGTCACCAATCCAGAGTAGTCAAGAAAGACCACGTAGGTAATTATGTGAGGGTTCGGGCCGAATCACAATCCTGCACGATGAACCCACATATGATTATCTGCGAGGGCCTTATGAAAGTTTTAAACTTCCGCTGACATAGGGTCAGTCAACACCATCCACATGAATTACTTGTGCCTATTGAGGGTTCCAAATAGAGTTCGGGCTGAATTTCATGTTATGGCATTACAAAGTGTGTTAATGGGGTCGGGTTGCTGCTGTATGTGAGCACAAGATTCAGTAGGATTCAACTTCTGGCAGCCTACACATTAACCTAACACAAATAAAGATAACTGAGGTGTGGGTGCATTTATTGGGGGGTGTTATGGGTCAGTTTGGGGCCGAAATAGGGTTTTGGTGGCAGCACACATGGACAGTTAGAGAGTTGGCGGTGACAACTAAAGGGGTCAAAGGATGATGCTAGCAAGGTCTGGTGTTATGGATGGTCAGCAGCAGGGAGGGACTGTTTGGGGTTGATGGTGGTAGGTAGGGGAGGTTAGGGTGGGTAGGTGATATGATGGGGGCTATAAGGGACTGGGTAAAGAAGGGAATGGGATGAGGGCAGCAGTGCTAAAGGTTGGGTTGGGGTGACAGGTGTGCAAAGGAGGGTGAGGTGTTGGTGGTAGACGATGTGGGGGTTTTGGTATTTAACGTTAATGAGTATGGGGTTTTGGGGGCTGACGATAGCAACCTCAAGGACATGGACTGGTGGTTACAGGTGGCTGTTGTGGGTATGGGCAGCAAGCTCAAGGCGGTGGGGGTGGAGAAACTCGCTAATGTCATCGACCAGCAGGTTGGTGGTTGGGTTGTGGATTGAAGTGCCGATCAACGGCACGTTGAAGCCAACTACTCGTAAATCTTGAATTGAGTTCAGTATGGTTAGATGACACGCTGTGACAGTCAAAGAGAGAGGTCAATGCAAGAACACAAGAAAAATAAAATACCTGGAAAACTTGTACGATTCGATCTATTGGCCTCGCACCAGGCCCGTGAAGGAAAAATCCAAAGAATCACCTGTGTACTCTTTTTCGTCTTTTATTCCCAAAGTACCAAATAGAGAAGAAAAACAGTATTTAAAGAAAGAAGAAAAAAAAACTTAATCTAATCTTAGCTCTTGGATTAAAGCAAGGGTGGAGATTTACATAACTTGGAATATTTTAAAACAAAGTACTAAATAATCCGAGCTTAACCAAGCAAACTATAACTACACCATCCTTCCCTAAAGATTGGGCCCGGACCCAAGTGGATGGGCCCAAGCTCAATATGCCTTGTCGTACGCTCCATGTGCGTTCTCAATCTCTCCCGAACGCAACAACATTTCCCACGTGCACATCTTTCCCGGTGTGGGGTCTTCTTTGACGTGCCACATATGCGTGTGGGTCTTCTTCCGTCCGCGCCTGTAATAAACCCTGTATGGTGGTAAGATGTCCGCATCAATGTCTTCAGATCTTTTCTTGTTACCTCCATCCATGTCATTTTCAGCCTTCCTCTCTTCCTTTTAAGGCCTTCAACTTGCACCAAAGCGCTCCTTACTGGTGCCATTGTTGGTCTTCGTTGTACATGCCCACATCATCTTAATCGATTTTCCCTTATTTTATCTATTATTGGGTCTATTCCTAGGTTTCTTCGAATGTGCTCATTTCTGATTTTGTCTTTCTTTAGTTATTCCACTCATCCATCTCAACATCATTATCTCTACCACACTCATTCTATGAACATGTTGTATCTTAGCTACCCAACATTCAGCTCCATAAAGCATAGCTGGTTACATGTCTTATAGAATTTTCCTTTTAACTTGATAGGTATATGTTGATATGTAATACTCCAGAAGTGCATCTCCACTTTAGCCATTCTACACTAATTCTATAAGTTACATCCTCACATATCTCTCTATCCTATGAATAATCAAACCTAAATAACAAAATTGGTCTCTTTGTCCATCAATCATAACTAATCATTCATCCCTATGATTATCTGTACTAAGGTTACGTGCATGTATTCTGTTTTGGTCCTACTTATCTTAAAACCTTTAGTTTCTAAAGTTTCCTTGGTTCAAATTTTCGCATTTACTCTCTCTTAGGTCTCATCAATTAATATTGCATTATCTGCAAATGGCATACACAAAGGGACTTCTCCTTGAATATGAGCAGTTAACCATCCATAACTAGTGCAAAGAAGTATGAACTTAGGGCTGATCCTTGGTGCAAATCCATTGTAACTGCAAAGTCACTTGTCTCACCACTTACTGTTCTCACACTAATTGCTACTCTCGCATACGTGTTCTTAATAATGTCAATATTATTGCTTAGGACTCTTTTTTCCCTTAAAATACACCAAACATTTGTTTCCATATTTTAAATGGAAACTTCTAGATGTCAGTGACTGTACTGAAAAGTTTATATGGTGACCTTAATTTGATTCAGTTATAATACTGAAGGCTGACCTGCCAAGTGGAGTTATCCTTAGATCTTGTCATCAGTATCATACCCCATTATACCAGAATATGGGTAATTTGGGATCTAGAGGAATATTAAGAAGTAGGGTTTTTTCCTAATCTTTGTCATCACAAGGTCAGACCTTCATTTCCTGAATACAAACATTTTATTTTCTATCAACTCTGAATAGATTTTCATGCAAATTGTCTTATTATATCTATTTCTTGCATTGTAAAGTTCACAAAATGATCCTTGAAGCTTATGAGCTCTATTCTAGCATTTATTGATTCACTGCTGGTTAATCATGTTCACATGGAACTCTCAGGCGAAGTTGACCGAAGAATTGCATTTGGGCAGTTGAAAAGATTTGCATGGCGAGAGCTACAATTGGCTACCGACAGCTTCAACGAGAAAAATGTTCTTGGCCAGGGAGGTTTCGGGAAGGTGTATAAAGGAGTGCTTGCAGATAGTACAAAAATTGCTGTAAAACGACTGACTGATTATGAAAGTCCTGGTGGAGAGCAAGCTTTCCTACGTGAAGTTGAGATGATAAGTGTAGCAGTTCACAGGAACCTTTTAAGGTTGATTGGGTTTTGTACAACACCATCAGAACGACTTTTGGTTTATCCCTTTATGCAGAACCTAAGTGTCGCACGTCGTTTAAGAGGTACTAATTCTTTGAGTCAATTATGTGAATATGAGTTGTTAATAGATGAAGTATTTCTTGGAGTAAATATTCAATTTTGTTCTCTTGCAAACTTTTCTTCACGGTCTTGTCACCTCGTGACTTATATCCATTTCGTGCTATGAACTTCATGTTTCTCATGAGTATTTTTTATAACATCATGTTCACATGTAAAATGTGATAATACATGTAAACAAGCACAAACAACAATTCAATGTGCCAAAATTAGATTATAGAGATTACAGTGTCACTCATTCTTATTGCTTGGTGGATGGGTACATCTTGCAAGTGGACGACTTACCAGTTACTGCCAACATTGGTAGCATACATAAGCATAGTGATGATTCTGTTTCTGTATAAAACATCCTATGCAATAATGACGTGGACACGTTTGTCAGCGTTTGACACAGATACTAGGTGTCTGACACGGTACCTTTAAGAAGTCCAAACGCAGACACGTCCGTATACATGTATTATAACATAATGTTTTACTTCTATTTAAACCGAAAATTCTTATAATAAAAATAAGGAAAAAAATATATGAAAAGTAAAAGAAAACATTTGTATATGCCATGGAGCTATCCAATATATTAACTTTATGCAGATTTATAAGAGGGAAGACTATTAAACTACTATAGGTATTGTATGAAGGATGCAACACATCAACCATCTTTCAGAAATCATTTATTTAATAAAAAAATCTATAAAATAAAGGATTAAACTGCTGTATGTGTCAGGAAATGTTGGAACTTGTGCCTGTGTGTTGATGTGTCCAATACGGCGAAAAACCCTAAAAATGTTGTGTTCTTGTTACATAGCTTACATCCATAGATAAATAAAAATGATGCAGATTGAAAATAACTGAAAAAAGTATGTTTGTAATGGTACAGATCCACATGAATGAAATAAACCTGAAATGATATATCCTACACTGTCACACCAAATCCCAACAAGTTACAGCAGTAATGTTAAGATATTGAAGTAGGTGCACAAAAGTATAGGGGACAAATATTAATAATAACTAAAGGCTCCTCACCATCATCAGCATCCTAGCCTTGTCCAACCTACTGGGGTCGGCTGCACAAATCATTTTCCGTCATTCCATTTCATCAAGGGTCATACCCTCTATTAATGTGCCTTCAAATTAGTTCTGACTACCTCAATCTATGCCTTTTTGGTTTAAAATAAAAAGAAAAGATAAAAAACTCAAAAAGTGTTTTCTTTAAAAGACCCCTTTTAAAGTTTGTTTCCTAATTCGACCTTGATTACCAACATCTTTTGAGCCATTTGAAGTAATTTTCTGTTGCTGATGAATTTATGCATGTCTTCAATTCATTTACATTAGCTTCTCTTTTCTGATAATATATGCTTATTGTTAACACAACTGCAGAAGTTAAACCTGGGGAGCCAGTGTTAGATTGGCCTACTAGAAAGCGAGTGGCTTTAGGCACAGCTCGTGGACTAGAGTACCTTCATGAACATTGCAATCCCAAGATTATTCATCGTGATGTTAAGGCAGCTAATGTATTACTAGATGAAGATTTTGAAGCTGTTGTGGGGGACTTTGGCCTGGCGAAATTGGTGGACGTAAGAAAGACTAATGTCACAACTCAAGTTCGTGGGACTATGGGCCATATCGCACCTGAATATATATCCACTGGAAAGTCATCAGAGAGGACTGATGTTTTTGGCTACGGGGTTATGCTTTTGGAACTTATAACAGGACAACGTGCAATAGATTTTTCACGGTTGGAGGAAGAAGATGATGTGTTATTGCTTGACCATGTAAGAGTTTAAATTCAAAAAGTTGTTTTTTCTTGGTAGATAAATTGCCATTATCTTTAACGAAGGATTCAGTAGTATGGTTTGAATAATACTTATTTTGGAACTTGGGTGCTTAAAGCACGTGCTTAGAGCTACAGAATATGAAATCATTTCTGTTGAAAAATCACTTGGATATAAATGGCACCTTGTGCTGCACTAGTACGGGACAAGTGTTGGTAGAGTCCAACTTGGTGAGCCAAAAAAAATGATTTGGTGGCACACTTCAAAAACATCACACAACATGAAAATATTATTAAAAGGAGCATGCTAAAAATAAAGAAAATGAAAAAATAAACAATCACAGAAATCTGTAACATGTACAAAATATAACTATGGTACAAGTTTTATCCAGTATTATGATATCATTGTTTTAGAATTCTTGTGGCATGTAGTAACCACAATGTAAGAATGATATTGATGTTATGCAATTTTTTTTGTAAAAACTATTGCATATGAATGTACTTTAGACTATCACATAACCAATGAAAAGGATATAATATATATATAGGGTCAGGATCGGGGGACAACAATTTCATACAACATTTTTGACAACAAAAATTGACACAGGCCAATCTATAAATTAGAAGTCTTGGAATGGTGATGTTTGGCGAGGATGGTATCTATAGTGAGGAGATCATCTTCACAAAAATTCAAATCAATCTGATATTCGTAGATCGGTTTACAAGTTGAAGAATTATGGACCGTCTATTTTTATCGTTAACTTGAAAACCACTTTTGATGGGGTTAGAAATTTCAGAATGTGCTGATTTTTTGTAGGGGTGATCTATATGATGAGGAGATCATCCTCACCAAAAATCAGCTATTGATTCATCTTCCATGTGGGTACGCCAAAATTGTTGTCAAAAATGTTGTATGAAATTGATGTCCCCCAATCCTGACCCATATCTATATATTGATTTATGTTATCATATACGTATTTAGTCGTATTTTACATGTAAAGGGTAGTGTTTGTAAATACCTCTCAGTCTGAAGGGTATACTTGTCCATGTAAGATGGTCCTCATATAAATAACAATTTTGGAGTCATGGCATACACCTGACATCCTTTTCCTCTTTTCTCTCTTCTCCACTCTTTTCTCTTCTTCCAACCAAACCCTAGAATCAAACCCTAGCTTTCAACTTGGTATCAGAGCCAACCTAAAGAGTTCCTAAAGAAGATCTGACCAGGGAAGAACCAGGGGTGTGCTAACAGCCTGATGACGTCATCAGGGCCGTACGGCTGACGTCAGCAGCGGTATGGAGAGGGTGGAGCCAAAGGTCTGAAACTTCCCTACTTGATATAGAATGATTTTTCCAGATTTTCAATAATTTTTTGAGAATTTTTTGGGTTCATCTGGATGGTGTTTTGCTTCATCTTCTCCAAAAATCAAGAAAAATTGTTTTTCGGTCCAACTCAATTCTCAGATCCATAAAGGATTTTTTGTGGTGAGTTTGTTGCTTGTTTCTAGTCCCATTTATAATTATCTTCAAGTTGATATCAATCTTGAGTGGATCCATGGAGTTTTGAGCCCTTATTGTGGTTATCGCCTGCACATTTTTTGACGATTGTTTGACTGACAAATGGGAATAAACCCTGTCCAAACGTGATTCTAGGACTTGTTCTCTGTCCCAATACCCCCTTTGATGTGTTTTGCTGTGTTTGTGATGCTGCCATTGTTCTTCGACTTGAATGGCCTTCGTCGAAGTGTCGATAATGCATGATCTGCCCTTTAAGGGTTTGTTTTGGTTCTTAAACCTTTTGCAGCATTTCTTTTTGATATTTGAAGGTCTAGTTGTGTGTATAACAACCTTCCTATAAGTCACGAGTCATGACTACCCCGGAAGGTCCTTCGGGTTCCAATATGAGCACGGAAACCACCTCCAGGAGTGTCGGAGCACCTATGGTCCATCACATCGCATTTGAGAACCTTGTATTACAAATTACTACGGTGAAGTTGGATGGAAAAAAAATTCCCGCTTAGGACTATCACCAGTCGCCCATCCTCATCCCTATCGAGTGGCATGGGTCGACACAACATCCATTTCAGTCTCTCAGAGGTGTCAAGTGCCTATACAGTTCTCATTGTATAAAGACACCTTGTGGTGTGATGTGGAGCCTATGGATGTGGGCCACATCATTTTGGGTAGGCCGTGGTTATTTGATAAGGTTGTGACGCTATTCGATCGTTCGAATGTGTGTTCCTTCCTACATGAGGGCAAGAGGATCAAGCTGAACCCTCTGCCCCCCAAAGCACCCACTACCAGCAACGGAGATACAGGCAAGGGTGTTGCTAATAATCCACCCAGTTCCAAAGCCCTCCACATCATCAGTCCGTCGGAGTTTGAGAGAGAAGCTAGAGATGAGGTGGTGATATTTGCCTTGGTCATGAAAGAAGCCTCGCCAGAGTCTCCTGTTGAGTATCCGCCTGAAGTGGAACCCATTTTAAGAGAGTTTCAAGATGTGTTTCCTGACGACTTACCTAATGAACTTCCACCGATGCGTGATATTTAACACGCAATAGACTTGGTTCCCGGAGCGACTTTACCCAATCTTCCCCATTATCGGATGAACCCTACAGAGCATGCAGAGCTCAAGAAACAAGTTGACGAGTTTCTAAGCAATAGGTTTATCAGGGAGAGTCTGAGCCCTCACACCCAAGAAAGATGGTTCATGGAGAATGTGTATAGATAGTAGGGCAATCAACAAAATCACGGTCAAGTATCTTTTCCCTATACCGAGGCTCGACGATATGGTGGATATGATGGTAGCTGGCACTATCTTCTCTAAGATCGACCTTCCTTCGTTTTGGGGATGAGTGGAAAACTGCCTTCAAAACGAAAGATGGTTTATTCGAGTGGTTGGTCATGCCTTTTGGGCTTTCAAACGCCCCAAGTACTTTCATGATGATCATGACCCAAGTGTTACGACCATTTATTGGCAAGTTCCTTGTATATTTCGATAACATCCTGATCTACAGTAGGTCCAAGGAACGACACCTCAACCGCTTGAGGCAAGTCTGTGACACTCTCAAGAGAGAGAAGTTATTCGCAAACTTGAAGAAGTGTGCCTTTGTGACTGATCGAGTTGTCTTCTTGAGGTTTGTTGTATCTTCTAGGGAAATGTCCGTGGATCCGGAGAAGATTAGAGCCATCGTGGATTGGTCGGGGCTAAAGAATATCCACGAGGTCCGCAGCTTTTATGGACTAGCCACATTTTATCGGAGATTCATCCGTGGCTTTAGTTCCATCATGGCCTCTATCACGGATTGCATTAAAAAAAGGGGAGTTCAAGTGGACTAACGTAACGTCTAAAGCTTTCAAAGAGGTAAAGTTGAGAATGACTGAAGCCCATATCATGCGCCTTCCTAACTTTTCCAAAGTCTTCAAGGTAGCATGCAACGCATCTGGCGTAGGCATAGGTGGAGTGTTGAGCCAAGAGGTCACCCCATTGCCTATTTCAGTGAGAAACTGAATGAAGCAAAGCAAAAGTATTCCACCTATGACAAGGAATTTTATGCGGTAATGCAATCGTTGAGATATTGGAGACTACCTATTGCCGCAAGAATTTGTGTTCTCTAACCATGAGGCCCTACGATACCTCAATTCTCAGAAGAAGTTGAACTCCCGACATGTTGAAATGGGTTGAGTTCCTTCAAGAGTACAGCTTTCTGCTAAAGCACAAGGCGAGGGTCGAGAATAAGCCTGCACATGCGCTTAGCTGGAAAGTGGCCGTATTACAGTCTGAGTGTGAAAGTGACTGGGTTCGAGCAATTAAAGGATCTCTATCCTACTTTCCCAAATTTTGGGGAGCTGTACACCGAACTATTGAATAATCAGGTGATAAACAACATTGGCTTTGCCCTACAGGATGGCTTCCTGTTCAGGGGTAATCAGCTTTGTCTTCCCCGTACCTCCATTCGTGACTTCCTTGTTTGGGAGTTCGACATGGGTGGGGCTGCCGGTCATTTTGGAAGAAACAAAACCATTGTCCTTATAGAGGATAGGTTTTACTGGCCAAGCCTCAAGCGAGATGTGGCCAAGATTGTTGGACAGTGTCGTACTTGTCAGCTGGCAAAACAAAGAAAGCAAAATACCAGGTTATACACCCGTTTGCCAGTGCCACATGCTCTGTGGCGAGATCTTAGCATGGAATTCGTGCTTGGACTTTTGAAGACTATCAAAAAGCACGATTCCATCTTTGTGGTAGGTAGTTGACCGTTTCGCGAAATTGGCCCACTTCATTGCTTGTTCAAAGACCTCCGATGCGACTAAAATTGTTAAACTTTTCTTCGAGGAGGTCGTTCGTCTCCATGGTTTAGCCCAAACCATTGTGTCTGACAGGGATGTCAAGTTCATGAGTTACTTTTAGAAGACACTGTGGCACATGATGGGTACTAGGTTGCAATTCTCTTTCGCGTATCCCACAAACAGATGGCCAGACTGAGGTTGTCAATAGAAGTTTGGGAAACCTATTGTGGTGCCTGGTGGGTGATCATATTCTTTCATGGGATTCAGTGTTGGCTATAGCTGAGTTTGCATGTAATAATTCCATCAATAGGACACTAGGTGATCATATTCTTTCATGGGATTCAGTGTTGCCTCTAGCTGAGTTTGCATGTAATAATTCCATCACTAGGACACTAGACATGAGTCCATTTGAGGTTGTGTGGTTACAAACATAGGCCATCCGAGACTATTGATGTATTTGCACGTCACATTCATGAATTGCATGTTAAGATAAAAAAAAAGATTACCTTGAGCAATGAAAAATATAAGTTGGCTGTTGATTCACATCGTGTGTTCAAGAAATTCTAAGTGGGTGATTATGTGATGGTTCGGGTTAGGCCTGAGCGATTCCCACAGGGAGTTGCAAAAAAGCTACAAGGCCCCAGTATTGGACCTTTCAGGATTTTGAAGGCACAGGTCCTAATGCGTATGTTTTAGAACTTCCACCAGACAGGCATCAGTCCTACGTTCAATGTGGAAGATCTTGTGCCTTTTCGAGGTCCAGCAGTTATACCCCCTAACCCTTTGCCGATCCCAGCATCTTGACCGATCCCCATCCAGACCCACAACCTTTACCTCCTCCCCCACCCATCACACAGGAGAGGGAGGTCATTGAGAGAATCATGGAGGATCAAGTGGTCTCCACCAAACAAGGGGGATACCAAAAGTACCTTGTTAAATGGCTGGGCAGAGCGGACACAGATAGTACGTGGATTACCAGGGACAAGTTATAGAGGCTTGACCCTGATCTCCTAGAGTGGTACCATAGTCGGAACTCGACTCCTTCCTAGTCGGGGAGAGTTGATGCGGATATCATGCCACCCTATAGGGTCTACTACAGGCGTGGGCGGAAGAACAAGGCCCACGTCGAGTTGTGGGTTGGTCACAGGTTGCTTTTGAAGACCCATGCGTACATGCGACACATTAAAGAAGACCCCACACCGGGAGGATGTGCACGTGGGAGGTGTTACTACGGTTAGGAAAGGTCGAGAGGATACTCGGTGTCGTGTAGATGAGTCATATGGCACGCGCGTGTCGTGTACGAGGGAGCATCTTAAGCTTGGGCCCAGCTACTTGAGTCCAGGCCCATTTTTTTTAGAGAACATTTGCTTAGTTTAGGTTTATTTAATAATTTTGGCCTAAGGATATTTTGGTTTAAATAATCTCTACCCTTGCTTTGATCCAAGAGCTGAGATTAGAGTAGAATTTATTCACTTTGTTTAAATACTTGTGAGAACATCAATTTGAGGTTAATGAATAACTATTATAGAGGAATAATGCAAAGGTAGAAAGAGGGTATCTATGCTTCTTGGGTTGTCTCCCTTCACGGGTTTGGTGTGAGGCCAATGATCGGTTCATCAAGCGTAACAGGTATTCTCCTCATCCTCTCTCTACCTTGCTACATCTCTACCCTCTCCACCACCCACCGCCACACTCTAGAAGCCTGCATATACTTCCCAACCACCCACAACAACTACCTCTCTTGCTGCCATCACCCTCTCCTCCCACAACCCCAACCAACAGTTGAAATATTCTAGGGTTAATGGAGAAAACCCTAGAGTAGGTGAAGAGAGAAGAGAGAAGTAGAAGAGAGAGGAGAGAATAATTGTTGGAGAGTGTTAACCATACACATTCCAAAGAAAATATTTTATATTACTTATTGTGGGCCCTTACATAGAATAAGTAAATAAGAGATAAAGACATAAGTTTTAGTGAAATAGCAAGAACATCCTTCAACACTCCCCCTCAAATTGGTGCATAAATGTTAATCATGCCCAACTTGCTCAAGCACTCATGAAAGGAAGCTGGCGCAACACCCTTCGTAAGGATATCCACTAACTGATCAGCTGAAGGGACAAAGGGTGTGCAAATTACTCCAGAGGTGACCTTCTCACTAATGAAATGACGATGTACTTCAATATGCTTGGTTTTGTCGTGCTGAACTGGATTGTGTACAATACTTATTGCAGCCTTTTTGTCACAATACAACGACATGGATCCCTCAACCGGAAAACCAAGCTCTCCAAGTAATACTCTGAGCCATAGTAGCTCACATACACCATAAGCCATAGATCTAAACTCTGCTTCAGCACGTGAGCAAGCTACAACCTGTTGTTTCTTGCTTCGCCAAGTAACTAGGTTACCTCCTACAAAGGTGCAGTATCCAGATGTAGATCGTCTATCATCTTGGGCACCCGCCCAATCAGCATCTGTAAAGCCTTCAACACGCATATGGCTATAACACCTGAATAACAAACCACGACCTGGTGATGACTTCAAATATCTCAATATTCTGTGAGGAGCATGCATGTACTGGCCCACTACACTCACTGCATATGCAATATCAGGTCGTGTATGAGCTAAATATATGAGCCTCCCCACCAACTTCTGGAAAACTGCCTACATCCTCTAGCGGCTCCCTTGATTGACCATCAAGTTTGTGATTTGCTTTAGTAGGAGTATCGACTGGTCGCGCCCCTAACATACCGGTTTCCTATAATAGATCTAGCACATATTTCCTTTGAGAGATAAAGATTCCTTTAGTAGATCTTTCGACCTCAATCCCCAGAAAGTACTTTAATGTGCCTAGATCTTTGATTTCGAATTCCGATGCCAAGACTCTTTCAACCGGGTAATTTCTTCAGCACAGTTACCGTAATTATGATATCGTCCACATACACAATCAAGATTGTCATATGCCCTTCGGCACGTCTCATAAACAAGGTATGATCTGCTTTACTCTGACTGTACCCTAGTCGCTTCACTGCCCCATTGAACTGTTCGACCCACGCCCTTGGTGACTGCTTCAAGCCATACAAGGATTTTTTTAGCTTACACACTTTTTGTTCTCCCCCAGAGAGTTGAAATCCAAAGGAAGCAACATATAGACTTCTTCCTTCAGATCCCCATGAAGGAAGGCGTTCTTGACACTAAGCTGAAACAAGGGCTAAGACTAGTTCGCTGCAAGGGAAAGAATTGTTGTCAGTACGAGGGAGAATATAATATAAGATATATGGTGGGTGGAGATATTAATGTAGGTGTAATTGTTTTGACCTAGTAATATAAATAATATTGTGGGACGTTGGTAGATTTAACTCTCCAACACTTTCCCTTCTTTCTCTCTTCTTCTCCTCTCTTCCTTAAAACCCTAAAATTCTACTTGGTATCAGAGCATAGCGAATCGAATCCACACAAAAACTTCAGGGGTGAATCTCCTCACGCCTCAGACCTTCAAGGGGTGATCGACATTGCTGACGTCATCGCTGACGTCATGGAGCCGTACGGCTGACGTAATCAGCTATATGGACAGGGTGCTCAAGATCTCCAAAACCTTCACCTTCCAGTAGATGCCATTTTTCTAGGAATTTTGGTGATTTTTTGGGAATTTTTTGGACCTTTTTTGAGCATGTTATGGCTGATATTCGAAAATATTAAAAAACAGGCTCGTTTCAGTTCGTGGTGATTTGCGACCTCTTTCAAAGCTTCTTGGCTTCGATTGCTGCTTCGTTTTGGTCCATCCCATTATTACCTACAGGCCTATGCCATTTATTTCAAGTTTGGTGGAGTATTGAGGCTGGGGGATCGATTTCTCCCCCATATTATTACCGCCGGCGACTTTTTTGCCCTTATTGGGCATCACGAACACCCTCAATCCCTGTTGGTTGGCTCCATTATGCCTTTAATCCTTTCTTAGATGCTTTATTGGAACTTTGGGATGATCCCATCACTCCGTGATCTCTTGGTTAGCGTGGCTGGAGTCGTTTGACTCGTTTCGATCTCCGTTGTGCTTCCGGTTTGTCTCAGATCGTGGTAGTTGTTTATTGGGTGGTCTTTTTCTATTATTTGCTTGTTATTTGTTGTTTGTAACGCAGCTATGCCGACGTCAGATGCATCCGGAGCCTCAGATGTGGTCTCCAGGCCTACCGGCCCCCTAGTTTCAGCCCCTACTCCATATGAAAACCCTGTGTTGCAGATCACCACTATCAAGCTGGCTGGAAAAAATTATTTGGAATGGTCTAGGGCTGCCAAGATGTTTATTGGTGGCCGTGGAAAACAAGGATATCTTACCGGCCGTCTAGTGGCCCCTAAAGAGGATGACCCCGAGTTTGAGAAATGGGAATCGGGCAATTTGACTGTTATGTCGTGGCTTCTTAACTCTATGGAGCCCCACATCAGGCGAGGATTCCTATTTCATACTACTGCAAAGGAGATCTGGGACTCTGCATCTCAGACCTATTCCCAGCAAAAGAATGTTGCTCGTGTGTATCAGTTGCGCCAGAGCATTGCCACTCTTCGTCAAGGAGACTTGCCTTTGGCCGAGTATTTTGCTAAGCTTCGTAGCATGTGGGAGGAACTTGATTATTATCAAGTTTTTACCCCTGCCTGTACCACGGATGGTAAGGCATATCGCACGTTGGTGGATCAGAACAGGATATATGAGTTCCTTGCTGGCTTGAATGCTGATTTCGAGTTAGCCCGTGTCCAGTTGCTCAGTAAAGATGATTTACCCTCGCTTAACCAAGTATACGCCTATGTTCAAAGTGAAGAAAGTCGTAGAGATGTCATGTCTCCTCTTCCCAAACATGAAAAGTCTGCCCTGGCTGCAGTCTCATCATCACAGAAACCACCACAGCATCGCCCTAAAGGTCCTCCACCTACTTGTGCTCATTGTGGCAAGAAAGGCCACAGTCAAGATAAATGCCGGAGTCTTCATATGTGTGAGGGGTGTGGCAAGAAGGGCCATAGTAAAGAAAAATGTTGGAATATTGTTGGACGACCCCCGCAGTCGTCCCTGCCGTCGTCACGCGCACCTCCCACTGCCCACAGCGTTGCTATGGATACTCCTACAGATCCATCCCCTTCATCGGACACACCACCAGTTACTATTTCTCGAGAGGAGCTCGAGAATATACGGCGCTTTATGGCCCACTTGGATGGACCTTCGGCCACTTCTGCATTTGCCCAGTCAGGTACCATCAGTTCTACCCATCATGTTTCCGCCTCTACTTCTTCCTCACCCTGGATTATTGATTCGGGGGCTTCAGAGCATATGACGGGTATGTCTACCTTATTTTCTTCCTATTCTGTGGGTTCTGGGGCTGATAAACTCCGCATCGCAGATGGCACCCTTTCCTCTGTCTCTGGGAAAGGTCGTGTCATAGCCACATCTGAGATTCTTTATCCTCTGTCCTTTATGTTCCCAAGTTTGATACTAACCTGCTTTCTGTTAGCTCTCTCACAAAAACCCTGAATTGTTGTGTCACTTTCTTTCCTTCTCATTGTGTGTTTCAGGACTTGGTCACGAGGAGGACGATTGGCACTGGACGTGAAGTGAATGGTCTCTATCTCCTGGATGCGTCTCCCACAGTTCCAGCAGCGTTGCAGTCTCGTAGTCATAATAATAGTTTCAATAAGGAGCAGCTACTGTCTTGGCATGCTCGTCTTAGTCATGTGTCTTTTCCATATTTACGTCTCTTATTTCCTGCATTGTTTCAGTCTGTATCGCTGTCTGAACTTCATTGTGAAGTGTGTGCTCTGTCCAAGCACACTCGTTCTGTTTTCCCACCACGGGCTAATAAAAGTAATGCTATTTTTTATTTGATTCATTCTGATGTTTGGGGCCCGTCCCCGGTTACTTCCATTTTTGGTTATCGCTACTTTGTCTCGTTTGTGGATGATTTCTCTAGGTGCACATGGATATTTGTTATGAAATCTAAAGATGAAGTGTTTTCTATCTTCCAGATTTCCACAAACTAATCCTTAACCAGTTTGGAAAGTGTATAAAAGTTCTCCGATCTGATCAAGGGGGGGAGTACATGTATGGGGGGTTGAAGTTGTACTTGGCAGAGCATGGTATTGAGCATCAAAATTCATGCCGAAAGAAAAAATCGACATCTATTGGAAGTGGTTCGTTATCTCCTTTTGTGGTACAATATTCCCAAAACTTATTGGTCTGATGCCGTACTTCTTGCCGCCTTCCTCATCAACCGTATGCCGTCTCGGTCTCTTCAGTTCCACACTCCTTTTCAGTTCCTTCGTCCCTCTAGTCCTCCATTTGCGGTTCCTCCGAAAATCTTTGGCTGTGTTTGTTACGTCCATATCCTTGGCCTTCATCGGACAAAGTTGGACCCTAAAGCACTTAAATGTGTGTTCCTAGGGTACTCCTCAAGCTCGAAGGGGTATAAATGCTATCATCCTCCCACACGAAGGAGGTTTGTTACTATGGATGTCACTTTTCTAGAATCGGCTCCTTTTTTTTCTGCTGCTAGCCCTGCCGATCCTCAGGGGGAGAGTAGTTGGTGTGAGGAACGGCATGTGACCCCTGCTTTGCCCGTGACATTAGATGATCCAGTTATTGATACTATTATGCATGACAGAGACACTAGCAAGCAGGGGGAGCTGCAAGTCTATATTCATCGTAGAGTAAGGGAGACAAAGACCATTCCTGAATGTCAAGGTCAAGACTCCTCCTTATTGGATCCAGGTAATTCCTCATTTGGTTCCCCTTTGGTTTCCCCTTCTTTATGTGATAGTAGTTCTGATCTTCCTATTGCTCTTCGGAAAGGGAAGAGATCCTGTACTCAACACCCTATTGCTAATTTTGTTTCCTATGATAACTTATCACCATCCTACAAATCTTTTGTTATCTCCCTGTCCTCTGTTACTCTTCCTTCTTCTGTCACAGAGGCTCTAGCACAACCTAGATGGAAGGAGGCGATGGTTGAGGAAATGAACGCACTGGAAAAAAATAACACATGGGAACTGGTTCGGTTACCACAGGGCAAGAAGCCGGTTGGATGTAAGTGGGTCTATACAGTGAAATGCAAACCGGATGGATCTGTGGATAGATACAAGGCACGGCTGGTGGCTAAGGGCTATTCTCAGACATATGGTATTGACTACAAGGAGACATTCGCTCCTGTAGCCAAACTAAACTCTATTCGGATTATTTTCTAACTCGCAGCAAGTCAGTCCTGGCCACTACTACAGCTCGATGTTAAGAATGCATTCCTCCATGGTGACTTGAAGGAAGAAGTTTACATGCTCCCCCCTCCGGGGTTCCGGGTGTCTGATGACATGCAGAGAGTGTGTAAGTTGAAGAAAACTCTGTATGGTTTGAAACAGTCACCAAGAGCATGGTTTGAAAGATTCAGTGGAGCAGTTAAACAATTGGGATACAACCAGGGTCAGGCAGACCACACACTCTTTATCAGACGAGTAGGGGGGACTACGACTATCCTAATTGTGTATGTTGACGACATTATTGTCACAGGGAACTGTGCAACAGAAATTTCCAGACTTAAGAACTTCTTGGCAGCTGAATTTGAAATTAAGGATCTAGGCACCTTAAAGTACTTCTTGGGCATTGAGGTTGCAAGATCGAATGTGGGGATATACATATGCCAGAGGAAATATGTATTGGATTTACTTCAGGATACAGGCATGTTGGGGGCACGACCTGTTGATACCCCGATTGAAGCAAACCATCGGCTAGATGGTCAATCAGGAGAACTCCTTGAGGATGTGGGTAGCTTTCAGAGACTCGTGGGACGCCTCATCTACCTAGCTCACACACGACCGGATATTGCATATGCCGTGAGTGTGGTGAGCCAGTACATGCACGCGCCTCGCACACCGCACTTGGAAGTTACTAACCGTATCTTGAGATACTTGAAGTCATCCCCAGGGAAGGGATTGTTATTTCGTCGTCATGGGCATACGAGAATTGAAGGCTTTACTAATGCAGATTGGGCTGGTGCCCAAGATGATAGACGGTCTACTTCAGGCTATTGCACATTTGTGGGAGGCAATCTAGTAACCTAGAGGAGCAAGAAGCAAGAAGCAGCAAGTGGTAGCTCGGTCAAGTGCGGAAGCCGAATTCCGATCTATGGCCCATGGTCTGTGTGAGCTACTATGGCTCAAAATTTTACTTAAGGAGTTAGGTTTCCCGATTGAAGGATCTATGTCGTTATATTGTGACAACAAGGCGGCCATAAGCATTGCACATAATCCCGTGCAACATGATAGAACAAAGCAAATCGAAGTGGATAGACATTTCATTCGCGAGAAAGTTACTTCGGGAGTAATCTGTACACCATTCGTGCCTACGTCAGAACAAGTGGCTGATGTTCTCACCAAAGGTGTTGCGGTTGCTCAATTTCGGGCTTGTTTGGACAAGTTAGGCATGATCGATATTCATGCACCAACTTGAGGGGGAGTGTTGTTAGTACGAGGGAGAATATAATATAAGATATATGGTGGGTGGAGATATTAATGTGGGTGTAATTGTTTTGACCTAGTAATATAAATAATATTGTGGGACGTTGGTAGATTTAACTCTCCAACACTTTCCCTTCTTTCTCTCTCTTCTTCTCATCTCTTCCTGAAACCCTAAAATTCTACTAGAATAACTCCGATAGAGTTGAGCTTGGCCACGGGAGCAAATGTCTCTTTGTAGTCAATCTTGCCTTGTAACGATCCACTGAGTCGTCTGGTTTCAATTTAATATTATAAATCCACTTGCATCCAACAGATTTCTTGCCCCTTGGTAAGTCCACTAACTCCCACGTGCTGTTTTTTTCCAATGCATCAATTTTTTCATACATTGCTTTTTTCCACCTAGGGTGCTTCAGAGCTTCTGTAACATATGAAGGAAGTGCAATAGAGGACAAGGAGGTAACAAAGGACTTGCAGGATGAAGACAGATTGTCATATGAAACAAAGCTAGCAATAGGATGTTGAGTACATGATCTCGAAATCTTGGCCCATGATGAGTTGGAATCCCTTGAGAGGCAATTAACAATTGCGCAGTGTGAAGATCAGAGTCACATGGAGCAGAAATAGAAATGGGATTACTTGAGTCCATCAAGGATGACTGTTGGCCCTAGATATTAGTGGTGGTCTGGGTCCCTTTCAACCGACGTCGTGTGTACACTTGCAGCTCCCCCTGCATGCTAATACCCGTATCAATAGTATCAATTTTGGGAGAACTATCAAGGGCATCCATAGCTAATGGCAAGGGAACAGGTTGTCGTTGCCTTTCCTCACCATAATGCTTCGCCTAAGGAAAGGCGGCACAAAGACCTGGAAAGTACGAGACCGACTCAAGGAAGGTGACATCCATGGTGATGAATCGCTTACGAGTGGGACGATGGAAACATTTATAGCCCTTATGAGTCGATGAATATCCAAAAAAAACACACTTCAATGCTTTCGGATCAAATTTTGTGCGATGCGGACCAAGAATATGAGCAAAGCAGACGCAATCAAAATTTTTTGGTTGGACTGAGAATCGCAGACTCGCAAGACGCAACAACTGTTATGGAGTACGGAACTGGAGAGATCAAGATGGCATCCGATTTATCAGGTACGATGCTAGGAGCATTACATCAAACCAACATGTCTTTGGCACATGGTGCCAGAGGAGTGCCCGGACTACTTCCAACAAGTGTCGATTTTTTCATTCAGCAACCCCGTTCTGTTGTGGAGTAAAAACACACGAATTCTGATGCTCAATCCCATGGTCGGCCAAGTAGGACTGTAAACCCCCATACATGTACTCTCCCCCTTGATCAGAACGGAGGATTTTTATACATTTCCCAAACTGAGTAAGGACCATTTTGTGAAATTGCTGAAAAATAGAGTAGACTTTATCTGTCGACTTCATAACAAAGATCCATTTACAACGGGAAAAATCATCCACAAACGAAACGAAGTAGCAATAACCAAAAACAGAGGTAACCGAAGAGGGACCCCAAACATCAGTGTGAACAATATCAAAAGCAAACAAACTTTTATTACCACGTGATGGAAAACCTGTTCGACAATGTTTCGACACAGCACACTTCACAATGAAGATCCGAAGTGGTCACCGACTTGAATTACTCAGGAAATAATAAACGCAAATATGGAAAAGAAACATGACCTAGACGAGCATGCCAAGACATAATATGCTCCTTATTGACCCTATTGCTATGACTACTAGACTGAAAAGCTACAGAGATGGGTAGGAGCTACATCCAGGAGATAGAGACCACCCACTTCACCCTCAGTGCTAATCTTCTTCCTCGTGACCAAGTCCTGAAACACAATGAGAAGGGAAAAAGATAGCACATCAGTTAAGATTCTTGGTAAGATAATTGACTGACAACAAATTAGTAGAGAATTTAAGAACATGAAGAACAAAAGATAAAGAGAGGTCAGAAGAGACAGTGACACATCCTTTCTCCGAAATAGAGGAAAGTGTGCCATCAGCAATGCGAACTTTATCCGCCCCCGAACACACGGAATATGAAGAAAAAGAAGATGACATACCAGTCATATGCTCTGAAGCACCCGAATCAATGATCCAGGGTGTGCTAGAAGCGGAAGTGGAAGCAGAGACATGGTGGGGAGAATTGATGATACCTGACTGGGCAAACGTAGAAGTAGCAGAAGAACTACCAAGCTGAGCCATAAACCACCGCAAGTTCTCGATCTCATTGCTGGAGAAAGGAACTGAAGAAGAAAACGTGTTGAGAGGCTGGGATGCTGCATTCGACGGGGGTGGGGACCCCGAAGTAGAGTCCATGGTGGCACTATAAGTAGTAGGAGATGTCCCAGGCAATGGTGGTGGTCGCCCAAAAATATTCCAGCACTTCTCTTTGCTGTGCCCTTTCGTGCCACACCCCTTGCAAACCTATAACTTCCAGCATTGATTCTTGGTGTGACCCTTCTTGCCACAATAAGTATACGTAGGCGGGGGACCCCCTTTGCCACTACTGGAAGATGTTTGGGCATTGTTTTTTGGGGGGAAAAGCTGCTAAGGCTGACTTCTCATAGCCAATAGAGGGAGACATAACATCATGGCAACTATCCTCACTCTAAACATAAGCATAAACCTGGTTGAGCGAGGGTAAAGTATCACGACTAAGTATCTGCACATGGGCTAACTCAAAATCCGCATTCAATTCCTCTAGGAACTCGTATATACGATTCTGCTGAACCAATGTACGGTACTGTAGACCATCTGCAGGACAGCCAGGCGTAAAACCTGGTAGTAATCTAGTTCTTGCCACACACTATAAAGTGTAACAAAATAATCCGCCAAATAAGCGTCTCCCTGATGGAGAGTAGCAATGCTCTGGCGTAACTGATAAATCCGGGAGACATTTTTTGCGGAGAGTAAGTCTGGGCTGCTGAATCCCAGATTTCCTTAGCCGTGGAAAGAAACATGTATTCCCGACTGATGTGGGACTCCATAGAGTTAAGGAGCCAAGACATGACTGTCAAGTTGCCCATCTCCCATTTTTCAAAGCATGGGTCTGTCTCTACAGGTGCTTGCAATCGGCCAGTAATATACCTTTGTTTCCCACGGCCCTCAAATGAAAATATTGGCGGCTCTAGACCAATCCAGGTAATTTTTTCATGTCAACTTTGTTGTAGTAATCTGCAATCTGGGATTTTCCAAGGGTGTATTAGTTGGAATATGAGAAGTAATTGTTGAAGAACTAGGTGTTGACTGATCAGTAGGTACCGAGGACACATCGGAGTCGTTTGACGTCGACATAGGCACATCAAATAACCAAAAAACCACCAAAAACAATTAAAACAGACCTTGAAGGTCAGGAACAACATGCCAATAGCACCAAAGTGCATCAAAACCATCAAAAACACTTGTGGGAGGATTATCCACAAAAACCACAGGTCAAAAGACCCAGAAATAGTTGCCGACGGCTCTGTAGTTAAGGCGCGCGCCTTATACATTAGGCACGCTCATCAAACCAGGCTCCAGGTGCATCAGGCGTGTGCCTCGCCTTGCGCCTTTAACTACCTTGGCCAGCGGTAAGTTTTTTGTGGAGAAAATGAGCGACAACGCTCAAAACTTCATGAAATCGAACAAGAGGGATGTGTATTAATAGAAATCCATATGGTGGACCAAAACGTAGCAACAAACCCAAGGAACAAACCTCAAAAGGTTGCACAAATCACACCGAACCAGATCTTGAATTTTTTTGAATTTCTTCGAAGAACAGCCATAACTCGATCAAAGAATGCTCAAACAATTCCCCAAAAATCCTGAAAAATTAGGTTTCACTAGGTGGAGAAGGATCTAGGTATCAAACTCACCTTGTCCGTACGGATGATGACGTCAACCGTACAGCTGGTAACGTCAGCACCTCCAAGGTACTGTGCAAGATCCCTAAGGTCTGGTTATGATGGTGAAGCTTCAAATCCTTGATGCTCTGATACCACGTTGAAATATTCTAGGGTTAATGGAGAAAACCCTAGAATAGGTGAAGAGAGAAGGAGAAGGGAGAAAAGAGAGAAGAATTGTTGGAGAGTGTTAACCGTACACACTCCAAAGAAAAGATTTTATATTACTTATTGTGGGCCCTTACATAGAATAAGAAAATAAGAGATAAAGACATAAGTTTTAGTGAAATAGCAAGAACATCCTTCAACACCAACCACCTCCACTATAAATCCAACCCCATCACTCGGCTGACTGAAGGCACGTCAGTGGGTTTTCCACTCACCCAGAGTGTTGTTGTTCTCCCACGAACCTACTTGCTGCCACCAATCCCATTACCCATTCATGTCCCTTATAGCCCACACCTTGCAGCCAAAATACTCAAAGGCCCACCACTAGTCCCTATAACCCCAATCATCCATAGTAAGCCCAGCCATACTCACTGATTGATTATTTACGTTTAATGTGATTGGATGCTGGACATTGTTCGTGCATCAGATATGTGCTCACCCGTAAACTTAATTTTCACCTTTGCATAAATGAGGAACCGTTGTGCAACAATTTGAGTCGTGGAATTTCGTTTAAATCCTCAATTGGGTTCGAGGTATGACCCCTTGATTCGTACTAACTGATCTTAAGTCAACGGTTGTCTAAAGCGTCCATTAGGCCCTCGCCGATAATTATATAAGGTTTTGCCTTGCAGAATTTTGCATTCGTCCCGAACCCCTAACATGGTTACTCAACGTGGTCTTCTTTGGCTACACGGTATTGGCGGTTGCTTATTATTATTTGCTGCTGCATGTGGTAATGTCTCAATATCTCAGCATTGTGCATTAATTGCATTCACGGGTCCTGCATCATACATCTTGTGCATGACACAGGAGAAGGATGGAAGATTAAGAGAAACTAGATTTTGAACATTATCTGTTCAAGAAGGCTTAAAAGGTTCGTCCACATGTTTCACCATCTAATTGGTGCCGGCCTACTAAGTGGATTCTTCCAGAGATTTGAGAATGTTTAGTGCAAGTAATGGATTTGCACCGAGTCTTTTGATCTATGCAGCTTTCATCTTTGTCTTATCTTTGATAACGTACTGGAATCTAATCCATGCAAGCTCTTATCAAGTGTAGGGTTAATGTGGAGGCAAAGTTCTTTGCTTTTTTAGAAATCATCAGGGGGGGTCAATCCTTTTTAAGAATCAGAGAAGGAGTCAGATGGGTGGAGGAGGCAGATATTCCGGCGGAGCTCGGCGTTTGGCTAAGGGATGTTTTTAGAAAAGGAGTTTCTAGCTCTGGGTCAAGAAAGCTATGGAAAAAGAAGGTGGTGGTGGGGAGATGTTTCATAGCCGAGGAGAGACGTAACGATAAAGGCCGTTTTATCAATTTAGTGGAGTTCACCAACCATGGTCGCAATAAGTCTTTCTGCTTCCCAGAAGGTCACAATAGAAAGGGGTGGGCTTCGTTGGCTGAGGGCCTGGTCTCTTTATTGAATCAGAATAGCAGCATAAAGGAGGGTGAGTCTAATGCATCCACGTCGTTTGTTAAGCTTCAGCCATCTGGGTAGATTACTAGAGTGGGACAAACCTCCTCTATTACGACTAGGGGTGTCAATTTTACCCGATTTAACCGAAACCGAACCGGAACCGGAACCGAAAACACCGGTTCCGGTACCACATTTTTGGGAACCGATTAAAAAGAACCGGAACCGAACCGGAAACTAATGGTTACGGTTCCGGTACTCTAATATGGAACCGAAACCGATAAGAACCGGAACCAATATATAAATATAGTGTAAAAATTCTCATATTACCAAGATTGGACCCGTTATACGCGAAATCGGAACCGGAACTGACAAAAACTACATAATCGGTTCCGGTTCTGGTACCATCACTTTGAGAACCGGAACCAATAAGTACCCGAACCGATAAGAACCGGAACCGTTTGTTCCGGTTCTGGTCACCTTAGGAACTGAACCGGAACGACCCGTTGATACCCCTAATTACGACCAAGGTTTAAAATTTCGTTTCGGAGTAATATCTCGGTCAAGTGAAAAATCGAGACAAACTCCGAAACGAAACGAAACATTGAAAAAATGGTGAAAAAGCGAAAATTTTAAAACATTCCCGAATCATTACAAAACATTCCGAAACATTTCGAAAATTTCCAAAATCATGAAATCATATTTTTTATTTATATTTTATTTTTTGGATTATTTCGGATTGTCTCGGCAAAACATTACGAAACGAAACATTACGAAACGAAACGAAACATAACATACGAAACATTATGAAACATTCCAAAATTTTGAACCCTGATTTCGACCAGATATCCCAAAGGATGCTCAGAGACATTCGGCCGATGGCATTGGGCACTCATATGCGAGTCCTCTTTTGATTGCCCTGTTTGGCAAGACATTGCGGTTGCCATTAATATCATCTCTAGAGTTTCCCCTCTCTACCATTTGATTCCATGTGGAGGACGTAAGAGGCTTTTTTTTGTTAATGATCTAGTCCTTTTCAACTTCTTTTGTAACTTAACCTCGATCAGGGTCGGATTCGATATCATTTATATTAGCCGTTGGTGGCTGGTGGCGAACTCTATACCAGAGGTGGGTCATTTCAAATTTTTATGGATTCATGTTTTTGGACTTCCTTTCCACTTGTGGAATGAGGAAATTTTTATGTGTATCGGGCGTTTGTTGGAGTCCTTCTAGAGATTGATAATGTCTCCCTCTCGGGATCAGACTTCTGTAAGGTGGCTCTGAAGGTGGGTGGTTGGGAAGAGAATATTCCTAGGACGATGATTATTCAAGACAAAGGGGTTTCCTTCTCGCTCCAAATACAAATCATCGAAGGTAGGGAGGATGCTGCATCGGGGTTCAGAGGTGTCCATCCTCCAGCTACGGGTGAACAGTTGTGTGGACAGGCGGCGGCGACGACCATCAACGCCGATAGAGGCGGTGGAGAGCTTGATGAGTCTTCAAATGTGAGTCGAGTTGCTGACCCCGCTCGCTCCGGTTAAGCTAGCTACCATGGCGGTTTCTCATGGGAGGAAACCAGAACGTCCTATAAGTACCGAACACGTGGGCCCTGCAAATGTACCATACGACTCCCTTATTGCCTCTACGATAAGGGCTGATTTTAAAAATTCGAAATCTTCTGGAGACTAGGGTTTGGCCGGAGTACCAGATCCACTGACACGCGGCACCGTGATATTTTGGTAAGAAGAAGATAAAGCTGCCACATCGCTCTTCTAGAAGCTGGGGATATACAAATCCCAAGGACGGATATTTTGGTAGAAGAGGGATATTTGGGTTCCGGGTTAAGAAACGCAGGTCTACTTTAAAGAATCTGGGTCGAGTGAATGAGTCAATTATCGTGAACCGAACTGAATTACCTCCTGGCCTTTTTTATAATGCGGTTGTTGTAGCACCACCCCGTCTCGACCAGCAATCAGGAGTAAACTCTATCCATAGAGAGATCATCCCCTTCAGGCCAGCAATTGCAGATAGCAAGCCCGACGGCATCGACGTTAAAGGTAAGTCGATCGCTATCTATTCTCCCCCTTTCGGTCCCTCTTATTCCTCCCCCTTTTCTGCTCCGATTTTTGGAATGGCTTTGCCTATTGGTAAGCCAAACCCTGTTTCTTCTTCGGCCGTGTTTGTAATTCCGCCTAATCAGCCAACAACTGTGGACGGGGATGGTTTAAGGACTGGGGCTATTCCTTTTTTGGGCATTGCTGCGCATCCTCCTATCGCTTATTATCCAGGTGCAGCGGATTCAGAAAACATGTTGGATATTCTTCCTTTGCGCAGACTTCTGGCGGAGGGCGACGAAGGTATTGCTACATCTCTCTGCCGGGAAGACTAACTTTTCTGGGGTTGGTCCGGCTCCGCCAGCACTTTTAAAGGTTATGAGGGACAGTTCAGGGCTTCAGGAGGCTGATCCTCTGGCAGATCATGTTATATCGTCTTGGTTTAGAAACAACATATTGAAGTTGGGAGTTTCTCTTGGGCTCTCAACAGACGGCAATGATGAGGAAATTCGGTGGCAACTCCTCTCAATCTTAGGGATCCCTGTTGATCCCTCGTCAACTCTTAGGAGATCCAATCCCTTACGGATCAAGGATAATGAGGAAGATCATGTCGGGGTAGGAGTCAGGGATGAGGAAAATGATGATCCTAACATTTTAGAGGGGAACCACATATCAGAGGGCAAATTAGAAGATTCAAATGGTCCTGTGTTGGGGCATGAGGTCGAGGAACAAGATCAGATCCCATGTTCTCCAATTAAACATGCTAAAGTCCCCAGGGAGATCCGGAGATTGGCAAGTCCGTTCATTTCTGGAGGAACGATTGTTTACGGTAGTCGTAGAAGAGGGAGAAGCTGGGTAACATAAATAGAAGGGCAGTGGTTTAAGAGTTTAGCTCATAGATGGGGGGTGAATGTTTTGATTCTTCAGGAGACTAAATGGGAGAAAATGGACTTGGCCTGTATCCGGGAGTTATGTGGGTTTGCTAATGTTGGTTGGCAAGATCTCCTGGCTCTTGGAATTGCAGGCGCGGCATTGTTGTTATATGGAATCGAAAAATGTTAGAAGTGGTGGATGTTCTGGTAGGGGCTTTTTCGATTTCTACTCGTTGTAAGTGTGTGGGGGAGCAGTTCTCTTGGATTCTCACAAGGGTTTATGGACCCTCTTCTAGTACTTTTCGGGACCAACTCAGGGAAGAGATGAATGACATTGCAGCTCTGTGGGATGATCCTTGGTGCATCGGAGGGGACTTCAATGTCATCAAATTCATGCATGAGAAAAATGTTGGGGGGAAGGTGTCTCGTAGCATGAGGGTGTTTGGCGATTTCATTGATAGACATCTTCTTATGGATCTTCCTATGAGTGGGGACATGTTCTCAATGGTCAAACAACTAGGAACATCCTACTCTGTGCCGTTTGGATAGATTTCTTGTCTTTTCCGGATGGGAAGTGCTATCAGATACGTAGAAATACGTATTTGTCTTGTATTGGGGTAGTTCTGTAAATACCTCTTGAGGGGTATACTTGTCTTCTCCTGTAACCTTTTATATAAATAAGCTTTATGGAGTCATTGTGAATTAAGCACAATAGACATCCTTTCTCTCTCTCCTCTACCTTCTATTCTCTCTTCTCCAAACCTAACCCTAACCCTAATTCTTCAAATTCAACTTGGTATGAAAGCCATCCGTCGCCGAGGTTTGTCGGAGCACATTTGGGGCCATCCAATGGGCAATCTGACATCTGCTAACGTCATCTGACCATATAGCTGACGTCATCAGCTATATGGACACGGAAATCGAGGTTGGCTGAAAACCTCACCACTTAATAGATGATTTTTTTCCTATTTTTTACCATTTTGGGGGGAATTTTTTGGATCCATTTGGGGTGTTTTCTGATCATTTTTTCGTGTTTTTTCGGAAAAGTCAGTTTGTAAACCAGTCCATTTTTCGGAACCTAGATGATCTTTTTAGGGGGACTTGTTGCTTCGATCTAGTCCCCCCCAACCTAACCGACATGTGGATACCCTATTCGAAGGATTTCATCAAGATTTGAAGGTTTTAGGAAGTTTTCTTCCCCTACTAGTTACCGTCGGTGCCTATAAACGCCTATATGGCCATCGGCTTGATAAATCATTCCCTCCAATCGACCCTACACTTCTTCCATAAGTGTTTTTCTGGTTCTAGGATGCTTTCTTGCATCTATATACTCCTTCCCTCAATCATCCGGCTACTTATATGCCCTATTTGAGGCTCATATGGGTGTTTTTTTTATTCCCCTTCTTCAAAGTTCTTTGTTTGATTTCTTGGGAGAATCCTAGGTTCTATATGTCTATTAGGACCTTATTGGATGTTTTTTTGGTCTGTGGTGTTTTTCCTTAGCCTGTTTTTGGTTCTCTGTTGATTGTTTGTAACATTCCGGTGCACCTATAGAGTAGTTCTTTGGCCGTAATTCTTCTTGGCGGATCCTCCACCCTCCTCGGTTACTCCACCTTCCTTGGCTTCTCCATCAGGGTTAGCAATGAGCACGGAAGTTCCTTCCATTGGCGTTGGAGATCCTATGGTGCATCACATGGCTTATGAGAACCCTAGTTTACAGAACACCTCAGTGAAGTTAGACGGCAAGAACTACGGGGCACAGGTGGCACAGTTGTTCATTGGAGGCCATGGGAAACTTGGTCACACTACAGGGGAGACAGTTGAGCCTCCCAAGATCGATCCCTCTTATCGACAATGGCAGACAGATGATCTTACTGTCATGTCATGATTTCTCAACTCTATGGAGCCTGATATCAGTGAGAGTTTCTTATATATGCGCACAGTGCAAGAGGTTTGGGAGATTACTGAGAAGACCTACTCACAATAGCAAAACACTGGACGGGCATTTCAGCTACGACAGACTATCTCCCACTTCCGGCACTCTCAGTATTATACTGTTCTCCATATCTTGTGGCAGGAGCTTGATCATTATTACTCTTATTAGCCTCTTAATCCAACAGAGATTACTCCCTTTCGTCGATATATAGAGAATGGCCGAATCTTTGATTTCCTTGCTGGACTCGATCGTTCTTATGAGCTTGCTCGTGTTCAGATCTTGAGTAGCAGAGTGGATCTTCCCTCTCTCAGTGAGGTGTACGCCTATCTTTAGAGTGAGGAGAGTAGGCGGATCTCTCTTCAGAGTGAGCATCTCCTCCTAGAGCGATCAACGCTAGCTGTTTCTCCTGCTTATCAACCTCAGCAGCCTCAGAGAGGTCCATCTTATCAGACTCTTGTCTCAGCTCCCTCCTATGCTCTTACTGGACCTTCTTCTGGGAAGTCCTTGACTAGAGAGAGGCCCAAGTGTGATTTCTGCAGCAAGTTAGAGCATGTGCGTGCCAAATGTTGGAAGTTACATGGTCGCCCTAGCCAGCCAGCCTCCTCTAGTGCTCATACTACCAGTGTGGATCCCTCTGTTCCTCCTCCAGGACAGTCTCTGGCAAGTCCTCTGCCTTCAGCTCCTCCTGGTGGTTTTTCAGCCACAGAGTATGCAGGCCTTCGACGGTTGCTTCAACAGCTGGATGGTCCTGCCACATCGTCCACCTCCTTTGCCCAGTCAGATAACACTAGACTTGCTCATCATGTGTCTCTCCCATCATCCAGCCCAACTTGAATCATTGATTCAGGGGCTTTGGAACACATGACGGGCTTGTCTTCTTTATTTTTCAGGTTATTCTATCTGTTCTGGACGTGATAAGGTGAAAACAGCTGATTGCACCTTATCTTCTGTGTCTGGGAAAGGGAATATCCTTCCCTCTCCTCAATTGCTTCTTTCATCTGTTTTGCATGTTCCTCGATTTACTTCTAACCTACTCTCTGTTAGTGCTTTGACTAAAACCCTAAACTGTAGTATCAATTTTTCCCCTACTTCTTGTGTCTTTCAAGACCTAGAGACGAAGAGGACGATTGGCACTAGACATGAAGCTAATGGCCTCTACCTTCTGGATGGACACCTTCCTGAGCCCACAACACTACAGTCTTCTGCTAGTCGTAGTAGTAGTAGGATATATGTTTTGAACTGGCATGCCCGTTTGGGGCATGTCTCTTTTCAGTATTTGAAACTTTTATGTCCTAGTTTGTTTACTTCTGTTTCTTTTTTTGCTTTACACTGTGAGACCTGCGAGTTCTCCAAGCATTGTAGATCGAATTATCCCTCCATTAGGAGCCCCTTACAAATCCAAAGCTATTTGGGATCCGGTGATTGAATGTTTTACAAGGAGGCTAGCACTCTGGAAAGTGAGATATTTGTCTAAAGGGGGAAGAATGGTGTTGATCAAAAGTACTCTGTCTAGTTTGCCTATTTATTATATTTCCATGTTCACTATACCTAGCAGCGTGGCAAAAATTATGGAGAATTTTATGAGGGACTTTTTGTGGCAAGATAAGATTGATAATCATAAAGTTCATCTGGTGGCATGGAAGTCTATTTGCAAAGATAGGCATCGGGGGGTTTGGGGATCAAAAGAATAAAGGTGATGAATCATGCTCTGTTGGGTAAATGGTTGTGGAGGTTTGGGGAAGAGGACACAAGTCAATGGTGTAGCATATGGAGGGGCATCTTGAAGATTTACGACAAATTTTCGAAAGGAGTACGCTTCGGTGTCGGATTTGGACACAAGATCAGGTTTTGGGAGGACATATGGTGTGGGGAAGGAGCTTTTCAAGATGACTATCCAATTCTTTATAACCTTACAATGCGGAGGAAATGTTCGATCCAGGAATGTGCTATAGAAGAAGGGGAAACACTAGGGTGGAACTTTGGCTTTAGGAGAAATCTCAATGATTGGGAAATCGAGCCCTTTTCTAGACTAATCCACCATCTATGCGACATCACACTTCGCCCATCGGTTCAGGACAAGCGGATATGGAAATGGAACAAGGAAGGATTATTTTTTGTGCGATCTTTTTATGAGGGGTTGGATGTTCGATCCGAAATCTCTTATCCTATATCACCGTTTGGAGCTCTAAAATCCCTACTAAGGTGGCTTTCTTCCTTTGGTTGGTATCAAAGGACAAGATTTTGACAGTGGACCATCTGAGATCTAGAGGGCTTATCATTATTGACTATTGCCCAGTGTGTATGCATTGTGGGGAATCTGTCAGTCACTTGATGTTACATTGTGAAGTAGCGTGGGAGATTTGGTATTTCTTCTTATTGGAATTCGGAATCAGATGGGTGATGCCAGAATCTATTTTGACTCTTCTCAGCAGTTGGCATTCTTAAGCCTTTTTCGCTAGAGGACGAATTTTGTGGAGGATATTACCTTTTGCTATAACATGGGGTATATGAGAGAAGGAAATCAAAGGATTTTTGAAGGAAAGAGTAAAGACATGGCTTCGATTATCCTTGATATTAAGGGACTAATGTTCATGTGGTCTAAGGTGAAAGGGGAGTGCAGAGGACTGCTCTTTGAAGATTTCGTATTCCGATGGGATTCCCTTTGTTCTCAGGATATATGATTTTCGTTTTTTGTACTTGATCGTAGATCTCTTTTGTATTTCTTTTTTGGCATAGTCTAATGCAGGCATGGTTTAAAATTTCGGAATGTTTCGTATGTTTCGTTTCGTAATGTTTTGGTTTGTTTCGCTGAGACAAACCGAGACAATCCGATACAATCCAAAAAAATAAAAAATATGATTTCATGATTTTGGAAATATTTCAAAATGTTTCGGAATGTTTTGAAATTTTCGTTTTTTCACAATTTTTTCACTGTTTCGTGAATGTTTCGTTTCGTTTCGGAGTTTGTCTTGGTTTTTCACTTGACCGAGACATTCCTCCGAAATGAAATTTTAAACCTTGAATGCAGGTCATCTCGACCTCATAGGTTATTGTATTTGTTTCTGTTTGGCTTTTTGCCCTTCTATAAAATTTTATACTTATCAAAAAAAAACTTGGATATGAGACTGTTTAGTCCATCTGAAGTTGACTCATTACTGAAAATGGGAGTTATAGAATGATTTGGGAAGGAATATGGTGAGGCGTGAAGCTGATGGGTAAAATCCTAATGTACAATGACACGGCACATTTAGGGGTTTTTTTTGCATGTCAACGGTTTTGACACAGATATGTGTGCCGACATGTCTGTCACATCCTAACAAGTACGATAGTGTCACCCTTTATTTTTTTAGTAAAAATGTCTAAAAGAGAGATGGTGTGTTTTCATCCTCCATACACCACTTTGTTAAAGTCCTCCCTCTTATAAATCTACTCATATTGATTTAGTTATTGGCTGTGATACTAGGATGCCTCAGGTCCTCAACATGCTTGTCATACCTGTATTGAACAGAAACTAGTACCGAATACTGCATGGATACTTCTCTGACACCATTTTTTTCATTTCATCGGTACTATTTTGTTAATTACCAGCAATTTTTTTATTTGTTTTGTCAGTAGAAAAATATAGTGTGTATTATAACATATTTTACTGCAAGAAAGCGAATATTAATTAAAAAAACTTGATGCATGGCCGTATCCATGTTAGCATCTCGGACTTTGGGAATGAAGAGTCGCATCCCTGTTTCCTGTACTACCAATATTCGTATCCATAGCCATATCTGGGCATCTTAGGTTATTGGATAGCTCTATGGTATATGAAAATGTTTTCTTTACTTTTATTTATTTTCTCCTTGATGTTATTTAAAGGAAACCTTTTGATTTAATTATAACCAAAATACTATATAATAATAGATGTCTATGAATGTATCTGTGTTTGTAAGGAGTACTCGCCACTTACCGGATCCGCTTTTATTCAATGAATAGTCTTGCAAAACCCGCGATACAAAAGTAAATCTTTTAGTCGATCTATGGGCGCAGATGGTCAATATGGCTTGATATACGCTTGCAATCCTATTCAAGGAGACAGCACGTGCTCACTGATTATTATAAGTTATAACAAATTTATGGCTTCTTAAAGGTACCGTGTCAGCCACCTCATATCTGTGTGGGACACCAACACGTGTATGTGTCATTGTTTCATAGGTAAGATCTGATCACATGAAGTTCTAGAAGTCAATAGGTTAACAAGGTGATGATCCTACATGATGGAACAAGTATTCCTTAACACTGCCTTCTTGGCTATCAATGATTGAGTGTGTTTTGGCAGCAGCTACTGTTTTGAAGCTTTTTAGAACTATGGTTTACAGCTAGAATGAGGAAAAGAAATGAATATGGAGACATTGCAGAATGAATTTGATGAGACTTACTCTAAGAGCAAACAGTGAAGTATTCTTCGGAAAATCTGATGTAAGAGGCAACCCTATGACTTCATATTGGCTCTGATACCATGTATAGCTTAGGAAGCAAAGCAGATTGGATCGCAATGAACTTTTACACAACTTACATGACAAAGTTTGACATAAATGATCCCTAGACAACTAAAAGATGTAGGACAAAGATAAACACCACTATGTAATGGATGATAAGCTACAGCCATTATAGATGAATGATAAACTTAAAACATCGGATCTGGTGAAATAAGCAGCCCCCATCTCAGTCAGCACTTCCTTTATTAAATACTATTGCTCTTCCTAAGATTTCCAAGTAATCTTAATTTCTGTCTTGAGCAGTCTGTCTTCTTCATGCTAGATTCATCCCAGCTTCTAGATTGAAATGTGGGTTGACAACTGCAGCAGATACAACATTCTCATTTTTTTAGCAAGTACAACAAACTCATTTGTTTAGCAAGGGTATTTATTTTCCCTTTGCTTTTATCTAAATTAACAAGTATGCATTCAAAAAATATGTATGAATACTTTCATGCACACATAACCCAGCCTCAGAGCATAAAGGATGCTGGACTTTATTGTTTATTGCTAAAATTTCTCATTTGCTGTGCATCCTGGTTGCATGTATATTATGCCACACGAGGGTCTCTTCCATTCATACTATGGATAAACACTGTCAACAAGCCATTGCTTTCTTGTTATCTATGAAGTCCCCTTACCAACACGTGGTTCTCATAATTATATCATGTTCATTTGTATTTTAGATCTTCAGTCTTTTTCTTTCCTCTACCAATTGGTTTACAATGTATTTTTTTTTTTGTTGGTAAAGGTGAAGAAGCTGGAAAGGGAGAAAAGATTAGATGATATTGTGGACTGCAACCTAAATAGGAATTACCACATTCAAGAAGTGGAGATGATGATAAAAGTCGCATTGCTCTGTACCCAAGCATCACCCGAGGACCGTCCAATGATGTCAGAGGTGGTACGGATGCTAGAAGGGGAAGGGCTGGCTGAGAGGTGGGAAGAGTGGCAGCAGGTGGAGGTTACTCGTAGACAAGAGCACGAAAGACTGCGGAGGAGATTTGACTGGGGAGGAGAAGATTCAATATATAACCAGGATGCAATCGAATTGTCCGGTGGAAGATGAGAGAGAATGTTTGCGATGCATTCCCTTTGTCGTTTAAATTTGATGTATTTCTTTTTATTGGTATGTTACACTTGGAAGTATCCAAAAACATTTCAAGACCAGTCCTGATAGTATTCTTTAGATTATGCATTGCTGTTTTCAGTTTTTTTGTATTCAAAGAAGACACCGAAAGGGACTACACTGCGCGTAATGAAGTTTCCAAATGTTAATATGATATATATATATATGCAAGGATTCTCACCATTCCACTTCAAGAACTCCTACTTCAAAATCCAAACAAAGTTTCCTTTGATGATTTTAAGAGAATTTGATCAAATTTCTTTGATATTTTGATGCAAGAAGATGATCTGGGTAGATGGGAGTTTTTCATGTAAAGATCAGGTTGATCTCGTTACCAGTGTAGAAATTCTGAACAAGAATGATGAAATTAGTATGATAGGGGGAACCCTACTATGATCTTATTGAGTCTTTTGTAGCATGCTTGCAATTGTCAATTGATTTTCGGAGCACATTTCTCGGAATAAGGTTGCATCTAGCGGTATGTCGTGAAGTCGGACCAACTACTGCAGATATACTTTCGTCAAATTTCAATGTGCTTATGCTGGTTCATGTGCAAATGCGTACAGTGATGAGCGCTTCTGCCATGTCAACGGCTGTGATGTCTTTGCCACATTATGACACCTACAGTTATGTACATTTAGCCTCAATCTTCAAACATCTCTAGCATCTCAATGAGAAGAAAATCTTCTGGCTTCCAACAATTTATTCCATAATTAACATATTTTTTTTTATGGTGGGTATAATTAATAAGATGCTTGAAAGAGGTAATTTTGAACAAAATCGGCGTTGGGATCTTGACATTTCTGTATAAATTAGGATTATGGAATCCCATCCGACATCTAAATCGAATGGAAATTCTCTCTTTGGAGAGATTAAAAGTTAAAATTTGTTACGTGGACAAGTTAATTATCACAATTCAAACTGAAAAACAGCAGCATTAATGGAAGCAACAGCTTTAGCCCATGCTTGCATTTTCGCTTTCATCTCCCAGTGTTTGTCAGTGACCAACTTATCGATATCCTTTCTTTTCGCCTCCTCCTTCTCCGGTCCATCTTCAGCTAGAAGATGCAATGGCGGCAGCCCCATATCTTCGCGTTCCCATTCTTCAAGGTCGATACCGCACTCGATATAATCGGCACCAGCCATTGCCAAAGCTTCGATCGACATGGGCTCTCACACAAAGATTTTACTTGGGCTGTTCTTCAGAAAAATTTCTCAGAACTGACTCCAAAGCGACATCAACAGAAGATATTTATAGGGATCAGTGGTCAATGCTTCTTCTCCGGTTATTTACTGAGTCTCTAGAGACACACGGGTGTTTCACATACAAGTTTTATATCGTTATATCCGTGATTTCAGTTGGTTTGCTTGACGTCATGTGGTGACTTGGTGTTGGCACTAGAGATAGGGGTGTCAATTTGTATCCGAATAATTAATATCCGACGGGAAGTGGTCCTGATTATCCCGGTTTTGGGACAAGCTATTTCACAACCGAACCAAAAAATTCAGAACCAAAGTATGTAATAGGTTCCGGTACGAATATATATGTTAAGACCCAAACCAATACATCAAAAGCACCTAGAGGTGCGAAGGTTTAAGACTTAACCTTTAGGATCCTAACATTCCATCACACCTTCAAGGCCGACATCTATGGTGGCCCACTCTGAGGTGGCTTTCACTCCGGTACCCCTATTTTCTCACTTCTTTTTGTGAGCGAGCCCCCAACATTTTTTCCGGAACCCCTATTTTCTCTTTCTGAGCGAGTCCCCAGGTAGCCCTTTCCTCAGGTCGCCCCTCCCGTGACTTGAACCCATGATGTGGGGTTGGCTCTGATACCAAATGTTAAGACCCAAATCAATACACCAAAATCACCTAGGTGATAGAGGTGCGGAAGGTTTAAGCCTTAACCTTTAGGATCCTAACATTCTAGTTTTGGATCCATTTATTTAGGAACCAGAACCGTCATATCCGAACATAATAGGTTCTGGTTCTGGTTCTGAACGGGAACCGATCCACATTGACACCCGTAACCATAGATGGTGGTGGTGGGTGCTATAGGGTGTACAAAATTACAAATATATTGATTGTCAATGAGGAGCATCGTATGTCAGATGGGTCATAGGTTAACATGGGTCGGGGCAGCTGTACGTGTTGTTCAAAGGGGGCTTTGCAAGACCCGGATGGAGGCTAAGAATTTCCCTTTGTCCAACAACGTTTGACACTACAATTATCCGTACATAAATGGAGAATTATTCACATGAAATCCGTTGGATAGTTGCAGGTAGAGGGAAAAGAAGACCGTTACTTGTAACATCACTTTTTTTTAATGAGTTGTGTTATGGGTGATCTTGAGGACCACAACAGGAGGTATGGGCTGTGGGATGTGGGTCTTATTTTTCACTGGTGGGTCGAAATCAAAGGTTGGGATCATTCAGTTTGAATTTAAATTGATGCGAATCTCAAGGATCTAGGATCCAATGGTGCATACCTAAGGACCATTGTGGTCCTCAAGACCAATCTAACATTTTCAGGGTGTCACTATTCGAGCTCGTCAGCACCTACGCAAGAATTGCGGTTTTCCCCACCGCGTGCTTGAAAAGCACGCGGTAAGTGAGAAGGCATGAAGTCAAAAGGAAACGTGGCATTAGGTTCCATCGCGTTAGCATGACATGGAAGGTTCCCATGGCCATGTTGTCGTCCAATTGGACTGGATAAATATTAGTCCACTCTATGCGGGTGTGAATGGGTTGGCCCATTAGAGATTTTGGGCCTGAATTTTAATTGATAGATCGAGCTTTGGTTCAGCCCCATTCAAAATCTACCAAAAGAATGGACCGGGCCCAGCCCATTTACACCTGGCATAGCCCAAATTAGCACCATGATGAATAGACTTCAGTCATCAGTCAGAGTAGTGATGTTAAACGTTACACAATATATTTAAAAATATATAAGACAATTAATTTTGGGGAATTTTTGACATACCCCCCCATGTTATCTTTAAAATTTGACATACCCCCCCCCCCCCCCCCCCCCCCCCCCCCCCCCCCCCACAGTTTGAAAAAGCTGACATATCCCCCTATGACTCGGTCCATTGTCATTTGACCAGTGTTGACCCGAGTTGACTACCAATTTTTTTATTAAATGGTAAAAATGCCCTTGTCTTCAACTTTGGAACAAGGGTTTGGGCAAAAACCCAAACCCCAAATCAAATGGCTGTGGTGGACGGCCAACCAAGAGATTCCAATGGGTTGACCGCCCATCGCCAGCGACCAAGCAACCGGAGTCTCATTACAAGCCGGCCACCACTCCGGCAATAATTTAAAACCCAAGGTAAAAAAAAAAAAAAAAAAAAAAAAAAGTAGCATAAATTTTAGTTTTAAAATTTTCATTAACATAAATGAAAAATAAGACAAATCAATTTATATTTTAAGCTTTTGAGATGTGAGAAAGATGGGTTCTTTCAATTTTAAAATATTCCTTCGTGAGTTTTATCTATTTTGGAGGGTTTTTTCTTCTCGATATTTGTTTAATTCATCAAAAAATCTCAAGTTCACCGACATGGGTTTTAATTTTTATTTTGAATCTCCCTCTTTCATGCTTGATTTGGGGTTTAGGTTTTGGCCAAAACCAAACCCTTGTTCTAAAGTTGAAGACAATGGCACTTTCGTCCTTTAATAAAAATTTAGGTAGTCAACTCGGGTCAACACTGGTAAAATGACAGTGGACTGAGTCATAGGGGGGTATGTCAGCTTTTTGAAATTGTGGGGGGGTATGTCAAATTTTAAAGATAACATGGGGGGTTATGTCAAAAATTCCCTTAATTTTTATGAATATGTATGGAAATCAATAAATTAGTAGTAAATAAGACATGAAATAGAGAAATGATAATATAAAAGAGAAATCATAAATGCCAGATTTTTATGATGCAATAATGGCAAATGAAAGTGTAGATTTCGATGATGAGTTCTTCCTCTCTGCATATGACCACATAATGTTGAATGCACCAAGTGCAAGGTTTCTCTTGATTAAAAAAACAAACATTAACAAATATGGTTAAAGGGGTTTAGATCGCAAATGAGTGGTTATTGAGTTGGTTGATAATAGAATTAGCATAGTCAAACTTTATAGTAATTTTTATACTTTTTAGTACTGTGTTTAATTTAGTTGTGGTGTTGCTACTTTAGTACCCTTAGATGATTTATGATATTTAAAACTTTATTTTTGTTTATAAGACAATTTGTTTGTCTTTACAATAACTTTGTTTTGTTTACAACACAATTTGGCATTCGCTTTAATTGCACTTATAAATTATATTGTGATGCTTGTATTTTAGGGTTGATGGAGTTAAAATCTTATGTGTGTGTGTGTTGAAACATGTTATATCTCGAAACAATTTTCAGGGATCCAAACACCGTAAATGCTTTTTTCCAAGAAAATTTTGAGTTTTTCTCATTGCCAAACGCCGAATCGTTTTTTGTAGGTGATGACTTTTCTAGGAAAAATTATGATCTGGAAAAGAAAGAACCCATAATCTGAATTTTCTGTGAACCAAATGCAACCTTGTGAACCAAACGCAACCTTAGGTTGCATTTGGTTCGCGAAAAATTCAAATTCTGGGTTATTTTTTTCCGGGTCATGATTTTTTTTTGGAAAAACTGCAACCTACAAAAAAAGATTCGACATTTGGCATTGAAGAAAAAATTCAAAATTTTCCTAGAAAAAAAACGTTTATGGTGTTTGATTCCTAGAAATTGTTTCGGAAAATAACTTGTTTCACCATATATATTGATATAATCATCACACAGGGAACCCAACAACCCTAACAATCTTAATCGTTGGATCGTTGAAATTGATCCCAACATTACATTAAACTCAAAATTACATTGATATCCCAAGAGCATAAAAAATTCCTAAAATACCCTTAAAAACCCAGAAATATACCTTGCTTTTTCTTTCGAGTTTGGCTTAGGGTTTTGTCCAAAGCCGAGATGAAGGACCCTTGGCTGCATTATATCAGTACTCTTCTTAAAAGAAAACTTGCCCTCGACTTTTGCCTCAAACTGAGTTGCATAGGGACTTTATTCTTGATTTTGACCAAATCATTCTTATATCCTTCATTCAACAGTTGGAGAGGAACACTAAGGTGGCGTTTAGTAAAACTTTTTTTCAGACCTTAAGTCTGATTTAGCTGAAATTAAGTGATTTTGGTGATTAAGTTGCGTTTGGTAAACGACTTAATTTAAGCACTTATCACCAAACTCAAGGAAAAAAAGACAAAAGTAAAAAGTGACCCAACCTTCACTTATTGCGGTAAGTGAATGAATCTTTAAAAAAATTCCTTGATTCTTTTTTAATACCAACAATGCCCTTTTTTCAAACCTTTCTTTTTTAAAAACTTACGAAAGTATCCTAATAAATATTTCAAAATACCCACAATACCCTTGACTTAATTTTAAGACTTAAGACCATAACCAAACACCCTGATTCAGACATAAGTCATTAAGCTACCAGATCTTAAGCACTTTAAGCTTTTAGATTTGATAACTTAATTTACCAAACGCCACCTAAGACAATGTCTGAAGGAAGCGTAAAACACGCACCTTCTTTAACTCGCACAATCATCTTGTCCGTCAAATAGTCAACGAAGATGGACTCTACTTCTTTATAATTATAAGGAGGGCTGTAGGGAAAAAATTCCACACCCCCTCGAGATGCGCGCAAGATCAGATGCTAAGTTTGAAGTCCCTCGTTCTCCACCTAAGCTGACTTCAGATCCGTGTGAACCGTCTTCAAGCCCAAAGAAGTCGTTTTCTCCACCGATTGATTCGTCTCCAAATCCGAGAATGTCCACAATTTTGATATCACCTATAATTGAACTCCGTTGGTAGTAGATCCACCGTAGAGCCTCTGATGCTTAAGTTAGTATTCTCTAGCAAAATAATACTCAATTTTCACACTAAGATTGCTTACCTACTTCATCACTGTAACTCTCTATTTATAGGAAATGTATCCCATGACACGTCTAGGGATGCGATTGAGACCATACCAATCAACTTCAGAATCTTTGTCTTATATGTGATCTGGCATAAATCATGATTTACTTGAATAGTGCAACAGGTGGCTATTCTTCTTTCGTTACTTGTGTTTAATGCTCTTGTTATAATCTTACATTCATTCTTGCTGACTAGCCATGCGACAGTCTTCCGATCTCATCCAATTTATCGACGACAAGGTATAGGGGCGGAAGGCATGGTGCCAACAATGGGTTTAGTCGGAAAGTTGCTATCTCGATACAGGTTGTCGGACTGGCCGTATGACAGTTATCTAGGATACATGTTGTCGGACTGACAGATGTCTTGATCACTCGATTGCACTCGGCCACATAGTACATCATCCCAAATAGGATTAGGGATACGTGTTGCTGCTAGAACCATCACATGTAATGTCAGAAAATACCCCTTGCAAGGGCACATGCGTTGCACATGAGTGATCATAGGCGTGTCTTTAGAAAAAGTGGCACACTATTAGAGACTACTGACCATATGAATGTTTGGCCCATCCCTAGGTGGACATACATATAAAAAATCAGCATGATTAGTGATTTCTAAGCATTCGATTGTAGTCGTTCTCATGAGTTGATTTTTAACCGTAGAGTTTGAGCATTATTTCGGATACAAAGATCCAAAGGTTTAAAATCACTAATCATGCTGATTTTTAGAATGGCATGGATAGTAACAGGTAGATAATTAATTAACTTCAGGTAGAGATGCATTTAATGAAAGGGTCAGGTAGAAGATGAATCAATGGCTGATTTTTGGTGAGGATGATCTCTATATATGGTGAGGAAATCATCCCAACAACAAACTCAGCCCATCCTGAAATTTCTAACCCCATCAAATGTGGTTTCCAAGTTACACGGTAAAAATAGACGGTCCATAATTCTTCAACTTCTAAACCAGTCTACAAATATCGGAATGATTTGAATTTTTGTGACGATGATCTCCTCACGATAGAGATCATCCTCACCAAAAATCAGTCATTGATTAATCTTCTATGTGGGTACGCCAAATGGATGTCCCTGGATCCTGACCTTTAATGAAATAAGAGGTGGGTATTTTTATATTTATTTTCTACACCTACCTAACAGGTGCTCATCTCCTCCAACTTCTTTAAAAAGATGATTAAAGATAAGATTGTTTTGCGTGTTCTCTTCGTTAAAAATAGAAAGTATTTTCCAATCCATGGTGGTAGAAAAATCGTGATCCATAAAGTGATGCTTCTTCTTCTTTTAA
Organism: Euptelea pleiosperma; assembly: GCA_035048495.1. NCBI lineage: Eukaryota > Viridiplantae > Streptophyta > Magnoliopsida > Ranunculales > Eupteleaceae > Euptelea > Euptelea pleiosperma. Next base: position 26,883,771 of record CM068542.1, on the reverse strand, counting down.
TTTCATTGTTTTGATGATGAAGTGATGCCAAATTGGAGTTGGTTTAGGCTTTAATGAAGCAAATTGAGATGGAAGCGTGTGCTTCACGACGATGGGTCATCGTCGTGAGCTAGCACCCACTACGGCCTATGAGCTGTCCATGCCCATGGGTGGAAACTGGAAAGTGAAAGCTATCCTTATCCTCTCTCTTGCTTTTGTCATTTTCACAATTTTTTTTTTTTGGGAAAAAGATGTATCCAAGGCATACCTCACGCTTTTGGTTACTCACCGCTGCCATCTGGGCTCACTAACCGCATGGATGTTTAGCCCATCCCTTGGTGGATATACACACCAAAAATCAGCCTGATTGGTAATCTCTGACCATTAAATTTTAGTACTTTTTAAGGCTTGATTATAGCCATTGGATTCAACCATTATATTTTTAGTACTAAAACCAACGGTTAAAAGTAAATAAAACAACCTGATTTTTTGTATGAATGTCTACTAAGGGGTAGGCTAAACATCCATACGGTCAGGGGGTCCAGATGGCAACAATGAGGGTAGGGCCTAACCTGACCCTAGCCCTACCTTCAAGGGCCAGGGTTAGGGGTCACGGTAGGGCTAGGGCCCAGAAGAAGAGTATTAAAATTATAAAATTAGCCCTCCCTTCAAGGGCCAGGGTTGGGTCACGGTAGGGCCAGGGCCTAGAAGAAGAGTATTAAAAATATAAAATTTTCAATAAGAAAAGTCGAAAAGTCGATGCTTGAATAATACACTTGACTTGATAACGTGTTTCCTCGGTTTAATCTATGTAGATTTTTCAACGAATGATCATAATTTTTTCATTACAGGGGTGAACCATTAAGATTTGAAAATGAAATCTTTTAGTCTTTTTAAAAACTTTGTTAAAATAAATGATATATTATAAATTTACCCTAGAAAAAAAAAAAGTCATTTTGGAATGATTTTGAACCATTCTTAAAAAAATTTTAAAATATGATCGATTTTGGGCCGTTCGTAATTTTGAAATGGCTCAATCATTTGGAAATTGTCCAAAACTGTATCTTTTTAAGACAATTGTAATGTTCAACACTAATAATGACATGACACGTGTACTCAAGGAAATCTGGAGACCATGCCAACGGATTTCCTCCTTTTTTTATGTTTTGTTCTTCCAAAAAGGGTTATAGGTAGCTTGGAACTCTCATTAACAGTTGGGTGACCTTAGAACAACTCATTTTTTTATTATTTAAAATGGTAACTTAATTTAGTTTTGAATATACCACGCACCTAGTGTGTCGTTTTCTAAAAAAATGCACTAAGTGTTTTGTTTTATGGATTTCAATTTAAAAGAAAAATAGAGATGATTTGCTAAGGGCCAGGTAGGGCCAGGCCCCCTTGAGTGTGACCTTGGTCCCGGCCCTTATTTAGAAGGGCCTTATTTATTTGAGCCCAACCCGGCCCTACGGGCTTAAAATTTATAATAAAAAAACCCCTCTTTTTAGGGCTTTCAAAGGGCTGGGATAGGCCGGGCCCCCTTGAGTGTGACCCTGGCCTGGCCCTTATTTATTTGAGCCTGACCCGGCTCTAAGGGCTTAAAATTTATAATAAAAACTCTTTTTAGGGCTTTCAAAGGGCTGGGATAGGCTGGGCCCCCTTGAGTGTGACCCTAGCCCGGCCCTTATTTATTTGAGTCCGACCCAGCCCTAAGGGCTTAAAATTTATAATAAAAAGAAAACCCCTCCTTTTAGGGCTGGGCTCCCTTGTAAGAGGACCGGATTGACACCCCCTAAGCGCAAGGTATACCTTGTTACATAACAACCCCTTTTTTTCATCCTTAGGCAGTTCGGAACCGTCACTTAACAAAAGCAACATCCTAGATTCCCTAACCTTTTAAAACAACTAGGGGGATGCCACGTGCGATGTATGTGCACCTTACACGTAGCACACTCTTAAAGATCACTGACCGTATAGATGTTTACCCCATCCTTATGTGGACCTAAATACCAAAATTCATCTTAATAATTTCTATCCATTGGATTACTGTGACCACCGACCATATGGATGTTTAGCCCATCCCAAGGTGAACCTACATGCAAAAAATCAGCCTGATTAGTGATTTCTAAGCATTCGATTGGAGTCTTTTCATAGCTTGATTTTTAACCATGGAATTTGAGCATCACTCTAGTTTAGCACTTGAGGTACATTTTTGGCCAATGATAGAATGACACCCCCATGCATGTCCATGGACCTTGGACCATGTGATCATTACTCTTTTAATAATGCGGTAAGGAAGGAAATTTTTCTTTAAATTTTTTTTTTTTTTTTTTTGCAAACATTAAATTTAGACACCAAATAATTTGTGCCACATTGATACCAAGTGGCACACTCTTAGAGGCCAATGACCATATGGATGTTAGGCCCATCCCTAGGTGGACCTACATTCTAAAAGTCATCATGATTAGTGATTTCTATTTGTTGGATTAGTCTTTTCATGGTTTATTTTTAACTGTATATTTCGAGAATTATGATCCAAAAGTTAGAAATTGCTAATCGTGCTGATTTTTGCTGCGTAAGTCTATCTAGGGGTGGGCCAAACATCCATACAGTCAGTAATCTCTAATATTGTACCACTTGACTCACATTGTGGTCCGTTATCAACATTAATGATGGACCGTCATCTAATGTTTTCTCGAGTAAAAGTAAAAGTTGTGAGATGACCAAAAAACTCCTAAAAAATGAAATAAGCAAAAACAGGGGCAATTTGGAAATATTGAAGATCGTCAGTCGACTTAACCCAAGAAGGGCCTTTAAACTTTTTTACATGGGGTTAGGGAATGAGGCCAGGCCAGCTACCACAAACCACCAAATCTAGCAGCGGTAGTCAATAGCCTGCAGTCGGCAACCATGTTGTCGACTGGCGACCCTCCGACAATTCAAAAATAGTTGGGAAAGTGCTGTTGGCCATATGTTCTCCACAAAAATATGCAGAAAACTGTGTTGTGTGTACGGGGAGGCTTGGGTAAGCGCACACAATCGTAGGACTAGTCCCATCACCAATGTGTGTGGGGATACCTGCGTTATCAAAAATAAAAATTGCAGAAAATCCTCCAAAAACCTCATTTTCAAGAGCTGAGTTGTAGCACTTACGGCGACAAATCAAGTAGCATTTGTGCCGTTAAGACTTAAGAGAGCAACGTACTCGTCGAAAGACAGCAGTATCAATAGCACCATGAGTTGCGGTCGGTGGAAGGCAATCACACCAAAAATCATAGCCAGAAGCCCATGATTTGAAGACAAACTCATAGAGCTCGTTGTTCATGAACAAGGCCAGATCAGAGTTACTTTGATATGTCGTAGAGCGGAATCACCACCCTTAAATTAAACCTAAAAATCTACAAAAGTAGAAGAAAAAAAGAGAAGAAATTATATTGATAATGAAGGATAGCATCTCCCAATTGGAGACCAAGAAGAAGGCGTAAGTGATAAATGTTGGCGGAACTCCTCAACCGCACAAGGTTTACCGGGGCCAGACTCTTCAACGCGCAGCCCTTATGAAGATTGTCTCACAACCATAGGGGATCAAAGGTAGGGGAAGATGGGAAGCAAGCTCTACCCAAATCGTCAACTGGAAGAAGAGAGTAAAATTCAACCAAAAAGAGTTGTGCTCAACTCTACAATTCTCAAAGAGAACCAAAAAGCTTTTTTTACCTCTCTCGAGGGCTCCTCTATCACCTAGGTATTGGTTTGGGTCTTAACGTTTGGTATCCGAACCAACCCCACATCACGAGAGCGGCAACTATAGTAACAAAAAAAATAAAAATAAAAAACTTGCCTTTAGTATGGGATATGGAGGGTCTACCATAGTATGGGCAATGGAGGTAAAAATAAATAAATAAATTATAAAAAAAAAAAAAAGAACTCACCATAGTATGGGATACGGAGGACCCCACCATAAGGGTTTAGTCTCAGAAGATGCGCTGTATGGAAAAAGGAAAGGTATACCTGATACCTGGAAAGAAGGCCGGGGGTAGGAGACTCGTCATAAAGTGGGTCAACGCGGACATCGACCTTGAACCGTGGTTGAATGTTAAGATCCTAGGTTAAGACCTTAGCTTTCCGCTCCTACCACCTAGGTCATTTTGGAGTATTGATTTGGCACACTAAACCCAAAATTACATTGATATCCTAAGAGCATATAAAATTTCTAAAATACCTTTACAAAATCCCAAAAATACCTTGTCCTCTCTTGGATGTTTGGCTTCGGGTTTTACCCAAACTCAAGATGAAAGTCCCCTTGACTGCATTATGTTAGTTCTCGAATTGGTTTGAGTAAAACTTTGATGACAGCACACATCATCGAGGCCGATAACAGCCACACAATTCTGGGCACAGACCCAATATCTGAGTGAAATTTCTAGGTATAAACCTCTAGCATGCTTAGTGCTGGAGACCATTAAAGCACATGGGTACTTCGCTAACAGCACTCAGGTTAAGTGCCGAGAAATGTGTGGCTGTCTGGCTGTCATCGGCTTCAATGACAGCATGAAGTTTTACTCAGTCATGGTTTATACTCGAACGATTTTTTTTGCTGGAAATCTGACGAGAACAACCGGTATCCATCGTGCTTTAAAGATTGTATTTTAGGTCAACGAAGAACCACCGTCCCCCATGTCCATGGAGTGGATGAAATTAAGTGCCTTCTTATTACCAAATAAATACAGTATCGTCTCTTCTGCTGGCCGAATATATGATGGATAAGATCATGGAAAATAATGGGTGTCAGAGGCCCATTCTAATGGTAGATAGTGTCCTCAGAACAATCTCCCCTGGATGGATGTTATCTTGTAACAGGCTTCAATCTCTTGAACTGATCTTAACCACTCCGAACACACAACAACAAAAGCAGAATAGAGATGTTCTTGAGAGAGATTCCTTGAACTTTTAACACCAAAGTTCGTCCTCCATGCGCATATAATCCGATTCTCATGGTAAACAAAACCATACTTTCATTCACTAATCGAAAATAAATCCTTGGTGTCCATTACACATACCTTCGCAGTCTTCATGAAAATTAAAAAACGCTGATGTACACCGGATTGCTAATATGCGTCGAAGAAATCAAACAATATCAAACCGCACAACCTACGAAAGAGAATAAATTACAAGGGAGGTGAAGTAGATATGGTACCTGCTTTCAGAGTAAATTTCGTACTCTCCTGGGTTTCATGGGAATCACCCTACTCGGGACAAATCCCATAATTGGTGTTTTCTATAGATCGGCATCCCATGCAAAGAAATTCCTAACTCACATGTCCAGCAACTTGGTATTAATAGCCCTTATGTTTTACCCCCTAAACCGAACAACAACGCAAGATATATCGTCTTTACTGTCTCTATTCAATGCTTCAGCCGTTAGTTGCTGAGCTGCCCTCTGTGGGTCCTTGACCTTTCTTGCTATATCGACTGCCTCTTGATTACCCATGACCTGGTCCAATCACAATCACAAGTGCAAACAAGAATTTTAAATTTATTTGAATTTATGTATTCACATATACAACACAAACAGAAAAATGGAGACTGTTTTGGAGAAGAGTCACCTTCCACAAACCATCGCTTGCAAGGATGAGAATATCAGTATTGAAATCAATATCTGCATATTGTATGTCAGGATCCGACCGTAAGTGTGATTTGAGGCTCTTGTCCCCGAAAGCACGAGAAACTGCCAACTGACCGTTAACTCTAGGGACGTCTCCTGATAAAAGATGCCATAGACGACAGCTTTATGATTTGTATAAATAATAATCATCAATCCTACCAATTAACGCTGTATTCCACACCCAGTATTCACACAATTGAAAGATTTTTTTAAATTGTTAAAGATAAAAATAAAAACATGGTAAAAGCCTATTACTATTTACTCCTTTATAAGCATGGTTCAAAATCTCATTCCGTTTCGGTTTGTCTCCGAGACGTCTCAGGATGTGGCATGGCCTAAATGAAACATTATATACTGAAATTCCCTAATGTTTCAGTTTTGTCTCAGATCGTCTCATTTCGTATCTGCAAGACAGACCGAGACGATATGAAACATCGAGAATACTTGTTAGATTGAAAGGACTATCTATTATTGCTTTTTTACTTTCCTAACCGGTGCTTTGTATTTCTGCCCACCCAAAAAAATGATACAATAATTTGGGTGGTTATGATCATCCGACTGGGTTAATTTTTGGTCTATCAAATCTTCTAGGTGGGGCTGCAAAATGGATATCTTGGACTGAAAGGCTATGTAACTCTTGTATAGTAAAGGAAAATACCAAAGAAAGAATAGTAGTATAAGGACTACCCCATGTGTGCCTTGGATTAGGTCTTCTAGACATAATTTGGGCAATTGATGGTGAAAGTTTCTATGTACCTAAAATAGGTTAGATGTATAAAAGAAATTCTGATTTCTAAATCTATAGAAAATAACTCAATACCTAGTCGCTTCAAGTATATTACGTCTCATGCAGATTAACCTCTATCATAGGCTGTCTCATAAATAAATAGAATCAGACCTAATTTTATGTTTGGTCCTCATGCATGCTGCTACCTGATCCTATGTTTAGTCCTCAAGCATGAAACTCCAAACTTTCCTATAGACCAATGTTTTAAATCTGGACCAGCCATTGAGGCCAGCAGTTCGGTCGGACCATCCTGAACCAGATTGCGTTGGTTGGGTTCGACAAAACTAATTTTAATGAAGTTATATTAACATAATTCTCGCATATATTTCCAATTAAAACACTATTGATCGCTTAATGGTAAAATATATAGGGGTTTATTTAGGATAAGTTACATAGTAGCTAAACTGTTCTTTTTTTCCGATAAATCATAGTATCTAAACTGGTTGAGTTGGATTCATAAGGATATGACTAGATATCAAACCTTCTTAACACCTTTTTATTCTCATTCCCTTCAAATATAGGGGCCATATAGTTCAGGGTCAAACTGGAGCACCTGATCTACCGGTTCAGTCCAACCAAGACAAATGAGCCAATTCGGCATGGTTTCTAAAATACTGTGGTAATGATGCAGGACTGTGAAAACTAGCCTAAATGATGAGCTGAGACCGAAAAAAAATCACCATGGATAATAACAAGCATAAAACAAATCTAACAACCTACTACAAATATTTCAGTATGCTAGAAAATAATTAAATTAATTGTTTCAAGTCAAAAGATCACAATCCGGCAATATAAAACCCTCAATTATTGATTGAAGGGTCCAATGGAAGTAAGGACTTCAACTAGCCTAGGGTTCAATCAACACTTGTAGGCTCGCTTAATTCAATACCCAAGATATAATAATTAAGTTTAGGATCATAAGGGTTTCCAAAAGGTTTCTAGGGTTCCATGTGAAATCTCAGAGATTTTGAGATTAGGTCAAAAAGGAGAACAAGTGGATTTTAGGGTTCAAAAGGAGAAGGGGTTTTCTAGTGGAGCCACAGGCTTTATTGGGCTCTACAAGGTGTGATGTGCAGGGTTGATGGGGTGCAGAGGTGTGTGCTGGAGGGTTTTGGGAGCCGTAGGGGAGAACAGCTCTAAGAGGGTGCCGTAGGCACCCGTAAGGCTGGGGGGTGAACCGCATGCCTCTATAGGGCCTAGGGTTGGGTGCGGCTAGGGAAGAGAGGGGTAGGGTGTGATCTAGGGCAAAAGGGAAATTAGGGTTAGGGTTTAGAGGTGTAAGGTTAAGGTTTTAGGTAAAAAAAACCTGACCAAATAAAATAAAACAATGGAGAATAGATCAAGATAAGAAGATAAGAGAAGAAGAGAGAAGAATACCTTTGGCTTCACACTAGGTTTTCTATTCATAGGAGATTTCACAAAAGTGCTTTTCTATTTCTTTCATCATAATGAAAAATTATATAATGAAGATTTTTATAATACTAATAAAACATAAATCTAATCTAAACCATCCAAATAATCTAATAAGATCCAATGGCTATAAAAAAATAAGCAACTTAAACCAACTACGCAAAATTACAATGAGCTCCATAACTTTGGGATATTTGCTTAAACACTCAAAACACATAAAAAATAAAACTAAGCCTATAAAGCAAATTAAACTATCAAATAACTCCTCAAATGCCACCCACATGCATCTTTCTAATATGGAGACTTCAAGATGCCCTGCATGTGGGGTCTTCCGCTCCCAAGATCATAGAGAACTCGAACTAGAGCCCACATAGGCATCAAAGTACAATGACAAAGGGATGGGTCCAATTTTCCTCCTCTAGACTCTAGGGATCCCGTCTTGTGTCTCATCTTAGAAAAATTTCTTGCAGATTTTTTACATTGTAATTGTTAGTAAAATAAGAGTGTAACCTATTACATATATGTTTTGCCTTTAGCTTGCGAGGAAATAATGGCAATCCCATAGGGGCAATATAAATTAGTGTCTTTTTGTCTGAAGTTCTTTCTAAACGAAGAATTGTACCCTTATTTTCCTGTCCTAATCCACCCCAATAAGATGGGGTGCAACATCGAAGAACCATGACCTGTTTGGCACATTTGCATTCCTTGTTCAAATGAATGTTCTCAAAAGTTATTCGTGGCTATTATTACTGTAGTATATTAGTCTCTGTTGTCAATTCCAAGATCATATGATTAGTTCGTTTATAGTTGTGTGTATCATTCGTGATTTGAAGACTCAAAGCATCAGCAACACATGTGGACTTCACCAGCTCATTAGAGAAGACTTTACCAGCTCATCAGAGGAGACCAGAGCAAAGTCAAATGAAGATCAACTCAGCGGACATTCTCATCTCAGCGGAATATTAAAACCGTATCAGCACTAAAGTGTGGAACTCAACTCAGCAGATGTTCTCAACTCAGCGCGTTCACATGCGATCGTCGTGTGTTTTGTCAAGGGGTTCACTGCGCGATTCGAGCAGCCGACCGGACCCCTTTCTCTTTCAGAGTTTGCTTTTCTGCCTATGGTCTGACCTGTCTGGCCGACCGCACTTAGCTGACCCTGGGAGGTTGACCGGCCAAAAGGTGCGGCTAACCGCCAACTTCTGTACTTGTTTTTATATATTGGCCTAAGCGTCACCCAGTTTGTGCGACCGACCACCCAAAAGGGGCGGTCGGCCACACCGGGAAAAGCGGATCTTGACTTGGTCAATTAGTGGTTGCAACTCGCAATTTTTGGCCCTTGTGGGCTCTTCCCAACGGGCATATTTGAGTCCGTTTTTCTCCCCTATGAGCCCCTTATATATGGGCTTAACCCTAATTTTAAATATATACTCTTTTACACAAAGATCCCATCTGATATTCTGAGAAGATTAAAAAGAATTTGGTTCATTGTAAGTCTCATCTGAGTTGCCCTAACCTCATCATTCTGTGGAGACTCCCAAGACATGATAGCTTCTACTCCATCATCTCGAGTATTCCTCTTCTACCAAGTGGAGGAAAATCTGTGAGTGGTGCATTCGTGGTGAAACTTCTCTTGAATATTCAACCCTTTGGTTTAGATTCATTTTAAGGTAAGTATCTCTTTGAAAATCTTTAGATGAATAGTTTCTATCAAAATATGTGAACCCTTATTTGGTTGGTAAGTTATTACTCACTGTGATTTAGTTGTGGATTGTATATCCTTTAGGAATCTAGGTGTTCGTTGATTCTGTTTGCCTAGTTGACTCACTAGGTGCTACGAGAGTGATTCTCGTGTGTAAGTTTAGTGGATTCTTAATCGGATTAGTTCATCCAATTGAGAAGTGTTGTAATGTATGATTGACTGAATAATATATTGCTCGTGTTGAGTGTTTGAGAGGATGTAGGTGCAAGAACACTAGACCACTATAAATCCTTGTGTAGTGCGATTGTGAATCTTTTGTGTTTTGTCTCACATAGATTTCAGAATTTGTGGATGAATGTTAACATGTTGAATGCATGAATTATTTCTGCATAATAGTACTTTTAATTTTAATTGTCATAGTGATTGAAAGGGAATTTCATATTTGATTAAATAATATAGCAATGTTCAGTAGTTGTTTTCATGGAAAAAATACCTAAAAGGGCCTTATTCAAAGTATACTTGATCATTCTCATTTTGCAAATTTAAGGATAACCATCAACTATTGCGTCAATAGATTATTGCCACAAAAGCAACAACAAAGGTACAAAGGTTATAAGAATGACTCAGCTTTCCTTTTATGCTGAACACTGAGAATACTGAAGATGGGATCATGGTTCCACAGCAGTACATATATTATATATTCGCAAAGTGCATCACTGAAAACAACAATCCCACACATGTTAAAATGAACAAGAAACTTAATGCAGGCAAAGGAGATTTAAATGAAATCACGAAGGGATAGATCTCTGTGAGTGACTTTAGTACCCCTAATGTAATGTAAGGTCTATATTTTTTAGTGTTGGCTAATTTTGTATGACAAAACGAATTCATAGTCTTTTGTAGTTTTCTAGTGTGTTTGGTAGTTGTCAATATCACTCAAGCCCGCCAAAAGATTCAGAAACAATCACAGTTTCATTGAAGAACCAGAAGTTTCGCTTGATCACACTTAGGATTTAGTAAGTAACTTAGAGACCCTAGAATCTAGGTGATAAAATCATAACCTTTTATCTCTAAGAAACCCTAGACTATTGGTTTTCGTGCTCAAATGAGGACTTGATCATATAAGAAAATTAGAGGCTATTGGAAAAATCTGTTGATTTTTGCCTCCGATCGATTTGGGGTTACATCAGGCCAATTGGAGAACAAATGAATGTTTTGCATGCTCTATGGATTTCAAGATGAAAGCGGCATCCGGTCGATCGGGTAGTCACATTAGATCGATAGGAGAACAAAACATGGAATTTCATTTGTTCTGTTTTTTATCAAATTTTGTCTCCAATCGATCAAGCAGTTACATCCGATCGAGTGGACTGCGCACAAACAAAAATTCTAATTTCAATAGAATTCCTCTTTTGGCCCAACTACCATAAATTTTGGAGGCTAGTTCGTACCCAGGGCCAGTTCTACCTTAAGGCTATTAAGGCGGTAGCCTAGGGCCCCTTGGTGAGAGAAGGCCCCTAGCCTAGGTCCCACTAACCACATGGATTTTTAGTCCACCCCTTATTGGATATACAAACCAAAAATCAACCTGATTGATTATCTCTAGCCAAAGATTTTAGTACTTTTTAGGACATGGTTCTAGCCGTTGGATTCAAGCACGTTTTTGGGTAGTAAATCCAAATAGTCACAAAAATCTCCAATTTTTTTAAAAATCGTATAAAATCTCCGATTTTTGAATTCACGAATCAATCGCCAATTTTGCTGATTAATTGGCTAAGACTCAATTTTTCCTCTTCTGATTTCGATTTGTCGACTTTTGAATTTTGATTATGAATGATGAATCATGCTTATGAGTAATGACTTATTATTATGGAATTATAGATGTGCTTTTCATCATGTAAATGTGTTTTGTTAAAAAGAACATTTCTAACTTGAAATATGCCATGATATATTTTTTATAATTTTGTCGATTTTTTCCAATTTTTTCCTACTTGAACCCTTGCCGATTTATTGCCGAATCCCGACTTTGTGACTATGAATCCAATGGCTATAAATGATCAATCAAGCTAATTTTTAGTGTGTTTATTCACCAATAGGTGGGCTGAACATCCACGCAATCAATGGGCCCAAAAATTGATCTATGTAGGACCACGAGAGTTCTCTGCATTGACTAAACGGGGGGTCCTCTGCATCTAAATTTTTTCCACAGTTTTTGATTATCAAGAATAGATTTTATAAAATATTTCCAATAATATAGAGTTTAATTTTTAATTAATATCATATATATTAATATATCAAATATAAAAAATGCCTTGTATAGAGTTTTCGCCTTAGCCTCAAATTGTATCAAGATGGCCCTGTTCATACCAACTATATATATATAGTATGTACGAAAACCTAAGAACTCTAACCCTATAATTGATCTCCAAACTTGTATTTTCCAAAACCCTAGCATAGCTAACGTCTCCCAAGCTAGAGATCACCCTAAGAACCCAAGATCCATATTTGTTCTTAGTGGACAGTTCATTACTACCATTAGTTCATTGCTTTGTTCATGCTCGAATGATTCGAGTCGTGGGATTCGGGGCTAGACCGAATCAATTCGTGTGATCGTAATCGTTTGAAGAAGGCACTTGTGAGATGTGATGCATGAAGATTCAAGAAGATGTGAATGCAGTGGCAGTGGCTTGAGTGATTTGACTCGGTATACAATGGTAACATTGTTGCGTAGGTAACATCTGGTTGTTTCTTAGTAACTTCTTCATAGTGATACTTTTACATCTGGAACACATGGGTAGAAACATTACACAAATTAGTTTGATTAGTAAAAACATCCACCCATTTTCTTTCTTGCAATGAATCAAATTTTCTAGTTGGTATGCAGACCATGAAAACCATATATTTTAAAAGTAACGAGAATTCTTAGAAACATAAGAGGCACCCCAAATGATTTATAATTGAATTTTGATAGAATTACAAAAACTCCTGTGAAAAAAAATGATAGTGTTTATTATAGATGACTTAGAAAGAGCCTAACTATTTATTGTTTGACATGTAACGAGGAATTATGCTATTTTTTGATGAGTAAGCTGGGAATCCATGAGCTCATAGTTGGGGTGCAAAATGTCAACCAACTGAGCAACAGGCTTGAGTCCACATTACCCAATCGTCAAAACTAATGTGAAATTGTACTTGTGATCTTCGGATAGAAGACCTAATCATTTTTTTTTGATCGGTATAGAAGACCTAATCATCTTAGTTCCATTGTGTCTTAATGAGAAGAAACCTTGTACCATCCGGCAGAAATAAATGAAAAACAAGTCCAAGATCAGCCATAAAAGATAAATATAGGAGCTTGAACACAAATAGAAGCAATATATTTTATGAGCAAAGGTTTATTAAAGAACCTGGCATGTTTGAGACGAAGCCACCTCTGTTCTCAATGCTACCACGCTCGGTGTTGGGCTCATGGTCAGTTGTCATCTGTCTCGCCTGCCCTCCTCTTGAAAGAACTGCCCGTGAATCTCCAACATTGGCTATCCATAACTTTTGACCATTTATAAGAATTGCAGTAACAGCAGTGGACCCACCTCGTCCCAAGTCAGGAGTATGGGAAAGAATTGCTTGGTCAGTCCTCTCATAGGACTTTGAAATAGATCTGTTGGGATCAGTCCAAAACTCTTCCTGAATGACAAAAGCAACGCAGTAAGATTAAGCTGTATACGATTATGGACAAGTACCAAATTAGTCTACATGTATAACTAGCCCAAATATATGAACTTTCATCTCAAACCAACAACCCACCTCCTTCAGGATATTCGAAAACAAATGCTTTTGTAGGTAGGCGGGCACACTATCACCCAAATGGCCATCATAAATAGCAAACAGTCCAAGCTCCTGTCCTTTGATCTGTACAAATTTAGCGACATGATAATCCTCCATGGGATGATTTGCTTTCCCTTTCACTAAGCTGAATCCATACTTTATTGAACCCTGCTGGCTCCTCCCCTTCCCGGAGCCACATGAGTTACGTCCTCCTATAAACTAAAGAAAAGAAAAAGCAAAAAACTTTAAACTTGAGATAATTTTTGCAGAACACAGAGACTTATCGACTACAAATAAAGATACCCAAATCAAAAAACATGGCCTGTCAAAAAATATAAAAAAATCAAAAATTAAAAGACATGAATCCCAACCCAATAATTACTAAACATCGCAAAAAAAACGAGAGCCACCACAATCTCAATCCGAACAGGCACACCCCCAAAGTAAAAAACGGTCAAAAATCAAGATATAAACACAGTCTTAGCTTCAATTTGTAGTATTACATGTCCAAAATAGTGCTTAAAAGCCCACAAGTGCCGAAACCAGACAATTTTCAATAATCATGCAATATTTTGAAACACGGAGCCAGAAATTGAACTACAAAGCCCGCTGAAGTAAAATGAAGACATGAAGGGAAAACCCTCTGAAGCCATCAATTTCCCCAAAGAGAGACCCAAAACAACAGTCCTCAGCTGAAAGACTCAACAGTACTCTCAATGGAACTCCATAATTCAATTTCAACCCTAACTGAACCTTAGAAGACTCAAATTTAAAAAACAGTAAAAGGAAGACAATCACAGAACCCTCTAAAGCCATCACCTTTCCCATCAATCCAAATATCAGAAGAAAAAAAATTACAAAATTCCCCAAAATTTAATGGATTCTATACTTTTTCAGAGTCTAATTAAACTACCAGACCAGAGAAATTACTAAAAAGGAACAACAAAAATCAAAATAGATAAAGAATCAGAAACAGAGACAGGGAGACAAGGGGGATATCTCCTCACATGATAATAGGCAGCATTAAAGCAGCATAGCTTATCCATATAAATCTTTCACCACCTCGACTTCTTTCACTTAATTCTCAACATCTACCACTTCTAGCAACCCCAAAACTAAAATTCAGACAAAACCCACCTCAAAAAGACACGATTTCTCTCCAAATTTCACAACCTGCATCATCAAAACCAGAAATCCGATCATGATAACCAGAACCCACCATTAAAAACAAACCCCAAAACCCCAGATTACCAAAAAAAATCCAAATGGGTATTTCAGAATTTCTCTTACCGATCCACCAAACTCCTTATTTTGGAATTAAAAAAACTAGAGAGGACTTGGGTTGCTGTCCATGTCGTCGTCCTTGATGCTGTTCTTTCTTCTTTGTTCGTCGTTTACACAGGTATAAATAAAAGAAAGAGAAGAAAAAGAAGAGAGAGAGAACATCTAAAACCTTTCTACTCTGAGAATAGAAAAATTAATAAAGAAATACAGTAAGAAAAGGAATCGCCGATGCTGTGTTTTTCCGACTTTGTAACCGTTTTGGGGGCCTTCGCAGCACAAAAAGGCTGCTAAACAAGGCAGATTTCTCCCTGTTGACTTTGCTGTCTCTACTCTCTCTCCTTCTTTTTGCCCTTTTCGTTTCTCCCTCCCAGAAATTTAATCTGTATACCATTCCTCCCTGTGGACCTGTGGATCGCATAAAAAATGCACCACCTTTCGGGCCCACTGACCCATGAATGCTAACCCACCTTTAGATGGACCTAGAAACCAACAATCATCCTGATTGATGATCTTGAGTCATTGGATTCAAACATTTTTCATGGGGTGATTTCTAGCAGTTGGATTTTTGGATACTCAGTTTGAATGGCTAGAAATCACCAATCATGCTTTTTTTTTTGGTATGTAGGTCCATCTTTGTTGTGGACCAAATCATTCAGGGGTTCAGTGGGCCCGAAAGACTGTATCAGATGGTGGGAAAATTTTCCAGAGAGAAAAATGATCAACAGGCTAAAAATTTTCCTCTGTGGAATGAGCTTATCTTTATGATTATTTATTATTTGGTGGAATTCTCTTAGCTTTTGCTTTGTTCTTATTGAAACAGCCTTGCTTTCTGCCATGATATAGGGAATAACCCAAAAAGTTAAAAATGACCAAAAAACCCTTGGAAATTGTCTTCCATGTCATTTGTGTTATTCTTACGCCTTTGACTTTTGGTTGGCTAATTGGACTACAAGTAGGGCGTCAATTTGTTTAACCGGAATCGAATCGGAACTAGATCCAAAAACCAGGGTTCCGGTTCTGGTCCCGGTTCTGCATTTTTGGGAACTGACCAAACAAGAATCAGAAGCGGAACCGAACCAATAATAAATGTTCTGGTTAGTTTGATATTAGAACCAAATTGATAGGAACGGGAACCAATATGATGCGTGTTTTTTTGTAGTCATCATCGTGGGAGGGCCCCATAGAAGAAGTCAGGTTAAGCCTGGACCCGGCCGATGATGGGGTTTTCTATTGTTTTTATCAAAATCGGAATTGACATGTCCAGAATTGGAGTCAGAGTCGATTAGAATCTAGTTATGATACCTGGATACCTATGTATTGCAATCGTATTCATGTTGACACGACACGACACCAGACACTCCACCGACACGTATTCCCACGTATTCCCACGTATCTTTCATAAAAAGTTGAACCATTAGAAAAATAAAATAAAAATTTTGAACCACAAAATAGGATAGTCATATCCGTGTCCTTCATTTTGGAAAATGTCGAGTCGTATTCCCACTTCCCATATCTGGACATCATAGATTAGAATCAAACAGTCGGATCCGATTCTAAATCCATCGTTTTGAGAACCGGAATTGATAAGAATTGACAAAATTAGTTAATTTCAGTCTTGGGTACCACCAGAATCAACCTGTTGTTGTGTCCTGATGCATAGATATTGAGAAACGCATTTTCTATTTAAGCTGGCATTTCCCAGGGAACTCGATCTCATTTTTATCTCATTTCTTGAAAAACTCCTTCAGAAACCCGCTTCTTAAATCGATGGGAACTTGTTTCCACAATCTCTCACTCATATGCACAACGAGCATACATAAGTTGGAACTTACCAAAAGATTTATGACTAAGATTCCCACCTAATACATCGCTCTCTTCATTGTTTTATTTACAAGGTAAATCTACTTTTTAGCTTTGACTATCATTCCTCATCACTACCAACCAAAAAATAATAATAGATTGACCTCTATCGCATTATTTTGGCTGGTCAAAGGAATTTAGTTTTTAGTTTAAGAAAACGTACAAATAATACGTAAATTGGATGGTCAAAATTGGTTAATTTTTGACATGGAAAACACTTAAGTTGGCCAATTACAATGGCGAAATGTTGGTTAATAGAGCATTGGGAATTTGGGACACAACCAGTCAATGGGTATCTCAGAATTTTTATGTTGTTTCTATTGTCATTTCCTCATCGTTTTCCTATGCGTTTACTTTGTCATTTCCTAACAGAACAAGCTCCCGGGACTTGCCTCTACACTTGTCTTCTTGGGCGTAGATTCCGAGAATCCAACAGTGGTTTAGCTTTGGCAAAAACTGAATGTCAGCTTAGCGTTACCACCGTTGGATTCTCGGAATCCACGCCCAAGAAGGGAAGTGAATATGGCAAGTCACAAAAAGGCAAGTCTCCAAAGCCCTGACCCTTTCTTGATTGTTTCTCATTTCCTGTATCACATGAAATTTTTCAAGGCTGTTTTTCGTTTCTTGCACCTATTTCCCTTTCTAGCAACTATGCTCCGAAGAACTTTTGTATGGAATGTAGCTTAATTCTTTCTGGTGTTTCATGTTTGGTTGCTTGGGTCTTGATCCTCCATATGTTAGTACCAAACCCACCCTCGCCCAAGTTGAACTTTGCTCCTTCCTTAGCACTAAGGAGCATTTTTCTCTTAAGCGGTTCTACATGTATTTTGAAATTTGAACCATGCTGGTATAATGAAAATAATGGCCGTTATAACGGATTCAGACCTCCCCCGTTCCATTACGTACCATCAAAACGCCCAAAAAATAATGGCCATTATTTTCGTTATAGCGGCCATTATTTTTCCGTTTTTTCCATTCTTTTTTTGTTTTAGCCCCTGAGTGCTACAATTTGTTATAATAGAAAAAACGGTAACACCCCCAGTCCGATGTACCGTTACAACGACCCCTTTTAAACCTTGATTTGAACAATAATCACTTTAATAAAATGAAATTTGAAAACTTCTTTATTAACAGGTTTGTTGGGGTATTTGCTGACGAGAAAAATGCTCCCTAGCACTATAGATCAGAGTCTATTTCCCAATGACCCCGGTTGCCTACCAAAATGAGGCAAGCATAGCTTTTATCTCTGATTCCGACATCTAATCTTTGTTCGACGAGTCGTAATGGGCACCCATCACATGTGTGTCTGACCCGGGCTCGAGCCCTGCTTGTACTGGGGTTTGGTCCCACCTGAACCGACTTGTTACCTACCACAAGAAGAAAAAGTGAAAAGCTTGTAATCAGTTCACAGGGAAGGGCAATGCAGTAGGCTTCTTCATGACTTAAATGGCTCAGTCACTTTTACTGGCGGCGTCTTGCCTGAACCACATCGCAGTAAAGTGTTTGTTTCACGAACTTTTCCCGTTCCGAATCTTTGCCATATGCCGAATTACTAACTATGGTCCAGACCATTGATGGTCCTTGAGATTCACAAACAGGAAGGAATGACAACAATTTTGGCATACCCACATGGAAGATGAATCACCGGTTGATTTTTGGTGATGATGATCTCCTCGCCATATAGATAACCCCACAAAAAATCAGCTCATTCTGAAATTCCTAACCCCATCAAGTGTGGTCTTCAAGTTAACGGTAAAAATAGACGGTCCATAATTCTTCAATTCTAAACTAGTATACGAATATTGGAATGATTTGAATTTTTGTGAGGACGATCTCCTCACCATAGAGACCATCCTCGCCAAAAATCATCCAATTCCAAAACTTATAATTTATATGGCCCTCGCCAATTTTTTGTCATGAAAATTGTTGTCCCCGATCTTGACCCTATACATATATATTTGATGACTTCGTCAAGGTAGTCTGTCTCAATCAACTTCATTGACCAGTATGTCTGTGTACACCACACAATTTCAGTTTCATGGATTAGACAGAGAAACAAGTTAGTCCTTCTGTTTGGTACGTGAGAAAAAGAGTTCCGACGGCGAATATTTAGCCAGGCAAATATTATCTTGGCTAAATATTTGCTCATAGCAAAATTTAACAATGTTTGGTACGTGTACGAGCTAGCTCACTTCAGCTTACTTCATTTTCTTTCAATTTGAGTGGGTCCCACATATCAAAGTAAGTCAAAAATAGGTTGGGTCAGTGCGGGAACCACATATTATGTCAAAGAATAAAAAAAAAAATTCATTTTTATCTTTTTTATATATTAAAAAATTAATTTTTTTTGAAAATAGTGATTTTCCGGCGAGAAAATAAAATTTTCTCACAAAGGCATAATCGGCGTGAAAATATTTTCACAGGGGGGGGGTGATCAAATGTTTTCCCGCCGCGGAGGGCAAATATGTGGGCCCGGCTAAATATTCGCCAAGGGCGGGTGGCTGCCAAACACCGCCGGGCGAATATTTGCGCGGCTAAATATTTTATTTGCCCGCCGCGGTGCGTTACCAAACAGGTCTGTTTGGTACGTGAGAAAAAGAGTTCCGACGGCGAATATTTAGCTAGGCGAATATTATCTTGACTAAATATTTGCCCATATCAATATTTAACAATGTTTGGTACGTGTATGAGCTAGCTCACTTCAGCTTACTTCATTTTCTTTCAATTTGAGTGGGTCCCACAAATTAAAGTAAGTCAAAAATAGGTTGGACAAGTGCAGGAACCACATATTATGTCAAAGGATAAAAAAAAATTCATTTTTATCTTTTTTATATATTAAAAAATTAATTTTTATTGAAAATAGTGATTTTCCGGCGAGAAAATTAAATTTTCTCACCAAGGCATAATCGGCGTGAAAATATTTACAGAGGGGGGGAGGTGATCAAATGTTTTCCCGCCGCGGAGGGCAAATATGTGGGCCCGGCTAAATATTTGCCGAGGACGAGTGGCTGCCAAACGTACCCAGGCGAATATTAGCGCAGCTAAATATTTTATTTTCCCGCTGCGGTGGATTACCAAACAGGCCCTAAAAAACAACGAAAAACGATACATTATAGTATGTAGAGAAGCATTAGATATCCGAGTGGCATGTCGTAGCCTTCAGATATTGCCACATATATATAGGTAGGTGGGGTGGGGCCACAAGTTTTGACCAAAGAAAATTATAAAAATCTACCTCCTCCTCGTGTGTATGTTGCCGTCTTTGAATGTCGCACTCAAACATTTAAAATTTTCTTGAATAATGCGTGTCAAGTGGGAGTATTAGAGAATGACATTGTAATATATATAAGGTGTGTAAGATGCACCATATCCTTATTGGTCTATCTCGTCACATTCTCCTGGTTGTCAAGATTAGGGTTAGATTTATCTATCAATTAAGATATTAGATTTGATTTGATTAGGATTAATTTCTATCTTTAGATTTGTTTATTTTCTATGATTAAGGTCAATGTATCTCATCGAAGATTTATTAAGAAACCTTAATTTTATCTTGGTATCAGAACCATTGTTCTTCTGAGAACAAGTTCTCGATTTTGGATGGCTAACCGAGGGGGGTTAATGGTAGCAATTGAGCTGGTCATTTGATCAATATAGAATCCTATCTCCAATCAAAGTGTCATAATTTTTACTCCGGCTGTCGACCTGACATAACTCTTGTCCATTGTCTGGGCGACTGGGCTTGGGACCGACAATCCAGTGTAAAAATTTGAGATAAAGCGTGTACGAGGACGATGGTGATTTCCAATCATAGAATCTTTTCACGTAATTATTGATACTTTTAAGAGAAACAAATATTTGACGCGACCAGTTACGTTGTTAAGCCCAACAGGTCACCTAATTAGACTCTTAAATTAGCGCATGCCGTCGGTTGAATGGGTCGTGGTCCAAAATCACACAAATCAAACAAGGGGATGTGGACCAAATAAGGTTGAGTATGTTATTTCAACCACTTAGGGGCCCATTTCTAGAAGAATTGCTTTGATTTCCAAGCCTGCCTGACCAGTTATACCGAAACTCCGACTCGATTTCCAAATGCAGTCCATGATTCACGACGTGTATATGCACAGCTTGGACCACGCGACTAATTAATCGGCAAGACAAGGCGGGTTATACCGGCAGGGTAACAGGGGACCTCAACCATGGTCCATGGAAGGTCATCAATAGTGGGGAAGTCTTCTCATGGTCTACACCAAGAACCCGCCCAAGGAGGTTTTGTGTTGCGTACGCAATTTGCTTATAATAATTTGCTCATTTGATGAATGATGGGCGGGTTCCGGTGACCAACAGCTTGGTGTACCATCATAGAAGATGAATCAATGGATGATTTTTGGTGACGATGATCTATATGGTGAGGAGATCATCCTCACAAAAATTCAAATCATTCTGATATTCATAGACTGGTTTAGAAGTTGAAGAATTATGGACCGTCAATTTTTACCATGTAACTTGAAAACCATATTTAACGGGGTTAGAAATTTCAGAATGGGATGATTTTTTGTTGGGGTGATCTATATGGTGAGGAGATCATCCTCACCAAAAATCAGCCATTGATTCATCCTCCATGAGGGTACACCAAGGTGTTGGTCAAAAATGTTTGTCACCGGAACCCTACCCGCGTTTTTATACCCCTCCTTCGCCATATCCCATGAATTTAATCAATGGGCTTTTTTTTATAAGCTTTAAATCATGGGCTTTATGTACCTCACTATCGGGTTACGGTATCTAGGGCAATAAATGGGTCGGATTTAAGACCCGGACACGACACATTATCCAAATCCAAACCATGATCCATATGGGAAGATCTGGATCCAACCCACATGTAAAATATGGATTTGATACGACTCAGATTCACTACAAAAATGACAAGTTTTGGCAAGGATCTAAGTCCCAAACCTATGATCCAACTTGATCGGAATTCGACCCGAATCCAAATCGGATTAATTTACACGAATCTGTATTTGACACTTTTTTTTTTTCATTTAGATCACATCTCAACAATCAAACCCATAAAATCCATGTTCAATTCGGGTCAGATCTCAAGTCAGAAACGCTTCATTTCATGCCCTAGTGTTAATGGGTCAGTTCTTGTCTGTGTATCAAATGTATAATTAGAACCGGACCTTATTATATAAGTCGGTTTCCGGTCCTATCAGTTCTGGTTTTTTGGTGTTGAAAGAGGTAATCCTAAAATTGGAACCGATAAATACTCGGTTCTTCCCCATTATTCATCATCATCGTTTAGGGGCTGTTTGGAACTGATATAACGCAATCCCCATTATTCCCAAAAATGCCCCTGGTTCGCTTCTTTCATTTTTTTTTTTCCTTTTTAGAGGTTCTATGGTCATCACATAACTTTATTAAATGCGTTCATGTGAACTCCTACGAGAAAGCCTTTGATGACTGACATCCATCATCAACGTTGCTGACAGACCACAGTGTGAACAACATGGCACATTATTAGAGGCCACAGACCGTATGGAAGGGAATGGGCCAAACATATATACCATCAATGATCTCTAAGGTTTGAGTGCCAATGGGTCACTTCCGATCTAGTTACCATCCGGCGAGACCCATCGAACGGTGGTTATCAACCCCCGCATAACCGCATCGATATGAGGATAAAATTGGCAGTTTGTCCTTGAAGTTTTCCAGTGGATGTGGACCTTAGATTTTGCCTGTAAAAAAATATTGAGAAGTCAAAAAAGATATACGAGGAATCGGTCTTGAGTGCTCCCATGCAAATAAAAATTAAATCCATATTAAACCCCGCTACGCATCCGATCATTATCCGATAATGCCCATGATGTGTCTCGCACTTGGATCTTTTTTTTTTTTTAGAGAAATCACGAGATGCCATTGCATCATATAGTGGAACTCATTATTCATCGTCGTTGTTTAGGGGCTGTTTGGATGGACCCCAAAAATGTCGGGACAGTGTGGTGTCATTTTAGCTAATTTTTTTTCTCCCACCATCTATATTTTCCTGCTTTTTCTCATTTTGTGCTACTCTGTATTGCACCCATCCAAACAGGCCCTTAAGTTATTTGATTACTTTATGAAGAGAATTAAAGAAGGGAATCAAATACTCCTTAGAAAAGAAAAGCGAAGCTTTTGTGTTGATATATTGACCTCAAAAGGGACTTTTAACTTTGGCACCACTTTAGTGCACGAGCCTACAAGGCGCATGTTAGAATTATCATTTGAAGGAGAAGATTATGAGAGTTCAATGGTTGATTCCTCATACCCTTTTGAGGAATGCTAGTGAGCATTTCTTTGACAGAGTTGCACAGATCCAACCCTGCAAAAGACAAGAAAAACTCCTCGAAAACCGCACCTTTAAGTAAAAGATGTATTTTTTTTTCTTGCCTTTTTGTGGGGCTGCATCTGTGCAACTCCTTTATGAGTTGCTTGCTAAGATTCCTCATCTTTTAATGGCACTAAGAGGACTAAGCTGTTCTATGATGCAAGAATTCTGTATCAAAATGCCATGACTCCATGAATGTTTGGATCACACCCTGGTGGACCTACACACTAAAAATCAAGCTGGTTGGTGATTTCTAGCTGTTGGATTTTGATTCATGGGTTTTATGAACAGGCTTATGGAGGGGTTGCAAGCCCATTATGAAAAAGTGCTCGAATTGCATGGCTAGAAATCATCAACCAGACTGATTTTTGGTGTGTAGGTCCAATAAGGTGTGGGCCGAACATTCATGGAGTCTATGGGCCTTAAAAGAGTGTGCCACGTGGCATTTTGAGGAAATTTTGTATCAAACTTTTAATACAGAATAATGTATCAAAGGTTTTTTTTTTTAAGAGGACCCTCATCTCATTGTGTTTAGATTCCCTTTGGTTGACCAGTCATGGAATATGTACAAAGTTATCTTTGAAGCGGTATAGAGAACATTATCTCGTCGTAATTTTGTTTGTGGTATAATATGTTGTAATGCTAGAGAATATGAATATTTCCTTTAGTTTATTTTCCCTCTTGTTATCCTTTTTTGTTTTTTAATTAATCCTTGCGAAAAAGGTTCTCAAAGGTGTTTGGTTGCAGTGATAACTCTTAACCCTAGTAGAGTTAGGGAGTCATAAAAGCTGTTTTGTTGTTTGGCTTCAATGGGATTACAAGTGTATGAGTTATCCGTCTTTTTTTTAACTGGTGTGTTTTTCCTTGTGTTTGGGGGTGTGAACATTTTTTTATTTTTTTTACTTGAAATTGCTAGTGTAGAACATCTCTAGAGAAACAGGTTCAGAGTTGTTTCAAACTCTAGATTTCAGGTTTAAAAAGTCCCAAAGTATTTCAAACATTTGCGACCTGAGTCTGATCTCAGATCTAAAAAAAACTAGTATTTGTGATATTAAAAACTGAAATCAAACTCCACACACATATAGAGTGAGATCAATTCTCTTCAATATTCATGGTAATCGGGCGTGACGAAGGCCTTTGTTACATAGAGATTTGATCTCAATTTTCCTTTTTTGTTTGAATCTTCTGAACTTAATGAAGAATATATTTTAGAAATTTTTAGAGGAGAATGGGAGAAGAGAGTCAATCGGTTTCCCATTGTTACATATCTCAACTTCGATGAGAGGTCTGCCAGGTAGTGGACCGAGTGGTTTGCTTACCATTTCCCTTGTTAGAAAAAGAGATATCTTTTTTCATGATTTTTCTTTGAATTTAAATCGTTTCTTAAAAGTTTATCAATTTCAAATATTTCTTCGATTTCAATACTAACATTGAGTTCTCGTTTTGAACAAGAAGGTCTAGACGATGTTGAAGTAGAAAATCTTGAAGTAAAGGATCTTGATAGAAATTTTATTTCTAATATATCATTTGTATTTTCGACAATCTACTCTATTTTTGTTTGTTCTACTAAAGGAGGAATAGTTTTAAGAAACAGCGTACACTGTTCCATTTGATCATTATGAATGGAATGTAATGCCTTTTGGGTTAAAAAATGCACCTTTTGAATTTTTAAAACTAATGAATGAAATATTTTATTCTTATACTAGCTTTTCAATAGTTTATGTTGATGATGTTTTAATCTTCTAAAATAGTATTTCTCAGCATTGAAACACTTGAATACTTTAACAAAAGTTGTAGAAAAGAATGGCCTTGTTGTCTCTACAAAGAAAATTAAACTTTTCCATATAGAAATAATTTTTTAGGTCATTATATTACTAAACAAACAATTGCTCCAATCAATAGAATGATAAGTTTTGCTGATAAATTTGCAAACAACTTCTTTTTTTATAAGAATCAATTACATGGATCTTTGGGTTGTTTAAACTAAGGTTTAAAGGAGGCCGTTTTAACAGTTAAACAGACTGGGGGCGTTACCGTTTAAACGGCCGTTAAATGGATTGAAATGGTTAGGGGCAAAAATGGAAAAAAATGGGAAAAAATAGAATTTAACGGAATTAAACTGAAAAAATGGCACTGAAATTCAAATTTTGAAATTTGAAAATTAAAAAAATGGAATTTAACGGAAATTAAATGGATTTTAATGGAATTAAATGGATATAAAAGTCAATTTTTTTTTACAAATTTTCAGAATTAAACGGCTGTTTAAACGATTTTAACGGCCGTTAAAACAAAAAAAATGGTAATTTTTTTCAAAACCGATAAAACGTGTTTAAACGGTTTTAACAGAAACGGGCTTGGGGCGTTACCGTTTAAACAGCCATTTTTAAAACCATGGTTTAGACTATGTCTCAAATTTTTATTATTTTTGTGCCCAAGATAAACTTCTTTTAAACAAAAGATTCGAAAATAATACTTCTCCTTAAACTGAAGTACTTCAACAATCTAACAAATTTAGCAAATCTTAAGACCTATAAAATCATGAAAAATAGATGCATCTAACATAGGCTATGGAGGAATCCTTAAACAAAAATTGTCATGAAAACTCAAAACATATAGTAAGTACTAAATAAAGTTATTACTCTATTATAAAAAATAAAAAAAATTTATTAATTATTTTTTATGTTATTAAATTTCAATGTGATCTTCTTAGCCACCTATTAAGAGTCGACTGTCAATCTACTAAGCATTAACTAGAACAAGATGTTAAAAATTTTATAAATAAATATTTGTTCGATGGCAGACTATACTTGCAACTTCTGATTTTTCGATTGAATTTATTAAAGGAACTAAAAATTCTCTCCCGGACTTCTTGGCTCGAGAATTTTTTCTAAGGTAGAGTAGATATCTCCAAAATGATTGATTAATAACTAGCTTAATTATTAGATAAAAATGTAAAATATTAAGTATAACAAGGCTCCTTCATCATCATCTTGACCTAATAAAGATCCTAAGGGTACTTATCCAATGGATCTCAGTAATTATATTGAAGGACCAATCATAAATATTTTTGAAATAAAAAAAGACCTTAATGATTCACTTTTAGGTCAAGATATTGCTTTGGTGAAAATTAGCATTTCTCTTATTTAAAAATGGGAAAAATATCAAGGTTATTACCAATATTAAAATACTTTGATGAAAACCAACATTTTTCTTATTTAAAAATGGAAAAAGATCAAGGTTATTACCAAAAGATTTTAGAAGAAACACAGTGTTAATATTAGACACTATTTTCATGGTAATACTTCCACTAAATTTACCTATTAAAAAATGATTATCTTTGAAATTGTACATCTTTCTCTTTGAGATAATAATCCTAAATATTTTATTCGTCTCCAAAATCCTAACAAATCTTTAAATATTATAATATTTTAGATTATTTTTTTTATCAATTCAACCAAGAAATTCCAAATGGGTTTTATTCCTAGTAGGAAAACTAGGGAATTCATCTTGATATTACCCAATGAAATTTACTAGATCTTCTTTGATTCATGGGGGAAAAAAGACAAGAAAGCTTTTATTTCTCGGTAATTTTATCTTTTTTCCTTCTATATCATTTGTATTTTTCCTTAGATTATATTATGTAAATACTCCATTAATTTTGTTTACAATTCCCCTATGTTTTCTTAAATTTTTTATTATTAAATGGTAGGATAAATTTGATGCTTCATATGATCTAAAAGAAGTAAAATCTTGTGAAAGATCTTCTTTTCAAAATTGAAAAGAGTTTATGTAGGAAAAAGTTCATTTGTAAACTTTGAAAGAAATAATAAAATAATAGATTTTATCAAAATTTTCAAACATTTCTAAAAAGAAATAAAGACTGAAATTGTGCTTTTGAATTAAATAAAGATCTTGATGAGAAAATTATATTTAAAAATAATAAATAGGTTAATACTGATTAAAATAATGATGATTTTAGAGAAGAGCCATGTCAGTTGTATGTTTATAGTAAATCAGCTGTCTATGGCAGTAGCATGTTGTTCACTTATTTATCAGCCGCTGCGTCAACATGAACTCAATTAGGTGTTAAGTTTGAGATTCCTTCAGGATTTTGTTTGTGGTGAAGTCTATCTGGTGTGTCGAGTTTACTTTTGGACTTCAATTATTTTCAATTCTGGACTTATAAAATGTTTAACTTCAAAAAAGCATATTCATCATAATATTTTCAATAGCCTTCCTAGTTGTCTACTTGGGAAAAATCTAAGTTGTTCCTTTCTATTTTCTTTTCTATATAAAGAGATTTCTAGGCTTGTAGATAATAGGTCAAATTTGAATAAAAGTTTGAGTTTGTAGTTTTTAATTGTGTTCTTCTAATATATATGAGTCAAGATCGGGAGACAACAATCATTTTTGACAACAAATTTGGAGTACCCACATGGAAGATGAATCAATAGTTGATCTCGTCGTCATATAGATCACCCACACAAAAAATCAGTACATTCTAAAATTTCTAACCCCATCAAATGTGGTTTTCAAGTTAACGATAAAAATAGACTATCCATAATACTTCAACTTGCAAACCGATCTACGAATATCTGAATGATTTGAATTTTTGTGAAGATGATCTCCTCACCATAGAGACCATCCTTGCCAAAAATCATCCCATTCCAAAACTTCTAATTTATACATTGGCCTGCGCTAATTTTTTGTTGTCAAAAATGTTTTCTTAAATTGTTGTCCACCGATCTTGGCCCACACCCACACACACACACACACACACACACACACACACACATATATATATATATATAACTCGGTCTTGGACTAGGTTTTTCTTTGATAAAAATAGCTTTTTTAAACTGCAATTCTGTCAAAATAAAAGATATAATTTATTTTTTTAAATAGACAACTTAGATTTTATTCTAAAAATTGTGTAATCAGACACATATTCATGTACACATGCTCCCGCTCATTCAATGCTACTCTCTTATTTAAAAAATCAAGAAAAATCTTTATTCTTAATATGACTCTCAAATTTCTTAAATTGACAAAGGTTGCTTCTTTCATTTTTAAAATTTTTTTTACTTTATAATGGTGCTTTGGCCATTCAACTTTTGAACATTTTAACACACATGTTAAAGTATTAATTGAATGCCCACGGCCCTAAACTCTGTCCTTAGAAAGACTTGATGATGGTATCCATCATCAAAGTCGATGACAGACCCATGGTGTTAGCCACATGGCACACTATTAGAGGCTACTGACCGTATGGATGCTTTGCCCATCCCTAGATGGGCTTACGTAACAAAAGTCACGGTTTTGTTGGTGGTTTATGATTTATATCCTTTGAATATGAGTACCTGAAATACTACTAGAAATCCATGGTTACAAATAAACCATTGAAAAGACTCTAATCCAACATATAGAAATTATTAATCAGGATGAATTCTCGTATGTAGGTCCAACTAGGGATGGGCTAAACATCTGTAAGGTCAGTGGTCTCTTAAGAGTGTGCCACATGTAATGTGCTGCCACGCATAAGGTGCACATGCATCGCACTTGGCATCCCCTAGTTTTTTTAACGAGAAAACAAGGCACCACATCGCTTCTTTCACCTAAGAAACTTTGCAAGGTTGGACATCAGAGCTGGACATCAGAGTTTGATGTCCTCCCAGATAGTGCCATGTGGCACTCTTTTGAGCCCATTGACCCATGCATGTTTGTCCACCTCTTAGTGGGCCAATACACCAATAGTTGACCTTGTTGGTGATTTCTAACCATAGGATTTGAGTACCCAAAAATGCAAGAATCCAACAGCTAGAAATCGTTGAAAGAAAAATACTGGAATCACTACTGCCATATATAACTAATCAAGTTAATTTTTAGTGTCTTGGATCAAGCATTCACGGTGTCGTGGCCGTGCTGCGGAACTCACCTCGTGGGGCAACAAAAGTCTCTTCCTTGGTTTAAAAAATGGCGCTTATAACAAAAATAACAGCCGTTATAACGGATTCGGACCTCCCCCATTATGCCATGTACCATTTTAACACTCAGCGACCATTATTTTTCCGTTATAACGAAAACAGAAAATTGTGAAAAAAAATATAAAATTAAATTTATTTGTAGAAAAGAATACTTATTTTCAAAAATTGTAAAAACGAATACACATAGCCATTTCTATCGGCGTCAATAAGTTGGCGTCATTTCCTTCGGCGCCAAAACAACTTTGTTTGATTAAATCCAATTTTACCCTCACCGTTTTGACTCTGATTGAAATGGAGTCAAAACGAATTTGGTTCCGTTTGAAACGGCGCCAAAACCATTTTGGCTCCATTTCAAACGGAGTCCAATCTGATTTGGCGCCATTGAAAATGGAGCCAAACTCATTTTGACTCCGTTTCAAACGGAGCCAAAATGGTTTTGGCGCAGTTTGCAATGGAGCCAAATTCATTTCGACTCTATTTCAAACGGAGTCAAAACGCTTTTGGCGCCATTGACAAAGTTGTTAGACCCAAGGTTTAAAGGAGGCCGTTTTAACAGTTAAACAGACTGGGGGCGTTACCGTTTAAACGGCCGTTAAAACGGATTGAAACGGTCAAGGGCAAAAATAGAAAAAATGGGAAAAAATGGAATTTAACGGAATTAAACGGAAAAAGTGGCGCTGAAATTCAAATTTTGAAATTTAAAAATTAAAAAAAAAACTGAATTTAACGGATTTAATGGCCATTTTTTTCACAATTTTTTTTAAAATTAAACAGTTGTTTAAACGATTTTAACAGCCGTTAAAACAAAAAAAAACGGCAGTTTTTTTCAAAACCGATAAAACGTGTTTAAACGGTTTTAATGGAAACGGGCTTGGGGCGTTACCGTTTACCGTTTAAACGGCCGTTTTTAAAACTATGGTTAGACCCTTATAATATTTTTTTTCAATTATTTGATAAATATATATAAAATTTGGGAGCAATGGTCGGGTATGTGCGCAACGGTCGAATAGCCGATTGAATCGGAGCCAAATCAATTATAGCGCCGATTGAATCGAAGCCAAATCAATTCTGGCGCCGATTGAATTGGAGCCAAATTAGATTTGACGCCGATTAAAACGGAGCCAAATCCATTCTGGCGCCAATTGAATCGAAGCCAAATCAATTTTGGCACCGATTGAATTGGCGTCGAATCTAATTTGGCTCCAATTCAATCGGCTACTTAAAAGGCTTTTTGGGTATTACTTTTTAAAAAATTTGACGCCAATTCGAACGGCTATGTGTATTTGTTTTTACAATTTTTGAAAACAAGTATTCTTTTCTATAAATAGATTTAATTTTGTATTTTTTTTTATAATTTTCTGTAAGGAAAATAACAACTATTATTTTCAAAAAAAATGTCAGAATAACGTCTGTTATTTTCTGTTATAAAGTTTATTGAAAATTTGAAATTTGAATTTTAGCGCCGTTATTTTCCTCCTTTTACTGTTTTTGCCCTTGTGCGTTACAACCCGTAACGCCCCCTGTCCGTTGTGCCGTTATAACGGCCCCTTGGTCTCTTCCCCTCCCTCGTGACTTGTGAGTGAGGCAAAGGAAGTTGGGCTATTTTTAAATCAGCGAGCTTCGTAACGACAAAAGCGGGAACTCGCATGTCCGTTGGCCAATCAAAGAATATGCCTCGAGGGCTGGCCGTTAAGGCAAGACACGTCGCTTCTTGTTCGTCTACGTGTCGATACTCTTTGGTCGCCACGTGCGTCTCCAAATTCTCCCTTCTCCGATCTCACAGCTCTTGTAATGTGCACCGGTTTCCTCCCTTGTTGCAGTTGGAGTTTTTCCTCATTAATGGCGTCGTTGCTAAGAATGGAGAGATCGGTCTTTAAAGAAAAAACCAGTTACAGAGGAGGAGGCGCATTTGATTGGTGGAACGAGATCAATGACTCGAAGGAATGGCAACACGGCATTTTCTATGCCCTCTGTGCCTCTTACGCTCTTGTCGCTTTCATTGCCCTGGTAACTTTCTTTCCTTTCTTCGCAATATTGATCGATTTTGTTCACATGTGTTCGATGCCGATTTCGTTTCTCGATTTCTCAATTTCCCTGATTCTGGTTCCGCTTTTGTAGTTGTCAACAAGAACAATTTAAGATCTGTGATTTGGAAAAAGAATCCTCTTTGCTTTTTCATTGTGAGCAATACTAAGGAAGTAATTTAGAAAAGGAAAAAAATGTTAACAATTGCCCAGAAAAGAGCATATAGAAGGAACCTAAAAATAGCTTTCTAATATGTCTTAGAATAAGAAAATCTTTAGCAGTTTAGGTGATGTGGAAGACTCTCGCCTTTGGTCTTGTAGTAGTAAAGGTATGTTCTCTATCAGATTTTTTTATGAGGTTCTCTTTTCTAGCTTGGATCCCGATTTTCCAGCTGCTTCAATATGGGGATCCAAAGTTCCTTCCAAGATAGACTTTTTCGTGTGGTGTGCGGTGCTTGAAATGATTTTGATAGTAGATAACTTGACTAGGCGGAGGAGATACATTATTGTATTTTGTGTTATGAGAAGAGAGCGGGGAGTCTATCAACCACCTCCTTCTGTAATATGATTAGAGACGTTTGGTGATGCAGGAGCATTCTATTTGATAGCAGGCAGCTACACCGAATCAATGCACAGCCAAGCAAGTGGACCCCACGAGTATTTATTTTAATTTAATTAGGACTTTACAATTACAGTTAGATTTTGTTTCCAATTAGGATTTTTGAGATTGATTTAAGTACTAGAATTGTAGTAAGAGTTTCTGATTTTAGTTTGTTTAGAATTACGAAAGTTGAATTAGAAAGTTTATAATGGTGATGTAACCTTTGATTTAAGTATAAACGAAGAATTAGAAATTTTTTTTTTTTTGAGATATCTCTCTCGTGGTGCAAAACCAAGCGAATCTCCTCCCTCTCTTTCTCTCTATCATCTTCTCTCATTATCCTCCCAATCGCAGAACGGGGTTCCTCTCGTCCCGCATCAAATTTGGAATCATAGCCGAATTTCCTATCAACCAAGTTCACATCACCGACGAATTTAATTTGTTTGTGGTAGACCTGATTTATTGGGAGCAACAACAAAACAAGAACGAGAGAGAGAGAGAGGGAATCAGATCGTTTAGGGGTTGAAGTTCGTAGGTTTCCATTGTGAAACATCACTCCATGTTTCCTCTAGGGTTGCACTTCAAACCCTAGTTTGAAACACATCATTTTCTATTACGCAAAATCTAGGGTTTCTTTTTGAAAAAGATGGAATTAGGGTTTTTGATTTTCATGTATGGACATGGGGCCTTTTTAGTTGAGGGAGGCGGATATGGATCTCGTGAGAAGCACAGATGGGCAGAGAGCAAGGTATACACTAGAAAAGCTCACAACAAAGGCTCTAAGAAAATCCCTCAACCTCCCTCTCAAGACCTAGTGGCTGAAGAGGGTAACTTGTCTTAGCATCAACTGTTGGCTCATTTCATTGCAACGTCAGATGATTCATGGAGTCTCAACTGTCGGCAACTCGTTGTGTTGAACAGCCGTGACCTAATCCCCAGGAACAACTTGGTTCGGCAAGTCTTTCCAAGGTTACAGAACTGCGTCACCATTAATCTCTCCTCAAGGTCCAAGCAGGAGATGCGAGAGCTTTGGCGGAGCTTGCTAACAAGCTTGACTAGGTCCGGAACGTGGTGCAGAAGAAGACGCAACCGTCAAAGAAGAAGAAGAAAGAGATGAAGAAGAAGAAGAAGAGGGGGAAGAGGAAAGTTGTCGCGCTTTCTTGTCGTCGTACCATCGGAGTTCAACTCCACTACCTTCGCCGCCATTGGTCATCGCCGTTTCCTCCAAGCCAAGACAAGAGAAACCCAAACCCCCCTTTTTGGTCTCAAGGAAGAAAATGACTTCCTATTTTAGTATCGGGCTTCATTTTATTGTGGCTTATAGGCTTAAGTCGTGCCATTCAACATAATCCAAAAAAAAAAAAAATTCTTGAACAAGTTCTTTTTGAATAAAAAAGGTTCTTATTTCTTAAAAGCTATAGGAGACGGAGTTGGATTCTTTCACAAGAAAGTAGCCATGTGATGAGAATTCTAACAAAGCGTCACCAAGTTCACAAGCTTGAGGAGAAAATGCTTCCAAAATATGATGATCCAGTTAAAAAAGATGTGCAAGTTCAAGATTATATGGAAGGGTCTGAAGAAATTCGTTTTCTTTTTTGGGAGTAGTCTCTAAAAGAATTTGTATGGTGGGATGCCTTACAAGGAAGAGCGCATCTTCCGTCTAAGATCAATAACTACTCCAAGTACTTCCAAGATAGTGATTGATTGAAGACCTAGTGATACTACTCCTGTCGAAAAGTACACAACCAAGCAAGTGGGCCCCACGAGGATTTATTTTAGTTTAATTAGGACTTTACAATTAAAGTTAGATTTTGTTTCTAATTAGATTTTTTGAGATTGATTGAAGTAGTAGAATTGTAATAGGAGTTTCTTATTTTGGTTTGATTAGAATTAGGAAGGTTAAATTAGAAAGTTTATAAATAGTGATGCAACCTTTGATTTAAGTATGAATGCAGAATTAGAGAATCTTTTTTTGAGCTATCTCTCGTGGTGCAAAACCCCCTGTTACGATCCTAAATGTTAAGACTTAAACTTCCCGCACCTCTATCACCTAGGTGCTTTTGGTGTATTGGTTTGGGTCTTAACATTTGGTATCAGAGCCAACCCCACGTCATGGGTTCAAGTCAAGGGAGGGGTGACCTGAGGAAATGACTACCTGGGGGCTCGCTCAAAAAAAGAGAGAACAAGGGTACCGGAAAAAATGCCGGGGGCTCGCTCAAAAAAAGTGAGAAAATAGGGGTACAGGAGTGAAACCCGCCTCAGAGTGGGCCACTGTGGATGTTGGCCTTGAAGTGTGGTGGAATGTTACGATCCTAAAGGTTAAGATTTAAACTTCCCGCACCTCTATCACCTAGGTGCTTTTGGTGTATTGGTTTGGGTCTTAACATTCCCTAACTTGTGTGAAGCCAAGGCAATCTCCTCCCTATCTCTCTCTCTCTCTATCATCTTCTCTCAATATCCTCCCGATCGCAGAACGGAGTTCCCCTCATCTCATCTCTTTTCGAGATGAGGTGGGTGATGCCCGGATTAGTGAGGGACACTTTTAGCGGGTGGGCAGCCTACGCTTACTCTCGGTATGAACTTTGACACATTCTTTCCTTTGCTGTTCTATGGGGTTTGTGGAAGGAAAGAAACATGATAGTGCTTGAAAATAAAGAAGTAGATTCTGGCTACATCATTTTGTCCATCTAAGTGTTAATGTATGACTGGTCTAAATTGTTTATAGAGTGTAGAGGGTTGGTTTTTGATGATTTGTTCGTTAGGTGGGAGGTTGTGCTATATCGAGAAGATTAGGCTCCCTTGCTTGTATCTTTTTCCTCTCCCTTTGTTTTTGTCTTGTGTTTTAGGAGGCCTTCTCGTCCGTTGGCTTTGGTCTTACTTTCTCAATAAAACTATACTTATAAAAAAAAATTGAAGGGGAAATGCCAAAAGGAATGTTGTTTGTAGTAGGGACAATGACTTGAAGAATGTATACAAATTAATGGAGGATATGGTTCTAAATAGACTGTAAAAAGAGAAAGATGATTTATGTAGCAACTAGGGACTTTGTTTAGATGATGACGATAATGCTGACATTTTTCGAAATGCATTTTTATAAAAGTTCCATTTGTATTATTATTAATGCATAATATATAATATCTTAACTTGGTAGGCCAACCATTGTGATTGATAAGAGTAATAGCTGGGAAGGATCGGGAGTAAGGTTTTGTGTTTGTTATAATCATCGAACTTGCAAAAACAAGTCTTATTTTTTTAACTTTCAAAAGGACTTGAGAGTATTTTAAAAATATTTTTTTGGCCTGAAAAAAGTCTTTTTACGAATTAAATACTTTTTGAGAAAAAAGGGTTAACCAAACAACCTTATCTTTTTGAAAAAGCCTGTTTGCGCTAATAAAGACTTTTCTTGACGCAAAATGGCGATCCATACTGGCCTTTATTCTCCCCCATAATTTGAATCTAATGCTATTTTTTTTTCCCTTTATTTGTTTCTTCTCTCTTGCATAATTGATCTGAGATTACTTTTTCTTTTTATAGGTATTTGATTTGATTTGAGATTACTTGTGGGATGATATGTTTGAAAGTTTCTATTTTCCAGGTACAATTCGTCCGCATTCAAATGAGAGTACCAGAATATGGTTGGACAACACAAAAAGTTTTCCACTTGATGAATTTTGCTGTGAATGGATGTAAGGGTCAGGTTTTGATTGTTCTAATTCAGTTCACATCTATTTTAAGGCAAATTTTTTCCTTCTTGATAAGGTAAATTGCATTTTGACAGTGCATGCTATCCTCTTCGGACTCTACAAGAGTGTGTTTCTTCTCAGACCAAAAGTAAGTTAGCGATTGCAACTCTTGTCAGAAGTTTCTTCACGGATTGAGCCTGATCTCAACTCTTGTCATAAGTATTACTTCCCTCTGAAGGACGTTTCATGCATAAGACCATGACTTTTTCTTCTTTTATTTAAATTGAACCCGTTATTTGTGCATTCTATGTATGATATCAATGCATGGCGTGTTGTACATTTGAAAAAGATTTAGTTAATCAGCAATTTGTCTGAGTTTAATTTCTGTTTAGATGGTCAATGCACACTCAAATAATGCCTGGTCTAGTAGGATAATAAGATGACATTCTTGTTATATGCAAGTGTTGTTCCTATGAAAACAACAAAATTGATGAAATCCATATGGTGGTTGGGGGCCAATGCCAAAAATTTGTTATCTATACAAGTTTGAAATGAGACTCTGTGCACCAAACAAGGTTACCAAGTTCCAGTTGTAAGTAACCTTCATGGTTGGGAGGTATAAAACAACATGAATTCATTTGTGTACCACATACTGACCACCATTTTCCTGAATGGGCTTCGTGGGATTTCGTGGGATTCTTGTCACATCTTTAAATCTGCTCCATATGGTATACTTCATATCTTTGCAGTCCTCAAGAAGTATTCTTCTCGCTGGAGTTCTTCATGCATGTGTTCTTCCTAATCTGTTATATTTTATCTCTGCTGACTATTTACGATCTGATATCAATCTTGAAATAATTGGAGCACCTGACTTCAAACCATGTATTCTATCTCGTATAAAAATGGATATATTCTGTTCTGCTTATGCAACTCAGTTCTATCTGATTAATCAGGGCCTTTGACTTTTGACATCAGTTCCCTGTACTTTAGCGTTCCTTAAACATAAGACAAAAAGATGGTTCAGGGAAGGGGAATCTAAGGAAATGATAGAACAACCCATACTAGAAGTCTTGAAAGTAGACAATAGGTTCACCCTGGGAGAGACTATTTCAAATGCAGATCATGTTTTGCACAAAGTAGCACCTACAACACAATTCTTTTTGTCATTCAGTGGTGCTGTGAAGACTTCTAACATTAGTAGAAATCCTGAAACTTGGACTCGTGAGTTGCGGTTGACATGCGAATTCATTCCACTTCTTTCTTGATAATTAATTTTGAAATTTGAAACCTATGAAATAAAAGGAAATCAACCTATGAAATACCTAAGAAATATTTTAGAATCATGTAGAGTGAGTCTTCTTCGAGTGAACAAATCCTAGAAATGACCTCCAAGAAGAGCTTGAACCCAAACAATAAGGCCACAATTCACTTGGATTCATTTATGATATCGGCCGGCCTGGAATTTTTAAATATACACCGCCATTTCCATGTTGATTGATAAAAAATGCCTAAAACCTGTTTCTTCTTAATTTTCGTTGCTGCTATCGTCAAAATTGGGAGCACATCAAAATCTGGTTGACTGGGGGCAGACCATCAAGGAAGATTACCAAGCTACAATGCCAGGGGGGGCTCCTTTCATCTTGAAATCCTGTTGAGCAAGTATTCCTAATTCTTTTTTTTTTTTTTTTTTGATCGGTAAAAGGTGAATTTAT
The DNA here is from genome assembly GCA_035048495.1 of Euptelea pleiosperma. Taxonomy (NCBI): domain Eukaryota; kingdom Viridiplantae; phylum Streptophyta; class Magnoliopsida; order Ranunculales; family Eupteleaceae; genus Euptelea; species Euptelea pleiosperma. The sequence continues at coordinate 26,846,897 of CM068542.1, read as the reverse complement.
TAAAGAGGGCTGAGAAGGCCCTGACAAAAGACTATACAAAGACTCCCCCGATCGGCAACTGACAACAAAAACCGACCCCCCAACCAGGCCAAAACACCCAGAGGGGACAAGCTAAGATAGGATCAGGCGGTCCCACCGAAAGACAAAGTCCTCAAATCTAAACCCTTTGACCACAAGGATAACTGAGCTCCAATGATACAGCGTGGCTTTGATATTCATGATTATCTCCTTGACCTTGGCTTCCTTCCCTTCAAAAATCCGATCGGCAAGTATTCCTAATTCTGAAAAATTGTTGAAAGAATTATATGATTAACAAAGAAAGAATTTGATAATTGGGGACAAAACGAATATGGATGTAAGGCTGAATCATATTGATGATTTCTTTAAGACAAATTTTCCGCCTTCCAACAAGTTGCGAGTGCAAATACAGATATAGAAGTAAACTGTACCCAAGATACAATGAACTCGTAAACTCTGTTATAGCATGCAAAATTTGCACGATTTATGGACAGCCTGGACCTCAAAAGGAGAGAACTAGAACGCCTTAAAATTGTAGACATGCAAAACTCTTTAGAGCACAAGAAGAATCAATTGAATTGAATTCTAGGTGAGTGTGTTATGACCATCGTTGCACTTGTATTCATGGATGTGATGTTATGGAAATCGAGGATCAACTACATCAATGACGACAACCACAGAGAAGAGAAATTAATCGCACACACAAGAACACAAATTTATGCGGTTCACCTCTAAGGTTTATGTCCATGGGAGAGGACAATCGAAAGCTTCCACTATAAAAGAATTAAGAAGATATAAAAATAAGGCTAAAACAATGGCTTATATATCCCAAACCCTAGTCCCAAAGCATAAAGGGCCCAAAACTAGAAACTATGCAATTTCCCAAAAGGAGTCATACCCAAAAATTCGGACTGGGGGCATTGCCCCCAAACCCCTTAATGTCTAGGGGGAGGACCTATATAGAGAAGGATTTCTGTGATGCAACAGTTCTTCCACACCAACTTAGCTGCTCTATGCTGCTAAGCTTGCTTGTGTCATAACAACTGGGATTCTAATGCGTTTCCATCGAAGCGATCTGAACCACCAGTACCAGTAGCAACCCATGACCTAGACTCCTCATCAAACCATTCACCCGATCCATCGAGGGAATCCTGTGCCAATAGATGCCCTCTTATTTTACAAATCAAAATACCATAATTGTAAAACGATCCCTTCTGCTTCAAAAGGAAATGCAGGAAGGGTAGAGCTCGACAAAGGGAACGATCTTGTAAGGGGAAAATGCATTCCAATGCTAACCCCGGTTCCTGGTATGCACAAAAAACCCTAGGTTCAGTGGGGTAAATGCATTAAAAAGGGACAAATTTTAGCGGATGGTACCGCTACAATTGGTGGCAAAGTCTTTGGTGATTTATCACAATGCTAATGGTTATCCCCAAGGTTCATCAAGGCTCGTCCATGCCCAATCCCAATGGACAAACCTTTGATTTGCCCCTAGCTCTATAATCAACCCGTCTTCCCCAGTCCCCGGAAGCCTCCTGGGCTTAGCCAAGAATTGTCATCTCCCGGTCTGCTATAGTCAACCTCACGCTGTGCCTGACTAGCGAGTATGCCATCTCCATGGCTTTCCCTTTTGAGGGCTGCTCCTCAAAAAGGCCTCTTACCCCCACCAATAGATAAGGTCATAGTGAACGAGGCTTCCCCCTCAGTTGGATCTTAACCTTACACAAGCCCATCAATGATAATGATAGAATTCAAGCATCCAAGCCGCATACAATAAGTGAAAAGGTATGTGTTAGCAACCATTCATATCCTAATGATTACATCTTCCAAACGTTACACTTTTTTTAGTAATGGTTGTTGGTTATCTTTATTTTCCCTGTTTCATTGTAACTGAGGTACTTCTGGTATTTCTTTATCTTTCACCTCATTAATATAAATATATGGGAAATCATGCTCCATATAGTGCACGATTCCCTTCTCCATTCTTCTCTCTTCTCCTCTCCTTTCATCTTTCTATTCTCTTCTCTCCTAATATTTTCTACTTTATTTTTTACTTTACTGATTAAATTTAAACCTTACGTATGTGAAGTTTAGAACATGGTATTAGAGCAGGTACAGAGGGTGTTTTGTTTCGAACCCTAGGGCTGCCACAAGTGCTTGAGTCTTATGCCTAAGGAAAATCACATCTTTTTTGGCGTTGGGTTTATTTCTCCTTTGTACTATTCATGAAGTACTATTCATCATTACTATTCACGTGTACTATTCACAGTTATGGTTTATAGTGTACTGTTCACGGGAGTATTGTTCACAGGGCATGTCGCAAGTTTTTTTGAGACTTCTAATGCAAAATCTAGGTTGAAATATGTCCACTGATAGTTCGTTTGGTGATTCATATGCTACATCTGGAGTTATGAGTCGTATGCTACATGGGTACCCTGTACCCATGGTGATCATCACCCAGGTTTGCAGGTCACCACAGTGAAGTTGGTTGGGTTGAATTACCTAGTGAGGGCACAATCTGCCTGTATGTGTATCGGTGGACATGGTAGGTTGGGGTACATGCATCAATGTTAAGGTGGTAGCACTAGCCCTATCTGATTCTACCTATGATAAGTGGGATGTTGAAAATCTCATGGTGATGTCATGGCTATTACGTTCTATGCAGTTACACATTAGTAAGGGTTTCTTGTTTCTCTCGACTAAGAAGGAGATATGGGGTGCTGTATCACAAACTTATTCACAAGGTGGGAATTCTGCGAAACTGTACTATTCACAGTAGGAAATATCCCATCTTCGTTAGGGAGAAATGTCCTTGGGGACTTACTATGTTACTTTACGAAGTGGGAAGAGTTGGACCACTAGCAGAGCTATACCTAAGTTTGTGCTATTGATGTATTGGGATACATAGCAATGGTAGAATGCCAATGGATATTTGAATTTCTCGTTGGTCTGAATCAGAGCTATGAGCATGCCATAGTTGATTTTGGGTAGAGATCCTCCACCTTCTGCACTATCTCAGGATTATGCCTACATTTAGAGTGAAGAGAGCAGGCAACGTGCTATGTTCTCTAAGCTTGGACAATACTTTGTTTCTCATGATAAGTTTGTACTTGCAATGACGACTCATAAAAATGATCAAGGTAGCCCTGAAATTTTTTTGGGAAGTGTGATGATAAGGACAAGTTGACATATGAGCATTGTGGGTGAAAACGTCATACGAATGAGACATGTTGGGATCTACATGGTCAACCACCTTATTTTAGTTCCAGTTCTAGACAGGGACCATTTGTAGTGCACTCAATAGCCCAGGATGCAATTTAGCTAGTTTCTTCATCTCCTAGGGGTATGGTCAAGTTTTTTAGTGCTAAGATGGAAAAGTTGAGACGGACAATGTCTCAACTCGATGGATAGTCCAGTGCTTCTACTTCCATTTTCATTCACTCAGGTACTTCTAGGTTAGCTCTTCTTGTGTCCTCTACAGCTGCTGACCCTTCTTACATCATCAATTTTGGGCCTCTAATTACATGACTGGTTTTTCATTTGTTTTTCGTCTTATAGTATTTGTTCTAGTATAGACACAGTTTGAATTGTTGATGGTACTCTTTCATCAGTATTTGGGAAAGGCAATGTGGCCATTACACCATCCTTAACCTTGTCTTACGTTTATCATGCTCCTAAGTTCACTACTAATATTTTTTTGTTAGTAGTATCAAAAAAATTGAATTGTAGTGTCACCTTCTTCCTTTCTCATTGTTTGTTCCAGACTTGGAGACGAAGAAAATGATTTGTAGTAGTCATTGGGACAAAGGGTTGTATTGTCTGGACACGAAGTAGCTTTCTTCTCTGGTAGTGCAACGTTCTAGTAATTGTAGTAGTAGTAGTAGTGTCAATAAAGACCAGTTAATGTGTTGGCATAACTGGTTAGGCCACCTACCTGTTTCTAGGTTGAGACATTTATTTCCATACTTTTGAGTTTTTTGCTTCTATTAAGTTAAAGGGTCGTGATGTAACAAGGTATACCTGAGATCTTTTCAAATGCGGAAGCGGCATTTTTGGTAGTCACCGCTGCCATCTGGGCCCACTGACCGCATGGATGTTTAGCCCACCCCTTGGTAGACATTCGTACCAAAATGCAGCTTGTTTGATAATTTTTAGCTGTTGGTTTTATTACTAAAAGAAATGGTTGCATTCAACGGCTATAAAAACTCCTTAAAAAGTGTTAAAATCTAATGGTTATAGTTTACCAATCAGGGTGATTTTTGGTGTGTATATCCACCAAGGGGTGGGATAAACATCCATGCGGTCAGTGGGCCCAGATGACAGTGGTGAGTAACAAAAATCGTGCTTTCGCATTTGAAACGGTTTCAGGCATACCTTGTTACATCTTTTTCCTAAGTTAAATTGTACAACACGTGAACTGGCAAAGCATTGCCGTACTTCATTCCCATTAGTAAGAATAAAAGTACTACTTCGTTGTGTATTGTTGACTTTGATGTTTGGGGTTTGTCACCACTACTTTTCTATTTGATTATCATTATTTTGTCGTATTTGTTGATGATTGCAGCCGTTGTACTTGGGTGTATCTGATGAAGTCTAAAGATGAAGTATTTTCCATCTTTAAGACTTTCACCAGATGGTTCAGACTCAATTTCGTGTTAAAATCCAAATCTTTCCGTCTGATAATGGAGGAGAGTATATGGATAGGGGGTTTAAGTCTTATTTCAATGAACAAATGGATTGATCATCAACCGTCTTGTGTTAAAACCCCTCAACATAATGGTGTTGTAGAGAGAAAACACATGCACTTATTTGAAGTGACCCGTGCCTTGCTTCTTGGGATGTAAGTTTCGAATTATTTTTGGTCTGAAGCCCTGTTAACAGCTTGCTACTTGATAAATTGTATGCCTTCTGGTGTTCTGAATTTTCAAACTCCCATTTCACTTCTTTGTTAGGATAGTTCCTTATTCTTGGTTCTACCAAAGATCTTCGGCTGTGTGTGTTAGGTGGACTCGAAGGCTCTAAAGTGTATATTCCTGGATATCCGTCATCGTAAAAGGAATATAAATGTTATCATCCTAGCACTCGTCAATACCTTCTTTGAGTCTGCTGCCTTCTTTAGTCCTGTTCAAACCTCTTTTTAGGGGGAGGATAGGAGTAGTGAAGAGAGTCACGTTCCATTGCCAGTTTTTGCTTCTATGTTTGATTCTTCTACTACTATTTCTACTGGTAATGTGTTACGGGAAAAAAACTTCAAGTGTATACCAAAAGACAGAAACAACCCACCATTCAAGGGCCCTATCAAGAAACTCCCTCTGATTTAGGTAACATCTCATCTGTTGTTCCTTCTGATATTCTTGTTGATCTTAATGTTCTTATTGTTGTCCGAAAGGTTGTTCGTACATGTACACAATATCCCATTTCAAACTTTCTTTCTTTTCATTCCATGTCTCCATCATGTCATGCATCTGTAGCTTCTATGGCCTCTGTTTCTTTGTCGTTTAATGTTTCAGATGCCCTTTTCTCAGTCCAAGTAGAAGGAAGTCATGTTTGAAGAGATGAGAGCCTTGAAAAAAATGACACATGAGAGATCTTGTGACCTTGCCCAGGGGAAAGAAGCCAGTCGGACGCAAATGGCTCAATTGACATGTATAAGGCCAAGTCAGTGGCAAAAGGGTTCATTCAGATATATGGGATTGACTATCGGGAGACATTTGCATTGGTTGCCAAGATAAACTCCATTCGAGTTCTTCTCACCTTGGAAGCAAATATATCTTGGCCTTTACATCAGTTGGATGTGAATGTGTTCCTCTGTGGTGAGTTGGAGGAGGAGGTGTATATGATGATGCCACCAGGATTCAAATGTAAGGGCAGTGAGAATCAGTTCTGTAAACTGAAGAAAGCCTTGTATGGATTGAAACAGTTACTTCGAGCTTGGTTTGAGAGATTCAATGGGGTAGTTAAGAAGATTGGATACATACAGAGCCAAGCCGACAACACATTGTTCCTCAAACACAAGCAAGACAGAATAATTGCTCTCATAGTTTACGTGGATGGCATTGTGGTGAAGAAGTTTTTGGGGATAGAGTTTGAGATTAAAGATCCTTGAAATACTTTCTGGGAATTGAGCTAGCTCAGTCAAGGAAAGGAATATTTATTGCTCAGAGGAAGTATGTTCTTGACCTGTTGAATGAAACGATTATCCTTGGTGCCAAGCCTGTTGACACGCCTATTGATCAGAATCATCAACTGAATGATGTGGACAGTGGCAGCCTCATTGATGCAAGTAGATTCTAGAGGCTAGTTGGGAGGCTGATTTACTTGACCCTTACGTGCCCTGACATTGTGTTTACAGTTAGTGTAATCAACTAATTTACGCATGCTCCTCAAGCATCTCACCTTAAGGTTACCAACAGAGTTTTTAGGTATCCAAGGGTTCTCTAGGCAATGGTCTATTGTTGGGAGGCATGGACACCTACATGTAGAAGCATATTGATGTAGATTGTGTAGGTTCAATTATTGCTTGGCGAATTGAGAATCAAAGTTCAAGAGTCAAAGAGCTTATATTGCGACAATAAAGTTGCCATTAGCATTGCCCATAATCCTGTTCAACATGATAGGACTAAGCACATAGAGGTTACCAAACACTTCATCAAGAAGAATTTGAGGAGTGGCCAGATTTGCACACCTTATGTCAAGATAGGAGAGTAAGTTGTAGATTTTCTGACTAAGGGTGTAATGGTTGTCTCCAAAATAAGGTAATCAAGCTGGGCATGATATATATCTCTGTACCAACTTGATGGGGAGTGTTGGTTGTCTTTATTTTCCCTGTTTCATTTTAACTTGGGGTACCATGATATTTCTCGTATTGCTTTAATATAAATATGTAGGAAATCATGCTCCATATAATACACGATTTTCCCTTCTCCATTCTTTTCCCTTCTCTTCTCTCATCTTTCTCTTCTTCTCTTATCTTCTCTGCTTCCACTTTATTGATTTAATTAAAACCCCAGGTATGTGAAGTTTAGAACAATGGTAACATTTACACTAATTAGTTACACCTTTTGGGAGTGTTTTGTAACCATTCAGGCCTAAATTATAATTTTTTCAAATAGATACACCCCTTAAGAGTGTTTGTAACTTTTCAAGTGGTTGGATCTAATCACATTACTTATACAAACGGTTGCATTAAAAAGCTGTCTAGCCATTTGTGCCAAATGAAATAAAATAATATGTTTCTTATATTTCTAGCAATAGTATATAAATATATAAATAACATATATTTATTTTGAAATATACAAGAACAATCTCCAAGAGGAGCTTGACACCTGATTATAATGATGTTATCTCACTGGGATTTGATTTACAATGGTAGCCATCCTAATATTCTTAAATGTAACAAACCCAAAACCTGCTTGTTCGATTGTCATTGTTTGTACTGCAAAAACTAAGAGCATGCTAAAATCTGGTTGTTCTTGATTGTCGTTGCTGTCATGGTTTGAAGTCTTGGTCTTGAGGTACGGCTCCGTCAGTTGAAAAACTATGATGTCTCAACCAAGACAGTAAGATACAATTTAAGACATACATATTGTTCTGGGCACTTACAAGTCTGAGACTTGGCTGAGACATTCTGAGTCGGAACGAAACTTTGAACCATCGTTGTTTTGGTCATAAAAGTTAACTTCTTCTAGCCATGAAAGGGCATGCTCTGAAAATTTCATTTTGACAACAGGACTTAAACTTTCATAAGATTCAGAATTACTCAGTAATTGAGGAAAGGGAATCCCGTTGAAGCAGGATTGGGAAAGCACCTCTTCTAAACCTTGAGAAAGATGCCTCTAGTCGTGTCTCTTCCCATCGCCTGCTTTGGAAATCCTAGCATCTGTTCATGTCAGATGTGCACCAATGTTAAAGATAAAAGAAGGCACCATAAACATATAACTCTCACAATGCTGACCAGTTGATACGACATTTTCAATAGACAGGCAAAGATCCATCAAATGGTATATAAAAAATATATGTTTGAAGTCTTGGTCTTGAGGTACGGCTCCGTCAGTTGAAAAACTATGATGTCTCAACCAAGACAGTAAGATACAATTTAAGACATACATATTGTTCTGGGCACTTCCAAGTCTGAGACTTGGCTGAGACATTCTGAGTCGGAACGAAACTTTGAACCATGGTTGTTGTGGACATAAAAGTTAACTTCTTCTAGCCATGAAAGGGGGCATGCTCTGAAAATTTCATTTTGACAACAGGACTTAAACTTTCATAAGATCCAGAATTACTCAGTAATTGAGGAAAGGGAATCCCGTTGAAGCAGGATTGGGAAAGCACCTCTTCTAAACCTTGAGAAAGATGCCTCTAGTCGTGTCTCTTCCCATCGCCTGCTTTGGAAATCCTAGCATCTGTCCATGTCAGATGTGCACCTATGTTAAAGATAAAAGAATGCACCATAAACATATAACTCTCACAATGCTGACCAGTTGATACCACATATTCAATAGACAGGCAAAGATCCATCAAATGGTATATAAAAAATATATGTCAAAATTTTCTGAGAAATTTATGCAACTCCTAATGTGGCCCATGCCATTAACTGAAAATGTGAAGGAATACTGTTCTCCTTTATCACAAAAGTACCATAAAAGAGATATTACTTTTCACTGTTGACTGCTGGTTAGAATGTCATCTCTCTTGGCCAACAAGCTTCACCTTAGGGAGTTCTCTTAGCTCCATACTTAGCATAAGAATAGCTGGACTAGTTGGCAATCGAATCCTACATGATGTGTGGCAGAGAATATGGCTGCAGATGTAGTTGTTGCATTACCCGTTGCAAACCTGCTTCAATTTTAGTGCTTTTATCCATGCACAATAATATGGTTAGTTCTGAAGAAAATATCCCATCATCAGCTGACTACCTTCAAGCAGTCAATTGCTCACTGTTTTAGTTTTGCTGAAGTGCATTGTCTGAAAATATCATGTTGGTGCAGGTTCTTGAAATGGCACTTCTGGATCTTCCTGGTCTTCTATTTTTCTCAACATACACATTGCTTGTGTTATTCTGGGCAGAGATATATCACCAGGTACTTCTTTTTCCTGTCATATGTCATTACCTCTACCAGCAGATAACCATGCAAGAGCTGATAGTGGTTGATTAATTTGTGATATATATTTTTTTTCAGGCAAGAAACCTCCCCATAAATAAACTTAGACCTGCATATTTGATTATCAATGGACTTGTATACTTAATACAGGTGAGGGAAAAAAAATCTCATTTTCCTAGAAACATGTTATGTTGTTACTACTGTGAGGTAACTGTGCCTTTCGTCACTTGTAATTGTATTATGGTGACAGGTATGCATTTGGATATTTGTACAATTAACTCAGAATGCCATTGCAGTGGGAGTTGCTAAACTCTTCTTTTCAGGTCATTATTGTTAAAGTCTTTTGGTTGAATAGTTGCATGTGATTACAGTTTTTCTTGTATTGGAACTTTATGCATTTTGGACGCTACCATCATTAAGTTGTTTTTGTGTATTGATGAATCCATTTTCAAGGTTTTTTTAATAGTCAGCTGATACAGTCAATTTTGTGCTAGTAAGTACTACTATATGGAGGTGCTCATCTGCTGATAATAAATTTCCTCTTTGCAGTTATTTCATTCTTTGCTGCCCTGGGATTCTTGATATATGGTGGGAGGTAACAACAACCTTAACCAACAGAAATTTTTACAATGTCCATTGTTCCACATCATGAGTTGTCTACTTGCTTCCTTTTCTCTGAGTTGTGAAACTATATGTTTCTTTTAGGTTGTTTGTCATGTTGAGACGTTTCCCAATTGAATCTAAAGGCCGTCGGAACAAGTTGAATGAGGTTTGTAACTAGGAAGCCTGTTTAACTGCGTCTTCTAGGTTTGCTTGAAATTCAAAAATGAATGCATCTTTACTTGTGTTGTTGAATTCAAAGTATCATTGTTTCCCCATGTTCTTGTTTTTGTGGATGTATAACTTCGTTATAGGTAGGATAGGCCATTGGTTCTTTTTTATTCCAAGGACCTGTATTTACAGTGAAGAGTTCAAATTTTTCCCTATTGCTACCTTCTTGGAGGTTTCTATTTGTAACTATTATTATTTTGATCCAATTTATGAAGGTATGTGGTAGAAAGGAGGATTAATTATATGGAGATCTTACGGGTGGGACAGAAAATCAGTCCTTGTGTTCTCATAGCCATGATCCTTGGTTTGAAGAAGTGATCCATCTCCATAATGGCACACATCTTGATCTGCATGTCAAACTTCTGTTCTAGGCTCTAGGAATCCTTAGGATAAAGCACATTGGGCGAAGGAAACTAACATGTCATGAGACCTGGTACAGCTTGTATGCTTGGTACAGCATTTATGTGTGTATGTTCAGGACCTGTTCTTGTGCTGCCAAATAAGATTGTTCCAAATTATTTCTGATACAAAAATTTTATTTCGATTGGTTCTGTATTGATGAATATTCAAAACCACACTTTTTGAAGAAACTACGAGAATCGAAGAGGGAGCTTCACACATCAGTCTTGAGGCTAATTTAACTTCACATATTCCAAAAGACCTTTAATACTAAAAGCCTACCCTGCTTATACATACATTTAATCTTAGATCATGATTTTCATCAAGTTTGCACTAACACCTCTCTTAAAGACCAAATTACACCTTTGAACTCTAGCGAAATCATTATTACCTTAATCACCAGCTCTCACCACTAAACATGTCAATTAATTCTGGTCTACTCTTTAATGTGCAAAGGACACTTAAAATGGATTCCCAATTGAGGAATTATGCTTCTTGGAGTTCACTGCATTACATATATTGTTATTTGTTAACAGTCCATCGATGCTGCTATTATCCGTAATTAGTCTTTTGTTAGTTAATTGAAACAGGGTTGGGTGCTATTTTTCTCTGTCATTATTCAGAATAAGGTTTCCATTAAAGGGCACACCCTTATGTTCACCCGTAGGTTTGGACCATGGATAAAGCCAAGGATCACAAGTCACAACCCCTTCTACCCATCCTGTATATTGTCCTTTTCGTTCCGTGTTGCAATCAGTTTGCATAAAAGAAGAAAGCTGAGGTCCTTGTTGGGTTTCCATCAATGCAGTCTTTCTAGATTGTAGTTGTTTGTTACCCTCCCAAGCTCTTTGGTAGAGAAGATTTGGATGGCATTAGATTTTCCATGTGATCAGCTCTTTTAGTAACTGACCTCCATTCTTCAATACGAGTTCCTTCTCTTCGAATTTCTATTCATTGACGATCCCTCCTCTTGAGATTCTTTTTCCTTTGGTATTCTAAGAGGAATGCTAGCAAGCAGCAAACTACCTGAGTTGCACAGATGCAGTGCACTAAAAGACAAGAAATTGAATCTATTCAATGCATTAAATGAGCTGTTTGCTAGCCTGCCTTTTATTTCTAAATCATGACCACATACTCCAGCCTATTTCCCGAACCTATGAAATTCAAAATAAAAAAGAAAGTACAAAAAAGTAAACCAGTAAAGGCTAGAACTAAAGGAGCTTTGAGAGAAGTCCTAAAAAATGATGACAATAATATATAAAAAGTTAAGAGAATTGCGAGGAGGAAAGATATTAAAGATATGGATGAGCAACTAAACAAGAACGGATTTATCAGCATATAATTGTAGTAGCAGTACCTTCTGTCAATTGAAATGAATGGAAACTCCCCAATTATATGAGGTGCAGAGAGTGTTTTCACCACTTTGCACTCTATAACTTCCCACCTCCTATACCTTTTATGTGCAGATAAGGGTAGAGATCTATATAAATAATTAGCTCCAAATAAAACTGAGACATTTTGCTCTAAAATAAAAAATATAGCAAAGAGGGAGATTAAGAGAGGAAGGGCCATGGGAGAAAACAATGATGGTCTTTCAAGAGTCGACCACCTGTGACGAAGCGGAAGTGAATGAACACCTTGATTCCACAAGGAAGAAGACAATAAATGCTCTTGATTCCACAAGAGGGAGAGAAACAATAAAATTCTAACACAATTCTTATTTCCTCGATTGATGATTGAATGCTTACAATGCTCAATAGGCTCTCTATTTATAGATGAGAAGCCTTGCTCAACAAGAAAAGCAATAATGTAACTTCTTAATCCAAAAAGGAGGAAATAAATAACTTTCCTAATTGAATTAGAAAACTACTAAATCTAGAGAATCCTAGCTAGAAAACAAATATTAACTCTAAATATTATAGGAAGCTAAATATATGATTGAAACAATAGTCTCAAAAATAGGAAACCTGTTAAAAAACAGATTTACTAAATTGTGTTTCCAATTTAGTTCCAATCAGATCTTGGGTGGTTCGATTCTTTCCTTCTGGGCTTTTCTTGCACTCTCTCTCTATCTTCTTGCTCTAGAAAAGTGAGCTAGATGTTCTACATTAACCCGCCCCCAACTTCCTTATTTATTCTTGAAATGAAAACATATTTGTAATTTGCCGAAGCCCTAACATTCATGCTTCCTCACCCATAATCCATGTACCCATCAATTGAGTGAAAAACATTTTTGGTTCAAATTGAGATAAATTACTCCAAACTTGGGCTCTGTAAGGTTGCCCTGAATAAGTTTTCTGGAAATGATTTTTGCATATAAATTTCAAAAAGAAATTTCTGTATCAAGACTTTCTGACATAAAAATTCTTTTTCTATACAACTTTTTGTCTTGTTGATCACCATACCGAGCTGTAAGATAAATTGAATTTTCTGTGGACAGTCCAATCAGTAATTTGGAAAAGTAAGTCCACCTATTGTATGGTTAAGGCGACCCAATTGATCTGGTCATTGGAAAAAGTAATTCTAAAGACATGGTACTATGTTGATTGTGTTTTTGGACATAAGTCATATTCGATTAGGAAATATCCAAATTTGTTAGATTAATTTTCTTTGTACAATTGTGTAGAATATTCATGGTCCTGTGAAGGAGATCTTCTATACCTGATTTTATGTCTAGAGATCATCCAATGATCAGTACCTTGCATCTTGATTCATATGATTTTAAGTTTGCGTGTGAACAAAGTTAGTGAAATACAAAAGAATTAAGATCATGTCAGGAAAATCTGAACTGCACTGTTGAAGTATTTTGCTCTTCTTGGTATTGCACAATTCTGACACTTAAACCCCTTTTCTTGGCAGGTTGGCTTTGTAACCGGAATATGCTGCACTTGTTTCTTGATAAGGTGCTTCGTGGTAAGTTTTCTTTCTGTGTTCGTATATGGAAATGGCCCAAAGTTTTGCATTATGGACCTGAACACCTAATGCTTCTGTCTTGTTAATTTTCTTTCCAATTTTTGTACTAAATAGCCTGAAGTTCTGCATCTGTGGACCTGAACATCTAAAGGTTTTATTGGCAGGTCGCACTTTCTGCATTCAACAAGGATGTTGACCTTGATGTCCTCAACCATCCTATTCTAAATTTTATCTATTACATGGTATGCTACGGCTCATTTCTCTTTTTCCTCTTGTTCTTCAGACGGAATATTTGCATCCAGACTGGAGGGTGGGAAGTACCTAACTTCCCTGCCTGTGCTGTACATGACTATATGTGAACACATGAATAGCGTTCAGATCCTCCAGTTGATTGGTCCCTCGAGAGATCTCCATCCCAACAATTGAGCCGATTGAATGATCCTAACCATCTGACTATGGCATTCTATTGGATTATTGTTGAAAAGTATGGTGACATGTCAAATGATTTATTGATTGGATGACCATCGTAACCATCTGAGCAGAGTTCGAATTTGACTGAGAAGATCTCTGTGGTGGGACCCATCAAATGATGTTGGCCCCTCTCCTTCATATGTCATGTTTACGCCGGCAGGGAAGTAGTTTCTTCCCGTCACCTCATCCTTAAACATTTCTCATTCTTTAATAGCATTTTGTACATTTTTTTTCTTGAATACTTCATCTTTTCCTTCCATTCTGTTCTCTTTCAGTTGGTAGAGATTGTTCCATCTGCTCTGGTACTTTTCATTGTCCGGAAGCTGCCTCGGAAGCGTGTCTCTGATCAGTATCATCCCATTAGCTGAAGGTGGATTCATCCCAAAAATGACCTCTCTTTACAGTTGTCCCTTTAAGGTAGAAGTCTGAAAATCCCATAAGCTGCTTGAGCTGCTCAATTTAGTGGCTGCTGCAATTATCAGACTTCCATGAGCCTCCCAAGATTTTTTTCATTTTCCATTTGTAATCACAAAAGCAAAATAATGTATATTCTTTATTCCTTTGTCATGGAAGTTTTTTTCTCTCTGATCAGGGCCTTCATCCTTTAGATCTCAACCATGGTGCTTTCTTGCTTAATCTCAAGTGTTAATGGGCCCAACATCATTGTGGAAGTGAAGTTTTGTACTTAAACTACAAATCATATTTTGACGACCACCCAAAATAATGTGATAGATGGTCAATTCTTTATTTTTGTAGTTGGCGATGATAAGGAAAGATCGTTACTTAATACACGTAGATTTTATCATGTAGATAAACCAATGACAAACTTAGTCAAATCTTTTGGTATGTCCCACCCTATGTGTACTCATTGATTCATTCTCTCGTGAGAGAGAGAGATTGGGGAAACAAGTTTTCATCCATTCAAGAAACGGCGAGGCTTGTCCCTCCGAGAGCTGTTTTGATTCGTGGAGGATTGCGTAAGAGTTTAATCCAACTCTCATAGCAGCCCCGGCGTGGAAAGGGGTGAATATTGCCCCCATGACACGACCCATATTCATCAAATTAATACCCCAGGAAAGATGATAATGGAAACGAGTTTCATGGGAAACGCCGTTATTGTTTTGGATACATACAAACAGACCCTTGAGTAGGGTAGTTTCAACTTTCCAGCATATTTTGCACACCAGTCTGGTTGGTCATTTTTTTTGGGGTCAGAATCGAGGGACAACCATTTTTGACAACTATTTTTGACAATCATTTTGGCGGACCCACAGAAGATGAATATCAAGGGATGATTTTTGGTGAGGATGATCTCCTTACCATATAGATCAGCCCAACAAAAAAATCAGCCCATTCTAAAATTTCTAACCCCATCAAATGTGGTTTTCAAGTTACAGGGTAAAAATAGACGGTCCATAATTCTTCAACTTCTAAACCAGTCTACGAATATCGGAATGATTTGAATTTTTGTGAGGATGATCTCATCACCAAAAATCAGCACTGATTCATCTTCTATGTGGGTCCGCCAAATGGTTGTAAAAAATGGTGGGTAAGTAGAATAATTATATTACTCTTTTGTATCAAAATATCAGTCACAAAAAATAAAGTTTTAAATGGCATTTTAAATTAAAGTAGATATCAATTTAATTTAAAGATCAACACCTCATGCTTGCTCTTCAATTAAATGAAATCTTTAATTTTATAAATTTGCAGTGGCTTTAGGACCAAGGTCTGACGGGCCCAAAGGCCCAACCATAGCTAATGCTGGACCAAGAGTCTGTCAAACATAAAGACTCAATCCCATGTCCATCAATGGGCTAAAAGGACCAGCCTAAGCATCAACATCATCTGGCTTGCCCAAAAGGCCATTGGGCTATCTCAGCCCATTGACAACCTATTTACAAGTGAAAAGACCCATCCCTTGTAGGAGATCTCCTAGGTCAAAAAATATATCTGATTGAATGATCATAAACATCGATCAATATCATTAGAGATCAGACTATGCCATTTTTTTTCCAACTATTTGAGGTTAGCGCTAATAAAAAAAACACAACCAAAACTATTTGAGATTGGCACATGAATCTTATTTCAACATTCAATTATCCTTGGGCTGCTCGCCACATTCCAAAGAATGTGATCCCCCCCCCTCCCTTTGGACTACTTGATGAGCAGGATAAGCTTCGGTAACAAATGGAGAGTATGGATGAGGAAGTGTTACAGTTCACCTTGTTTTTCAATGTTGGTAAACGGCTATCCTTTCAGTTTCTTTAAGAATTCGACGAGTCTGAGACAAGGAGATCCCCTATCTCCTTTTCTCTTTATAATGGTTGTAGAAGCTTTAGGTCGAATGATTTTGAAGGGAGTGTCGTTAGGAGAATTGTCAGGTTTTAGAGAGGGACCAGAGGGAATTGAGATCTCGTACTTACAATTTGTTGAAGATACTCTGGTGTTCTCCTCTGGGGCTTGTTGGAATGGGTCTTCTCAGGAAGCTCCATGGGACTTAGGTGTTAGGAGACATCTTTTTGTTTGGAGGAGGAATAGTTTTGGACTCTTGATGGATTGTTTGCAACATTACACGGTAGTAAACTCCTAGGAGGATGACCTTTCTTGGGCGTATTCCAAATCGGGCCAGTTCTTAGTGTTCCTTCTATGACTCTTTGACCCACTCACATGAGGTTCACCCATATTCTTGTCCCGACATTTGGAAGCTAATGTCCCCATGAAAGTTTGTTTCTTTGTGTGGGTTGCTGTTTGGGGCAAATTACTCGCTAATGATAATTTGATAGGTAGAGGTTGGTATTTGGTGAATTGTTGTCCCATGCGTAAGTCTAATGGTGGGAGTACCAACGATGTTCTTGTGCATTGTGATTTGGCCAAACATATATGGTTGTACTTTTTGGCACTAAAGAGTCTTTCCTGGGTCTTTTCCGGAGTCCATTGGAACAATTTGGGAGGTTAGTCCAAGATTAAGGCATCACCTAGGGGGTTGATTTGGTGGAAGATGTTGTCTTTTGCCATCATATGGGGTGTATGGTTGGAGAAGAATAAGAGTCTTTAGAGGGAAAGAAGATTCCTTACAGGAAAATATTAAGGTAACATCTTTCCCGAGATGAGAGGCATCTTCTTTGGTGATACGATTTTAGGCTTGAGGCGCTTATGGAGGACTAGACAGTGAGGCTTTGATTTTCTTCGTTTTTTTTCTCTTTATGTCTATTTTCCTTACTCTGGTAGTTTTCGCCCTTCTTTTGTTTTTGTTCTCGAGACCTCCTCGATCTCTTTATTTTACCTATATATCGACTTTGGCTTATCAAAAAAACAAAAAAATTGATCAACGATGGTCATAGATGGTGGACGTTATAGGGGGTGTGTCAAATTTCAAAGATTAACATGGGGAGGGATGGCAAAAATTTCTTATATTTTATAAATTTTTTCAATAACTAGACAATCCAATCCCCATGGCAGACTAACAATGACATGGTAGAATCTCCAAAAGCATAGTTATCATAGAAAATTGAATTAGTTTTGTCTCTCCAAACTAACCAAAGAACTTGAAACCTCAGCAACATAAACCCAGATAGAAATTCTATAAAAAATTCTCTGAGAATGAACTTTTAGATGATTTCTAAGTACTTATGTGTACTAGATCCAAAATTCTACAGTTGTCAAGTTTTGATTCTTCTTAATTAAGTTCATTACATCCAATTTTGGTGTAAAAAAATCTGAATATCAGACCTTAAACAATGTCCAAGATCACATTGGAACTAACTTCTTAGTCCAAGAAGGATCGTTAAGTGATGAAAATGAGGAACACCAGCAGCATATATACTTAAAAGAGCAGGTTGTCTTCTAAGTACGTGGTGTGTGATGGCTGAGCTACCTTCACCTAAAACTCCCATAGCTACTGAACTCTCAGACATGGAAGAAGGGAAAACCAGTCCTCAGGGCTCTCTGGTTAATTTCGAGTCTCCGACTTACACTCACAAGGCAAGTCCATCATATCGTCGTCGTCGTCATCATTGTTGCGCTGTCATTATGTATTATCAAAATCTTAATATTTGCTTTTATGTACAGATTATTGCGGAGCTCGTGGGTACGTACATTCTTATATTCATAGGATGCGGGTCGATTCTTGTCGATAAGAAGCACAATATCACAATCATGGGTATAGCAGTGGCGTGGGGACTTGCCGTAATGGTTTTGGTATACAGCCTTGGGCATGTCTCAGGTGCCCATTTCAATCCTGCAGTGACCATTGCCTTCTCTGCCTCTCGCAGATTCCCATGGAAACATGTAAAACATAATTACTCCATCTCCCTATTGTCTGTAAGAGAATATTGCTTATCAAAAAAGAAAAAAAAAATCAAATATATTTAATGGGGTGGCTCTGCAAAATGTTACTTTTGCAGAGACCAATACAATGATGACACATAACCCCTTTTCGCATTTAAAGTTATTCATTTATTGGTAAAATTACTGGTTAGGCACAAGAAAACCCATTTCTCTGTACACCAGTTGTGTTCTGATATGAGAATTACAATTTCCCGACTACATTTTACTGGGTCGGGATCCGCGGACTTCAATTTTTGAACACAAGTTTTCAACGAAAATCTCGTCCGTGGATCCCGAGAATCCAACTGTGGTTGACAGTGCTGAGCTCGCATTCACTTTTCCAAAGTAAAACCACCGTCGGAGTGAAAATTTGTCAAAAAATTTAGGTCCTCAAGAATCTGTTCCTATTTTACTTCTTCCGGAGAATCAATGTCTTTTGACTGGAGTGAAAAAACATCGCTTCTTTGAAAGAAGTAAAATGTATTATGACAATGGTAATTCCAATTAAAGTTCTAACTGAAAATAACTGCTGTTATAACGGTAGTGCCCCGACCCCATTTCATTATAAAGCCTTTATTACAACTGCTGTTAATTTGGAATTTTTATTTTTTACCGTTATTTCATCGTTAGGTTCACAACATAGGTTCCACAATAGGCATTTTAAAATAACCCAAACTATTTCCTTTTCCTAAAACAAAATATACTCGCTTTCTTGAAGGTGCCATCATATGTCGCATCTCAGGTGTTGGGTTCGACACTTGCAACCCTCACCCTAAAGGCGTTGTTCACAAACCAGTTCGTCGACAAGCAGTTCATAGGTGCAACGGTCACTGGGTTCTCGCGTCCAACTTATGACCTTGATGCTATCGCATGGGAATTCATCGTTTCGTTTATCTTGATGTTCGTCGTGTGCGGAGTGGCCACTGATCACCGGGCGGTATGATGTTCTATAGTAATTTTGATTGAACGGGCACAAAGCATATACTTGTTTTTTGGAAATTTTCATTTTTAAATTCTAAGATACAATTTTGAGGTTCGCTTTTTTATTTTATTTTTCCCTTTTTTCCGTATGCCGAAATTCTAACTAGGCTCCGACCTAAACAGATCCATGAGCTCTCTGGAGTTGCAGTAGGATCCACTGTGTTGTTTGACATCCTCGTTGCTGGGTAAATGAACTACACACACTCTCCCTCTCCCTCTCTCTCACAACATTTTCCCATTTTCATGAGCCATGAGTGAGCTGTCGTTTAATTGTTGTTTTGGGTTGTGCAGGAAAACGACTGGTGCTTCCATGAACCCTGCGAGGAGTATAGGTCCTGCTCTTGTTTCTGGAGAATTTCACCAACTCTGGATTTATATTGTGGCTCCGATCCTCGGAACCACAGCAGCAACCATGATGTACAGCCTCCTTCGGGTGCCCATGCCCGATAAGGAGAGTACCAAGAGTGTATAAATAATATTTTTACGTGCAGAGTGCAGTCATATGTACATAATCGACCTCCATGCATATTTTTGCTGTAATAACAATCGACTTCTCTTACCTGTCAGAAAAATTTATCGAGCGGTTTGAATGTGCCACAAAAATGACACAGTCGTGGGGCACTGATTTTTGGTGACAGTGATCTCCATGGTGAAGAAATTATCCTCAACAAAAATCGGCCCTTAACTCATCTCAATGTGGACCCCTAGAATGCCTCATTATGTGTCACAAAACCATGTTTTAACCTACCCAACCCATATATAAATATGTAAACTTAGCATCCACTAGAAAGAAAAATATAGGATTAGCTTTGCATCCAAGTGAAAATATGATTGAAAATCAAGTATATAATCTCTTGATCCATGAAAACAGAAATGACATGACAGACAACAGAAGTGAGAATCTACCTCAATATGCTTCGTCCTCATTTCAGATCATTGTTTTGATAATTGATCTTATCCCAAGTATGAAAACCTTGTCGACATAATAAAAACAGAGTATTGGGAGTATCTCCCACTTCCCCGTAAACAACAAAGATTGTTAGAAAAATAGGCAATAAAGTAGAAGTTGTAGAACTGATACCGAACCGATGTTGAAAATTACGATGACGATAAAACAGTGAATCCAAATCAAGGCTTAGAGGCGCGCAAACGCTTCTTGAAGATAGTCGAAGCCTCCCAAAATGTGCAAGAGATTAACGGCAGCCCTATCTCCGGGATTCAACCAAGCCGGGACCCTTTCCAAGTCTTTTCTAGTGCTTGCACAGCACACGAAGACCCGAGAACATAATCTCTTTTACCGAATGCCCAAATAAGAATCAAAAGTCAAGAAAATAAGAACTTTGATCTCAAACCAAAAAAAAAAATAAATAAGCTTTGATTTTTGAAAAAACTGCTTAAGCTCTTCAAATGCTAATCCCCAAGTGCATTTTCGTTTTAGCACTTTGGTGACTTTATATAGACCTCTAAAGGTTAGCAAATGGGTTACCAAATACCCTTAATTAGGCCTTAAGTGAACCTATAACTCTTAGGTAACTTAAAAGACTCTCAAAACTCTCTAATAAGCTTTAAAATAACATTAAAGCTAACTTATTTCTACAAGAGTAAATCCCACGTGAAAAACTCAAAATTCATTTGAAATACATGAACCTAATTAATTCAAAGATAAATTCAATTTCAAAGTGCATGTACTTTAAAGGTGCATGCATATAAATCAAATGCAACAAATTTGTTTCAAAGGTGCATGTACGTTAAACAATGAATTATCAAAACATTTACAAAAGAAATTAAAGCATTTAAAATTATTTTATTAAATATTTATTTTTAATAAAACATTCCAACAAAGATGTCTTTAATGGAGGAACATCACTCACCCAGTAAGAGTAAACCTGACAAAATTACCATCTACAAGAGATCAGTGCCAATAAGGAACAAACCGTTTGGTGGGGTCATAAGGTTGTTAGCAGGTCTCATTAAAACTGGCGACAAGCTACTGACATTAGATGCTACTTTCCAAGTTCTCTGAATCCTGTTAATGCCTGATCAAAAACATTCCTTCAATCCTACACCAGTTAGTGAGGTAATGAGAAAAATAAAGGAGATCGACATAAGCATGGAGTATGACAAATATATATGCCTTCTCGATAAAAGAAAAAAAAAAAAAACTGGTTTGTAATAAATCTACACTAGTACACATCTCTTTTATAAGACACTTCTCTCACCTTATTTGAACAATTACTATACAGCAGAGCTACATATGATACAGAGAGGAAAAAAAAGGTAGGAGATGACATGTACTGCCTGTATAAATTTCGCTTTCATGCACAAGGGAGGTTAAGCTACAGATCAGGCCAGACGGCGAAAACAAAGAAGAAAAAAGGATGGAGAATAATATACAAGTGGGTGGTCCATCATATGTAGTCTTAGCCGATGGCATTAGGTGGTACTTCAGTCTCCACCTCCTCCATGTTTCTTGTCCTGTTGTGTATAAACGTTTTATCTGTTAGAAAGGTCATGGATCAGATTTCTTAGAAAAATTGAAAAAAGAAAAAAAACAACACTTCTGTATAATATTGAAACAAAAATGCTGCCACTCTGCAGAAGTAAGTTTTGAAGTTCTAGTTTCTTCTGGGTGTTCCATTGAAGAAATCCCTGAGAAATTTAAAATATATGTCGGAAAAACAACATATTAAGAATAGAAAATTTAACATATTATTCATTAAAACATTGTATAAACATCCAAATCTCATGGAAATCACACGATATTGTGAGAAAATTGGATGAAAAACAATTCTTGGGGAGGCATCTGATTTACCACCAGAAATAAAACATTTTGCACTGTTTTCGGGGAAAAAGTACAGAAAATGTGAGATTTTTCAAACAGATATTGAGAAATGTGTGAAAGAGCCACACAACAAAGTTGCATAGAGGCAAGTATTGGGTTGAAAATAAACTACTTTCACTTGAGACTCTTAAATGATCAACAAAAAGAAAGTGTAAGCTAAACTGGTTTTGAAATATTGGATAGCAGCATCAAAGTGAATTGTGGTCATGTTCAAAAAGGTTAAGCTAGCATTCTTCTAGTCTTGTCGAGTATTTCCAGAGTTGGTTTGCTCACCCTGTTTGTGAAAGCCGTCTCCAATTGATCAGTTGGTGAGACTGTGGATGCCTCTGCAAATAAGATGAACTGCTCCCAAGACCACTTTCTTCACCCACAAACTGCTCTGAGTAACTTGAAGCAGAGGGAGACCACACTGGAACTACGCCCCCATCTCTCTCCCTCCTATTACTACTTGAAGATTCTTCTGTGGAATCATCAATATTCTGCAGCCCTAAAGTAATGTTAAATCGTGTCGGAGTGTTATGGTTTCTAACAGTTTGGAAAGCCCCTGGGTTTAATGCTTCTCTGCTAGGTTCAGGATCCACATCTGTGTTTGTCGGTACTTCTGGTCTGCCATTCTCTGCTGAGTTTCTGAGATCCAAAGAAGTTTCCTCCTCTTCGACTCTTACCAACGAAGATGTCATGCTAGGGACCATCTGATCATGGAAGCGCTGGTCCACGTTTGAGGGGTTGTTCCTAGTGGGTTCATGATCTACCTCCATTTGTATATCCTGAGGAAAGGCAATTGGAGTTGTTTCTGAAGAGTCCCCAAGCCCTTCCTCTGTTCCATTCTCAATTGCGGCTCTTGAAGCTGCTTCTTGCTGCCACATTTCTGAAAGAGCTTCCTCCAACCTGGCTTTTGCTGCATCTATTTCTACAATGGGGAGAGGGTAGTTTGTGCCCAGTTCAACCCCAGCAGCTTGGAGTACAGATTCTGGTGCGTTCCATGGGTGGTGTATCCATTCAGTTGGTAGCCTAGCAAGTTCAGGAAGCCACCGCCGTACATATTCTCCATTTGGGTCAAATTTGTAACCTTCCAACTGTAATGCAGAAATTGTTAATGAGGTCACTTGTACAAAAATCTGAGTTTTTTTCTAATTTTCTTTAATGCTTTCCTGAATAAAAGAAATTGCTTCAAAATATAGTGGTACAAGAAAAATTAAGTAATTATAAAGATTAGGAAATAAAAAAATGGAATGTCTTCAAAAGGATAAAACAGGTTAAGTGATGTCTTATTGGCAGATTAAATTTGTAGTTTCAACTCTTGTAGTTCGTCTCTCCTAAGCACCCAATGTTCAAATATATTGCTGATAGAATTTTCCTGGACAGAAGAGGAAAAAATAATACACAATAACCAGCAAAGAGATGATAAATTGGATGATTGCAGTCATCCATTAGGTTCAATCTTTGACCTAAAAAATGACCCAACAATTTGTGGATCCCTCCATCTGTACCACATGCACAACATGGAGGATAGCATCTACCTTTCCTGGCATAAGTTTTCTTCACAGTTTTTTTTTGGATTGGTAGTGAAAAAATTCTTCACACTTGCAATATATGCAAATACATGTAGTTGGATGCATGCCACCCAACGGCACACGTACACATGTAAGATGTGTTATATAATGGACCTGACATCCACCACAGAAAATGGACCCTAACCTCATACTGTACACATGGCCACCACACATCAATCCGGACTGCTGAGTCAGCTTGCTACCTCCTTAGATAAGGAATAGCCCAATAATACTGACCGGAGGATATAGAACTAAAACTTGGGTAAAAAATGTTAAAAGGTTGTTAAAAAACTTCATATACAGATGGTTGAAAACATGTAGCCACTCTGATATTTGGGTCATACCCTATGCAAGAGGTGGCCCAATGATTGAGGAGTTTGGATCGATTTTTGTGGGTCACATGTACAAAAAGGGGTTTGGCTCTATTAAGAAGGATGGCTCTCAGGTCCATAAAACTTTTTACCCATAAATAATATATGAGAGCAAGAAAAGGACTGACAGTATGCACCCAAGTGAACGTACATTTTTCTTAATGAAAAACATGGACCATGCTTGCCGCACATTCGATCATCCTATCAGGTGTCATGACAATCATTCATTGGTCCAAGAATGCAGAAGTCTTCTGCGGAGGAACTGGACGTGTGTCCTATCCCACTCATATGGAAAAACTAACTTGAGCCAATTTCCTAGCCAAATACGTCCTGAATTTAGAGTATAACACAACTGTTTTTGTTAAACCACCTATAGACTTGTTTGACCTCATTACTGAGGATGTTATGGGGCATGTGACACCAAACTTATCCCCTCTGGGATCCTGTAGTTTTTGCTTAACAAGTATGCAATTTACCGAAACAGAACAAGAAATTACCATTAATATCTATATATATATATATATATATAGAGAGAGAGAGAGAGAGAGAGATGGAAAAGGAACAGACATTTAAAGCACAGAAAAGATAACAAGTTGAGCCAAAAATTCTGAAAGAAAATTACCCATACCTGTGGGTTGTCTATGCGGTCAAACTCACGACCATCAGGGAGAGTCCCAGATATGTACTGCCAACCGAGAGCATCGCTCTCAAGATCTGCATCTAATAAGGTATCCCAGAAATACTTCATCCCCCACCTCCATGGCAGCTGCAGAACCTTAACAAAGAAACTAGAAACCACAACCCTTATCCGGTCATGTAGCCAACCAGTAGCCCACAGCTCTCTCATGCCAGCATCGACCAGAGGATAACCCGTTCGACCTTGTCTCCATGCCTTGAAATAACCCTCGTCGACTACCCAAGGGAAGAACTTAAGGTGTCCAAGAAGAGGCCTTTCATGACTGTATGGGTGGTTGAAGCTCAAGTATCTTGAATATTCCCTGAGACCGATAGACTTAAGGAACAAGTTGACACTCTCTTCACCTGCTTTGTTCCCTTCGTTGGCCCACAAAACCTGTTTGATGCGGACTAGATGGAAGACTTTCCGCACACTCACCTCCCCGAAATGCAAATGGGGTGAGAGAAATGAAGTTGTCGCACTATCAGCCTTTCTACGGTTCACAGAGTACTCAATTAGTGGTCCATTAATGAAGGTAGTTAGAGTTTTGTCTGCATTGCTCCATCCGGGTGACCATGCCCGGGCAAGAAGCGCATTGCTTCCCTTCTCGGATTCATTTTCAAATACCAGTGTGTCTGAGGGGCATCTTGACACATCACCTGAAAGAGCAGAACCAGTGTTTGAATTTAAACAACATGCACAAGAGAGGTAATTCAAAGAATTATGAATTAGAAGTGCCGTGTGACTGTAGTCAGCATTGATCATGTACAAGATGACACAACATGCATAGTATACAGTCCAACAGTTTCCAGCATGCAAGCCACTTTTGCATTACATGGCGACTACTGCCTACACTGAAACATTCCTTTTTAAACCCCCTCGGCATATGTTCCAATAACTAATGTACAGTTAAAAAGTTTGGTACTTAATCAGCTAAAGAGTAGATAGCCTATGAAAAAATTACACAGATTGTAATTGATGATCTAGCCATGGGAATAGCTACTTAAAAGCGCATAAGAAATTGTTTACTGTAGTCACCATGTGTAGCATTTGAAATGGGATAAGGGAGCTTGTAATGCAACCCCTTCCATGTGATTATCCAGCTCCATACCCAAGTTAGCATGATGATTTCTGCCTAGTTGAGACGTGTCCGGCGGTCCATTTTCTCAATTGATGAAGAGTGTGATGGCAATTGTGGAAAAGGGCCAAAGCTTCCAAAAGGGTGTCTTCCAATTAATTAATCAGATAGATGATGGATTTATCCTTAGTTGCATGAAGAAAAAGTGGGATTTGTAGAGGACTCAGGTGTGGGAACAGGGAGGCGGCTGTAACTACGTGGTTTTAATTGAATTATTTTAGGAGGCGGAAGCAGAAACGAGATTCCAGAGTGGAAGTCGCACCTGGGATAGAAGATTCTTGCAACCAATTATTTATCCCGAGAATGTCTTCTATTTGGATGATCGCCACATCTTCTTGTAGTAAGGAAGAGTCATTTCTCAAGGCTTAGCATTCTATAGCAACGTCAGTGTTTTCTAGAGGGGCAAGCAAACCCACCTAGGAATTGGCCATCGTATATTTGTCAAGAGAAAAAGTGTCCCTCAGTGAACCTCTCAAATAGGATCTCAAGTTCTCAACAAGAACCACAAATCTAGACTTGTAATCTTTTCTGGTAAAAATGCAACCCATCTTTATCCTCAGTTGAAAACCATATGCTTGTAGGAACAATCTTTTCCAAAATCTTCCATTCAGACTCCTTAAGTACATGACATGCATGATGCAAAAAAATCTAAATATATTTTCCATTTGGAGTTGTTTTGTGCATTATGTAGGGAAGACATGCTGGTAGGTAAAGATGGTACAAGTTTCCCTTATGTACTCACAAAATATAATATCCACCTTTTTCGGTAGCATAGACATGGTGCTTGCCTCCTTTGGTAATAGAAGATCTTGCTGGTTTTATTTGCGTTTTTGCCTTTCAAATGTCTCATGATATAGTGAAGATACGTTTCCTCTGTTTATTTTGGATGCTTGTAGTTCATATTACTCTTTTATCGTTTATTATTCAGTATTCACTCATGTAATTTATTGACCTTAACATGCGATAGTGTGCATTATTTATCATAATTATCACTTCCATATGAATGTGCTACCGTGTATGTCGTAGGAAAGATCCACCACTCACATGGTGTAGATACTTTTCCTCCTACTGAGTTGTTGGGGATGGCCGGCATACCAGATCTTCTCCTTGGTCATTTAGGTGATTGAGATGAGATATTCTTATAGAGATCGACATGAGTGGTTGATAGCCTGATTAATCCTGAAGCCTTGATAATATGACCAGGATAAGATATTAGATGCGTCAGAGACAGTTGAATAAAGGTTGGCTAGTGCAGGTCTGCATGGTGTTTTAGGGTATCAACAATTTTGCCCCAGCATTTCTAATTCCAGGTGTCAGCTCAACCTGCACTTACTGATAGCAATTGATCCTCATTGTCGTTGTTGTGTAAAAGGAGCCGATCCCGCAGGCGACCCTCATGCCCTTAGCTACCCTTCACTATGTCAGGAGGATAAAATGACGCTACTTTGTTGTGCATTGTTAAGGCCATGATTGATTTACCCTCTACTTTGTCGTGCATTGTTAAGGGCATGATTGATTCGACCAGTTATGTCCATTGTTCAGAAAGCAACTAGCTGATGCTAAATGTTGTGCATGCTTCAGGAAGATCCCTTGGCATCACACCATGTGTGGTATGCACTTGTGGTACTTATTCGTTGCATCATCATCAACTATTTAATAGTGAATTTTTGTACATCGACTTTATCTAAATAGATAAATGCATACAAGATTGGATGTGGCTTTGAGCGCTTGCTCGTGAGGGATCAGAACCTATCTAGTTTAGCGTAGTCCCGTGGGTTTAGGGTAGGCTAACGGATATGGGATGATCCACGTTGATTAGAGGAAGATTTGATGTAGTTCTCTTTCGAGTGAGATTAGTTGATCGTTGGAGTCAACATCATGGAGGAGTAGGGAGTATATATGATTTAAGATGTATGGAATCATTTTTGTGTGGGTGTATTGCAGTTTGGTTCTTAATTGCAATATACTTTATTTCAGGCACCTTATGGTTGAGAAAGGTGTGGGAAGTCTTTAATGAAAATAACTTAAATTTGATTGCTGTAAATGTTAGCTAAAAAGGAAAAAAAAACCCTGCATGAGAACTTACAATAAATTCTCTTTGGTTCTCTCCCACTATCTCCCCTTTTCTTCGACGATTTTGACACAATCCAGCTCTTCCATCTTTGAGCCTGGATATCGAGGTGTGATACAATTCCCATAGCCTATTTTGTGGTTGGGAACAACCCTACAATGTTTCGTCATCTCCCTCTCCACGAGAAAAGGTCAAGGACCAGAGAAGAAAAATGTGATTTCTGGTGCAAGACAAGATCCAACATGCTGATCTCTGCAAGTTTACAAACCTCTCATTACACAGTGCACAAAGAAGCCTAAAATTTAGTAATGTGTGCTCTCATATGTGCTACATTGAGGCACATTCATTTGAAACTTGGGGTGGGTTCGCAGAAGAGAGAGGGGATGTACATAAACCAGCAACCACAGTTTGATCAAAACTTAGCGGAAGAACAGCCAAAGGAAATGGCAGGAGAAGTTTCCACAAATTGAATCATGACAGCTACCACTCGACAATTTTGTTGGCCAATCTGAGTTTTATTCTAAAAAACAAAGTGGAGTATATTATCGTCTGCACTAAACATATTGTTTTTAAACTATCATCTACACTAAACATATTAAAACTTGATTATTACTTCACCTGTGGTAAGGTTGAATATGATCAAATACATAAAGAATTTGTTCCATCAGAACAGCAACTAGTAGATGCGCTAATGACGGGGCTAGCAAGCAGTGACACTATTATATAACCAACAGCTTCCAATGGTCCAAATAAGACGAACAACTTATGGAGAAGTGTCAAAATTAAAGACAGATTTGTTTCATGTCTATGTTTTATTTTCAGGATTGAGTAAATTATCTCTTACATATGTGTTGAACGGATCTTATTATATTTCCTGCACCTTAATTTCACCCCTAGCCTCTCCCACCTTTGTAGATTTTCGGAAACCAATTCTTACAGGTTCCTGTTCATGTTTCCAGAAAACACATGTTCCATTCTAAGGCCAAACAAAGACTAGGAGTGCCCGTGTCCCACCCTAGGCATTACATAATGCCAAGCCCACAATTCTTTAGTTATGAAGAGACGTAACATTTATCGCTATAAGAAACACTATATAACAAAATGATTGATCTCCAACAGGTCAAATCGGTATCTAGGGCGCTTAGAAAGTACTAAAACATGGAGAAGAAAATTCAGGAAAAGATGTGGGGGTAGACAGACCTGAAGTTATTCTCTTAGGTGGGAGCATTGGAGCCGCTGGATCGTAAGGCATGCTAAGGCACCTGTTCCAGAAAGCCGAGAAGGTCGTGAATGAGCGACCTTCGTCATCGTTAATATCCCATGGTTCGTAGAGTAAATCTGAGTTAAAGGAACGCACAACTATGCCTTGAGCAGTCAGAAATTCCTTTGTCTGGTGGTCCCTTACAAGTGACAAGGGATCTACAAAAGAGAAATAAGCTTATTTAGTCATCTGAACACTGAACAAAGAAATTGCAAAATTGATTTGTGCTCTTCTTCCAAAAAAATGTGGATTAGAACATCCAAATTCTGTAAAGTCCAATCTATAGACACGGTGGCTAAACATGAAGCTATGCAGCGAGACGTCAATTTCTCAAGAGGAAGCACAAGAACAAGATAGATTGACACATTGGAATCATAAAAATCAAATATGACAGAGACTCATTTGAAAAAGATGAACAAACAGATCAATAAGAGGAAGGGAATAATATAGATAGTAAATATGAGAGAAAACTATAAAAAATAGAAGAAAATGAAACTGGGTATTATAGAAATTGAAAAATCTACAGATCAATAAGAGGAAGGGAATAATCTAGATAGTAAATATGAGAGATAACTATAAAAAATAGAAGAAAATGAAACTGGGTATTATCGAAATCGAAAAATCTACAAATCCCAGAATACCCATTTCCATAATCATAATCAATTATTGAACAATCTTTGTCAAATATCCAATATGAAAAAAGGAGCTTATCTAATTATTAAACAATAATTCCAATTTATGTAAGCATCATAACTACCCATTAAACACTACACATTAATAGAAAAACATCCCTAAAAATAAACATCTAAAGAACCCACATACAGGCAATAAAAAAAAAAACATGGAATGATACTAGAGACTTAACAATTATAAAATAAGAGATCAACCAAGCAAGATCTACAAAATCCCAGATAATATAAGTAAAAAAGAAGAGAATTAATTGAGCAAAACAGGGGAAATTGAGAACTGACCATACAAATGATTGAACAAGAGCTGAGTAGCACCAGTAGATTTGACAACCTCTATAAGAGAAGAGACGCTATCATTAGACCTCTTGGTGAGGAGGGGAGTACCAAGGCTCCTCAAAGAGCTATCAAGGTAAGCCAAGCTCTGCTTCAACCACCATCTAGAGACCCTCCCAGGGTAATAGTGACCCTCCTCCTCAGGTGCCCAGATGAAAACTGCAACCACAGCCCCTGCCCTCACACCAGCAGCAAGTGCAGGGTTGTCCTCAACTCTCAGATCCCTCCTGAACCATACTATGCTACACCCTCCTCCACCACCAGACATCTTTCTCTCCAATTACCCAACCCCAAATTCACACTCTTTCAATCAAACACCATATATATGTATCTCTTTCAAGCTCCAACTCTCTCAACTGTAAAAAAAAAAAATATCTCTATCTCTCTGTCTGTCCTCACAGACCAAGAAAAAGAAGAGAAAAAAAGACAAAAGTACATTGCATCTTTCTGCTAATGCTTAGAGAGGAGAAGCTAAGAGAAGATTGGTTTTGCTCCCATCCTTTGCTTTTTTGTCCCTTTTTTTTTTTCTTTTGGTTTGGGTCTCGTCAAGGATAAGTGGGTTTTAGGCTATAAGCAAGAGGGTTTTATGGGAAGATGGATTTGGTTCTTATCCTTTGCATTACTTTTTCTTAACTTTCTTCTGTGAAGAAAAGTGGGATTTAGATCTTAAGGAAGCAAAAGGTAGCTTTCTCTTCATGAGTGATGGAGAGAGAAGAGGTTGAAAGTCTAAGAGAACAGTGATTGTTAATGGGGGCAGAAGGAGGGCCATACAAAAGTGATGGACAACTTACAACCACAACTTTATTTCTTGTGTTTGTTTGTTTCCTATCCTGCACCACAAAACTAATCCTGTGCACCCCTTTTTCTACTTCCCATTTTCTCTGTGGCATGGTAAGTTGGTAACTGTTCTTTGTTGGGTTTATTTTATAGGATTCATTTAAGGGTATTTTAATAACACCCCACTGAAATTTGAATATAATTTGTAATATCCCCTTATACTTTCAAGCTTTAGAATCACCCCCTTGACCTAGTTTAAACATCGTTTGACTCATGGTTTTAAAAATGACCGTTTAATTAACGGCCGTTTAAATGGTAACACCCCAAGCCTGTTTCCGTTAAAACCGTTTAAACACGTTTTGACGCTTTGAATTTAACAGCCATTTGTTTGGTTTTAACGGCCGTTAAATTCTGAAAAATTTTGTGAAAAAAAAAATGACCGTTAAATTTTAGTTTTTTTTTGTTTTTCCAAATTTCAAAATTTAAATTTCAGAGCGCCATTTTTTCCATTGAAATCCGTTAAATTCTATTTTTCTATTTTTTCCATTTTTGCCCCTGGCTGTTTCAATCCGTTTTAACGGTAATACCCCCAGCCCCAGTTAAACCTTGATTTGACTAACATTAAAATGTGACATGCAACATGCGCCTGTTAATGCACCTATGAAGATGACCATAATATTGCAATTACAATGCCATCGACATGTGATTCAAGTCCGTTTTAACTCAAGTCAACCACTGTGAAGCTAAATCAAGGGGGGTAATCCTAATGTTTGAAAGTATAAGGGGGTATTATAAATTACTTCAAATTTCAGGGAGATGTTACTAAAATACCCTTCATTTTTTATTTTTTAATGGTTGTTGACACGTGGGAGTTAGAGGTGGACAGCAAACGTGGGGAGGGAGATATCTGACTCTTGGATTTGGACTTTTTGTTGGTTTTTTTTCTTTTGTATTATAGAGATTCCATTTGTGTCACTAAAAAAAGTTGTTTTTGTGACGTGGGGTCTACATGCTTTCTCTCTCTCTCTCTCGACCAATAAATATATAGTTTGTTGGCCAACCTCTGTGAAGTGAAAAGGAACCAAAAAAGGCTTGTAAGGTGTGAAATTGCTAAATAACACCATAAAGGCTGGAAAAATAACTGAGAAGGCAAGGTTCATTTATAAACATTTAACTTAGACCATGAAACATTAGTAAATATTAGCATTTATGACAGTTAATGTTCTTAGAAATTTTAAGAAGTCACTAATGCTTGTAGGGCTATTTGAAGGTTTTGTGTTAAAGGAAATTATGTGTGGCAGCACTTTACACGTGGCACACTCATAGAGACCACTGACTGTATAGACGTTTGGCCCATCCCTAGTTGGATCTATGTACCAAAATTTATCTTGATTAGTAATTTCTATCCATTGGATTAGAGTCCTTTTCATGGTTTATTTTTAGGAAATTTTTGACATACCCCCCATGTTATCTTTCAAATTTGACATATCCCCCACAATTTGAAAAAGCTGACATACCCCCCTATGACTCGGTCCACTGTCATTTGACCAGTGTTGACCCGAGTTGACTACCTAATTTTGTATTAAAGGACGAAAGTGCCCTTGTCTTCAACATTAGATCAAGGGTTTGGGTTTAGGCCAAACTCATGAATAAAACTCATGAATGAATGGGATTTGTTTTATGGATTTTATTGTAGAATAAAATTTTAAAATTGGGAGAACCCATCTTTCCAAAATCTACATCTCAAAAGCTTAAAATATAAATTGCTTTGTCTTATTTTTCATTTTTGTTAATGAAAAATTTAAAACTAAAATTGTATGTTTTGTGTTTTTTTTTTTTTTTTTTCACCTTGGGTTTTAAATTATTGCCGAAGTGGTGGCCAGCCGGCCATGAGACTCCGGTGGGTTGGTCGCCGGTTATGGGCAACCAACCCATTGGAATCTCTTGGCCGGCCGTCCACCACAACCATTTGATTTGGGGTTTGGGTTTTGGCCCAAACGCTTATTCTAAGGTTGAAGACAAGGTCATTTTTGCCATTTAATACAAATTTTGGTAGTCAACACTGGTCAAATGACAGTGGACCAAGTCATAGGGGGGTATGTCAAAAATTTCCTTATTTTTAACCGTGGATTGCTAGTAGTATTTGGAGTACTCAAATTCAGAGGTTAGAAATCACTAATCAGGCCAATTTTTGTTACAAAAGTCCATATAGGGATGGGCCAAACATCCATTTGGTCAATAGCCTCTAATAGTGTGCCACATGGCTCATACTGTCGGTCCGTCGTCAACTTTGATGATGGACATCATCACCAAGCTAATTTTTTCTATGGATAGAGTTCAATGCCAAGAACACCATTGTAAATTAAAAAAATTCAAAAATTCAAAAAAAAATGTAAGAAGCAATGTTTGTCAATTTAAGCAATTTGAGGGTCATATTAGGAATGAGAATTTTTCATTTATTTTTTAAAAAGAAAATAGCTGCAAGGGTGACATATGCTTTGACAGCAAAAAGATCGAAGAGCCCCCCCTTAAGCGAAAAATCAAATAAAAATAAAATAAGAAGCAAAAAAGGGGCCGGCATTTTTAGAATATTCGGCTTTAGGGTTGCATGCGCAAGAAGGGCCTTCATCCATTAATAAGTAGAATAGATAGGTGGGAGAATGGTAATTGATGTTTAAAATCTAAATCAGAGTTTTCTTGATCACGAGTCTGTTCTTCGTAGTTTTTTTTTGTTAGTCTACTCAATCATGTTTGGGTTGAAGTGATTGAAGGGTGATCAATGTCTCAATCTTGAGGTTTCCAAACGATTTTTAGTTGTAATATCTTAATCCAAAATTTGAGATTCTTCGCAAATGCAAGCACAAACATGGTAAGACTTAACTCATAAGGAATCTTTATCGATATAGAGATCAGTGGTCCCAAAACTAGTCGTCCGATGCTCTCAATAAGCTGTCTAATTATGACAATAACAGCAATATCAAAAGGTCCCGCCTTATATTTAAGTAAAAAAATAAAGATGAAGAAAAAATTATAAAGCACAGTTTAAAACGAGGGTTATGACGGTGTTATAACGGGAGCGCCCCCTATATTGTTATTTTGAAAGGCTAGGCTCAAATAATTGTTAAATCACAAAATCTTTGCGGTGTCATTGCGATATCTAGTGATGTGCAATTTTAGATGAAACCAACCTTCGATGTTAAGAAATTGAACATAGAAACACAATTATTACACGTATGGCTAATGATAAGATGCGATCGGACTCGACTGAAAAAGGATTACAAATCACATATTCACCGGACGATTGGATGGTGATTAGAAATAGGGACCACCATTATCTAAGGATCGACATTGCATTATGAGATTGCCGGCTTGGCCAATAGTAACTAATAGTGAATAAAATATTTTTACTCCACTAGAAGAGATGAAGAGATAATGTTAACGGTTGCTCTGAATAAGTTTTCTAGAAATGATTTTTGCATATAAATGTCATAAAACGTTTTCTGTATCAACACTTTTTAATGTACAAATCCTTTTTTGTAAAACTTTTTTTTGATCCCCATACAAAACCCAAGTCTAAAAAATTCTTTAGAATTTTTGCGCAAAAGTGTCGATTCAAAAAGGTCTTTACGAGAGCGAGAGAGAGAGAGAGAGAATTTCCTTAAGGGTGTGTTTGATTGCACAGAAAAATTTATTTTTTCCATGGGAAATTTTCTTTGAATTTTTTATTGCACCCAAGAAAATATGCAATTTTCAATTATGTGAGAAAACAAAAGTGGATTTCGTGGAAACCAATTCTAACATTTTTCTATTTTGAAATGGCTATCAAATAAGGGAAAATTATATTTTCCTGAGAAAATGCAATTTTCCAATGGGAGAATTGGCAATCAAACACGCCCTAGACACAGGAGTCTCTCCCTTGTTCGAAAGGGTATATGTTGTCTGGCTCAAAGAAGAAAAACCAAATAGAGGAATCAAGTATTTTATAATGGTTAGGCCAATGATTGGAAGGATAAAGATAAGGCTACACAGGTTAGCCGAGTCTTAGGGATTTCTTGATTCCCAGTAGTCCCAGTTGTATCTCTTTCATCCCCCCATGTGAACAGTGGAGAGAGAGAGAGATAGGTCCCCCCCACTTCATCATTTTAGAGAGAGAGAGAGATATGGGCTTTTCTGCACATGAGTTTAGGTATTTATGCTTGTAATATTGTAGACATGAAATGATGGAATGTGAAATTAGAACAGGGCAGGTTCCCATTTCCTGGCAAATAAAAAAAGGGTTCATAATTTAAATTTTGTTGTTGGCTGTTCCCTTGAAAACTCCGCTTGCTGTAGTTCTTTTAGGTTGCATTGCCAGTTCCAAGCCCGGATAAACGAGGATGGTTATGTCACGTCGACAACCCGGCGTAAAATTTAATAATACCTTATCATAAATCCCGACCTGACTAGGTGTACTATTTTATCATATTAATAAAGCTTTCCTCCCTCCGCAGAGATTCTCGGAAGAAAAAAGAAAAAAAAAAAAAAGAAAAGAAGGAAATATATATATGGGTCTTGATCGGGAGACAATAATTTTCACAACATTTTTTACAACAAAAAATTGGCGCGGGACGAAATATACATTACAGGTTTTGGAATTGCATGATTTTTGGCGAGGATGGTCTCTACAGTGAGGAGATCATTGTCACAAAAATTAAAATCATTCCGACATTCATGAACTGATTTAGAAGTTGAAGAATTATGGACCGACTATGATGGGGTTAGAAATTTCAGAATGGGCTGATTTTCGTAGGGGTGATCTATATGGTGAGGAGATCATCCTCCCCAAAAATCAGCCATGTACGTCAAAATTGTTGTAAAAAATATTGTGAAAATTGTTGTCTCCTGATCCCGTCCCTATAAAAAATTTATTCTAATTTTTACCCTCATTTAATTGTTAATCCCCCCTCAATTTTTGTTTTAGTTTAGTGCTGCGTCAAATTTTCTTTTAATTATATTGCGTCCCCATTACCCTTATTTTTGTTTTAGTGCCCCTCTCAATTTTTGTCGTTTGATACACCGCCACTAGCATCCGTCGTACAGCTAGATCGGACGATCGTAAATACCTGATCAATGGGTATGCTTTTATTTTGGACCACTACCCATTTTTGCAACATGTCGACATCATGTTTTTGATCAAATCATTAGGATCAATTAAAATGGGATTTGGGGTCTATATCCCATCTAACTAGTGGTCCACTGATGGAAGAGAAAAGGTCAACTAGTTGGTGCACCACATTTACAACACACATGGGGCCACAAACTTTTGGGCTCCTTTATTGGTAAAACTACTTCCTTTTATATTAAGTGCAAGGGATTAGATAGTAGACAAAATGACAAGACTCGATACATGTATCCAAGGTTTAAAGGGGACCCTTATAACGGTATAACGGACTGGGGGCGTTACCGTTTTTCCGTTATAACAAAAAAAAAACGCTCAGGGGCAAAAACGAGAAAAAATGGGAAAATAACGGAAAAAATGGCGCCAAAATTCAAAATTTGAAAATTTTCAAAAATGGAAAATAATGGAAAAAAACTGAAAAATAACGGCCGTTATTTCGTTATAACCGTCGTTATTTTCTGGGCGTTTTAACGGACCATAACGTAACGGGGTAGGTCCAAATCCTTTATAACGGCCGTTTTTTAAACCTTGCATGTATCTACACTAGTGGGTGCCCCGTGCCATTGGCACTCATTAGCAAAGAATTTGCCAAAATCAGGTGAGTGGCGGAGATCCACCGTCCATTTGGGGGAGGATTAGGTCTTGGCCCTTCTTTGTTGATGCTTATAAGAGGAAGTATAAGTAGGGAGCCAACCAATGTGTTTTTTATACAGAATAGTAAATGGCCCATGCCCACGGTTCTCCCCAACAAAAGCATTTGCAAAAATTGGATGCCTTCGGCACTCAAACAGTATAACGGACTGGGGCATTACCGTTTTTTCCATTATAACGGCTGTTATAACGGATTGTAGCGCAAAGGGAGAGAAATGAGAAAATAACAGAAATAACAAAAAATAACAGTGTTGAAATTTAAATTTTGAATTAATTGAGGTCAAATGTGGCGGATTGAGTGGCTGAAATCTAACCGTCCACATTAGATCGATGGATTTGATCTCAACCACTCTTTATCTAACCATCAACATTAGATGGATGGATAAGATAAGAGAATACAGCTGAGTTGTCTTGATATATGCGTGGGTGGCCCGTGCCCGCGGCACTTTCCGACAAAGTGTTTGTCAAAATCGGGTGAGAGTTAATCTCAGCCATCGATATGAAGCATAGTGGATCTCAGCCACTCATTATTGAAGCCATATAAGATAAGAGGGGTATAAGAAAACCATTAAATTTCCGTAAAATTCTATTTCTTTTTATTTTTAATTTTCAAATTTCAAAATTTGAATTTCAGCACCACTTTTTCTGTTAAATTCATTAAAATCTGTTAAAATTCATTTTTTCCATTTTTGACCTTGGCCGTTTCAATCTGTGTTTTAACGGTAACACCCCTCTCGAGGCATAGCATGACCCTTGGGCTATATGTAAATCCAACCCATTTCATTCATTATATGTAGGTAAATAGTAGGTGACCCGTGCCCACGGCACTCATTGACAAAGCGTTTGTCAAAATTGGGTGTGAGTGGCTGAGATCCACCTTCCATTTGGCGTGATAAGATCTCTCGGCCATCCTTTACGATAGAGGGGGAGACAACTGTATTGTTTTGTTATATAGATAGTTTAAAAGACGGCCAAGACGGCCGTTATAATGGATTTGGACCTCCTCCATTAAGTTATGTACTGTTTTAACGTTATTTTTGTTATAACGGTTGTTATTTTTCCATTATATGAGAAAATTTGTGGAAAAAATGCCCGTTATTTTCATTATTTTTTTATTGAAATTCAAAATTTGAATTTTAGCGCCATTTTTCTGTTATTTTCCATTTTTGCCCCTGAGCATTACAATTTGTTATAATGCCCATTATAAAGGAGGAGGAGGGTTAAGTCAGGTTGACATACCCCTCAAAATTCGAAAAAGCCGACATGCCCCCATGACATGGTTCTTCTCTGACCGTGGTTGACTCAAATTGACTAAATTTTTTATTTAAAAGGACAAAAATGTCACTTTCTTCAACCTTTGAACAAGCACGTTTGGGTTCGTGCTGAAACCCTAACCCCTAATCAAACAGCTGTGGTGGATGTTTGGTCATGAGATTTCAATAGATTGGCCATCCGTCACCGGTGACCAAGAAACATGCCGAGTTACATATATAGTGCATATCAATGGCTATAACAGAAAGTAAATGGATCTCTCCAAAGAAACGTATTGACTTGAGGCAGTTCCTTTCTATAATTTATTTTAGTTGACTCTAATGATTAATGTTGTATGAATATTCATGCTAGAGATCAATTATATATGGTGGACCAGGTCATAGGGCTCGTGACACAGTAAATTTTGAAGCGGCAAAAATTCGTCCATTGAAAAATACGAGTTTAAAACTATTTGGGTTCAAGAAAGCGGTCAAGAAGACAAGAACATCAAAAGATCGATAAGTGAGGACTTCGAGTTTAATACCCTTTTAGTCTAAAATTACGCACTTGAAAAAATATATACATATATATGTGCATATGCCCATACTGTATATAGAGTAGTAGGTGGCCCGTGCCCACGGTACACTCCGACAAAGTGTTTGCCAAAATCGGGTGTAAGCGGCTTAGATCCACCATCCATT
The DNA here is from genome assembly GCA_035048495.1 of Euptelea pleiosperma. Taxonomy (NCBI): domain Eukaryota; kingdom Viridiplantae; phylum Streptophyta; class Magnoliopsida; order Ranunculales; family Eupteleaceae; genus Euptelea; species Euptelea pleiosperma. Next base: position 26,808,379 of record CM068542.1, on the reverse strand, counting down.
TGGGGTGATAAGATCTCAGCCATCCTTTGTGAAGCCGATGAGAGGGGGATAAGTGACTTCTCTGTTTTGTTATATAGATGTATAGTGGGTGGCCCGTGCGCTCGGCACTCCAATGTAAAGTATTTCCTAAAATCGGGTGTGAGTTGTTGAGATCCATAGTCCATTTGGGGGATAAGATCTCCGCCATCCTTTGTTAAGCCGATAAGAGGGGGTATAAGTAGGGAGACAATTTCCTGTTAAATTAATCCAACTGTCTAAATTTTATTTTATGTAAGGGTTGATATGGACCCTTGGATATATGAAGCCTATAATAGGGGGAAACAACCGCTGTGTTTTGTTAAGATTGGGTGGTATTATAAATATAATAGAACCGAAACTATATGATATTTTTCTTAAATATAAGTATTATAAGCAACACTAATAATTTTCAAAAATATTTTTCATTTATCAAGGTTAAAAAAAAGGTTACCAAATGCCTAGGAATCTTTTTTAAAAAAATTAAATAGAAAAATTGGTGACAAATGTTATAAATAAAGAATATTCTTTATAAAACAAAAATGGGTTTTATTCATAAAATGTTTTGAAATATTTTAAATTACGACGTTGCTTTGGATTATTGAATATTTTGTGTGTGTGTGTTTTGTCTTTTCGATGTTTTAAATTTTTTAAAAGATGAGGTTTTTTTTCCCCAAAAAGTTAGGTTTTAAACGGAGATTTGCTAACTACACATAGTAAAGTAAAATTGTGCAAATGAAAGAAGTTATGGGTTTGTTGGTTGCAAGGACATGCTATCCGAATCAAGGAGAAGAAAATCATGTTTACAGCAATTTTGTGATTTTGTTTGTCTCGTTGGGGAAATGGTAGATTTGGATAGAATTTTCCATTTATATTCTGCTTTCGGTCACCTTATTTAGGAAATTGTTCCCTCAAGCAAAGAAAAAAGAAAAACCATGTTTTCCATCTTCCATGGACATGGAAGCTCCAAGTCTATCCCTCATATGTCGTTCCAGTACCCAAACACCCTATATAGTAATTTCTTGATTTGAACCGGATAACTCTACTCCATTAATTATAGTAGGAAGAACTAATCATATTCCGATTCGGATCTTTTAGGTGGGACCAATCAAATGGTATGCCTTGGGGACACTGCATCCCTACCAATTGTACCGCAAGGGCAGGGGAATGGCTTCTTCCCGATCCGTGATGGACCGATCGAACTTGCAACGCCCTTTCGTGGCAAATGTTGATTGGATAAGAATCGACCCGAGGAGCCTCTAACTCAAAAGGCCTCTATCATTCTTTTTCTCACACAAAAAATCTATTTTGAGTTGCTTTTGCCCAATCAAATTCGCCATGAACGGGCAAGTACAGTTTACTCCTAACACTACGGGATGACGAGAGGACTAGTGCAACGGCATGCGGGTTGAAAAGAAAAAAAGCAAAAAGGAAAAAAAGAAAATCTTTATATAGATAGAGAAGAGTTTTACAGTGACCAAAATATGTCCTTATTTATATTCAACGTGTTTATTTTTCTAAAAGGAGGGTGGAGAACAAGTGGAAACTTGTTACCAAACACCCCTCTTATGATCTAGATCAAGTGGGGGAAGAATGAGGGCGTAAGACTTTTTTACATGACTTTTTAGAATGGAGGACAGGAAGAAGTAGCCTTCTCATATTCTGTAGATGCGGCGTAAGACGGTGTGGTCAGTGGCCCAACAAAAGTCTATTATGTCTAAGGGTCGGGCTCAGGGGACCCCCTTTTTCTGACCCCTATCGGGAGTCATGTGCTCAACCGTGGATTCCAAGAATCCAACGATGGTTGATAGTGCTGAGCTGGAATTTACTTTTTTTTTTTTTACTTTTTTGCCAAAGCCCAACCACCGTTGGATTCATGAAATCCACGGCCTAGCACACTACTCCCTAGAGGGGTCAGAAAAAGGGGGGCTCCTCGGAGCCTTAACCTAGAGAGATCATCCTAGCTTGGAACCTTCTTTTCTTTCTTGGGTTGCGAGCTTAGAATTTAAGTTCCTCTTGTATGGGTCAATGGTAGGGAAAAAACATAAAAAAAATTCAAGAGGGCTATCAATGGGCTAGGTCCTGGCCGGGCCGTGCTCATGAACCGAGGCCCAGTATTGTAGACCTTTAAGGCTGTGTCTGGCCCAAGGCTAAGATAGTATTGTAGACCTTAGGGGACTGTGTCTGGCCCAGGCTCAGGATAGTCTTGGGCCTGATGGCCCTTCTGGACTGGGCTTTTCCATGCACTAGTCAAGGCCATTTATTTATTATTTTTTTCATGTGACAGAGGTGTCATGTGCAAATCCTTCATGCATGATGCTATGAGTCCAAGATGAGGCGGACCTCTAACAAATATAGCACCCGTGGTGATTATGACTTGCCGAGAAATTTTTTGATCCAATGATCCAACGGATGTAGGACCACGCCAACTGTACTAAGGTTAAGGCAGAAATGATCTTTACGTACACCAAGAATCGAAATGAATATTATGTTTCAATCACAAAATTATGATCCATTCGATCGTCGAACAGTTGGTGATTAGAGCAAACATCCCTTTCTTGATGTTGCTACTCATTGCCATCGTTCCGATGTGTTCACCAACTATATATCTGCTAAGATCATCCGACGGAAACCCGATCATCCACCGCAAAACCTTGTGTGGTATCCAACAATAAGGGAAAGGATTAGGTGGTGATTTTTTCTCTTTCTTTTGATGGAGGAGAGAGGGATACCTATCAAAATCATGTTTTCTGCATTGCTTTGACAAGCATGACTAACTTGACTTTAATCAAGTTTTTTTTCCCATAAATGTGGTTGACTTAAACACCTAATATATCAATCATACGCCCGTCCGTTGAAAAGGCTATCGACGACACGCGTCCCCAATTAATTTCAGATAAGGACTTGTGTGATTGAGGTTAATGGGTGTGTTTATATACTTTGAGGGTGTGTTACAGTCAATCCCTTGTGAGAAAAGGAACTAGTACTCCACCTGCTCACTAAGGAAAAGTATTGGGTATTGAGGTCTTGGTTCCTTAATCGATCCTTCTTTAATACATATTCAATAGTTTTTTTTTTTTTATTAATTTCTATTATATTATCGTTACTAGTGTGGAAATTACAAGCTCTTATGTTACCTACCAAAAAAAAAATGTTCTTTTTTAACAATATTTGAGCCTGCTTATCATTGTGCATCCTTCTAGTTACGTCACTTGTTTGACATTACTGCCTTAGTCAACCTCTCTCTCTCTCTCTCTCTCTCTCTTATGGATCTAATGGAAGGTTGAGACTTGAGAGCCCAAATGTAATTAAGAAAGGAAACTCTCTCTGTCTCTCTCTCATGGATCTAATGGAAGGTTGAGGCTTGACAGCCCAAATGTAAGAAAAGGGAAGTCTAGCTCTCTCTCTCTCTCTCTCTCTCTCTCTCATTCTCATGGATCTAATTGATGGTTGAGACTTGAGAGCCCAAATGTAAGAAAGGGAAGTCTAGCTCTCTCTCTCTCTCTCTCTCTCTCATTCTCATGGATCTAATTGAAGGTTGGGACTTGAGAGCCCAAATGTAAGAAAGGGAAGTCTAGCTCTCTCTCTCTCTCTCTCTCTCTCTCTCTCTCTCTCTCTCTCTCTCTCTCTCTCTCTCTCTCTCTCTCTCTCTCTCTCTCTCTCTCTCTCTCTCTCTCTCTCTCATGGATATCTAATGGAAGGTTGAGACTTAAGAGCCCAAATGCAAGAGAGGGAAGTCTTAGAAAGATCAAATAAAGGGAAGTCTTTAATTATTTGATAATTTCCATATATTCCTAATACTTTCCTTATTCATATCTATTTTTTCTTTATCCTTTATTATAATAAAAGACATTTTATGGATAAACAAGAGATTTTGACCAAGCAATTGAGCCTCACTTAGCCACAAAAAAGGTCTAAATAAAGTACAAAATATAAACATGAGATAATAGAAATAAAAGAACACTTGAAGTGTGAACTCCATTACTAATTGTAAGGTTTTTCAGATGGGTTGTCCTTATCTCCTTCTGAAATGTTCTAATATTTTTTCTATCATCACATTTTTTTTTTCTTTTACGGCGAATCTCTCGACAATTATCAATTATCCTCTGCTAGCTAGACTAATCATATGGCATAATTATATATTTATATGTGTGTGTATGTATGTATGTATGAATATTTGCTATGTACACGCGCATTCGAGTTTAATTATAAATGTATATATATGTGTGTACTAATATACTTATTATTATTTTTATTTCTCTGTCTGAATGTATAAGATGCAATGTGTAATTTATAAAATGAGAAGTAAACAATAAAATCCATACACAGTAAAGGGGGGGTACTGTTGCAACTCTAAACTCTCAAATTAACTTCTCTAAAATTAAGCAACCTCATGGATAAAAGGGTCTTCAAGAAGGAGTTCAGGCCAAAAGGAAGGAGCTCCTCCCCCTCCACCATAGCTAGAAGTGCTGCAGGCATCACCCGGATTGCTGATCGAAGGCTCGGGTACTAGCGGAGCAGGAGTAGGAGAAGAAGATGGAGGAATCCATTGAGATGTTTGTGTATTTTCTCCTTGGTTGAATACTGTAATGTTACAACCTTGGCCCATCTCGCTATTCAAAGATGTTTGAAAACTGCAAGGGACTTGTAGGTCCAGCAAATGAGAGAAGGAAATTGAATTATCGACAGGTTGAGTAGTAGCAATTCCAATTAGAGAACATGAGGTGGGACTCTCCAACTGAGATGGGTTTGAAATTGAATTTTCTTTGATTGATGAAATCGAGTTCAAATTCAGTAGATTGAAGGCCTCCATGTCTGTAATGCTAGCAAGGTTGTTTGAGCTAGTTGTCATCGGAGCTTCAGATTGGAGAAGGTATTGTAAGTATCGAAGCCTAGCCAACTGCGAAGCTTCTGCTTGTAATCTCACAGCATGTTCTTCCCATGGATGGTGGTTCAGATTTGCAGCATTTGCTAGAGCTATCAGATGAGATAAGCTCGAAAAGAGATCGTTTCGCGGGCGATGCGTCATGGGATCAAAGCCCATCTGAATCAGCTTCTTCTTTAGATGGGTGTTCCAGAAATTCTTGATCTCATTATCCGTCCGACCGGGGAGATGCGTTGCGATCGCCGACCACCTTGTAAATTAAATAAAAGTAAATTTAAATGATCAACATACAGAGAAATTAACCTAGAGTTTTATTTTTCCATGAAAATAATAAAAAAGTCATTATTGTAACATACTTGTTGCCAAGAATGGAATGGAGATTGAGAATAGTCTGTTCTTCTTCTTGGGAAAATTTGCCTCTCTTGATATCAGGCCTCAAGTAATTTGTCCATCTCAGTCTACAACTCTTCCCACATCTGTTAAGACCTGAATGAGAGCAAAAGAGAGATAAGTATATGAAGAGAGAGAGAGAGAGAGAGAGAGAGAGAGAGATGGGGGTGTGTTTGTTATGAAACCTGCAAGTTTAGGGAGGGCTCTCCAGCTTCCATGACCATGTTTTTGAATGAACTGAACAAGTTTATGATCTTCTTCAGGAGTCCAGGGGCCTTTCTTGAGGCCGTTCTCATCACGGAAAGGAGACCTTCCCATATCTATTTCTATCTTTTGATTTAGCTGCGTCCTTCCACTCCTACCAAAACTAGATTATTACCATTTATATACACTCTTCCCTGCTTGTTCCTCCTCGAGAAAAACGTTGAACGACTGACGTGTCTTGGCATTTGGGGGTTACACAAGTGATACCCTTTTCATTATCAAAATGACAAATAAATCCTCAGCCTGTCAGTAATCCTCCTTTGCATACACAGAGGTTTTAAATGGTCGGTTGTAACGGTCCCTTAACGTTACTATAACGGGGCCACATCAGTCACGTCTAAGTAAAAAATTCAGAATATTATTAATTTAAAAAAAAAACTTTATAGAGGAAAAAAAACAGTATTTATTTTCAAAATAATGGCCGTTATTCCCCTTATAATAGGTATCTCATTTTTTCGGTCTTGGGCGTTATAACGAGAAAAAAAACGTAATGGGGCTGGGATGTTACCGTTATTATAACTGCAGTTTTTTATAAGAATTAAAAGTGGGAATTGCTTAGCTAAAAAAGGAAATTACTATTTTCAGAGGACCAACAAAAGGAGAGTTCGACCAACTAATACTCTTGACCAATGTTTTAAGATCCAAACTGGTGATCGAACCAAAATTTTGACAAATTGGTTGGATCGTGGTCAGACCATGGTTCGATATGGTCTGACCGGTTTGTATTTATTAAATAATTAAAAAATATATCATTTAGAGAAATTCAAAAATATATGAGATAATAAAAGAAAGAGGTCGGTAAAAAAATGTAAAAATTTAAAGTCAATGCCCTTGTTTTTCTTTCTCCGAGGATAGTTTAAGGATTAAGATTAAAAAATGAATAGTTCTTTTTAGAACAGTAAATTTGTTTCTTATTTTAAATATAAATATAATACAAAATCTTGAAGATTTAGTTAGAATTTTGGAGAAATCATCCCAAATTTGAAAAGTATATATATACTTTTCTAAAATATTCTCCTTATTGACTGTGGATTTAATCCCCAAGTTTTAGAATTTCATATGTAGAGATTCATGTTTAAAATGGTGCATAAGAACCGGTGGTTCAACTGGTTTGACATCCGAACCACTTGTTTTGAACAAACCGTCGCTCCGGTCCGATTTTTAAAACAGTACTGCTCTTGACCAGTGAGTTAGTTAGCCACTTTTACAATATGGGATGTTAAGGTCCATTGAGAATTATGAACCTTATTAGATGGGTCATTTGGTACTTATAATGTAATAACATTTTTATGCTTAATTTTTTTTTTATACTATGGGAGTATCTGACTAAATCCCACGAGGTACGTATGTCATCCCTTCCATACGTACTTGGTGTATTGGGATAAATCGCAGGGGGTGGCACCGGGTGGGGTAGGAATCGAACTTATAACCTTTGCCTTTTATAATACAATGAACTTTTGTCAAATGGGTATTAGAAAAATTCACATTTAAAAGGGTATTTTCGATAAATGATAAAATTAAAATAATTAATATTTTTAAGTTGCACATTAATTGTCTTAATTAAAATTTTTCATAACTTTTAGTCTTTTGGAAATAATGAAAATCTTTTCTTAATCAAAGACTTAAACTTTAAAAATAAAGAAAATATTTAAATAAATTACCAATGCTAATTAATTGCACACATAAATAAAGAAAGACTTACCATTATCTTTTTAACAACTATTAAAATAGAAGAATCTCCAAAAAATCTACACATTTTCACTTTTTTATCATCATTAGTGAGTTCTCCAATACAAATCGTTGAGAGCTTTGAGAGCCCTAGAAACACCATAATGTATCACCTATTTGAGACTATTCCTTTAGACAAAAATCTTCATACTTTCGAGATGTTCGACATACTCGAATTCTGGCTTCATTCAACGACGATTGGTAAAAATAGTCGCATCTACTTTTTTACCATTGATTCAAATTCGGATGAAGATCAACGAACAAGGTAAGTACACCTATATATTTTAATAGATAATCCCCCTTATTTTACTTTATTAATTATGTTATATGTATGTACTTAATTGATGATGTTGTAGATATTATTGTGATTCGGATCTGATTGGATTGGCCAGTGTACTAGAAAAAAAAGTTATAGATAATGATTTTATAATATTGAAGTGTTAGTTCGTGTGTGATCCTAATAGATACCCGTAGAAATAAAAATTAAGAAGGGCCTGGAGCCCCAAGGTGAAAAACCGAAGACCCTTGTAGAATAGCCTTTTAGCTACTCCCGCGTGGGAAGAAGAATAAGACCCAAGATTAGGTTATAGTTATAATCGTATGAATATAATGATATTGGACTAATTGTGAGAAAGCTTTATTATTTTTGATTGACGTTATTGGTTTATATTATCTGTTATGCATTAAATATGTCATGATTTTTTAGTTAGAATATACGATATTTTCTGTGATATATATGCTGTGTATAGTAAATTATCTATTGGACTTTGGCTCATAGTATTTTATAAAATATTTCAGATATAATTTAAGATGGTGTGAATTTTGGAGTTACTATTGCACTTGATGAGGGTGATAGCATGAGAGGATCGGATGGGCAATTGATAATGTCGATGAGATTGATGCGAGACTATAGATGTTTGTTATTTTTACCATTTTTATAGGCTTAATTGTTAAAGACTCATGTTGTTTATTATTTAAAACTTTATTTAATTTTTAGAATAATGTGGATGATCAATATTTGACTTCCTAAACTCTTTGATTTAACACTTGAGATGTATGGTCATGAATCCTTAACGAATGCATTAATATTTTTTTGATGTGATGTACTTATAATTATTTTACTTCGTATTTTTCATGAAAGTATTTTAGATCATTTAGAATAATTAATTAAATTTTTAAATTTAACTTTTGAAGTGTTTACAAATTTTTTTCGTATTACTCGGGTACTGTTATCGTTAAGAAAGATTTCTGAGTTAAACGGTTAAAATAGAATAGTAAATAAGAAATTTTTGACGTACCCCTCCCCCCCAACACACACACACAATTTGAAAAAGCTGACATACCCCCCTATGACTTGGTCCACTGTCATTTGAATAGTGTTGACTACCAAATTTTATATTAAAGGATGAAAGTGCCATTGTCTTCAACTTTAGAACAAGGGTTTGGGTTTAGGCCAAAACCCAAACCCCAAATCAAACATGAAAAGAGGAGATTAAAATTGAAAATTAAAACCCATGTTGGTAACCTTGAGAATTTTTATTTTTATTTTTTGATGAATTAAGCAAATATTGAGAAGAAAAAATCTCCAAAATATAGATAAAACTCACGAAGGCATATTTTAACCTATCTTTCCAAAATCCACATCGCAAAAGTTTAAAACATAAATTGCTTTGTCTTGTTTTTCATTTTTATGCTATTTTTTTTTTTTTTTTTAAGCTTGGGTTTTAAATTATTGCCGGAGTGGTGGCCAACTGGCCATGAGACTCCGGTTGGTTGGTCGCCGGTGATGGACGGCCAACACATTTGAATCTCTTGGCTGGCCGTCCACCACAGCCGTTTGATTTGGGGTTTGGGTTTTTGCCCAAACCCTTGTTCCAAGGTTAAAGACAAGGGCATTTTTGCCATTTAATAAGAAAATTAGTACTCAACTCGAGTCAACACTAGTCAAATGACAGTTGACCGAGTCATAGGGGGTATGTCAACTTTTGCAAATTGTGGGAGGGGGGGGAGGGGGGCGGGGTATGTCAAAAATTCCCTAGTAAATAATATTTTTGGGCAAAGTGCATTCACAAAAGATGCTTAAAATAATTTTTTAGTAGTTAAGAATTAATAAAATAATTTTTTATTAAAATTATATTTTTAAATTTTTTTACGCCTATACGCTTAAATTCTGAAAAGTTAATTCAAAAAACCTATCAAACAGAAGTTTTAGTCAAAACTTCTTTACAAAAGATCTTTATTTTGATATATTATGAATTATGATCATTTTTTTTAATTATTTTAAAGTAATATTTTTTAATTTTTATCACAGCTTAGATCTTGAGACGAAGATTTTTAATTGATGTCTATTTTATTTAAAATATTAATATAAATTAAAAATAATAAAAAATTAATCATATTTTCAAAATCCCATCTTTCAATTATATTCTTTTTTTTTTTAAGTATGAACAAAACTCAGAAAAAAAATAGCCAACGAAAGGCCCACGTGCAATGCATTTGATGTTTAAAATGGTAAATTTATTGAAATCTTAAATTTATAACTTCTATTTTTTGGTAAGGGTAAGTAGGCAGCTTAAAACAAGGTTATTACTTTCTTGTATCTCATTATCAAGCATAAAAAATAATTTTATATAAGTATATATTATAAGAATTTTAAATTAATATAAATATTAGTATTTTAAATAAAATTAATTAGTATTGGATATCATTGAAAAGATCTCGGCAAGAGCTTTCTAATGGATCCATTCTCATGGCGAATGCGCTCAAGAATTGAAAGTTATTAATTTCTGAAGAATTTCGAAGAAGAAAAAATACGTTCTTATAAAATATTGTTCATTTTTTAAGGAGAGAGAGGGATATGGAGCACTCCACGTTTCTCTCTTCTATAAACAAACCTTATAAAATTAAAAGATAATTTTGCCCATATGTAATGAACTGCTCAGTCATGTTAATATTTTTAGCATCCTTTAAATAACTTTGGAGAGAGGGTGTAAGTGGAAGGACAAAAAGGAAAATTGTTGCAAGTCAACACATATATACTGTAAGGCTCAAGAAAAAAAAGGGCTAGAAAAAAAGAACTTGAAATTTGAGGGACTTGGGCTAATGCATGTAAAGGGACTAGGAAGTAGAAGAGTGGATGGGCGGGGGGCTCTTAGCTGACGTGGGGGCCTTAGACGGTTGTCTCAACCGCCGAAAGATTGAGCTAGCCGACCCTGGTATGCATATTTGACATATTTGTTGCGACTGACTCTTTTTATATTTGATCGACATTTCATCCGTGTAATAGAATCTTTTATAGTCGATTGACGGTTCTTGTGGGTGTTATTAATAGATATATTTATGATGAAGAAGCATATTATCAGAGGTAGATCTTCATGTATCCAAGCAACTAGGGCCGACTCTACCTTAAGGTTGTCGCCTAAGGCCCCTTGGTGATAGAAGGCCCACAACCCAAGTCCCACTAACCACATGCATGGTTTTTTACCCCACCCCTTATTGGATATATAAACCAAAAATCAACCTGATTGATTATCGCTAGCTAGCCATAGATTTTAGTACTTTTTAAGACATGATTCGAACTGTCGGATTCAAACATGTTTTTTTGGGTAGTAAATCCAATGGTTAGTAATCATCAATCAAGCTATTTTTAGTGTGTATATTCACTAATAGGTGGGATGAACTTCCATGCAGTCATTGGGCCCAAAATGATCTATGTAGGACCACGAGAGTCTCTGCATCTAATTTTTTTCGTAATTTTTTATTATCAAGATTAGTTCTTATATAAAGATTTAGAGTTTACTTTTTATTAATAGCATATATATCAATGTATTAAATATTAAAAATACTTTATATAGAGTTTTCGCCTTAGGCCTCAACTTGTATTGAGACGGCCCTGCAGGCAACCTTCCCAATGAGCATCAAAGAATCTACACAAACTTGATGGCCTTAAAGCGATCAATGGAGATAAACTCATTAAGCAAAGTATCATTGTTCTCAATGAAGAACAATGAATACAAACGTAATCAACTTTTATTACAAAGAAACCCAATGTAGAGCAGAAAGGAACTCAAACAAAAAAAAGATTACTTTGCAACTTAGAAAATCAAAGAAGGATAGTAAGTCAAGAATTAGTTGTTTCTTTCATCGTACAAACTTTCGTCAAATACAGAAGAAACCACCAAACTAACTCATCTGATAAGAAAGTATTATTTCGCAAGAAGATCTTGTTAGAAGTAATGAAACGACTCCAAGCAAAATTGAAAGATACCTAAACTTTAATGAAACAAAGATACGTTGAGTTAAAGTTAACCCATCTTTGAACTTTGCGGAGTCGAGTTCTTTCAAGCTGACAGGAACTGATGCAGGACGTTCAAGAGTCCTCTTCCAACTTTAAATCATTGATTGAGTAGAAGTAGGATTTACATGTTTTTAGAATTTGAGTAGGATTAGGAAATTGCTTTTGTTTATGCTATAAATAAAGACTAGTAATCAACACCCGTGCTAAAGCACGAACATAAATAACAATGCCTTATTTTGTTAAGTAGGAAAATTCAAAAATAAAAAATAATATAACTTAAATCAATATAGGAAATTCTTATGAGAATAGTTATATTGGTTAGCTTTTTGTGATGTAGGCATCTAGAGTGAATCATATTTTATTCTAAATGTAAAATTACTTAAAACTCTTTTGTTAACCAATCCCCTCTGTGAGTTATTTTAAGATTTGCAATAGAATTATTTGTGATGTATGAAGTGCATTTGCTGAGTAGAGGTCTATGTTAGCGATGATAGAAACCAATGTTTGAAAACCATATTGGATTGGCCAATTCAATTGATATAAGTGAACATTAACCCAGAATTTTATTAAAAAATTATCAACTCTCAATCATTAACTCCAGTTGTACTGGCTAGTTAAATCAAAATCAACATTTAGCGTTTAAACCATTCAATTTGGTCACCTATCTATTTTTATTTAAATGATTTTACTATGACTGAAATATATACCTTAATAAAATATAAAGTTGTGCTAAAAAAAAGTTATACATGTTATATATTCAATAATCGTGATTTGATCACATGGCTCCCCGTTTTTGCTTTAGATTATGATAATTGCAATTTGTGAGACCCACCACCTATGCCACTTATATCCTGATATTGTGCTTCTAGATGATCATTAATGGTCTATAATGATGTGATTAAAATATAATTATATAATTGATATATGTAAAATTACAACTCTATATAATTTTGTATAATGGTCTACAACATTAACTCATGAATGATTGGTCCACCCGTTGATCTGACCAACACACCACAATTCAGCCTAATTGGTGATTTCCAACTAGCTGTAGGATTCGAGTATTTTCATTTTGTGACATCTTTATATTGGATTTCTTCTTTTTAAGTTATAGATTCAATGGATAGAGATTACAAATCAAGCTGATTTTTATGCAGGAACCCGAAGAACGCTAACCAAAATTCTTATCATGTTTCTTTGGGACATGTGTAATGGTGGCTAACATGCAATTTCTCTTACCAAGCATGCATCGACGGCTTCATCATTTAATGATTGTTCGCTCTCCAAATAAATCGAGCAGCTCTATGCAAACTCGGCCTTCAACTGAATCAATGACTCCGATCATCCTCTTCATTTCCATTTGAAGATGGGGTGATTTTCGTTCCTCCAAATAACTGTCGTACGCTCCCATCTTCTAAAATAGATCTAGAATACCGTGTATGCATGTAGCCAAAGCTTTGCATCATCACCTCCCTATTCTTACAAATACTGTTTCCAAACGGGTGAAAACTGAGATATGTACGAGTGAAATGTTGAAAAAAATGCCAAGAAGTATTTAAAAACAAATTAAAAAAAATACGTAAGCACATGACGGGCATGCCTCAAGCACCATTTTCATGTCTTTGGTCTGACCTCACTTCTCCTTGGGAAAAAAATATGAATAAAGAAGAGAAAAAAGAATAAAAGTATGCATACCTGCTGCTAGATGCTTCTTGTAGTGGGAGATCTCTCACACCTTTTTTCATTAGGATTTCGAATGGCTACCCTAATATTTATTTTTTTGCAGTTGCGTTGAGCCGTTGATAGATGATCATTGTAGAGATTGGTTATTTATGGTTTTAACAAATCAAATGTTTAAGTCTCAAGAACTTGAATAAACCTGAAAAAAATATAGTCATATCAGAATATAGTTTTTCCCTAGAAAATTATATATAATCAATATATTCAATTGGAAAAAAAAATTCTATATGTTTTTTAATGAAAGAGAGAAAGAAAAGATTGACGGGAAACTATTTGAGTTGCCTAAAAAATAGAACTCATCAACGGAAAGAAAGAGGGAGAGATTTTAATATTTTAAAATAGAGGAAAAGGGAAAGGCATGGGGATTTTCTTATGCAGGTTACATTTGCATATGAAAATCTTAATTATATTTGTTAATAATGCGGTTATGGAAAGCAACCAAAATAGAATTGTAAAAATTAGAATACCTTTGCGTATGGAAACCTTTAGATTTTGTAATGCATCGGTAATGAAAACAAACGACAGTAGTTTTCTTAATACATCGGTTATGAAGAGAGAACGATCGTAATTAATGCATTAGTTATGGAAACAAACCACATTAATTTTCTTAATGTATGGTTTAGGAAGAGATATCGGTCATAATTAAGGTATTGATTTTGGAAACAAACCAAAATGGATTTTTTAATGCATCGGTTGGAAATTTATGAATTAATGATGAAATAAGGAGATTGAAAGTCATAGGATTGGAAAGAGAGAAGACTCTTCGAAATTAATTGGAGATGTGAGAGAATTTGAGAATTAATGAAGAAATTAGAGAGAGAGTAACAGGATTGGAAAGAGAAATGTTTTGTGCAGGGGTATTTTTGGGATAAACTAAAAAGCTGGAGAAAGCGCCACCTTAGTAGGGTTGAGCTTTTTAATCAGTACGAATTGAGATAGATCGACAAGTGGCATCCATATGGAGAAGATTGAGTACTTCTTAATAAAAATCGTTCGTCTAGTCTTATCACTTATATTTATTATGTTTGATTATATTGCCATTTTTGTAGACTTATAGGGCACATTAATTTGGTTAAAGAGAAAGAGGAAAGACTTTATGGGTCTGGTGAATTACATCCAAGACTTTGAGAAAATAAAAATAAAAATGCAGATTAAAGAAACCAGGAAGCCCAACCCGTGCGCTCGGTACTCCTCAACAAAGCATTTGCCAAAATTAGGGTGAGCGGCTGAGATTCACCATCCATTTGGGGGATAAGATCTCAGCCACCCTTTGTGAAGCCGATAAGTGGGAGATAACTTTCCTGTTTTGTTATATAGATATTGCCCATTTTGTAGAATTATAAGGTACATTAATTTGGTTGGTTAAGGAGAAAGAGGAAGGACTTTATGGGGGTCTGGTTAAGTACATCCAAGACTGAGAGAAATATAAAAATGCAGATTAAAGAAACCAAGAAGCCCAAAACAAGTGACACGAGATCACTAGTCAGACGATCGAACCTTCTATTCACATTTACACAACAAAAAAATAAAAAATAAAAAGAACCTCCATTCATGCAATAGCAGCCTCTTTCGAGAAAATATAAAAATACAGATTAGAGAAACCAAAAAGCCCAAAACAAGTGACACAAGATCACTAGTCAGACGATCGAACCTTCCATTCACATTTACACAACAAAAAAATAAAAAATAAAAAGAACCTTCCATTCACGCAATAGCAGCCTCTTTCGTCATTGATTGCAGGGCGGCCAACGACTTACGTATAGATCTTCCTTGGGTCCAACCCTAGAATAGATGGAACTCTTCCAAATTTTTGGTACTTGTGGGTCTCTTGAAAACGTGGCCCGCCCCTTGATGGACCTACACACCAAAAATCAGTCCAATTGATGATCTCTAGCCATTGGATTTGAGCAGTTTTCATGAATGATTTCTTGTTGATTTCATGCATTTTTTTGCATGCGCAGACCAAATGGTCAGAGATCACCAATCATAATTTGACGAGTAGGTCCACCAAGGAGTACTGGACCAAACATTCATGGTACACTTGCGCCAAATAATGTATAATAGTTGTCCCGGGGAGCGGCTTCTATGCGCCAGGGCCGCACAGACCAAACAAAACGGCCCTGTGGAGCTTTCCCCACATCACCTCAATTTCCAAAAAAAAAAAAAAAAAATCAAAACCGAGTAACATGGGTTGCGTTTTGGTATAGTTGCAAGAGCTTTTGCTTTTTCGCTGAGGTGGCACAACTTGAGCAAGGCGGTTTTGTTTGGTCTGTGTGGCCTAATTGGCGCATAGAAGCCACTCTCATTGGCCGGGCCCATCGATTTGAGCTTTGGTATAGATAATAGATAATAGTTTTCATCATCTTATTAGTGTTCATTAATCGTAAATAACCCAATTGATGGGCGCCACTCTTAAAAGAAATATTGGAAAATCAACCAATAAGATGATCATAGTCATCCACAAAAGATAAATGAGCCAATGGTGATTTATTGGACGGTTAAGATGATATTAATGATGTTGATTACAGGGTAGGTGATCTACAAAGTGGGTTCCACCAATGGGAACCTGGAAGTATCTTTTCTCCAACAGGGTTTTCAACCAGTCGATCCGTGGCCCTACATATCTCTATGTAGCTCATGTTTTTGAACCCACCGATCACATAGATGTTTAGCCCACCCCTTGGTTGATATACACACGAAAAATCACCCTGCAGGTCGATTACCTCTAGCCATTGGATTTTTGCACTTGCGTACGTAGGAGTTATTCTAGCCATCGAATTTATGCATTTATTTTACGTATAATATCCAAGGGTTGGACTAAACATCCATGCAGTCAGTGTGGGCCTAGAAAAATGCATTTGGTAGGGCCCCTTGATGGGTGGCAAGTGGCTTAAGTCGCTAATGGTGGAAAAAAGTGGATGACGCTGAAAATTTACGTCAATTTAGACTTGTGGTCGTGGTACCTGCACGTTTGCAATTTTTTCTAAAAGTCAAACAGATAAAAATTAATTAGTTGACAATTAAGAAATTAATTTACTTATTATATGCGTTACGAAAAATTGAAAGACTAAACTGCCCTTCCAAATTTATAATCAAGGTTTAAAAGGGGCCGTAATAACCGTCTAATGGATTGGGGGCATTACCGGTTTTTCCGTTGTAACGGCTGTTTATAATGCTCAGGACCAAAAATGGGAAAAATATAAAAAAGGAAATAACGGAAAGAAGTGATCTAAAATTCAAATTTTGAATTTCAAAACTTCAGTCAAATTTATAACGGAAAATAATAAAAAAATTAACAGAAAATAACAGAAATAACGGGGCTTTTTTAACACTTTTTTTTCATCGTTGTAACACCCGTTTTCAAAAAAAATGGCCGTTATAACAAAAATAATGGACATTATTTTCTGAACGTTAAAACTGTATGTAACGGAACAGGGGATGTCCCTTTCCGTTATAACTGCTGTTATTTAAACCATGGTTATAAGTGTGGATGAATCTATACCCTTTTTTGATAAACAAATAATTAAAAAAGGAAAAATAAGTGGATAAAAAATGCTAGGGATAGGAAAATGATAGTATCATCATTCAATCGTGTGGATAGATCGTTGGATGTTTTTTGAGATTTGTGTAGTGTAAATCTTGAGGACCATCAACAGTTTAGAACTAAGGATAAGGACGGGATCGTTGACTCTCATTCCACGTTTCGCCGTCCTACTAGTGTTAAATGTCCACGTACAAACAACCTTAATTATAAAAATAAATAAATATTTTCCTCAAATGCGACTGTATGTGCCAACCACTGACTATATAGATGTTTGACCCATGGTTTAAAAAAGGTCATTATAACGACTGTTGTAACGGAAACAGACCTCCCCGTTATATTACATACCGTTTTAGCATTCAGAAAATAACAGCCGTTAATGGTCTTTATAACAAAAAATAACTACCCTCATTTTATGAAAAATATTGTTAAAAAAATGCCCGTTATTTCCATTATTTCTCCGTTATTTTTCGTTACTTTCCATTATAAATTTTACTGAAAAATTGAAATTGAATTTTTGAATTTTAGATTCATTTTTTCCATCATTTTCATTTTTCTCTCATTTTTTCCCGCTTTTGGTCTTGTGCGTTACAATATGTTATAACGGCCGTTACAAGGGAAAATTAAACGCTGATGCCCCCCCCCCCCCCCCCGAATCCATTATAACGTCCCCTTTTAAACATTGGTTTGACCTATGCTTTGGTGCACCTACAGATAAAAAATCAGGCTGATTGGTGATTTCTAGCCGTTAAATTTGAGTATCCCATTTAAAAATCAACCTATGTAAAGACAAAATCCAACGGCTAGAAATCACCATTCGGGATAATTTTTGTACTGTAGGTCCACCTAGAGATGGGACATTAGAAAGTGACCCCTACACATCCAACAAATACTAGCAAAACATGCATGAATGGTAGGACTTGCTTGCAAGGAAAAAGAAAACAGGAATGGTAGGAAAGCGCGCAGCTTTCCTTAGAAAAAAAAGTTGAAATAATCCATTTTTCCTCGTAGAAATTCCACAAACACGTCTCTTCACTGTCAAATACCCGTTGAAAAAGGCATTTTGAAATTTAATTTTTTTTGGAAAACCATGCCGACACCTTGGAAGATGAAGACCTACACATATATCCCATGCAACATAGAGGTTCTTTTTTTGGCCCAAGTGAGATGACAACTCATCTAGCATCTTACACCATCCATTCGTATCATGCGCGAATCACGATATTTTCAAATTTTTCAACAATGCACAATCTTAAGCAATGCAACGCATGGCATGCGTGCGATCTTTTTTTTCTTTCTTAGATAATGTGCCATGACAACAATGCATGTACATGACATCAATATCAATCGTAACGGGCCGGGGCTTAACATGGAAATTGATATAATTGGCACGTTTTCACGATATTCTACTCCGAAAACTGAAATAAGATCACGAAACCGCTTATGCGCGCTATCGCGTTTAAAGAAGTCGGTCGTCGAAAAAATAAATATTAGAATTATTAGTTAAACAAAATGAGAACTGAACCAGAAGGCTAGAAAACCTTCACAACCTGCAGGGACCGGTTTGATAGAGACATGAAGAGATGTGACCCATTTGACCATGGAGGCTGGTTAGAGGGGAAGTTGGTGCAGCCAACGCCCTAAATCTCCACCACCTGTGAAACCCTAGAAACTCTTCTTTTACCCAAAGGAATGCGTCAATGGCATTCGTTGGTTGCTTGTTCTCTTTATCTTTCTCCATAAACAAAATTTTCTTTATAACAAGACAGGAAAATTTGTTAAACGACGAACTACTAAGAGCATTAAACATTAATAATATATTGCTGAATATGTTCAGTTGTTAGTGTTTACTTGGTATTTATTAATTATTTCAAAAAATAAAAAATAAAATAAAAACGGCATTTTTGGTCGCTCGTAAGCGCCAACAACAAGATTCCGCAATCCACCATGACGTTTTAGAATTGTGTGGCACAAGCAATATGCATTTTGGTTGCTTATATCAATACCGTTTCCTGCGCAAGGGATTGCAGTATCGATCCGTGCATCTCAACCTACGACGTCATTTAACTCGACAATATATATCCTCCGTTTATCAAATATATTTCCCGGAAAATAATAGTTTTAATTAGCATAATTTCTTGGGTTGTTAATTGATTAATGCAGGGTCCTTGGAAAGTTAATAAAATGCGAAATAACATTTTCGACACTACGTTAATTAATTTGAGTTTTTTTTCATAAAATTTCTCTTAAAATTAAATCTCAAAAAAAAAAAAAAAAAAAAAAAATTGTTATGCGACTTAATTGTAGTGCATAAATTTTATCATAACTCCTCGTTTGAGGTCACTCACGCCAAACCCTGACAAACCAGCAATTCGTGTAATGCGAAGATCGATAACATAACGAAAATTCCTAAGATATGAGACCGAAATTACAATAAGTTTGCAGATTGTCGTGTATTACCACACTCAAGAAATTCATGTTTAATGTCATATATTTCGAGCCGCCACCGCTGTTCAAGTCGCACAAATCAGCAAATGGAAACCCTAATTTTTGGTAATTGGTAGCTCTCTACATATAAAGATGCCTGGGCCGGGTGTCTATTAGTTGTACCCGTTTAACCGGAACCTATCCAATAATAACAGTTCTGGTTCTATCTAGTTTGATATTTTGGAACAGAACCTAAACAATCGAGTCTAAATTCTAATTATTTGAGAACTGGAACTGATAAGAACTGATGACAATATTGATTCCGGATCTGGGTACATACGAAACGGAAACGGAAACAGAAATGGAAACGGAATGGAACCCGACCGGATTGACAGCCCTGTGCATGACCATTTGGCTTACTTGTTAGACTAGGTGTCTCCAACCTAAACTACCCATAATCTTTTAAGCGTCTCCATCAGTTGTGACAAAGAGTCAAAGTAATAACAAGAACTGAAAAGTGATGGAGAAACAATTTCTTCCGCCCTCATCGCTCCTTTTTTTTTTCTTCCTAGCTTGCCTCATTTGCTGCCGGCACAAGTTTTGGTTTAAAACAAACCAAAAGATTTTGAAAGAAAGAGACTCAATTCATCACAATGTCCCTCACGAAAGGTAAGACTTTTGAGAGAGAGAGAGAGAGAGAGAGAGGGGAGGGGGTTGGGGATTGCTTCTTCAACTCAGGTTGCCTGTCGGTGGACCACCTTCCCAGCTCTTAAAGAAAAATAATTTGTTATAAAGCATATGATGTCACATAAATAGTATAGTCTGATTAGATATAATCTTTGTTTTAGCGTCAGCTAAACAACTGGTTTCCTTCTTCTCTTAGGTTTCTTCGCTGAGCAATATCTAAACTTACGACTTTTCTTAGGCTGATATGATCCATGTGCTACCTCTACGTGTATCTCTCTATTTCCATGCAGATATCCCCCAAAACTTATACATCATCACTAGTTCCATCCAGACCATCGGATAATCTGTGAGATCTGTGTGGTTTGAATCTATCTCAAGGTCCATTATAAGTAATCTAGACCTAGGGATGACGATAGATGCCTGCTACTTATAAGGATGATTGTAAAATTGAACTGCCTTTTCTGTATATACTAGCTAGTGGGCGGCCTGTGCCCATGGTACTCCCCAACAAAGCGTTTGCCAAAAGTGGGTGATAAGATCTTGACCCTTTTTTTTTATTGAGGCCTCTCTATAAGAGGGGTATAAATGGGGAGACAATCATTGTCACTTATTATATACTAATGGGTGGCCCATGCCCATGCCCACCGCACTTCCAGATAAAATATTTGCCAAAATCGGGGTCTGATTGGCTGAGATCCACCGTCTATTTGGGGGATAAGATCTTGGCCCTTCTTTGTTGAACCCTATAATAAGTTGGGTATAAGAGGGGAGACAACCACTGTGTTTTGTTATATAGACTAACAGATGGCCCGTGTCCACAGCACTCCCTGAAAAAAGCATTTACTAAAATTGAGTGTGAGTAACTGAAATCTACCGCCGAGTTGGGGGATAAGATCTCGGCCTTCTGAGGAGCCAAAATGTGTAGGCCCCTTTGAGACTTCCACATCAGCTGCCACCCCCGAATAATCCTGGATTGTAGCTCCAGATAACCAGTCCCTCTTTGAATAAAATAAGTTTAGGTTAGCTTTGAGTCTTTCTTGAGGTATTTCTTAATAGGTCGTTAAGTGTTCGATTAAACAAATGCGAACTGCTACGAGAACGTCTAAAGAGTGTGTGTGTATATATATATATATATATATTACGGTGACTACACGTGAGTCGTATTTGTGAGAATAAATTTAAAATTAACGCCCCCTTTCAACTACTAATTGCCCAACAACCCTTAAAGAATTAAGTTTAAAAATTGGTGTAGGGTCAAGAAATCTAAGCTCTAATTTCGTCAATAATTACATTTCAATAGGTTACGACATGTCTTCGCGAACTAAATCTCTTCGCGAAAGACGAAAAACAATGTTCAAATTCTTCTTATATCAATGATTTACGAACGTACGACTTTTCTCGGTGTTCAGTTTTCTCAACTGTTATGCCCAACATCATGGGATCGTTAATAGTTTATTAACAAATTTCAATATTAAATCAAGTAATTTGTTTGATATGTGCGTTCAAACGTACTTAAAATGTAGTGAACGTGTTTACACTACTAAATCATTGTTTTACCCGTCAACCACTACCGCTTAATTATTAATTTGTTAGCTCGGCTCGATCGAATCCCATTGGCGATGACATCTTAATCGACCATGTCTCGGGATAATTAAACTTAGTGATTGAGTCATAGTTTAATCGCCATTAACTACATAAACTTATAGGAAAATAAATTTTAATATAATAATTGCCGCATTTATCTTGTTATTTTTAATATTTCAGATTTGATCGAGATGATATGAAATCATGCAATATGTGTGGGGGAGGAAGTGTCGAAATCATGTTTTCGATCGGTAAATCTATTTAAGAAAACAAATCCATTGAGCGATAATAAATTAATAATTAAATTACGTTACGACGCAGACCGGACTGAGATATCCAAATTACATCTTCTTTTTGTCTTTTATTCGAATTTCTAGGTTCTATAAGAAGATCAGTGCTCAAAATTGCATATTTTTAGGTTGAATGTTAGTCGAAATGCAAGAAAACTTGTGAAAAGCGAGCGAGAATCGCGCAGTCTATTTATTTAGTCAGTTGTGTAGAAAATCTTTGTAAACATGATTGAGAAAATAATCACAGTTCTCTCAATTGTTTTGAACTAGTTGGTGGCCCGTGCCCATAGCATTCTCCCACAAAGCGTTTGCCAAAGTCGGGTGTGAGTGGCTTAGATCCACCATCCATTTGGGGTGATAAGATCTCGGTCATCCTTTGTGGAGCCGATAAGAGGGGGGGATAAGTGACTTCTCTGTTTTGTTGTATAGATGTATAGTGGGTGGCCCGTGCCCTTCGCACTCCCCTACAAAGCATTTCCCAAAATCGGGTGTGAGTGGTTGAGATCCATAGTCCATTTGGAGGATAAGATCTCGGCCATCCTTTGTGTAAGATTTCAGCTACTCAATCCCCCTCATTTATTCGTTCACTCCCACTCATTTGACCCCTGCGCGTAATAGATTGAAATTTTGAAATTCAAAATTCGAATTTTAGCACCTTGATTTTCCATTATTTTCTATTTTTTCCATTATTTTCCCATGCGCGTTACAATCCGTTATTACAGAAAAACGGTAATGCCCCCAGTCCGTGGGCATGGGCCATTTACTAGTCTATAATAAGGGAGCACATAATTTCAAGCATATGGTGCCCATCGGCTCAAGCCCAGCCCAGTATCTAAGGAGCTAATCCCATGCTCGGCCTGGGCTAAAACAAGTTGGCCCAGCCCATCTTACATAGTTAATTTCAATCTGGGCCTTAACTTCTGGACAAAGCAAGCACTGGCTCTGTTTGGCTTAAGCATTCGCTATGTTTAAACATTAGGCTAATATTAGCCTTACGACTAAAATTAAGGTTTTAGCCATCGATGTTACTGCTAATTCGAGCCTCTACAGCCAGCGGCAGAGCCAGGAAGGGCCAGGGGTCGTACGGAGATGGCCCTGGTCGTACCCCCTATTAGAGGATGCTGACCGTATGGATGTTTGGAAAGTCCCTAGGTGGACCTACATACCAAAAATCAGCCTCATTACTGGTTTCAAACCATTGGATCTTTGTACCAAATAATGCTCAAATTTCACGGTTAAAAATCGACCCATGAAAATGACTCCAATCCAATGCTTAGAAATCACTAATCAGGCTAATTGCCTATATGTCCATCTAGGGTTGAGCCAAACATCCATACGGTCAGAAATCTCTAAGGATATGCCACGTGGCTCATATTGTAGGCGGTTATACTAATTGATTGTCCCCCCCCCCCCGAACAAAATCCTGGCTCCGCCGCTGTCTACAGCCGCTAATATGAACCTACCTGTTATACCATCATAACGGCATAATGGCTAGGTAATGTTACCATTGAGACGGCAAAAGAGGGTCAACTTGTTCGGCCTAATGACCTGTGAATGTTCGGCCTACCCATTAGGGCAGCTACACACCGAAAATCAGCCTAATTAGTGATTTCGAGCAGTTGCATTATATTCAAGCAAGTATTTTCCGTCATGGGCTTGGAACTTACCAGTACAGCTGTTCATAAAGCCCATGATGAGAAATTACCTGAATCCGATGGCTAGAAATCACCATTCAACATAATTTCTGTTATGTAGGTTAGTGGACCCTAAAGAGTGCCACACGGCATTTTCGGGGGTGGTGTATCAAACTTTGCTCTCCAGTCCGATGCTGGAGAGCAAACTTTTTCTCCCGGCCCCAACATACCCCACCCGTATGTATCGGTGGCAATCCCGGAGTGCACAGATGGACCAAATGAGCCGGCCCACACTCACACTCTTGCTCTTATTCTATATCTGAGCCCATTTCAAATAGTAATCAGGATTCATAAAGCCTAATAGCGGAAAATAAAAATTTGTTGCAATTCCCGCACCTCTTGAAGGACGTAGCACACTCATTCAGGCCCACTGACCATGAATATTGGCCCACCCCTTGATGGACCCACACACCAAAAACAGCCCGATTGGTAATCTCCAGCCGTTGGATTCAAGCTATTTCATGGAGTACTGATTTCCAGCATCGAATTTCATGCGTTTCAAATACTCTGATCAAATGGCTAGAGATCACCAGAATGATTTTTTACAAGTAGGTCCACCAAGAGGTGGGCCAAATAATGATAGCTCAGTGGGCTCGAATGAGTGTGCCTGGCATCTTCTCAAGAGACCCGCAATGCATAAAAAAAAATGGGCTGCAAAGTATCTTCAAAACTAACCATGTAATCTTTCTTTCAAACCTCTCATCGTGTAGAAGAGAATACCTGAAGATGATGCAACCAATGGAAGGCAATCAACCTGATTAGTGATTTCTAAGC
Organism: Euptelea pleiosperma; assembly: GCA_035048495.1. Lineage (NCBI taxonomy): Eukaryota > Viridiplantae > Streptophyta > Magnoliopsida > Ranunculales > Eupteleaceae > Euptelea > Euptelea pleiosperma. Next base: position 26,784,063 of record CM068542.1, on the reverse strand, counting down.
GTTGGATTGGAGCCATTTTCATGGGTTGATTTTTACCATGGGAATTTGAGCATTACCGATCATTATTTAGGGTACAAGATCGAAACTTTTTTTTTGTTTTTTTTTTTTGTAAGTTACAAGATCGAAACTTTGAAATCACTAATCAGGCTGATTTTTGGTTTGTAGGTCCACCTAGGGATTGGCCAAACATCCATACGGTCAGTGTCCTCTAAAAATGTGCCACGTGGCTTATTTTGTGGTTGGTCAGTGACTGTCGCGTTTTAGAGAGAGATCTCTTTTTGGGGTGTGCCCCGACCGGAGTTCGACCCGACGGAAAATGCGGTGTGCAAAAATGCTCTCCTAAGGAGCTCGCTGGTTCAGTTTTATTGCTATTTTACTTCTTTCGTAAAGTTTGTACAAGTTGAGGCTTAAGGCTAAAATCTTAATTAAGGCATTTTTATTTAAAATATTAACATAATTAAAATTAATTAAAAAAAATTAACTCTCTATCTGATAGAAAATCCCAATATTGAAAAGGGTAATTTTAGTCGCACCCCACAAAATGTGAGGGCACCTGACCTGTTGAGAGCACCCCACTTAGATTTCTAACTTTGTGAGGGCACCCTTCCCTCATTTCAGCGCAAGAAATAATGAGTAAAACTTGTCACAACAGTCACAACCCACAATAGAAGCTACATGGCACACTCTTAGCGGATGCTGACCGTATAGATGTTTGGCCAGTCCCTCGGTGGACCTGCAAACCAAAAATCAGCCTAATTAGTGATTTACAACCTTTGGATCTTTGCACCCAAAGAACGATCAATAATGCTCAGATTCCTACGGTTAAAATCGACCCATGAAAATGACTTCAATCCAACACTTTGAATTCACTAATCAGGCTGATTTTTGGTTTGGAGGTCCACCGAGGGACTGGCCAAACATCCATACGGTCAGCATCCACTATGATGTGCCATGTGATTCGTATTGTTGGTTGTAACTGAATTCGGTCAGAACCGGTTGTGACAAGTTTTGCTGCAAATGGGTAAAACTTCCGCAGAGAAAACAGTTGGTTAGAGGGTGCGTAGAAAATTTTCAAAAGGGTATTTTCGTAATAAAAATATGGTAAAAAAAACCAAGGGTTTCGGGTGACCTCACATTTTGTGGGGGCGACTAAAATTACCCTATTGAAAATCAACCCATGAAAAAGAATAAAATTCAACGGTTATAACTCACCAATCAGTTTGATTTTTGATCTGTAGATCCATCGAGGGATGGTTCAGATGGATGTTGGTGACCAAAGACATGCATGACCAAAACTGGATCCATCACATCTCAATATACTAATAGGAGAATGCCACGTGCGATGCACATGCACCTTACGTGTGGCACACATTTAGAGACCACTGATCCTATAAATGATTTTCCCTCTCTAGGTGGACCCACCTACGAAAATTCATCTTGATTAGCAATTTCTATCTATTTGATTTTACATAGTATTTTTTTTTTCAACCGTAGTATTACTATTTAGCACGCAGTTTGAGGTGCATTTTTGGCCAATGACACCACCATGCACATGCGACTGACCATATAGATGTTTTACCCATCTCTACGTGAACCTACCTACAAAAATTCATCCTAATTAACAATGAGTTTTGACACCATTAATGATGAGCCATATTATGAGTCACGTGGCACAATCTTGGAGATCACTGTTCATATGGATGTTTTGCCCATCCTTAGTTGGACTTACATATCAAAATTCATCATGATCAGTAATTTATAACCGAGTCTTTTTTTGATTTATTTGTAACCGTGGATTATGATCATTATGATCCAAAGGTTAGAAACCACTAATCAAGTATATTTTTGTTACATAAGTACATCTAGGGATGGACCAAACATCCATGCGGTCAGTAGCCTCTGATAAGGTGACACGTGTCTCATATTGTGAGTACAAAATCAACTTTGATGATGAACTTCATTATCTAAAGTTTTCTAATCATAGAGTTTAAGTGCCACGTCAAGATACAATAATTAAAATGTGAAAGTATTGAAAAACCAAAACACCATTGTAAATTAAAAACTAAAATAAACAACTTTTGTGAATATAGAGAACTTGAAGGCATATTATGAATAAGGATTTATTTTACTTTTTTAAGTTGCAAGGTGACGTGTGCTTGTAGAGTGACGTGTTCTTTGACACAAAAAAGACCAAAAAACCACTGCCAAATAAATAAAATGAAGAAAAAAAAATAAACAAAAATAAGGGCATTTGTGGGATATTGGGGTTCAGCGTGAAGCACGCAAGGACCTTGGTCCTTTAAATAGTGGAATAGATATCTAGTTTTTCATGATTATATGAAAGAATCTTTTTTTCCTTGTCGACCAAAAGTACTTGAGATAGATCATGGGAGTATTAACTGTCATCATAAACATCATTTTTGTGCAGGAGATTTTTAAGGTGGGTTCCATGGACCACTTAAAAAAGTAGGTCAACGAGTTTTGTGTTGGTTCCTCCACTTCTTTTGCCTTACTAGCCCAAAATTTTTAGCCCAGCTGCCCGAAGGCGAATTTTTCTTGAGGTTCTCTAGGATCATAGAAATATGATACATGGCACACTCTTTTCGGGCTAACTACCCATGAAAGATTGGCCCACCCTTGATGGAGCTACACACTGAAGGTTGGTTTGGTTGGGTTCAATAAAGGATGTTCTCTCATTTGGTTAAGTTGTGCAGAGTATGAGCTCAAGGAACTTAACCGAGGTTGGAACATACCTGAGATCTTCACGGCTCCCGACTATTGACAAGCTATGCCAAGATGGCATCATTGTTTCGACGCAACTCGGGTAATTTAGCTCAGCTCGGACCTAGAAAGTATCATGGGATAAGCTTAAATATCTATAACGTTATCAGTTTATATATTATAGGTTTTCTTAATTTTTTATTTTAATCCTCTGATTTTTTTTTTCTATTTTTAATTTCGCTTTCTCTCCAATTTTCATTTTTTTTTTTAACTTCTCTTCTTTTTCCTATTCATAAAAATTATTTAATAAATCTAAACTGGTCCGACCGAATCGAACCATGTTCGGACTATGATCAGTTTGGCAAAATTTTGGTTCAATCATTGATTCGGATATTAAAACATTGGACAAAAAACATGAACATGTTGTTGTGACTCAACTAGAGGAGCCAATAGGGAATATATTTTTTTGTATTTAGCTCTTGGATCTTGGGTTGAGATTGCAATTAAAAGTAGAGTATGTGGACCTATAGCAAAAAACAAAAAAAAAAAATTCTGGCGGGTCGTCGCTCTCACTATCATATTGCGGGATCCATAAAAACACATCATGTGGCACACTTTTTAGGACCACACTGACCCTTTTGTCGACCTAGACGCCAAAAATCAGCCTAATTGGGGATTTCTAGCCATTGGATTGGAGTACCCCCAAACAATGCTTGAATCACTCGACTAAAAATAAAAATGAAAAATACTCAAATCCTAACAATTAAAGATCACTAATCTGGCTGCTTTTGTGCCGAAAATATCCACAATTACGTGCTTGTTGATTCGTGCTCGTTTTCTAGATTTTCCGACTTGAGGATAGGTGTTTTTAGGGGCCGGGGTAGGATGTTAGGAACCCTATATTGGGGATATTCTAGTAGGAGTCTATTATTGGGAAGTCGGTGCTTGTTTGATTTTCAGCTATTTTAGGAGAATATTTAAATTAGTTGAGTCCGAAATCCGCGCTCACCCCTCTTTTCACTCCCCTTCTCGGGCGTGGATTCCAAGAATCCAACGGTGGTTCATATTTGAGAAAAGTGAATACCAGCTCAGCACTATCAACCCCCGTTGGATTTTCGGAATCCACGTCCGAGAAGGGGAGTGAAAAGGGGGGTGAGCGCGGATTTCGGACTCGACTAATTTAAATATTCTCCTAAAATAGTTGAAAATCAAACAAGCATCGACTTCCCAATAATAGACTCCTACTAGAATATCCCCAATATAGGGTTCCTAACATCCTACCCTGGCCCCTAAAAACACCTGTCCTCAAGTCGGAAAATCTAGAAAACGAGCACGAATCAACAAGCACGTAATTGTGGATTTTTGGCACAAAAGCAGCCGGATTAGTGATCTTTAATCGTTAGGATTTGTGCATTTTTCATTTTTATTTTTAGTCGAGTGATTCAAGCATTGTTTGGGGGTACTCTAATCTAATGGCTAGAAATCACCAATTAGGCTGATTTTTGGCTTCTAGGTCGACAAAAGGGTCAGTGTGGTCCTAAAAAGTGTGCCACATGGTGTGTTTTTTATGGATCCCGCAATATGATAGTGAGAGCGCCGACCCACCAGAATTTTTTTTTTTTGTCTTTTGCTACAGGTCCACATACTTTACTTTTAATTGCAATCTCAACCCAAGATCTAAGAGCTAAATACAAAAAAATATATTCCCTATTGGCTTCTCTCAGTTGAGTCACAGCAACATGTTCATCTTTTTTGTGCAATGTTTTAATATCCGAATCAATGATTGAACCAAAATTTTGCCAAACTGATCATAGTCCGTCAGACCAGTTTAGATTTATTAAATAATTTTTATGAATAGGAAAAAGAAGAGAAGTTAAAAAAAAATGGAAAATTGGAGAGAAAGCGAAATTAAAATAGAAAAAAAAAATCTGAGGATTAAAATGAAAAATTAAGAAAACCTATAATATATAAACCGATAGTACCTCACAATAATGCTTGAATAACACTGTTGAAAATCAACCCATGAAAAAGACTTAAATCTAACGGTTATAAACCACCAATCTATAAGATTTTTTGTTTGTAGGTCCACATAGTGATGGGCCTAACATCCATACAGTCATTGCTCTTTAAGAGTATGCCACGTGACGTTTTTAGGTGCTGCCTGGACACTTGTATCAAAAAATGTCAGGATCAAACTTTTTCTCGGTGGTGACAGGCGGAGGCAAGTGTCCAAAACCTTAAGAGGGAAGTTTGCAGATGAGATTTGATCATTTGAGAGAGAGTGGTCATTCTCTCTTTAGCTATAGGTTAAAAGGGTATTTTTGGAAGGGTTGTGAAATTTTAGTTTAATGCCCCCTCAAATTTCAGAGAGAGAGAGAGCAACAGGAGATTGTGGCACCATGTGATTGGCCACTGCTTCACTGCTTCAAAAATCCACCGTGGCCCCCCAAAATTTTAATCCTTTAAAATCTAGGACACCCACAATACACTACAAGGATTGTGCCCCCTCTTGAACAAAATCCTGGCTCTAGATATGGGGATATGGGAAGTGATGAGTACACATGACCTTGCAGGAGGAGATGATGCATGAGGTGCCATATGAGATGTTATGCTGCCGTCCGACATATATCGGTCCTCAATGGCACCTATAAGCGACGCCTTCCTGTATGTCATCTTCCCTTCCTCCAAACCTCACTCTTGTTCTGGGCCTCCTGGCAAAGAATTAGTTTGTGCTACGAGGTGCCTTCTAGCCTAGCTTCAAGCCCAAAGCTAAGCACTTCTGCATCCGTCATGTGCTATACATGGAACTTTTGAAAGGACGAGAACCTTTGATTGGTGAGATGATCATTGGATCCTGACCAACGATTCTTGCTATCCAAAAAATCAAAGGTTGGGTTTAAAAAAGGGAGCGCATATTTGCACACCCCATTTCCTATCCCGGTGGACTCCTAATTGGGGCACACCCCAAAAAGAGAGATCTCTCTAAAACTTGGCTGACCAGTGACGATCACAGGCTGCTCACAAAATGAGCCACATGACATATTTTTAGAGGATACTGACCGTATGGATGTTTGGCCAATCCCTTGGTGGACCTAAAAACGAAAAATCAGCTTGATTAGTGATTTCAAACCTTTCGATCTTGTTCCCCAAATAATGGTTGATAATGCTCAAATTCCCACAGTAAAAATCAACCCATGAAAATGGCTCCATTCATCACTTGGAAATCGCTAATCAAGTTGAATTTTGGTTTGTAGGTCCACTTAAAAACGAAAAATCAGCTTGATTAGTGATTTCAAACCTTCCTATCTTGTTCCCCAAATAATGGTTGATAATGCTCAAAATTCCCACGGTTAAAATCAACCCATGAAAATGGCTCCATTCAACACTTGGAAATCGCTAATCAAGTGGAATTTTGGTTTGTAGGACGTCCACTTAGAGATTGACCAAACATCTATATGGTCAGTGTCCTCTAATAATGTGCCACGTGTCTCATTTTGTGGGCGGTCGATCAGTGTGGTCACCGGTCAGCCAAGTTTTAGAGAGATCTCTCTTTTTGGGGTGTGCCCCGACTAGGAGTCCACCGGGATAGGAAATGGGGTGTGCAAATATGAGCTCCAACCCTGTTATGTTATTTAGAAAATAACACCAAAACCGAAAAACAAAATGGGTTTAGCATTATAACAGAAATAACAGCTGTTATTTTGTCTATTATCTGTTATTTTACCGTTTTCGATAAAATAAAGCCTTGGTTTTAGGGATGTCTGCGGCCGGGTCGCAGGCTAAGAGGAGGCCTACGGCCCAAAAAATTCATCCTGAGCCAACACAAAGGGCATCGGGCCTGTTTTTTGGGCCGGGCTTCAGGGCCAAATTTACACCCCTACTTGGTTTAGAGTACAAGTGTATAACCCAAAAAGGTTGTAAACCTTTGATGACTATGGACTGTCATCAAATCCCATGACTACCAATGAGTCCTTAGCACGTACCCATGTGCTTCTTAGAAAAGAAATATTAAAAAATACTCACATGTGTACATGGCAAAAAGCACTCGGTGTACGTGCTGAGTCACAGGATTTGATGATAGCCCGTAGTCATCATCGAAGGTTAAATCGAGTAAGACTTGCCTCACCACCCACAAATATTAGCCTCATGGCAATTTATTAGAGGACACTGACCATATAGATGTTTGGCCAATCCCTAGGTGGACCTACGAACTCAAAATCAACCTGATCAATGATTTTTAAGCATTAGTTGAAGTCATTTTCGTTGGTTGACTTTAACAGTAAGAATTTGAGCTTTACTTACCATTATTTCCGTACAAAGATCCAAAGGTTTGAAATCACTAATCAGGCTGATTTTTGGTTTGTAGGTCAACTTACGGATTGGTCAAACATCATACGGTCAGTGTCCTCTAATAAATTGCCACGTGGCTTATATTGTGGGTGGTCAGGTAGCTCTAGAAAGGGATGTGCAATTGGCCAATCCAAACCGTCCATCTAAATGATGACCCCGTTGGATTGGGCATGTGGACAGTGTCTTCGTCCACACTCATCAATTTTGACAGCCTTGCCTACCTAAAAAAGAGAGTTATTTTTGTCAACCTAGAACAACGGAAGAACGACAAGCTGGGGTCAAAGATGGTTTTTAACAACCTACGCACTCGGTGCATATTAGCGCGTGATGTGTATATAGTGATATACAGTCAGGTGTGCGCACCACGCACCTCACTTCTCCATCTCATTGTCAAAAATAAACAAATGTTAGGAAAAGGGCGAAAAGGCACAAGGAAGGGAAGGGGGATTACACATGTGCATTGTGTCCATGTAGTCAACTGAAACTTGTGAGAGGAGAGAAGGAAGGATAGATCACATCGCCGATTGTAATTTCTCCCAAACCCATTTCGTCTCTCTCTGTTCTCTCTTTCAATCCCTATTTCTTCTTCTTCTTCTTCTTCCGCGATCCTCGAAACCCTAAAATTTAAGAAGAGCAGAGAGAGAGATTGATTAATTAAAAAAAAAAAAAGGAGCTCTGAATCTGGCCGTTCATGGCGAGAAAATCGCAGAGCTGAAGGTGAGAGAGAGGAGGTCTGGTCTCTGGTTGATGGTCATGGGCGCCGCGGGTTCAAAGCTTGAGAAAGCTCTCGGAGACCAGTTCCCCGAAGGCGAGAGGTATTTCGGACTCGAGAATTTCGGCAACACTTGTTATTGTAACAGCGTTTTGCAGGTTCGGATCAAACCAGATCAATCTTCTCTTCTTTTGATTGAAATTATCTGAATCATTTTGTATATTTCGTCTTTGTTTTGTTTTTTTATGCGTGGGTTTTTCTTTTTTGGAAGTTTTTTTTTTCTTCTAAATTCTAACTTTTATTTTGTTTGGATTTTGATTGGACTTTATGGTTCACTTGCTTATGAGAGTTAACTTCATCGAAATTGGTGCGTTTGAGTGGTTTTTGGTTTTTATTGTTGGTTCTGAAGTCTGATGATATTTGCTTTTGCGGTTTGATGTTTTATTGAATTTGCGATATTTACTTGACGCGGAATTAATTTTATGTTCTGATGTTTCTGGTCTCAAAGGTAATTTAGGATTTTGGACGATAACTATTCATGCTGGTATGAATACGTTCAAATTGAAGAATCTTGAAAATTTACAAATTGTATCTGCAACATGATAGGTTGCTATTTGGTCATACATCCAATTGACTAGCTTTAGCGAGCTTTGGACCGCCTCTTTTCTGTTGGTTGATCGTGCTTCAATTTGCAATTGGGCATCGTCACTGCTCCCACTCTTGCATTGTTGGGTGATTTTGAGGTTCAGGGTCTCTCTTGCATTTAGCATGTCCATGGTTCTTCTATTACAGATATGTTTTTTCAATCTCGGCCTAGTCTGAGGCTAGATTTTCCACTCTCCAAACTTGAAAACTTTGTACTTGTGTCAAGCTTGGTCAATCTTTGGTAGTTCAGCAAATATGAGTCGTGGATTTGATGTAAGTGTCCATGGAGGTGGGGAGATTGTGGCTAGAGGTTAGGTTTCCTTTTGATGCCAATGAGTAGTATATTCATGATTATGTAATTTTTGGTCACTTGGATTTCTAATGCATGCTAGGCTTGTGTTATGATAGTGGTTCTAATGGAAGGCAGTTGTCTAATTCACCTTTCATCTTTGGTTACATGGTACTTGCTTGTGGTTGGTGATTTGGTGTCTATCAATTATTAACTGTGTTTACATATTTTTTTTTTGATAAGTATGTTTACATATTTTTATTTGCATAAACCTTCCATGCCTATTGTTTTTGGTGGGTTTGGTTCCTTTAAGACTGCAAGGTCAAGACCCATATGTTATGTCATAATCCTATGTAACAAGGGCACTCCATTTTTTCGGAAATTTGTTGTGCTGGACATTATGTTATACTCATGTGTAAACAAACGCCGGCATTCTTTTTCAAACGAAATTGGGTTGGTGTTCCATCCTCCATACATTACTTTATTAAGTTATTAAAAACAACTACAATTGTTTTTGGAGAAGTTCATTAGGGATTTCTTATGGAATGATAGAGTTGAGGCTACCAAATTCTATCTAGTCTATTAGAAGACAGTGTGTAGTGCCAACTCTCAAGGGGGCTTAGGGATCAAGAATATTACATTCATGAAAGAGGCATTGTTGGGAAAATGGTTGTGGAGGTTCAGAGTGGTGATTGATAGCATCTAGAGGAAGGAGAAAGTGGGGAAATATGGGGCCTCAGATTTCGGATGGGACGATAGAGCAGTTCGGTCGTCTTATAAGTGCAATGTATGGAGGGCCATCATGAAGTTTCTTGGGAACTTTTTCAAGGGGGTTCGGCTCAAGGTGGAGATAGGGGACAGGGGGATAGGGGGATAGGGTTAGATTTTGGGAGGACAGGTGGTGTGGTGAAGCCTTTGTTATGGAGGATTTTTTGGGTCTCTTCGCTCTTTTAGATAAGAAGAATTATTCAGTTCAAGATTGTGTTATTCAGAAGGGGGAAGATGTGTAGTGGAGCTTTGGTTTCAGGAGAAGGCTTAACGATTGGGAGATTGATTCCGTTACTAAAATTTTATCTCGATTACGTGATTGTCATCTCTCTCTCTCGGTTTAGGATAAACAAATTTGGAGACAGACTAGAGATGGTTTGCTTTTTGTCAGTTATTTTTATCAGGCGTTACTTAGGTGTAGCAACACCACTTATCAGGCTCCTTTTATCTGGGGTTCCAAAATCCTTCCCAAGATAGCTTTCTTTATGTGGACAACTTCTTTGGATAAGATTCTGATGTGGATCACTTGATCTCTAGAAAGATCATCATCGTAGATTTTTGTTTGATGTGCAAACATGGCATGGAGTTGGTTAATCATCTTTTGCATTGCGATATGGCGAGAGTTGTCCGGACTTTGTTCTTGGTGGATTTTGGGGTGGCTTGGGTGATTCTCGTGTCTAGTTGGCATACTTACGCCTTTTCTTCTAGAAGACGAGTGTTGTGACGGATTTTACCCTTTGCGATTTGTTGGGGTCTCTAGAAGAGAGAAATCAGAGCATTTTTAAAGGCAAGAAAGAAGAGGTGGCTAGCATGGTCTGTTGTATTTGTGGTCTAATGCTTTTAAAGAGTGTAGGGATCTTTTTTTTAGTGTGTTCCGATGGGATCTTGTGTGTTCTAGAGAAGGTGGTTAGGTTGTGTTGTTTTTGTATCTGTTTTCTTGATTGGCCTTGCCCTTTGTAGGTCATCTTGACCTCTTAGGCCGTTTGTGTGTTTTCGTTTGGTGTTTGCCCTTTAATAAACTCTATATTCATTAAAAAAAACAACTATAATTGTTTGATAGTCTTCTTTCTTATAAATCTACTAATATGAATTAAGTTATTGTATAGTTCTATGGTATATGGAGATGTTTCTTTTTTACTTTTCATATGTTTCTTTAATTTAATTTAAAAAACCTTCTGATTTAAATATGGCAAGAAAATTATAGTATAGAACATGTATACGGATGTGTTTGTGTTCAGGATTCAAGAAGGCACCATGTCAGCACCTTGTGTCCGTGTTGAACACCGACACACATGTCCATGTCATGGTTACATAGTCCTAATCTAATCGTTGCTCTTGGACATCGAAGTTAATCTCGTTGGTCATTTGAAGTCCCATACCCATACATCTCAATTTCTATATGACTAAAATTTCAGTGTTGGTCAAAAAGAGATAATTGGACTTGTGAGCTAAAAATTACTTGAGATAGATTAGGCAAGATGTGTGGATTTAGAGACTGTTCAGACATTTCTTTTACAGTTTTCTAGCCTCATTTGTCCCACAGTGGTTGATTAAACACTTTTGAAGTCCTTATATTTCTAGACTCAAAATTTTGTGATAGATTTTTTTTTTTTTTGATAAGTAATTTTGTGATAGATTTTGTGGTTGTCATTGTGGTATCAACTTCTATGGGTTATTATCAGACAATAGATGAGATATGATCATTATAAAATCAGTGGAATAAATAAAGACTCTCACTGTTAGAAACTGGTTAAGTTGTCACACCAAGAAATGGTATTAGAAGGCAAAGGGGAATGTTAGATTTTTAAGTCACCAACTTCCTATCAAAGTTACCAAGTAAGTGGAGGGCATGAGTTCTGATGGGGAAAGGGATAGACATGGACAGCTCTTCCTTCTAGCTTAGGCATTGTAGAAGATCATAGTAGACACACTTCGGAGGTAGAGAGGAATCTACAGCCTCTGGTACTGGTTTGGCCTCTCATGTTTTTAGTCTTTTCTTATTGTGCATAGATAAGGTTCTGTTGATGGATTTTTGTGGATGATATTTTTCCTTCAGGCTTGACTAGTATACCATCATTTCTGATGCCTCTAAAGATTCCTCTCTACAGAAGGGAAAAAAATCTGCAGTGTCTAAAGTTGTAGTGACAGACTTCCTGGCCTTCCGCTTTTAGCCGGCCATCTCAATATCATAGATTGGTGGATAGTAAGGGTTGCATTCCTCAGTTGCTATGTTCTCCCAGTTCTCTTATCGTACAACTAATAAAATTTTGGCACTTGAAAGAAGCAGAGATTGATTTGGAGGAGTTGATGGATGCCATTTATTTGTACATAATTATGGATCAATTCTTCCCTCAATAAAAAACTTGAAGTGATAATTTTAGTTCCAATTATCTACTTCTGTTCTAATCTCATGGGTTTGGGCCTTGTGTCCAAACCTAAGGCTGCTGAGGCCTCTGATTTGATTGCATTTTGTAGTCATCTGTCATTGTCAAGGAAAATATTTCGTCTTCATGCTCATTAACAAATGTTTAATCAAATCGGGCCAATTAGAAAATCCCCAGTATTTCTGTCTATCATAGTTGAATCTTGACCAATTAAGAGGAGGGATTGGGTCACTGGGTTGTATTTTCATTGGGTCCATCACTATCTATGCTGTCTGAACTCTCAAAAAGCATGTGTTTGTGGACTTTATGGCACCTCCAAAACAATGCTGCTAATCATTATCTTGTGGTCAGCAACAATTTTTGGGAAAACTGGGTGTTCAATTCTTTTCTGTTAGTTGCCCACAAAATGATGAGAAAGGGAATATGCCACAAGTATCAGCTGAGGATATGGTGTTCAGATGGGATTCTATTATGGCTAGGGGCATTTAGTTTTTCGTTTTGTCTTTCTTTTCTCTTTGCCTTTGGTTTCAGGAGGTCTCCTCGACTTCTCTCTTCTTTTCTTGTAATCTGCTCTATATTAATATATCCCACCTTCATAAAAAAAAATAATTATTCATTTAGTGAGACCACATGTTCCCAAGTTCATGCAGACATTTAGCCAATCAACCAAGTTTATGTTAGTGAGTGCATTGAATTTCAAGAGGAAACACCTAAACTATCTACTTAAGCTGCATCATGATTAAGGCACTTGTATTTGGAATGAAAACAAAAAAATCATAACAAAGTATCTATATATATATGTATTGGATGGAAGCTTAGTCACATGGCTGCATCATGATTGGATAGCATAATCTTATCAAGGAAATTATGCTTTGATTTGAAGGCAACAATGATTCAAATTTTTAACTAGGATTTGAGACTCTCCACCAAATATTCTTAGTCCAGCTTGTGTAAGGCTCCCAATTTAAGGGGCGTTATTACATATTTCAAAAGCAATTCTCTCAGATGTCGTACAACTTCATGAAAAAGATGGAGTATTTTCTAAAACTAAAAAATAACAGGATTTTTCTAATGTTTGTATAAAAAATTTATTCTGTTTCTTTCTAACCGTAGTAGAGGATCATGGCTAAATCACTCTCCAAAAGTCCTTAGGTTCAAGTTTTGTATTTGTGGATATTTCTTTAGTTTTAAAGATTCTCTATATTTGGTGACTTAGCGATCAAGAGTTTCATATCTCAGGTATCGAAAAAAGACTAAAGTATTATCTTATTCTAGTATGGAAAAGAGCTGGTGGGTGACAAGCTAAAATTCATTTTGATAGTAAAATCCATCAAGTGCATATATAGTGGGGAAGTTAGGCATACTTCCATGTGATGATAAGTATATTATGTATCAACTAGTATCCCGCCATATATAAGATATAATGATATTAGTAGTTCACAAATTGAATTACAATGACAGAAGCTGTAGTGAATCTTCACTCTTGGAGGAGTTATGGTTTAGTTAATATCAAAACATGTGTTGATCTCATTTAACTGGGTAATTGAGATATTTTGAAAAGTAATAGACAAAGAATGGCAAAGATAAGTATCAAAGCCAGCACTTATAATCATAAAGTGATACAATGGTTCAAAGTCTTGTTCTAGTTAGGTATTGGACAAATGTATCATCGTACTTGAGCCCTAATTTAAATAATTTAAACCTTAAACAACATATTTTTGGCTTAGTTAAGTATAAAAAAAACTTTTAATGTAATATATATCGGTATTTTTGTGTATTGAGATGTATAACTTTTTCCAATGTCTTGCTCCATTTCGTTTCGTCTTAGTCGAGATGTCATGTTTCTGTCAACTTACCGAGCCATGAGATAGAGATTTAAAACCTCGGATATTCTCAATGGAGTACTGTTGAACATTGTAAATGTAATCCAAACATTAATCTAAAGCTTAGCTTAGAAGTACTGGATTCAAGTATATTTTCTTGTAATTTAATTTGGTTATGGAAAGGCCGTGCAAAGGAATTATTTTGTAGAACATGAGAGGGATAGGTCGTAAATAATATTTATCAGAACAGCCTATGGTAGAATCCCATCTTAACGTCATATGCTAGTGTACGTTCATGGGCAAAATTTATCATCAAAAGTGGTTGTTGAACACTATATCAAATCTTTGAATGTTTCCTAATAAGCAATGACTTGCTTGAAGACCGTTCCACATTTCAGCATAGTTTGATGTAGATAAAAGATGTTGAAGAGGCCATCTAACAACATAACATTGACACAACATGACAATGTTGTCACCTTAAAACCATTTAGTTGCTCCACAGAATAAGATTCCTTACTTTGAAGGTTCTAGTTGAATGTTTCAGTGAGGACATGTGCCCACCATTGGATATAGAAAAGACTACTCTGATTTTTGTTTTAAAAAAATAGCTGATGCCAAACCTAGATAAAAGAAGCTCGAAATCGCTTAAGTTGATGAACAATGAATGAGCAAATGCTAAAAATGTTTGGAATTGGCATCTTGAGGTTGATAAGTGGTCCATCGTCAAGATTTTATTATAGAGAATCGTCCACACAAATGCTAAAAATCTAGGAGGAACTGGGCTATCACAAACAGACTCAGTCTGGGATCTCTTTCTTGAGAAACTTGCCATAATGTCATAAAGGACCTCATAGAGAATCCCCTTCGAGTCTGCTTTCCAAAGGTGAGAAGCTTCTCTTCGAGCTGCTTAGGAAGGGATACATTCCTCAATCTTCCTAAACATTTTTCTCCTAAGGATCGGATTTCGCACCACCTCATTATCCCTTCTAACAAAGTAATGATTCACTGTTAACCCTTTATAGAGATGAGGATAAGCATCACAAAAATTGCCAAATGTGAACACCACTTCATTCATCTTCCCAAAACTTATTCTCTTACCACTCTGTACCTTAAATATATTTAGGAAAGACTTTATACTTCAATATGATTCCTCTTTAAACATCCACCCAATAATAGGGCCTCATTACTTGACTATCCCATCCTTTACAAACCCAAATTTTTGCATGATGACACACCTCCAAAGAAATCATATTAATAAAATCTCGACAACCATTCACATTTTAAACCTTCTCAAGCTCAAACCTCTATACTTGTTCTACAAATTAAATTTCACGTAACAAGATGGAATTTCTTCTTCCATTTCTGAATCCTTTTTTTTTTTTGAGTTTTTAATTTGCTTAGCCACTGATACAGGCATCTTAAAAAGGGACGTGTAATGAAATTGGGAGACTAGCTAAAGTACTTTTGATCAAAGTTTTATGCTATTGTCGGACAGAAGGTAGCGTCGTTCTGAGAAGCCAATCTCCTCTCAACCATTTCCATTAATGGATTGTAAATACTATTGGAAATGTAACAAGCTCCTATGGGAAGCCCAAGATATAAAATAGAAAACCTTCCAAGACACCCATGCATCTGAGATCGTCAACTATGCCATTTTCATCATCAGCAGCACCAATAAGAGTGATTTTCTCAAGTTGATGTGAAACTTGGACACTGCTTGAAAGCAAATCCATAATCCACTCCCTCTAGTTGAAGCAGAACCCATCCTTCCCAAGAGATAATCTAGGATGTTCCATTCCACGTGGTCATAGGCCTTTTCCAAATTGATCTTGCATACCTTCTCGGATTCTCAAGTAGCAATCAAGACACCATCTAGGATATGCCCCACTTAATTGAAGTACCTTGATAAGCCCCCACCGCATGCTCAAAAAACAAGAAGAAAATTAAGAAGATTACTATGTGGAGTAGCAGATAAGGTTATGAAATTAGGGAGGTACCCAGCAGTAAGAACCTGTGTGCAGCCTTTTTGTGATCATTTGATGGTGGGCTCCAGGAAGCTTAAAAGCATTCATAATTAGATTTTCTTCCCCTTATTAAACATAACCTTCATTATGTGGTTTTATGATCATTATGTGGTTTTATGATCATGAAATTCTATTAATATGTATGCTTCCAACATATGTCATGCTGCATTATACCTTCAATCCTGTTTCTTTACGGTTAATCTCCAATGTGGTTTACTGTTTTTGTATGCAGGCCCTTTATTTTTGTGTTCCCTTCCGTGAACAGTTGCTTGAATATTATGCAAATAACAAAAATCTAGGCGATGCAGAAGAGAATCTTTTGACATGCTTGGCGGACTTATTTACTCAGGTAATATAACATGCTGGCTTATTAATGTTATGTAGCTAGATATGACCTTTGACTTTGATCGTGGTCCTCTCCTATTGTGCTTAAACACTACTTCACTTCATTGTGTCGGTTCGTCGCTTTTTTTGTTTAGAAGGTGTACACATGGTTTTATTCTCTTGGTAAGATTCATCTTCATTGATGATACTGTTACTGGAATGAAATTGCATCTGAACAATCTTTTGAAAAAAAAAATTGCATCTGAACAGACCTTGAGGTCTGAGCTCAGTCTTGCTTTAACACGATTAACTGTTGAGCATTTTTCTGGAGTGTATAGGCTGAAGAGTTTGCAAGGGATTGTTCCGAATTTCTAGTAACCAAAATAAATTGCAATTTGCAATAGTTTGCAAAGTACAAACAACTTCAAAATGTAGTGGAATGAAAAGTCAATAGAAAGTTGAATGTAGTTGCAACTGGTTAACACTACTATGAGTCGCATGTTATTGCCAAGTCTAACTTTGGTTTCACACTTCATGCAGATAAGTTCACAGAAGAAGAAAACAGGCGTCATTGCTCCAAAGCGCTTTGTACAGAGAGTGAAGAAGCAAAATGAGCTTTTCCGCAGCTACATGCACCAGGTATGACATGGAAACAGGGGTGTTTTAATGTTTGACACAAAATGTCAGATATGGTAGCCCCAGATACACAATAAACTTGCAAGATAGCACTCCTTTACACCTTATTACAAACTTTTGGTGTTAAAAATTATGAAATAACTAATGTACCACATGGTTGGATGGATTAGAAACTTCTATGAATGATTATGGTGGTGCTGTGGTAGTTTTATTTTTCAGTCCACCATTCATGGTGAATGGTGTTTGTCCCACACTAAACACTTGGTCATGAATCCAAACCATCCAAAATTCAGAAATGAGCACAGAAATGGTAGAGCCTTTATGAGTTGTATAGGTTCCTTTATTTTATCCCCCATTGGGGCTACTCCTATATTTCCTTGCATATGTTCATTTCTGATTTTATTTTTCCTAGCTTTTCCGCTCATCCATCTCAACATTTCATCTTTGCTTTTCCCGTTCTATGAGCATGTTGTTTCTTGACTGCCCAACATCCTGCTTGATAAAGCATAGATAATCTTATCGTTGTCTTGTGTGAAGTAGTCCTTTCAGTTTGATCAATAAATGTTGGTCACAAGAAACTCTGGAAGCGCATTTCCACTTTGGACACCCAACTCTAATTCTATGGCCAATATTTTTCTCATCTCCCTCTTTATGGGATATGTGAACCTAGAAAATGAAATGGTCACTTTGGGATATTTCCTGTCCGTTAATTATAACAACGCCTCAACCATTGCTTGTCCTTCTATACTTAGCTTTGGTTCTACCTATTTTAAAACCCCTGGTTTCTAATCTTAACTTCAATGTTGTTAAATAATTCTCTAACGGCGTGTTTTATTGCGCAGAAATTTTTTCTCTTTTCCCATGGAAACTTTTCTCAGGAAAATACATCTGATAGGGCTGTTTGATTGCACCTGAGAAAATATGCAATTTTCAATTATGTGAGAAAATAAGGGTGGATTTTTGTGGAAACCAATTCTCACCTATTTGGAAAGGAAATGAATTCCAGGTTTCGATGGGAAAATCTCGTTTTCTCTGGAAAAATTTCCCATTTTAAAATGCCTATCAAACAAGGGAAAATTATATTTTCCGGAGAAAATGTGATTTTCCCATAGGAATTTTTTTTTGGGACCATGGGTATCCGGGCCTCTTTAAGAGCACCCGACTAGTCCCCCAGGGCACTTCCTATGGGAAAATTGGCAATCAAACACGCCCTAATCCTATTTGTTACCTAATCCTAGAGAGAATTCATCTCAATTCTTTCTTGTGTAGGATGCCCACGAATTTTTGAACTTTTTGCTAAATGAGCTCGTTGACATACTGGAGAAAGAGTCCCATGTGGCAAAAAGTTCTCCTGAAACTTCGTCACCGTCTGAAAAGATTGCAAATGGACCGAGGATTGCTCAGGCAAATGGTATTCAAAAGGAGCCGCTGGTTACCTGGGTTCACAAAAATTTTCAGGTGAATCAAATCTGTCAATTCATATATGTTCCCATCAGTTTCCCATTTGTGGTAACTATTATTTTATGTAACTATTTGACAGGTGAATACTTGAGTGTTATTGTGGTTCGCCGAATTAGTGTCCTTGTATTTCATGTACTTGTGACTCACTTAGGACTGATTCAGATTGTTCGACCACTCATGAAGTGGCATACCCCAAAATTTGGACTGACTACGCAATCTAACCTCTCAATCAATAGCCAAAATATGGATGGGTGAAAGAGATATGTTTAATGGTTGGGCAGTGTGTATATGTGTAGTCCTGTCAGTATGATTTGTGGCAGTGGCGCACCCAAGTGGTAGCCCAAGAATGTGTTGTCTTGTCAGCTTGGGTTGGCTAGTATATGGTATCAGCTGTTGACACCAAACTGGTTGTTTGAGCATATTGGTTGAATGATATTGTGTACTGTACCTCATCCTAGGAGAATCTCAGTATTGTGGATGGCTACTTGAATGCAGGGTATATTAACAAATGAAACAAGGTGCTTACGATGCGAGACAGTAACAGCAAGAGACGAAACATTTTTAGATTTGAGCCTTGACATTGAACAGAACAGTTCAATCACGAGCTGCCTCAAAAATTTCAGTTCTACGGAGACTTTGAATGCCGAGGATAAATTCTTCTGTGACAAGTGCTGCAGGTACCTGTTGCTCTGATCTTTTTTTTACCTATGATTTGTTGCAATGTATCTTTACTGGTTTCCTGCTTATTGCCACATGGATTCAGTTTATCATCTTTCTGTTTCCTAGTATTTCCGCTTTCTTGTTAGAAGTAGAGAAATATTTGCATGAGGGTGGGAGGAGCTATCCGTCCTGCCCTTGTGCTGTATGCGAGGAGCACATGCAGTGATTTGGGACCCACCGTAGAATTGCTGCCACCTACAATTTCTAGGCCAAGAAGTTACCTGATTGAATGATCCTTAACCATCCAATCTATTGACATTTATGTAAATCATTCAATGTACATATTTTTCTTCCGAGTGAACGAATTTTTTGGCCTAGGAAATCTAGATAAAACCTATAATACCCGGATACTTAACATGATTGTCGTGACTGTATTATATCGTGTCGATACCGATAGTGGTACCTTATACTGCATGGATACTTCTATGCCACCAATATCTCAGTTTTTTTATTATGTTATTGTCCATTTTCTTAACTCCTAACAGTTTTCTTATTCCTTATGTCAATAGGAAGATATAAATAATTATAGGGTCCGCCGCTTGTTTCTATTGGCTTTGCCTCGAATAATATTTGCACTTGTCAAAAAAAAAAAAAAAGATAGCTGGAAAAGCTAAAAATTAAAGCATGGTATAAACATACCGGATTGGTACTCGTAATAGTATCCCCGTTTTTCGTACCAGTGTTTCGGCATCATTAAATGGTGGGTCTCAGCTGTCACGTAGGTGTGCCACATGTACAGCGAAGGTAGCAAGAACAATTATCTGGTCCCGTCCTGACAATCATTTTTGAAAAATATAAAACCCAAACTACATGGCCTCTCATATCATCAATTTTCCAATTGATCCACCAGACATTAACCATGAACATGCGCAGAGGAAAAGAGAAAAAAATTGATCCACAAAACATCAGTTCTTACTTATTCCCCAATGCAGTTTGCAGGAAGCCCAGAAAAGGATGAAGATAAAGAAACCTCCGCACATCTTGGTTATCCATCTGAAGCGCTTTAAGTACATTGAGCAGCTAGGCCGGTACAAAAAGCTGTCCTACCGAGTGGTGTTCCCACTGGAGCTGAAGCTGAGCAACACAGTGGAGGACGCAGACTCTGAGTATTCACTGTTTGCAGTTGTTGTCCACGTAGGGAGCGGACCCAACCATGGACACTATGTCAGCCTTGTGAAGAGCCACAACCACTGGTTGTTCTTCGATGACGAAAATGTGGAGATGATCGACGAATCTGCCGTGCAGACATTCTTTGGGTCTGCACAGGAGTATTCGAGCAACACTGACCATGGGTATATCCTGTTCTATGAGAGCCTTGCTACTACTAGCAAGAGTTGAGAGGGGATTGATGATTTTACAGTGAGTTTTTCAGTTCAGGAGTTGGTGGGTATTTCTATCCTTTCAACCCAACTCCTTGTTTTCCCTCTGTTTCTTTTTCTTCTCCCCCCTTATAACCTGTGGGAAGATCTCTCAAATGTCAGTGAGATGAGATGAGGTGTGAAGAAGATAAGTTCAGGTAGTTGCAATGTACAGTGGATGGTGGTGGAAGCACACTGTCCTTCACTCTTGTTTGTTCACACAATAACAAAAAGGACTGTAAATGGTGTTGAGAGAGGAGAGAGTTCAGTTCAGTTCACTTTGTATTCTTCACTGTTGAGAATATTTAATTTATAATAGAAATGCAACTGCATCCATCTACTGCCCCCCGCTAACTTATTAACATGCTTCCGTGAAATCTCTATTACAGTTGTATTATGGATGGATTTAGTCAAATATATTTATCTCCCACTTTTTCCTGGAGCTGCACTCCAGATATCTTCAATTATAGGTGCTGGTTTTCCTGGACTGTAAATGGTGTTGAGAGAGGAGAGTTCACTACGCACAACTGGGTAAGTCAGGAGGTCCGCGAGTCTCGAACACACGATCAACACCCCTGGGGGTACATGATCCTTATCCTTAAGAGGAGTGTTGGTCACCCTTTTTCATTTATTATTGCCCCTGCTTCAGTTCAGTCCTCTCTTCTTCCGAAAAACCCTCTAGTTTATAATTGCAAAACCCCCTGTACCATTGTTATTATTTACCATTAAAAGAGAAACTTTGATGACAGCATGCAGCGAGCGCAGTTTGAGCCACATGGCACACACTTAGAGGATTCTGACTGTATGGATGATCGGCCAATCCTGACCTACAAACCAAAAATCAGCCTAATTAGTGATTTCAAAAATCAATAAAACCAACTCCTTCACATTCAAAAGGAAAAAAAAAAAAGAAGGGCCTTGGGTTGGGATAAAGTTACTAATGCTTTTTGACTTAAAATGACATGCAGTCGTGGGGCCACATGTAGATGAGTTAAGAACTGATATTTGGTGAGATGATCTCGTCACCAAAAATCAGTAATTTTAAAACTTCTAACCCTATCAAATATAGACTTTAATTTAGTAGATGGTCTAAAAAATTTCAATTAACAATCCACTTTTCACAGGGCTGGAAATGTTGGAATGGGCTGATTTTTTGTGAGGTTGATATCCATAAATATTGAATGGATATCGGTGGTCTTAAAGAAGCAAAATGTTCTCTGAAATTAGTAATTCCTTATAAACAGTGTGCATCCAGTTGGTACTTCCAATAAGCATGTTTGTTGGAGCATGACAGAGCAAGCATTTACTCGAATAAATCTGATAAATTTGGAGCAATCCATAAAGACAAACAAACACATTCTTATTGCCTACAAACTAGGACTAGAGGTTTCCCCTCGAGATTGTAACAATAAAGACCAGTCCAGGTTTTGGCTGGCCCATGAGCTGCTATGTGCCTCCCTAGATCTAGTGCATGAAATAGGGCTGGGTCATACCTGAGATTTGACTCAATCAGCACAGTATATTTGTGGGTTTGGATCCTTACGACAGGATCTGAATCTAAACAGTTGGATACAGATCCAAGTAGCCTGACATAAATTGGTCGGGGTGAAGTTTGGATCATGCTTTTAGGTAATTGTACCGGATCTAGCTTTGGATCTTTAATCCTTAATATTTTGTAGTCACAACCCCTATATATCTTCACATACGGGTCGTGATTCGGATTGTGATCACATTTCTTCAATCCAAGTCGGATCCGCTTTTAGGTGAAATGTTTAAATTTGAAGTCAAATTTGGATAAGATTCTACTTCGATTTAGGGGTGTCACCATGTCGGTTCCGGTTCCTATTGGTTCTAGTTCAGGTTTCGGATCAAACCGGAACTGACAGGAAACAGTAACCAATCAGACACCCGTCAAGTATTGAAATATGTAAAATAATTTTTATATAATTATTATACTAATGTTTAGAAAAAAAAACTTTATATATTACTACTACTACCTATGTCAGTTCCAGGTCCCATTAGTTCGGTTCCGGTTTGGTCCGGGTACTAATGTGTTAAGAACATGAATCTTTTAGTCGGTTCAGGATCTAATTAATTTCAGGTCTTTTTAGTTCCGGTTCTAAAATAGCTATTCCCAGAACCAAGATAATCGGTTCCATAGGTACAAATTGTCACTTTACGTAGGAGTGTACATTCGGGTCAACCAGATCCCAGTTTTCTAGTCTATCTTGGGTTTATATCCGGTGCAAGTCCGATCCGAATATAGTCAGGCCGTGCTGAAGCTTGAGGAACCCTAACCAAGCCCAATCCAAAACCCAAAAATAGGATCGGTCTCGGGCCAACTTCCAGACTCAAGTTATATGACCATTGGACAGGGAGGAGGGGGATTTTAAAAAAAATTCAGGTTCGGGCCGGGCTTTCTAGGTTTTAGCACGGGTATTGGGCTCGAGTTTGAGCTGGGTTCAGTTTTGGGGCCAGATCGGGAACCCAGGCCCTGGGTTCAGATGTTCGAGCCAGACGGCCCAGACCGTGGTAGCCCAAAATCCTGGTTCGGGCGAGGTTTATGAAAAAGCCAGTCTCGGGTCGGGTTTCAGACCTAGTCTTTGTCTTTCCCCATGCAAACGACCGTCCCACTGCGAAACAGGACCCCAGTCCATGGAGCGAAGAGAAGAAAAACAACTCCTATTCACTCTCTGATATCCATTTCATTTTGTTCTTTCAATTTGATTTTGGGGGGATTTTTGAAGGAGAAATGCAAATACCCAGATGGAGAAACGTCTTGATATTCAGGAATTCCTTCTCCTCCTCTTCTCATTTCGCTTCGTTTCACTCAACTCCTGCTTGTCTCGCTAAGTGGAAGAACAAACGGAACTCGGTGAGTTTTAATGAAGTCAATTACATTTTCTTTTTTCCCTTCTCGTAATTCTTCATTTTCATCTATTGATGTTGTATTCTTCCATTTTAACCAAATGGGTACTTTTAAATTTGCCAAATTTAGTGGTTATGTGATGTGGGTTAACATGATCTTATCAATGGTGAAAGCATTGAAACTGGGACAGATTAAAGTAAATTATTTCTCTACATTTATAGTCTCATTAAATTGAAGTGGAAAATTTTGATATATCAAGCTTAAAAATATGTCAAATTTCTGGGTAACTGGTATTTGTTGTATCAAGATTAAAGCTTTTCTTTGAAAGTTGTTTAAGCAAACTTGCTTCACCATCATCATCATTCTTTTATCCTTATATCAAAACTTGAGTCTGCAAAATTAGATTATATCATATTAGTACCATCTCTTGGCTCAAGCTTTGTGACAGAGGGAGCTGTTCGTGTATTAATTCATGATTATGTTGGAATTCGGTCCTATCTTAAGAACCACATAATTTTTGAATAGTTTGTAATGTCTGAATGTAGAAGCAATGAAACCTCGAAACTCAAATATGTGAAAAAAATGAGGTTTTGGTTGTGGCTTAGATGGGTCATGGAATCTGAGGCCCTTTAACACTTCTGGGTAATTAATAAAGGTGCAATTGACAGTCCTGGATACATCCTTGGGAGACCAGGAACAATGATTTTAGCTTATGTTTTATAACCCCAAGTATATAATTGATCCAGACTGGAATTCTTACCCACCCATAACTGATAAGCAGTCTTATGTTTTATAACCAAACAAAGAGGCATGCCTCAAATGCTCCATACCAGCAATCCAACATCTCAATAAAATAGCTATAGAATTAACAGAAGGAAAAATAAAATAACAGAAAAAAAAAACTAGGCAATCGAGGATTAGGAATAAATCCCTGAAGCACAAATTGTTTTTCTTTCAGAAAAATCAATAGGTTAAACAAAATATCTAATGCTATGATGCCAATTGATGGTTCTTAGATCTTACACATTAAATTTATAAATAGATTTACTGAAATAGATCATGTCCAATCTACTAGTTTTGCTTAAATAAACACGATAAAGGAAAAGAATATTCAACTTATGTCTCACACATATATTTAAAAACAAAAAGTGCATACTTCGAGCCATTGAGATGTGGATTGATAGGGTGATGTGTGTCAGAGAACCTTTTGGACAAATCATCTTTCTCATCTTCTCTTGCTCTTCACAAAACCTTAGGACTTCATCTAGTTTCCTTGTTTTCCTTGAGATGAGGGAGCACATTGGTATAATTATTAGTTGTCGACCATGGTCCCAATGTCCCATATTACCAAAACCCTAAACCATTATAAGGTTTAGCAATGCCCCTCTTAATTTAATTCACATCCCTACCCTTGATGTCCAATGTTAATTATGAAATCACTACATGATCAAAATCGGACGATCATTGTGCACCTCTCGCATCATAATTGAGTCGATCCAATCAGAGATCTGTTAAAATGTGCAAACCAATGCATCTAGCATCTTCTTTTAGGAACCAAGCCAAAGACTCCTGAGCCCATTGCTGAAATCTTGGTTGAACCTGATGGGCTTAAATCTCTAGAAATCACTAGAAGTTTACGATGAAGAATTCTTTCGCCTCTAAGAAAAAGGTCAGCACTTTCAGATGATTAGTGTGTGTACCTTGAGGAGGTTTCTTGAAAATCACAGATTGATGTTGGTGAAGATCTTACAAGCTTCTCTCAAGTTGCAAACCATGTAAATGCAGCATTGATTTGATATGATGCATGTAGAGCTGAATTGCATGGAAAATAAATTCTCTCAAGTTGCAAACCATGTAAATCCCAAGCATCGGTTTGATGTGATACAGGCGCCATTGAATTTGATGGATACGAACTCCGTCTATTAGTTGGTCTATCTTTGTAAGATGGCTTACAGTTGTTGGGTGCAAATGGAACTTTAAGACCAAGACAAATTTAGTGGGTATGTTTAAGATACAATAGACTGGTGGGCCAAGGGTACATTCGTAGGGAAGGATTGGAGATCAGACCGTTATGCCTTCAATCTAAATGGTGTGCCTTACATGCATGATGGTTTCGCCACAATTTGACTTCTAGAATACTTTTGTTTAGTACTTGTGAAGCTTGGTCACCGTTGCTGGGATAGCATGTCCGGATATCAAATAAATACACGTTCTTCTTAATTTTCACTATGACCTTGTTGTTTGTGTACTTGGTGATAGCAGTTTGTGTGGTACTCAGAACACAAAAAATGGATTGGCATGGTGCAATAACATGCTTTTCTCTGTGAGAGAGCACGAATATGCCCATTGTGGGCAGTGTAGTCAAAAGCGTTAGGTGACAGGGGTCTATTAGGTGAGGCGATGCCTAAGCGAAGCTTCAGTGAAGCCTAGGCGATAAGTTCTTAATTTAGTTATTTATTTATTTGTTTAAAAATTAAAAAATAAAAATAATCTTGAAAAAAGGTTATTAGTATATATTGATTTGGAAGGTGTAGAACCCAAAAATGCATTGATTTTATAAACAATTTAGACGACCGAATCAAACTGATTTTGATAGAACTTTATAGAGTGGTGGATCTGAAAATTTAGTTTCAGTTTAATCCTGCACTGACGGTTAGCTTTATTGGAACACCTAATTACCTATGCATTCTGTTATCATTTCCAGTTGGACAATCCAGTAATCTGAAGAAACTTACAGAACAGAATACCTCACAGGCAATAAATGAAACTACAAAATATCACAATTAGTCCTTGCATGTGGTTTAACTAAATTGAATTTAGAATTTGATATTTCAAGCTTAAACATATATCTAGTTGAAGAGTGAAGTCATTTTTTCTGTCAAGCTTAATTTTTATACTTAGGTTGTTTAAGCGAAAACTTGCTTTTTGTGAACCTCATCCAGTTTCCTTGGCAATTGCCCTTGAGAACAAAGCATTTTCAGTTGCATGAAAAGCCTTATTTTTTCTTACCTTCTCTTTTAATAACAAATGATCACATCGAATTGGATTTTATTCTCTTCTTTTGCATTTAATGTAAGCTAACCATTCTTGCATGTGCTTTTTATTTGTTGTAGCCTATATTGGACCTAAATTTTCTCATCTTGATTCTTTTGCTTTTGATCAGTCATCACATGTTCATACTTTTCTGTGTTAAGTTTAAGATGATAGAACTTTGTTTGCAGGATGCAGGAGGAGGTCAACAACCGTCTAAGGTATGCAAACCTAGATCATTTTTAGATTAATGTAGTAGAATATTTTCTGGTTGATGGTAAATTTTGGAGCTACATATTGTCTATGTATTAGAGTTATTGAATTAATATTGCATCGAGGCACTTTAATTGTGAATTTGTTGTTTCCAGTTATCATTTTCTTGGTTAAAGTCTAACTTTATGTTTATTTGATTTGGAATTTATGTGATAGAGTTAGATCATTTTGATTCCCATTGAGTTTAAGTATGTAATTTTCCAAAAAAAATCTAGTAATGTAGTTTACGTCTTTTGGGTCATAAAACTTTTGGAACTATAATAGGTTGAATACCTTACTCATTTCTCTGATTGGTCATTGATACAATGTTGATCTGCATCAATTACACTCCTTTCATCTCAGATAGCCAATATTTGTTCCTTTCCTTTCTTATTTCCAATCTTCTCCTCTAAAATTTGAAGACCTTTCTTCTTGAATCTCATCTTTGATCTCTCTAACCGTACCTAGTTTTCAATACTTCTTTACCCTCCCTTAATTTTCACTATTAAAGATCATGTGAACTCTCTATTAAGTAGATTTCTTTTAATCTCTGTCATTTATCTAATCCTTTATGAAAATATTTTTCAATTGTTCTTTAAGGGAGTCTCTTATTTATCATTTGATTCGTTTCTTTTATTTTTAAGCTTCTCTCTTTGTCAAGTCTATAAACAAATAAGTTCTGGCTCTCTTAACATTAAAGTATATTCTACAAGCAAGCATTGAATCAATGCAACTGTGAAACCAAGAACCAACTTAGCTCTGCTATTGAACTTATTCAAAAAATTAAAGGCCTTTGGTTGACTTGATCTGGGCATCAACCAACCATCTTGTCAAAATACCACTTGACAAACCTCACAGCTATTATACCTACAGCTTCTAGTCACCATGTTTCTCATGGGTTGTTGCGCTATAAGCCATAGCCATTAATCATGAGGTTGGTTCCCATACTGACTTCATATCATACTAGAATTTTTTGGTAACACCTATATGCCCATCCTTGATGATCTTACAGTTCTTGTTGCTTTTGTAGAAAGCATACCCATTTCTAATGCCTTTATGCTTTTACAGATTTACATGTTCTTCATGCCCCCCTGCTATATCAGGTTCTAGATTTTTGACTTCACCTTAAATTTCGCTCAGTTAAAATTTGGAATTAATTCGATGAAGTTGAATTTGACATGGAGAAGTTTAGTGAAAATTCACCAACCTACAAAAGTTTGGAGAATTATTGCCAAAAGTAGGAAAAACACATTGATATTTCAGGAAATGATGAAAACAAGCATGAATACACACTCACAACTCATTATATTTCTAAAAAAACCCACTTCGAGTAAACTTTGCAAGATCAATAGCATTTGATACACTGCTGATGAAAGAATCTGAAGTACTAAGACTCAGTCAAAGCTAACTATCGTATGGTTGGTTAGGACTGCAACTCGGGCAGGTTGGGTTGGGTTGGAGGTCAACCCTAACCCAACCCTACCTTCAAGGAGTCGGGCCTAGATTTCTCAACCCAAGCCCAACTCTATTGGGTTGGTCAATTTCATAAGTTTTTTTATCGGTTAGAAATGTTGCTAAATGTTTTTCATATTAAAATTGTTTATTGGTCAATATAATGACCTTTATGATAGCCATTAAATAATAGCTTCATTTCCATATCATGTTAAATAGGACCAAATTAACAAAATATATACACATTTATATTCGTCATCTTTATAGGTTTATTCATACAAGAATTACAAGTTCAAAATTCTCCATGTAATCTTAGTATATTAATGTAAAATATGTCTATATGTGGGTTCTATTAACGTGTGTGTGTGTGTATATATATATATATAGTGTATGTTGGGCTTAGGTTGGGTTGGATTGGGCTAAGCCTCAACCCTAGTCCAACCCAAGTACTGATGGGGCCAACCCAACCCTAACCCAACTTCGGGTTGAACCTGTCGGGCTCGGGTTGAACCCGACCAAGTTGCAGCCCTATGGTTAGTTGCTCAAAATTACAATTAAATTCAACAAAAACAACAAAAATATGATCAAATTCGACTTTTATAGTGTTTTCTGAATTTTATTAAATATTTTAAATAAATTTGAAAAACAAAATATTTTATTTGACAATTTAGATCATAAAATATCATATGTAATTCGCCATAGACCATAATATCTGCAGATGCATCATTTGTTGCCCTAAAAATTCCCAAATTATTTATAGTTTGTTAATTTCTTATATTAGTAAATTTTTGTAGGGTCCTAGTAACATAGTGTACAATACCAAGATTTAATCCTCATTTCTCTTCCATCAACATCTACTAGGAAAGAGCCCAATGGATATATAATGTTTCAATATGAGAAGTAGTTGAACTTCCTTTCCCCATTAACAAAAATCAATGAGCTACACCTTTTAATCTTTTACATTTTAATGCTTACCTGCTCATGTTGCCTCCTACTTTGGTTCAATTTATTTTCGTACCCTTACTGATGATTAGGACCTTCTATTTGAAAAGAAAAGGATGTTCTTAAAGCTTTCAATTTTTTTACGAAATAATATAGTCAATTTGGCGAAAAACTAGAGAATAAAATTCTCCTATAGTCCTATCTGATAATGGGCAATGATATTGATCTTGTACTTTCATCCGAGTTATTATACCCACACACCTGAACCAATATCTGAATTATTGATTTTTTTATCATGTTGCTCTGACACAACAAACCTTGAATTCAGAATTATGTCAGATATGCAACACGTCAAAAGCGTGCAGATGCAAAGAAAGCTCTGAAAGATCTTCTCTTCAAGAGCGGATCTTCTAAGCTGTCATTTCAGGTAGACGCTAATGCAAACTCTTTTCAAATTTGAAATGATTCAAGAACCCAAAAGATATTTATTTTGAAACTTCTTTGAATTAATTTTTTATTATAGTGACTTAAAGATTAACTGCATGGAGATCTTTCTCCTTGATCATACAAAACTTTTTTATCAAATCCGTGGGTTTAGTCCATATTGAGTTTTGAGCCTTGCATGAAATCGTCATACCCAGGATGAAGATCCAATATGGAACACAAATGCAACTAGTAGCTGGAATGCAGAACAACTGGATAATTCTCATGGTTTGAATAAGCAGTCTCAATCAAAGAAATCTTCTGCAAAAGTTACATCTCGTCGTTCATCACATACTGCAAAAATCCGGTATAATGAAAGTAAGGGTGAGTTTCTTTTCATCAGATTTTTAAATGTGATTCTTGAGTTGTAATTGGTGTTTACTATGTGGCCAACACTCTGCCTCTATTAGACCCGTGGACCCTTTGATACACATAATTACTCCTCCATCTAACAGATTAAGATTTTAGAGTGAAGTGGTTGTCAACATGGTATCAGAGCAGTAGGTCCTAGTAGGTCGTGGGTTCATGTCCCCAGTTAAGTGCTGGGGGGGCAACACTCTGCCTCTGTTAGACCCGTGGACCCTTTGATATACATAGTTACGCCTCCCTCTAACAGATGAAGCTTTTGGAGTAAAGTGGGTGTCAACAGTAATATCTTAAGAGGAAATTGAGGTACCTGTAGGTTTGACCATAGGTGGCCTTCCAACTCCATACTGGCACATGTTGCACACATGCGGGGGTTGGGAACCACCATCCAGTGTTTAAATTACTTGAGGGGTCGTAACTTTGCAATTACGACCATACACCCACAGATGTTGCTCTAATCGGCTGAAAGGGGGTGACTTTTTCGAATATTGGCCCGGCACCCCCAAATACACTGTTCTGAGCCCATTTGTTCCATCTTTACCCTCATAGCCTCTACGATGGCAGGAGTAGCTTTAGTGTACGAACCCATTATTTCAGCCTCTGCGATGGCAGGAGTAGCTTTAGTGTAGCTTCAGTTGTTCCAGACCTTATCAAGCTCTAATGGAGTCAAAAAAAGAGAAAAAAAAAACTTTGTTTTCTGTTCTGGATTCGTTGAGGAGGAAGACGAAGCCACCACCAAGACGATCTCTGTTGCAATGGAGTTTAAGGAAAAAAACAAAGCAAAAAAGAGAAGATCACTCATTCTCTCTAGTTTCCTCTCCCTCTCCAGTCTCTCTATCTCCTTCTCTAGAGCTTGGGGTCCCTTCTAGTGGCCCCATCGTTGAAGATGAAGCCGAAGCGACCACCAAGACGATGATCTCCTTCATTCGTTTGAGATCAAGATCACGATGAACTTGATGGGGTAATTAGTTCGTTTGAGATCAAGAACGATGATCTCCTTCAATGGTTTCTTTTCACTTTAACAAACGATGATCTCCTTCAATGATTTCCTTTGCTCTAAAGATGATGATCTTCTTCACTGGTTTTTGCTTCCTCTGTTTTTTCATTTTTTTTTGACAAATAAACCAAAAAACTAAAGTTAGCCTCTGACCTATGCCTACAACTTACGACTGCTACGCCTTTAACTACTCACACGAGCTAAAAGGGCAAAATGGGAAGACATGGGTATGGAATAGTGCATTTGGGGGTGCTAGGCCAATGTTCCAAAAAGGCACCCCCTTTCAGACGAACAGAGCAACATCTGTGGGTGAAGGGCCGTAATTGCAAAGTTACGGCCCCTCAAGTAATTTTCCCTTGATTTTTTGGTATATGAGATCTCTTAAGTTGGAACATGGAGTGGCAGGTCCCACCCTACTGCACATGCATTACACCTACCGAGACTCTGACCATCCTTAGTAGTTAGTGCTTTAGATACCTTATTAATGCATTAAAACTTTATGTACCGATGAACTTGTTTAATTTTTCATGTTCTGATTATGTGCTATAGAACTTAAGGCTTCACTACGATAAATCCTTTTTCTCATTTCAGTATGAGATTGTGATTGGTTTCAAGTATCTCAATATAGGTACTGCTATACACTAAAAGATGTTGTGCTTGAGCTAACACCACTCAAACAATATGTTATTTGTTCTATGTGCACGTATATAAATTCAGCACTATTTGGTATAGATACTTTCTCTAAGAATTGATGCTGGCATTCCTGGTATTGGAAAAGGATTGTGAAGCTTCCGCTTTTTTGAAATCCTACAAAAGTTGGGTCGTACAATGGATTATTAGACCCCGTTGATGTCGTGACAAAGTTGAAAGCTCATTAACTCCCAATCTCTATTTAATCTCAAAATCATAAGTCAGTAACCTGATAGGCATGGTTCAAAAGTATCGTTCCGCCTCGGAATGTCCTAGTTGGGAGGGGCAGCATAGACCAGAATGCAGGAAATGTTACCAATGAAATTGCCAAGGTGATGGAGTACAAAGCTGTAGTGTGACTACAAAGCTAGTGTTCAATGGGAGACAAATCCTTTATTTTCCTGTTTGGCTTGGTGGGAGTTGAAGAGTTGGGTCCTGCTCAACCCACTCTTTTTGCCTTTTGTTCTCATTTTCCAGTGCAACTAAGGTTCTGTAAAGGTGCGCCTTCAACTCATCCTTGTTGCTACGGATTGGAAGCAAATGCATCCTTAGACGGCCTGAGTAACTTCAAGGACTTCAATAGAAACGAAGTATATGCGGGATGTTGAGAGAAGTCCCTTTACTCAAACATGAATACATCATACAAATGTTTATCTCCTCAAAGGCTTCTCCCAGCTATTTCTTCCAGAAAATCTGTCAAAGTATGGCCTAATTTCTCACCCTTATTGGGAGTAGGCAATGATGGAATACATGAAAACCTTGAAAGGAATGTTACTTGTAATTTGGTTTATTTAACCAAGGGTAAGTTCATAATACACAGTAAGTGGATATATACCTAGAAACACAAGGAAGAGGGCTGATCAATAAATACCAAGTGAAGTTAATGGTCAAATGATTTACTTAGGCCTATCGGGTGGAATGCGTTCAAATATTTTCTCATATGGCCAAGTGAATTCTTACGTCTGCTCCAGTCAGATGTGAAGGGCACATTTCTTCAAGGAGATCTTACCAGGGGAAGAAAACATCCAGATTTCGACCTCAGGGAAATGAATATAAAGTTGTAAATTGAAGATGGTAATATATGGTCTCAAATAGTCGCCTTGTACTTGGCTCGAGGCAATATGTAGGGTTATTTTAAAGCTGTATCTTGTAGAATTCGTGTTGTCCATTCTGTCTTCACAAAGAAATGTGTGTTCTTCGGCACATATCTTCTAGGGGGATCTTACTAGAGGAAGAATGTATGAGTACATTGAGATTTCAACCTCACAGGAGGAACATAAAGTTTGTAAATTGAAGGTGGTTATATATGGTCTCCACCTGTCACCTTGTACTGTACTTGATTTGAGACTTTAAAAAAAACATCCAGTCTTCACAACAAAGCAGAAAATGAATTGTTGTTCTTGTTGATCTTGGGTCCTGACTGTTAGCGGAGGGTGTGTTCCCGCGCATGTGTTGTGTTGGCCCAACGACGATGACCTGTTGGTATACATAGTTGTTTCGCATTTCCCCAACAAGTCGACGTGTTGGGTAAAGATGGCGAAACAACGTTCCCCAGAGGGTGTGATGCTTAGGAGGTCCCATGTTCAAACCTTCCTACCAAGTCGATCTTTTGGGGTAAATGGTTGTTTAACATGGTCTCAAAGCCTTAAGGCCTGGGAGGTCACGGGTTCAAGTCTCCAGTGAAGTGTATCCCAGCTGGGGGGGGGCGTGTTAGCTGAGGGTGTGTTCTTGGCCCGACGACCCGTTGGTATACATAGTTGTTTCACCTTTCCTCAATAGGTCGATCTGTTGGGTAAAGAGGGTGAAACAACGTTCCCCAGAGGGTGTGATGTCTGGGAGGTCCCATGTTCAAACCTTCTTACCAGGCCGATCTTTTGGGGTAAATGATTGTTTCACACTGACACACCCTTTGTGGATGAACCTTGAGAGGAACCCTTAGGTTTTCGGCGCATTGGATTCTCACCAATGTTTGTGTTTCTCAAGTCGACATTCTCGCAATATACTTTGACGATACCACCCTGAGGCATTGATCAAATTATTATTTATGAGTCGAAGTTTTATCTGGATCAATTCTCTGACATAAAAACTCTTAGTCCCATAGAGTATTTCTTAGGGATTGAGGTGTTTTAATCGAAGAAGAAAATGATCTCTTAGTAGAAGTTTGATTTGAATATACTAAAAGAAAGTCAGGTGTAGAAACCCATAGATGCTTGTATAGAGAAATTGTTTTTTTTATCTCTGGTCAAATGAAAGGGACTTGCGGGATAGTCCTGGAGTATATCACTGTGGTTTGTGGATTAGTTGGTTTACCTTACCCCTAATTACAAAACACACTCCCTTACAAGCTAGAGCATAAAGATCATGCATGCCTAACTTGTTACATAATAGAGAAAATGGACTCCGACCTAATGCCCTTAGTGAACACATCACCATGTTGATCGGTTGATTTGATATATGGAGTAACAATTTTCTTTCTCAGAACCATGTCCCTGAAAAGGTGACAGTCAACGTCTATATGTTTAGTTCTCTCATGAAAGACTAGGTTACTAGGAATAAAGATTGCAGTTTGATTATCACAATGCATCTGCATAGGAGTAGGAATCGCAAAACCCATCTCTTCAAGAAGAGATTTCACCCTCATCATCTCACATGTCCTAGAACCATAACCTTGTATGCCTCTGTACTAGATCTAGTAACCACATTCTACTTTTTACACCTCCAAGTGACCAAGTTATTACCCACAAAGGTACAATTCCCAGAAGTGGACATTCTATCATAATGAATTCCATCCCAATCTGCATCAAAAAACCCTGTAACACTCAAATGTTTGGATGGTCGATATAACAGGTTTTTACTTAGTGCACCCTTCAAGTGCCTCAAAATGCGATAAACAACATACCGATGTGGTTGGCAAGGAGCACGCATAAACTCACTCACAACCCAATTGCAAACATGATTTCTAGATGCGTTATTATGAGATAAATTAGCTTCCCAATCAACCTCATATATCGTCCAGGATCACTATACAACTCACCTTGTTCACCATTGAGTTTGAGTGTAAAATCCATAGGAGTATCAACAGGGGGGGAAGGGGCATTGGGATGGGACTGCGGATTCAGAAGAAATCTCAATGATTGGGATGTTGAGTTCCTTTCTAGATTGCTATCTCGCTTGCACAATGTCCATATTCTACCTATGAGCCAGGATAAGAGGGTTTGGATCTGGTCTAAAGGAGGTATGTTCTCGGTTCGATCTTCCTACGAGGCCTTTCTCTCGACTTCCGGGCCCAAGTTCCCCGCTTCTTTGATTTGGTGTCCTAAAGTTCCTTCCAAGGCTGCTTTCTTCACATGGGAGGCCTCTTTAGACAAGATTTTGACTGTCAGCAATTTACGTTCCAGAGGTATTATCATTGCTGACTATTGTTGGATGCGTTGACACGATGGTGAAACAGTCAACCATCTTTCGCTACATTGTGACGTGGCCAAGGAGATCTGGGATTCTTTTCTGTATGAGTTCAGGATGTGTTGGGTGATGCGAGAATCTCTCTTAGATCTATTTCTCAGTTGGTGATCCAAGGCTTTCTCTTCTAGAGGGAACTTTCTTTGGAGGATGTTGCCTTCCGCTATAATATGGGGACTATGGAGGGAGGGGAATCAAAAGGTTTTTAATGGAAAGAGTGAGGTCGTGGCATCTATTATTCTTAGCATCAAGCGTTTGTTATTTTTGTGGCCCAAAGCGTCGGTGGAATGTTGAGGCCTTTTTTTTTAGGACTTCGTCTTTCGTATGCACACTCTCTCCTCTAGGGATTGACGTCTTCGGGATCCCTTGGGTGGCTGTTCGGGGCATACACTACCCAAATAATAACTCTGGAAACTGTACGATGAACAAATACTAAGTGATCAAAATAAGTCACTTGAAGCCAAAACATAAGATAACTGCACTGAACTTATCA
Source organism: Euptelea pleiosperma (assembly GCA_035048495.1). Taxonomy (NCBI): domain Eukaryota; kingdom Viridiplantae; phylum Streptophyta; class Magnoliopsida; order Ranunculales; family Eupteleaceae; genus Euptelea; species Euptelea pleiosperma. The sequence continues at coordinate 26,748,815 of CM068542.1, read as the reverse complement.
AACCAAACCCGTGGAGATTGCTTCAACCTATAAATAGCCTTCTTCAATTTTCACAACTTGTCAGACTGTCCACTAGCAACATATCTAGGTGGTTGCTCCATATACACATTTTCTTCCAGATCGCCATGTAAGAAGGCATTTTTAATGTAAAGGGTGTTAAACAACCATTTACCTCAAAAGATCGACTTGTTGGAGAAATGAGAAACAACTACGTATACAAATGGGTCGACGTCACAGCCTGTGGGGATCCACGATTCAATCCCGTGACCCCCAACGGCGATCGACCTCGCACCCGCGGGTCCATTCCGCGATTCGATCCCGTGAGCCTTTAACTCTAACAGCGATCGACCTCACACCTACGGATCCGTTCCGCGCCCTTAGGGAGGGGCATTATTTAGCCCCAACAATCCCCCCCTTAATAATGCACTTCCCGTGACTCAATCCCTTGACTTTGGCTTTGATACTATTTGTTAGGATCTTTACTAGGCATCAAGCCGCTATTCCGCCCAAAAAGATATCTTATCAGGAGAGGGCAAACTTTAGCCTTTATACCATGATGAAATTTTCAAAGATTACCAGGTTAAATGGTTGTTTAACATGGTATCATAGCCTTAAGGCTTGGGAGGTTGAGGATTCAAGTCTCCAGCGGGGTATATTCCCGCTGAAGGGGCATGTTAGTGGATGGTGTGTTCCTGTGCACGTGTTGTGTGGGCCTGACGACTCGTTGATATACACAATTGTTTCACCTTTCCCTACCAGGTCGATCTGTTGGGTAAAGAGGGCGAAACAACGTTCCCCAGAAGGTATGATGCCTGGGAGGTCCCGTGTTTAAACCTTCCTAAAGGTCAATCTTTTGGGGTAAATGGTTGTTTAACATGGTATCAGAGCCTTAAGGCTTGGGAGGTCGTGAGTTCAAGTCTCTAGCGGAGTGTATTCCCGCTGATGGGGCGTGTTAGTGGATGGTGTGTTCCTGCGCACGTGTTGTGTTGGCCCGACGACCTATTGATATACATAATTGTTTCACCTTTCCCTACCAGGTCGATCTATTGGGTAAAGAGGGCGAAACAACGTTCCCTAGAGGGTATGATGCCTGGGAGGTCCCGTGTTCAAACCTTCCTAAAAGGTTGATCTTTTGGGGTAAATGGTTGTTTAACATGGTATCAGAGCCTTAAGGCTTAGGAGGTCATGGGTTCAAGTCTCCAGCGGAGTGTATTCCCGCTGAGGGGGCGTGTTAGTGGATGGTGTGTTCATGTGCACATGTTGTGTTTGGCCCGACAACCCATTGGTATATATAGTTGTTTCACCTATCCCCAAAAGGTCGATCTTTTGGGATAAATGGTTGTTTAACAAAGGGCCAATGCATAGATATAGCCACAGACAAAAGAATCCTAACATAATTTAGGCAAACAACAGGGGAAAACGTCTCAAAGTTGTCCACGCAAAAGCTATGAGTGTACGCTTTAACAACTAAGCATGCTTTCTAACGTTGAAATCGTGCCATTAGGATGATACTTGATGGCATACTCCCATCTACATCCAATTGCCTATTTTCTGGGAGGAAAGGTAGTTAATTTCTACATGTAATGGAGAAGAACATCCATTTCCTCATATATAGCTTATTTCCATCTAGAGGAAGACAAGGCCTATTGATAGGGCAGAATAGAAACAGTAAAGAGGGACAAAAAACTCATGGAATAATGGAGACACATGATGAAATGACACAAAATTAGCAATTGGATATTGAATAGAAGAACAAATACCTTTACAAACAACAATGGGTAAATCGACAGAAGGATCCTCAGTGGAAGAAGACGATCGAAGAGCAGACACTGCACAATGGTTGGTTTAGATTTGGCCCTTCTGTGATAAATTTGTAAGGGTTGTATCGGGGCAAGAGTAATAATAGTAGCAACAGGTAAGGGAACAAGAAGGTTATCAATAGCAATAGGTAAACGAACTAAAGGAGAAATAGAGCCCTCCCCCTGAGTACTAGCAAATAAATCACCATCCATAGATTGACCATCATTAGAAAAGAATGTGTACCTTAAAAGAACATAACATCAATACTAACATAATAACGACAAGATGATGGATGATAACAGTGATATCCTTTTTTGAGTATGAGAGTAACCAAAAAAACACGCCTGATAGCACTGAGAGACAATTTATCATGACCAACACGTGAACAAATGACACAACCAAAAACACGTAGAGGCAGACCAAATGAAAAAACATCAGGAAACAAAATAGAAAATGGGGTGGTCTTCGTTAATTAGGTAACAGGCAAATAACACAGCATCCACTTAGTAGATTTTTTTAACATTCACATTTATCATCAAGGTACGTGCAAGTTGGTGCAACATCTAACAAGTGTCGATGTTTGCGTCCAACCACACCATTTTGTTGAGATGTATGGGTGCAAGAGGTCTGATGAATAATCCCATTTCAGCACAAAAAATTTGCAATTCATTTTCATGTATTAAAAGGCATTATTAGAACGGAGTGTGGGAATAGGTTTTTCAAATTGAACTTTAATCTCCTTATGAAAGGTTTGGAAAAGAGAAAGCCACTTGAAATGATCTTTCATTAAAAATAGCAATTGGCATTCTAGAAAAATTATCAATGTGGATAACAAAGTAAGAAAAACCATACACACTCTTAATTCTAGTAAGACCCCAAATGTCTGTATGGACTACATCAAAAGGACTCGACTTACAATTATCAATACGTCTAGGAAAGGAAAGTCTGCGATGTTTGCCTAGCTTCGCACTATAATACTGACATAGGACTCAACTTAAAAATTTATTGTCTCAACTTTGGAAGCGGTAGATGACCCAAATGACAATGCCACTGATAGGGAGACATGCTTGAATGAAGTGTAGTCATGCTTGCTCTAGGATTCTCATCAAGGTAATATAGACTATTAGGCTCATGCCGGATCCAATCACCTTCTTAGTCGCGAGGTCCTGGAGAACACAAGATGGAGAAAAAGTTACTTAACATTGAAGAGACTTAATTAATTTTTTAGTGGACATAAGATTAAAGGGCAAATTAGGAATGTAAAGAATGAGGACAATGAAAGCAAAGATGTAGGGTGAACATCACCTCTAGCAACAACTTCACATGTAGGCCCATTAACAAGATTAATTAGAATTTGAAAAATGAAAAGTGGAGAAACTAGATGACATACCAAACATACGCTCGGAGCTTCTTGAGTCGATGACCTATGGAAAGGACTGTTGAGCAAGAAGACATGTAGGAGTACTTCAGTTAACCAAAGTGGCAGTCGAAGTGGATGGACCAACAGATAGAAACTGAATCTGCTGGAGTAAGTGATTATACTTTCATGCGAGATAGACACAAAACTTGAATTCTTCCCACCAGAAGTAACTACAGAGGAAGTTTGTGATACACTCCACGTAGAAGTATGTTGTACCTCTTTGAAAGCCTGATTTGCCCATGTTGGTTTTCCCCATTTATCCCATCAGTAATCAACAGTATGACCGACAACACCACAATATGTACACTTCCATTGCTCATCTCTGCCACCATCACATACACCAAAAGAAAGACCACAACCACCATAAAATTACCATGACCACCATAAAATTACCACAACCACCAGAAAAATTTCCACGACCACCAGAGAAATTTCCACGACCTCTGGAAGACTCAATCTTCTATGCAGAAGATATAATGGCTGAAGTCTCTTTGGAATTACCAATTCCTAAAGTTGGTATTCATAGAGACGCTCTTTGTAATGCTGCATACACATTTGTTGAGATTAGGAAGGGATTCGTTGGCAAGAATCTGTACCTTAATTGAGTGAACTCTGAATTTAGACCTGGGAGAAACAAGGCAACCTGGAACTTGTACTTCTGACGTTTCTGCAACTCGATATCATTAATGATAAGTCGATACATTTGCAACTCTTCCCACATGCCTCGAAGGTTGGTTTGTTACCTTGTTTTATATTTAACATTATCTCAAACTTGATAAAGTCGAGATACATTCCTGTCCTGTGAGTACATCTCCTCTACAACATTGCAAACCTATTTAGTAGTGTCTAGGACCATCACATTTGTGCAGATAGATTGCTCCATACTAATCCATAGCCAAGTCATCACAAGGGAATTCTCACTCAGCCAATTATCATACCCATTATCACCTTCAGATGGAGGATCATCAGTAATGTAATTCAACTTCTTCTTCGCACACAAAAAGACTTTAATCGATTGTGACCACAACCAATAAATTGCACCATTCAATTTAACAGAGGTAATCTGGGCTCCAAGCCCATCTAACATACCCAAAATAGGGATTTTAACATCATTAGAACCAGCCATGCATTCAAATCCAACAAATTAATCAATCACAAATGTCACACTTACCTTGTTGAACCACACTGCAACAAAAACCAGAAATAAAACAGGACTGTAGTATCAAAAACTAACAATAAAAATCCACTTTTGGGACTGCAACATCATCCAACAGTCACCAACAATCGTAAATCACCACTTCAGGGCATGCGGTAGCCTTTATATAGGCTAGGGTAGCCTTAGATCACAAACCCTAGCTTGTGGCTCCCTTTTTAGATAAAAAACTAGCCTGTATAAAGCTCAAACTTGATCTTCCAAGAAAAAAAAGGAAGGACGAAGTAGAAAATTAGGGTTTGTTCTCTCCATGTAGGGTTTGATACCATGTAGAAGTACAAAATATGGAAAAGAAATGGAGAGGAGAAGAGAAGAGACTTGGGAGAATAAAAGGCTGAACTTAGTTGTTTGGCCTCCTCATGTGTGTGTGTGTGTGTGTGTATAATAAAAAGACGACAATACCCTTAATTACAAAACACACTCAAAGAGATTGGCCCTCTTCTTACAAATTTGATATTTCATTCTGTTACTTTCAGGTAAGCCAAGAAGGGAGAGCTTCTCTGATGACTTTGATGAGCATCCAGAGACAATCCTTCAAGCAACATTTGGAAGCAGGTGTTTTACTTGGTCCTTTAGGTCATGTGAAGATTCCCATTTTCAGAGTTCCACAACTGGATTCGAGTGGAGAGAGCATTCAAATTGGACAAACAATAGGAAAAAAGAATGGGATACTACAATTGAAACCGATGATGACGACGAGCCATGTGTTATAGGCTCATATTCTGATAGAACAATACTTGGGTTGCCACCCATGGGTCCTTTGAAGATGGAGGACGTCAAAAGCGCGTAAGTGTGTCAATGCCTTTGTACGCTATAAACTCATGTTTGGTTTATGTGGTTTTGCCATTGTGCTTCAACTTCAACCGTGCTTACTTTCTGCGTTTATCACTTTATTTACATTTTATATTGCATCATGTTAACTTCATTTTTATTGCTCCTTGCAGTTTCCGCTCATCCGCCTTAAAGTGGCATCCTGATAAGCACCAAGGCTCTTCGCAGGTTGGTTTTAGATCTTCAGTTTTCACTTGCTGCATCTTGCAAATTGCTTAAAGGGATAGGGCAGATGAGTCTTACACCATGTTATATAGGTTATAATCTACTATCTAATTACTTATAAAAAAAATCAACTATCTAATTGGATGGTAATTGAAGTCAATGATTCACATAAGGATTCATTTCCCAGATGATTAGGATCATCCGATTCGTGTGAATTTGTTGCTGTGACCCATTCTAGAGGTAGCCAGTCGAATGGATGATTCAGGTTGATGGGCTGTGTACCTATCTGATGGTTTCTATCTCACTATACGAATTTACTAATGGTGATAAAACTGTTTAACCAAAAAAAAAAAGGTTATATGATTTGCTGGATTCACACTTGCTTGAACAGTTACCCCTATGAACATAATTCAAAAAATTATTGGGTTTTTTTTGGAATCAGCCTTAGTCCACAAGTTTTTGCAGGATTGTCTGGATGCTTTTGTTGGACAATAATCTTACAAAATAGAGAAGATAGTGATAAAATGCCATATGATGTTATTGTTACTGATGCTATAAGATTCATCATTCTCAATCAAGGCTTTAAATCTCGGTTTCGGTTCAGGACGAAAACATGATGAAAAAATCAAGATCAAATCTCCATGCTTGGAAATTTCACCAGAATTTCTCTCAAGATACTGTAAATTTTGTATGAGACTTGGTCATTTGAAGTATGCTGAAACTGAAACAAAATCCTAAAATTTCGGGTTTTCTTTAACATGCAAATTTCAGGCTTTAAGTTGAAATGTAAAACCATCTCATTGAATCATGACTCTTGAGCAATTAATTCACTGATCCAAATTGTTCAACTTTTGGATTCTCCTTTTGTTTTTTTCTCTGACAAGTCATGTTGGTTTTCTAATTCTTACTAGTTTTCTTTACATGTGTTTTGAAAGAACAGGCAATGGCAGAGGAGAAATTCAAACTCTGTGTTGATGCATACAAGTCTTTGTGCAATGCTCTCTCTTCAGCATAAGCAGTGGGCCAAGGTCACTTGTAGGTTTCCTTTCCAATGAGCTCTTTCTTCACAAGGAAGCTATGTGCAATTTGATTTATTACTTCATTTTTTCAAAATTTTCCTTTTTTCCATAAATTAAATCCAAGCACTTTGAATGTATGTGGAGCTTTCTTTTTATTCATCAAATGGAACCTCTTCATGTCTGGTAATTAATCAAATCTGCAAAACTTCTATTCAATAGTCGGTTTGAATCCGACTGGTACCTACGGCGCCATCCCACCCATCATTTTTTATATTAAATATTAATTTTCTTATCTATTGGGCATAAAAAAAAATGGAGATATAATTAAATATTACTAATCATTTTTAAGACACTGGTGTGGTACTATTGCTTATAAATCGTGGCCGTCGAAATGTTAGGCCACCCCCTTAGATGGGTCATAGTGCAAAATCTTGCGGCATCATGAGATCGAGTCATTTGAGGCCACACATTCATTTCCACAACAAAAACCAACTACACATCCCTTGAGTGAGGAGCCGATTATCGGCCTCAATGGCTTCCCAAAGCCATGAGGGTGGAGATCGAGTCCATCGCAAGGGTCAAAAGAAGGTACGTGCCCGGCGGGCAATAGTATGAGCTGTATTGTTAGTTACACGACCAGCAAATTGAAAAGATAATTTTCTGAAGAGAGAAATAAAGGAAAGGATTTCGGCACCAAGGCCTGAAGAGAACCACCCTGTCTCAGAGGGAGATCCTGATTGTTTAACCAACAGCTTTTATTTCACAATCAAGTAGATAAATGTGCGCTAATGGTCCAAAATACTTAGGGTCATTCATTAAAGAGTAAAAGTGAAAAATAAAAAATGCCCGGGTTGATCTGGATGTAGGGCTGCAACTTGGGCGGGTTGAACTAGGTTGGAGGTCAACCCTAGCCCAACCCAACCTTAAAGGCTGTGAACCCTAACCCAACCCAAGGTCGGGCGTAGATTTTCCAACTCTGACCAACCCGATAGGGTTGGGTTGGTCAATTTCTTAATTATTTTATGGGAATTTTTGACATACCCCCCCATGTTATCTTTAAAATTTGACATACCCCCCAAACCAACTACACATCCCTTGAGTGAGGAGCCGATTATCGGCCTCAATGGCTTCCCAAAGCCATGAGGGTGGAGATCGAGTCCATCGCAAGGGTCAAAAGAAGGTACGTGCCCGGCGGGCAATAGTATGAGCTGTATTGTTAGTTACACGACCAGCAAATTGAAAAGATAATTTTCTGAAGAGAAATAAAGGAAAGGATTTCGGCACCAAGGCCTGAAGAGAACCACCCTGTCTCAGAGGGAGATCCTGATTGTTTAACCAACAGCTTTTATTTCACAATCAAGCAGATAAATGTGCGCTAATGGTCCAAAATACTTAGGGTCATTCATTAAAGAGTAAAAGTGAAAAATAAAAAATGCCCGGGTTGATCTGGATGTAGGGCTGCAACTTGGGCGGGTTGAACTAGGTTGGAGGTCAACCCTAGCCCAACCCAACCTTAAAGGCTGTGAACCCTAACCCAACCCAAGGTCGGGCGTAGATTTTCCAACTCTGACCAACCCGATAGGGTTGGGTTGGTCAATTTCTTAATTATTTTATGGGAATTTTTGACATACCCCCCCATGTTATCTTTAAAATTTGACATACCCCCCCCCCCCCCCCCCCCAACAATTTGAAAAAGCTGACATACCCCCCTATGACTCGGTCCACTATCATTTGACCAGTGTTGACCCGAGTTGACTACCTAATTTTGTATTAAAGGACGAAAGTGCCCTTGTCTTCAACCTTATAACAAGGGTTTGGGTTTAAGCCAAAACCCATAACCCAAATCAAACATGAAAAGAAGAGATTAAAGATAAAAATTAAAACCCATATTGGTAAATTTGAGATTTTTTTTTTATTTTTTTGATGAATTAAACAAAGATTGAGAAGAAAAAAAACCCCAAAAAAATAAACAAAACTCATGAAGGAATGAGATTTCTTTTTATGGATTTTATTGTAGAATGAAATTTTAAAATTGAGAGAACCCATTTTTCCACATCTCAAAAGTTTGAAATATAAATTGCTTTGTCATGCTTTTCATTTTTGTTAATGAAAATTTTAAAACTAAAATTGTTGTGTTTTTTTTCTAACCTTGGGTTTAAAATTATTGCCGGAGTGGTGGCCAGCCGGCCATGAGATTCCGGTGGGTTGGTCGCCGGTGATGGGCGGCCAACCCATTGGAATCTCTTGGCCGGCCATCCCCACAGCCGTTTGATTTGGGGTTTGGGTTTTGGCCCAAACCCTTGTTCCAAGCTTGAAGACAAGGGCATTTTTGCCATTTAATACAAAATTTGAAAGTCAACTCGGGTCAACACTGGTCAAATGACAGTGGACTGAGTCATAGGGGGGTATGTCAGCTTTTTCAAATTGTGGGGGGGTATGTCAAAAATTCCCTTATTTTATATTGGTTGGAAAGAATTTTAAATTTTATTCATATTAAAATAATTTATTAAATAATAGCTTCATTCCAACACCTCATGTAAGAAAACATGATATTTTCATAATAAGGGAAAAGTTCATTAACGCAAATGTATGATAAAAGTTACTAAAGAAATACCCAAAAATAAATATCAATGAAAACACGGTATTTTCAATAACAACCGATCACATAAAATGCCGAAATATAGTTTCAATGACATTTCGTAATCGCACACAAGGTTGTAGTTTGCTAAGGACAAACATCCATGGGTTGCTGCATTTGCCAAAAATGTAGTGTGGATGTTTGTCGATATACTAATACATATATTTAGTTTGTATGTCGGGCTCGGGTTGGACTCGAGCCTCAACCCTAACCCAACCCGATTTGATCGGGTTACCAAAAATCAGGCCCCCAACCGAGTTCTGAAAGGGCAAACCCAACCCAAACCTAATGTCGGGTTCAACTAGTTGGGATAAGAGTTTTTGACAGCCCATCAAGAAAAAATTTTCTCTAATAAAAAAATAAAGGCTAATTGTTGTAGACGGACGTAACTGATGCGCTGACCACTGCATATCCAGCATAGGTTACAAGCTCCATCAATGTTGTAACAAACCATGCAGGTCTATATGTGTGTACGAAAGATGAATGAAACACAGCTTATTCGTAACACGTTACCAGCACGCTCTATTTTCTCATTTCCATCAAGAGTTAGGTGGATTATAGGTTTCACCGGTGATGAATCGATTTCGGATCTTGGAAGCACTTTCCTGGTTGCAGATCCATGTTTTGTAGTAAAAAATCAGTGTCTTTATGTCAGATCTATGGGAATCATTGTCTACACATTACCGCCAAAGCTCCGCCTTCCACCACCGTGTCAGATTTGTTGATAAATCATGCTTCACTAATCTCCACATTAGCACATTAACCGTACCAACTAAACACGGAAACTAGTGTATATAATACGGGTCGGTCTCCCATGAATGGCCTTTTATGACAAGCTCACGAGACAGCCTTGCTCGGGCGTAGATTCCAAGAATCCAACGGTTGTGATAGTGCTGAGCTGGCATTCACTTTTTGCCAAAGCAAACCACCCTTGGATTCTCGGAATCCACACCGACAAGGCCTGTCCCATGAGCCTGTCATAAAAGGCCGGTCACAAGAGCCCGTGCCATACTGCCATATGATACTAGTAATCCTCGGCCTGTGCTCAACACAGGCACTCTCCGATGTAACTCCCTAAATTTTTTTTTGGATAATTGGATAGTTGGACACAATGCGTCCAACGCCAATAAAATTGTGCCACATGTACCTAAGAAAACTTGAGGACAATGCCAACCGGTTTTAATATTTATCAAATTTCAGATTCGTAACCATTTAATTATTCCGAATATATATACAATACACTATTTTCCAACACTGTAATAGAGTTTATATATAGAATTACAGGGAAAAATAGAGAGATCAATAGTTACAAAGTTCTTAATAATTTTAACCTAATTAGTAGCAATCTAACTTAATATAATTACTAATCTTAAAAAATAAATTTTTGTAAATTGTGTTCAAAGCTTCCCTTGGGCGTAGGACAATTTTCTTATTACTCTCTCCAATAAACGAGGATTATGGAGCACCACGAGTTTCAAAAAGTTAGTAAACACTAAGGCTGTGTTTGGTAGTGCACCTTCAACATGCGTCTTGGCTGAAGGTGTGCATCTTGATTGATGACAAGTGTTTGGGTCACACCAAGGCGCGCACCTTCGAAGACACGGTGGACCTTGAAGACGCGCGAAAGTGAACCTTCGAAGGTTCACCTCCCCCTTGAGTCTTCGAAGATGCATGTACTTGAAGATTCACTCTCCACCCCCAATGGACTTAGCCCACCTAATGTGTGGCCTACTTATGATGTATGGGCTCACTTGACAACATATTGCACGTGTGATCTATCAACGCCCCTCTATTATTTGGGACCCACATATGATCCATCAACTTATGTTCCTATGTGGGGCTCGTATGATTTATCGATCCCAATAACATGTGGGAGCCACATGATTTATCAACTCTAGTAATTATGTGCAGCCCACACGAACTATCGATATTTGTTCTTATGTTGGGCCTACATGATCTATCAACATTTGCTCTTACGTGGGTCTCACATGGTCGTGTAGAACCAAACGTCGGTCTTGACCTTTAAAGGTATGCACCTTGAAGACGTGTCACATGTTAGTAAGACTAGCTTGGCGATAATTGCCACTAATAAAGAGAAGAAAAAAAATACTCAAGTCAATGAAGGAAAAGAGTAGAAGAAAAGGATGATGAGGAGCTATTAGCTCTACTCAAATGGGATATGGTCCCATAATAGAGACATGGTCCTCATTATACCAAGAGTGGTCTTTCCCTTTTGAGCCAAGAGAAAGTGTAGACATCTTTTGCCTAACGAGCTTGGGCTCTCTGAGTCCTTGTATAATTTGTGTATGTGTTTTTTTACTTCTTCTACAACACAATTGGAAGAAGAGTGAAGAAAAAAGATAAGGGGAAATAACAACGGCTGAGATTTAATTTAATAGTGGAGATTTAAAAACAAAACTAATAAGACTGGCATGAGGGCAACATGGATGAAAAATAGCACATGGGTACTCAAGGATTGTAAATAGTAAGATGGCACAATTAGCAATGGACGACATAGACAATTTGGTGGTTGCTGATAAGAGAGATATAAAGACATCACCAAGAACTGAAACTTATGGCCTGTTTTGTACGTGAGAAAAAGAGTTCCAATGGCGAATATTTAGCCAGACGAATATTATCTTGGTCAAATATTTGAGCATGTCAATATTTAACAACGTTTGACGACTGTTCTGAAGGACGGCTTAGATTTTTTTAGAGTAAAAATCTGAACCATCCTTTTCCAAACCAACAAAAGTCTGTCACGTGGCACTTTCTTTTCTTTTAACTCGGAGGAATATGAAAATGAATAACTGATGATGGACTACATTATGGGACATGTGGCACAATCTTAAGGACTACTGACCATATGGAAGTTTAGTCTATCCTAGCTAGTTGGATTTATAGACCTATCTAATTGGTGATTTATAGCCAATGGATTAAGCATCTCATTGGGAGATTTTTATTCGTTTGATTTAAGAAATTCTTTGGACAATCAGATCCATGGCTAGAGCTAGATCATCAATCATGACTATTGTTAGTGTGTAACTCTATTAAGAGGACAACCAATCATTCATGAATCTGTGGGCCTAAAAAGTAGAACACTCATAGAGACCATTGACCCTATATATGGATGTTTGGCCATCCTCAGGTGGACCTAAAAAGTAGAACACTCTTAGAGCCCATTGACCCTATATATGGATGTTTGGCCATCCTCAGGTGGACCTACAGACCAAAAATCAGCATGGTTAGTGGTTTCTATCCGTTATATTTCATGGGTTGATTTTCTACCGTGGGATTTGAAGATTATTTTAGGTACTAAAATCTACAATCATCAATAAAGTTGATTTTTGGTATACATGTCTACCTAGGGATGAGCCAAACATCCATATGGCCATTGATCTCTAAGAGTATGCCACATGGTTTTTAAGTGCAACCGAACACAAAAATAAAGTCTGATTAGTGCCTTTTAAGCGTTGGATTGGAGTCATTTTCATGGGTTGATTTATATCTATTGGATTTTTAAGCGTTGGATTGGAGTCATTTTCATGGGTTGATTTATATCTATTGGATTCGAACATTATTTGAGGTACAAAGATCCAATGGTTTCAAACCTATCTTTGGACGGACATACCAAAATCAGCCTATTAGTGATTTCAAACCTTTAGATCTTTGGACTGATTTCCCAAAATCAGCCTATTAGTGATTTCAAACCTTTAGATCTTTGGACCGAAGTACCAAAATCAGCCCATATTAGTGATTTCAAACCTTTAGATCTTGTACCTCAAATAATTCTGAAATTCCACTATTAAAATTCAAACCATGGAAATGACTCCAATCCAACACTTTAAAATCACTAATCAGACTTAATTTTTGTGTCCGACTATACATAAAAATGTCACATGGCATACTCTTAGAGACCAATGACCATATGGATGTTTGGCTCATACATAGGTAAACCTATATACCAAAAATCAGCCTGATAGAGGATTTCTAGATGTTGGATTTTAGTACCCAAAAATAATATTTGAATCCCACAGTAGAAAATTCACCCATGTGGAAGACTTTGGTTGGCATCCTAATTTATGAAAGGCAAAAATAATAAGAACAGGGAGTGCCACATGCATGGCAGACTTTGGTTGGTTAAGAAAAAGATGGTTTAGATTTTCTTTGAGATAAAATCCGAACCGTCCATCTATAATAATTGTCAGACCACATGGCAAGAGGGTTTAAGTGTAAGTATTGAAAAGAAGTCGCATTAATGACAAGTCAGTGTTGTAGAAAGAAAAGATAGTTGGTATTTTGTAGTTTTAAAAAGGTATGGGTATTTTGGTCCATGAGGAAAAAGTTAGACAACCCTTTTACGGTCAACGAAAAAAAGCTACAATCAAAGGAGGAGACGCAACAAATTGAAACTACCGGGAGTGCTACTAGTGAAGGTCCTATGGTTGAAAATAATTAAGGAGGGCCTGAAACCCGAGATTAAAGACCCAAGACCTTGTTGCAGAAGAACCTACATGGTAAGAATTAGTGAAGGCGATAGTATATTAATTGAGGGGTTTTTGGTTTATTGTTTTACTCACTTATCTTCGCTCTTTAAAATTGTTGCTTCATTTAAATGCATAACAATTGTTACATGTAGTAGAAATCAAATATTTGCATCCTCATTTGTATCTCATGGTTTTATTATTGGGTGGAAGCTCATGGTTTTATATAAAAAAACTACAGATTTCATAGATGCGGATGAAAAAGAACCCATTGACAAATAGGACTTCATAGATAAAATAGAATTTGCCGTATAAACTTCTTTTTTTAAATTTTAAGGTTTTAAACATGTTTAGAGGCTATTGTTTATGTTTGGACTGATTTGAAAAATTCTAATTCGTGTTTTGGTACTTTTTATTAAAATCGGATTATCCAAAAAATTTCGGTGTCTTGGACAAGAATATTTGTCAAATATTCTCTGGATATCGGAATAATGTGATTTCAAAGGAGTTGGTTTCAGAACTAGTTGTAATATTTTACATAATTGTTTCAGAGTTTAATTTGGTGTTTTCTTTTGTAGGACTCCACAAAATGGACGTCATATTTGTACAAGTTTAAATTTTTCTATGGTCATTTTTCTTCTAATGTAGAGCTTTGTTGATGAACAAATCGAGCTAAGTTCTTTTACGATTTTATTATGCGTGTGCATGACAAGTGTAGACATGCATGTTACTACAGGTACAATTGCATCCGTAAAAGCTATATATGTTGTTTCTCAAGATGTGGTAGGGATCATGTCAGATCAAAGATTTTCTCAACTAAAGGAGTTGTACATGTGCTTTGGGAGCAGCTAGAATTTGGGCTCAAGGTTGGGAACTTGGTTGATGACTTGTTAACTAGAGCTTTGAGAAACTTGTCTACCAGCATTGAAGGATTCTGGTCTGCCACACTAGAAACAAGAGAATTGATAGACTTGTGATGCTGCTTTCGTTGTTCTTTAATGATTTTTAGCCTTTTCTATCAACTAAATTAAATTTGTCGAATTGAATTCGTGTCATTGTATTGTGATTTCTAGTGTACTGATAAAACGTTTGAATTTATAAAAATATTAAATCATCATTCTATATCTTTTTGACTTTATTTATTGGATCTGGTACTTTATGAGTTATGATATTATTCCAGGTTTATGAAAATATGTAGAATAAGATTATTAAAAAAAATAAAAATTATAAACAACAACGCACCTATGCATTGTTTATGGATCTTAGTTTTATGAAAAACTGAGAACAAAAGTTAAAAGAGATCTTAGTGTTTTGGGTAATTGAGAACTAAAGTATTAAGAGATCTTAGTTCTTAAATATAACCAAGAACAAAAATTACTATAGAGCTCATTTTTTTGGATAACTGAAAACTAAAGTTTCTATAGATCTCAGTCTTTTAGATAACCGAGATCTAAAGTATCAAGAGATCTCAATTTTTTGAGGAACCGAGAACTAAAATATTAAGAGATCTCAGTTTTTACATAAAATTGAGAACAAAAGTTATTATAAATCTCGGTCTTTTAGATAACCGAGATCTAAAGTATCAAGAGATCTCAATTTTTCAAGGAACCGAGATCTATAGTGGCAAAAAAGCTCAGTTTTTATGAACCTAAAGAACTCGGTTTGAAAAAATCAAAATAAAAAACATTAGAAAAAACATCGATTTTGTGCGAAGCAAAAAAAGATATAAATTACTTGTTATCCCGATTTTTAACCGGGATCTTTCTTGATTTTTGTAGTAGTGTGTTGTCATGTGCAAACGAATCTGGGATAATCAACTTCAGCGAGGTTTTTGGTAGGTCGTCTAATTCTTTTTATTTGTTCTGTAGATCCATTTGTTTTAACTTTATCTTCTATTTGCAAAACATAACTTATATTATATTATTCAATAGAAAAATTAAAATTTTTGAGTGCTTATCAATACATATATCATTTGCTCAACTCTATTTTGAATCGACTCCTAAATTGTGCAATAAAGTTAAAATTTAATTCAGATATCAGATTTTTGTAAAACCCAAAACAATGGATTGAACATAGGGAGACACACCTGTAAGCATAGAAAATGTTATTTTTTGTTTAGGCGCCAATACGAAGAATTGTTTGAAGTAATGTTTTGATGATTTTGGTCAAATAAAATAATTTTTAAATTTTGACTCTTGACTAGTGTTGACTTTCACTCTTAAAAAGGTTAAATATTTTCAAACCATAAGAGATAAGCTTGGTGAAAAAAAATACTTTACAAAGGTTGATTGAAATACTATTTACTATTTAAAATGTAGTGGACTTTACAAAAGTAGGTTATTTCAAAAAATAAAATTTTGACCTTTGTTGACCCATTTTTTCATTAATCAAAATGATGAGACTTCCTAGATTCCATGAACACCTATTTTAGATATTGTATTTATCACTAGATGGTTGTAGAGATAATTGATTTATTGACATTTGAACGCTTTTCGCATATTTATTATTATTGGTTGATTGATGATATGAGCATACTTTAATAATATTAATAAGTTACTTTTGAGTTAAGTGGGAAATTTAATGGTTATGGTGGATATTGCATTGTATCCTTTATCATGTCATGGATACGGATATTGGATCGATCCATCAATTATTGGGTCGGATTCAGGTACTTCAGGACGTTACAGTGCGCCACATGGCACTCTATTAGAGGCCATTGACCGTATGGATGTTTGGACCATCCCTAGGTTCTGTACATAACTTCAATCAGCATGATTAGTGATTTCTAACCTTTGGATCTGACTAGCCAAGTAATTCTCGAAACCCACACTTCAAAATAAACCATGAAAAATACTCTAATTCAACGAATAGAAACTACTAATCCCGATAATTTTGGTATATACTAGGGATGGGTCAAACATCCATACGGTCAGGAGTGTGCCATGTCACTCATAATATGGTCCATCATCAATGTTTGAAAAAAACAAAAAAAATAAAAAATAAAAAAGTTAATTAAATGTACCATACATATAATTAAAAGAGTAATGATCACATGGTCTAAGGGCCATGGACGTTTTAATGAAAACTACTATAATATCCAATGGATAGAAATTAGTAATCAGGACGAATTTTCATATGTAGCTCCACCTAGGGACGGGCCAAACATCTATACGGTCAGTGATCTCTAATAGTTTGCCATGTGTAAGGTGCGTGATCGTGGCGTACCCCGAGAGAGAGAGAGAGAGAGAGGTTTTCCAAGTAATTGGATCTTAAATTGGAGGTATGTGAGGGTGGGAACCTTGGATTGGTTGGCTATTAGATTAGTTGTATTTGGCGAGCAGGGGGACCGCCTAGGATAGGTTGGTGTCCACTCCACAGACAAGGACCTTGGATAGGTCGTCTTCGATGGCAAGGACCTCGAATATATACGATGGTAGGGGCGTCAGACAGGTTGTGTACAAGAGCAAACACCTCGTTTTGGACTTATATGCGGTTAGCGTCTTGTATTGGTAAGGGCTTAGGTATTTTTATATGGGCTTTGTAACTTGGGCCCAACTAAAAAAAAAACAGAAGCCTACTGATCATTTGCTGATTTTTCTTACCAGGATATTTTCTTGATGGACCCGATTGAATGGGGGTCAGTTCCTGTTATGTTGATCTTATATTACATTATTCATATCCGTTTATACAAACTTTGAGAGCCCACCCCATGAAAAAACTTTGATTCAGAATTTTGTATCAAAAGCTTGATACATACACACCCAAAATGCCACGTGGCACATTCTTTTTGGCCCAGAGACCCCTTAGTGAACCCATCATGGGCTTGATCATGAAGCCCATGAAAAAATGCTCCTAGCATATCCAAAGGCCGGAAATCACCAATTAAGCTGATTTTTGGTATATAGGTCCACAAGGAGTATGGTAATTTTAAGGGATTTCTGTATCAAAGTCTAGCTTTCACACCACTGCGAACATAGAAATGAAGATTAAAAAAAAAAAAAAAGACTTGAGATTTTTTTATTTATTGTATGATCACAACTACTGACACTGGCTTTATTGGCAAATTAACAAAAACTAAACTAACCGTTTCCCACATTTACACACATGGGTGCAAAGAGAAAGAACCAAACACTTGTCTTTTTTTATTCTGTACTTAATAATCTTTCCCCTCCTTTTATAAATTCATCAAATAATCAATAAAATAAATAAAACATAAAATCTCCATGATAAACGACACCCCATGTGTTTATGTTTCAAATGAAGTTTCCTCACCCCTTCTCATACCAACCGGAATCTGACCCACTTGCCATCCGACAGCCTCTGCATCAACCAACTTCCAAAAAGTACTCAGACACTCAAATGGCACACCCACTTGACCTGACTCACTCCACAAAGGTCATTGAAGAAGTGTTGTGGGCTACAATCTCATAAGCACTTCGTTCATCTTCATCTTCATCTTCATCTTCTCCATCTTCTTCATGATTCTGCTCGATATTATTGTCAGTACCAAGATCTTCCATTACGGATTCAGGCGGCCGACTACTTATCATTTGTACTAGAAGATCTTCTTGCTTCAAATCATAAGCAGGAGCGAATGAATTATCGATCTTCTTCGTCTTCTCTTTGTATAGTGCGTCGAGTTGGTGAAAATATGGGCATGTCTTTGAATCTTCTGGCCTTCTCTTGTTGCTCTCCTTAACTTTCTTGAAGTACTTGTTTATGTTCTCCCATTTCTCTTTACATCTCTTAGGGCTCCTAGTGTATCCAAGCCTTCTCATGGCCGTCGATATCTCCTCCCATAGATGCCCTTTAGGCCCATTAATGTCTTGATACTTCAGGTCGAGACCTGTTCGAAGCTTAATCAGAGCTTCAACTTCTGATTTCGGCCATCGAGAAGAGCTTGTTGGAAGAAAATTTACACCATTATTTGATTGTAGGTATTCTTCAATTTTCTCAGATGATGATGGGTTTTCCTGCAATTGCACTTGGTTAGATTGTTCAGTGATCTTCTGCAAGAAAGCAATCACAGCTGCATCCTTCGCCGCTGCGATAGATCGTTCTTGGACTAGAATTTCATGTTCACGATTCACTCTAGCCAATTCTTGCATCTTCCAAGCTTCTTCTCTTACCATACGTTGGTGTTCATGTCTCTCTATAGCTTCTAAGAATTCCTTCTGTAAGATCTCTTGCTTTTTAATCATCTCCTTCATTAGACTGTCGAAGAAATTCGCCATCTTTGTCTTCTTTTTACGAGTATCTTCGGATTCTTCGTCGGAGGAAGACGAGAAAGAGATGGAGGTGGATGTGAAATCTGTACTGAGGTTGTGAAGAGATGATGGGAGAGTGAGTTGGGAGATTTTATTTGTTGAGATTGTTGGTGTCACCATTGTTGGATCTTGATGATGAGGTTGATGAAGTTTTATGAGAGGTAGGGATGATGATGGATCATGTGAGGGGTGGTTGTGGAGAGCTTCTAATTGATCGAAAAAACGGTAGGTTTTGCCGTCTTGTCTTGCAGATCTTCCTCCTTTGGTTCTTTTGTAGTATTTGTCGACGTTCTCGAACTTCTCCTTGCATTTTTTGGCGCTTCGATGATAACCAAGCTCTGCTAGTTTCCTGATAACAACAGTTCCAAGTACACTCCATTTCTGTTTTTTTCTATCTTGTAATCATCAATAAATGAAATCTAACAAGGTTGAAAAATAAAATAAAAAAATATAATAGAAGAATTAACCCACCCCCCACAAACAAAAAAGAGGAGAAAAGATAAGAATCAAACAAACTATATGATGTTAAAATTGGCTTTCAACAACCATGAAAGAAGAATCAGAAGATAGAAAACTCCAAAAAAAAAAAAAAACCATCTTGGTAAAGCTGTGACTTTTTAAGATTAAGAAGCAAAGATGAGAATTTTTTTTTATTTTTTGGTTCAATCAAAGATGAGAAGATTAAACCACAGAAAACCATTTTTTTTAGAGTATAATTGTGGTTTAGTTTCTCTTTTTTTCAACAAACCAACTTCAAAAGAGAGATGGATCCAAACAAATGGAAATCCATGTTTAAATAACAAAGATCTCATTTTTCTTGATTTTACTGATGAAAAATGAAAAATATGATTTAATTTTTGGCAATCTATCCTTTACTTCATAAAAACGCAGTTTTTTACAAATCTATGGCTTATTGTATCTTACACACAAAAAAAAAAATTACAAAATAAAAACCTAAGAATCTAAATTCCTTCAATCTTATTTTTCATTTGTATCAGTGAAATCTCCCTCTAAACACCACCTTTTACTCTTAAAAAAAATCCGCCCAAAATTCATCAAGAAAAAAAAAAAGAACTACCTAAATTTCTATCTTAAAAAACAGGAAGAAAGAAGAAGAAAAAAAGGAATTCTTACCTAGAAACATCTTCCCATAGTGGGCCTTTAAGAGTTGAATCCCGGAAAGCAACGTCCATATCCGACCGTATGTTTAACAAAGCCAACGTTGCTTGACGAGGCCACCGATTCCCAGTAAAATTCCGGTCACCCTCCTCACCTCTCTCCCTCTCTTCTTCACCAAAAACACCCACCTCACCTTCATGGTTTCCGGTGGAATTTCCCAACAAACCAGACATCCCCAACATCTACTCCGCTGAAAATTACAGCAAAAATCTAACGAAAGAGGTGAATTCAAAGGTTTTTTGAAGATGGGGTTGGGTGAAATTGTTGGATTATTTCTGTGGGCTCAGCCTCTATCGACGTTTTTGTCTTCAGCTATCTCTTGAGAACAAGAACGTAAGTCTGAATGCTCTTAGCTTAGTAGTAATAAAATCGGCAAAGAAGTCAAAAAGAGAGAGAGAGAGAGAGAGAGAGAGAGAGAATTCGGACATCAGCAGCAACACAGCTGCAGATAGCGACGATGGTGATAACAAGTTGGTTTTTGTCTGTCGAGCTAAATTTAGTTAAAAGCCGGCCCATGTAATAAGTCAGCTTTGCTTTTCGAGCGTTTTGCGTTCACTTGAAAGGAAATTACTAAAATACCCTTATCTTTTAGTTAAATCAATTCAATCATGGAAGGAGTATTTTTTAAACTATTTTTTAGTGGTGGGCCCCACATAAGAGATCACGTTGGGCCAATCCAACCGTACTGTGAGTTGTCAATACTGTAGCCTGAGTAGTAAATTCTAAATAATTCCCGAAACATTAAGTAGGTAATGTTTGGGAACGTTTTTTGGGAAGTGCTACTTCAGCTTTTGACCACGAGAAGCGCTTATGGGGTGTCAACGGATTGGTTCCTGTTCGATTCCTAAGGTGGCCAAAACCGGAACAAAGGGTTTTGATTCTTATTGGTTCGGGTCCTTAACGGTTCCGATCCTCAAAGTGATGGATCTGGAATCGGAATCGAAATCGAAACCAACCGATTATGTATTTCTGTCGGTTCCGTTTCCTAGTATATTGGGTCTAATCTTGATAATATGATAATTTTTACACTATATTTATATATTGGTATTGGTTCGGTTCTGGTTCCTATCGGTTTCAGTTCCATATTACACTAATTAAACCCGAAACCAATATTTTCGATTCGGTTCCAATTTAATTGATTCCCAAAAATGTGGAACCGGAACCGGTATTTTCGGTTCCGGTTAAATGGGTAAAATTGACACCCCCTAAGCGCTTCCTTAACATAAACCTCTGTTTGATTTGCAAAAGCGTTTTGGCTTCCACCACCTAAAAAAGGTTAGAAGCATTCTCAAACAAGACCTTAAAAAATGGACCGAACAATGTCCTATTCAAAGGTTTGAAAAAATTCTCGCATTTTTTTTTAACATTCTCTAATAATTCACAAACTTTTCCGAATTATTTGCAGAGTATTCAGTTCTGAACATGAAAAATCATTTAGTAAGAAAAAAAAAGTTGTCAATATTTTACTTATTTTTGAAGAAATTTAAATTATTTTTGTCAAATTTTTTAGCATATTTTTTTTAATGACAAACCGGATTGTACTCAGACATTTCCGCACCATATTTTTGCCGCACTCCAAATTACTAATTACTAGTGACATAAAAAAATAAAAAAAATCAATGCATTTTGACATTCTTAATCTAATGAAAATTTGACTTTAATTTCAAAAATCTAGGTCTTCTAATTAAACCGGAACTTTAGGTAAATTTTTTATATGGTTAACAATGTCAACATAGATTGATTTCTTTGTGATGATGACCGTCGTGGCAATGATAACTCAATGTATAGTTAGATTGCCCAACATGATCTCCATCTGGGCTCCACCATTAGTGGGTATATAAATAGGCAAACTCATTTTTTTATTACTTTATTGGAGATTTGGGATGGTTGGTCAAATTTGATTTTTTTTTGGCTAAGCAATCAAATTTGATTCTTGGGCCTATATCAAATGGGTCGGGCTCCGTTGACAGCCCTAAAATGACAGGATTCTGTGCAGGACACAATTATGTGCCACATGGCACACTCATAAGAGGACTCTGACCGTATGGATGTTTGGCCAATCCATAGGTGGAACTACAAACCAAAATTCAGCCTGATTAGTGATTTCCAGGCGTTGGATCGTTGTAACTTAAATACTGCTATAATTCCCACAGTTGAGATCAACCCATGAAAATAAGAATCACTAATCAGGCTGACTTTTGGTTTGTAGGTCCACCTAGGGGTTGTCCAAACATCCATACGGTCTGAGTTCTCCAAGAATGTGTTATGTATCATATATTGTATCCTGTACAGAATCCTATCATTTTAGGGTTGTGAACGGAGCCTGACCCATATTAAATTTGGGTCGGGCCCGGGAGGACCCCCATTTTTCTGACCTCTCTTGGTGTACGTGTGCTCGGCCGTGGATTCCAAGAAGGAAAAAGTTGGTTGTCGGCGCTGGCTTCACTTTCTTTTACTTTTGGGGGCGCTGACAACCCGTTGGATTCTTAAAATCCATGGCCGAGCACACGATCAGAAAAAGGGGGTCGTCGGAGCCTGAGCCATTAAATTTACCTTGAATACCCTTGTCTTGAGATGAAGGGAATATACTCTAGGCTCAGGCTCCGTTCACGGCCCTAAAATGACAGGCTCCGGTTACAAGACACAATATTAGCCACATGGCACACTCTTAGAGAACTCTGACCGTATGGATGTTTGGCCAATCCCTAAGTAGACCTACAAACAAAAAAACAGCTTGGTTAGTGATTTATAGGCATTGGATTGGACTTATTGTCAAGGGTTAATCTCAACTGTAAGAATTTCAGCAGTATTTGAGGTACTAATATCCAACTCCTAGAAATCACTAATCAGGCTGATTTTTGGTTTGTAGGTCCACCTAGGGATTGGCCAACCATCCATACGGTCAGAGTCCTCTAAGACTGTCCCACATGGCTCATATCGTGTCCTGTAACTGGAGCATGTCATTTTAGGGCGGTAACGGGAGCCAGACCCCATACTCTATTTTGAAACCCAAAGTCAAAGATCAAATCCCATTTGTGATTGTAACCATCCAATTAGAAGATTTCTTTGTTTTTTTTATGCTTTGATAAGAAATCTCTAGACTTATTCTTGGAAAGTTTGACTTTGTAATTTTCTAGAAGGAGAAGATAGGTGGGGGCTAAGGAGATAACTTGGGTGGGAGATCCATCTAATCGGAATTTGATTACTTCTGCATGTGGGCCATGTGCAAGAGTAATGCCAATATTTATGGACATATGTGAACGGGACCCAGTTTTGTTAGCCCATGAGCTACCGTATTAAATGGCACTGCTACTTGTAGCCATGGTTTTATAACAATTTGTAACGGCCTTATAATGGTATCGCACTTAGGCTCCAGGGACTTGCCTTTTTTTTACTTGTCTTGGCACTTTTAATGAGAGGCGTGGATTCCGAGAATCAAACGGTGGTTGTGCTTTGGCAAAAAAATGAATGCCAGCTCAACACTTACAATCACAGTTAGATTCTCAGAATCCACGCCTCTCATTAAAAGTGCCAAGACAAGTAAGAAAAAGGCAAGTCCCTGGAGCCTAAGTGCGTTACCATTATAAGGCCGTTACAAATTGTTATAAAACCATGGCTACAAGTAGCAGTGCCATTTGGGTCTTTTTTTTCTTTAATTCAGATGTGACCCTTTATAATGGACAAAATGGTAACATTAAATGTCCATTATAACGTTACAACGGACCATTGGGGTCGTTGCAAAAGCACTTCTAATTGTAGTAGAAGTTATTAGTTGAAGTTACCTCCAAAAAAGTCAGAAATTAAAAGCGTCAGGAAGTATTCTTATTTTGGACAAATAATTTCTCTTAGAAGTTAAAAGCTATAAAATTTAGCTTCAAGTTAGTTTTTAACTTTCAAAAGTTAAAATATGAAACACATCCAAACTAACTTTTTAGCTTATAAAAGCTAATAAGTTACTTTTTTTTTTTTGTTGACAAACGCATTATTGTGAGTTCATTTTGCTCAAAAAGTGCTTAGCTTCAATTCAGAAGTTAAGTGCCTCTGAATCCGACACATGCCTTTGGCAACTCAATTTTGAAAATAAAAAGTATAAATTTTAAAAATTAAAAACAAGATTACAAGGAGTACATGTCAAATGTAGATGGAGAGGTGCAAGCACTAGCCTTGCAGATCCACACTAATTAGCAATTCGGCATAGGACAAAAATACGGTCCGTTGCAGATCCGCACTAGCCTGGAGACCGACTACTTCTCTCTCTCACACACACACACACACATTTCTTATTTTCTCTCTATGTTCAGCTGTCTGATATCTTATGTTCTTCCGATCTGACGAAGATGGAACCTGAACGGCTAACGACTTAGTTTAGGCGGATCTCCTTAGACTACATTTCCTTGCTCATTAGACATCTATCACTTTCCTTATCCTCTGACACTTACACTCATAAAGTACTTGGATTTTACTGAATTATGAATATTATGACTATAATATGCTTTGTTAAAAAGACCTTAAATATTCGTATTAAACAGAAAATTGCTAACTAGGCTTGTGACTTTCATAAGCAACACACTCCCATTGCTTAGTGCAACACGTTTCAAACACTATGATGGGAGGATACATGATTCGGAACCTAAGACCATTTAATATGGTAGCTTGCAAGTTACAGGATGTATTTCTTATGTTGTTAAGATCGCGTGCCTTCTCTTCCATACATATTGGAACCGGTCATCAAACCGGAGAAGTGACTGCACCGGGTCAACCTAGTTCGACCACGGTCAAACCGTGACTATCATTTGAACGGTTTTAATGGTTTTAAACACTCCAGGTTAAACGGTTTTACGGTTTAACTGCTGGTTTGAACAGTTTTAATGATTAAGAATGGATTATTGCTAATGAAAATTCCAGGCCAATGTTCAACCACAATGGCTTTGCGACTAGTTTAACAGTTGACCTGCCGATCCAGTCCGGTTTTTAGATTGGTTGCTTGCAATCTTCTGATTGAGTTCGATCGTAACCCACGGAATCTTGTAGGCGAGCATAAACGCACGGTTGCTCCGGCTCCTTAAGTGTCATGTAACAGATTAATTAACAATATTGTGCAGCGACATTGCATTGTTGGTCCCAAGTCCGGATGAAGGCGGAGAGTTAGGTTAGGTTAGAAGTCGGTGTAAAACTTTTGCCAAATCATACCATGAATCTTGATCCATTATGATAGCACAGTTATCTAATTACTAAAATTCTCGCAGATCAAGAATAAGTTTGGCAAATTCAGAATTCAAATTAGGGTATTTCTAGTCTTTTTTTTTTTGTAAAATCGTGGCAAGATCTTGACCACGTAAAATCGAATTGAACTGAACAGATGACCATGGTCAATAGTACACATTTTAAATTGTAGTAAAGTAGTCTACCTAAGCTTAACGGGTAGGTAACGTTAACCATGGTTTAAAAACGACACTTATAACGAAAATAATGGCCGTTATAACGGATTTGGACCTCCCCCATTACATTATTGACGGTTAAAATGCTAAAAAAATAAATAACGACTGTTATTTCATTATAACGGGCGTTATTTTTCTGTTATAACGAAAATAACGACCGTTATTTTCTGGAAAATCTGTGAAAAACGGCTGTTATTTTGGATATTTTTTTCGTTTTTGGAACTTCGAATTTGAAATTTTGTTTCCGTTTTTGGCCCTAAACGTTACAATTTGTTATAGTGGAAAAAATGGTAATCCCCCCAGTCCGTTATACCTTTATCACAGCCCCTTTTAAACCTTGACGTTAACAGCTTCATGGGTTACTAACCTTTCCAGCTCAACGGATAGGTAACGTTAGCATTATGACCGTTGCAACGGTAAAAAATGCTTAAAAAGTTTATTTTTTCTAGTTCATTTTTTGTTTAAATTAACGGAATAAATCGTTGTTTTCAAAATAATAGCTGTTATAAAGTTTTTAGCGTTTAATACAAGATAGTGACAAGATATTGGCTATTTGACGGGGGTGTTTTGGTCAAACTGAAAAAGAAAATAATAACAGGAAAATTTAGGTGGGGGAAAAATTGGTGGCACCCCACAAAATGTGAGGGCACCCCAACTGTTGTATGCACTCCATCTTTTATTTCAAAATTTGTGAGGGCACCCGACCTGTTGAATGCACCCCACAGGCACTAGCAAACGAATAAAACTTCAATCACAAGGGGAATCCACAATACGAGCCACGTGGCACACTATTAAAGGGCGCTGACCGTATGGATGTTTGGCCAGTTCCTCGGTGGACTTGCAAACCAAAAATCAGCCTGATTAGTGATTTATAGTCTTTGGATCTTTGCACCCAAATGCCCTAACATAATAGGGCATTACAGGAATTAAAAAAGAAGTCAAAAAATTCAAGGGTTTCGGGTGCCCTCACATTTGTGGGGTACGACAGTACGACTAAAATTTCCCTTTAGGTGGATTTGTGAGAAGGATATTTTAGTATGGGTCGGGCTCCAGTTACCGCCCTAAAATGACAGGCTCCGCAGGACACAAGATGAGCCACGTGGCACATTCTTAGAGGACTCTGACCGTATGGATGTTTGGCCAATCCCTAAATAGACCTAAAAACTAAAAATTATGCTGATTAGTGATTTCTAGGCGTTTTGGATTGGAATTATTTTCATGGGTCGATTTCAACCTTATGAATTTGAGCATTATTGACCATTTTGAGATACAAAGATCCAAAGGTTTGAAATCACTAATCATGATGATTTTTGGTTTGTAAATCTACCTAGGGATTGGAAAAACATCCATACGGCCAGAGTCCTCTAAGAGTGTGCAATGTGGCTCATATTGCGCGGCTCATATTGCGCGCTGGCATGACAGTGTTCTGTTGTCAAAGTTCTACTCTTCTGAACGTTATAAGGTAATAACAGTTTTGCTTCTAAACTCTCAGGAAAATTTTCCTGATATTAAATAGCAATCAAACAATGGAAAGTTGTGTTTTCCGGAAAAAATTGGTAATCAAACATGCCCTAAGGGAGAAAAAAACGTAAAGGGGTTGAGGTTTTACCTTTTATTTTCAAAATAACAGCCGTTATTTTTGTTCTATCAGCCGTTTGTTCTACTTTGTAACGAATTTAACCCCGTTTATTCCCAATGTGCCCCTCTTTGAATTTATGGGTCAGGATCCGTTGACAGATATAAAATGACAGGCAAAATGCCAGGGACACAGTATAAGCCAGGTGGCATACTGTTACAGGACTCTGACCGTACGGATGTTTGTCCTATCCCATGGTAGACCTACAAACCACAAATCAGCCTGATTAGTGATTTATAAGTGTTGCATTGTTGTACCTCAAATACTGCTCAAATTCCCACAGTTGAGATCAGCCCATGAACATAAGTCCAATCCAAATCCTATAAATCACTAATCAGGCTGATTTTTGGTTTGTAGGTCCACCGTGGGTAGGAAAAACATCCATACGGTCGGAATCCTGTAACAGTATGCCACGTGTCTTATATTGTGTCCCTGTCATTTTATCTGTCATTTTAGATCTGTCAACGAAGCCCGACCCTTGAATTTATTCCTCTTCTCGTGCCATTTGCATTAACTATGAACAGCTTCGACTATTCCAACTCGAAATTTGTTTTTCTAACTGTGCCTTGAGTTGACATGACGTACGAATTCGCCTCCTCTAAACTAATCTTTTTTTTTTTTTTGTAATCTCTGAACCAAGGTTTAAAGAAGGCCGTTTTAACGATTAAACGGACTGGGGGCGTTTCCATTTAAACCGTTTAAACGGCCATTAAAACGGATTGAAACGGTCAGGGGCAAAAATGGAAAATAATGGAATTTAACAGAAAAAAACGGAAAAAGTGGCGCTGAAATTCAAATTTTAAAATTTGAAAATTAAAAAAAATAGAATTTAACGGATTTAAACGGATTTTAACAGAAATTAAACGGATTTTAACGGAATTAAACGGTTTTAACAGCCGTTTTTTTCACAAAAATTTTCAAAATTAAACGGCTGTTTAAACGATTTTAATAGCCGTTAAAACTAAAAAACGGCCGTTTTTTTCAAAACCGATAAAATGGGTTTAAACGGAAACGGCTTGGGGCGTTACCGTTTAAACGGCCGTTTTTAAAACCATGCTCTGAACTAATCTTTCAAAACTGCACTTTAGGTTGAAAGTTTTCTATTTTGCCACTTCCAAAAACTAACCTAATTCACTCGCGAGGGACACAAAAGCTAATTTTTTTTTTTCGTAAGCTAGTCGATAATCTATATAACAAAACAGGGAAGTTGTCTTATCTCTTATATTATCCTGCTTCATAAGATAAAGAGTGGTTGAGATCAAATCCATCCATCTGATGTGGACGGTTAGATTTGAGTCGCTCAATCCCCCTCATTTATTCGGTCACTCCCACTCATTTGACCCCCGTACCCAACTGAATTCAAGTTTTGAATTTTAACACCATTATTTTCTGTTATTTCCGTTATTTTTTCAGGTTTTCCATTTTTGCCCCTATGCGTTACAATCTGTTATGACAGAAAAAAATAGTAACACACCCAGTCCGTTATACTGTTTGAGTGTCAAAGGCACCCAATTTTTGCAATGGAAGAGTGCCGTGGGCACGGGCCATTTATTAGTCTATATAACAGAACAGAGTGGTTGTCTTCCCACTTATACCCCCTATTATAGGCTTCAACAAAGAAGGGCTGAGATCTTATCCCCCAAAATGGACAGTGGATCTCAACCACTCACACCCGATTTTGGAAAACGCTTTGTCGGAGAGTGCCGTGGGCACGGGCCGCCCACTAGTCTATTACATACCACACCAAAAAACCTTACAAGTTCACCTGAGAGTTGATCTAACCGGGTGTCTCATGGCTTCGTGAAGCTAAAGAGGTGGCATATATCCTAGTCCACGTCAAATGGGAAAGAAAAGTACGTGCCTCGCATTCGGGTGGCAGTCTTTTCATGAGTAGGAGAGATGCCACTGAAATTTAATTTTAATTAAATGCGTAATATTTTTTTAGGTTTTAAATGGTCATTATAATAGGTCACATCAGTCACGTCACGGTAAAAAGGTTAGAATAAAAAGAAAAACCATAACAATAAAATATGATTTTCTTTTCCAAAAATAACAGCCATTGTAACAAAAATAATGGCTATTATAATAGAACTAGGGGAACGCTTGCGATGCACGTACACCTTACACGTGGCAACACCTTAGAGATCACTCACCGTATCGATATTTAGCCTATCACTAGATGGACCTACATGCAAAAAAATCAGCCTATTAATTATTTGATTAGAATCGTTTTCAAGGGTTGATTTTTAATCATAGATTTTGAGTATTATATGGGTATCCAGATCCAAAGGTTTGAAACCACTAAATAGGCTTACATGTCCACCTAGAGATGGGACAAACATCCATGCGGTCAATAGTCCTTAAGAGTGTGCCACGTGGCTTATACTATTGTCCATCATCATCATTGATGAGGGATGTGGGCGTGTTGGGTACATCCTGAGCATGGTTTTATCTTTAGAATAGAGGCATTTAATGAGGGAAGGTTTTGCCTTTGCAAGTAGATAGGCTTTTAATTGTGTCAAATGGGTGGCACTATCGGTTGTTGCTTTATAATAGTATAGATAGATACATATCTTTTTTTTTTTTTTTGGTAATTAAGGTTTTCATAGATCAAAAGAAGAGATGTTACAAGCCAGATTGATAGACTTATCCTTCTGGAGATTAGCTGATAACCAAGAAGGATAACAACTGTCCCACACCGATTGGGATAAAAAATTTTGAGCCTTAGCGGCTATAATATGAGCCACCTCATTCCTTGCTTGAGGTATATAAAGTAAGTGAAACAAAGGCAGAACTTAAAACCAAAATATCTACAAGAAGAGCTGTGGAAGACCAACTAAGCACTATAGATTTTTGCTTCAAAGCATCCATTACCAACTTTGCATCTAATTCCACAACGAGCTCCTGGACACCTTGAGCTTTAGCTTGTTCTATTCCCCACTTTATGGCTCGGATTTCTGCTTCTTCAGCAGAGAAGGATCGAGCTCGTTTCCCACATGCTAGCACACAAATTTTTGCATTATTTCTCATCACAAAACCCAATCCCGTCTAACCATCGACTTCTTTCCAGGCTGCATCGGTATTCAGTTTCATTACGCCCCTTGTTGGGGGTGTCCAGACAGTGTTCGGTTTAGGGAGATTGACAGTGGGTTCTTCCTCTACAATATAGGAATATAATAGATACTCCTGAGGAAGGTTTTCGGTTTTGCTATCGACCCATTATGAACAACTCTATTTCGAATATCCCAAAGCTTCCAAAGGAAAGTACAAATATATTGTGTTTGGTATGTACTATCCTCTGCACTATCTGCACAAGGCAGGATTTTTTCCTTTACCCAAGATTCACATTCCTCAACTGACCATTCTTCACAACGTAGCGAGAACTGAGACGCAAACCATAGACGAGCACTAAGCGGGCAGTTGAATAAAGCGTGATGAGAAGTTTCCGCTGCTACATGACATCTAGGACATTCTGGAGAGCATTGTTTGATTTGTCTATGAACGTTGGCCCTATTTGGCAGGATATTCTAGAAAAGTTTCCAAATGAACATTTGGATTCTAGCTGGTATGGGAAGACGCCAATTTTTTTTTCCATATAGAGTGATCTGGGTTGTGAGTCGTGCTACTTGGAGTCTGAGTTTGGAGAATGAGGAATGCGGATTTTGTAGAGAATTGACCTCGTGGATGAGGCTTCCAATAGATGCGGTCCTGGGTTAAGTGAGAACTCAAAGGTATAGATTCAATGGCAGTTGCTTCAGAGGAAGGGAATAATTCTGATATGAGTTGACTATTCCATATGGCATTGGGAAGAATTAGGTCACTGACCCTTTGAATATTAAAGTGGCCCATCTGGGAAGAAGTGATGAGAATGCCCGTCGGATGTGGAATCCACTGGTCTTCCCTAACATGTATCTGTTGTCCTGTGCCCGTGACCCACCCGTAGTGTTGCTCGAATTTGGCGGTGGCTCTGTGGAGACTCTTCCAGCTCCAAGATGCCAAACTAGGACATTTCAATCGAAGAATTAATGTTTCCTATTGGACTATATTTTTTCAGTTACTGAGTGGACAGGAAAGATTGAGGGTTCTGTTGTATACGCCACATAGTATTAAACAGAAGAGCAAGATTAGTGGGGTGAAATCGACGGAAACCTAGTCCACCTTTTTCTTTCGGCTAACAAAGCGATGACTACGTTGTCAGGTGAAGTGTATTCTTAGATTTAGTAGCTCGTCACCAGAATTGATTGGAAAGGGAATCCATACGTGCACACAACTTCTGAGGAAGAAGAAAGGATTGCATCGCATAAACAGGAATAGCTTCAGTTACACTTTTGATCAGAATGGTTCTTCCCGCTTGAGATAGGAGTTTGGATCTCTATCCTGCCATCAGTTGCTTAATCCTATCTTCACAATATCTGAATGTTTTAATTTTGGATCTGCCCAGAATCAGAGGAGTGCCTAAATAAGTGGTCGCTATTTTGAAAATTTTGATCCCTAGGATATGAGATAGCACCTTTTTGTGGCTATGATGGAGAATAGGACTGAAAATCAGTCTTGATTTAAAATTTATTTTCTAACCAGACATTTTGTAGTACTCTTCCAGGAGTTTTCTAAGCACTCTAGCTTTCGCAAGACTTGCTTGACAGAATAAAATACAATCATCAGCAAAAAGCAAGTGTGAGATAGGAGGACATGCCCGGGCTATCTTCATACCATGGATTTGGTGTTCCGTTTCTGCCTTGTGAAGCATGAGTGAAAGGATATTGGTACACAAGACAAAGAGGTATGAGAAAGAGGATCTCCTTGACGCAGCCCACGAGATGATTTGAAGAATCCGAAGGGAGACCCATTCAGTTTGAGCGAGAAGGATGGCGAGGAAATGCACTGTGAGATGATCTTTATCCATTGTTCATTAAACCCCATTTTCCTGAGTACTTGGAGAAGAAAAGGCCATTCAATTCGATCATAAGCCTTCTCCATGTCTATTTTTATCGCCATCACACCCCTTTGTCCTTTTTTTTTTCTGAAAGATCTTCATCAATTCTTGAGCCAAAATTATATTGTCGAAATTTGACGTCCGAGGATGAAGGCTCTTTGATTTTCCTCGACAAGTTTAGGCATAAGAGGGCGCAAGCGCTGAGCTATGATTTTGGCAATGATTTTGTACAACATATTACATAGGCTTATAGGGCGAAAATGATGGGGAAACTCAGGATTTGGAATCTTGGGAATTAGGGCAATCAGAGTGTGGTTGATATTACTAAGTTCACAGTCATCAAACAGGGCTTGCTGGACTGAAGAAAGAACCGTCTCCTTAATGGTTTCCCAATAGGTTTGATAGAAGAGGGCGGTAAAACCATCAGGGCCCGATGCTTTATTGGGGGGGGCATACTAAACACTACTTGTTTGACTTCCTCCATGGAGATTGGGTGCATGAGCTTCAAATTGTCCTCCTCGGATATCCTCGGAATCGTAAGACGATCAAGTAAGTCAGAATTCCTGGGTTGAGATGAAGAGAAAAGATCTTTAAAGAATTCAACAAAAGATTTTCCAATATCTTTTCTCGTGTTGCATGAAGTGCCCTCCCTATTTTTAATCCATTCTATTCGATTCTTCCTTCGTTGAATCAGAGTGGCAAGATGGAAAAATCTGGAGTTTTTGTCCCCTGCTTTCAACCACTTCTCTCTAGATTTATCTCGCCAAATTTTTTCCTCCTGAGTTAAGATCCCATCAATTTCAGTAGTTATTTCTTGTGCCTGTCTTAAATTTTCCTCCGACGGGTATTGTTGTTGGGTGTGGGATAGTTGAGCTTGCAGATATCGTAAGCGACCAATTTTTTTTGTTTTTGCTGGTGATTCCATTTTTTCAATTGGTGCTTTAGATACTTCAGTTTGATTGGCATGATTTCATGTGGTTTACCTTCAGATTCTTTCTCCCACACTTTGTCGACGATACTGTGACATTCCTTCTCCTCCATCCATATTGACATAAAATGGAATGGTTTTGGGAGACGAGGTTGTGATGGCGGTATCCATGAGTATAGGACAATGATCAGAAACATGATTCAGAAGGTGGTGAACACAGGCGTTAGGGAATTGAACTCGCTATGCACAGTTGGCGATGGCCTTATCCAGCCTTTCACGCACATTAGCCCATCCTTTGCGCTTGTTAGTCCACGTGAAAGGGTGCCCAATATAACCAATATCAGAAAAATCATTATTCTGCATGAAGTCTATAAATGATTGGTTATAGGTCATAGAGTATAAAGAATAACTCCTCTTTCCCAGTCCGCTGACAGGTCATTGAAATCACCCATTATGACCCACGGTTGATCAAGCTGTTGAGCTTTAGCATGAAGAGCATTCCATAGAAGGTGCCTATGACCTGAACGCATATCTCCATAAATAAGAGATAATTAAGACCATGGATTGTGACTCAGCTCAGAAAGGATTTGGAGATGAATGCCTCTTTTATTTTGATTTAGAATGGTTACTTGCATCCCTTCCTTCCAACAAACCAGCAGACCACCACTATTGTTTTCTTCTTCCACCACTACTTGCTGGATGAATCCCAACGACCTGATAAATACTTCACTCTTTTCTTTGGAAGCTTTGGTCTCCGATAAAAATATGACATCCGGGTTATATTCTCGGAGGTGGGTTTTTAGTACCCGAATTGTGGAGGGTTTCCCACTCCCTCGACAATTCTAAGCCATTATTAACATATCACTCTGGGGGACGGATAAGGGCCCGCCACCCATGCCCATAGAAAAAGAAGGGAGACATTCTAGAAGAATAAAAAAATTATTGTAGTTATCCACATGAAATAGTCAGTTAGAGTTAGAATGCTAACCTAAATCATGCGGTTGTCAGGATCATTGGTGATTTGGACTTCGGATGGTTCCATGATGGTATCCGCTACACCGCTGCCTTCAGCCACCTCTTGCATGGTTTGTTTCCGTGCTAGAACCATCACGACATTTGCGGTTGACACAGTGCCTGTGAGTTCCACAGTTGAGTCGTTACCACCCGAACTTTCGCCAACCTTACATTGGGAAGTGGTGTACTGGCTTGGACGCGGAGGTGTATCCCCAAGTTTACAGAGAGTTTCTAGCTGTCCTTCAACAACATCTTATCGAATCCGTCTGGGGGGAAGAAGTTTCATGATGGTTTGTTTTTGTAGGGGGGATGGGTTTTGCTTTGCTTGTTGTACCAAATAAGATGGAATTCCAAAAAATTCAAGACTCATTCGATTCTCCTCCGTGAGTCTCGATTCAGCCTTCAACCAGACACCATATTGCTTTGTATCTGGGTCAGCCCAAAAGGTGGAAAGTTCTGCATTGAAATATTCGATTGTTTCCCCTCCACACCTTGCGTCTGTGTGTCCCACCCGGCCACAGATATAACAGAAAGCTGGAAGACGTTCATACTTGAAGGCAATCCAGTACCAGTTCCCCTGGAATGGCATCCACACGCCTGGAGTTAAACTTTTTCGCAGATCTACGGTCACTCAGAATCTCAGAAATTTGTATTTGTTGATGTCCTCATCGTCAGTAAAATCAACTTTGATGAGTTCTCCTATTTGTTGGGCCAGATCTTTTGCAGTTCCCTGTTTGAACAGTTCTTCTGGTGTGCCCTGGGCTTGGACCCAAAAGGGACAATAC
This sequence comes from Euptelea pleiosperma, assembly GCA_035048495.1. Taxonomy (NCBI): domain Eukaryota; kingdom Viridiplantae; phylum Streptophyta; class Magnoliopsida; order Ranunculales; family Eupteleaceae; genus Euptelea; species Euptelea pleiosperma. The sequence continues at coordinate 26,714,065 of CM068542.1, read as the reverse complement.
CAGAAAATGGTTTCTGTAGGTGAGCGTGCGGAGGTCCGTTTCACCATCACCATTAGGTGAGAATGTATCGTCCAGGGTCCTTCGTCTAGGACCCATTCTTGATCCTGCCCATTAGTAAACAAAAATCCAAAGACGTTCCCACCCATGTCCATGAATTTGAATCTGCGAACAATACCCCACGCTGTTGTAAGACTTTGCTTAACTGCCATAGGTTTAACATTCTTCTCTGTCAGAATTTTTCCCACCACTGCAAACTTCCACTCTCTCGCTCCTTCTTGTTCTATGTCCGGCCTTGGGAGAACGACAGGGCCTGCTCAACAACCCATTGATAATTTGAGGGCGAGTACATCACTCAGGTGTTCCAGATTTTTCTGTCCCTGGTTTGAGGACTCAGCCATGACCGGATAGCAAGTGCTTTGAGTTCTTGTCTGTGTTTGGTTGTAGGGGAGGAGTATAATTGGAGGGTGAAATAAGTGCTCCGTCATTTAAGGATAATCGAGTGTACGCAAGATGACTCCTGAGGTAAGACGATCAGTAGTGACACGTCGTAATGATGAGTTATACTTCCAATCTACAGTAAATGAATAAGAAATTAGCAAAATCGGTGGATGTCAGAAAGGTGGCTATAAAACCCTTTGCTTGTCTGCCACGTGGAGACAGAAGATTCGCTGGCTGAGGGAATGTCTCTTGATTTACTTCGGTAACCGAAGAGGCCGAAAGAATTTATGGTAACGTCTGGAGTGAATAGAAAGCCTATATGCCGTGCACTAAGAGTAAACCCATGCCAAAGGGCGTAGAAACACCCCAGAACCTAGAACCAACCAAAAGGGAATAGATCCTCAGAATAGATATCTCATTTTTACGAGAAATCACATTATAATGGATATAAGTTATTTTCATTATAACGACCATTTTTAAACCGTGGTTTTTTGCTTTCATTTTTATTTTATTTTTCAAGAAGAAAATGATAGTGTGATCGTCCCTAGGTCCAAACTAATGGATGGTTTTTGAGATTTGTGTTGTGTGAATTCCAAGGACCATCAATGATATATAGATTGAAGCGGGTGGCGTAATCCCACCGTGTCCCTATATCCTGATGACTAACAATTTTTTTAAAGTAAGAAAATATCCATTTTTTCAACTTTAAAACAAGAACATGAAGATTTGGGCCAAAATCCTAACCTTAAATCAACTAGATGTGGTGATCGCCATGAGACTTTAGCAAATTGGTCGCCGGTGATGGGTGGCCAATCTATTTGAGTGTCATGACCAGCCGACCATCACTCTGGCAAGCAATTTTAACTATAAACTCTTCTTTTTATTGGGTTTTTAAATTACTCATTAGAGTGGTATCAGCCGACCACAAGACTCTTATAGGTTGGTCGCCGGTGATGGGTGGTCCATTTATACCGGAGTCTCGTAGATGATTGACTACCAGTCATATGATTTGAGATAAATTTCAGTAACCCACATGTTCTTGTGATCTAAGGTAGAAAAATGGTGTATTTTCGTCTTAAAAAAATTTTAACAGGCAATTTGGGTCAACGACAGTCAATGATAGTGGACCAGGTCGTGAGGGGTAAGTAAGTCAGCTTTTTCAAATTGTGGAGGTCGCATGGGTATGTCAAAAATTCCCATTAGCTAGAAAAACGTAGTGTTGTGGGCCTGTGGCACAACTATTTATTTTCTTTCCCACTTGATTGATACTTTGAAGGCCACATGTGAACAACGTGCCCTCTTGTAACATGGTGGGCATGTGAACGAACCCTCAAGACTTAGATATCATGACGAGGATGCAACGCACAATAATCATTTTTTGTTATCCACGTCGATTAACCTATCTAGCCGCCTACCTAAAAGAAATCTGAAAATCTTATTTCGGGTTGAAACGTAATCCCATTTGATGGACCCACCTGGGAGCTGCAAACCCGACCCATATGAATGATGTGTTCTGATGCTTATGATCATCTAATCGGTCAATTATTGGCCGTGAATGTAGCCAACATGTGAAATATAAGGTACTTTTATATGCATGGTTTAAAAAACGGCTGTTGTAACGAAAATAACGGTCATTGTAATGGATTCCGACCTCTCCCGTTACGTTATGTACGTTTAAAACTATGAAAAAATAACAGCCGTTATTTTAGTTATATAACAGCCATTTTTTCTGTTATAAAGAAATTAATGACCATTGTTTTCTGGGATTTTTTGTGAAAAATGGCCTTTTCTGTTATTTTCCATCATTTTTGTTATTTTTTGTTATTTTCCATTTTTTGCCCCTGAGCGGAAAAAACAGTAACATCCCCAGTCCATTATACCGGTATAACGGCTCCTTTTAAACCTTGCTTTTATGATCTTTTTTCTGTTAAGCTTATTATCAAATATTTGATCAAACAATTTTCGGTGAGGGAGATTAGGTTTGACCCTTTTTTCAATGGGTCAGATCAGTCAGCCTGGTAAGGTGGACACAAAAAAAGCTTTCACTAGAGATGGGCACAAATGCTTATACAAGAAGGCATTTTGGTACCAAATCTTGGGAAGTACCTCTTTAAAGGGGGAGATGATTCTTATTTGGGAATTTTTGACATACCCCCCATGTTATCTTTAAAATTTGACATGCCCCCCCCCACAGTTTGAAAAAGCTGACATACCCCCCTATGACTCGGTCCACTGTCATTTGACCAGTGTTGACCCGAGTTAACTACCAATTTTTTTATTAAATGACAAAAGTACCCTGTCTTCAACCTCGAAACAAAGGTTTGGGCAAAAACCCAAACCCCTAATCAAACGGCTGTAGTGGACGGCCAGCCAAGAGTTTCCAATGGGTTGACCGCCCATCGCCGGCGACCAAGCAACTGGAGTCTCATGGCCAGCCGGCCACCACTCCGGCAATAATTTAAAACCCAAAGTAAAAAAAAAAAGCAGCATAAATTTTAGTTTTAAAATTTTCATTTACATAAATGAAAAATAAGACAAAGCAATTTATATTTTAAGCTTTTTAGATGTGAGAAAGATGGGTTCTCTCAATTTTAAAATATTCCTTCATGAGTTTTATCTAGTTCTTGAGTTTTTTTTTCTCGATATTTGTTTAATTCATCAAAAAATCTCAAGTTCACCAACATGGGTTTTAATTTTTATTTTGAATCTCCCTCTTTCATGTTTGATTTGGGGTTTAGGTTTTGGCCTAAACCAAACCCTTGTCAAAAATTCCCTTCTTATTTAAAGTAATGTATCTAGTCTTCCTATCTATTTTTTTAATCATTGTTCTCGAGAAAAAATTCGCTAGCCCTGACAGACTTCAAACTTTGATGTCCTCCCAAAATGTCTGACAAGGACCCCTTTTTAACCATTAACCAAGGCTTAACGAGGGTTGAATTAAGGGATTGGGGTACTTGTCAGACATTTAATTTTGGTGGGGAGACTTCAAAGTTTGCTGTCCCCCGGGGCCAACAAATGTTTTCTCATTGTTATCTATCCCAACTGTCAATATAGAAAAGAGGATTGACAGGTTGATGAGAAATTTCATTTGGAATGATATAGAAGACTCCTTCCGCTACCATTTAGTGAAATGGGCCCAAGTTTGTATTCATAAGGAGGGAGGTTTTAAGTTTAAGAGGATTGGACTGATGAATCTGGCACTTTAGGTAAATGGATTTGGAGGTTTGGGAAGGAGAATAATTTTTTTTGAAGAAGAGTGGTTGCTTACAAGTTTGGAGAGGAGCTTGGAAGTTGGGTGTCTAAGAATCTTAAGTTGTCTTTTTGGTACAGGATGTGAAAGTGTATTCTTAAGGTTAAGGATTGGGTTTTTGTGAGTAGACTTGTGTTAAGCGAACGAGACTAGGATCAGATTGTGGGGGACATTTGGTGTGGTGATACTTATTTTAAAGAGGGTTTTACTCATTTGTATTCACTTTCACAAAGGAAAGACTAGTTCATTGTTTCTTTTTGGAAACGGTTTACTTTGGAAGGCTCTTGGGATTTAGATCTCACGTGAAACCATTTTAAATGGGAAAGGGAACAAGTTTGAATTTTGATGAAAGCCTTGAGAATTACATAGTCATGCCTACTGGGGGTAAAATTACTTGGAGGGTGGTGCCATTCGTTGTCATTTTAGGCATTTGGATGGAGAGAAATAAGAGAGTTTTCGAAAGGAAGGAATGATCTCTTCATGAAATCATTTTAAGCATCAAGGTCTATCTTTTTCATTAGGGTAGCATGTTCACAAATTTGAGAGTTACTTTCCTTGGAGACGTGGTGTTTAGGTTTGATTCTTTGTTAGAGTGATTATAATGAGTTCCTGTATTTCCCTTGTACTTGTGGATCCACCGTCTCTTTGTTTCTTTGAGATCTTCTCGATCTCCCTCTTTTTAATACAATTTTTGGACTTACAAAAAATTTATATTTTCAATACAGCCCATATATAATTACTAAATTACTTACAATGCCATTTTAACCATATTTTCAAAACGATTCTTTTTAACTACTTATATACTTAACATGCCGTTATTTCTAATTTCCAAAACAGTTCTTTAGTAACAACTTAACTACTTTCTCTACCATTACTTTCATATTTCCAAACAAACCCTAATAACTACGTCAACTATAGAATTTTTATTTTCTAATTGTGTCTTGAGTTGCCGCAATTTAAATTAATCTTTCAAAGTGCCCTATAGGCCTATGGCGAACTTTCTTATTTTGCCACTTCTTCCTAAAAGACCCCTAGAATCACTCCACTTCCACCCACTAGAACCAAATAATGCTCAAATTCTATGGTTAAAAGATCAACACATGAAAACGACTCTAATCTGACGCTTAGAAATCACTAATCCGGCCAATTTGGGCCAAACACCCATTCGGTCAGTGATCCATGAGTAACCCGATCACAGCACACAATATGAGCGACGTGGCACACTCTTAGAGGGCTCTGACCGTATGGATGTTTGGCCAGTCCCTCGGTGGACCTACGAACCAAAAATAAACCATATCAGTGATTTCTAAGTATTGGATTGAAGTTATTTTCATGGGTTGATTTTAACCGTAGAAATTTGAACATAATTGAGCGTTATTTGGGAGCATAGATCCAAAGGTTGTAAATCACTGATCAAGCTGATTTTTGGTTTGCAGGTCCACCGAGGGACTGGTCAAACATCCATACGGTCAGAGTCCTCTAAGAGTGTGCCACGTGGCTCGTATTGTGTGCTGTTATCGGCTTCGCTCACTGCGAGGTTTACTCGTGATCTCTAAGAGTATGCCACGTGGCTCCGCTCCAATGTGGTTTGATGACGGACGGCTCCCGTCGAAGTTCTTTCTTTCTACTCAAAGGCAGACATGTAAAGAGAAAAACAGTGTGGGTTTAGCCTTTAGGAGAGGAGCAAAGCAAAAGCAAAGAAGGGAATGGCGAGCGAAGAAGAGAGCGCCGTGAAAGAGCCCCTTGATCTCATCAGACTTAGCCTCGACGAGCGAATCTACGTTAAGCTTCGCTCCGACAGAGAACTCAGGGGAAAACTACATGTAAGATAATTGGGTCTCTGCATTTCATCGATGATTTGTGTATTTACGTTTTTTTGCTTCTGTTTCTTTGAAAACCCATCAAATTTTCCTAGATGGGTTCCCGCCCCCCTCCTCCCCCCCCCCCCCCCCCCTCCTTTTTTTTTTTGCGTTATGTTGTTGTTCTTGGTTGTTTGGCCTCATGGGTTTGTTTGTCTCGTAAGGTAATCCTTTTTTTTTTTTCAAGCCCATCAAGTTCTTGTTTGTTCTAGGGTTTGTTCAGATGATTTGGGTGTTTAATGGTAAACTCATAAGAACCACCACGTGTTTGAGCATATTAGGATGTGAAAGGAAACTCTTTTGTAAAGTAATATTCTTTAAGATGGAAGCTTGGAGATGACTATGGTGAGGTGAGAGGACCTGTATTGCTCCTCTTCATCATCATCATCTATGCCTTATGCCAAATGTTTGGGGTTGGCAACATGAATCCTATTTCGCCATTCAAAGAATCTCACTGATCCCAAATACTGGTCCTTTTGGTTGGGAATCTTCTATCCTTCTCTTTTTGTTCCTCTTATTGTGGAAAAAAAAATTACTCGATCAGTGTTTTAAAATTTTGGGCGCTGTGGAGAATAATCTAGTCTGCTAGATGAAGTCTCTGGTAGAACGTATCCTTCCATCCTAAAATTCAAGGAGAAAATTGTGAACTTTTTGGAAAAGAAGGGGTATATTGGAAAAATTCATTAGTATCTTGTGCGGTGATTTTTTATTTTTTTTTTCTTTCTTTTTGTTTACTTTCTTTTCCTTTGTATCAAGTGAAATCAACATATAGTTTCAACTTCCAACCTGTAATCCTAACTTTGACACCATCTTTTGCTATCTTACCCGCATCTAAGTTTTCCTTGCGATTGTGAGTACTATGCCATGATTGCCTTGATGATTTGATCGATTTTTTGAAATTTGGAGAAGAATATTATCCATCTTGCGGATTATTTTCTCTCTCTTTACTATGCCGGGTTGCATGGTGAAGATGGTGGACAAGTTGATAAGGTACTTTTTGTGGAATGATATGGTAGGAGATGTTAAGTACCTTATGATAAAATGGTAGTTGTTGTTCTTGCCTAAGAAAAAGAGAAGCCTCGAGGTCATGAATAAAACACTATCAGAAAGTGGTTGGAGGTGGACAGTCTTTAGAGGAGGTTGGTGGTGGCGAAACATGGGTGCAGGAACTCAGGGTGGGGTAGCGTCCAGTCCGATCTCCTTATGGATATACAGTTTGGAGGGGAATTTCTAACATGATTTCTGATTTTTCTAAGTAAAATACAAAGTTGGGGAAAGGGGATCATGTCTACTTTTTATTGATAGATGGTGTAATGATAACACTCTTAAAAATGACTTTCCAATCTTGTTTAGCATTGTAAACAAAAAAGAGGAAATGGTGAGTGACTTCTTGATAGGTGGTGGCGAGATCTGGGCCTGGGATTTTGGATTTAAAAGGAGCTTAAATGAGGTGGACATGAAAATCAATAATTATTCGATTTGACTTCAATTTGGGATTCTCAGCTTTGGATTCAGAACTGGAATTAGCTTTTTTCGGTTTGATCTTTTTATGTGGCTTTTGATGTGTCTTCGACCTGCTTTCCAACATCAGTGGTATGGGGTTGTAAAGTTCCGTTTAAAGTTACTTTCTTTGCTTGGTGCACTTTCTTAGAGAAGATTTTGACTTTGGACATTCTATTTATTAAGAGGAGTTTTGGTGAATTATTGTTCTATGTGCAAGGCTAGTGGGGAGTCAGTTGACCATCTTCTCCATCCTAGCGAGGCCAAGGAGGTATGATGCCATTTCTTCTCTTTATTTGGGATGGCGCGGGTCTTGCCTAGTATGTTAAATGCATGTTTAGTGGGTTCTGGGCTTCTACATTTTCTCTCTGTGGTAAATGACTGCGGAGCAGTATGCCCTTTGCAATGGTTTGGGAGCTTTGGAGGGTATGTGATGGTAGGGAGGAAGACCTCCAGTTTTATCATTAGGGAAGTTAAATCTTTTATATTCTAGTGGTCTACCATATTCAAGGAGACTTTGTTTTTAGATGGGAGTCCTTGTTGTATGAGAGAGAGAGTAGTTCTTTTTTGTTGTTTTGCCCCTTTCCTTTGTCTTCGCTCACTTAGGAGGTCTTCTTAACCTCCTTGGAGCCTTTGTAGTCTTTTGCTGCTCTCTTGAATAAAGTTATACCTATCCAAAAAAATAAAAAAAAATGGTATGGGCTGGAAGATGCACTTTATCCGTCCAATGATGTGAGTGAGTGCCCTTAGTCCATTTGTTCCTCAGAGAAATCTTTGTAGTAAGCTTGATAACAATTGATAAAGTTGCAACATCAACTTCAGTTTTATTTGCATGACTCACTGTTTAGGTACAATGAATGATAACCTCACCATCCCCGCAACAAGATCATCAAGGTAACTAGTTGCTCATGTGTTTCCTTTCTTGCTTTGCAAAGTCAAGTACCAACCAAACCTCTCGGGTGTATTGATATTTTTCAGTTTGGTAGTCATGGTTCAAAGGTGCGAGTTTCGTTTCGGTGGTTTCGGTTTAGTAGTTTTGTAGTTTCGGTGGTTTTGGACTAGTCTTCGTTGTCTGTAGTTTCGAGAGTTTCAGACGATACTAATGAAACTTCACCGAAACAGATGAAACTTGCCCGAAACTTATGCGTTTCTGAAACTCTACAGTATTTGGTGTTGCCCTTGACCGAAACTGAAACGTTTCGGTTTCAGGCCGAAACTTTAGTAGGGGAATAATGACCACGAGAATCTATCCATATCCCCTGTAACTAATTGAGGGATTCACTTGAGTCACAATTGAAGAAGCATATTTAGTTTTAGGAGGAACCTTGACGAGTTGGGAATAGAGGCTATCTCTAGCCTATTTAGTTGTATTCATGATGTTCATATATCCCCTTCCATGATAAATATAGGGATATGGAGGCGAGATCGTAAACATATTTGGAATAAGTCATATTCAAAGGGTGTAGCATTGATCCTCTAGTTGATGACTCTAGTCATTAGTGGCTGTACAACAATAATGGGTTATTCTCAGTCAAATCCTTTTATTCAGCTCTCTGAGGCTGCGAGGAGTGGGAAAAGTTGTACGCCTCAGTGAATCATGCACCTTTTTCGGGCCTCTGGTTGAAGTCGTACGCTGCACTTGTGAAAAAGAGCCTAGAGATGATAGAGCTTATAGGGCTTGAATTTGGTGGAATAGATGAGATAGAGGGCCTGAGACTTGATATTTTCGGAAATATATGGCATAGATTCTGGCAGTGGGTGGAAGAAAAATGTGAAGAAGATCTAGAGATGCCATAGATTTGAAAATCCATCCGATTGAAGAGAAACACAAGTTGCGAAGAACAACCAGTGCTTTGCTCCTTTAGAGGCTATTCTCTGTCTTTCTCTCTTTATTTGTCTCCATCTTTCTCTTTGGCTTTTTTTGCTTCTTTTTTCCTAATAATCTCAGGTCGCATGGCTTGATTCCTTCATGATCTATGCTTCGCTGATGCGTTTGACTCTTGTAATTTGACTGTCTTTGGGCATAACGAATCTATTATAGACACCATTTGTTTGATAAGATAGTTGAAGGAAACAAAGTGCTTTTTTCTGTGTTGTGCAAAATGTATGTATGGTATCATGGAGAATGTGTGTTTCTATTCTTTTACTGAACATACATGTTGGTTTGGTTTTCAGTTTTGTTCATCATTTGGAAAGAAAAATAAGTTTTAACACCACAAGTACCTTCATGTTTTGTACTCGCAATATGTTCTCTTCTTCAGTTGTTAGTAGCATGGATGAAGGTCTCGGGATCAAAGGCCGGATCGGTGGGCGCCGATCCCGATCTGAGTTTTTCCAATCCAACTCGGTCTCGTGCTGTTTCGCTCGAGACGATGTGAGGTCCTTAGAGCAAATAGTCTGTCTCGGGCGTGACAACCCCGAGATTGTATGGATCAGTCCTTCCGATCCTGATTTGTATCAGTTGATCCGATTCAGGATTGACGATCCCTTGAACCATGGTTATTAGTCAACAATTAGGACTAAATGACTTCTTTGCCCCTCTAGTTTTCTCAATAAGAAATAGTGTTCACTTTTAAAGAAGGCAAAATGGTAAAGATCATTCTATGTTGTCCATTTTGATGTCAGTCCCTCTCCCCTATTTGTATGGCTATTGACCACTCATACAACATATTTATGGTCTACGACAAAATAGAATGACTTCTTTGCTCCTTTGTTAATGCTTTATAATGAACGCAAGTTACCTCTTGTAGTTTGTAGCCCATTTGGTAACTTCAACTTCTCGATCATCCTTAGCATCAAGGGTCTGTTATTCGTGTGGTCCAAAGCTTTTTCCGAATGTAGGGATCTATTTTTTGAGGACTTTGTTTTTAAAATGGACCTTATATGTTCTAGGGATTGATGCCCCCACAGGGCTTTGCTTCTTTTAGCTCCCCCCCGGCCTAGTTGGTCAGCTCGACCTACTTTTGTCGAGGTTCTTGTAATTTATGCTCCTTTCTTAATAAAGCTTTTACTTATCAAAAAAAAAATAGAACTTTATGGCTTAATTCTGATTACGTGCTAGGTTTTTTTTTTTTTCAAATTTTATTTGAGGCATACTAACTATTTTTTCTATTGGGGCTACTGGCTGCGGGGTTACAATCTTGCTTTTTCAGGCCTATGACCAGCATTTGAATATGATACTTGGGGATGTTGAAGAAATCATTACTACAGTAGAGATCGATGATGAAACTTATGAAGAGATTGTTCGGGTATTAATTCACATTATTTCTGTTCATTTCTTTAAATTGTTGTATTGTCTGTTTTGTACCTTATCTTTCATTTTTATGGACTCTTGGTTGGATCTTCTGATTCGGTGGATTTGATATGAACATCTATAGGAGCTCAGCCTTATCGTAGAAAGAATTGAAGAATATATATTTAATCACACTTTCTATGGTAATTTTTGTCCAGGTTTTTTTATATATTATACTTATAAAATACTAATTTTTAATATTACATATATCACTTGTTTATACTATGTGGTATCAAGATGTGAGTTTATATGAAATATGAAATAAGAAGACCTATTTCTATGTTCTGTACTTTTTTCTTTGATAGGTAAGGGTTGAAGTGTTGATATTAATGAAAGAGGGTCAAGCCCAATATCAAAATTCCACTATACCAAATTTTAAGGGGATGTCAGTCCAAAAAACAATCGAGTTTTCTTTGTACCTCCAAAGCCACTTCCCAACATTCCAAAAAACAATCGAGTTTTCTCTGTACCTCCAAAGTCACTTCCCAGCATAGCTTGTTCCTCAATGTTAGAAGTCTAATGCCTAGACGTCCCATATCCTTTGGTTTGACATTCGTGTTCCAATCACCCAGATGATACTTCCTTTCATCATCCCTTTCATTCCATAAGAAGTTCCTTTCAAGTCATTGAAGCCTATTTGCAATATAAACTGGAATAGAGAAAATGGATAAGAAATATGTGGGGCTAGATTACTTTGAAAAAGGTTGACTTTGCAGCCCTTTGACAAGTAATCTTTCTTCCACAATTCAAGTCGTCTTTTAACCGGATCCCATATATGATGGAAGAGTAATAAGAAGCTCTAAATGGACAGTCAAGGTATGGAGACAAAGTGGCTCAGTGAACCTTGTTATATAATGCACGTCACCAACACCAAAAACTTCATTCTTGTTTAGGTTTATCAGCAACTCGAAAAAATCGCTTATAACCAAGAACAGATTGGAGATACTTAAATTTGTTCGTGGTTTTGCTTGCGAAAAAAGATGGAAGTCACCGTAGAGTGTCGGTGGGAAACCACCAGACTGTTGTTGCTGATCAAAAAGCCTTCTATAACACCTCCTTCCTCTACCCATTGAGCAATTCTGCTTAACGCTTCTGCAACTAGTATGAATGGGAATGGGGAGAGAGGTCACCTTAGCGAGTAAAGAAATCAGCCAACCTAGAATCCATTTACTGGCACAGAAAAAGAAGTAAAAGAGATACACACCGTTATCCACTTACTCCACCTAACTCTAAATGTCATTCTCTGAAGCATATATTCTTAAAGCTCCTAGTTGATGTACTTGACCAAACTTATAAAAAAAAATGTACTTGACCAAAAAACCTCTACTAATACTGAACGAGCACTGAATGTGACGACCCACTTTTTTCCCCAATACGTCTATATAATTTGAATTCTACACTATGATAGAAAAAATGACATTTCAGATTTCCAAAAGCTCTCCATAATCTTCCAAAACTATCCCGTTAATTTGTAGGAATTTTTAACTTTGCCATTTTGGACTATGGACTCTTTTTGCCAATACAAATTCTCCTTATTTTCTTTTTTAATTGCAATGCATATCACGTGTGCCTCTAGTAATATTAATAATCGACATGCCCATAAGTCTTTTTTCATATCAATATTGCATAGGACCCCACCCCCCGGAGTACCACATTGAATCCTTGAATCAATTCATCTTCATTTGTTGTTAGACCTCCATTTGAGAATTTCCAAGCACAAAAGCACCTTGGAATGGATAGATGTTGAATTCGGTACTCTTTTAAGAAGAATGCTTTAGTTAGGATCTTATAAGTGCTTCCCACCAAGCAGATCAGCCATAAACCCTTTAATTCCTTCAGACCTCCTTTCTTTTGAATTAAAGCAATGAAAGTATTATTTAGGGCTTTTAGCTGTGGATGCATTGGCATGGACTTCCATTATCATCTTCACAAATTCTTCGTTCAACGTCTACCAACATTTCTTATAGAACGCTAAAGAAAACCCATTTGAATTGAGCACTTGATCACTGTTCAAATCATTGATCACCTTGATTACAGATTACTTACTGAAATAGTCTTTCAAGCCAATCACACACTTAAGGCAAAATGTAGTTAAACTCCATCCCCTTTAGATTCGCTATTCAAGATTGAGATTCGGAATGAAAGATTGGACCATTAGGCTATTACAAGATCACAAATCTTATCTTTGTCCGTGACGATTTCCCCTTTTACTTCAAGGCAAGAGATGGTTAATCTAGCGTTTGTTATATAATGAAAGAACTTCATATCTTTTCTCCTTCTGCCACTTGACTCTAGATTTCTGGCGCCAACTCATCCCTTTAAATGAGCTATCTTTCAAAGTTCTTCTTTAGCGACAATACTCAAATGATCCTCCCTAACAATAGGACCAACCTTCTTTTTTATCAGTTAATGCATTTTGCTCCAAAAATTTTGTTCTTCAACTCTACACCTACAAACATGTCATTTTTCCATTTATTTAGTTCACCCTTTAGAGCCCTGATTTACTTTAAGAACACCAAGCTATCCTTGCCTTGTGTGGATTTTTCTAGGGTTCAGTGTCACGTGAACATTGTCGTGTGAACAATGCTATGTAAATAGTGGAGAGAAGAAGAGAGAAGAAAGAATAAACAAATGAGAGAGTGGGACGTCACAAGTTATATTATGCACATCCCCCCTTTTATTTGTTATATTGATTGAAAATGTTAAAATTACAATTACGCCACTAATATGTGGTAAAAAGTAATAAACCCAAAAACACCACCGAATACATTTACCAACAATCCCTCAAGCTGGATCATATATGTCATATATGCCCAACTTGGATTGAATATTCTCTAACTGGCTTTGTCTGAGGGATTTAGTAAACATATCAGCAAGTTGACTGCATGACTTCACAAAGGGTGTAGAAATAAATATGGATGCCATTTTCTCCCTATTGAAATCACAGTCAATCTCTATGTGTTTGGTCTTTTCATGAAAGACTGGCTTTTCGGCTATGTTTGCCACAACCTGTTGTCATAATAAAGGTTAATAAGGTCATCAACAATTAGAGTTTTGAGCCATAATAACTCACAAATAGTAAGGGCCATCACCCTGTAATCTACTTCAACACTAGATTTGGCAACAACACTTTACTTCTTACTTCGCTAAGTTACGAGGTTACCCCCAACAAAGGTGCAATACCCAATAGTAGATCTCTTCTTAGATGGAGATCCTGCCCAATAAGCATATGAATATACCTCAATGTGTAAATGGCAATTGGTCTTGTATAAGATACCTCTACCAGGAGTACTCTTGAGATAATGCACGATACGGATGGCCGCTTTCATGTGAGTAGCATGGGGAGTCTGCATAAACTAACTGACAATGCTGACAATGAATGTGATATCAAGTCTCGTCAAGTATATAAGCTTTTCAACTAGCCTTCTATTCTTCTCTGGATCATAAATTTGCTTCCCTTGATCTATCACAAGTTTACTATTAGTATCCGCGGGAGTAGTAACTAGCTTAGCTCCCAATAATCCCGTTTTAGATAAAAGATCTAGGACATAATTTCTCTGCGATAAATTTATCCCAGTATTTGATTATGCAACCTCGATCCCATGAAGATACTGTAATTTCCTTAGGTCATCAGTATGGAAATGGTGGTTTAGATAGTGCTTCAACTCATCAATGCCAACACTATCACTCCCTGTGAAATGATGTCATTAACATACACAATGATAACAATGCAACCTACTCCTGTATGCCAAAACATGGATAATGATCTGCCCTCGCTCTGAGGAAGACCATATGCATTAACCACCTGGCTAAACTTATCGAACAAACCTTTCGTGATTGCGTCTATTTATAAATAGCTTTACGGAGTTTACATACTCTCTCCCCCTAAGCAACAAGCCCAAAGGTTGCTCCGTGTACACCTCTATCAAATCACCATGAAGAAACACATTCTTCACATTAAGCTGAAATAAGGGTCATCCTTGATTAGTGGCAACGGAGTTCACGACTCGAATAGAATTGAGTTTGGCAACAAGGGAGAATGTCTTTGAATAGTCAATACCATATGACTGGGCATACCCTTTTGCAATAAGACGGGCTTTCAATCACTTAATTGTACCATATGGATTATATTTGATAGTATGCATAGATCTGCAACCTACTACTTTTTTTTGAGGGGGAAGAGACACTAAATCCAAAGTATTATTCATGTGAAGTGCTAATCTCAGTCTCCATAGCTACCCTCCAACCACCATTTGAAAGAGTCCTGATATGACTTGGCAATTAAACATATGAAGAGATAGAAAAAAACAAATGTATGAAATCTGGAGGAATGACCATCATAAGAAACAAATTTAGAGATTGGATGGTATTTACAAGCACACTTACCTTTATGAAGTGCTATAGGAAGATCAGCTGAAGTGGGCTCTGGTGGTGGATCTTATGTTGAGAGAGACATTGGAGGAGTAGGTTGAGTTGGTGGGTCCTGATTATGTTTTGCTCTTCGAACATACACCTTTTTTGTGGGGCTGGTGGTGGTCACAGTCTCTATGGGAAGAACATGTAAGGGAAGAAAAAGACTGTCAACCTGGCATGAATGTAACTTCTTCGACTCGACTTTGGTAGAAGGGAGTGGACTCAAAGAATGTAACATTGGTACATAGAAAATGCTTTCAAAGAGATGTATGACATTGATATCCTTTTTGTGCCTGGGAATAACCAAGAAAAATACATTTATAGCAACATAGAACTCTTCTTTTTGTTGTTTCATGATCTCCACAACAAGGATAAGTTGTTGGTACACAGTAAGTTCTTCCCACATACCTTTTAATGTAAAATAATACTTTTCCAATGACTTGTTTCCTTTCTGAACATTAAAAGCTCTTGATACAACTGATAAACAGGACTAATATTCTTTTCAGAAGAGTACATCTCCTTAAACATGTCCCATATTTCTTTGGAAGTTTCCAAAACATTACGTTAGTGCTAATGGAGGGCTTTATACTATTCCACAACCATGTCATTATTTGGGTATCATCATGTTCCCATGCCTTATATGCTGTGGACTCTTCCTTTGACATTTCCATAGTGAGAAACATCTCCTTTTCACGGGTTTTTAAGAAAACCCCGACAGCTTTGGCCCATCGAAGATAATTTGCACCATTTAATTTAATATTGGTATTTTGATCATTTATTTAAATCATTATGGGACATACCTCCACACTTGTTTTCCATAAAAATGGAGTTTAGGATCAGAAATATGAAGAAAGAGACTGGAAAATTCTGAAATATTCAATAAAGAAGGGTCACTTCACCACACAATCTGTCTCTCAATTTGAAGCCTGTATACGACAAGAAACTATAGAGAAGCATTCTCAACACACTTCTTGATGTCCAGCTCATATACGATTGAAATACCTCAGGGAAACACTCACACAATCACTTTTATGATGTCTTTAACATCAGATAAACTGTCTTTACTTAGATTTCTAACAACTAAACCATTAAACTTCAAGGGAAATACATCATACCCTCTTTGTTTCTCGACATAAAGAGGGGCATCACATCACTTAGCTGTTAAGAACACAACGTGAGATCGAAATCCAAAAAAAAAGAAGAGGAAATACACACCCTATATCAAATTAGTTTCTTCTAATAAAGCAAAGAAGATAAGAGGAAATAAAAATAAAAGAAACTAAACCCTAGAAATTATTGCTTTGATACCATGTGGATTTTTCTAGGGTTTAGTGTCATGTGAACAGTGGAGAGAAGACAGAAAAGACAAAGGAGAGTGGGACATCATGAGTTAAATTGTGTAGTTCCCCCTTTACTTATTATACTATGTTAAAATTACAACCATGCCAAAGAAATAAACCTAAAAATACCCCCAGGTACATCTACCAACACCTTGAAATCTAAGGATGGCACTCTTGAGGTCTGACTTTCGAAAAATGTTTGACAACTCACTATGAAAGTAAAGAGTCAACATGGCATGAATTTAGATAGTTACACGAGCATTTGGCTCTGAGTTCTTGTGAACAAATCCATAACAGATGGTTTCATGAAATATCCTTCAGGAACCATGATATTTTGCTCTTCTCCAACTAAGTCTTATATAGGTCTTAAAGGATTCAAAACTGGATTTCCTTTCACTCCACATAGTAGATCTAGTAGACTTCTTGTCTCTCTTAGCTTAGCATAGTATTTCATCTCAGCTTGGGAGTGGAGAGCGTTACCGTCCTCTTTTTTTATTTCGAAAATGGGCGTGAAACAATTTCGAACATCTGTCTCCCCTCCTTGATTTTTGTCTGATCCTCCATTCTAATCTCTTAGTCGGCCTGACATTGAACCAAGGCTCTCTTCCTGTATTTGATCCTGAAAGTATCTAATCATGGCTCTACTTAATATTCATATTTCTCCACTGCCATTTACATGTCAAAAGCATGTTTGAAATACGCAGGGTTCTTATGCCAATGCATCACTCAGATTTGCAAATATCTCTGATTTCACAAGCATTAATTTTTCCTTGGGACTGTCGTTACTTCAGTTGCAGTTCTTTGGATTTATTCCCTGTTCACGATCAGTCAAATCTAGGTGATACTAAAAGAGATCCTATATAAAAAGGAAAAAAAGAAAAAGCTGGCACATGAGATAGATATTTTTTTAATGACTTATTCTCTAGGGAGCTAGCTATAGTTAACCAACCCTGCTTCCATCTAGATTAGATTTAGAATGTTCTCCCGTAGGATCTTAATCTTCTGCGTACAAGCTTTCAAATCTGGAGGAAAATTATGCTAGGCAGAGAGCTGCACCTACCTAAGGCCTAAAAAGAACGAGGAAGCTTTCCTGATTCCCATTCATTATAATTGAGAATTCAATAGTGGAGATGAATCCATTTTCCAAGTTTTGGCTTAAGCTTGCTTTTTCTGTACTTTTCAATGAACGTCAGAAGAGATCTATGTTGCATTGATATGGGTATGGGTGTGAGAGTCTGACACAGGTGTAGAATATCTGATTTACCAAACCTTGAAAACTAGAATTCACGGACCCGGCATTATACTTTAAATAAATGAAACAAAGTAAATATTTTTTATCTAATAATGATGATAATAGGAGATAAAGTGATGATATCTTAAGATTTGTATCATATATTTATAGAGAAGAGAATACATATATGCAATGTTAGAAAACTTCAATTTTAAAAGGTAGAACTCATAACCTATGGAAATGTTAGTATCTTAGGAAAAAAAGAAAAAAGAAAAATAATTTGGAAGTGTCGCGCTAAAATCTGTGTTGTGTCAGACTACTTCACCCCCGTTAGAAGAATCCTTGCAACATAAGACATTCAACTAGGCTAGAAGCCTTATCTTGATTACCTTCCTCTTGACTCCCACATTTATAGAGGTATCAATCACATTGTTGGCAGCCCCTATTAGCAATCAACTTTCCTTAAAAAACTGCTCTAGACCAAGAGAGGAAAAAAGAAAGAAAAAGAAAAGGAACGTCTCAGAGAGAATGCGGAATTCTCATTAAGCAATGGAGCTGCACCACATTCTTATGCAGGTGTAAAATGAACTTGTATTTGGTTTTGAAATTCTGTTGGATATAATTCCTTTTTTTTGTGTTTGGTTGTAGTGGTGGCCTTGGTGATCTGAATTTTTTGTTTTTGTTTCAGACTACAAGGCGGACAGTTCCATATCTTTTTGTTAGGGGAGATGGTGTAATATTGGTTTCTCCGCCGTTAAGGACAGCTTGATCAAGGGAGAGAAGGATTGGGATGGACTCTTGAGGGGATTATATATGCTAAGAGTTGGATTTACTAATATTCCCGTCACTTTATTTACGAGTCTCTTAATTGAAATCCTTCCAACAAGAATTAAGTTTTTGCTATGTTGTAGAGTAGTAATTAGGCCAGTCTACCTGTAAAAGGGTAAAACTGTAATTCAGATGTTCTTTTCAATTCAAATGCTGGCGGGGATTATTTTTCTTCCCTTTTAATGGAAGAGTAATTCCTGCTGGGGATTATCAGTACAATTTGTCCAAATGGGTTGAATATGTGAGCTGCTCATTTTATTTGCTAGTGTTTATTATTTGTGGAAATATGAGAGACCCTCCTCTCTCGTCCTCAGTAAAGCAGGCAAACTCCCACTCTTAAATGTATGGCGAGACTCAGACACCAATCTGGACCAGTCAATAGGTTGCGACCCCTCCTTTGATGTTTTATAACCGTTAAATGGTACTGATTTGTTTGTCTTAAAAACTTAAATGATATTACTGATTTGGAGGAATATGACCTTGTGAGGCGGCTCAAAAAATGATCCATTAGCAGGTAGGTACTCTGGCATTCCCGGATCTGTAGCAGCAGGTTTGAATGTTGGGGACCTTCAGTCTGTCTTTCATCAAGGCAGGCTCTTTGTCAAGTGAGGGTTCATAGGCAGGATTCGAGCGTGTCTGGTTTAGCTTGCTCTGTCAGTGGGGTCAGTGAACTTCCACTGATTGAAGAGGTTTTTGAGCCAAAACGTCCAATCTCTCTAAATTTTAGGAGGGTCAGGCTCCGGGGGACGAGAAAAATTTTCAAGTGGCAGAATTTTTGAAGCAGCGATTCTGTGGCCAATGATCGTGCACCACATATACCCATGGTTACTTTTTAAAAAGATTTTTTAAACCAGTCTAAACCATGGGTATATGTGGAGTGATCATTGGGCACAGGATCGCTTCTTCAAAAATCCCGCCACTTCAAAATTTTCTCCCAGGGGACTCGGGTCTTTTTTCTTCGTCTTTTCACTGTTATGGGGGTGGATTCTGAGAATCCAACAGTGGTTTTACTTATTGTTCAGCAACAAAAAAATGATCTGGAGGAATATGAGGGCTAAAAAAACGATCCAAAACGTCCAATCCCTCTAAATTTTGGGATGTGCAGCAACAACATCAGCCATTCTAATTTAACCGTTAATGACCAAGGGTGATTTTTGGCTGATGATCCACTCCACCGGTGGTTCATCTATTGATTGCATAGGATGGTTGTAACAATTGATCTGTTATCACAACAGATAGGCATGGTTCACCCATACGATACGGAAAAAGTTCGAGTATAATTCAAGGATGCCATTTGAAAATTTGGTTAAATTTGGCAAAGAATAAAATAATAAAAAATACAGAAATTTTTTTAAACAAAAATTAATTTGAAACTATTTATAAAAACAGAGAAATTTTGAAAATTTGTAAAAGAAAGTAACTAAACGTCTTTTGAAATGGCATCTCTCCTTGATAAAAATTAAGGCTGACAAACGCTCTCTTAAAGGATCTGTCAAGTTTAAACGCCATTTGAAAGGGCGTCTGTCAAGTTTTAAAGGGCGTTTGCTAGTGGCCCATTGAGGAGTAAAACTTGTTACAATACGAGCCACGTGGCACACTCTTAGTAGATGCTGACCATATGGATGTTTGGCCAATCACTAAGTGGACCTACACGCCAAAATAAACCTGATCAGTGGTTTCTAAGCGTTGATTGAAGTTATTTTCATGGGTTGATTTTAATTGGAGGAATTTGAGCGTTATTTGAGTGCAAAGACCCAAAGGTTGTAAATCACTAATCATGCTTATTTGAAGATTACATGAGCGAACATGCTTGTCGATCTTGAGTTCCTTGTCATGCAATTATAATGCGTTTATAGCACTAAAATCCAACCAAATATCTACGGTTACCATTTATCCTAAATTCCTAGGGCCTTGTTTGGGAATGCTTCTACAAAAGCACTACGGAAAAACGCTTCTACAAAAGCACTAAAAACAATTGCTGAGAAGTGCTTTTGTCTAAAATAACGTTTGGCAAATCATGTTGGAGAAGTGTTGTTCTGTGTGTAGAAGCTGGTATTATTGTTTGGTAAAACTAAATGCGAGCTTTTGGATTCTATCAAAATGTCAAGATTACCCTTATATTCAAAACAAGACAATAGTTGATATTTTTGGCTCACCTAAGGCAATTACTATATTTTGAATTACATTTTATGGATCTCAATAATGAAATAACATTAACAAAACATGAAATGCATAAAATAAGCAATCTAATTGTCTGATCGATTTTCATCAAAAGCGCAACCATGAAAGTGGATAATCCCAGCATTCCTATGGGCTTTCAAGGACTACTGGGCTTATTCTTTGGCCTGGCCCATATTTCAATGGACTTTTAAGGGCTACTACTACTCGTCTTATTCTATCCAGCCCATTGATTCCGAATTGTTTTGAGACTTGGAGTGGAGCGCATGTGGATTGGCAATACTTCTTCAAAACTACTGAGAGAGAGAAGAGAACGAGAGAGGAGAGAGAGAGATGGGTGTGACAAAGGAGGAGGTTGAAGCTTCTTTGACATCAAAGATGAATCCTTCCCATCTGGTAAGCATTTTTTTCTCTTCTTTTTTGTTTGGTTGTTGTTGTTGTTGTTGTTGTTGTTGTAATCTCCCTATGATCTCTCTTTATGGAAACCCTAGTAGATTTTTTTTTATCCAAAAGGAAGAAAGAAGAAGTTCAAATTTCTGTTTTTTAATTTCTTTGTTGCATATATGTTGAAACTTTTTTAATTTGATACTTATTTCTTTCTGGGGTTTGGTAGATGAAGTCAATACCTTGAATTCTGTCGAGATTATTTTGGATCTCATAAAAATTCATGTTTAGATTAATTGTAATTGAGAACAAGGAGATGAAAATAAGCGGAAACATCAATAAGTAACTTTTAATTATTGAATATAGATTGGTATAAACAATTAGAAAGTGAAAGGGGAAGTGGGGATTAATTTCAGGGTCTGAAACTCTGGTCAAGTTGCCTTGGTTTCAGAACGGGCGAGGGCTAGTTTGGACTGTGTTGTATAGATTCAAGTGTTAATTGAGTTGCAGGTTGTAAGTCTTTTGGGCCTGTTTGGATGGGCAACAGATTTGAATAGTGCAAATTTATGGCAGGAAACATCAATGGCAAAAAAGGGTCTTCGCTAAATTTTTGCCAACGCTGTTTTGGGGCTTTTTTGCTGGTGGCGTGAGTTATGTAAGCAGCGCAAGTGGTGGCCATCCATACACGAACTCCTAAACACAGTTGTTGTGCATTCATAAATAGCACTAGGTGTGTTATGGGGTATGTCCAAGTGGTTTGCAAGTCATTGGTTGATGGCGGTAGACGAGGAATTGTGTAATAAATTAAGAACAGTTAAGAACAGATCAAGAGATGAGAAAGGTTGAAATGCAAAAGTGAGAGACAAGTTGTACAGAGGTGAGAACAAGAGGTTGTTATAAGTCCAAGAATTAAGGTAAGAGCATGGAATGGAAGATGAGAAATAAATAAAAAAAATACGAGGAAAAGAAGAAGACCTTTTTAATTGAATTGAGAGTGGTTGAGAAAATCAAAGGAGCAACAACAGTCTAATCTTATTTCTAATTTGGGATAAACTGGGGTGAAGATGTAATTGATCTTCATATTTCTTGTAAGAGAGTATATGATTGATGATATATTGTAATCTCCACGGCCTGTCCAATTTCCAATAAACTAAACCAAATAACATTGCTTGAGTCTCCTCTACAATTAAAGGGGAGACAGAGAATACTGGAAAGGGGAGACAGAGAATACTGGAAAGGGGAGACATAGAATACTGGAAAGTGTTCACTTCTACCAACACAAAGGTAAAATTCTTGTGTAGCTGGTTTCGGCAAGGTTTCAGTCAGTTTCGGCTGAAATTGTAAAAGTATCATTGGTATTGTCCAATACCAACCTGTCGTATTTTACGTTGACTTTTAACGGTAAAACACACACTCGAACCCCAACGTTTGGCTTGATTTCACCTCATTTCTTCCTCCGGGGCTTCCTAACCCTCCTGGACCTTGAAAAAAGTATTTCTTTGTTAGATTTAACAAGAAATTTCCTAACCCTCCTGGACCGTGAAAAGCATATTTCTTTGTTAGATTTAACAAGAAATTTCCTAACCCTGCTGGACCGTAAAAAATGTATTTCTTTGTTAGATTTAACAAGAAACACAAAGAAAACAAGAATCGAAGGTAGATCTAGGTGTGAATCAAATATAGGATGTAAATTTTTACAAACTTTAATACATTCATATGTTTTCTTTTTTGTTCTGTGATTTTTTTATTTTTATTTTTTTGTAGGCATTTCATAAGGTTTTGTGAGTTTCACATGGGTTTCACACTATGATGCCCGGATACGGATATGGACACGGACACGGATACAGGAAGCGGGGATACGACTCGACATTTTCCAAAATCAAGGACACGGATACGGATAAGAATAACCTATTTTGTAGTTCAAATTTTTTATTTTTTCTAAGTTTTTCAATTTTTTATGAAGGATACGTGAGGATACGTGTCGGTAGAGTGTCCAGTGTCCGTATCCGTGTCGACACTGGTACGAGGCACTAGTACAAGTATCCGGGTATCATAGGTTTCACAGTTTTTCAGTCGGTTCGTTAGAGACGAACAAAACGTTTCAATTTATCCATAGACGAAACTGTAAACAAAACCTGTGACTTTGAACCATGCTCTCCAATTCTGATATTTTTAGTTGTTATTTCAACTTGGTAACTTCAAATCTCACCCAATTTTGATATTGTTTAGGACCATCAAAATTATTATTATTTCTGAATGGGCTTGTATGTGAAAAACTTTCAGCTTCTTTGGAGTATTTCTCAGTTAATGGCTGATTTCTGGATTAGCTTGGTCTTATTATATGTTATTGGTCCGTGGTTTTCTTCCCTTTTTGCCTGCTTAACATAGTGACTTCATGCTGAAAACTTAATGCCATTAGTTGTAGTAATCTTCAACATTTTCACATTTTTTCTATCATTATTTACATATTTTACACATAATTATCTAAAGATTTAACGCCGTCTGCTTAAATTAACTTTTTATTCATTTTTGTGGTTCAGGAAGTAATTGATACATCAGGAGGGTAAGATCCTTCTCAGAAACAGCTTTGGTTTCAACATTTCACAGAGTTCTCTGAGCTTCTTCTCATTTGTCATTCATTTTAAATTATGTGATTATCAGGTGTGGCGCTAGCTTTGCGATTGAGATTGTGTCAGAACAATTTGAAGGTAAGAGGTTGCTGGAGAGGCACCGGATGGTGAATTCCGCACTGGCAGAGGAGATGAAAAACATCCATGCACTCTCCATAAAGAAAGCTCTAACCCCAGCTCAGTGGAAACCGCAACAGGAGTCGAACAATGCTCAATCTGCTTCAGACATTGGAACACAGTAGAGACATTCGTAATGTGCGATGTTCTGTAGCTAATAAAAATTATAAGAGATCATGGAAAAATGTTCACCATATTGATCTTGGTGCTAATACTTTTTATTAGCTTATCTTTATTATTGCTTGGATGATCTTAGAATCTGTGAATGGCATGAGATGTGATGGAGCCGAATGTGTCAGTGATCACTGAAAAGTCTACTAGAAAAGGATTTGTATGTGAAAAAAATGTTTATCTAGAAAGCTTTTGTGGACATGTGCAAGAATCGTTTCTAGAAAATTTTTCGAAGAGCAATTACGTAAGTCTGAATTAGCTCATTTTAAGTGGTTTTGCAAATTGAGGAGTGTTTGATAAAACTTATTTTCAGTGCTTTTTCTTTAAAAAAAATTGGGAAAATTACTTGAGGGGCCGTAAGTTTGCACTTACGGCCCTTCACCCACAGATGCTACTCTATTCGGTTGAAAGGGGGTGCCTTTTTGGAACATTGACCTGGCACCCGTAATTACACTGTTCAAAGCCTTTTTGTTCCATCTTTACCCTTTTAGCTTACTTCATAGCCCCTGCCACCATAGGAGTAGCTTTCAGTGTACGCTCCCATCAGTCTGAGGTTCGGCGATAGAAATCCCAAAAAAATTATTATTTTTAAAAGAAATTTCTTCTCACCTCTATTCTGTTATTTCTCTGTTTCTTTATCGGTTTTTGTTCTTTCTCCGTTTCTTTCTCAATGCTTCATGGAAGACGAAGACGAAGGTACCCACCAAGAGTCCAGTCCAAGAAAAATCCATTAATCACTCAGAAGAAAAATGGAAGAAAGGAAGGTCAACCATACAAGCAACTTGAAAGCTTCTATTTCTATTTCCATTAGGATTTGAATCAATGTCATGTACACGATTTTTCTTCGATTCAATGTGAAACCCTAACGCAGAAGATAGAATTGATTACCCTAAAGCCGAACCCAAAATCAAAAGCAACCATTGATTGGATTAGGTTAAACACCTTGTTCGATTTTTTTATGTATATGAGCTTTGGAACACTTTAAACTGCTTTCATGTGGCAAGAGATGGAAGTGGCCATTGCCTTCTTTAATCATGAATCTCTTCGGCCGCGGTAGAATTCAAGGGGTTGTCCCAGCGCTTGGGGTCTCTTCCAATGGCTTTGCAGCGTAATAATCTCTCGTGAATATGGTTAGATATCTGTTTTTTAAAAACTGGTACTTTTTTTTACTAGATTTGTAAACTTGTACTTTTTTTTATCTTGTTCATAATATGGTAGAAAAAGTACAAAAAATCGCGGATCATAAAATCTTTGAAAATAGATTTAATAAGGTAGATTGGACGCCAAAGGCTTCTAGTATAGCAATTTATTTACCCATTTCGGATTTCTGGGACCACTGGAAGGGA
Organism: Euptelea pleiosperma; assembly: GCA_035048495.1. Taxonomy (NCBI): domain Eukaryota; kingdom Viridiplantae; phylum Streptophyta; class Magnoliopsida; order Ranunculales; family Eupteleaceae; genus Euptelea; species Euptelea pleiosperma. The sequence continues at coordinate 26,689,088 of CM068542.1, read as the reverse complement.
CCCCAAGCGCTGGAGAAGGAGACAGAAGAGATTGAAGAGGGAGATGAAACTAGATAGAACGAGCCATTTCCTTCCCTTTTTTGTTTTTTTTTTCCCTAAACCTCCATTGCAGCAGAGATTGTCTTGGTGGTCACTTCGTCTTCATCTTCAACCAAGCGCTAGAGAAAGAGACGGAGAGATAAGAGAATGAAAAGAAGCTAGAGAGAATGAGAGATCTTCTTCTCTTTGTTTGCTTTATTTTTTTCCCTTAAACTCCATTGCAATATAGATCGTCTTGGTGGTGGCTTCGTCTTCTTTCTCAACGAATCTAGAACAGAAAACAAAGTTTTTTTTTCTATATTTTTTTGACTCCATTAGAGCTTGATAAGGTATGGAGCAACTGAAGCTACATTAAAGCTACTTCTGCCATCGTAGAGGCTGAAATGATGGTTTGAATAAGCTACTCCTGCCATTGTAGAGGCTAAAAGGGTAAAGATGGAACAAAAGAGCTTTGAACAGTGTATTTGGGGGTGCCAGGCTAATGTTCTAAAAAGGCACCCCCTTTCAACCGAATAGAGTAGCATTTGTGGGTGAAGGGCCGTAAGTGCAAACTTACGGCCCCTCAAGTATTTTTCCCAAAAATTCACTGATTTTTAGTGGTTTTTATCATGGTCCTAGGTCACTTTTTTGTTTAAGTGGAAAATGACTTAATGAAGTAAGTGAAAGCATCTTTAAAAGATTAAGTTGTGCAATACCTATTATATCCATATCAATCTTTGATAATACTCATTTTAGCCTTCTCTTCATAAAAACTCCATTTCGTCGTCTTCAATCAATCTCTTATCTCCGCACGAACCCTAGCTCTCAATTCATCTCGCATCTCTTTCTCCATGCGCCATCATCGCTCTTAAGAGCTGACTTGTATTAGCGAAGAATACAAGCTTGACATTGGTGTCTTTCTCCAAGTTCATTGTTTAGGCCAGGGTCACACAGATCTGTCAGATGATACTCAGTGATGTCCATGTAAATGATACAAGCACAATGGACATTGTACTCTTGCGCCATCCGCAAAACAAGGCTTAACTTATGACACTATGGGTAGACTTGGCGACATACGCTTGATGACCATCCATCTCAACACAAAGGAAATATAGACTCTATGGGGGTAGGGTTCGGCCTCCCAATCGATAAATATTCGCGCACTCATCCAAATGGAGTCGATTTTTTGCAAGCGTCATTTGAAATGGTGGGCTTGCGACATACGCTTGATGACCATCCATATCAACACCAAAGGAAATATATACTCTATGGATGTAGGTTTCGGCCTCCCAATCGATAAATGTTTGTGCACTCATCCAGATGGAGTCGGTTTTTTGGCGCCATTTCGATCAGACAAGGGCATTGTGAGCATTTTAAAAAATCTGGGCGGGCCAATGCTATTTCAAACAGCTTCAGCTTTCGCCCTTTCAAATGGCGTCATAGTTTTTTTTTTTGTTTTTTTATAAGTTTTAAATATAAGAATTTTTTTAAATTGATTTTTTTTTTAATTTTCCTTTAAAATAAGATGAATCCTCCCCACGAGCTGGGAGACTCAATGCCCAAGGCCCCACTCTACTCACCTTTTAGTAGATCTCACCTTGGGTCTTGGATCAAAATCATATTTATCTTTAAATGTGACCGCTGCCAGTCAGCAAAGTTACTGACCGCCCACAATATGAGCCACGTGGTATATTCTTAGATATATCTGATCATATGGATGTTTGGTCCAACCTAGATGGACATACAGACAAAAAAATTAGCATGATTAGAGATTGATAAGCGTTGGATTAGAGTAGTTTTCATGGGTTAATTTTTAACCGTGGAATTCAAGCAGTATTGTCCATTATTTGGGGTACAAAGATCCCAAGGTTTGAAATCACTAATCAAGCTGATTGTTGGTATGTAGGTCCATTAGGGATTTGACAAACATCATACGGTCGGAATACGCTAAAAGTGTGACATGTGGCACATGTTGTGGGAGGTCAGCAGATTTACTGACCAATGGCGTCAGCAAAGTTCTACTCCAAGAAATGTGGTTAGATTTATGTTCCCAAGTCCCAACCACTTATTCTCGAACCCATCGTTAAGATACAAAAGAAGACAATTTTTGGAAAAATTATCAGACTACGGCCCCTAACATACAAATGGGAGTTTATTCAGCTGAAAGGGGGTGCCTTTTTGAAACATTAACCCGGCACCCCCAATTACACTGTTGAAAGGCTCTTTCTTTCGTCTTTACCCTTTGTAGCCTGTACCATAGGTTCAGGCGTAGCAGGGGTAGCTTCAATAGCTTTAGGCGATAGGTTTTAGTTTATTTATTTATTTATTAAAAAAAAAGAGAAAACAGAGAGATTTCTGCATCGGTCAAAGCGAACAAAAGAAAACAATGAAGAAGATGGGGAAGAAGATCATCTTCTCTATAAGGGATATTTTCCGTATGCAACCGTGTCGTAGATTATGCCACGTGTAACCCCGATTGAAAAGTCAGAGTGAGCTCATCGGCAGACCAATTATCCGCCTTCCGGTAGATCGATTATCCAACTTCCGGCAGACCGATTATCCTATCCGATTGACCGACTGACCGTATAATCGGGTAATCTCGACTTGTGCAAACGGACATAAGGACGATCGGGCGTCCGGCCATCATAGTCTTGAAGTCGGCTGTTCGGGTAAGAGTTGCGAAGGGAAACAAACGGGATACTGCCATTTGTCATGAAAATGCCTGCGAACCACGACCTGCAATGAGTCACGCTTAAGAATGCTAAAATTGATTGGTACGGATCCCATCGTGTTGATGGACACGTCATAGAGCCCACATCCTATAAATAGAGAGCTACAGTAACAGAGAAGGTAAGTGATCTCAACTTAAAGATCCAGATTATTGGGAAAAGAGAACTGACTTAATCTTCGGAGGCTCTATGGTGGGAAATCCACCAACAGAGTTCATTTTCAAGTAAGATCGACGGACACGGAAGACTAAGCGGCATACTCGGCAGGTTAATCGGATACCTCGAATCCTTATTCGACTACCTCGATACAGAAGACGGAGAAGCCCAGAAATTTACTCTGATATTGGTCGATTGCTTCTATGGTTCTTCTTACTGTCCAAAAATATTTTCTGATAAGAGTGCGCCGATGAAATTCAACATTTCCCACAGACGGCGCCAAAAGATGTAGGGGATAAAACCTACGACCTACAATGAGTCACGCTAAAGACAAGAATGTTAAAATTGATTTGTACGGATCCCATCGTGCTTATGGACACGTCATAGAGCCCACGTCCTATAAATAGAGAGCTACAGTAACAGAGAAGGTAAGTGATCTCAACCTAAAGATCCAGATTATTGGGAAAAGAGAACTGACTTAAGCTTCGGAGGCTCTACAAAGTTCATTTTCAGGTAAGATCGACAGACACAGAAGACTAAGCAACATACTCGGCAGGTTAATCGGATACCTCGAATCCTTATTCGACTACCTCGATACAGAAGACGGAGAAGCCCAAAAATTTAGTTAGATATTGGTAAACTTCTCGAGCATGTCGGGCCTACTCTGTATGATGGTTGTGTGCATTTTGAGGGGATGTGGGAAACGTTGAATTTCATCGGTGCACTCTTATCAGAAAACATTTTTGGATAGTAAGAAGAACCATAGAAGCAATCACAATGCACACCAGATAGAAAGATGCAGCGGCGAGACCCGAGGGGGATGATGAAGTGGTAAGCCCCGGAGTTCAAAAGATGATGGACCGATTACTCGACGAAATGCAGAAGATGAGGAATGAAATGGAGAATGCGAGGAGGGAGAATTGCCAACTGAGGCAACAAATTATGGAAGACGCGGCCGAGCAGGAAGATTCACCGAGAGATCCGAAAGACACCACCAATTAGAGTGGAAGAACAAGGACAAAGCTCAAACCGACATGAGGGAGAACGCCGAGACAGCATGGCCTGGGGGCGAGAGACAGTGCATGATCAACAGCCGCTCGCATGGGAAAACCTAGAGCCGGAACAGCACATCAATATAGTAAGGATAGAGCAAGTAACCGAGATGATCCAACAAGACCGAGATACTAGGCCAATGGGTGGGGAAAAGACGACAGTTGGAGCTGCTAAGGTCCTTACCATTCACCGATGATATTCTGAAGATTGAGATCCGAAAGAAATTCCAACAACTGAAGTTTGAGTTATATGATGGGACCGCCGATCCGATAGACCATTTGTTTCACTATCGACAAGCCATGGTACTATGGGAAGTGATATTCGCTTAAAAGTGCATATTTTCCACTGTTATCTTCTAAGCGTTCACACTCTCCTATGTAAAATTGCTATAATTATCTACTTTTTTACGTAAGAGTCTATTTCATTGTGCAGACCACACTTTTTTGGACGAAATAGTATATTTGCATGCATTAAACTCATTTCTAGAAGTCTAGGTATAAAGACGTTATGATCAAGTCTCATTACGTGCTTTTCTCTTGCAGAAAACTCGATCGGGCTATTCTCAAGACTTACGGGCCCACGATCAATCACAGAAGCCTAATATCAAAGCTTGAAGAGCCACAGGCTATGACTAGAAGATATGGGCCAAATATGGGCTGAATAAGAGGACCAAAAAGCCGGCCCAAAGAACGAAGAGAGCAGGAAAGCCCATGACCAAGAGACGGACCAAAGCATTTAAAGCCACATGAGTCAGCAAAGAATGATGGTCTACTCTACTGGAGAAGTGTGAGGATGGTCACAGTGAAGACCAGGGTTCTAGACCCTCTGCCAATACTTTTATCTCCATTTTCTGATATTTTCTCTCTCTTCCCCCTAATTTTCTATCTCATCTCTCCTTATTCTGTCTCTCTTCATCTCTCGGTCATCGGATCTACTGACCTAACCCCAGAACTCCTGCCCATTGGCTCTGTCTCATCTCCCTTAGCTTTCTGACCGTTGAATCTTCAATCGGACCGTTGGATCTTCCACCGGACCGTTGGATCTCTCTAGATCCGTCGATCTACCAATCTGGGTCCCAATCAAGTCACCATCCATCCGATCGTCATCAATTTGTCTGTCACATCATCTTGTGAGACGATGGACATCATCAATCCTTATGGACCAGTCTCCATTTTCTGATATTTTTTCTCTCATCCCCATAATTTTCTATCTCATCTCTCCTTATTCTCTCTCTTCATCTCTCGATCCTCGGATCTACTGACCTAACCCCAGAACTCCTGTCCATTGGCTCTGTCTCATCTCCCTTAGCTTTCTGACCGTTGGATCTCTCTAGATCCGTCGATCTACCAATCTGGGTCCCAATCAAGTCACCATCTATCCGATCGTCATCAATTTGTTTGTCACATCATCTTGTGAGACGATGGACATCATCAATCCTTGTGGACCAGTAACCGGGCCCATCATCATTGACCCGTGGCCCGACCATTTAGTAGACATCGCGATTTTCAAATACTTTAAATTAATTATTTTTAGATAAAAAAGGGGGGTCCACTAAATGGGGAAATTCCCCAAAGAAAAGTAAGGTTTTACTTTAAAAAAAAAATTATTTCAAAAAAATCCCTAATTTCCATTAATGGAAACTAGGGAGCTTTAAAAGGGGAGAAGAGAGGGTTCTTTGGAACCATAATCCCCCTCCTATCTCTTCCTCTCCTTCCCCCATAACCTCACCCACGTTTTCTTCTCTTTTTTTTTTCTTCTTCTTCTTCCTCCTCCATCTTCGTCGGAGTTGCAGGGAGCAACTCCGGCCGTCTGGGTCATCTTCGTCTTCTTCTTCTTCTTCTTCTTCTTCTCTCCTCTGTCTTCTTCTTCTTGTTTTTCTTGTTCTTCTTCACGTCCTCACCGGAGTTGCAGGCTGCAACTCCGGTCGCCATCGCACATGCGCCTCTTGCAGCACCACATCTTCACCGTAGCACCTCCCTACTGCCTTTCCGCCTCCGCGAGCTCCACCTCCTCGGCTCTACGCCTCCTTGCTCCGCCTGCTGCCTTTTTGCAGCACCACCACCGCTGCTAGCTCCACCGCCCACCGTTAGCTTCACCTGCAACTACTTCTCCCTTGACCGGCATCCCTTCCATACGCTGCCATGTCGTGCTCCACTGGTGTTCCTCTACAAATCGGCATTCAAATCCCTCTAACAGCAACGTCTTCATCCTCCAAAGCCAGCAAGCACTGCCATCTTCCTCTAACGGGCTGCTACACCACCAAGCCATGATCACGCCTTCCTTGCCAAGACCTGCATCCTCTATGCTTGATGCAACTGGCCAGCACATCATCCTCTTCACCACTTGCTCCCGTACCATGGTAAGCAACCTCTCCATAGCTTGTTAACCATGGGTCAAGATCTACATCTCTCCTTATGGTTGAAATCACCAAACGGCATCCACCACCGATTGTCCTCTCCAAGGCATTCACCCACTGCTTCTTCTTGACCCGTGCTATCCCGTGGTTGCTACACCATTCCTTTGGCCATGATCAATTATCAAGGTAAGTGATATATGGTTGAATCTCACCTCACTTTTCTATCTCTAGATCTCACTTTCTTTCTCATCCTTTCTTCTCTTTTAACTCTATTTTCTATCTCTTCAATTCTCTAGTTCTCTCTCTCTAGGTTTCTCTCTCTATCTTTATATGCTTTCTAGGTTAAGGGTATATTTTGCTTTCTAGATAAATTTCATTGTCAATCATTTTTTTTTATGTAAGTTGAATTATTTTGATGAATAAAGTTATCTCTTCTAATTAATGTGTTTTCTCTCTCTTAATTCCTTTAGATTAATTGTGAATCCACTAAAAATTTGTTTTAAAAATGATGAATCACCATTCTCACCTCACCATCCTTTAATTTTTAGCGATTTTTGAGGAAAATCCGTCATTTCATGTTCTAATTTGCTTAAACTAACCCCGAGTGCGGATCGACATCCGACACGAATCCCCTATACAATATCTCCATATTTTGCAGGATAAATCTCGGATAATTACAAATGTGTTGAAATTAGGGTCGTTCTCTCAACGACGGAAAAATCCTACTTTCAGGAAGCACCCATTTGACAGCATGCTGTGTCGAATGTTCCCGGCGAGTTTAAAGGGAAACGCCCTAGTTTGGTTCTATACCCTAGGAGAGAGCTCGATCAAAAACTTTAAGACTTCAGAAGATGTGTTCGCCACGAAATTCATTCATTTGAGGAAGCGGATGGTTTGCGTCACAGCTCTCCTTAATATTAAGCAAGTCAATGGAGAGTCTCTCCGGGACTATATGTCCCGATTCAAGAAGGAGGTCACTCAAGTCGACCAGGTGGAAGAACGGACCGCAGTGTTCGCCCTCCAAGTCAGTGTGTTGGTGGGATCCTGAGTGCATGAACAATTAGTGATGCGGAATCCATTCAGGTTGGAAGATGCCTATCAAACCCTGGAGGAGCATATCAAAGTGGAGGATGCTATCAAAGCTAGAACTGAGCCGGCCAAGATCAAGATAAATGAGGTCGGATCCTCTACCGGTAAGGGGGGAAGCAAGAGAGATCGATCCATCAGCCAAGATTGAGGAAGAGAAAGGTTTCAAAAGAAAAAAATAGAGGGACCAAGGGAGTATATGGCCCTAAACAAGAAAAGATCCATGATCCTAGAAAAGATCCGGGGAGAAACTTACTTCAAACCTCCAAAACGACTTATGCCGACCGGCTGGATAAGCCATTTTGCGCGTACTATGGCGCCAGAGACCATCCTACTGATGAGTGCTACGCTCTGATGAACCTCCTACAGTACCTAGCGAATCAGGGACATATAGACCGATTTGTGATCTAAGAGGAAGATCAAGAAGAAGAAGAAGACACTGAGCGAAGACAACTCGGCACAGAAGAAAGAAGACAACCCAATGGGGTAATTAACATGATCTACAGTGGAATAGCCGACTCTTGAAACGTCCACCGTGATAAAGTAAGGCGTACAATGAGCATCTGCGAAGTGATGGGAGTGTCGACGGATCCAAAACCAGTGAGCACGAAAAAAGTTGATCTTAACCCGAAGACGGTGGTATGGTTTTCGGATGGGGATCTTGAGAAAGTGGCGGACCCTCACGAAGATGCCTTGGTAATTTTCCTAAATATAGGGAATTTTTCCATCAAAAGAATCTTGGTGGATTGCGGCAGCTCGGTGGAAATCATGTTCAAATTGGTTTTTGAGAGCATGGGGATTAGTCGAGCCTCACTGGAGCCCTCCCGAGCAGCAATCTATGGGTTTAACGGAGCCGCCTCAGAACCGATGGGGGAGATAACCTTGCCTGTATCGGCAGGGCCTGTCACCTTAATGACGCGATTCCTCGTAGTCGACTCCTCATCAGTCTACAACATAATACTGGGAAGGCGATGGGTGCACGACATGAAAGCGGTACCGTCTACCTACTATCAAGTCATCAGGTTCCCTACACCTCTCGGTTTATATGAGGTTAAAGGATACCAGAGGGCGGCTCAAAGATGTCAAATAGCAATAATAAAGGACGTTAAGAAGGCTCGTCTGGACGAAAAGCAAGATATCAACCCTCCGAATCAATAGCAATTACAGCAAGTAGCTCCCGAGTCGGAATCCCGAGTGAAGGGAAAGACAATTAAAGAAGTCAAGCCGGCAGAGCTCGGGGGTGAGGAGGAGAAGAAGATTACATATATTGGCTCTGGTCTGGGCAAGGAAGAAAAGCAAATGCTCACAAATTTTTTTAAGAAGAACGTGGACATCTTTGCATGGTCTATGAGAGACATGCCAGGGATAGATCCAGACATTGTAAGTCACCAATTGAATATCAAAGAGGGCTCGACTCTGATTAAGCAAAGAGTTCGTAGAACTTCACTGAATGTCACATTAGTAGTATCAGAGGAAATTTCTTGACTGGCCAAAGTCGGCATCATTGAAGAGGTGAAATGCCCTGAATGGATAGCTCACATTGTTGCCGTGCCGAAGAAAAATGGGAAAATCAGAGTCTGTATCGACTTTACGGATCTAAACAAAGTCTGCCCTAAAGACAACTATATCATCCCCTGGGTGGACGAGCTGGTAGATCGAACAGCCGGATTTGAGTTATTGTCCTTCATGGATGGATACTCGTGGTATAATCAGATCTTGATGCACGAAGACGACAAATAGAAGACAGCCTTCTACACGGACAGGTGGACTTTCTGCTTCCAGCGCATGCCTTTTGGGTTGAAAAATGTAAGCGCCACATATCAGATGTTAATCGATAATATGTTCCGAGATAAACTTGGAAAGACTATGGAGGTCTACATCAATGACATGTTAATAAAGAGTACTAGTCTGTCGTGCCATTTTGGAGACCTGGAAGAAACTTTCCAAGTACTAAGAGAATACCGGATGAAGCTGAATCCGGAGAAGTGTACATTCAGGGTATCATTCGGAAATTTTCTTGGATACCTGGTGACCACAAGGGGGATCGAAGCTAATCCAGAACAAATCCGAGCTCTACAAGATATGCCTTCTCCAACGTGTAAAAAGCAAGTGCAACGGCTAGCTGGGATGGTGGCAGCATTAAATCGGTTCATTTCGAAATCTTCAGATAGATGTCGACCGTTATTTCACCTCTTAAGGAAGCAGAGCAAATTTGACTGGACGGAAGAATGTGAAGAAGTGTTTCAAAGCTTGAAGTAATACTTGGGAAGAGCCCCCATTTTGTCCAAACTAGAAACAGCGGAGCAGTTACTATTATACATCTCGGTTTTGGATTACGCACTAAGCTCGGTGTTAATCCGGGAAGAGAAGAGAATAGAGAAACCAATCTATTTTTTGAGCAAAACTCTCCTAGATGCCGAAACCAGATATTCAAGAATAGAGAAAGCGGGATTGGCATTGATGTTCTCGGCTCAAAGGCTGAGACCTTATTTCCAAGCTCACCCTATTGTAGTAATTACTAATTTCCCCCTAAAAAATGTACTAACTAAGTTCGAATGGTCCGGTCGAATGGAGAAATGGGTAGTTGCTCTCGGACAATACGATATTACTTATCGACCGAGAATGGCAGAAAATGGGCAGGCCATGGCCGACTTTTTAGCCGATTTTCCGATAGAAGATCCCTTTTGGACAGAAGAACTGGAGCCGGTGGAGAAACAGAACAAGATGATTCGTCAGACCCATGGAATGCCAGGAACAGATGGAGATTGTTCATCGACGGATCAGCAAACGGCATTGGGGCTGGTATCGGTGCAATTCTCATCGCTCCGGAGAACACCGAGTTGAGTTGGCTGTCAAATTGGGTTTCTCGTCATTGAATAATGAGGCCGAATATGAAGTACTCATTGCCAGGCTCCAGATGGCAGAATAGCTCGGCATCGAAGACATTCGAATTTTCAGTGACTCTCAGTTGGTAGTTAACCAAGTCAGTGGATCATTTGCGGCAAGGAATGAGAGGATGGCCAAGTACTTGGGAGTGATAAATCAGATGATGGGAAAATTCAAGAAAGCTGAGCTCCATCATACCAATCGAGGAGAGAACCATCACGCTGATGCCTTAGCTTATGTGGCCACCATGTTGGCGGAGACCGATAGAAGAACAATCTCCATCGAATTCCAGGGGAGTCCGAGCATCGACTCAGATAACGAAGAAAGAACAATCTGTGACCTGATTGAAGAAAATGTGACCTGGATGACTCCGATCTTGAAATTTCTAGAAGACAGAGTTAAGGACCCAGATCGAAAAATGGCCAGACGGATAGAACAGAAAGCCCGACGTTATCAAATTCTCAGAGGCCAACTGTGTCGAAAATCTGTAGGAGGACCTTTGCTAAAATGCTTGACCCCGAAACAAACCCAACTCCTTTTAGTTGAGATACACGAAGGAGAATGTGGCAACCACTCTGGAGGGAGATCCCTCGCACATAAGGCTTGGGTACAAGGGTACTATTGGCTATATATGCAAGAGGACGCTAAGAAATATGTAAAGAAATGCATAAAATGCCAAAAACATGTGCCGACTATTCGAGCACTGGCAGGGGAGCTCAACTCAGTGGTTGCCCCATGGCCGTTCGCATTATGGGGATCGGACGTAATCGACCCCCTTCCAATGGCTCCCGGCAAAAGACAGTTCCTCCTAGTAGCAACCGACTACTTCACTAAGTGGGTTGAAGTCGTTGCTCTGCAGTAGGTTCGTGAACAAGAAGTAGAGAGGTTCTTGTGGGAAAGAATCATCACTTGATTTGGCCTCCCTTATGCCTTCATCTCGGATAATGGTACTCAATTCCGGGGGAGGAAAGTTTCCCACTTCTGTAGCAAATTCAATATCAAGCAGTTGTTATCAGCTCCCATATATCCACAGGGAAACGGACATGCAGAAGCGTCGAACAGAACTATCGGTGACAACCTGAAGAAAAAGCTAGAGGAACGCAAAGGAAAGTGGGCCGAAATGTTAGACGGAGTGCTGTGGGCTTATCGGACCACCCCGCGAATTGGTAGCGAAGATTCTCCATTCACCTTGGCATTTGGGATGGAGGCCGTTATACCATCCGAAATGACCGTGGCTACGTCTCGACAGATAGCCGCCGAGTCGGGTGCAGGATTCGAAATTCAGAAGTTTGAAGTAGACGTGGCCGAAGAAAGAAGAGAACTAGCCCGATTAAGTTGGAAGATTATCATCAAACTTTAAAGAAGTGGTACCATCGGAGAGTGAAATTGAGATCTTTTCAAACAGGGGACTTAGTCCTGTGGAAAGTCTTCCAAAACACCCAAGAAAAGAATGCTGAAAAACTAGCAACCAACTGGAAGGACCCTACAAAATCAGAGAAGTAGGCGCCGGGGGAAGTTACTACTTGGAAACCCTAGATAGCAAAATCATCGAAAAACCATGGATTGTACAAAATTTAAAAAAGTTTATCAATGAAGATGGATGAAAGATCAACTAAAGAATGCCTAACGGGGTTGGCTTCGGCCGTCCAAATGAACGGGGCTGGCCCCGGCCGCCCACCAAATGGGACTGGCTTCGGCCAGTCAAATGAATGAGGTTGGCCTCAGCCGCCCACCAAAAGGGACTGGCTTCAGCCGTCCAAATGAACGGGGCTGGCCTCGGCCGTCCAAACGAACAGGGTTGGCCTCGGCCGCCTACCAAACGGGACTGGCTTCAGCCATCCAAATAAATAGAGCTGGCCCCAGTCGCCCACCAAACAGGACTGGCTTCAGCCGTCCAAATGAACGAGGCTGTCCTCGGCTGCCCAATGAATAAGACTGGCTTCGGCAATTCAAATGAACAAGGTTGGCCTCGACGGCCCACCTAACGGGAAGGTTTTTGACAGTCTAAGCGGACATGACAGATTTTAGTCACATAACTGAACAAAAGAACGGAAAAACGAGATAGACTTATGTCAGTCATAAGATAATTATCAAGAGATAACAAGATTTTGTCCAACTTGGGCCGCCGAAATAGGCCTCAGGTTCAAGCCAGATTATTCAATAGTAGGCACTAGCCAAACGACATGAAAAGTACCCAAATATGTGAAACAATCATTCATGCTAAAGAACATATGAATGCACATGAATACATGCACTATCTCATTTGATTCATTCAGATAAGAACATATGAAGATGAACAAACATAGTTACGCAAAAAGAATAAAGTACTTAGAATATCAAAATATTTTGACAAGCATAGCAATTCTAATAAAGTAAAAGTAAGGGATAGAAATAAACAAAAATGGGAGAAAGAACCACCATGAAAGTACCCTGGTAATAACTATCGACGAGATAGTCATTAGAGGCTTGGGAAAATGCTCTCTCATCGGCTGGAATCCGATAGATCTGACCGACTATACGGGCGACAACGCCGTCTTTCACCGCACTCTAATTGACTCGGACAGGTTCCTTCTTAGCATTGTGAAAAACAGGAGCCCAGATTGGCGCAAGCCTTGGATGCTGAGAAGAGTCCGATTGTGTGTCGGAGTCGACAACTACAATCGGTGTCTGCCTTTCTCGAGAGGTCGGATGATGTCTTTGGGATTTTCCCTTCTCCCCTCTTGGAGGGGGCGGCCGTGCTTGATTAGTGACCGAGGGGGTTGAGTGTGCCCCTGAAGCAGCCCGAGAGGTATCCGAGCTTGGATCACCATGAGAGGAAGAGTCGGCACCCTTGTGGTGCTTGGAAGAATCACGAGCCAAAGCTTCGCCTTTCCATTTTGGAAGCCCTGGCCTCTCGTAGGGAGATGAATCCGAACCCGCTGGACCTTGAAGCCCAAGCCTGGCCATCTCCTGAGCCCGAAGAAAATGTTGGACCGATTGAACGGTGGAGATAGGCTCACCGGAATGGGCACCTTGGTAGAAATATCCGAGGGACTACACCAAATGCGAAAATCCAAGCGGAAATGGGCGGTTAGTGGGACTTGACGAGAGAGACGAATCTGAATCAGAAGGAAGAGTGATGATAGGTTGTACCTCAGACGGGGAATTCGAGGGACCGATTTCGGAGTCTCGGCCTGTCAGAGTACCAATGTATCCAAGAGAGAACGCAAATGGATATGATCCACCAACCAAAGGATCAGGGTCTGGGACCAGCCCACCCGATTGTTCTTGCCTTTCTTCTTTCGATTGCTCTCCCTTTAGTTGTCTCTCTTCCTCCAACTGTTGCCGTCTCCTTTTCTGCTCAGCCTTCGGTAAGAGCTTGGGAAAGGATAAGAGAAGTACTACAAGTACCTTGTTTCCCAAAGTTCTTGTGGACGAGAGGGGGCTGTCATCTCCAGGCCCTCTCTCCCTAGCTCCCGAGACGAAGATGGGGAATTTTGTCCAGTTCTTGTCACTGTCCTGAATAGCCTCCAAAATGGGGAGTCGGCTCGGACGAGTGGCCAAGAAATACAACGGAGTCCCTGCCGTCCCGGAATTGGCTCTCTTGGATTTCGGAATCACTTTGAGGAAATGCTGACGACTAACATCCCCCAAAGTTATCTCACGGTGCCAATATAGGCGAATACGTTCGAAAGATCGGAGGATACACTAGAAGTTACCCGACACTTGTCCAGGAGCAACTCTATAATTGAGAAGTTCCCGGGCAAATGGAGTTAGAGAGAGAGGTAATCTGGCAGAGAGCTGGCCGGTTGTGATACATATGGTATCGGGGTCAAGGACCCAATGGTGAGAAAATTTATAGGCAGTAGGAACATGCCTTATTAGGATGTCAGCAAGAATGTTATATTGATCTCGGATTTCTTGTAAATCGGGAAAATCAAGATCCTCGTCAGAATCATGGAAAATGGAACTAGAACTCGATTGCTCGAGAGAAGACATTGTTATAAAGAGTACCTCGAATCCCAAGGGCCGGCGAGAGCGAAAGCAGAAATCCAAGTGAACCGACTTGAGAATCGAGTAGTTCGACGTAAGAACCGAGTGATCTGATGTAAATGCCGATTTATCCGAGGTAAAATCGTCGATAAAGCCGAGAAAGAGAAGTTACTACTGTATGAAGTTCGCGACAAGTAAACGGTGAAAGAGAAGTTACTGCTGTATGATTTCCGACCATACGCGCGGAAGACGATGGGACGTCTACAGCACCGCACGACAGACAAATGAGATTTCGACATCTGGCAAAAATATTAAATGCCACATCAAATCGAAGACGCACTATGGAATACGAGGCAACAATAAATATCAAGGGTGACGCGTGGAGACATATTCTCGGGAAACGTGTAGTCGAGTATCACATGAATCTTGAGAGGGGGCGATTGTAAGGGATATTTTTCGCATGCAACGTGTCAAGCGTAAATTATGCCATGTGTAACCCCGACTAAAACGTCAGAGTGAGCTCATTGGCAGACATATTATCTGACTTCCGCTAGATCGATTATCCGACTTTTGGCAGACCGATTATCCTGTCCGATTGACCGTATAACCGGGTAATCTTGACTTGTACAAACGGACAAAAGGACGATCAGGCGTTCGGCCATCATAGTCTTGAAGTCGGCTGCTCGGGTAAGAGTTGCGAAGGGAAACAAACGGGGATACTGCCATCTGTCATGAAAATATCTACGAACCACGACCTGCAATGAGTCACGCTAAAGAAAAGAATGCTAAAATTGATTGGTACAGATCCCATCGTGCTTATGGACACGACATAGAGCCCACGTCCTATAAATAGAGAGCTACAGTAACAGAGAAGGTAAGTGATCTCAACCTAAAGATCCAGATTATTGGGAAAAGAGAACTGACTTAAGCTTCAAAGGCTCTACGGTGGGAAATCCACCAACAGAGTTCATTTTCAGGTAATATCGACGGACACGGAAGACTAAGCGGTACACTCGGTAAGTTAATCGGATACCTCGAATCCTTATTCGACTACCTTGATACAGAAGATGGAGAAGCCCAGAAATTTAGTCAGATATTGGTAGACTTCTCGAGCTATCGGGCCTTGTCTGTACGATGGTTGTTTCTGATTGCTGTGTGCATTTTGAGGGGATGTAGGTTTTATCCCCTATAGTCTCTTACAGCTAACTTCTAACAACCATCGTCTCTTAAAGTAATATCTTTGTTTAGGGTTTTATGGCTTCACATCCAATTTAGTGATTCTATGTTTCTTTATTAACAGATTTTTGGGGGTTTACTTGATTGTTTATGTAGCTCTACTCTTCTGTTCTCTGTCTTCTACTTTCATTAGAAGTTGCTTTGCGTTCCATATCATATGTTGATGATTAGGTCAAGGTAAAGTAATATCTTTGTTTAGGGTTTTATGGTTTCACATGCAATTTAGTGATTCTTTGTTTCTTTTGTAACTGATTTTTGGGTGTTTACTAAATTGTTTATGTGGCTCTGCGCTTCTGTTCTTTATCTTCTACTTTCATCTCAAAATGACGCAAACTGGTGGTGGTGCAATGTAACAGCTTCTAGGTACCGCCTTGAATCTCTCCATATTCAAAAAAAGTCAAGTTGTTCCTTCGGTTATTAATTTTCAGCTTGCAATTTTTTTACAGCTATGGTATGAGGGTTGAGAAGACAGATTAGTTGAATCTATATGATATGACCCAATTACAAGGAGTCTCCCAAAGGAATATCATCCAGGCTAACAAGTTATGTAATCAAAATGTTGCATTTTTCATTAATCGGCATATCTTGATCCATATTTATAAGTTTTGGAATCCATCTGTGTATGCTCAGTCAACTGAATAGAGTCAAAAATACCATAACCGACCTTGAAACCATCACTTGAAACCTTAGATGGTTCAGCTAAGTAGGATTCTTCCAAGAAAGCTACCTAGTAATGATAAATTTGAGATTGGAATTGGAGTGCTTTATGCATAATCCGAAAATTTTTATACTATTTCCTATAAAATGGTTGAAAAAGTACCAGATTTCTTGCCACTGATACCATTTCACGTAAAGGTATCCAAAATGTGACAGTTGTATTTTTTTTCTCTGTTTTGTCTATCATTTAGTCTCACATTAGAAAGAGATAAACTATTCCATGAACTTTAAATAGATTAGATCCTTGAAAGGAATGAGGCCTGTCATGGAAAAAATCTTGTATCCTTAGAAGTATTGGATTCTTGTTACAATATCTTAAGGCTCAGGCTCAGGCTCAAGCTCAGGCTCACGTATTTCACACACTTTTGGTGTACCCACAGGGAAGATAATTCAATGGCTGATTTTTTGTGAGGATGATTTCCTCACCATATAGATCATCCCTACAAAAAAACAGCCTATTCTGAAATTTCTAACACCATCAAATGTGGGTTGACGGTCTATAATTCTTCAACTTGTAAACCAGGCTATGTATATCAAAATGATTTGAATTTTTGTGAGGGTGATCTCCTCACCATAGAGACCATCCTCATAAAAAATCATCCCATTCCAAAACTTCTAATTTATATATTGGCCCTCGTCGATGTTTTTGTGTGATAATATGTGTCTGCTGAGCCTGGCCCATATTTTAATTGCACAACGCAAAGACGAATTTAAACGTGGAGTGGTAAAGACAACCCATTTGAAGAGATTCATTGTTGAATAGGACAATGGAGTCAGCCGCACTTCCATCTCTTGCCATTTGGGAGCGGAAGAGGATTGACCCACCATAGATTATAGCATTCATCAACCTTCAATTAAGCACACCATTACAAACTCTACTACCATAACACAAAGCATTCAACAAAGATTTCTGTAAAAAATGGTAACTAAAAGTAGAAAGGAAAGGAGTATGAGAAAGTAGCTATGGAGATTACTAAGAAACTAAAACAATAACGTTAAATCCATTTGTCATTGGTCTCTTACAATATCTTGAAGAAGAAAGACTGTAAAAGAAAGATCAATTACTTGTTTATGAACACTTTGGAGATCTTAACCACTTATTAATGGAGTTTTTTAGTGGATAAAATAGACTAAGGCCCAGAATCCAGATAAACAAATTCTGATATTCTCAATATCAACTAGATTCTTCTTGTGGAGGAATTCATTTTGGAAGGTCTTTCTTGCCAAATATGATACATAGTGTAATTCGTGGCAACTTTCTTGAATATATACCCACTTGTCCTCAGAATCTATACCTCCTCTCATATTCCCATCGATATAGAGAAAATGTAGATTATTTGTGGCTTCCACTTATGCTGAACGTCAGAACATCTGCTGAAGGACCTACAATGCACAACCTTCTTTGAATCTGAGTTTGCCGACCCATCTTTAATCTACTTACTGAGTTTATCTTGAATGCCTTGGTCCCTTTTACTCAAGGCCTTGCTGGCTCGATTGGGCCTTAGATCTCTGCCTTTGTCTTCTCCCCATATATCACTGTGTTCTCTTCTCTTTTGAACCCGGCTGGCAGCTGCAACAGATAAGACCCCCAAGCTTCTTTACAAATGCATCTATCTACATCTCACTTGGTTTTTGTTGATGAACCTCTTCTGTGTACTTAAAGCTGATATGATGATCTCCTTCCCTATCTCCTTCAATGCTTCTTTTGTTTTCTCTAACCGACAAAAATGGAGACGAGGAGTTGATCTTGAGAAAATTTTCTCATTTTTTTTAATAAATAAATAAATAAATAAAGCAAAAGCTATCATTGAAGCTACTTCTGCTACGCCTGAACCTATGGTACGGGCCACAAAGGTAAAGACACAAGAAAGAGCCTTCCAACAGTGTAATTGGGGGTGCGGGGTCAACGTTCCAAAAAGGCACACCCTTGCAGCCGAATAAACTCCCATTTGTATGTCAGGGCCTCAGGTAATTTTCCCAAAATTTTTGTCATTTAAATTGGAGAAACAACTTTGCTACCAGCTGCCATGAGAGCAAAGTGTGTTTGACCTACCCTTTATTTGTCCTACATGCCAATAATCAGCCTGATTAGTGATATCAAGCCATTGGATTCAATCATTTTTATCATGGGCTTCGACTCATCCATGGGCCTGTTCAGAAGCCCATGATAAAAATGATGGAATCCAATGGCTAGAAATCATCAAGCAGTTAAAATTTGGTGTGTGCAGGCCCAGCAAGGAATGGGCCAAAACATTAGTTGGCCCAAAAGAGTGTTCCACGTGGCATTTTGGGGGAGCTACATCAAAAAGTTTTAAAAGTTCAAAGTTAGGCATACCTTGTTACATCTTTTTCAAGTAAAACTTCTATCACAGCGTTTTGACATATGCTTTTGTCACAATGCAAAACATAGGCCACATGGCACACTATTAGTGGACGATGACCGTATGGATGTTTGGCCAGTCCCTTAATGGACCTATAACCAAAAATCATCCTGATTAGTGATTTACAACCTTTGGATCTTTGCACCCAAATAACGCTTAATAATGCTCGAATTCTTACCGTTAAAATCAACCCATGAAAATAACTTCAATCGAATCGCTTAGAAATCACTAATCAGGCCGATTTTTGGTTTAGAGGTCCGCTGAGGGACTGGCCAAACATCCATACAGTCAACGTCCACTAAGAGTGTGTTACGTGGCATGTGTTTTGCATTGTGACAGAAGCATCTGTTTGATAGAAGTTTTACTCATCTTTTTCCTGGTGGAAATCAAAACGGTGCAATTTTACAAGATAGTGTCACTCACCACTCACAAGTCACCTCAACATATAAAAAAAATTCAAAGAGCAAAGAAGCAGAGAGTCAGAGACTACATTACAAACACATTAACAAATAAATGAAATAATCTTTAGTTTCTTATTTCTTAGAATATTAAAAATAATCTTGTTTCCTGCTTTTAAAACTATGCAGCTGAGCTTCTTCTTCTTTCTAGCTACCAAGAAGCAGATCTGTAATTAGATTCATGGCTAAGGAGCTTATCCACTCACCAATCCCATCTTGCCAAGTGGTTCCTGCAACACCCAAGATCACAAAAATGATAAAAACTCCCCGAGCAGTCTCAGCCACGCATTTAAAGATCAAGAGCTCTGATTTGGAGAGTACCCATCTGGGTTCAGACCCATTTACACCGTCAAAGCTGCAGAACAAAGCTCTGGTTTAGTTAGTGGAGACTATAAATCTGTTTCCCAGATCAAAGCAGTCCTTAATCAGGCAATACAAGGTATACCCACTTGGATTTTTAAACTTTCTGATCTATTCTCTCTCTTCTTTTTAGACAAAAGGAACTTTTTTTGTAAGCAAATCTTAGTGGAAATTGTTGTGAAATGGACTGAATAAACATGTGTAAAGGCCTTAATAGAGGCATATTTGGAGTCCCATCTGCAAAGAAATCTGAAATTGAAGGTCTAGTGGAGCTGTTAGAGTCTCAGAATCCAACTCCTGACCCTACAGAAAATTTGGATAAGGTAAAACCAATGCTGTTCAAACATTTACTTGTATGTGATCTTCTCTCTCCCTCTTTTTTTTTTTTTTTTTAATCAATGTATGGTAGTAACTGTTTTTTTCCTATAATTGGAAGGTGGGTGGATGCTGGAAGCTTGTCTACAGTACAATTTCGATTCTGGGATCGAAGAGAACGAAGCTCGGATTGCGCGATTTCATCACTCTAGGGGATTTTTTACAAACCATTGATGTTGCTAAGGTATGAGTTCTCAGTAATCTTCATTATATATTTCATTTGGGGAAGAAAATAAACTTTAATTTATTGAATACCAGTATAATCAGTGAACCAAACAGGCCCTTAAACATTGGTATAGAGCAGATTCCTTAGGGCCTTAATCTTGGGTACTTTATTTATACATTTTTTGTCAAATTTTTGTGATGGAAAATTGCAGCAAAAAGCAGTTAATGTGATCAAGTTCACTGCAAGGGGATTAAAGATGTTGAATGGACATCTAACCATTGAGGCCTCCTTCAAGATTGCTTCCAAATCAGTTTGTAGATCCACCATAATTACTAAGTTCTCAATTATTCGCGAACCGTACAAATTATGTAAAAAAAAAAAAAAACTGATGGAACAATGTTCTATTCAAAGGTTTGGAAACATTTGCGAATTTTTGAACACGAACAAATGATTCTCGAATCCAAATTATTCCCGGATTATTCAGTTTTGAACATGAAAAATCATTTTATAATACAAAAAATTGTCAATATTTTTACATTTTTAATTATTGATTTTTTTTCTAATTTTTTTAACGCATTTTTTAATGACAAACCTGATGTATACTCAAAACATTTTCCCTACCGTATTTTTGCCACACTCCCAATTGCTAACTATGAGCTCCATTACTTTGTTTACGAAAAAAAAAAAAATCTTACAAGTTATGAACCATCCTCATCTTTATAGTTTCTATTGTTGTTTCGACCTAATTTTATGCAGAGAGTTGGTATTACGTACGAGAGTTCGAGCATCACACCCGATCAGGTACCCTGAATTCCAGACCCTCAATATCAACAGAGCAATATAGTGTTTCATAAAAAAAATAAAATAAAATAAAAATGGTTCTCTATATTAAACTATGTTGCTTCCTTTATAACCAACAGTTGATGAATGTTTTCCAAAAGAATTACGGCCTTCTACTTGGAATTTTCAATCCGGACGGTTGGTTGGAGATATCGTATCCTTATACCGTTCTTTTATATGTTTTAGTTCATTCATTCATTCAAATTTTGGTGATACACAATACGAATTGGATTTTTAACTGTTGATCTTTGATTCATAAGTTCTTAGATATGTCGATGAAACAATGAGGATTGGGAGGGATGAAAAAGGCAACATCTTCATATTAGAAAGATCAGAACAGGATAAAGCCTAATATTCTTCTCAGTGAGAATTACTGTTGGGCAAATTTTTTTTTGTTTTTCTTACAAAAAAATAAAAAAACAGATTTTAATTTAATTCAAATGCATTGGTGGAATATAATGATAATGCTTCAACCCCATCATGCCGTTATAATGGTCATAACAGTAACATTAAGCGACTGTTGTGATGTTGTAAGAGATGATTTAAAACGTTGGCGAGAGCTACGTGCAAAAGGAATCGAATCGGTGCCACATTTGTGCAGGGTCTCTGTTCCAATCTGATCAGATAAACATTGGGTCTGGATCCATGAATTGTGATCCGATAAGCTATCCGGTAGAAATCATCGATCAAGCATTTTTTGGGGACGCAGGTCCACATGGACCAAACATCCGTAAGTCATTAGTGGGCCCTAAAGTGAGCTCTACATGGCATTTTTTTCGAGGGGAAGACTTCTAATTTTGAAGTTCTAGAAGACAATACATTTTTCCTTCATTTTTCAGAGAACTTACTTTTACTATTGCTTTGACCTTTCAAGTTCAATGTGACCATCAAAAGGTTGGTCGGATGGCCCTAACCTCCTGAATGTGCCCCACAAGCGCAGGTACAAGGTTTGTGACCATATATAGAGCTCTCCTTACCCTTGCAACTGGTGCATTCTTATCCACTGGGACCATTGATTGATGGGCCCCATCTAAGATCTACTAAACCAAGAAATCGGACTAATATGATGATCATGACCATCAAACGAATTGCTTGTTATTGATCTCCAAATATAGCAAACACAAAGGTTTCGGAAAATATATTACAATCAGGTTGCTCTTTGGTGGAGTTCTTCAAATTGGACTGTTCAAATTGTTTAGAACATGCAACAATATTTGAATAAAGAGCGCCGTTATTAACGGTACAATTGCCATTGTTAAAATCTTGGTTATAACAGCTATCACTGAAACATGCTGAGAAGAGCTACCGTCGACAATTTATTAATTAAAAAAAAAAAAAAGCGAGGGCAAGATTCTCTTTCTTTTATGTATGAGCCCCAACACAGAAATCCTAGGCCATCACCAGACCTGATTATGACGAGGCCTTCCATTCTTTACTTTCAATATGTTTGGTCTGACCATCCAAAAGCAATATGATAGATCAGAAGGTTGCAGTCATGAACACCTACTTTGTTTTTGGGGTAGAAGATCTACGACGGGCTGACCTAATAATGGCCCTGCACATGCACCACAAATGTCAGAGCAAGGATGGTAGTCCTTGTTATGGGCTATAACCGCCGTGAACAAAACAATCGCTTTTCCTGCATGCATGATTCACCTGCTGGCAGTAACATTGCGATTAAATAAAGAGACTTGCGTAAACAAAGGAGTCTTTATTGGAACATAGATCCTTGAAAATTATGCTCCCCTAAGCATAAATATTAACTGGGGACAACCATGACCTCGAAGGAATTCTTTTAAACAAAATAAATAATTATTACACAACAAATTACAAAAACAATATGGGGAAAATCAAAGAACAAGAATAAATTACTAGGTCATCTGCGTCTTTGCCGAGAGAAGCCTGGGGATCCGACCGACTGTGTTCCTCTATAACTTCTGCTTGGAGAATTCATAGATCCCCTAAAGGAAGAGTAAGCAGATTTCACAGGTTCTGGAACCGAGTCTAAGGCAATCGATTCCACAAAGCATGCTGTGTTGATTCGAGTCCTATCAAGTTCTGCTTGGAGCAGCTCAGAGCTATGTTGCTGTGCAAGTGCCTAAATCAAACATGGAACCACTTAAAAACAGTGTATGGAAAAAGAATGTTCCAGAAAAGCCATTGTCCCTGCCTCTGACATACACTTGGCACACAATCAAGGGGGTCAGGATCCACCATCCATGGGTCCCACCAAGGAGATCTTTTGCGTAAAAAATTGACATAATCAGATAATCCTAAGCCATATAGCTGGCTTAAAATTCCCACGAAGTATGGAAAAAAGTAGAAAAGTTCTTAGGACATCTGACGGGGTTAATTTGAGGCCTAGAAGATCTCCCAGTAAGATCCACTGGTTGGTGGGTACTCAGGCGCACCACCCAACGTGTACCACTATGTGCAGCATTAGTGGAGAGGAATTCTCATCCTTCCATCTTGGCATGATTGTTTCCCATTATTCAAACATTCCATAGGAAGGGATTACATAAGAGGGGGTTGGGGAGGGTCTTACAATTAGGTCATCTGGTGACACAGTAATGCCCTGTTGTCTGTCGTCTGTGAGCGCATCTTCACTCCCACGAGTTGGCCGACGGTGATGCCCTGGATTCTCAGAAGACTCAATCACACTCTCAGAGGCCTTCTCCAACAATACCCCTTGTAAAGACTTCAGAGACTCACTCGCATCAGGTGTAAAATACGGATTCAATATGGTCTCGAAATATTCAAGCTGCAGAACACATTAAACTGAAACCTTAATCATACTGTACTTGAAATGACTACAGTTACTGAAGATAAAACATAATCTTTGTGGAGTATTAGTCGCACTTCTTCTTTCAGAAATTGTTCAGCAAGGGAAATTCTTGGGAGATTTTAAACTTCTTTTTTTTCCTGGGCTTTTGGCAAATACATAAACTCCAAAATATTTTCAATAACATGATATTTCCCGAGAATTTTACAATAGAATAGAAAAAAAAATCAGTTTCTTACAACAATCTGATTTACCAAGACTCACAAGAAGATAAAGTTGCTACCATTTTTTCTTTTAAATCTTGGAAGATATTGCAACACTTTCGAAATATCAGATATATCTGTGAAAACACACTAGTTTCGGAAGCATCACCAGTTGCATTCCAGAATTTTTCTTAAGCAAGCAAACAAGGAAAGTGATTATCATGATTAAGGATTATTCACCTCAAGCATGAGTTGACAAAAACCATTTGCGTCCAATGACTTCAGATCTTTGGCTTTGTTCTCATGGAATATGCTGAGAAAAGTATCAATCAGGCCTTCCACAAGAATACCCAATGTCTTGCAAAGCAGGGGCTTCGCACCAGCAAAAACCTGCAATGAAGAAATAGTATGCCATAACCTGTTTGGTTGAGTGAACCTGATGAACTAGCTAATCAGCAGGTAGAACAAATCCTGTAATCTATTTGAAAACATATTTTTTGGTAACGGTAGGCTCAAATCGCAATCTTAAAGAGATAGCTCAAGAGAGATGAGTAATGAGGTTAAAGAACACGAAACATAATGAACAGGTAGGTAATTTCAAGGTCCATACAAACACGGCCCTGAAGTATTTCTCATACAAGAATAAAATTTTGAAATTATGGGTAAGCAGCATGGATGCTAAAACGAAAACTACTTAACTTCGCATTATCAAGCAGCTTAGAGACATTATACTCATATATTCATGTTCAATATTAATCTGAAAGTCATAAACAGTGAAACATTAAAAAAATACTAGTGCTGCAGCCACGAGTACCTCTGCATGCACAGCTACAAGAGTGTGCAGTAATTCCACAGCTGCGTCTCGCACACCCTGCAAGAAATATAGCATTTCATGAGATTTCAGAAAGGAGACCAGAAGTTGAATAGCAGAGATTTTTGATAAAGCGAGACGAAGAAAAAATAACAAATTACTGTGGCATCCATTTCTTTACCTTGACAGCAGGTGCTCCTCCCCATTGAACTCCAGCATCCAATAGATAGTTTATGGCAGCCATTCTGATCAGGTTTGCCTGAAGGAAAGGCACAAGGAAGCTCAAGACAAAAGCAAAATGGATAATTTCACCCACGAGGTATAACTAAATTAATCATAAGAAAGCAAAATAGAGTTCTCGAAATTTAGTTGGAGATCCAAGATGTCATGGCCAGCAAGTCAGAGCCAAAGCCTTAAACAAGCAAACTTTTCTTCTCAATCAACCAGGTATACATTAGGTCTCAAGTCTTGGATCCCAATTTAGTAGCAGGCATTAAATTAAGAAGGCAATAAAGGTTTCTTAGAAATTTAATAAATTAGAGTAATGATCAAGGGAATAAATTACCAATTATATAGCTGACTTGTGGCTGTAGGGAAATTGGGGGTCTCTGGGGAGGTATTATGTATTGCAAAAGGAAATTGAAATTGATTTTAAGTTACCATCACGCGTCAGCACTTTTGGAGGCTTGGGTTTTCCTCAAACTAACCCCAACTCTCCTCTTTTCTCTATTTTCAGTATTACTCCAACTCAACTTTAGTAATGTACTAAGGGTTCAATGAAGTTGGTATCAGAGATCCACTTGGGTGCATGGTTCGACCTGTTCTCTGTAGAAACACCTTTGACAACCAGAAATCCTTGTCATTTGTCATAGTTCACCTATGCATACTCCATCACTTGATGACCATCTCTCTTGCAGGCTTTCAGCATCAAGAGGATTGGCAAATTGGCAAACTCCGAACAGAATTTAGAGACACTCACTTCAAGACTTTGCAACACAACAGGCCAAGAACCTTGAGGAGATGATACGGCACATTTCAACATCTCAGATCCCTTCAAAAACTGTTGGAAATGAGAAGTGCATTAATGAATCAATGCATGCCAATGGATTTAACAATCAATGGGAAGTTGGCGGATTCCAATAGCCGGCAGATTATAACAGGGAGTACCCATATATGAATGTGGAATTTCCCCATTTGAAGGGGGAGGTCCCCTTGGGTGGATCTTGAAGGCAGAACGATATTTCCAGCTTCATCGCACAAGGATGATCTCAAGGTGGAAATTGCATACGTCAATCTTGATGGAGATGCAATTCAATGGTATGATAGGTGTGAATTGACCCACGGAATTCCAGAACGGGATCAATGGGAACAATTTGTTGAAGGCCTATCAGGCGATTCGGGCCCTCGGAGTATGAAGATGTCAAAAGAAATTGCTAAGATCCACAAAAACAGTTTGCACAGTAGAAAAGCCATTTTGAGTAACTCTCCAACTGGCCCCCAATTGGACAGATCAGCAGTTGGAACTTCCATATATGAACTTGACAAGACATTCAAATGAAGTAAAGACGTACAAGCCCTGCAACATGACATCAAGAATTTGTTTGCACAACAGCAACAGAAGCGGCTTGTCGACGATGACAAATGCTCATTCCAAGGATTTAGCAACTGATCTTTTGATTCATCCATGATGAAACAAGATTCAAAGACCAGAAGTACCTCACTCCAAAAACTAACACATGAGGAGAGATATAAGCGGTTGGCCAAAGGTCCATGCTGGAGCTACTACAAAAACTGACATTAAATCCACAGTTGCAAGCAAAACTCATTGTTCCTCATTTAGTCTACAAAATTAGATGACTCTGATGATAATTCTGATGACCCAAATGAACAGGATGGAGGAGACAAACAATAGCAAAGATGAGATTGGACACACCAAGATGAAGAGGTGACCACTTAGGCTCACATGTTTTTTTTTTTGATAAGTCAAAAGATGCATTAATAAGGAGATCGAGGAGATCTCAAAAAAGAAAAAAAATATTTACAAATTAGCACAAAAGCTGATCCATCCGAAATACCATATCGCTGAAAAATGTTCCCCTCATATCTAGTGAAATACTACACCAACTGAAAATAAAAGCCTTAATGTTGATGATGACCTCTTGAAGGGAACTTTCCTTGCCTTGGAAAGTTCTTTTCTTCCTTTCTACCACACTCCCCATATGATTGCTAATGGTATTAATCTCCAAATCACCTTGCCTCTAGTCGAAGTCGAGAGTTTAGGCCAACTCTCCAAGACCTCGCCTAGAGATTCTGGAAAAGCCCAACATAAGTTCATGTGGCCAAGGAAAAGTGACCAAATCTGTTGAACAAACTCACAATGAACAAAGATATGATTAGTATTCTCACCAGCAGCTTTGCACATAACACAATAACTCACTAACACCCATTTTCTAATGATTAAGTTTTCAGCAGTAAGGATCTTGTTTAAAGTAGCGACCCAAGCAAAAAATCGAATTTTTAAAGGAGCAATAGATTTCCATATCAGAGAGTAAGGATAATGGGTGGTGGATGTAGAGGGTGAAAGTGCTGGGGTTGATAAGGTTTCATAGAAAGATCGAACCGAGAATGTACCTGATTTAGAATGGATCCAGACCAATGTATCCTCCTCCAAGTTAGTAACAAGGTATAATTTCAAGCAGTCTAGCAACACACCAATCTGGTGTTTTTCCCACTCAAAATGATTTCTCCTAAGGTGTAAGTCCCATCTTATTTCCCCTTAAGAACCGTTCCAAAAACGATCAATTGTTTGTCCTTTACGCTGCGAGAGAGAGAACACCCTAGGAAATGTTTCCTTGAGACAGAGGTCCCTAACCCAAGTGGCTTACCAGAATTTGATCCTGGTCCCATCTCCTAGGGTAAATCTTGAGCCTTCCATAACTTTGTCCTTTGTTTTCATAATACCTTTCCATACTCCACAACCATGTGAGCATCTAGGTGACTTTGAAACCCACCCCCCCTCTTCCTCCCCATGTAAGCCTACAATAACCTTGCGCCACAAGCTATTTTTCTCCTTGCTGAATTTCCAAATCCATTTTCCCAGTAGGGCCATGTTCATTATCCTGATTCTTCTAAAACCTAGGCCTCCCTTCGATCTTGGTAAACACGCTTGTGCCCATTTCACCAAGTGATATCGAAACGTGTCCTCCTGATCATGCCAAAGAAAATTGCTCATGAACATTTCTAGTCTCTTTGCTACTAACACTGGGATTGAAAATGACAGGAAATACACCGGGAGGCTAGACAATGTGCTTTTGATGAGTGTCACTTTGCCTCCTTTGGATAGGTATTTTCCTTTCCAGCTAGCGAGTCTACGACTACTGGGTCCCAAACCGACTTAGCGCCCCCAGAGGTAGACCGAGATAAGAGGATGGTAGAGATCCAGTGGAGCATCCTAAGGTCGTGGCCAGCTCCTCTAAATCATCTACTTCTCCTATGGGCATGATTTTACTTTTAGTGAAGTTAACCTTGAGACCTGAACATATGTTGAAGCAGCAGAGTAAGTTATTCAAAAAGTTCACTTTATCCGCCTGTCCTAGTAGAAAGATTAGGGTGTCATCGGCAAATTGTAGATGAGAAATGGACACCCCCCTAGAGCCCGCTTTGAACCCCTCTTGTTCATTTAGTTCTACACCCTTAGATATCATTCTCCCTAAGGCCTCGGACACCATGATGAATAGAAAGGGAGACAGTGGGTCCCCTTGTCTAAGACCCCTAGAGCTATCGAAAAAACCTGAGGGGGACCCATTCACTAATACCGAGAAACGTGGGGTTTTGAAACATTTCTTCATCCATTCTTGCCATTTGGTCCCAAACCCCATTCTCCCAAGGAGATAGTCTAGGAATGCCCAATTTGTGTGGTCATAGGCCTTTTCTAAATCAATTTTGCAGACCAGACTTGGAGGCCCTAGGCAGCGTCTAGACTCGATACACTCATTTGCTATCAAAACCCCATCTAGGATTTGTCTACCTTGCACAATTCTGAGTGAGGGGATTTATCAAGCAAATGTTGGTAAGATCCAACTCAATACAGAAAGCACAAAGCAATTTCCTAGACTTGACCATGCTAAAAGGATGCATCTCTCATTAAACAAGCATATCGATTTGAGGTGAAGTTGGCAGATGGACGGTGGTTGACCAGCACAAGAAAATGCCCTAATGCAAAGATTATGGTTCAAGATCACGTGGTAACCACTGATTTTTATTTTGTTACCACTTGATGGCTGTGATGTAAGTTGGGGGGCCTAATGGTTATAGACACTAGGAAAATCACTTGGAATTTTTTTGTTGATTATGAAAGTTTATGTTAACGGGAAATGGGTGACAGCAAAAGAAAAAGGAAGGGGTGACACCTTGGTATGAACATTCTTTGTATGAAGCAATTGCTTTGGAACGAAGGACTCCTAGAATAACTGACAACTCAATAATAATCTCATACCGAGCCTACTGACATGCAATCATTTTCGTTGGGATACTCCAATGTTTCGAAAAACTGAGGGGGTTGCCACTTACTGATATGTGTTACTTTTGTCAAAATACTCTGATGTTTTGAAGAACTGAGGGGAGTTGCCACCTATGTGGTCACATGATCACCACATATCCTTCTTGCCAAGCTATGGGCCCACAAATGTTAGGCCCTATGCCTTATCTCTACCCACATAAACAAGAATTTGAGATCAAAAGTGTGATTTGATAAATGCTCGTAGCAAGGATCATCTAACCTAGAGGTAGTCATTATTTCAGTCCTACTTGACTGTAAAAAGTGGGACTTGGGGAATGTGTCTTGACAACTAGACATTGAATACAATTAGGGATAAATTTCCAATCTTGGTTGATGACGAACTACTTGATGAGCTGAAGGTGCTCAATATTTTCAAAGCTGGATTTAAAATACCATCAAATACGTATTCAGAACTACATATACAAAAATGCCTTCAGGACTCATGATGGCCACTACGAGTTCTCAGTGATGTTGTTTGGGTTGAGAAATGCCCCATCCACATTCCATAGCTGATGTGGGACAACAAGAATAAAGAATGGATATAAATTAAGAACTTTTAGGGTTTAGTTGACTATGATAAATTGAGTTAAAGATATAGGATTAGTGGCTGAAAAAATCAATTAACATATTGTATTTTTTTGATAAGTGTAAACTTTATTGAAGAAAAGAAGAAAGCAAACAAAACATCTCGGCTACGAGAGATCGAGATGACCTACTAAGCCAAGGAAGACCCAAGTAAAGACAAAGCCCAGGGATTTATAATGCCAGACTAGATACAATCCCTAGAGCAAAGAAAGTCCATGCGGAAAACAAAGTCCTCAAAGAAAAGACCCTTACATTCCAAGAAAGTCTAGACTCTTTTTAGGATTTCTAGACTGGTTTGTTATTATAGCAAGGGGACTATATGGTTCAGAATTTAGGGTTTAGGGTTGAAGGAATATTTCTGGAGCTGACTTTTGTAGGCTGGTACAGGTTTAAAAATAGGGTTTGAGCTCAAATGGATTATCACAGGTTGGAGTTTTATGGGGCTAATTGTAGGGATTGGAAATTTGAAAACGATCGAACTTTTCAAAGATTCACGTGTTTTATGAAGAACCATGTTACACATGAATTTTCCGAATGTTTGGAAAAAATACGTTTAATTTGCAAAAAAAATCATTTTTATTAATTTTTATTTTACTTTTTACCAAAATTTTGAATGAATTTTCAAATAACATCCCCGAATTATACTCAATCTTCCCATCTCTCTTCTGTAGGCCAAATTACCATGGTATGGAGTCACACCACACAAGAGACGCTATTGATGGAGTCACACCACCAAGGAATATAGGAGTCACACCCTTACGAGGTTCTAAACTTCGACTTCGCCTTAGACTTCGGTCAGTTAAAATTCGAAATTAATTCAGATAAGTTCAATTTGATTTAGAGAATTTCTGTAAAACTTCGTTAACTAAGAGAAATTTAAAGATTTTTTGCCAAAATGAGTCAAACGATATTAATCTTGTTTAGGTTGCTCTAAATGGTTCTTTTTATGATATAATAAGTTATAAGTGTTTTATCATGTTTGTTTTCTCATATTCTTAAAAATCAATGTGTTTTACCAATGTTTTGGCAAAAATTCTCTCAACTTCTCTAAGTTAATTGTTTACTTCGAATTAAATGAATTAATTCGGCGAACGAATTTTTGCAATTTTTGCACTAAAAAATACCAAACTTCGAGAAATTAGCCAATTTTTTGATAAATATAAACTTTATTGGGCCAACGCCAGAAAGAACAAGCCTTAGCTAAGGAGGTCGAGATGACCTACGAAGCACCAAGGCAAGCCAACAAAAGACAAGAAAAGAAAAGCTAAGAGCGTTCCCAATTACAAATGATATCCCACCGATAAACAAAATCCTCAAAAAATAAGCCCCTGCATTCAGGAATCGCTTTATACCAGAGATACATTAACCCCTTGATGTTGAGAATAATGGCGACCAGATCAGCTTCCTTGCCCTCGAAAACTCTCTAGTTCCTTTCCTTCCAAAGACCCCAAAGGACCGCGAGGGGAAGGAATCTCCACAGAACATTACCTCTGGTTGAAAAAGCTTTGGATATCCATCTGAGCATAAGAGACTTAGTAGAGCCTGGAATAACCCAACACATCCCAAAGTCAGAAAGAAACAATCTTCAAACTGCCATAGCCATATCACAATGAATGAACAGATGATCCACTGATTCCCCACCCCTTTTGCACATCCAGCAGTAGTCAACCATAGTGAACCCTCTAGCCTTCAGATGGTTGATAGTCAAGATTTTATCTAGAAAAGCTTCCCATGCAAAAAAAAAGCTACCTTGAAGGGGGTTTTGGATTTCCAAACCAATGACACAGGGAATCCATAGTTATCTGAGTTGTGAATGGCCTCATAGAACGATTTCACCGAGAATTTTCCACCTTTTGACTAGGACCATATCCTTTTATCTTGAACAAGAGGCGAAGATGAAGGCCCTGCAATCTAGACATCAGTCTAGTCAGGGGGTTGATTTCCCAATCATTAAAATTTCTCCTTAATCCCAAATTCCACCCATTATCCCCTCCGTCATTCATGAAACAATCCTGAATAGACCAATGCTTCCGCTCCGAGAGTGAATAGAGATCCAAGAAATCCTCACACAAGGGATTATCCCCACACCAGATGTCCTTCCAGAAGTGGATCCTATTCCCTGAACCAACCTCAAAACGCACCCCCTTCGTGAACTCCTCTGAAGCCTTCAGGATCCCCCTCCACACACTACACCCGTACAGACTTCTCACCATTTGGCTAGCCCACCCGAAGAGAAGAGTCCCGTACTTTCCTGCTATAGCTCTCCTCTAGAGACTGTCGAGATCCTCCCCAAACCTCCATAAACATTTCCCAATAAGAGCTAGATTCATGGCTTTGAGAGATTTTATGCCCAAGCCGCTGTCTTTCTTCGACTTGCACACCCTTTCCCATTTAACCAAATGAAATTTATGGTGGTCTGCATTCCCTTTCCACAGAAAGTCCCTCATAATCTTCTCCAGGATCATATGCACCTTTCTCGGCATCAAAAACAGCGACATATAATAAATCGGGAGGCTCGATAGGGAACTTTTAATTAACACCAATCTGCCGCCTTTGGATAAATATCTGGACTTCCACAAAGCTAGTTTTTTCCCAAAGCTTTCTATCACCGGATCCCATAGAGATGTAGATCTGTTGGGTGCCCCAAGGGGGAGGCCCAAATAGTGGGATGGGAAGCTGCCAATGCTACATCCCAGAATGCTAGCTAACCCCGTTATATCCGCCACCTCCCCCACCCCAAACAACTTACTCTTCAAGAGGTTAACCCTTAATCCAGAAACGGCTTTGAAACAGCAAAGAAGGCCTTTTAGAAATCTAACTTGGGAAACCTCCGGACCAAGGAAGATAAGGGTATCATCGGCGAACTGAAGGTGGGAGATGACCGGAACTCCATGAGCTACCTCGAAACCTTCTAACTCCCCTAAATCCACCGCTTTGGAAATCATTTTCGCTAGAGCTTCCACCACCACTATGAATAGGAAGGGGGATAGAGGATCTCCTTACCGCAACACTCGAGAACTTTTGAAATAACCAGCTGGAGTGCCATTGACAAGGATTGAGAAGGCGGCAGAGGATATGCATTTAGAGATCCACCGTCTCCATTTGGTCCCAAATCCCATCTTACCAAGCATAAAATCCAGGAATTCCCAATTGACGTGATCGTAGGCCTTTTCCATGTCAATCTTACAGGCTAACCCCGGCTTCCCCAATTTAATTCTTGAGTCGATGCATTCATTAGCTATAAGGGCCCCGTCTAGGATGTGATGCCCACTCACAAAGGCACCTTGGTTGTGAGAGATCACCGAGGGGATTACCTCGCTCAACCTCGAGGCAAGCACCTTAGCTATAATCTTGTAAGTGCTACCCACCAAACTGATGGGTCTATAGTCCGATAAATCTTCAACATCTTTGGATTTCGGGATCATGGCGATGAACGTGCTATTGGAAGAATAGTCCAGATAGCCTTCCTCTTGAAACTCCGCAACTACTCTCATAAAGTCGACTTTTATGATGTCCCAACAATGCTTGTAGAAAGCAATAGTAAACCCGTCGGGGCCTGGAGCCTTATCGCCAGCCATATCAGATAAAGACTTCACCACCTCCTCCTCAGCAATGGGTCTCTCTAGCCTTGCCCTACCAGCCTCACTAATTTGATCGAACTGAAGCTCCTCAAGAGAGGGTCTAAGGAGAGTCGGCTCGGTATATAGATTTTTGTAGAAGTTAACCACACCCTTCCTGATGCTCTCTTCATTCTCCATCATCTCTCCCCTGATCCTGATCCTTGAAATAAAGTTCCTTCTTCTATTCGCATTGGCCACCTTATGAAAAAACTTAGTATTGTTGTCCCCCTCCTTCAACCACTTAACCCGAGATTTCTGCCTCCAAGAAATCTCCTCCATCTTCACTGTTTGCTGGAAATCAGCTTTCAAATTCGCTCTTACTGACTGATCTTCCAAAGAAAGACTGGATTCTTCCTCTTTTTTATCTAATGTAGCAATTTTGTCCAGCACTTCCCTCTTCCTTTGTTCAACCCGGCCAAAAACCTCCTGATTCCAAACTTTGATCTTCTCTTTAAGAGATTTCAACTTGCCTCTAAAGCAAAACCCCGCCTTGCCTTTGGAAGGACTTCCACCACTCGTCTACCTCTCTGTAGTCAAGGCGCACCTAAGGCACCTTGAAATGGTCAAGGCGAGGCGCCTTTAGTAAGGGGCGCGCCTTAAGATCAAGGCGCGCGCCTCAGCCAAGGCGCACCAAGGCGCGCGCCTCACTAAAATAACTTTTTTTTAAATATTAAAAATAAAAAAAAATCCTTATTCCTAATATGACCCCCAAATCCCTTAAACTAATTTTCTTTTATTTTTTGAATTTTTTTTACTTAGGGTTGTTTCGGTGATTCAACATTTCAACTTGTGAAAGAAAAAAATTGATGATGGTGTACATCATAAAAGTTGATGACTGACCAACAGTGTGAGCCACGTGGCATACTATTAGAGGCTATTGACCGTATGCATGTTTGGCCTATCTCTAGATGGGCTTACAGGACAAAAATGGGTATGATTAGTGATTCCTAACCTTTGAATCTGAGTACCCCAATAAATGCTAGAAATCCACAGTTGAAAATAATCCATAAAAAAGACATACAACGAACATAGATTACTAATTAGGACGAATTTTGGTATGTAAGTCCAACTAGGGATGGGCAAATTTTATGGCTTTTTGATTACTTGTTTTGTATTTAGATAATGACAATGTTAACTAGAACCTATGATACTCGAATAACTGTATCCCTCATCGTACCAGTGCCGACACGGATACATGTGTGGGACACAGTACCAACACGTATTCCGGACATATCCATCATATATGCTGATATTTCTTAAAAAAACAAAATTTAAGTAATAAATGAACGCACTAGATGCGTCGTTTTCTGGTAAATTTTTGAAAAATAATAGAAAAATGTCAAGTTCTTTATATTATATTTATGTGGCCTAATGATTACTTGTTTTGTTATTTTATGATGTTATTTTTCTTATTTTTTAATATTTTTTATTATAATTTTTAATATTGCGCCTCGCTTCAGTTAGGCGCGTGCCTTGCCTTGCGCCTTGCGCCTCAGGCTCCAGGGGTCCTAGCGCCTTAAGTGCGCCTTGCGCCCTTAACTACCTTGGTCTACCTTATCTTTGAAACGAGGGTGACTCAGCCACATGTTTTCGAACCTGAAAGGAATAGGCCCAGATCTAAAACCCCCGCAGTCTAGCACCAAAGGGGTATGATCCGAGACAGGTCTAGGACACACGGTCAAAGAGGCACCCTGAAAATGATCCTCCGAATTAGGGGACACCAAGAATCTATCCAGTCTGCTCAGAGTGGGGAGGGCTTGATTGTTGGTCCATGTAAATTTGGCTCCCCCCATTGGAAGATCCATCAAAGAGTGATTGTTGATGAAGTTGTTGAAGTCTCTCATACTTCTAGTCACTCGACCCCCAACGTTCTTTTCGCACGGAAATCTAACTGTGTTAAAATCCCCACCTATACACCACGGATCGTCCCAATACCCTGCAATATCCTCCAATTCTTCCCAATACTGATCCCTGTAGTTGCTGCTAGAGGACCCATAAACCCCCGTTAGAACCCAGCAGAATTGCTCCCCCACACATCTGCATCTAATGGACACTGAATAAGCTCCGATTAAGGCATCATCCACTTCAAGAGTGCTACGATCCCAAGCAATCACGATGCCCCCGGAAGACCCAAGAGCTGGTAAGACTTGCCACCCATAATCATCAGACCCACACACTTCCTTGATTATGTCTGAATCAACCCTGTCCAATTTCGTCTCCTGTAATATTATTACGTTGGCCCCCAAATTTCTAATCGCACTTTTTGTAATTTTTTTAATACATGTACACTTTAATTTGGGCATTCAAAATTCGGAATTAATTCGGCTAATTTCGCCGAATTTTGTCGAATTTTAAAACCATGCACCCTTAGCAAATGCACAACAGCAAGGAAATAATTATTCTTCATCTCGGAAAAAATAAAGAGGTTACATGTACTCATTGAGGTACAAGACCTACCCTCCTTTCTTACTCCTAAAACAACTCAAACTTCTAAAACAAGAAAAAAACCCTCTATATATAAGACACTTGGACTGTTTTATTTTTATCTACGAAACCTTCTCAAACAAAGGAAACTTCTAGAAGACTAAAGTTAAAAAACAAACTAAAACTCTTTTAAATCTAAACTGTTGGAGAATAAATGGGCCCCACTTGTGTTGTATGGTGGCCAAGAGAAATCCTTTTATGGGCTGGTTGAACGATCCCAATTCCATTTTTATTGGACTCAACTGAGTGGGCTTTATGGCCTTCCTATGACTATAGGTTTAAGGCCCTCATCAATAGCCCAATGAATAACCTATTTCGGCATGAGCAAAATCCTTGTATTTAGCTCTTCTTAGACTAATAATCTAAAACGTGTTAAGCTCACCCTCAAGGTTTAAAAGGGATCATAATAAAGCCAACGGGTAGGTAACATTACTGTCATGACCGTTATAATGGGTCAAAGAATGACCTAAGTTATATTATTTATTATTTTTTCATTTTTCAATTAAACATAAATAATAGTTAAATAGCGGATAAAAGTTGATATAACGTTAAATGTGTTATAATGTTTTCTAATGTTAAATAGCCATATAACATAATAGGGTTGGAGCATTACCTTTATAACAATTAAAAAAGTTGTTTTAAACCATGCTCACCTTTGGCATCTGAGAAAATTGCAGCTTGGGTAGGGCAGAGGTTTTGTGCCTTAGTCACACCGTCAAAAAAGAGTGGGTGGCTACAATACTCTTTTCAAGTGAAGAGCATGATCAAATGGTGGAGACCCATCACCATCAGGGAACTACGAGGGTTCCTTGGATGTATGAAGTACTATCATAAGTTTGTACATGACTACAACAAGAATAGTGCACCTTGTCTGGAGGCCAAATAAGCATTCCTCCACCTAATGAAGGTGTTGTTATCAACACTCGCCCTTGCAATGTTCAACTTCAATAAGTTATTTATTGTTTGGTGCATAGTTTCAAATTTCGGAATGTTTTGTAATGTTTCGGTTTGTTTCGCAAAGACAATCTGATACAATCCAAAATAAAAATAAAAAATATGACTACATGATTTTGGAAATGTTCGGAATGTTTCAGAAATGTTGCGGAAATTTCATTTTTTCACTGTTTCATGAATGTTTCGGAGTTTGTCTCAGTTTTTCACTTGACCGAGACATTCCTCCGAAACGAAATTTTAAACCAGGACTTGAAAAGTTGAATTTGAAGAATTAGGGTTAGGGTTAGGGTTAGGTTTGGAGAAGAGAAATAGAGAGTAGAGAAGAGAGAAAGGATGTCTATTGTGCTTAATTCACAATGACTCCATAAATTTTATTTATATAAAGGGTTACAGAAAAATGACAAGTACACCCCTCATAAGAAGTATTTACAGAACTACCCCTATACAAGACAAATACGTATTTCTACATATCTGAGAACACTCCCCCTCAAGTTGGCGCATAGATATCTTTCATGCCCAACTTGCATAAACATCTACGAGGTTGCCAACTAGGAACTCCTTTGGTGAAGACATCTGCTACTTGCTCGTCTGTCTTCACAAAGGGGGTACAAACTTCCCCAGATACGATCTTCTCCCGAATGAAGTAATGATCCACTTCAATGTGCTTGGCCCGTTCGTGTTGCACCGGATTGTGAGCAATGCTGATAGCAGCCTTGTTATTACAGTACAAGCTCATGCATCCCAAGACTGGAAAGCCAAGTTCAGCCACCAGCATCTTCAGCCAGAGTATCTCACACAAGCCATGGGCCATTGCCCAAAATTCTGCCTCTACACTGGATCTGGCAACTATTGGTTGCTTCTTGCTCCTCCAGGTAACCAGATTGCCTCCCATAAAGGTACAATAGCCTAATGTAGATCTCCTGTCATCCTTGGCGCCAGCCCAGTCTGCATCAGTGTATGCATATACTGACTGATAACACTGACTGCATAGACAATGTCTGGGCGGGTTAAGGAGAGATAGATCAATCTCCCAACCAGTCTCTTAAAGCTCCCCCCGTCCTGTAACGGCGTACTACTCGAGTCAACCAGCTGGCGGTTCTGCTCTATGGGGGTCTCCATTGACTTAGCTCCCAGCTTGCCTGAGTCCTTTAATAGATCTAGGACGTACTTCCTTTGTGAGATGAAGATCCCTTGGCTAGATCTCGTAACCTCTATGCCGAGAAAGTACTTGAGAAGCCCCAAATCTTTGGTTTTAGATGATTCTTTAGCTTAATCACCTCCTCTGCATCATTTCCGGTTATAATGATGTTGTCAACATAGACGACAAAGGCCGTAGTGCTCTTCCCTAGGTGTTTCACAAATAGGGTGTGATCGGCTTGGCTTTGAGTATATCCCAGCTTCTTCACTGCTAGAGTGAACCTCTCAAACCAAGCTCTAGGAGATTGCTTAAGCCCATAGAGGGCTTTCCTTAATCGACACACCTTGTTGCTATCCCCTGGGGGAGTGAACCCTGGAGGAGGTACCATATAGACCTCTTCATGCAAATCACCATGAAAGAACGCATTCTTCACATCCAGTTGATGCAAAGGTCATGCTCGGTTTGCTGCTACAGACAACAAAACCCTGATGGAGTTCATCTTTGCCACAAGTGCAAAGGTCTTCACATAGTCAATCCCGTAGGTCTGAGTGTACCCTTTGGCTACTAGTCTGGCCTTGTACTTCTATACTGACCCATCGGCATTGTACTTCACTGTGAACACCCATTTGCATCCAACCGGTTTCTTGCCTCTTGGCAAGTGAACAAGCTCCCATGTTTTGTTCTTATCCAGTGCCTTCATTTCTTCTACCATAGCAGCCTTCCATCTAGTATGTGCTAACCCTTCTGCCACGGAAGAGGGAGTGGGAATGGTGGAAACTGATGTGATAAAGGATCTGTACGAGGGTGACAAGGCATCGTAGGAAACGAAGTTGCTCAATGGATGTTGAGTACAACTTCTGGTGCCTTTTCTAACAGCAATAGGAAGATCATAATCATCAGTAGACAAGGGATGA
Organism: Euptelea pleiosperma; assembly: GCA_035048495.1. Classification (NCBI taxonomy): domain Eukaryota; kingdom Viridiplantae; phylum Streptophyta; class Magnoliopsida; order Ranunculales; family Eupteleaceae; genus Euptelea; species Euptelea pleiosperma. The sequence goes on along the minus strand of CM068542.1, from coordinate 26,650,250 downwards.
CAGGAATAGAGAGGGATGGAGGATTACTTGGATCCAAGGTTCTGGATCAGCTGTGACTTTCGCCCTTTTTGTTATAGACTTTGAGCTCCTTCTGAGCTCCAGGAGCACTATCAATCACACTAGTACTATGAGTGGGCGGAGACTTCCCAAACTCTAGAGGAGGAGATAGAGATATAGCAAGAAGAGGAACAATCCACTTCTCTTCATTACTACTCTCCCCCTAAAAAGAGGTGAGGGAGAAAAAAGACAACTCCTCACGAAGGTGACATCCATGCAAACAAACTTCTTCCCAGAGGAAGGATGGTAACACTTGTACCCTTTGTGGGTGGAAGAGTAACCGAGAAGACACACTTGAGCGCTTTGGGATCTAGTTTGGTGCGATGAGGACCAAGGATATGTACATAGCATACACACCCATAGATGCGAGTAACAGAAAAAAGAGGAGATGCAGGAAAAACAACTTGAATAAGAGATTTAAAATTGAGTACACAAGAGGGCATTCTATTAGTCAAGTAGGCAGCCGTCGACACAGCATCTGACCAATAGGTCTTGGGGACATGAGAGCCAATCAAAAGAGATCTAGCTACCTCAATCAAGTGTCGCATTTTTCTCTCAGCTACACCATTCTGTTGAGGGTTGTAGCTGCAAGAATTTTGATGACAAATCCCATGGTCAAGAAGGTAGTGTTGAAGACCCCCAAACATATATTCTCCAACCTGGTCAGTACGAAAAACCTTGATGGAGATACCATACTGAGTTTGGATCATCTTATGAAAACCCTGAAAGATGGAATGAGCTTCATCTTTGGTTTTCATGAGATAAACCCATGTACACCTAGTATGATCATCAACAAAGGAAATAAAGTAGCAGAAGCCAAAGATAGAAGTAGTTGGGGAAAGACCTCATACATCAGAATGCACATTGTCAAAACAAGTAGAACTTCTATTATCTCTGGAGGGATAATTCAATCTACAATGCTTGGAGAGCTCACAGGTCTCACAGTGTAAAGTAGAAAAAGAAACAGAAGTAAACAAACTAGGAAATAAAAGTTTCAAATACTGAAAAGGGACATGCCCCAGACAAGCATGCCAGTTCAAGACAACATCTATCCTACTACTACTACTAGCAGAAAACTGTAGTGATGTGGGCTCAGGAAGGTGTCCATCTAGAAGGTAGAGGCCATTAGCTTCATGTCCAGTGCCAATCGTCCTCCTCGTCTCGAAGTCCTAAAAGAAACAAGTAAGGGAAAAAGTGACACTACAGTTTAGGGTTTTAGTCAAAGCACTAACAGAAAGTAGGTTAGAAGTAAATCTGAGAACATGCAAAACAGATGAAAAAAGCAATTGAGGAGAGGGAAAGATATTCCCTTTCCCAGACACAGAAGATAAGGTGTCATCAGCTATCTTCACCGTATCATGGCCAGAACAGATGGAATAACTAGAAAATAAAGAAGACAAGCCCGTCATGTGTTCCGAAGCCTCTGAATCAATGATCCAAGTGGGGCTAGATGATGGAAGAGACACATGTTGAACAGGTCTAGTGTTACCTGACTGGGCAAAGGAGGTGGATGATGTAGCAGAAGGACCATCAAGTTGTTGAAGCAATCGTCGAAGGTCTGCATACTCTGTGGCTAAAAAACCACTAGGAGGAGCTAAAGGAAGAGGACTCGCCAGAGACTGTCCTGGGGAAGGAGCAGAAGAATCCACATTGGCTGTATGAGCACTGGAGGAGACTAGCTGGCTAGGGCGCCCATGTAGCTTCCAACATTTTGCAAGCACATGCCCTAACTTGCCGCAGAAATCACACTTGGGCCTCTCTCTAGTCAAGGACTTCCTAAAATAAGGTCCAGTAGGAGCATAGGATGGAGCTGAGATAGGAGTCTGATAAGATGGGCCTCTCTGAGGCTGCTGTGACTGCTGAGGCTGATAAGCAGGAGAAGCATCTAGCGCTGATCACTCTGGGAGGAGATGCTCACTCTGAAGAGAGATCCGCCTATTGGCCCTATTCTATTCACTCTGAAGATAGGCGTACACCTCACTGAGAGAGGGAAGATCCAACCTGCTACTCAAGATCTGAACACGAGCATAAGAAGGATCGAGTCCAGCAAGGAAATCAAAGATCCGGCCCTTCTCTATATATCGGCGAAAGGGAGCAATCTCTGTTGGATTAAGGGGCTGATAAGAGTAATAATGATCAAGCTCCTACCACAAGGTATGAAGAGCAGTATAGTACTGAGAGAGGGACTTCTCCCCCTACCGGAAATGGGAGATAGTCTGTCGCAACTGAAATGCCCGTCTAGTGTTCTGCTGCTGTGAGTAAGCCGTCTTAGTGATCTCCCAGACCTCTTGCGTTGTGCGCATAAATAAGAAACTCTCATTGATATCGGGCTCCATCGAGTTGAGGAGCCATGATATGACAGTAAGATCATCTGTCTGCCACTGTCGATAAGAGGGATCGGTCTTGGGAGGCTCAAGTGTATCCCCCGTAGTGTGACCGAGCTTCCTACGGCCGCCAATAAACAATCGTGCTGCCAAAGCACAGTGTAAGTAGTTCTTGCCGTCTAACTTTACGGAGGTGATCTATAAACTGGGGTTCTCATAAGCCAAGTGATGCACCATTGGGCCTCCAATACCAGTGTTGGGAGTTTTTGTGCCCACTTCTGACTCTGAAGGAGAAGCCAAGGAGGGTGGAGTAACCATGGGAGGTGGAGGATCTGCCATGAAGAACTACGGCCAAGAACAACTATATAGGAGCACCAGAATGTTACAAACAATCAACTGAGAGCCAAAAACAGGCTAAAGAAACACCACAGACCAAGAAAACATCCAATAAGGTCCTAATAGACATAAAGAACCTAGGATTCTCCCAAGAAACCAAACAAAGAACTTTGAAGAAGGGGAATCAAAAATCACCCATATGAGCCTCAAATAGGGCATATAAGTAGCCGGATGATTGAGTGAAGGAGTATATCGAAGCAAGAAAGCGTCCTAGAACCACAAAAACACTTATGGAAGAAGTGTAGGGTCGATTGGAGGGAATTGTTTATCAAGCCGATGGTCATATAGGGTATAGGCACCGGCGGTAACTAATAGGGGAAGAAAACTTCCTACAACCTTCAAATCTTGATGAAACCCTTCGAATAGGGTATCCACATGTCAGTTAGGTTGGGGGGGACTAGATCAAAGCAATAAGTCCCCCTAAAAAGATCATCTAGGTTCCGAAAAAAGGACTGGTTTACACACTGATTTTTCCGAAAAAACACAAAAAAAATGATCAGAAAACTCCCCAAATGGATCTAAAAAATGGTAAAAAACAGGAAAAAAAATCCTCTATCAAGTGGTGAGGTTTTAAGCCAACCTCGATTTCTGTGTCCATACAGCTGATGACGTCAAACGTACGGTCAGATAATGTCAACAGACGTCAGATTGCCCTGGTTTGTCCCCAAATGTGCTCCGGCAAGCTTCGGTGGCAGATGGCTCTGATACCAAGTTGAATTTGAAGAATTACGGTTAGGGTTAGGTTTGGAGAGGAGAGAATAGAGAATAGAGAGTAGAGAAGAGAGAGAGAAAGGATGTCTATTGTGCTTAATTCACAATGACTCCATAAATCTTATTTATATAAAGGGTTACAGAAAAAGGACAAGTATACCCCTCATAAGAGGTATTTACAGAACTACCCCTATACAAGACAAATATGTATTTTTACGTATTTGATAACAGAACAATGTTCCACATTAAGGATGGATTGTACTTCTATCCAACTAGTTGCAAAACACAGCTCATTCTTTGATCTCAATATCGTGGCACATCTAATTATGATCACTTCGTACCATTCACAAATTGACGACTAGATTGAAATTGTAAACCTGTCTCAGAAAATTACTAACAAGTTTCACAAGGAATGAACCGAAGAAGTGGCATCATTGGCTACCATGGGACAAATGGGGGTAAAACACCACTTACCAATTCACCATTCCGGGACCAACAATACGTCATTCAAAATTGTGTCGAGAGTCCCCACCTCATTGCTTCTTCCACGTTACACGCATGAGTAAATATGCATCAAATAACTTGTGATTTAAAAGATAGAGACTGTTGGAGCTCCTTTAGGACAACTTGCCCAAAGCGCAAGCTAGAATGAAACAACAAACTGATAAGCATCGGTATGAATAAGAGTTTTGAGAAGGTAATCTTTCGTGCTTACAGCCATACTAGGAAGTTTGAACTCCCTATTGTCCAAGATACACCTGGTATTCCATGTATCGTTTTTAAAACCCAAGTTGGGGGAACAAGTTGGATCTCAAAGCCAATTGTCGATCACAACTGGTGATGAAGAGAATTAATTCTAGCGGTACGCCATTCGGACAAAAATTGGTTAAACAATGCAATCAGGCAGTAGCCAAGGTGTTGGAACAATGTCTTATCAGGGTAGTAATGTAAAAACCCCTTATGTTGTAAGGGCATACTTGTCCATGTAAAGTTTCTAATATAAATAAGAAGTTTGGAGACATGTGACCTAACATGCTCTCCATTCCTCTCTTCTCTCTCCTTCTCTCTTGTAAACCCTAGAAACCCAAGAATCACTTTCAACTTGGTATCAGAGCTTGGTGACGAAAGAAGAACAATCAGAGATCGCATACAGGTGTGCAAACGTCACCATGCCGTACAGTTGACATTAGCAACTACACGAACACGCATCCCAATGTCAGGTGAACACGGCCCCTTTGTGAGGTGATTTACTCCGATCGGTGAAGTTTTGATGATTTGGGAAACGTTAACTCCCTCACCATGGTACCGCCGACAACTTTTATGCCCTTTTTTGGGATTGTTTCAAGTTGTAAACCCTTGTGAAGTTGCTTTTTTAATGATTGCAGGTCTCTTGTGTGTATGACCTCTTTTTCCTGTATTGGTTGATATTGGGTATCCATGTCTACTGGAAGAGGTACTGAAGGGTCCAGTGTGAACTCGAAAGCTACCTTTGGGAGTGATAGGGGGTCCGTGGTGACTCAAGTGGGCTTCAAGAATCCAGGTTTGCAGATAACTTCCGTCAAATTAGATGGCAAGAATTATTTGGAGTGGTCTCATGTAGCTAGGATGTATATTAAGTTGGGGTACATCATCGGGATAGTTGTCGAGCCCAAGGCTTCGGATGACCCATTGGTTGAGAAGTGGGAGACTGGGAATCTCACCGTCATGTCCTGGCTCCTCAATTCCATGCAACCTCATATTAGTCGGGGCTTCTTGTTCTTGCATAAGGCCAAGGAGAATTGGGACATGCATTTCAAACTTACTCTTAGCAACAGAATCTGGCCAGGGAATTCCAACTTCGCCAGAGTATCTCCCACCTTCATCAAGGAGAACAGTCTCCCTGACTACTTTGCTACTCTTTGGAGTAGGTGGGAAGAATTGGACTTCTATCACACCTTTCAGCCCTCTTGTACTGAAGATGGTAACAAGTACAAGAACTTGGCCAAGGAGACATGGATCTTTGAGTTTTAAGCAGGGCTTAACTCTAAGTATGAGTTAGCCAAGATTCGGATCCTTAGCTGTGATTCTCTCCCTTCACTCAGTCAAGTGTACTCTTATGTCCAGAGAGAGAAGAGTCGACGCAGTGCCATGGCACCATCCCCAGTTCCAGATCGATATGCTCTTATATCCACGTCTACTCTCCAGCGCTTTCAGAGGGGCAGGGCCTTTTAGCCTTCTGCTCCGCCATCTATCCCGTCTTCTGCTGGGATGTTCTCTGATCGGAATCGGCGCAAGTGTGACTACTGTGGCCACCGAGGGAATGTGAAGGACAAGTATTGGGAATTGCATGGTTGTCCACCATGCCCCAACTGATCAAGGTTGCTTGCTACTCATAGTGCGAGTTTTTGACACTTCAGTTGGTGTCCCCAGAGCTCTACCACATGGCCTTCTCTGGCTATGACTACTTCGGCTTCCGTTGCCTCACCTGTCCCAATTCCGCATGCCGAGATTGACAACATTTGACACTTTCTTGCTCGGTTAGAGGTTCCTTCTGCCACATCTACCTCTTCCTTCACTCAGACAGGTACCATAAGCATTGCTCACCTAAATTTACTTCTAATCTCTTATCTGTTAGTACCCTTACCAAACGGTTGAATTGTAGTGTTACATTCTTTCCTTATTCGTATGTCTTTCAGGACTTGGATATGAGGAGGATGATTGGTATTGGATGTAAAGCTGATGGCTTACACCTCCTGGATGGACACCCTGTTGAGCCCATAACATTGCAGTCTCGTATTAGTAGTCGACTCAGTCTAGAGTCTGTTTTGTGGAAAGCTGATGGCTTGTGAGCTTGCAAAACATTGTCATTCCACTAATCCCCCTAGGAGTAATTAGAGTTTATTTCCCTTCGATATTGTGCATTCTAATGTATGGGGACCTACTCCCATTACTTCCGTTTTTGGATCTCGCTATTTTGTTACCTTTGTTGATGATCACGCGCTATGTATGTGGGTCTACCTTATGAAAATCAAAGATGAGTTGTATTCCGTCTTTAAAGGTTTTCATAAGATGGTTCAAACTCAATTTGGTGCTCAAATCAAGATTGTTCGCTCTAACCAAGTCAGTGAATATATGTATAGGGGTCTTCAGCATTATTTGGTTGATCATCGTATTTGTCATTAAAATTCCTGCAATTACACACATCAACAAAATGATGTCGCTGAAAGGAAAATGTGGCATCTTCTTGAGGTATCTTGTTCTCTTATCATTGGTTACTATGTTCCTAAATCCTATTGCATGCCCTCATGTGCCCTGCAATTTCAGACTCCTTATCAATTGCTTACATCCAATTGCTCCTTGTTTTTAGTTCCTCCTCGTGTATTTGGCTGTGTTTGGTTCATTCATATTCTGGGTCCCAACCATATCAAGTTGGATCCCAAGGCTCTCAAGTGCATTTTCCATGGATATTCTTCCTCACACAAATGGTACAAGTGTTATCACCCTTTTTCTGGAGAGAGGTTTATCTCCATGGATGACAATTTTCAAGAGGATACTCCTTTCTTTCACCCCGCCTCTCTTTAGTGGAGAGTAGTGAAGAGAGATCTTCCTCTTCCAGTGTCCCTCTCCCTACTATTCCAGTTCCACCCACTTTCCTGGTCAAGATGACTGGCCGACTTACTACGACGTCTGATAATAGTGCTGGAACTCAAGGAGAGCTTAAAGTCATTAGCAAAAGAGGGAAGGCCACAGCGGATCCATGCCTAGCCGTACTAGTTGTACCATACCTTGGATCCAGGTAATATTTTAGTCTCTAAGCCTAGTGTACCATTAGTTCCTGATTCTGCTATTAACTCTACTACTGATACATGTGCCTCAGATCTCCCTTCTGCTCTTAGAAAATGGTATAAGGAGTTGTCCTCAACACCCTCTCAGTAACTTCGTTTCGTATGAGGCCTTATCTCCATCTTTCATGGCATTTGTTACTTCGTTGTCCACCATTCCTATACCTTCTTCAGTAGTAGAAGGGTTAAAGCATCCTAAGTGGAAGGATGCAATGGTCGAAGAGATGAGAGCCTTAGAAAAGAACAACACCTGGGAACTACTTGACTTACCTAGAGATAAGAAACCAATGGGGTGCCGATGGGTGTACACTGTAAAGTACATGGCATATGGGTCACTAGAGAAGTACCAAGGCAAGATTAGTAACCAAAGGATACTCATATAGACATATGGCATCGACTACGTAGAAACATTTGCACCAGTTGCTAAAATGAACTCCATAAGGGTGCTCATATCTCTTGCTGCTAACTAGTCGTGGCCTTTACATCAGCTTTATGTGAAGAATGCATTTCTTCATGGAGATCTATAAGAAGAGGTGTACATAGTTCTTCCTCCAGGATTCTTACCAATAGGAGATGGTAGAAGAGTGAATAGATTGAAGAAGTCCCTGAATGGGTTGAAGCAGTCTCCCAGAGCATGGTTTGAAAGGTTTACCCAGGCAACGAAGAATCTAGGCAACACCCAAAGCCAAGCTAACCATACTCTATTTATTAGGCATCATGGGAAGAGCACCACTGCTCTCATTGTCTATGTGGATGACATCATTGTGACGAGCAATGACGTTGAAGAAGTTGCAAAGCTAAAAATGTATCTAGTTGGCAAGTTTGAGATAAAGGATTTAGGACACCTAAAGTACTTTCTAGGCGTAGAGGTTGCAAAATCAAGTCAGGAGATCTTCATCTCTCAAAGGAAGTATATCCTTGATCTACTAAAGGATTCCGGAAAATTAGGAGTTAGGCTCGTGGTGGACACTCCTATAGAATAGAATCACAAGATGGGTGAGGCAAGTGGTGAGTTACTGAAGGACATTAAGGGCTCTCAGGGACTAGTCGGGAGGTTGATATATCTCTCTTTGAATAGATCGGATATTGCATATGTAGTCAGCGTAATCAGCCAGCGTGATCATCCAGTATATGCACTCACCTAGAAAAATCCACTTGGAGGTAGCACACAGGATTTTGAAGTATCTCAAATCCTCCCCTGGCAAGGGACTTCTCTTCAAGAAAAATGGTCACATGAGAGTGGAGTCGTACACTGATGCAAACTAGACAAGTGCCAATGATGACAGAATATCCGCTTCAAGATATTGCACATTTGTTGGGGACAATCTTGTGACGTGAAGAAGCAAAAAACAACCTATGGTGGGTCAATCTAGTGCATAGGCTGAATTTCAAGCGATGATTCATGGCTTGTGCGAGATGTTGTGGTTGAAGATCTTAGTGGCTGAACTAGGATTCCCTGTTACTGCCTCCATGAACCTATATTGTGACAACAAGGCAACAATCAGTATTGCTCATAATCCAATTAAGCATGATCGAGCAAAGCATACTGAGAAGATTGTTACTAGGGAAGTTTGTACTCTTTTCGTGAAGACCGAAGAGCAGATGGTGGATATATTCACTAAGGGAGTCCCTAGTAATCAATTACACAGCTGTCTCAGCAAGTTGGGCACGATAGATATCTACACACCAACTTGAAGGGGAGTGTTATCAGGGTAGTAATCTAAACACCCCTTCTTTTGTAGGGGCATACTTGTCCATGTAAAGTTTCTCACATAAATAAGAAGTTTGGAGATATGTGACCTAACATGCTCTACTTTCCTCTATTCTCTATCTCTTTTCTCTCTTCTCTCTTGTAAATCCTAGAAACCGTAGAATCACATTCAACTCAATGGACCAGTCTACAATAAAGGACAAAATGTGATAGATCATTCGATCACTAAGGGTACAGTTTCCAACCTTCACAGCAAGTCAAACTTGAGGACATGAAAACAAGGCAGATGGAATGTTAGGACTCTTGATTCATAATTTGGTAGTTAGCATAAAGTTAGGAAGGGAATAAAACTTATTAGTAATTTAATAAATTATGGGATATTTAGAAGAATAAATTTGCAATCACAACTAATTTGTATGGAGATTAGGTGTTTTTAGTGATGTATTTTTGTGTTGCAACTTTACAAGAGGAGATTGAAATGAAAAGTTATCATCGCGCTTTAGCACTTTTGGAGGCTTGGGTTTCCTCAAACTAACCCAAACTTTCTTCCCTTCTTTTCTTTATTTCATTATTTCTCCCATTAATCTTCATCGATAGAACAAGGGTTCCATCAATAAAGGATGGGTTCTTGGTGATATTCCTTATGTTGTTTGTAGAGAACTTAAAGGCAAGTTCAAATCAGTCTTGATCGATGGAGTATTATGGCTGTTGAGAAGGTCTCCATTGGATGGAGATAAAGTTTGTGTGCCACCAGATTCCTAAGATGCTTCCTCTACTGGAATCTGTTTACCGAAAGATGCTTAAAGGAGATAGATGCAAGACAATGTCCACATTCTTGAACCCCAACGATACACACTCCTAACAGTATAAACCACAGTAATGACATTAAACTAAGCAGAGGATGACGTCAACGAATCCATCCGATATTGCTGTAGTAGAGATTACTGAAGAGCATTGTACCCCAAGAAAGTTTCCCCATAACAGGAGCAAACAGGCCTGTCAACTCCAGAATGAAAGCTTCAATAAACTTAATCTCTAAATGAACATCCTTCCAAGTCATGGATGAGACTGGCATGTATGTGCATTTCGAGACCAGGTATGCTGATAATATTTGGCACTTCAGAGCATGGCGTGTCCCAAGGAATTAATACTTTAACCAGGAGAGTCAAGAATGAGCAGCTGAGTTGCATCCGCTAAGATAGTATCCAAAAAATGAACCTTGCCATCAATTTCAAAAGGGTAGAAGTATCTGAGGCACGATGTTCGTTATGCCATAACAAGACTCTTATGTTAGCGTGCTTAAGCATGTTATGTCAACTTATTAAACCCATGAAGCACCTACTAGGGAAGACTGGAACCCTATGTTACCCAGGTATGGCAGAGACACAGCCAGAGTACATCATGGACACAGCATTTACACTTAAAAAACTCAAGTGTCCAACACGGATGGTAACATAGCTGGAACCAGGTCATGCACCACTACCACCCTTATTTTCCCAAGTGCATGGGGCCACCACCTTTGGTCATTTGCGTAGCTTTGAGGTTTTCAAAAAGACTTCGACCTAAGAACCCGTGCCTTTGATAAGAAAGGTATTTTAAAAACTAATCTATGTGAAGAATTTTGCTTTTCCAAAAAATAGTAGGTTGGTTTCTCTCTCAACAGAATACGAACATTACACTTTCCACTGAATTTGCGTTGAATTCTATTTCAATATATATGGAAGTTGGCTCAAACTTGAAGAATGTCAGGAACATTGAGGAGATGATGACACTCATCACAACCTCACGGAATGCTGATCCACACATCAGCCACGATGTAAGTATAAATATGTATGAGTTGCACCTTCTGGATTTATCCCACGGGAGACTTCCCTCTATGGTGATAGACAGAATAAAGCTAAAATAACATAAGAGTATGAGACTAGGGAGAAAGTGCCAAAGCACTATTCCTGCAAAGAGTGAGAGCTTTGAGCCTTTGAACTGGAAAATGGACATCCCAGAAATATCCATCAACTATAAACGGGTTGTAGGGTGATACTACTAATCATCACAGAAGAAGTTCTTGCCTCAAGTTGAAAGATCAGAGCTTCAATCTAATGATGATTGGAAAGGAAGCCCTGGATCAGGGCTCCCAACATAAATCATCGACCACTATCTCTTCTATGCTCTTTTTTTCTATCATATTTTTCCAGATTTTTTCTGAATGCATTTCTAAGCACTAAAGTGAGCTTGTCGACAAATACATTTTAACATGTTGCATTCCTGCTTCAGTTTAAGATCAACAGCTATGCCAGTTAGTTAGGAAATGCTAGTCAGATCTATTCTTTTTATACTACAATATCTCTTTCACCCAAAAGCATACAATAATTGCGCCTTCTTGTGCGGTCCTAGTTAAAATGAATTGAACACACAAAATTATCTAGAATGTACATGTATTTCTACTCGAACATGTCAAAGATACACTAATAAAAGTTGGTGATGACTCGTTTAAGTCACTGTAAAATTTAATTTAAGTTGATGTTACTCGATTGAGTTGCTTGCATAGTGGACTAGTATCCTACCCCAACAGCCTGCCCCAAACCCAAGACAGGTTAGCCAACCCTCTAGCAACTCGGTCACACCCTGAACAGGAGGCATTTCATCTATAGTATTGTTTAGAACTACGCCACAGGAACCACTTCATAGACAAGCTAATTTGGTAAAAATCAAATGATTCTTACATAACAGAAAAAAAAAACCTCAGAAACAAGCATAATTTTCAAGCTGGTTGCAGATTTCACTCTACCTTTGCATAAGTATACTGTGCAAGGACCTTCTCTTCAAGTTCCGAGAAAGTCCTTACTAAATCTCTTACATCGGTATCTTCTTCGTCCTTTTCCCTACAGAGAGAAGACCCAAAAAAGCATGAAATCGCAGGTAAGTTGTAATATTTACAATCAAAACTTTAAAGATATGCATCTGTGAGATCAAGAGGATGCCTAAAGAGTGAAAAATGATTCTGCCACTGAAGTTATTAAAATGTGATGCAAATGGCTCCTCACTCTACCAGACAGGCCCTCTTATTTGCCAAAATTTCGGTGTTTGAAGAGAACGGATTGGGTAACAGAAAAGAGAAAATAGGCCTTAAGGGCCTGTTTGGTAACACACCGCGGCGGGAAAATAAAATATTTGCGCGCGCTACTATTTGCCTGGGTGCGTTTGGCAGCCACTTGCCCTCGGGGGATATTTAGCCGGGCCCACATATTTGCCCTCCATGGCGGGAAAACATTTGACCACCTCCCCCCCGTGTAAATATTTTCACGCCAATTATGCCTTGGTGAGAAAATTTTATTTTCTCGCCGGAAAATCACTATTTTCAATAAAAAATAGTTTTTAATATATAAAAAATATAAAAATGAATTTTTTTTTATCCTTTGACATAATATGTGGTTCCCACACTCGCCCAACCTATTTTTGACTTACTTTGATATGTGGGACCCACTCAAATTGAAAGAAAATGAAGTAAGCTGAAGTGAGCTAGCTCATACACGTACCAAACATTGTTAAATATTGATATGAGCAAATATTTAGCCAAGATAATATTCGCCTGGCTAAATATTCGCCGTCGGAACTCTTTTTCTCACGTACCAAACAGACCCTAAATGGAACCCAGAAATTTGGCAGCCAGTTCACCCTTTGAGATGCAATAAAGGATAAACCAAGCAAACATTTGAAATCCAAGCATGATAATATTGCGTTTTTCCAACCAAGTAAGAAGGGCAAAAGGGTTAAGCACATGCCTAGACTGCAGCCAGATATGTTTGTTCTTGTTGTACATTTCATAAGAAAGTTCATCTTTGCAGTATCCAATATTACTCAAAGCTATCAACAGCTTTTGATGTGGATCACTAACAATGCTGCCAGGGTGAAGACCACAGAATTTCCCTTCAGTTTCCTTTAAATATCCATTTTGTAAGTAAGAAGTTTCTTTGTTTAATCTATTCTGAGGGAGTTCGCCACCAATCTGCCCTAGATAACCTGACGATGTGCAGACAATGAAAGCCACAGAATTTTAGTACTGGAAGAAACACATTTTACAAGTTCAATGCTAAAAAATTTGTAGAAGACTGATTCCCCTTATACCTGCAAAATCAAGGAAACAGTTCAAAAAAGATAGTCTAACAGATTCTTGAATTTCTTGAAGTTGCACAAACATGCCATCTGACTTTGTAGCCTCGCCCCTTAGACTCTGAATCATCCTGGACCAAATACAGAATGAAATATGATGGGAAACAAACGTGTGTTAATTTAAAAATAAAGAACAATCTTGAAGATGCATAAGTTCAAAAGCTCCTTACATGTCCATTTACCAGAACACAAATCCTGCGGTTAGTTACAAAGGAGAAACAAATCTATGTCTGTGGAATAAGAATTACTAGTCCAAGACAAGATTTCAAGCGGGATATTGATTAATCAAGCGCATTTTAACATAAAATGAAAGAAAAGTCCCTAAAGGGCAGTGGAAAAGTATATCTACCAATAACGCACATGAATAATAATAATAATAATAATGATGATGATGATGATGAGAAAGCAAAATGGGGTCCATTGTTGGGAATATTTGAAAAGAGACCTGCTTCATGGAAAAATCAACATCTTTCGAAGGAGGTAAGATGAGTTTGATCTGGAGTACTCTTCCTAGCCTCCCTACTTTTCATCACCACCATTTTGGTTTCTATAGCCAATATCAAGAAGCTTGGACGGGACTTCCTATAGAAAGGTATAGAAGACACATTTAAATACCATTTAGCCGAATGGCAGATGGTGTTTAAACCCAAGAAGTTGGGGGTCTTGGCATAAGGAGTTGAATTTGAGGAGTTAGGGTTAGGGTTAGGTTTGGAGAAGAGAGAATAGAGAGTAGAGAAGAGAGGGAGAAAGGATGTCAATTGTGCTTAGGTCACAATGACTCCATAAATCTTATTTATATGAAAAGAATTACAAAAATGACAAGTATACCCCTTGTGGGGGGTATTTACATAACTACCCCTATTAGAAAAATACGTATTTCTACGTATCTGATAACACTCCCCCTAAAGTTGGTGCATAGATATCTTTCATGCCCAACTTGCATAAGCATCTATAAAGTTCCCAACTTGGAACTCCTTTGGTGAAGACATCTGTTATTTGTTCATCAGTCTTCACAAAGGGGGTACAAACTTCTCCAGACACGATCTTCTCCCAAATGAAGTGACGATCCACTTCAATGTGCTTGGCCCGATCATGTTGTACCGGATTGTGAGCAATACTGATAACAACCTTGTTGTCACAGTATAAGCTCATGGATCCTGAGACTGGAAAACCCAGCTCAGCGACCAACATCTTCAGCCATAGCATCTCACACAAGCCATGGCCATTGCCCTAAATTCTGCCTCTGCGCTAGATCGGGCAACTACCGGTTGCTTCTTGCTCCTCCAGGTAATTAGATTACCTCCCATAAAGGTGCAATAGCCTGAGGTAGATCTCCTATCATCCTTGGCACTAGCCCAGTCTGCATCAGTATATGACTCTACTCTCATGTGGCCATTCTTCTGAAAAAGGAAGCTCGGATAGGGGCAGACTTGAGATATCTCAATATCCTGTGTGCTACCTCTAAGTGAATCTCCTTAGGAGAATGCATGTACTGACTGATAACACTGACTGCATAGGTAATGTCTGGACGAGTCAAGGAGAGGTAGATCAACCTTCCAACCAATCTCTGAAAGCTCCCCACATCCTGTAAAGGTATACTACTCGAGTCGGCCAACTGGTGATTCTACTCTATGGGGGTCTCCATTGGCTTAGCTCCCAGCTTGCCAGAATCCTTCAATAGATCTAGGACGTACTTCCTTTGTGAGATGAAGATCCCTTAGCTAGATCTCGCAACCTCTATGCTGAGAAAGTACTTGAGAAGCCCCAGATCTTTGGTCTCAAACTCCCCTGCTAGATGATTCTTTGGCTTAATCACCTCCTTTGCATCATTTCCTGTCATAATGATGTCGTCAACATAGACGACGATGGCCATAGTGCTCTTCACTAGGTGCTTCACAAATAAGGTGTGATCGGCTTGGCTTTGAGTATATCCCAGCTTCTTTACTGCTATAGTGAACCTCTCAAACCAAGCTCTGGGGGATTGCTTAAGCCCATAGAGGGCTTTCCTCAATCGACACACCTTGCTGTTGTCCCCTGGGGGAGTGAACCCTGGAGGAGGTACCATATAGACCTCCTCATGTAGATCACCATGAAGAAACGCATTCTTCACATCCAACTGATGCAAAGGCCATGCTTGATTTGCTGCTACAGACAACAAAACCCTGATAGAGTTCATCTTCGCCACAAGTGCAAAGGTCTCCACATAGTCAATCCCGTAGGTCTGAGTATACCCTTTGGCTACCAGTATGGCCTTGTACTTCTCTACTGATCCATCGGCCTTATACTTCACTGTGAACACCCATCTGCATCCAACTGGCTTCTTGCCTCTTGGCAAGTCAACAAGCTCCCAGGTTTTGTTCTTACCAGCGCCTTCATTTCTTCTACCATAGCAGCTTTCCATTTAGGGTGTGCTAACGATTCTGCCACGAAAGAGGGAGTGGGAATGGTGGAAACTGATGTGATAAAAACTCTGTATGAAGGTGACAAGGCATCGTAGGAAACGAAGTTGCTCAAAGGATGTTGAGTACAACTTCTGATGCCTTTTCTAATAGCAATAGGAAGATCAGAATCATCGGCAGACAAGGGAATGACAGGTATAAGGAGATATGGTGGATTACCTGGATTCGAGGAAGGAACTACTGGTCTTGGATCAGCTGTGACTGTCGCCCTTCTGCTATAGACTTTGAGCTCCTTCTAAACTCCAGGAGCACTCTCAATCACACTAGGAGTATGAGTGGGTGGAGGCCTCTCAAACTCTAGAGGAGGAGATAGGGATATAGTAGGAAGAGGAACATTCCAACTCTCTTCATTAGAACTACTCTCCCCCTGATGAGAGGTGCGAGAGAAAAAAGAAAGCTCCTTATGGAAGGTGACATCCATGCATACAAACTTCTTCCCAGAGGATGGATGGTAACACTTGTACCCTTTATAGATAGAGGAGTAACCGAGAAAGACGCAATTGAGTGCTTTGGGATCTAGTTTGGTGCGATGAGGACCAAGGATATGTACATAACATACACACTCAAAGATGCGAGAAGGAATAGAGAAAAGATGAGAATCAGGGGAAAGAACCTGAAGAGGAGATTTAAAATTGAGAACACGAGAAGGTATTCTGTTACTCAAGTAGGCAGCCGTCAACACAGCATCTGACCAACAAGTCATGGGGAAATTAGAGCCAATCAAAAGAGATCTAGCTATCTCAGTCAAATGTCACATTTTTCTTTCAGTTACACCATTCTGTTGAGGGGTGTAGTTGCAAGAATCTTGATGACAAATCCCATGGTCAAGAAGGTAGTGTTGAAGCCCCCCAAACATATATTCTCCACCTAGGTCAGCACGAAGAACCTTGATGGAGATACCATACTGGGTTTGGATCATCTTATGAAAACCCTGAAAGATGGAATGAACTTCATCTTTGGTTTTCATGAAATAAACCCATGTACATCTAGTATGATCATCAACAAAGGAAATGAAGTAGCGGAAGCCAAAGATAGAAGTAGTTGGGGAAGGTCCCCATACATCAGAATGCACAATATCAAAACAAGTAAAACTTCGAAAGACACAAGAAGTAGGGGAAAAAGTGACTACAGTTTAGGGTTTTTGTCAAAGCACTAACAGAAAGTAGGTTAGAAGTAAATCTGCAAACATGCAAAACAGATATAAGAAGCAATTGAAGAGAGGGAAGGATATTCCCTTTCCCAGACACAGAAGATAACGTGCCATCAGCTATTCTCACCTTGTCTCGGCCAGAACAGATAGAATAACTGGAAAATAAAGAAGACAAGCCCGTCATGTGTTCTGAAGCCCCTGAATCGATAATCCAAGTGGGGCTAGATGATGGGAGAGACACATGATGAGTAGGTCTAGTGTTACCTGATTGGGCAAAGGAGGTGGATGATGTGGCAGAAGGACCATCAAGCTGTTGAAGCAGTCGTCGAAGGCCTGCATACTTCGTGGCTAAAAAACCACTAGGAGGAGCTAAAGGAAGAGGACTCGCCAGAGACTGTCCTGGAGTAGGAACAGAAGAATCCACACTGACTGTAGAGCGCTAGATGAGGCTGGCTGACTAGGACGCCCATGCAGCTTCCAACATTTGGCACGCACATGCCCTAGCTTGCCGCAGAAATCATACTTGGGCCTCTCTCTAGTCAAGGACTTCCCAGAAGAAGGTCCAGTAGGAGCATAAGATGGAGCTGAGATAGTCGGATAAGATGGGCCCCTCGAAGACGGCTGTAACTGCTGAGGCTGATAAGCAGGAGAAGCTGCTAGCGTTGATCACTCCGGAAGGGGATGCTCACTCTGAAGAGAGATCCGCCTACTCTCCTCACTCTGAAGATAGGCGTACACCTCACTGAGAGAGGGAAGATCCATCCTACTACTCAAGATCTGAACACGGACAAGCTCATAAGACGGATTGAGCCCAACAAGGAAGTCGAAGATTCGATCCTTCTCTACATAACGGCGAAAGGGAGCAATCTCTGAAGGGTTAAGAAGCTGATACGAGTAGTAATGATCAAGCTCCTGCCACAAGGTACGAAGAGCAGTATAGTATTGAGAGAGGGACTTCTCCCCCTGTCGAAAGTGGGAGATAGTTTGTCGCAGCCGAAATGCCCGGCCTGTGTTCTGTTGCTGTAAGTCTTCTCAGTAATCTCCCAGACCTCTTGCGCTGTGCGCATAAAGAGAAAACTCTCACTGATATCAGACTCCATAAAGTTGAGCCATGACATGACAGTAAAATCATTTGTTTGCCATTGTCGGAAAGAGGGATCGGTCTTGGGAGGCTCAAATGTATCCCCCGTAGCGTGACCCAACTTCCCACGACCTCCAATAAACAATCGTGCAGCCTGAGCCTAGCGCAAATAGTTCTTGTCGTCTAGCTTCACTGATGTGATCTGTAAGTTAGGGTTCTCATAGGCCAAGTGATGCACCATAGGACCTCCAATAGCAGTGGAGGGAACATCCGTGCTCACATCTGACCCTGATGGAGAAGCCGAGGGTGGAGTCACCAAGGGAGGCGGTGGATCTGCCATGAAGAACTATGGCCAAGAACAATTATATAGGAGCACCGGAATGACACAACCAACCACGAGAGAGATACGATATGTGATGAAGATCAAATCGAGGGCTAAAAAGGGCTAAAAAACCACACCGAAGGCCAAAAAACCACCAGAATAGGTCCTGATAGGCATCTTGGACTCAAGGATCCTCTCATATAACCAAAGAGGCTATCAAGATGCTGAAAATAGAGAGATGAGGTGCTGCTAGACTGAAATTGCAGCACGATAACCCCATAAAAGTCGTCGATGGTAGAGGAAAAACCCACAAAAACGGTGAATGAATTGGAGGAAGCTCTCAAAGGGCTATAGAGATCCTTAACTAACCATAGAGAAGCAAGGATGATGATAAATCATCACTGTTTACTGTTGGGAGTAGGTTGAATGACCAAAAAATGCAATATTTGGGCTGGGCGGTACTGATAGAGGAGAGATTTCATAAAAAAAAACTTCGATACTCCATGGAAATGGATGAGGCTGGATCCACTAGGTTCCTATGATTGGGAGGGACCTAAAGTGACCAAGAAATCCCCTCAAGAAACCCCAAATCGACGGGAAAATCGACTAGTTCAAAAAAACACTATTCACGAATTTTTAAGAAAAAATTCTACAAAACCATCAAGAACAGCCCTATAAATCCCACAAAAATCACCAAAAATCCCGAAAAAAACAAGATCTTTTAGGAGGGAATGTTCTTGACAGACCTCGAGTTGTGTCGAGACCTCAAAATGCGTGTCCGTACGGCTTATGACGTCAACCGTACAGTATAGTAAGACATCAGCGTTGTTTCCGTCAATATCCTCCAGCGATCGATCAGTTGTAGCTCTGATACCAAGTTGAATTTGATGAATTAGGGTTAGGGTTAGGTTTGGAGAAGAGAGAATAGAGAGTAGAGAAGAGAGGGAGAAAGGATATCAATTGTGCTTAAGTCACATGACTCCATAAATCTTATTTATATGAAAGGAATTACAGAAAGGACAAGTATACCCCTTGTGGGGGGTATTTACATAACTACCCCTATTACATGAAAAATACGTATTTCTACGTATCTAATAACATAAGGCCTCTTAAGGAAGTCAATAAAGCCTTACTATGCAAGTGAAATTGGAGGTTCGGGAATGAACCGCATAATTTCTAGAGAAGGGTCATTGAAATTAAATTTGGAAGTAGGAACTTTGGATGGAAATGTAATGAGAATCTTCCTCCTATTGGGTTGGTGTCTGGAACGAATATTTAAAGTCTTCAAAGATTTCTCTGAAGGCATTTGGTCTGAAGTGTGAGGGCAATGAAGTGAGGTTTTGGGGTGACCTATGGTGTAGTGAAACTCCTATACTGCTATACATTAAGCATTTCGTCTCCTTTTGATATAACAGTTCATAAAGGTTCTTTGGTGAGCAATTGCTTCCGCCGATCTTTAGGTGATATTGTATGGTCTCCAAAATTCAGAAGAAATTTTAATGCTAGGGAAGACCATAATGCTAGGCTATTGGTAGGGGTGTCAATTTTACCCGATTTAACCGGAACCGAATAGGAACCGGAACCGAAAACACCGGTTCCGGTACCACATTTTTGGGAACCGATTAAAAAGAACCGGAACCGGAACCGAACCGAAAACTAATGGTTACGGTTCCGGTACTCTAATATGGAACCGAAACCGATAAGAACCGGAACCGAACCGATAAGAACCGGAACCGATATATAAATATAGTGTAAAAATTCTCATATTACCAAGATTGGACCCGTTATACCCGAAACTGGAACCGGAACCGACAAAAATTACATAATCGGTTCCGGTTCTGGTACCATCACTTTGAGAACCGGAACCGATAAGTACCCGAACCGATAAGAACCGGAACCGTTTGTTCCGGTTCTGGTCACCTTAGGAACCGAACCGGAACCGACCCGTTGACACCCCTAGCTATTGGACTGTCTTAGTGGTGTTCGGATGCAGAATGATTTGGCAGATAGAAGCCTATGGAGATGGAATCAGAATGGAGTATTTTCATTAAGGTCCTTTCTTGCAAATATGGTTCATTCTAGGCCTGCTCCTTCTCCGACAAAGTTGGTTTCGTGTAGCTCTATTCCTCAAAAGTCAAATCATTTTATAAACAGCTTCTTTGAACAAAATTTAAAGGTGGACAATTTGATAAGTGGGCATAAGATCATTTCTATAATTGTTTCTTGCAAAGTTATGAAACCCAGATACCTCAACATGCAATGCATAACCCTGTTGACATGATATCGATAATGCTACTAGAACTGCATGGATACTTTTCTGTTACAATTTATCCATTTCATATCGTATTGCAGGTTATTTTCTTAATTCCTAACAATTTTCTTGTGTCGTTTTGTCAACAAAAATATATAGTATGCTTTAACAAATCATGCTCTAAAAACTTTCCACGTAAAAATACTAAAAATATGATACCTTAAAAAAAACTAAAAATTAAAGCATGGTACCAAAGTGATATCCATATCCGTATCCGTGTCCTATATTTCAGGAAATTAAGAGTCGTATCCTTGTTTCATGTACCACTATCCAATTGGAGGTTGGGCTGGTGACAAGGTCAAATTTTGGGATGATTTTTTATGTGGGACCCACCCTCTTTGGCAGGGTTCTAATCTCTTTATGACCTAGTAGAGTGTAAAGACTACTTACACTCATAATTTGGTTCTTGGATTGCCTTAGTGGAGTTATGGTGCAGCCTCAAATGACAGATAAAAGACTTTGGAAATGAGGTCAGAGGTGTTTATGGTGAAATCTTTCTTTTTGCAATTGGTTTATTCCGGCCATTCAACTTTTGCTGGCAAAATTAGTCTGGAATAGCCCTATTCTGTCCAAAGTAGCCTTTTCTATATGGACAGCATCACTGGACAAAATTTTAATGGTGGACCACTTGGTTAATAGGGGAAAAATTATCCCTAAATGTAATTCATTTGCAAAGCGTGTGGCAAGTCAATCGACCACTTGCTTATCCATTGGAGCCTCATTGGTTATATGTGGAGAAAGTTCAACTGGGTCTTTGGAATACGTTGGGTGATGCCCAAGAAGTTGAGAGACCTTTTACAAGGATGACCAGTTGGTGCGTTCAGCAATGAAGGACATATTATTTGGTGACTTCTTCCCTTTGCTCTTAGTGGAAAGTTTGGAAGGAACGCAACAACAAAATCTTGGGTGATATGTGTCCATCGAGACAGTAGTAGACAAGATAAAGGCGTAATTATTTCACTGGACGGCAATCCTAAGCAATTTCCAAGGTGTTCCAGTCAAAGAGCTACTCTTTAGGGTGCGTGTGTGTGTGTTTAATGTAGCTTTAAAGTTTTTGGTGGGCCTGTATTTTGTCTTTGCCCTCTCTCCTATGCCCTATGGGTCACTTGTAATGTTCATGTACAGCAGGGTTGGTTCACCCCTTCCCTTTCTTAGTATAATTCATACAACTTTGCTTACCAATATAATATGCTCTAAATGCAGTATATTTTAGTGTTGATCGGAAGAAAAAAATGGACAAGGTTGAAGGAAATTGGTTCTACTCATTGTCACCAGCATAGAGAGGCCACAGAACCTATCCTATCCTACAGCCTGCCTGAAATAAGACACAAATTTGCCAAGAGAAACAGGAATGAGATGGGCAGAACATCCCTGTAAGAAATATGTGATATTAGTGGTATCTCTCTAAGTGCTGAAGTCAATTGAACAATCCCCTAGGAGCTGCATCTGCACCTTTCACACATGATGTAATACCAAATAGCCATATCATCATCATCTCTGTGTGCGTTCTATGAGCACGACATAATCATGAATTTCAAATTGTGCCTGATCCTTAGATAATATCGGCAGGAGAAAATCCGAAATGAGCATTTTAAGAATAAATAACTAAATTATGTTTAGTACCGGAAACATGGAAGAACCTTTATATATGACAAGAACATCCAAATATGCAGATTAGTGCACATCCACAACTGAAAAATTAGAAAGAAAGTAAAAAATAATAATTCTTATGACAGTAAGCTTTGATGACTTACAAATTGATCTGATCCATTGCCAAGGTCATCATTGCACGAAATGCTAGAGGTAAGAAGGATATAGTATACGGAGATTTGTTCCTTTCAAGGATAGATACTGGGATCCAAGATTCATCTCTCGATATTTCCTCCGTTGTTGCCCGCATCCATGAGCAGAGCCTCAATATGTAGATCTTGGTTATTTCCAAATGGAGTGTTCGCAAAGTTGCAACTGCAGGGTCAGGAAAATGTATTCAGAATTTAAGGCAATTCTAAACTAGAAGATGCAGCTTGAACTTAATAGTAAATACCAGCACTGGGAGGAGCA
The DNA here is from genome assembly GCA_035048495.1 of Euptelea pleiosperma. Taxonomy (NCBI): domain Eukaryota; kingdom Viridiplantae; phylum Streptophyta; class Magnoliopsida; order Ranunculales; family Eupteleaceae; genus Euptelea; species Euptelea pleiosperma. The sequence goes on along the minus strand of CM068542.1, from coordinate 26,627,679 downwards.
GACTCTTTCCCTTCAATAGATTGGCATGCTTTAGATATTTCCTTTATGGCATCACTCATGTACGGGCAAAGAATATTTGATTCTTCAAGATCACGAAATGTGTTACGGACCTGCATCAGGCAGGGAATTCATTTGAATCAATTTCCACCTGCACAACCAATTATCTCAACATGGAAGACAAGATTGTGCTAAGGAATAAATGCAGCAAGCTAATGCAAATGCACAATAACACTTAACAGATAGAAACACAACCTCCAGCAGCCGATTAAAGGGTGTGAAAAAAGGAAATGTAGTAGTCAAATCTCTGAGACAGGATTGAATGGAGGAAAAGGATTCATGCAGCTGACCCCATACCGTTGGGAAAAGGCTTATGATGATGATGATGATGATGAGTCAAATCTCTGAACTGATACATAACAAAAAAACAATCGACGCGTAGATGTTGCGGAGACAGTGCGACACCCCAGAGATTGAATCAGAAAGCCTGAAATGCATGCAAAGGAGAATCGGACAGCCAAGGGTTCCAGATAGTGAAGAAATCTTGGAAAAAGGGGAAGTGAGGGTTTAAATGATAAATGTATGTCCCAAAAATCTTTATACTCCGGACATCAATCCAACTCTATTCTTTCTTCTGGGACTGGGGGGTGGATAAATGAGGTCAGCGGTCACAAAAGTGATGAGCTCAAACCAGAGGAAGAAAATACGAAGAAGGATTACATTTGGGGGAGAGGGCTGGAGGTGTTTCAATCAATTCAAGGGGAGTTGTTAGTCCAGAGGGGTGTCTTGAGACGACGGTTGGAACAAAAGAAGGCATTTCATCGTCGAAGCACCTGCAAGGAACAAATGATGAAGATTGGCAAGTTGAAAAGCATCGGGGAGAGCAGAATCAAGTGAAGATGAAACTAGGGCCAGAGATTGTAGAGGACAAGGAGGGCAGGGGAGGCGGAAATACTGTTTATGCTAAAAATCTCTTACGTCAGACGGCGACACCCAATAATGCAGAGTATGAATCGGGTGGAGATGAATTCTTACAGTGGTCTAAACACAATATCATGAATCTGGGTATGTCTATAGGATTGTCATATGCTGGATATGAGGGGGAAACGTTAAAGCTTTTGTACACTATGCTGGTTTGCCCAAGTTTCAAATGGACGATAACAGGAAGAGATGCATAACCATGGTGGAACGAAACGGGGAAAAACAGGGAGAAGAAGATCTCCACAATGTAGCAGAAGTGAACCCTCAACTCTCATATAGAGAAGTATCTGAAGTGCTTAAGATATTATATGGGACAGGGAGAGGAAGAAATCAAGAGGAGAAGCTAAAAGAAGTATCAGAAATGTGGGCAGGTGACTTTGTGAAGAATGATAAGGTAGGGATTCCAGTAGAGGAAGTTGAAGCTTTAGCAAAAGAAAGGAAAAAGAAGTATGACCAATGTTCAAGAATAAGATCAACCACTGTCAAGAGCAAGGAAATAAATTTCACGAAATTATCGAAATATTTCGCGAAATATGTCCATTTTCTAGGTTACTGACAGGAAAGAATACTTACGTCGAAATAATGTTAAATTTCCCGAAATATTTCCATTCATGTCGAAATATTTCCTGTGAACAGTAAATTTCGATCAATTGACAGTGTAAATATGTATTATTTTGGTCGAAATGTTTCGACATGTATGGAAACATTGGAATCATTTCAATTATAGGTAGGAAACATCTCATTTGAGCTCAAAACCGCTATAAATCTTATATTTGATCCATTCAACCATTTTCATACATTTTGTTTATACAAAAGATCAATCCATTGTAGATTTTTTGGTTCGTGGATTGATCGTGAGGATGAATCAAATCCCGTTTGGGAGTTTTTTCAAATTTGAAATATACAGAAGGATAAAATTTCTTACTACAAATAAATAGGTTAGGTGTAAATTCATTAAATTTATGAATCTATGATGCATTTACACTAGATTTGTGCACGGATTGAAGATCGTTTAGGGTGAAAATTTTGAATTTGGGAAAAACCCCAATTTCATTGGTTTTTACCCTAAACATCCATGATTGTGCATAAATTGATTATATGTCGCATAACTTAGCCCGTTCTATAAGTTGGTTGGGTTAAAAAAAATTAACCCTAAATTTAATTTTTTTCAAATAAAAAATTAAATAAATGTTAATAGTAAATAGGTTTTCTAAAATTACATATAATGTTAAGAAATTAATGTAAGTGAATAAGGATTTGTTAATATATTACTTTATGACTTTTTTATAATTAGCAATTAAATAATAGTTATATAATTATATTAAACCTTGACTAATTAAAGATACTTGCCGCGACATATTACAGACCATTATGGTTATTCATTTCCGCACTATATATGGTTGTATATTATGGTTTGAAAGCTTATGAGTGTGTTTTTATGCTTGTTTCATCAATTCCCAAACTTTCCACAAACATTTCCACAATATTTCTATAATTTCCGCATTATTTCTATCATTTCCACGAAAAATGTATTATTTCCACACTGGTCGAAATATTTCCATTTTTAAACTGATCGAAATAAACCTCGAAACCGAAATTTATTTCTTTGGTCAAGAGAGATTCAAAGATTGACATGTCCTTTTAATTCAGGGGAAACGTTGGTTTATGGAAGTCGAAGACGAGGGAGGAAGGCTGGTAGGGAAATTTCGTTAATCAAGGAGGTTTGTGGATTTTTTGATTGCGGATGGCAAGATCTTCCGGCGATTGGAACTTCGGGAGGAATTGTGATTATCTGGGATCGCAAAGTTCTAAATGTGGAGGATGTCTTAGTAGGTGCGTTCTCGGTGTCCATTCAGTGTTTTCTTGTGGGGGAGTTCTTTTGGATTTTATCAGGGGTGTATGGACCGTCAGTGTACAACCATCAAAACCAGTTTTGGGAAGAGATAGATGATGTAGCAGGTTTATGATCAAGGTGGACTTTAACGTTATCAGATATGTGCACGAGAAGATTGTTGAGGGAAGAGTGACCAGAAGTATGCGAGAGTTTGGCAATTTCATTGATAGAAATTGTCTAATGGATCTACCAATGGGAGGGGGATCCTTTACGTGGTCAAATAATCAGGAAAATCCCACTCTATGCAGACTAGATAGGTTCCTTGTATCTCCAAGTTGGGAAGATCACTTCCAAGGCACATCTTTGTTGGCGATACCTAGACCCGTTTCGAACCATAATCCTTTATTGCTTGATTGTGGGGTTTGAGTTTTCGTTCTCGTCCAATCCCATTCCGTTTTGAAAATATGTGGTTACTTGATACAAACTTTAAGAAAAGGGTGGAGTGGTGGAAGTCCTTTTCTTTTAGTAGCAGGGGGGGGCGTTCAGATGCAAGTTGAAAGCACTTAAATTGATAAGAAAAAGGGCTTAATTCTGAAGGAGATCTCAACGATTGATAGGTTGGAAGAGTCAATGATTGATAGGTTGGAAGAGTCAATGATTGATAGGTTGGAAGAGACAGGACCTCTAGTATTGGAGGACAGAATGATGAGAGTTAATTTGAAAGCAGAATTCCAAAACGTGGTGAAAATGGGTCGGTATCGGGACTAAGGGTCAATATGGCTAAGTGTAAGGTGTACAGCATGGGATCAGTGGAGAATATTTCATTTATAGCGAATATATTAGGATACAACATTGAAAGTTTAGCGGCACCATATTTGGGTTTACCGTTAGGGGCATCGTACAAATCGAAGGTTTTGTGGGAGCCTATAATTGAGCGATTTGTGAAGAGGTTAGCACTATGGAAGACGAGATATCTCTCGAAAGGGGGAAAAGTACTATTGATAAAAAGCATTCTTACTAGCTCGCCTATCTATTATATGTCTTTATTCACGATTCCGAATAGTGTGGTGCTCATTTTTCGAAAGATACGTGACGGATTTTTTGTGGCATGATAGGGAGGTTAATCACAAATTTCATTTGGTGGAGTAAAAAACAATATGTAGACCCAAGACAAAAGGACGTCTAGAGATTAAGAGTATCAAAGTGATGAACCAAGTTCTATTAGGAAAACGGATTTGGAGATTCGGATTGGAGATTGATAGCCTATGGAGGAGGGTCATAGCATGTAAGTACGGGGAGTACCATTTTGGGTGGATCAGTGGCGAGGCTCGCTTACCGTACGGATGCAGTGTGTGGAAGGGGATCTTGAAGGTTACAGTGAATTTCACAAGAGGTGTCCGGTATGTAGCAGGGACGGGGAACATAATAAGATTTTGGGAAGATACTTGGCGTGGCGACATATCCCTTAATATCGAATTTCCGATTCTTTTTTCCCTTTCGGTGAGAAAGTCTTGGTCAATCCAGGATTGTGTTCAAGGAGGATGGGCGACATTGGGGTGGAATTTTGGATTCAGGAGGAATCTAAATGATTGGGAGGTTAAGCTGTTATCTAGACTAGAAGATGTACAGCTCATTACATCGGTCCAGGATAAAAGAAAGCGGATTTGGTCCAAGGATGACACATTCTCGGTTAGATCTTTTTACGAGGGTCTAGATGAATCCATAGGATCCAAATATCCAGTTTGTTTGGTATGGAGCTTTAAATTCCTAGCAAGATTGCTTTCTTTACTTGGCTAACATCATTGGAGAAGATAATGACAGTGGATCAGTTGAGAACTAGAAAGATCATAATCATCGACTATTGTAATATGTACATACATCACGGGGAAGATATTAATCTTCTATTATAACATTGCGATATAGCCAAGGTGGTGTGGACTTCCTTTCTTACGGAGTTTGGAATGAGCTAGGTGATGTCGGAGTCATTTATGGATCTTTTAATTGGGTGGCAATTGAACGCATTCCCCTCCAAAGGAAAGATTCTATGGTAGATGCTTCCTTTTGCGATTATTTGGTGCATTTGGAGGGAGAGAAATCAGAGAACTTTTGAGGGGAAGAGTCAAGATACACAAGCAATCATTCTCAATATCAAGGGGTCGATGTTCTTATGGTCAAAGACGTTTAAGGACATATGTTAGAGGGCTCTTTTTTGAAGATTTTGTTTTTAGATGGGATCTCTTCTGTACTAGGGACATATGATGTAGTCAGCATCGTCTTTATTCCTTAACCCTTTTTCCTTTTGTTTTAGATTTAAATCAATATTTAGGGGTTTGAGGTTTAAGGATTCTGTTTTCAAATGGGAGGAGACTTTGTTTGGGTTTAGATGATTTCCCAGCTTGTATATTTTGTATAGTTAGTAAGCGACTCCTCCCTATCTCTTTTGTTGTCTTTTGTATAGTGGGGTTTTTCCTTTTCTTAATACAATGTACTTACCCATCAAAACAATTATCTACAAAGTCAGATGATAGCACAGATCTTTGACTGATTTGAGAGAGGATATGCATTTTGATCAACTAATGGCTTTGTTGAAAGCGAAACATACTCAAATTCCAACAAACCAAGTAGATAAAACCATGATATCTCCGCTTTAGATCATCTCATCGAACCAAAAGTTTTGTAGAAAGCTACTATAGAAATAACTCAGGATGACCCCAGAGAACATCGATGGCCACAACACAATTGTAGAATTGAGATGCACCATGAATCAACTGGATGGAAGCCTCTAACCGCATCATGATTATGAGTGACCGAGGAGATAAGCTTTAAGTTGAAGATTTATTTGGAATGCCTAATCAGGGGATTTCCTAAATTGGATCAAAATCATATCTGCGTAATTAAATTGACCAAAGGCAAAAAGGTGCAGTTTGCAACAGCCAAACTAAAGTGACCAACCTTCATTCGACGGAGACAATTGCATGACATATGCGACAAGGGTAAAGAAGAAAAAGTGGGTGATTGTTCAAGGATTTTGGATCATGGTTCAAAGTTTCAGCCAAAATTGAAAAGTTTCACCATTTCGTTTCAGTTTCGCTATATGGTGAAACTACATATGTTTTGGTTAGTTTCGTCCGAAACCAGGTTTCACCGTAGCAAATGGTCATTATGGTTTTACTAGGTCTCCGAACGAAACTAAAAATTCTCTTTATTCGACTAAAAAGCCTCAATATCTTTAGATTTCTCCAATGTCCTGCATCAAGCATCTGCTTAAGACTACTTGGCAATTGACATTTCCAAAAAGTCATCATCACCCAAACCTTGTCCCAACTATTTGGGATCGAGTATATGATTCCTGTTTAAACATTCCATTCTATCCATGAGATTTCCAAAAAAAGTATCACAAAAAAATAACTACAAGTATTCAGATAGCTTTAACAAAGTTAATTTTCATAGGAACAACTATCCAGAACTCAATGGCTTAAGATAACTTTTTGATAAAGTTCTTGCTCAAAAAAAAAAAGTAATAAAATAGTCCCACTACATTTCTAGTTCTATCACATAGAAGTATATTGAGAGAGCATATTTACCTTGACTTCATATGAAGATATAGTACTACTTATCATTCCAGCAACTTCATCAAGAGAATGACTTGAGTACTTCACATCACCAACTTTATCCTCGGTCTTGTTCCCAGCTGGTTTAACATTTGTTTCAGCGGCAACTTGGGAAGACTGTCATAAAAGATAATATAGATTTAACAATGAAGCTCATAAACTTCCTTTCAGATGTGGGAAAGAACCAAATCGTAGTTTTGCAGGGATGAAAAAGAAAAATTTAAATGAAAGCAATAGTGCTAGAAAATGATATTTTCCATGACATCAGAAAAGCAATGTTTGTAGTTTATTGATCAAACTTGAATGACAGAAAGCCAAGTGAAGAAATGCCCAGGATAAGTATGACACCCAGAAACTCATTTCAAATCCAAACTGTTTCTCAGGCAATCAGGCAAGCAACACTTAGTATTCATCAAAGGATTAAGGAGGAAAAAGAACATTAAAGCATGCCTACAGAATAATCATGAGAATTAGGTTTAAACTTTTATACTACTTCTTAAGGTAAAGATTCTATACTAGCATACCGTTAAAATAAGCATAAAATGCTGTCAATGGAAGATTCCAAGTTGATAAGCAGATAAAGACCAAAACATGACTACATAGTATTAAATGTAATTGTATTCAGCAGCCAGCTTTCTTTATATGCTTATCTATGTTCTGATTTGTGAGCCTTCTGTAGACCATTTGAGCGCTCAAGCAACTTCCTCTATTTTCGGAAGATCTTTCAACTTCTTCGCATAGCATTAGTACGATGACAGCTCTGGTCGACCTTTTGTTGGTATAGTTTGAACCTCAGAGCTCCGCTTGATCTTTTGTTGGTCTCTGGCTATGTTACCCAGGTACGGCTGAGACACGGACAGGATATCTCATGGACACGGCATTAACAGTTTAAAAATAAAGTGTCTAACACGGGTACGGCAGCCATTTTGAAGTGTCCAGGTAACATAGGTCTCTGGTTATTAGAGATGAAAAAGTAGACATTGGTCATGGTGGTCGTTGAAGACTCTCGGCATGGAATGGAAGCTATATGGGAGTGCCGACCTAAATGCCAATGTAGCTACTAAGCTTATCTCCAATACAGTTTAGTCCTATTGTTATTAGGCAAAAAGTTCAAGGAGTTTCTGAGCATCTACGTTGAAGAAAACGATGGTTTAAGCCAACAAAGTGTTGGGTCCAATATATGTTATGTTAAACTGTAGTACTATCTCCACATTAGCTGCCACTGTGTATTACAGTACTTCGAAGCATTAAGGTGAAAATATTCTCCCAATCATTGATTATCTCTCATTAATGAGAAGAATATTGGAGTATTCTGGCACAAGTCTCTCTCATAGGTGGTGGCCCAGGTGCCTGAAAGTGGACCAGAACCAAAACCATAACCACTTAAGGTATACTAGGTCTAGGTGACCACCAGACAATAACCTAGCAGCCTAGTCCCCCAACAAGAGCTCAAGTAAGGGATCACCTCTGACCTGTGGTGTAAAATGTTGACAGCCACTTTACTCTAAAAGCTTAGCTGTTAGAGGGAGGCGTAAGAATTTATATCAAAGGGCCCACTGGTCCAACAGAGGCAGAGTGTTGGCTACAGAGCCAAACAACACCCTTCCTAAGCACTTTGCTGAGGACTTGAACCCACGACTTATTGGGATCTCCCGCTAAGATACCATGTTGACAACCACTTTACTCTAAAAGCTTACGCTGTTAGAGGGATGCGTAACAATATATATCAAAGGGTCCATGGGTCTAAAAGAGGCGGAGTGCTGGCCACACAGCCAAACAACACACTCCAACAATATAAAACACTTCCACCAGTTCACAAACCTATTGGTTCCAAGGAGAGAGAGAGAGAGAATGTGCAGATTTGCCATTAGAAGCATCTACAGATCGAACACGGATGGGATCTAATGATCGAAAGATTTGAGAGGAGGTTGACTATGTGGAAAAGGGGGTATCTATCTAAAGGGGGTAAACTTATGCTTAATCAAATTACCCTTGTAAATATTCCCATTTACTTTCTATCATTTTTGACCATCCTGGCTTCAGTTTCTTATCGTATTGAGAAGTTGAACAGGGACTTCTTATGGAATGGTATGGAAGCGAATCACAAATACCATCTTGTGGAATGGAAGTCTATTTGCAATCCTATAGATGTGGGAGGTCTAGGCAGTAGAACCCTAAGGCAGTTAATAAAGCTCTCTTAGGTAAGCAGCCTTGGAGATTCAGCGAGAAACCCACCAATTTGTTGAGGGTAGTTGAAAGGAAGTTAGGCAGCAAAAACAATGGGTGGGACAATCTGGTTCTTCTTCTTATGGGGTTTGGGTTTGGGTTTGTAAAGTAATTTCTAAGGTTTTAACAACTTCTTTAAGGCCATTCAGTTTGAGATTCGTGGAGGGTCAGTATGAGATTCCCGGATGACGTGTGGTGTTGAGATCGCTCTCTTCGTCAAGAATTCCGTCTCCTGACATGCTATTGAATAATAGGAATGGCGTCGTCAATGAATTCTTCTAGATTTCTAGGGATAGTGTTGTTTGGAACCCAAATAGGAAGTATCATATAATTTATCATGGTTACGTATCAAAAAAAAATTAGAGTTATAAAAGGAATCATAAACAAGGACTCCTTAAATTTGTGGTAGATAATCATAGAACTGCTCTAGGCATGTATGTTAGTTGTCCTTTGTTAATGTAACACATGGGTATTTATGTACTTTTACCTTTATTACAAGCATTAGTTTATATAATAATTGTGAGGGAGGGGTGACAGGGTTCACTTTTGGTATTGAAGTTACACTGTCAAAGGCAGGAAACAAGGAAATAAATTTCGGTTTCGAGGTTTATTTCGACCAACCCGAAAACGGAAATATTTCAACCAGTGTAGAAATAATACATTTTTCATGGAATGATGGAATAATGTAGAAATGATGGAAATATTATAGAAAGTTTTGTGGAATGTTTGAGAAATGATAAAACAAGCATAAAAACACACTCATAAGCTATCAAACCATAATATACAACCATATGTATAGTGTGGAAATGAATGACCATAGCGGTCTGTAATAGTTGAGGCAGGTATCTGATAGTCAGTCAAAGAATTATATAATTAGATAATTATTATTTAATTGATAATTATATAAAAAAGTCATAAATCAAAGTATTAACGAATCATTATTCACTTCCATTAATGTCTTAATATTATATATAATTTTTAAAAACATATCGATTATTAAATTATCACATTTACTTAATTTTTTGAATGTTAAATTTTTTTTGGAAAACATTTATCCCAACCAAATTGTAGAACAGGCTAAGTCATGCAACATATAATCAATTTATGCACAATCATGGATGTTTAGGGTAAAGACCAATAAAATTGGGGTTTTACCCAAATTTAAATTTTCATCCTAAACAATCTTCAATCGTGCACAAATCTAGTGTAAATACATCATAGATTTGATGCATTTACACTTAATCTATCTATTTGTAGAAAGAAACGATAACAAGAAATTTTATACTTAGATACATTTTGAATTTGAAAAACTCTAAAACGGGATTCAATTCGTCCTCACGATCAAACCGCGAAGCAAGAAATCTCTATAATGGATTGGTCTTTTTTATAAAAAAAATATATATATATGGAAAGGGGTTAAATGGATCAAATATGGGATTTGTGGCATTTAGGAATTCAAATGAGATGTTTCCTACATCGGATTGAAATGTTTCCACACATGTCGAAACATTTTGACCTAAATAATACATATCTATATTGTCAATTGATCGAAATTTACTATTCATGCAAAATATTTCGACATGAATGGAAATATTTCGTGTAAGTATTCTTTCCTATCGATAACCTAGAAAATGGAAATATTTCACAAAATATTCGATAATTTCGGGAAATTTAGTTCCGCCGTTGATGCAATCACAATTGCTATCAAGAAATGGACTTATCAACAAAACAATTGCCATCAAGAAGGGATGGCCTCTACGACTCTTACAACTTACCTCGAATTTCTTTATTTTTTTCATTTTTTGTCATAAGAAGGCATGATCTGAAAACAGAAGACATACCCCTCACTCTGGGGCACTTCCAAACTCACTCTAATGTTGTAATAAATATATAAGTATAGAGCCTGGAAATTATGTCTCAACAAAAGTATGTTCTAGATTTACTCAAGGAGGCTAGTTTATTGGGAACTAAACCAGTAGACACTCACAATGGATCCTAATGTGAAGCTTATTGTTAATCAGGGAGAAGTATTTGATAACCCTAGAAGGTATCGGAGACTGGTTGCAAGCTTAATTACTTTTTTTTTATAAGGTGTCGCAAGCTTAATTACCTCACCATCACTAAACTAGATATTTCTTTCGATGATACTATTTCTTTCGATGAAAAGCACATCTATAATTCAATAATAATAAAACTCATAAGCATGATTCATCATTCATAATCAAATTCCAAAATTGAAATGAGAAGGGGAAAAAAATGGGTCTCAGCCATGGTTTAAAATTTCGTAATGTTTCGTATGTTTCGTTTCGTTTCGTAAGGAAATCGAAACGAAACATTACGAAATAATGTTTCGTACGTTTCGTTTTGTTTCGATTTGTTTCGAAATTTTAAATTTAATGATTTTGAAAATATTTCGTAATGTTTCGGAAATTTCGTTTTTTCACCATTTTTTCAATGTTTCGTTTCGAAGTTTCGCGATTTTTCACTTGACCGAGACATTCCTCCGAAACGAAATTTTAAACCTTGGTCTCAACCGAATAATTGACACAATCGGTAAAATAGTTGATTAATCGCCCAAGTTTTCGATTAATCGGAGATTTTGCCGATTAATTGGCGATTGATTTGTGAATTCGAAAAATATGAGATTTTTGGCGATTTTTTCAAAAAATCACAGATTTTTGTGACTATGTCTAATAGGAGATCTACAACAAGATATTGTACATTCCTTGGTGGGAACCTTTGCCGTGGCAGAGTAAGAAACAAAGTGTGATGGCTCTGCCTATCACAAAAGCTGAGTATCGGACTATGGCTCACACTACATGTGAGTTGACATGGTTGAGGAAGCTTCTCCACGAGATAGGATTCGTAGTTGATCTTGTTAGCAGATCGTGTGTTTCCCGCATATGTGTTGTTGGCCCGACCCGTTGATATACATAGTTGTTTCACCTTTCTCCAATAGGTTGATCTTTTGGGGTAAATGGTTGTTTCACATGGTATCAGAGCCTCTAAGCCTGGGAGGTCGCAGGTTCAAGTCTCTAGCGGAGTGTATTCCCGCTGAGGGGGCGTGTTAGCTGAAGGTGTGTACCCACGCATATGTTGTGTTGGCCCGATAACCCGTTAGGATACATAGTTGTCTCTCATTTTCCTAACAAGTCGATCTTTTGGGGTAAATGGTTGTTTAACATGATAGCAGAGTCTTAAAGCCTGGGAGGTTGCGGGTTCAAGTCTCCAGCAGAGAGTATTCCCGCTGAGGGAGCGTGTTAGCGGATCGTGTGTTTCCCGCACACGTGTTGTGTTGGCCTGACGACCCCTTGGTATACATAGTTGTTTCGCCTTTCTCCAAGAGGTCGATCTTCTGCGGTAAATGATTATTTCATAGATCTCCCAAGTCCCCTGTTTTGTGATAATCAAGCGGCTTGTCACGGGATGACTGACTTGAGCCAGATTTTCCCTGCACCTGAAGGTTGGATGCTCTAGAGGCTTATGAAAGACTCTAGAACATTATAGAAAACTCTAGAGAATTCTAGTGAACTCTAAAAGATTCTAGAGAACTCTAAAAGATTCTGAAGAACTCTAGAAGATTCTAGAAAGTCCTAGGGCCTGACGATTCTAGAACATTCTCGAGTATTCTAGGTATTATGTAAATATTCTAGATAATTTCTAGGATAGTTCTAGAGATCCATTGGTTGTAGATTGGTATAGAGTTTTCTAGATATTTCTAGGTCTTGAGGCATCATGCCTATATAAAGGGGTTGAGACCCTCATTTGTAATCATCGAAGAATCTAAGAAACAATACAAGAGTTGAGTTAAGAGATTTTCAATCATCTTCCCTCTTCTCCTTAAGTGTTCTTGGTGTAATCAAACAAGTGAGTGTCTTGACGAGTTTGGGGACTCTCAAGGCAACAAGGAAAGGCTGACTCGAGTGACGTTGGAGCGTGACGCGAATGCCGCACGGGTCTAAGGCAAAGAATTTGCAACCCCGTGACAGGCTGTCCATAATTTGCTTCTAATCTTATTTTTCATGAGAGGACCAAGCACATTGAAGTTGATTGCAACTTCATCGAAGACAAAGAGAAAGTTAAAAATGGTGACATTTGTACTCCATATGTGAAGTCAAAACATCAGTTGGCCGATGTATTTACCAAGGCATTAAGTCGCATAAAGAGTATTTTTATGTTCCAAGCTGGGTATATAAGATATATATGCTCCAGCTTGAAGGGGAGTGTCAATGTCACATAGTGGTATTTACGTACTTTTACCTTTATTACAGCATTAGTATATAATAATAATTGTGAGGGTCGACTAGTGTAAGTTCAAGACACTAGTTCGACTTCTCTCTCTCTATTCTTCTCCTTCCTCTTCCCATCTCAAAACCCTAATTTACTTTACACACTCTATTGAGGAGAAAACATTTATTTTATACATAATGCGCATTCATAGTCAGCACAAACCGTTTTTTTTATTAAGGTGGAAGAGGGATCTTTATTTCTAAGTAGATCATTTTACTTAGCCTGGTACATAGAAGACAACAATTTGGTGAGACCCATTACCAGATTCTAGACATGCTTTTTGACACTCAGAGCTTGCACATGTGTAAAGTGCTCAGAGATCATTGCTTGTAGCGGTTCTTCTACAAGGTTCGTGTTTCGAAAGGAATCTTAGCATTTTTATCAACTTCAACAAAGGAATTTGATTCAAGGTGGGGATGGGTAATAGGGTGGGATTTTGGGAGGATTTATAGTGTGGGGACAAATCTCTTCATCATGCCTTATTGCCACTCTTTGAGATAGCGAACAAGAAAGGTGCTCTTCTTGGAGATTGTTATGTAAGCGTGGGGGATGCGGTTTTTTCAGGTTTTAGAAGACCTTAACGATAAGGAAGTTGCATACTAGATCGCCTTAGTGGAGTGCACATACCAATAAACTCCATTGATTGGAGGCTATGGAGGTAGGGACTCCAAAGGCTGATTCTCAGTTCAGTCTACACTAGGCCTCCACTTTTGCAGCAAGGTGGTGTGGCATATTATACCTTTAGTGTAGCAAGGTTGGTGTGGCAAAGTCCGCCTTCTCTTTAGTCTTTGTAGAGCCCTTCTGTAAAGTGGGGATTTCTTCCCCTTTCTTCTCCTTTAATATATACCTGGTCTTTATTTATAAGGAAAAAAGAAGAAAGAAAGGGGTAATGGCAACTAGTATTATCATTTCTATGTCTACTTGGAGGAATTGCGTAGTCCTTCACAACTGCCCAGCCGATAATGAGTGTTGAGGTTATTTACAGGAGCCTGCATGTTTTATAGTTTTCTCATGTTTTGGCATGAAAAAAAAACATAAGCTGCAAGGAAACAAAAGTTGTCAAGCTTCTACAAAACTATTTGCAAGCTTAAATGCATGTAATCTGATATACAACTCCAAGCTCTTTCAAAAGGCTAACACTGAAGTGGCAATATCATTGCATCCTATTTAATATTAAAGAGGTTCTAGGTGAATGAGGAAGTGAAGAATACCTTGGCGAACTTCCCACTAAACACAGACAGTGCTACTTTCCAGAAGGCCGGTATATGATGGATAAGTACAGCAGTTAACCTGCGGATGAATCTTCCTCTAAGAGCATCCACTTCTTCACCTGTTAAGTCTACCGGCTGTGAATCTACTTGCAAATGAGTGTCCCCCAGAAGAAGGGAAGAGTCGACATCTAACTGATAGTAAGACAAGAGGACAAGTATTAAATGCATTTAAGATACAATGTATTATTCATTAGCTTTCGTATAAATAATGGAATAAGGCCCATCTTGATAGTTGCACATACAGATTTGTTAGAATCTTGTTGGATTTGCCTCCACCTTGCATCAGACAGTGCTCTCTCTCGGATCTTGTTATGCAAAGCTTCCATCCTCATTTCATGATCTAAGGTGCATCTTTCAAGCAAACCCCGAACCCTTTGATTCTGCCCAAAGAGAGATATCCAAAAAAATCAAAAAAAATCTAACAGACCATAGATGAGATCAAAGAGCTCTATAGGATTCAGTAAAATTAATAACTTACAATCATGCAGCATGTAAGTGGATGACTTTTGAAACTACATTTCAATTTCATGACCTAGTTATCAATTCTGCTAACCTGTATATTTAGATAATGCCACACGGGATCTGACTCAGGTTCCAACTCCAACAAAAGCCTCACAGTGTTCTCAAGCTAGGAGTAGAATACAAAATGAGTTAGTAGCACAGAAAATGACAGCACAAGTAGCCTACCCATATATGCGAATAAGCCTTCAAGAAAGCACATAATGCTAGATATCAAGTGTGAAGACAATGGGTGAATTGTAGTGTCAACTAAAATAAGTGCAGAATATACTTTTAAACAGGGCAATGAGTAATAAAAAGAATCACTTTTGCTGTTTTCCCAGTATGCATTTATATTTTGAAAATTTCCAAAAATCTGACTTAGACAATTTAATTTCATGTATTCTTTATATTAGTATGAAATTATGAATTGATATTCGATATTACAATATGTCCATATTTGCCTATCCTTCAGGTTGCTAGAGCTTCTCCTATCCAAGATGAGCATATTTGAGTTGATCCGCAGTGTCAAATCCTATGACTTAAAACCCAAACCCCGCATCAGTGCCCAAAGAAAACAGTTCTTTATTAAAATAAAATTCTATTTTGAAAAGTCAAATGCTTGATGTGAAGATTTCATTTGAAAATAGAGGATGGAACAAACCAACACTCTTTTACAAAAAATTAAAATACACAAGATGACAGCACACTGTCACACGTGTCAGATTGTGTGTCGGGATGTGTCGACACATGTATCCATGTCAATACATGTTCCACAGCTGAAAACCCAAAAAGCGTTGTGTCCTTGCAACTTTCTTCCACAGATTTTCAAAAGCTCAAAACTTCCAATCCGTAGGTTGTTTGTAGTAAAAATGGATCAGCTAGAAAGCTTTGGACAAGATATTTACAATGATATATGTTCCTAAATACTTTCGTTGAACAGTAAAATTCATATGTACTTTAATTTAAAATTTCTACAATGCCCTTAAGAACTTAATCTTTTATACAAACAATGAGATACAAAAGAGTAATGCAGTTATTTAGGTTATCCACTTACCCTTTCCATAAATTCTTTATTATTATAATCCCAAAAAAATCTTATTATTAATAAAAATAATCTAAGGTGTGCCTTTGGTAAATCCTAAGGACCGCACACCATTTTATACCCGAGCGTGTATTGAACCTAGGGGCAGCTAGGATCCACCATTCAATGAGACCCACCTAAAGCATCTTTTACGTCAAAAACCAATATAATTGAATGATCAACCATCCCATCCATCAATTTGTTTCAACGGTTTAAGACATACACCCGCTAAAATGGGTGGCTAAGATCATCTTATCAAAACAAATATTGGTATGATAGCTTTCCTCATGTACAGCCCAGCAAATTGTGGATCCCAGCCCCTACATTGACACCATATCTGTACTATAAGTGCAATGCTAATACTTGAGCATCAAGTGCATCGCAAGTGCCCCCTCCACTAGTAAGAGCACCTCTACCCCCAAATGAAAGCCAAAAAAAAACTCCAAGACGCCTATTCCTCTTAAAACCTCTTGATAACTGGGTCCCATACACTATTAAATCTCAATCTTGCACCTAAGGGAAAACTGAAATTTAAAATCAGGAGATGGCCCAATATACATGTCATTCCCATACAACTGTCAAAGGTGTCATCCATCTCTTCCCCAATCCATATAACCATATTGTTCCTTAAATTGATACGCAACCTAGAAACTGCCTCAAAGTAGCATAGAAGGCCCTAAGGATCAAAATATTGTGCCGATGAAGCTTCCATAAACAAGATGGTATCATCGGAAATTGCAAGTGATGTGAGAAACAAATCGAACCCTCTTCACCGACCCAACAAGAAAAGGAAAAACTTGGGTTGAAGTCTCGTTCTTACCTGGGGAGGATGATGATATTAAAGAAGCCTTTCAAAGCCCTCCTATAAGAACCAAGAAAGAAGCTAATGAAATGCAAGCATTGGTCCAACTCCTCATATTGGCCCAAAACTCATTTTCCCAAAAGATAATCAACGAAAAACGAATCCACGTGATAACAGGCATTTTCAATCTAAATTTCCAGATTTGGGATGGAGATTTCTAGCTGTGGAGGTTTCTAGTTGGCTAAATGGCTGTGGAGGTTTGGATTGGAGATTTCTAGCCTTTGGTGGAAGGTTACAATGGGCAAATATGGAGAGATGCCTTATGGTTGGGAGAGTGGAGTGGCTCGTTGTGCATACGGCTGTAGTATGTGGAGGGGTATTTTGAAGACTTCTGCAGAGTTCTCCAGAGGTATTCAATTTGGGGTTGGTTCAAGGGACAAAATCAGGTTCTGGAAGGATATTTGGTGCGGACTCTCTCTGAGAGAAAGGCCTGGTCTATTCGGGATTGTGCTCTTGATGGGGGGGGGGAGGCAATGGGGTGGAACTACGGCTTTAGGAGGAACCTCAACGATTGGGAGATCGAGCCCCTATCTAGATTGCTTTCTCAGCTGCACGGAATCCATCTTCAACACTTGGTCCAGGACAAGCGGATATGGACCAAGGGAGGTTTATTCTCTGTCCGCTCTTTCTATAAGGTACTAGACAGCTCACCCGGTATTTACTTTCTCATCTCTTTGGTTTGGAGTTCAAAAGTCCCGACCAAGATCCCTTTTTTCATTTGGCTGGCCCCTTTGAAGAAGATTTTGACGGTGGATCACTTGATTTCTAGAGGGTTTACCATTATTGACTAATGCTCAATGTGCAAGAATCATGGGGAATCTGTTAATAACCTTCTGTTACACTGCGCAGTAGCTGGGGAGGTTTGGTCTTCCTTTCCCTTAGAATTCGATATGTCTTGGTTGATGTCGGGCACTTTTATGTATCTCCTTTTTGGTTGGCATTCTCAAGCGTTCTCTTCTAGAGGTCATATCCTTTGGAAGATGCTTCCTTTTGCGATTGCCTAAGGTCTTCGAAGGGAGAGAAACCAGAGAACTTTCGAAGAAAATAGTGGAGACTTGGCTTCGATCATCCTCCACATTATAGGGATGTTTCTTTGGGGCGTTCTCAGAGTGTAGAGGGGTCTTTTTCGAAGACTTTGTTTTCCGCTAGGACGTTCTTTTGTGCGAGGGATGCTTGATGTTTTGCTTGTTTCTCTTTATTTTCCGTGTTGTTTTTAGTGTTTGCTTTGTTTCTGTCTATTGCATGCATGATCAATCTTATAAGCTTCCTGGCAGTCCAAGGCACCAGTTATTTCCTTTTACATAACTAATAGGTCTTCCTTTCTGGGAAAGGGTGGTTCCTATGATGAATTCTTCCGTTCACTTTGTTGTGGGCAGTTTGGAAGGAAAGGAACTCATGCATATTTGTGGGGATAGAAGCTTATGTTCCTGAGTTGATCCTGAAAGGCAAAGCTTTGTTGTTTCTATGGTCCTCCGTCTCCCCAGAGTTTAAAAGCTTTTTTCTACTCTTTTGTATTTAGATGGGATGATATTTTAGGGGATTCCTCTCTTTCTATTTAGAGAGTGGGATATGCCTCCTTTTGTTTCCTTGGGATTCGTCCCTTATAATGATATTTATAAAAAAAAAATGCACGTTTGGAATTTGTTGCAATCTGAATATGCGTTATGTTATTTGTTAAGGCAAGCTTCAAACCTTTTCAATCACTTCAAGCTCATGGTGAGCAACAGAAACTTTAGAACTGCATCCAGCAAAACCAAGGAGAGTAGATTCATTCCTTCTTCCAAGTATTCCTCCAATTTCTCCCTTTGTACCTTTGACTGATCTGTTTGTGTTTAGAGGCCAAGTGTTTTCCAGATGAGGGATCCAATAACAAAACTTTGGAGACCTGTGATAAACGTTGAATGAGATGCACAAACTCTCTAGTAAAAGGAAGGTCTTCTACTGAGACAGTCTTGTTCATAAATCTGAGGCAAGTAGATTCAATAATCCTCCCAACGATTAGCTCCTTAGAGATCTAGGCATTTTTGAAGACAATCATTTCATTCTCTCCAAAACCCACACTTACCACTCACCCCCATGCATCTGGTTTTGTTTTCTCTGTGCTGCAATAGATTAGGTCATGCTTTTACTTTGCATGTTAAGCATATGTTTTGTCGAGTGTCTTGGAGAAGGTGCCACGTTCTGATGTTTCTGATTATAAACGTTGCAAATTGGCAAAACATCAACTCCTACCATTTTTTATTTTTCTCTTGCACACTGATGCAAAGGGACTAGTGCATTCGATTTCAAAGGGTGGTTAAACATTTTTTTTTTGATAAGTAAAAATTATCATTAAAAAAGGCAAAAGCGTAACAAAGTACACAGAAGCAGCTAAGAATGTCGAGATGACCTACAATAGGAAGAAATAAGAAAAGAAACAAATTCTAAACACTATCTTCAAACATCCTTCGAGCATAGAATGTTCCATCGGAAAACAAAGTCCTCAAAGAAAATCCCTCTACATTCCTCGAAACCGTTGGACCATAGGAAAAGCACCTTTAATGTTAAGAATGACCAAGGCCAAGTCTCCACATTTGTCTTCAAATATTCTTTGATTTCTTTCACCTCCAAATACCCCAAGCTATCGCAAATGGTAACATTCTCCAAAGAATACGACCTCTTTTCGAAAAAGCTTTGGTTTGCCAACTAATGAGAAGCTCCATAAATAAACCCAGCACCCAATATATTCCAAATTCTAGAAGAAACGAAGACCATACCTCATTCGCTTTAGCGCAATGTAGCATAAGATGATTAACACTTTACCCATGTTGTTTGCACATCGAACAATAATTTATAATTATAAAACCTCTAGTGATCAAGTGATCCACTGTCAATATTTTCTCCAAAGAAGTCAGCCAAACAAAGAATGCGATCTTATGCGGAACTCTCGAACGCGAAACCAGCGAAACAGGAAATTTGATACCCAGGGATCTTTCCATACCCTCATAGAACGAACGAATTGAGAACAAACCACTCTTAGTCCATTTCCAGACCCACTTGTCTTGGACCGAAGGTTGCAGATTAACGTCGAGAACAGTCTCGTTAGGGGTTCTATCTCCCAATCATTGAGATTCCTCCTAAATCCGAAATCCCCCCCTTTTTAAGAAGCACAATCCCGAACCGACCAAATCTTTCTCTCAGATAAAGTAAATAACTCTGGGAACTCAGTTTTGAGTGAAACTTTTCCACACCAAACATCCTTCCAAAAACAAATTCTTTCTCTTGAACCAACAACTAGTCGAATCCCTTTCAAAAAGTCTGTCGATAAATTTGACATTCCCCTCTACACACTACATCCGTATGCACTTCAAACCATTTTGCTTTCCTGCCATAAAGTTTTTCCCCTTATTTACCCATTGTAACCTTACGCCATAAGCTTGAAATCTCCTTCTCGAACCACCAAAGCCATTTACCCAAAAGCGCCTTGTTCATGATCTTAATGTTTTTAATTCCCAATCCTCATTTTTCATTGGACTTGCACACTGACTTCCAAGCAACCAAATGTACCTTCTTAGAATCCTCCCTGTCATGCTATAAGAAGTCCCTCATGAATTTCTCCAACGTACGTAAAACATTGCTCGGAATCGAGAATAAAAACAAATAGTAAATAGGTAAGCTGGACAGAATGCTTTTGACTAGAACCACTTTACCCCCTTTAGAAAGATATTTCGCCTTCCATAATGCTAGTCGTCTCTCAAATCTTTCTACCACCGGGTCCCATATGGATTTTGATCTATAGGATGCCCCTAAAGGAAGGCCCAAATAAGTAGTTAGCATACTATCTATTCTACACCCAAGAATATTCGCCAACTCCGACATATTTTCCACCTCGCCCACCCCATACACTTTGCTTTTGGCCAAATTCACGAGCAATCCCGAAGTTGCATCGAAGCAACATAATAATCCTCTGAGATATCTAACTTGTGAAACTGAGGGATTAACGAAGACTAGAGTATCATCTGCAAACTGTAGATGTGAGATTGCCGGGACTCCTCGCGCTACCTCGAAGCCCTCTTAACTTTCCGATACTTACTGCTCTAGCAATCATGCTTCCAAAAGCTTCCACCACCACTATAAACAAAAAAAGGGATAACGAATCACCCTGCCTCAAACCTCTAGAACTCTTAAAGAACCCAGCTGGAGATCCATTCACCAAAATAGAAAAAGAAGCAGACGAGATACATTTCCAAATCCACTCCCTTGAAGCAAGCATCTTGGTAATGATCTTGTAAACATTCCCCACCAAACTAATAGGTCTGAAATCTGTTATATCTTCCGCCCCTTGCTTCTTAGGAATCATGGCTATGAAAGTACAATTTGATTTGTAGTCCAAATACCCATCCTCATGAAATTCTTTCACAATTTTCATAAAGTCCATTAATATCCCAACATTGCTTGAAAAAAGCTACAGAGAAACCGTCTGGGCCCAGAGCCTTGTCGCCAACCAACTCTGGAATTGCACTAAGAACCTCCCCCTCAAAACGCCTCTCTAGATACTCCCTATCCCCAAGACTAATCTGATCAAACAAGAGGCCATCTAATAGTTGGTCGGAACGAATGAGATTCAAAATGGAGATCAGAATAAAAGCCTACCACCCCTTCCCTGATACTCTCCTCATCTTCCAACCAGTTTCCTCGGATTTTGAGGCGAGCTACATGATTATGTCTTTTATGAGCCTTGCCATTTTATGAAAGAATTTGGTGTTGTCATCTCCCTTTTTCAACCACCTTATTCTGGATTTCTGCTTCCAACTGATTTCTTCCATCTTGACTGTCTGTAGATATTCGGCTTTCAAATTAATTCTCTTAGCTCTCTCCTCCATAGATAAGAGCCATGCTTCCGCCTTCTGATCGATCAAGGACATCTCCTCAAGCAAAAGACCCTTTCGCTAAGCAATTCTCCCAAATTCCTCCCGATTCCAAGTCTTAATATTTTCCTTGAGTGCTTTTAGCTTAAGTCTAAATACAGCCCCCACCTTTCCTGTAAAAGAAAAAGACTTCCACCACACCTCTAGCTTTTCTTTGAAATGTTGATTTAATAACCACATATTTTCAAATCGGAAGGGACGAGGCCGCGAACTAAATCCACCGCAATCCAACAATAAAGGGCTATGGTCTGAGATAGGTCTAGGAATCGCCACCAAAGAGACACCATGGAAATGATCCTCCCAACTAAAAGATACTAAAAATCGGTCAAGTCTGTATAAAGTTTGATCTTCTTGACTATTAGACCATGTAAACATACCCCCGCCCAGAGGAAAATCCATCAACAATTTCTATTAATGAAATTATTGAAGTCCTGCATGCTTTTGTTAACTCTTCCCTACATGTTTCTCATGCACAAACCGAATAACGTTGAAATCCCCTCCCAATACACCACGGTTCATCCCATAAACCTGCAATATCATCCAATTCTTCCCAAAACTTAGTCCGAAGAGAACCCACTGACGGCCCGTACACCCCTGAAAGAATCCAAAAAAGTTGATCTCCCACACATTTACAACGAATAGTGATTGAAAAGCTCCCACCAAAACTTTGGCCACTTCTAAAATTTTCTATCCCAAATAATCACAACCCCTCCCGATGTTCCAATCGCAAGAAGGTCATGCCATCCATACTCTGAATAACCACAAAGCTCTCTAATAATAGATTCGTTTAAATTCTCCAATTTTGTTTCTTGAAGTATAACTATGCTAGCTCCCCATCTCTTAATCATACTTTTTACAACCACCCTTTTATCTTTATTTCCCAACCCTCGAACATTCCATGACATAATTTTTAGCTTCATTAATCACCGCTAATTTTTCTCCCTCTTCTACGGCTGCCATAGACCAACATAACCCCTGAATTAAAAGGGCAAACTAGATTCTGAATTTCTCTGGACAATTTGACCGGCTTTTCTTTTGGAGGATGGACTGTAATAAGCTCCTGATTTATCTTTTCCACTTCTTTGACTCCTGATTCCTCCCTTTTTCTAGATCCCAAAAATAGTGTAGGCTTAGTCACCAAATCTCTTTGAACTACATCATGTTCCTGCTCCTCACTGTAAATTGACTTAGAAGTTAGAACTCCCTGGCTTCGTAGTGTACGTGTCTTGCTTATTTGAAATCCCAACAATATTTAACAGTAATATTTCAAGTTCCAATTCACGCCCAAAAGCTATTATTCCTAGAAACAAAGCCACATTCATGATATTAGATCTAAACCATAACATATTAATATATTATCATTTTCAGATGCGGTATGCTGCTCAGAAGGTAACGATTCTTGCTCTAAAATTTCCTTTGCCTTATCTCTCTACTTCAACAGACTTGATTTTTGTTGATCCTTTGCCTTTAGTTCTAGTAATAATCTCTCCGAAGATATCATTGTCACCCTGCACAAAACCATCAGTGCCAACTTCCTTCCCACATGCGAACGAACATTCTGCTTGCCATTTTTTAGCCTGTCCTTTCTCCCAACCATCTACCTCATTCACCGCCTCCCTCCGAGAATAAGATACTGCTAAACCATCCGCCATGCCAAACAAAGGGCTTTCAGAGAAGGATGTAGAAGAATCGGCAGCGGTATTCTTATCTTTCACCGATGAAGGGTCCTGGGTTGCTTCTCCCCTAATTATCACCGTCGATCTCTTCATCATCGAATTTGCCCTAAAGTTCTTCCATTCGGTTAGAGCTTTCCCATGTCTTGAAGCCGATGCAATTTCAAAACAGTCTTTAGATGTAAAGGTTGTCTTCGATCGGTTAATTAAAATAGATTCATCAACCCGATTTGAAACCCGCTTTATAGTAACCCGGTTTGACTTAAATTTTAAATGAACCAAAGAATCCGACCCTCTTTCTTTCAAAATATGGGTTACAGCACGTGCCTATATTCTCTCCCATGCCTACGAAGCTTCGAGATTTGAGGTGCCTTTATTCTGGTGTGTCCCACATTGTCTAAGATGTACTAAACTCCCTCGTGTTCTTCTTCACGACACGTGTACAACTTGGGTTTCACCATCGACTATTCCCCCTGATAAAATTTCCACCTCCTTATTTCCATTATCATTAATATTCTCCATACCACTGCTAATAACCAAAGCTTCCTTAGATGCTCCCCCATACCATATCTCAGACGTAACTCCTCCAGATTTGGTATATCAATGTTTGACACCTAGCGTTCCTTTTTTGCTTTCCTTTAAAGAGTCCTTCGATTCCTCCCTCTCTTCATATTCAAAGTTACTGAACATCGTATCTGCTACAAAGCTAACTTCCGCCGAAGATTCAAGGAGATCTCTATTTCCTTTTCCTTCTCCTGTTTGCAAGGTAACATCCGGATTTTTAGGGATTATAGTATCTCTCACTTCCATCCCGGAGATCGCCGGAAAAGCTATCGGCATTGAAGCAGCTAACGCCTTAAACGTTGAAGAAGAAGACGAGCTGCTATCTTCATACACCAGAAACCGAGATCCCTTCTTAGTTTCATCGCCATCTTCCACCAACTCCATTTTAATCTGGAATGAATAACCTCTATCCACCACTTCAACCATCTTAGGAAACCCTGCTCCTCCTTTTACCAAAAGTCTCGCCTCCTTGAAATCCTCCCCGTTAAGCGATTTGATGTCGATGTCGATCAACCCTCCAACACTTTGCCAAGACATTCGAAGATATGCTTATTCCACAAATGATAAGGCATTCCCAACACCCTAATCCAGAGCGGTTCTGAAACATCTCTCATCTCGACGGAATTTACAGAAGGCCACCACCGCTTAAGAGAAATAGTCGACCTTTCCACCATGATAGATTCCACCCCGATAAGAAAGTTCAAGGTACTCTGATCATCCAAAAAAATTAGCCCTTCTCTCCAAATCGAATAAGTCTAAACTGATATGAACGACCTACAAGCTCTGAAATGGCTACAACGACGTCCTCCCAATTTGTCTCAACCGTATTTGATTCAAAATTAGAGTTTTACTCCATGATCCAAAAAACCCATTCTTGGATTCACTATTCAGTGACAATCCGCAGATCTCCTCCCACTGTGAGCCCCCTTCCCTGTTACCCGTGGATGTATCGGAAAAAAACCCTCTTTTTGAATCAAGGTATTCCGTGATGAATCTCCTATCTTCATTCGTTGTGCCAACTTTCCTTAACACACGCGTACAAGATGATGTTGTTGCTGATGATTGTTTCACAGACCTTGGAAATTGCTTATTCCTCAGATAATCATTGATCAATTGTTTCATCGATTCCCAACCCTTGCTTTGGTAACCCTCTGGGATGAATATCAATCAATTGCGTTTAACAAACAAGAACTCCATCAGTTGACAGTCGCATAAATCTCCCTTGAGCATTAGCCTTCGCATTTGCAATATACGTCTTTCCCCTAAGGTCAAACTTCCTCCAGAATACCTTCGTGGAATATGAAAGCGCATCTGAAAGCACGCGGACAAACCAACCTAGTACCGCCTCCGGCATCAGCATCTCCACGGATCTCCTCCTGTTTCCTTCCCTAAAACATGGTATATAGGTATTCTCACATCACACCTCACTTATGTGGAAGCTTTTTCCTTCCACTCGAACCTCCATCATCCCTCAAGTTCACTGCAAACATTTAATATTCCCCCTTAACCCATGATCCCTAACCCCCCACCCCCCCAATAAGGTAAGAACGGGACTGAACCCAGGGTCTTTGCCCCCCCCAAAGACTCGATCCCAGGTCTGTGGGTACAACCCCCCACAGCCTGACCAACGCAGCTACCTCTTTCTATGTTTTTGTAGAGTAAGTTGTAGTTCTGCATTACTTAACCATTTCTTACCTAGTCAAGAAAGGAAAAGTGGACAATATCCATGAAAAATGAGATTTATTTACGAATTCATTTAGTGGGAACTTGCATTTGAAGATATAGTTCAACTAGACTGTGCAGGATACCCTTTACAAGTGAAACTAAAGTCAATCCATATGCCTTTTTCAAGTGCTAGTGCTACTTGATATTCTGATTCCGAACAACTGCACAATGTTAGCAAATAAGGAATGAGTAAGAGTGAGCTTACATCTGCTAGGTCTATTTCTGGATCTTCCATTGACTTATAAAGCATGCCTTTGAACTCGTGCATCACTTTTTCCACCTCCTCCAGAACACGTTTTAGTATTCCCACCTGAAATTAAATGATATATTACCATGACCACATCTAGTTACAGTGGGAAGAAACCATACATGAGCTGAAGGTTTTTGTTTCATGCAACTGCTTAAATTCAAATCATGCAAGTCCTGCAGATTCCTGATAAAACAATCATTTATGAGATCAAAGAAAAGTTCAAAAATGATTTGAAAGATTATTAAAACAAAAACATACTATTTCGCAAGGTTCTTACCAGCAAATAAATGCAGTGATAAAATTCTATACTTTCTTCAGAATAAGATTAAAAAGAAGACTATTATAAAAACATCTCAAGAACAATAGAAGTGCAAATCACCTGTAAGGTAGGACTACAAGCCCTTGTAAAAGTTCGAATATGGATAAAAGGAAGCAATCCTAAAAGACATTGATGCCTAAATTAGGACTGAAATGATAGCAACTAAGTAGATTAGATTAGCACAAATCAAGCTGGGAAGGAAAACGTTAATGGCAGAAGAAAAAAAAAAAAACTCCCAACACACACAAAAAAAAAAAAAAATTGAGCCAACACTGTTGTGGAAACCTTTTTTTATGCTTATGCACCACAGGAGCAATTATATGGCCCATCCCCAACAATATTAGACACAAAGCTAAATTCCTTAAAGAGGAGAGATGTTCTTATGTACATGAGAAGGCAGATCAATCGACTTTGCTTTCCTGTATTCCCTGACTGCCAAGTCATATTCGCCCTTGCTTATGTTCCCACGAATTGCACTCGGCAAATTGAATAGTGTTCGGAACCTCTGGAGCATTCCTTGAACAGACCTGATCTTCTCAGCTTGAACCTGCATTGATGTCAGTGAGGAAAATCAAGCTCATCTGGCCCAGTTGGTATCCATTTGGTTCAGATTCAAAATTGGATTTGTCCCACCTGCCTCTCAAATAGAGGTTCAAACGCACGATTTGCCATTGAACTGACACCCTGTATACATTTATACAAGTGAGAAGTTCCTGCACCTTCCGGATCTTCCTCTATCCGCTTCAATTTTGACTCAATATCTGTAAAAAAAAATCAAAATTCTTATAATAATGATGAAAGCCAAAAAAAATAATCTATTTGACCACCCACTACTGATGCAAATTAGAAGCCATAACAAGGATTATTTACGAAGGAAAATGGGAAGAAGAAAAAAAGAAGAAACAGAATGCCAAACAAAACATTTTCAGCTAGGTTACTATAATCTCAAGCAACCCAATTGTGATACAATTGTAGCATACCATCAATGGTGGTTTTGCAAGAGACGAAACAGTCAAAATTTTCTTTAACTAATCGCTTCTTCTGTTGAGTCCGTCCTTTGAGATCAGTTTTTAAAGCAAGGGCACCAGCCTCTAGATCTGCTGCACTTGTATCTTGGTGTATCCGTGATAGAAATAGCTTTGCGTCAAACTTCTCAGAGAAATAAATCAACTTCTCTGCAAAAATTCAAATAGACTAAAATCAAACGACTGGAGGCACGAAGGCGTCTTTAATTACTAGTGTAACCAATGTGGCTCCAATATTAAGTTCTAAGACATTCAGGAGATAACCATTAAGGATACAATGGAAAATTACAAATACAAGGGGATTACCTTATGAAACCAATGGATAACGTTTTACTAAGAAATATTATTGAGGAAGGGAGGAAAAAACAGAATTTAACAAGGCAATAGCATTAACCACAGAATGTGAATGAATATTCATCACTAGGTCAATGGAACTACAAATACTAACATCCGATGTTTAATTACATTTAGAACGCATAATTACTGTAGTAAAAAATTTTGGAAAAAAATACGAGATAAGCAACTCTTAGAAGTGATAGCAAAATAGGAAATTATACCTGGAGCACAGTAATACTTAGGGCATTCTTTTCAGTAACTCCAAACTTGCAAACAATTTCCAAAAGAGATTGGAGAAATACCAAAGCAACAAAAGGAAGAAAAAAAGGAGATTTTGGAAGAAAAAAAGTTTCAGAAGTCCAATGGAACAAACTATTCCGTGATCAAATCTACAGGAAGATGCCGGAATAATCTCTCCCACCTCATTCATCAAAATAGAGAAATGGCACTTTTGGTCGAGTTTCATCAATCTCTACCAAGTTTTCTACAAGTTTCTCCATAGAGATGGCACTGAGTTCAACAATAAAAACAAGAGAATAGATCAAGCATGGGTTTATTTGACCCTGGTTTTAGATGGATTGTGGGAGCGACAGGCCAGATGGAGTTGATGCAGGAAAATGTCACGTAAAAGTAGATTCCTTCTTCATAGTTTTCCATCCAAGTATTTGTTTCGCAACATTTTCCATACATGATGGCTAGGATTAAATAGTACTAGAGCTTCTACAATGCAATGCTATGCTTTTACAGTGGCATTTCGTATTTGATTAGTGAGATGCTAATAAACCTTACCCAGGAAACCTTTTTTCCCATACTTTCTTAAGTCCTATGTTTCCTACAATTTGTCACCACAGTTTTTTTTTTCGATCGGTAACTAGGGAACTTTATGGAAAACAAAAAGATTATAGAGAGGGAAAGAAACTTCCCAACCAAAACAGGGACAACAAAATGTAACCCAGATTAGCCAATTAGAATAAAGTTGTCTGCACAGTATATGGTATCAGTGCAATACAGTTTGTTTTTTTGGATAAATGATGGAGATAAGTATAAGAAAAAATTACAAAGATTAGGGAAGATAATTCCCTATGTACAAAAAGTTTCTATTTGCATGCAGCATCACACCGGTATGAGATTCACAGCCCGAGGTTAGAGCAAGTTAGCCAGAGCTCTAGCCCAAAAGGAGAACACCTCTTTGGACATTAGCAGCTTGTTATATGCTCCAGGGCATTTTTTCTTTGATGATTAACGACAAAATTGTGTTAATAAAAAGAGGAAATATAAAAAGGTTTAGAGGAGATAGTTCCATATGTACAAAGTATTCTATGTACACCACTTTTAGCAAGTGCATCGCTCATTGGCACTCGGGTAAATATGGAAAAAAAATAATGCTTCAACTCCAAACTACTTCTCTGACATGTTCAACAATGTTTGCACATCTCTAGCGGTATTGATCATTCCTGCTTGCCATTTTACTGCATTTTCTGTTAGACCTCCAGGGAGGCAACAAAATTACCTTTTAAAATATTCAATCATTGAATTATTTTGATTTCTATTCATTAACCCAGCCTTCATTAGGACTTTTCTATGAATGTGATACGTTCCCTTTTCTGAAACTCCTTAAGCACGAGATACCATTCTACCCACGTTCTCCATATACCGTTGGATACAACTGTAGAGGCGCAAAAGATATCTTCAAAATTCTCCTATTTCAGTCCTTCCACAAATCCCAGCATACGGCATAAAAGAGAGTCTTCCAAAGAATTTTGCCTCCCAAACCAAATGCACCTAAGTACCGCACTAGGACAAGGTCAGAGAAATCAAGAGAGCAAGACTCATTTCATATCAAGGCACTCCAAAAGAAATTCCAGAATCCTATAGTGAAGTTGCAATGCAAAAAATAAGTGGTTAACATTCTCCTCATCATTCTCACGCACACTGCACCTGTTCAGATGACTTGATTTTTGTGAATGAAATGGTGGACTAAGAATCTTAGAAAGACCGTCCACGAAAGCCTCCACTCTTGGAGGAAAGGTTTTCCCCAATCTTCTCAACCAATTTCCTATGAAAATGTTGGCATGTCTACCATTAGACATGAAGGTGTTAGGTCATAATTCATAAGCTGTGGCCCATGGGACCATTAGGACAAGGGAACAGTCCTACAAAGGGCAATTACCCCTTGTGATAGCATTTGAGACTGAGCCAAGGCCACCCAGCAACCTTGATAGGTGTCTATGCACAATGGCAATCGCATATGGTTGCAGCAATGTACAAGCAGTGGACCTGCATGGTTGTTGAGCACATTTATCACAACTTCACAATACTCATTCCATAGGCAGAATGGGAACCTATGGTAGTGAACCCCTTAAGTTGAGCAGATTTATTCACTATAAGATCCAATAGACAGATATGGCAACCTACTGTATTAGACACTAGTGAAGGTACAAAGGATGACTATGATGTGCCTCTATTAGAATATTGAAGAGGAGTACGTTCCAACATCTAGGGGTAAAAAACATATCAAGTATATACAAACAAGGTTCAATACGGAGATGATGAAACAGTACAAGTGTACATGCAGACAGAATACAAACTGAACTCAAATGTCAATGACTTGTAACAACAGATCAAAACATCAAAATGAAGAGATGTGCCAAACTGACAAAGGACCATTCAAGAAAATACAGGATTTTTTCATCAATAAAGACATACGTTGTGCAGATTTAGATACGTCAAACGATGATCCCAATTCGAGGATGAATATTAGATGCAAGAGTGCTCACATTTTAAATTAAATTCTTCTCATTCATTTCTGAGAACATTTCAGAAAATACACCCTTGTTATTTCGTTCACAGGGGTATTTATATAAATAAGTTATACCTAAACCAAATATTAGGTTCACCACAATTTTGTATTACATATACTGTGTAATAAAAACAGAAAAGGTCATGATATTACACTTTTTTAGCAGTTGGAAATCTATTGTAGGAGTCAAGAGAAAAGAGCTGGCATTACTAATGCGACAGAAAACAATGCAACATAGGATTAAACTCAATGCTGATGATTGTCCTGGGGTAATCCAGGTCAATCAAGATCAGAAGCATTTATGTTTTTCTTCTTTTTGAAAGTCACAAGGTCTAGAAAGGTCAATTTTAGCGACCAGTGAGGGTCAACTCTGGACTGTATTTCAGCCCCGTGCGTCTGAAAGATTCCTATGAGACGGAGACCTAGACCACTTTGAGGTCAAAGGCAGTTCTTTCTGATTCATCTCTTGTGCAGTTAGATTTTCAGAAGAACCTTGGGGGTTAGCTAACAAGGTAAATCATACCTTAGATTTGAAAAAAGGTTGGATAATTTGTATTAGCAAACTCTTCTTAGCTAATGCTCAAACTGACTCATTGGACAAACAATGTGTAATATGATGTGGGCATTCCTTGTACACTGGGGACGGCTTTCCTTAGCTCTTGTTTTCATAAAGCTTCACTCACTCGTCCAAGAAAAATACATAGTATGCATTAAATGCCATCGTAATCCAACTAACCAACAATGTTCATCAGTTAAAGCTCATGCATTAAGATAAACAAAGATACGGTCCAATAAGCATCTGTAATCTTGAGTTGAATAAACGCCAACATGAGAGTTCAGTTACAAATCAGAATGTCATTTATAGGTACCATAGAAACAAGAACAAAAACATCCCAATACCCAAATAGCGCTTTAATGATGTAACAAAACTGAAATTCAAGTTTTCTGCATCAAATAAATCAAATGGGATCAAGCTGGAATACCGCGGATGCTGTTATCTAAATAATCTTTATCAAGCTTGGCTGGAGAGCTTGCTGAAGCTTCAGTGATCAACCTTAATGACTTGTTGTCTATAATCCTGTCAGTATACAATACAATACAACACAACATTACATTTATGGGGAAGGATGACAAAATTCAAAGAATCTAGAAACGCTAACATCTTATAAGGTGGAAGCAAACCACTTCAGCCTTTATTAAGTAAACAATATTCAAGGAAATAAATTTCGATTTCGAGGTTTATTTCGACCAGCCCGGAAATGGGAATATTTCGTCGACCAGTGTGGAAATAATACATTTTTCATGGAAATGATGGAAATAATGTGGAAATGTTTGTGGAAAGTTTGGGAAATGATAAAACAAACATAAAAACAAACTCATAAGCTATCAAACTAAGATATAAAATCATATGTAGTGTGGAAATGAATGACCATAACGATCTTTAATATGTTGAGGCAAGTATCTGATAGTCAGTCAAGGAATGATTTAATTAGACAACTATTATTCAATTATTTATTATAAAAAAAAAATCATAAATCTAGGTACTAACGAATCTTTATTCACTTACATTATATCTTAATATTATGTATAATTTTAGAAAACCTATTTACTATTATCTTATTACATTTACTTAATTTTTTGAATGTTTAAATAATTTTAGGAAAAACTTTAACCCAACCAACTTGTAGATGGGCTGAGTAATGCAACATATAATCAATTTATACACAAGCATGGATGTTTAGGGTAAAAACCAATGAAATTGGGGTTTTCCCTAAATTTCAAATTTTCACCCTAAATAATCTTCAATCTGTGCACAATCAAGTGTAAATGCATCATAGATTTGACGCATTTACACCTAAACTATTTATTTGTAGCAAGAAATTTTATACTTACGTACATTTCGAATTTAAAAAAAACTTCAAATGGGATTCGAATCATCCTCACGATCAATCCGTGAACCAAGAAATCTACAATGGATTGATCTTTTTTATAAAATAAATATATGGAAATGAGTTAAATGGATTAAATATGGGGATTTGTGGTAGTTTTGAGCTCAAATGAGATGTTTCCTACCTTCAATAGAAATGTTTCCATAGATTTCGAAACATTTCGACTGAAATAATACCTATTTACACTGTCAATTGATCGAAATTTAATGTTTACGCAAAATATTTCGACATGTATGGAAAAATTTCGTGTATATATTCTTTCATGTCGGTAAACTAGAAATAGGAAATATTTCACAAAATATTTCGATAATTTCGCGAAATTTATTTCCTTGGTAATATTACATTCCAGAGTTGATAAAGCACAATTGTTTAACCAATTAATCCTTACTAATAAAAGATCTAGCTCTTGTTGCCATGAAGTAAACATCAACAGTTTGCAATTGCATAAAAGAAAGAAAAAAAATAAAATAAATAAGTTCGCTTTTAAAATAGCAAGGTGCATCCAGGTAACTTTTAGAAAAGGGTACGAGGAGTTGTATAGAACACCCTCTCAGTAACTTTGTTTCGTACAAGGCCTTGTCTCCATCTTACAGGTCATTTATTACTTCGTTGTCCATTTCTATACCTTCCTCAGTGGCAGAAGGGTTGAAGCATCCTAAGTGGAAGGATGCAATGGTTGAAGAAATGAAAGAAGCCAATAGGATGCAGATGGGAAGTACAAGGCAAATGGGTTAGTAAAGTACAAGGCGAGATTGGTAGCCAAAGATACTCAGAGACATATGGCATTGACTACGTGGAGACATTTTCCCCAGTTGCAAAATTGAACTCCATAAGGGTACTCATATCTCTTGCTGCAAACCATTAGTGGCCTTTACATCAACTTGATGTAAAGAATGCATTTCTTCATGGGGATCTAAAAGAAGAAGTGTACGTGTTTCCTCATCTAGGATTCATACCAGCAAGAGGTGGTAGAAGAGTTTGCAGACTGAAAAAGTAATTTTACGGACTAAAGAATCTCGCAGAGCATGGTTTGAAAGGTTTATTCGAGCAGTGAAGAATCTGGGTTATACCAAAAGCTAGGCTAATCAGACCTTATTTGTTAAGCATTATGGAAAGGGCACCACTGTTCTTATTGTCTATGTAGATAATATCAATGTGACTAGCAATGATGTCAAAGAA
This sequence comes from Euptelea pleiosperma, assembly GCA_035048495.1. Taxonomy (NCBI): domain Eukaryota; kingdom Viridiplantae; phylum Streptophyta; class Magnoliopsida; order Ranunculales; family Eupteleaceae; genus Euptelea; species Euptelea pleiosperma. The sequence continues at coordinate 26,594,298 of CM068542.1, read as the reverse complement.
GTTGCAAAGCTGAAAAAAATATCTAGCTGGCGAGTTTGAGATAAAGGATCTAGGACTCCTAAAGTATTTTCTGGGCATAGAGATTGCAAGATCAAGTCGTGGGATTTTCATTTCTCAAAGGAAATATGTCCTTGATCTGCTAAAGACACTGGAAAACTAGGAGTCAAACCCTTGGACACCCTTATAGAACAGAATCACAAGTTGGGTGAGACATGCGGTGAGTTACGGAAGGACGTTGAGAGCTTTCAAAGATTAGTCGGGTGGTTGATTTATCTCTTTGACCAGACTAGATGTTGCATATGCAATCAATATGATAAGCCAGTAGATGCACTCACCTAGAGACATTCACTTGGAGGTAGCATACAGGATTTTGAGGTATCTCAAATCCTCCCCTGGTAAGGGACTTCTCTTCAAGAAGAATGGTCACATGAGAGTGGAGTCATACACTGATGTAGATTGGGCAGGTACCAAGGATGACAGAAGATCGACATCAGGGTATTGCACATTTGTTGGGGGTATTATGACATGGAGAAGCAAGAAGCAACCTATGGTTGCACAATCTAATGCAGAGGCTGAGTTTCAAGCTATGGCTCATGGCTTGTGCGAAATGTTCTGGTTGAAGATCTTGATTGTTGAATTAGGGTTCCCTGTTATTGGCCTAGTGAGCTTGTATTGTGATAACAAGGTAGCAATAAGTATTGCTCATAATCCAGTTCAGTATGATCGAACAAAGCACGTTTCAGTAGATCGACATCTCATATGAGAGAAGATAGTTACTGGGTAAGTTTCTACTACTTTTGTGTAGACTGGAGAACAGTTAGAAGATGTGTTCACTAAGGGAATTCCTAGTAATTAGCTATACATGTGTCTCAGCAAGTTGGGCATAATAGATATTCTATGCATCATCTTGAAGGGGAGTGTTGTCGAGGTAGTATTGTAATACCGTTAACCTGTAAGGGCATACTTATCCATGTAAAGTCTTTTTAATATAAATAAGATATGGATGAAGTCGTGTAGAATATACATGCTCTCTCTTTTTCCTCTTATTCTTCTCTCTTTCTCCTCTTTCTTCATCTCCATTAAACCCTAACCCTTTAGTGGAAATGTTTCGAGAAAAGAAGAGGAATCTACCGTGATTTTTATTGCCTAAGAAAAATCATATGATATGGTTCCTAGAGATTTAATTTGGTGGGTTTTGAGAAAAAAAAGGAGTCTCGAGTGTGCTAATAACATTATTAAAGACATATATATGAGAGCAGTAAATACTGTAAGGATGGTAGTGAAACAAGCGAGTTTCAGCTACAATGGGTTCGCACAAGGGATCGGCCCTAAGTCTGTACCTCTTACACTAGTTAAGGATGGATTAACTGCACATATTCAAGGAGAGGTTCCTTAGTGTATGCTATTTTCAAATGATGTAATGTTGATTAACGAAACTAGGGAGTGTGAATGCAAAATTAAAAACATAGATGGAGACTTTAGAAACTAAGGTTTTTAAGATAAGTAGGACCAAGATTGAATATATATATATATATAGCATAATCGAAAAAACAAACCAATTTCAGAAGTTTGGTTTCAGTACTATGATCTAGTGAGGACCTAGAGTAAGAATTAAGTGTAACCTTGGATGTTCGTAAATTAAGTGTAACAGAGATGAGGATGTTGAGATGGATGAGTGGAAAACAAGGAAAGACAAAATAAAAATTAGCATACTCAAGGAAACCTTGGAATAGCCCCAATAGGAGATAAAATTAGAGAAAGTTGATTGAGATGATTTGGAAAAGTGCAACAAAGACCAACGATAGCATTAGTGAGAAAGAGCACTTTGGTGCACATTGAAGGCCTTAAAGGGGAGAGACGAAGACTGACAGTGACACAAATGGAGGTAGTAAGAAAAGATCTAAAGACTTGTGCTTTGACAGAAGATATAAGCACTGAAGTGTCGAATGGCGAAATAGGATTCATTTTGTCGACTCCATACAACTCGGATATGGCGTACATGAAAATTTACAAGTTGACTTTAGTTTACACTAAAGAAATGGCATTTTCAGATGTTGCATGCAAGGAATACTAAGAAAACCAACACAGACAACCCTGTCTTTTTCTCCTACTTCCCTCCTCTTGCTTTGTCAAACACTCGAGTCAACCGCATTAGATCGAGTTAACTAATTGATCAGGGTGCAAAGTCCAACAAGTCTAAAGAACTCAACCTTCCCTGTTTATCCTTCCTAAACAGTTGAATTTTTAGGGAACAATTGGAAATGACTCAGAGCTCGTTTACCAAGGATTGTACGGCAGAAGAGTTTACAGCTACTCTTCTACAAGATCACAACCTCATCAGTGAGGTGATGGGACTTGAGCAAAACCTTCCTCATCCCATCTCCTCTGAAGTTTTCTCCACGGGTTTATCAGTTCAATGATGGCTGGGCCATCTTCAAGCACATGAGCTGCTACTGATAGGTGATTGTCAATTGTCGGAGCTGACTGGTGATGGCGTAAAACCAGTGCATAAATGAATACACAGAAAACACATTATGATGTCAGTTGAGCAAAGATTTATTGGAATTCAGGAGTCATCATTGACCATCCACTCTTCCTCAGAGTGCCACAGGAATCTACCAAAGAGTCCTCATCATTAAAATACAGGAATCTCTGTGCTTTCTATCTTGAAGGCCACATATTAGCTTGAATAAAGAAGGAGCGCCCACTGTGGAATGGGCACTATAACAATATAAGAACAGAAAAGGCCAGGCTATTAGATTAAATTCAGAAAAAGCCATTTCTAGTTTGAGAAGAAAAGGAGTTAATTCAAACAATTAAAATTAGGAAAAATGTTGTTATCCAACCACACATATAAAAGACCATCTTGAGGCAAAAGAATAAACTACAAAAAAAAAACAGCAAGTGTATTATATTTTTAGAAGTTCACTTATCAAAAAAAAAATTATTTATAGAAGTTCATAACTTCACATATAACTTTTCCAAACCTACTAAATTTTTACCTAGTAAGTTCTCAATCACAAATATGGTAAAATATGTTGCTCAAGCTCACAGCAAAAAATATATTATAATAAAAAGGGAAGCAAGTGGATTTGCAATCCATTATCCTCAACATCAAGGGTATGATGTTAATGTGGTCGAAGGCTTTCTCGGAGTGCAGGGGCTTGTTCTTTGAAGACTTCGTCTTCCGCTGGGATACTATTTGTACTCGGGAGGGTAGCTAATCCGGATTTCTGTCTGTATTGTTTGCTTTATCTGTTGTTTTTTGCCTAGGTCTAGTGTAGGTCATCTCGACCTGCAAGTCTTAGGCTGCTATGCTCCTTCAGGCTTCGGCCCTCTATAACGCTTTACTTATCAAAAAAGGAAAAAACAAGAAAATACCACTGACGAACCAAATTATTGTTTATTCAGAAGGATTAGTAATGCAGGGGCATTTTCACACCGGGCTCGAGTGGGGCAGCCTGCGTAAATGGGGCACACTCGGGGTGGGATGGCCAGTGTGAAATGGGACCCACGAAGGAGGGTTCGACCGAGGGCCTAGATTTGGGCTATGAGATAAAGGAATTTAATCTCACACTACCAACAATCACGGCTTTTGGGGAGTATTGGTTAAATGTCCTGCATCAATTAGTGGTTGCAAAGTTATTATATTTTCACACGGTTACAACACTCAATCCTAAAACATACAAAGTACACAAATACATCTGAGGTAAGTTTAACCATAATAACCAATGGCCTTTTGAGTTCCTTTGGCTAACAGTGAAACTAATTAACTAAATAAGCACAACTGCACACAAGGAAATCAACTTTTATTCCCATGAACATAAAAATAAAAAAACCAAACCAGTACCTCAAAAGATGGAAAAATGAGTTCTAAGCACAACTGCACACAAGGAAATCAACTTTTATTTCCATGAACATAAAAAAAAATAAAAAAAACCAAACCAGTACCTCAAAAGATGGATAAATGAGTTCCTAAGATAATAGCATGGTTTGAAGTCTCGACCGAGACGAGTTGCCCGAGTCAACTCGGTCTCGGCAGGAACCGAGACATGCTATCTCGGGTTGACTTGCCTGAGACAGCCCATAATCAACTATTTTTCACATGGCCTTGGGCGAGTCGGTGTTGAGACCGAATTGACTCACCAAAAACTTGATCTTGGCAATGAACGATCCAATGGCCAAGACTGAGACATTTAACCATGGTTAATAATCACTATTTCTAGCAGTCAGCCACATGCAAGCATGTGCAAGGAAGACATTTAGCAATGACGAAGAAGTTTACCCTAGTCCTAGTGGATCTACACATTCCATGCCTCGTGGAAAGGACTGTAAACTGTTAAGCCCCTTTCGAGCCAATGTCGTTCCCTTCTGATCCAAGTTTTGAACCACTGGTACTGCTCTTGTCTCCCGCATTTCACGAACCTTGCGCCCAAGCTGTCAACAGAAGAAAGAATCAGTAAAAATCTTAAAATAATTATGGGAAACATATAAATGAAAAAGGGAAATGTGCAGTAATTTTAGCCATTTAGCAATGATATCTCACATAAACAGATGCACATATTATGGAGGAAATAACCACCAATTAAATTACCATCTCCAAAACCGTTACTGCAGAACTTTATTTCCATTATCAGTAGTTAATAATGGGAAGAATGAAGAAACAAGCAATACTTGAAAGAAACAACAGGAGTTAAAACGAGGAAATATGACTATCAACCAACAACGTTGATCTGGAAACACTTCGCTTAGCGAGTGTATATGCATCCTCATTTGCCTGCCAATTTACATGATGAGAGGAGATAACAAGAGGTGAATACGGATCCAAAAGCTTCCAATTGCCACTGAAATAATGTAGCATCAATTATCGTTACTTTCCAAAAAAAAAATGACATTCATGGAATCCCCATCCACCACAGTCAGTCAAGAAATAGATCTTTTGCATTTGCAAAAGAGCAACAACTCAACTTCATTCAAAACCTTAAAATAAATAGGACCTGAGAAAGACACATTCACCCCACATATTCTTTCTTCTGTAAAGATAACCCGTGCCAATTAAACCCCTGTTGCCAAGTGAGAGAACATCAAAAACAATTCTAGGGCCTGTTAGTTTTACGGTTCCTCACTGATCATCATGGCTTTCCCATGTCCAGGTGTTCTCCTTCAATAAAACAAAATACAATATCTTTTCTGCTTTTGTTCGTTTTGGCCTCTAATACTCTGTTTTTCCATTCTTTAAAAAAGTGAAGAAGATACCAAAGCCCACCAAGCATAGCTCAAAAATTCATTCTCAACTTGGATTCATACCAATCAGGTGTTGCGTGATTGATTCTAAGAAAGTTTGGAGAAACTATTTTGAGTATTCAACTACATTTAAACCGAGTTGAAGAGAAAACTTAACCTCGTGATCAAGACACGTGATCTCGAGCTTCTCAGATAATGTATCTAAGTCATGCAGATAGTAACAGACAGCCAGAATAGCACCCATGCAATACATCACTCTCTGTGGAATGCTTCCCAGCCATATGGTTGGGTCAGTTCTGAACTTCTCAGTGCATGTTTTCACTTCTCAACTGAAAATTTATCACTGGCAAGGATGACAATTGTATGTTTTCTCTTCGATCATGCATTCTAGGCCACTCAGATTCCTGAAGCTTTGTCTTCTCTCACAATCTATGATTCAAATGACTCTAAATGGTACCAGTGGTGCAACCACTCACATGACATCTAATCCAAGTAATTTTTAAGATTTAAAATCATATCGAGGATCTAATATTGTTCGTGTTGGTAATGGCAACACTATTCCTACCACTCATACTGATAATTTTTTTTTACTACCCCTTCTAGATCCCTAGAACTCATCTCTTTTGGCTCCTACAATCCAAAAAAAAATTAATTTATGTCAGTCAACTTACCAGAGATAATGATTGTTACGTTATTTTTTATCCCTCCACAGTCTAGCTCTGTCATACAGGAGAGGAGCATAGTCACAAAGTCGGGATTCGGCAATAAATCGGAAAGGGGTCGGGAAAATTCGGATAAAATCAGTAAAAATTGATAGAAATCGACAAAAATAAAATAAAAAAAGTATATCATGGCATTTTTCAAGTTAGAAATGTTGTTTTTGCCAAAACACATTTATATGATGAAAAGCACATCTATAATTCCAAAATAATAAGTCATAACTCATAACTAATAAGCATGATATATCATTCATAATTCCAAAAATCGGCAAAATCATTGATTAATTGCCGAGTTTTTTTATTAATCGGAGATTTTACTGATTAATCGGCGATTGATTCGTATATTCGAAAAATAGGAGATTTTTGTGACTAGGGAGAGGAGGGCAAGGAAATTGATGGGAACGGGCAGTAGGCGAGCTAGCTTGTATGTCTTGAATCGTCCAACCCACTCTCTATTCTCAGTTCAAGATAGAGTTGCAATGGAGATTTAGGGTTAGGGTTAGGTTTAGGGTTTCAAAGAGAGGAAAAAGGAAGAAGAGAGAGAAGAGGGGAAGGATGTCATGCTTAGGTCACATGACTCCAAAAATATAATATATATGGAGAGGACATTACATGGACAAGTATACCCCTCAAAAGAGGTATATACAAAACTACCCATTTACATGGAAATACGTCTAGATATACATATATGATAACACTCCCCCTCAAATTGGTGCATAGATATCTCTCATGCCAAACTTGCTTAAACACTTGTGAAGTTGCCAACTAGGGACTCCCTTAGTAAATACATCGGCAACCTACTCATCTGTATTCACAAAGGGAGTACACACTTTGGCTAGCCTTCTTTGTTTTCGGTTGCTTGCATTCAATAAAACTTATATTTATCAAAAAAAAATGATAGTCGAACTCGATGTGCTTAGAGCGAGCATGGAAGACCGGATTGGAGCTCAGGTAGATGGCACTTTGATTATCACAAAAAATCACAGGGGAGGTTTGAAGATAGACATGGAGAGCTCTTAAGAGAAAAGTCACCCAAGTGATTTCAGCAGCGGCAATGGCAAGGGCGCTATACTCGGCTTCAACGCTAGATCAAGACACAGTGACTTGCTTTTTGGCGCTCCAAGAGATGAGATTAATACCCATGAAGAGGGCAAATCCAGAAGTGGAACGATGGGTGTCAGGACAACCAACCCAATCAGCATCAGAATAACCCGTAATAGTAAGCAAGTCGGCATAGAGCTAGATGCCATGATGAAGTGCGCCCTTGACGTATCGAAGGATACATTTAACAACCTGATAATGTGCTTCCGTAGACGAGTGCACGAACTAACACACTGAGTTGACGCTGAAAGAGAGATCCGGTCAAGTCAAGATGAGATACTAGAGAGGACGAACTATACTACGATAGTGAGTGACGTCAAAAAAAGGGGTCCCCTCTTTAGTGAGTTTGTGGCTAGTTACCATGAAAGTAGATAGATGTTTTGCCCCATCCATCTGGACATGTTGGAGAAGATCAGTGGCATACTTTGACTGAGATAAAAACAAGCCTGAAGAAGTAGAAACAACTTCAATGCCAAGGAAGTAGTGCAACGGCCCCAAGTCTTTCATGGAAAACTCACGGCTAAGTCTGGATAAATTCCTAGAGAAGAGATGGGTGACTGACTGCCAGTGAGAATGATGTCATCGACATACACATGGAGAATCGATATGCCAGTTGAGCTGGAGAATATGAACATGGAGGAGTCGGCATGGCTGTCTGTGAAGCCAATTGTAAGTAAATATATGTTGAAACATTCAAACCATCCGTGTGGGGCTTGCTTTGAGCCATACAAGGCTTTGGTGAAATGACACATGTTGAGGACCAAAGGCATCTGCGTACCCAAGGGGTTGATCCATGTACACCTCTTGTTGCAAATGGCCAAGCAAGAAGGAATTCTTGACATCGATTTGGCGTATCTCCCATCGACAAGGAAATATATTTCGCGAAATTATCAAAATATTTCGCGAAATATTTCCATTTTCTAGATTACCGAAAGGTAAGAATATATACGTGAAAAGAATATTAAATTTCACAAAATATTTCCATTCATGTCAAAATATTTCGCGTGAACGGTAAATTTCGATCAAATGACAGTGTAAATATGTATTATTTCGGTAGAAATATTTCGACATGTATGGAAACATTTCGATCGAAGGTGGGAAACATCCCATTTGAGCTCAAAACCACCACAAATCCCATATTTGATCCATTTAACCTCTTTTCATATTATATATATATATATATAAAGACCAATCCATTGTAGATTTTTTGGTTCACAGATTGATCATGGGGACAAATCGAATCTTATTTTAAAGTTTTTTCAAATTCGAAATATACGTTAATATAAAAAAAAAATTGTTATCGTTTCTTGCTACAAATAGATAGATTAGGTGTAAATGTATCAAATCTGTGATGCATTTACACTGCATTTGTGCACTGATTGAAGATCGTTTAGGGTGAAAATTTTAAATTTGGTGAAAACCACAATTTCATTGGTTTTTACCTTAAACATCCATGATTGTGCATACATTAATTATGTGTTCCATAACTTAGTCCATTCTACAAGTTGGTTGGGTTAAATTTTTTCCAAACATTCAAAACATTAAATAAATGTTATGTTAATAGTAAATAGCTATTCTAAAACTATACATAATATTAAGACATAATGTATGTGAATAAGGATTCGTTAATACCTTGATTTATGACTTTTTTATACTTAGCAATTAAACAATAGTTATTTATTTGAATAATACATTGACTGACTATCAGATACTTGCCTCAAAATATTACAGACCGTTGTGGTCATTCATTTCCACACTACATATGGTTGTATATTTGGTTTGATAGCTTATGAATGTGTTTTTATGTTTGTTTTATCATTTGCCAAACTTTCCACAATATTTCCATTATTTCTACACTATTTCCATCATTTCTACGAAAAATGAATTATTTCCGCATTGGTCAAAATATTGCCATATCCGAGGTGGTCGAAATATACCTCGAAACCGAATTTCCTTGCCCATCGATTCATGGTAGATAAGGAAAGGACCAAACGAATGGTAGCAGGCTTGACCACAGGGCTGAAAGTCTCATCATAGTTGAGACCTTGCATCTGAGAATAGCCCTTGGTCACAAGACGAGCCTTGTACCGTTCCACAGTGCCATTGACCTTGAGATAGTTTTGTAGCTCCAACAACAAACAACGTCATTCATGCCAGAAATGCAAGGCGTGATGGTCCAAGTCTAATTTTAATGAAGAGTAGCCATTTCTTCATCCATAGCGTGCTTCCAATGAAGATGTTTAACAGCAAATTGAAACCCCGCAGCTCCTTAGTAATAGAGAGAGCAACATAAAATGCATCGAGTGGCGACGGAGGGCGAGACAAAAGGGGATGACAGGTGACTGGGTGAGACAAGAAAACATCTTGTAGCCAAGATTTGGCTCAAGTTGTCATGGAATGGATATTCACCGTACCTGTAGAAGAAATAAGTAGTAGTGCTGCAAGAGGCGTGGGCATAGATGACTACCCTACTGGAGATACGTCATCATGTGTTGGAAAAGATAAAGATCATTTCGAGGAGCATCCGATGTGGAGGTACCCTAGAAGGGAAAGACATTCATCAAAGACAACGTGTCAAGAGATGAATACACGTTTTGCTGCAGGATCAAGACAACGAAAGCCTTTAAGAGAGTTATTGTAACCAATAAAAACGCAAAGTAAACTCTTTGGTGAGAGCTTATGTGGTGAGTAATCTCATAAATGGGGAAAACATAAACATCCAAAAGTGCGAAAATTAACGAACGATGGAGACTTACCAAACAGGGTGGAGTAAGGGGTTTTGTGATTGAGAACTGCTGTAGGGAGCACGCTGATGACGTAGACAGTCGGGGAAAATGCATCAACCCAAAAGGAAGAGGGAGCATGATAGTGAAAAAGGAGTGTCAAACTCATCTCAGTAGTATGGCAGTGTTTGTGCTTAGCTTGTCCATTCTGAGTTGGAGTATGCGGACAAGAAATTCTTTTAACAATGCCACATTAAGACAAATGTGACAAAACTTCAAATTGGTTAAATTCTTTTTTTTTATAAGTAAATTGATTACATTCTAAGCCACCATCACATTGAAAATTTTTAATTTTACGAGTGAATTGATTCACAACCATTTTTTGAAACTTGAGTAAAGATGGAATAGAAGTCTGTTTTTTATTTTCATGAGAAAGAACCACGTAAATCGACTAAAATCATCTACAAAAATAATATAGCCAGATGTAGAAACAACAGGAGAAGGTCCCCAAACATCAATATGAATTAAACCCAAAATTTCATTACATCCATCATTATTAGGACTGAAACTCTTCCCCAACTGACAACTAGGACAGACATGACTAACAGACTTGGGTGATTTCAAAAATTGGATCTCACCCTGTTTATTGAGAAATGACAAGATATGACTAGAAGAATGCCCGAGACGATGGTGCCACACTTGTGGTGAAGCCTTGAGTTAACTATCTTGAAACGAGAATAAAGAGTGGGTTGGACGATCAAAGACATACAAGCCAGCTCGCCTACTACCTGTTCCCATCACTTTCCCTGTCCTCCACTTATGTATGACAAAGCCAGAGGGAGAAAAAATAACAAAGCAATCATTATCACTGGTAAGCTGACTGACATAAATTAATTTTTTTTGGATTTTAGGAATCAAAAGAGAATGTTTGAGTTCTAAGGATCCAGAAGGGGTAATCAAAAAAAGTAGTACCAGTATGAGTGATAGAAATAGTGTTGCCATTACCAACAAGGACAGTATCGGGGCCTCGATATGATTTTAAATCTTTAAAATTACCTGGATCAGATGTCATGTGAGTGGTTGCACCACTATCAGAGTACCATTCAAAGTCATTTGAATCATCGATTGTGAGAGAAGACAAAACTTCAAGAATCTGAGTGGCCTAGAATGCATGATCAAAACAGTTGTAGCAAATCCATGCCTAAACGTTGTCTCTACCACAAATCTGACAGGTGACTATAGATGTAAACTGGCGATTGCCAGATCCAGAGTAGGCAAGTGAAATACAATTACTAGAGTCATGTGTAAGACGTTGTGTCTGAGAAAATTCAGACGAACAAGATGAGCCACCACGTTGAGATGTCTCTGAAGTAGACCCACCTAGAGAAAACTAAGGACGCCCTTAACTGTAGTCACATCCTCCTCTTCTTCCACCTCTTCCTCTACCAGAATGACTTCTGTGTTGAATCTGATATTCGGACTGGTGAGTCTGGATAGGAGAGGAGATCGACTTCAAAAATAGTTCATGACTGGTTAATGAAGGAATTAATTTCTTGAACAGTGGCAGTGGTGGTTTGGCAAGTATTGCAATTCAAATGACCGATAGTTTGGTCCTAATCCCTTTAGAAACCAAACAACTTTTTCTGCACCTGGAACTAGTTTCCAAATCGCACCCAAATCTGATGCGGCAGCATTCGACTACGATCGTCCACGCTACACCGAATCAATGCCCGATCAAGTAGATCCTATTTACTATTTATAGTTATTCAAGTTTTTTACTATTTATAGCAAATCCTGAAATTACTATTTATAGTAAATCTCGTTTTAACTATTTATAGTAAATCCCGAATTTTTAGTGGACGCCACGAAGATTTGTTTTAATTTAACTAGGATTTTCAATTGAAATTTTGTTTCCAATTAGGATTTTATTATTGATTACAATAGTTGACTTGTATTAGGAATTTCTAATTTCGATTAGATTAGAATTAGGAAAGTTCAAGTAGGGAGTCTTATAAAAGATGATGTACCCTTTGATTTTTTTTAAAAACAATTATGAATGAAGAAATAGAAATCTTTCTCTTGGTGCGAAGCCAAGCTAATTCGGTGCGAAGCCGAAGTTATCTTCTATCCCTATCTCTTCTCTCTTATTCTTTTCTCTTTTTCTTTCTCCATCTCTATTTTCTTTTTTAGTCAATTTCTTACCTAAGAAAACCCAAATCATACCACAACACCGTGAATAGTGCTGTGTGAATAGTGTCACATGAATAGTAACATTCCCTCTTCATTCATTCTCAAATTGTGGAATGGTACTCCCGTCCTGCGTCAAATTTGGTATCAAAGCAAGTTCAAAATTCCCGAGTGTGTTCTGAAAAGATGTCTTACATTAGTTCACGATTGTCAATCGCACTAGTTAAACTAAACGAGGCACTAAATTGTTTTAAGAGCAATACCTACAGATTAAACGAACCAGATAAATCTTTTGGAAAGCAAACTGGAATAGTCGATCTTCGCCAGAGTTCCAATACGCCGTCACAACCATATTAGAAAGTCACCGCCACCACTGACGGCTTGTCCACCTCTTTTTGACGAGCTATTAGAAGGTTTCAGAGGAAAAAAAAACCCCTAGAGGTCTAAAAGCAAGTCGAGAAGAAAATAAAAGCCATTGAACAAGAGAGTGTTTTTCCATCTAATGAAAATGAAAGAATCGACGAGGAAGAAAAAGCCAAAGTTGAGGAATTAGCCAATCCTGAAGCTCTTACAGTTGAATCAGAAGAAAATACAGAGGATAAGCAGATTGATCTGCCTGCAGCTGTGGAGAATGAAAAAGTTGATGATTCCCCTAGTTCAGGCGCTCCAACTAAAGATAGCACAAAAAGTATAGAAGATCCCAGTCCGAAACCTGATGTTCCTGCTGTTTCAGAATCGACAATTGAAAATGAACCAGATGGAACAAAAAATGATTTCTTATCCAAGAAGGCCAGAGTTGATGACATAGACCATGTTTCAGAAAATTTACACCTGTCAAATATGCAAAAGAAAAAACTGAAGGGAAAGTACTACAAATTAGGGGTGTCAACGGGTTGGTTCCGTTTCGGTTCCTAAGGTGACCAGAATCGGAACAATCGGCTCCAGTTCTTATCGATTCGGTTCCTTAACGGTTCCGGTTCCCAAAGTGATGGATCCAGAACCGATACCGATTATGTATTTCTGTCGGTTCTGGTTCCGGGTATAATGGGCCAAATCTTGAGAATATGAGAATTTTTACACTATATTTATACATTGGTACCAGTTCTTATCGGTTCGGTTTCGGTTCCATATTAGACTACCCGGAACTGGAACCATTATTTTCGGTTCGGTTTCGGTTCTGGTTTCTTTTTAATCGGTTCCCAAAAATGTGGAACTAGAACCGGTGTTTTCGGTTCCGGTTCCGATTCGGTTCCGATTAAACGGGTAAAATTGACACCCCTACTACAAATATCTCTTCCGCTGGAAAAGCTTATTACAATATCTTAACTTGAATTCGAGGTCGAGTTCTTTTCAACCAGGAGGATTTGATGCGGGAGCATTCTACTACGATCGTCCGCGCTACACCGAATCAATGCCCAATCAAGTGGATCATATTTACTATTTATAGTAATTCACGTTTTTTACTATTTATAGTAAATCTCGTTTTAACTATTTATAGTAAATCTCGAATTTTTAGTGGACGCCACGAAGATTTGTTTTAATTTAACTAGGATTTTTAATTGAGATTTTGTTTCCAATTAGGATTTTATTATTGATTGCAATAGTTGACTTGTATTAGGAATTTCTAATTTCAATTAGATTAGAATTAGGAAAGTTCAAGTAGGGAATCTTATAAAAGGTGATATACCCTTTGATTTAAAAAAAAAAAAATTATGAATGAAGAAATAGAAATCTTTCTCTTAGTGCGAAGCCAAGCTAATTCGGAGCGAAGCCAAAGTTATCTTTCTATCCCCATCTCTTCTCTTAGTCTCTTCTCTTTCTCCATCTCTATTTCTTTTTTAGTCAATTTCTTACCTAAGAAAACCCAAATCATATAACACCGTGAATAGTGCTGCATGAATAGTGTCACATGAATAGTAACCTTCTTCATTCTTTCTCAAATCGCAGAACGGTACTCTCGTCCTGCGTCAAATTTGATGCAGGATTCTACTACGATCATCCACGTAACACCGAATCAATCCCAATTAAGTGGATCCTATTTACTATTTATAGTATTTCACGTTTTTACTATTTATAGTAAATCATGAAATTACTATTTATAGAAAAGCTGAATTTACTATTTATAGCAAATCCTGAATTTACTATTTATAGTAAATTCTGATTTTACTATTTTAGTGGATCCCCTGAAGATTTGCTCGGATTTATTTTTAGTTTAATTAGGATTTTTCCAATTAAAGTTAGCTTTTGTTTCCAATTAGGCTTTTATTATTGATTACAATAATCAGGAATTTCTTATTTTTAGTTTGATTTGAATTAGGAAAGTCAAATTAGATGATTTTATAAATAGGGTCGTAAGTTTTGATTTTTGAAAAGACTTGATGAATGAATTTTTATATTGATTTTCTCTTTGAGGAACTCTCTCGTGGTGCGAAATCACTTTATCTTGGTGCGAAGCCAAGCTAATTCGATGCAAAGCCGAAGGACCTTTCTCAAATCGTAGGGCGGTCGTCCTGTCCTGTATCAAATTTGGTATCAGAGCAAGTTTAAAATTCCTGAAAGATGTCGCAGATTACTTCGCGATCGTTGGCAACTGCGTTCGCTAAACTAAACGATGTGATAACTCGTTTGGAGAGCCAATGGGACACCAATAACGACCTGATAAATCGTATTGAAAGCAAACTAGAGGCGAGGATCTCCGATGGAGTTTCAATCCACCGCTGCAATCGTCTTGGATCGTCATCGCCACCCCTGCCAACTTTCCCACCTCTTTCCGGTGATTTATTGGAAGGTTATGAGTACAAATGTAATGCAGAAAACCCCATATTGCAACAGATTATTGACAGAGATGATTACAATGTCAATGTGGTTTCTGAGAGCATGAAACAAAAGCAGGCACAAATAAAACAACTCCGACAAGTTAATGCACCCCTGGAATCCTTAAAACCAAGTTTGTCCGTAGGGAAGATCGGATGAAAACCATTGAACGAGAGGGTATTTTTCCATCCAAGGAAAATGAAAGAATCGACGAGGAAAAAAAGGCAAAGCTAAGGAATTTGCTAGTCCTGAAGCTCATGTAGTTGAATCAGACGAAAAGATGGAGGATAAGCAGATTGATCCGCTTACAGCTGTGGAGAATGAAAAAGTTGATGATTCCCCTGGTTTAGAAGCTCCAACTGAAGATGGCACAAAAAGTATAGAAGATCCCGATCCAAAACTAGATGTTTCTGTTGTTTCAGAACTGACAGTTGTGAATGAACCAGATAGAACAAGTAGGGATTCCTTCTCAAAAAAGGCCAGAGCCGAGGACACAACCCATGTTTCAAAAAATTTACACTTGTCGAAGATGCAAAAGAAGAAACTGAAGGGAAAGTACTCCAAATATCTCTTCCACTAAAAAAGCCAATTGCAATATCTCAACTTGAATTCGATGTCGAATTCTTTTGAACCAAGAGGGTTTGATGCGGGAGCATTCTACTACGATCGTCCGCGCTACACCGAATCAATCCCAATTAAGTAGATCATATTTACTATTTTATAGTATTTCACGTTTTTACTATTTATAGTAAATCATGAAATTACTATTTATGGAAAATCTCATTTTTATTATTTATAGTAAAACCTGAATTTACTATTTATAGCAAATCCTGAATTTACTATAAATAGTAAATTTTGATTTTACTATTTTAGTGGTTCCCATGAAGATTTGCTCGGATTTAATTTTAGTTTAATTAAGATTTTTCCAATTAAAGTTAGATTTTGTTTTCAATTAGGCTTTTATTATTGATTACAGTAATTAAGAATTTCTTATTTTTAGTTTGATTTGAATTAGGAAAGTCAAGTTAGATGGTTTTATAAATAGGGTTGTAAGCTTTGATTTTAGGAAGGACTTGATTAATGAATTTTCATATTGATTTTCTCTTTGAGGAACTCTCTTGTGGTGCGAAATCACTCTATCTTAGTGCAAAGCCAAGCTAATTCGGTGCAAAACCGAAGGTCCTTTCTCAAATCGTAGGGCGGTCGTCCCGTCCTGTGTCAACCTCCTTGGTCCTATTAGGAGGGATTATCCAGCTAAGCGTTTGTGGAGTACTCCCATCCCGTCCAAAGTCATCTTCTCTTGGTGTGCTATGCTCGACAAGATCTTTTCAGTGGAGGATCTCAGAAAACGCGTCTCCAAATTCCTAGCCGATGTATCCTGTGTCGTCATGAAGAGAGACCTCCAATCATTTGCTCATCCATTTTTGAGTCTCCAAGGAGATATGGGAGTGATTCCTTCAACTTTTGGGGATTTCTTGGGCTTTTCCATTGTCAATCTTTGATCTATTTGGCAGATGGAGTTCCAAGGCATTTTTAGCTTGTGGTCACTCTATGAAGGATTACCCCTTTTGCTATCTGCTGGGAGCTATGAAAGGAAAGGAATAGAAGGATTTTTTAAGATAAGGAGGCCATAGTTGAGATCTTCATGAATGTTAAAGCCACTCTTTATTACTGGGCTTCGGCTATCCCCGATCTCAAGCATTTCAGATTTGATGATTTTGTCTTTAGGTGGGATCGGATGATTTCCTAATCTTGTGCTCTGTCGAGCTATAGGGCTTTGTTGTTTCCCCTTGGGGCTCTAGTCTGTAGTCTTTTTGCTGTATAGCTTTCAGGGCTTTCTCAGCCCTCTTTTAATATATATATCTTTTACCAATCAAAAAAAAAGTTTCACAGTCACTATGTTAGTCTGATTTGGGAAGAACATGTTGGATTGACCTTGAGAAGAGACTGATACCAATTGATTCAACATGGATAATTGAAGGTTGAACACCAGGATGGAAGAAGGAAATCAGTAAACTGATTGTGGCTCTCATACCATGAAAGGATTTGAGAATCCTTGGACGGTATTACAAGAGGTCGTGAGAGAGAGAGAACACAATGAAGAAGAAAGGCTCTCAACATGAGTAGCACTTTCCCTGATCTGTACTATATATTAGAGTAAAAAGATAACAATGAGTCCACAAACAAAATAAGTAACAAATTATTTAGTTACTATGTTGGTGGAGTTTGGGGTGGCCTTCCTTGTGGAGAGATCTTCATGAACAGCTTCCCTTGTGGAGAGATCTTTATGGATCTCTTTCTAGGATTCTCACAATCTGTGGCAATCTTCATGGATCTCTCTCTAGTGGCGTGGAACGTGGTAGGAGACCATGGAATATCTTCAATAATAAGTATCAATTTTTCAGCTTATTGACACATCACGATACCAATATTTGAAACTACCTCGGAGTTACCAAAGCTTTCCATGAAAAAAGATATAGAATGAATTTAGACACCAAAAAGAAGATAAGTAAAAATTTCTCTGCACAATCCTCTTCATCGTGAATTTATATGTCAAACAAATATCTCAGTTAAGGGGGTGATCAGAGATAGCGGGGCTCAGATAGTTCTCCTCCAGGAGACTAAGTTGGAATGCATCAACTCTGGCCTCATAGCCAGGCTTTGGAATAAGAAGGATTGTGGTTGGTGTGCTCTTCCAGCCATTGGTGCTTCGGGAGGGATCCTAGTCTTATGGGACTCATCCGTCGTGGAGGTGACCAAGGATTTGATTGGTGCTTTCTCGGTTTCTTTGGCTTGCCGATGGGTTGTGGATGGGTTCCGCTAGGATCTTTCTAGTGTGTATGGACCGACGGATAGAACTTTACGCCCCCAATTTTGGGAGGAATTAGGGGATGTCGCAGGCTACTGGGATTTACCATGGTGTATAAGGGGTGACTTTAATGTCATCATATACACTTTTCAGAAGGGAGGGTGCACTTTAAATCGTAGTATGGAGGAGTTTGGTGCGTTTGTTAACACCTTTGGTCTTCTGGATCTCCCGCTGAGTGGAGGCTTCTTCACGCGGACCAACTGCCAATCCCGTCCCATTCTGTACAGATTAGATAGATTTCTCATCTCGAGTTCTTGGGAAGAGCACTTCCCGTTAGTGATCCAGCGAGTGCTCCCGAGACCTAAGTCGGATCACTCTCCAGTGTTGTTCGACTCAGGTGGTTTGTCCTCTAGGCCCAAACAGTTTAGATTCGAAAACATGTGGTTGTGGTGCCTGATTTTAAGGAGCAAGTTAGAGCTTCTGAGCTTGGTGGCTTTCCTTCTCTTTCTAGGGCAGGGCAGGTGTTGTCCTTCGTAAAAAGCTGTAAGCTCTTAAGAAGTTAAAGCAATTGAATCATGAGGTGGTGGGGCGTATTGATACAAAGCTACAAGATATCTTGTGGGAAATCGACGCCTTGGATAAGAAGGAAGAAAATGAGGAGTTATTAGAAGCGGAGATCTACAGTAAGACGGAGTTAAAGGCCAAGTTCCTTTCTCTAGCCAAGATGGAGGTGTGCTAGTGGCAAAAATCTAGGGTGAGATGGCTGAAAGAAGGGGATGGCAATACCAAGTTCTTCCACAGCATAGGCAATGCCCATAGAAGATTCAACCACATAGCTAAGGTGGAGATAGAGGGGAAAAGCTTGGAAGATGAGGAATCCATTAGAAGCGAGGTGGTGGAGTTCTATTCCAAATTATACTCAGAGTCTTCCTACTGTAGACCAGAGTTGGATGGTCTGGATTTTGACTGCGTTACTTTTTCTCAGAGCGTTTGGCTGGAAAGACCCGTGGAGGAGGAAGAGGTCTTGCAAGCTATTAAAGACCTGGAGGGGGAAAAAGCTCCGGGTCCTGATGGCTTCTCCCTAGCATTATTCAGCCACTACTGGGAGACCGTGGGTGAAGACTTCATGGCTGCTATAGAAGAGTTCCAAAAGGAAGGCATTCTTGATCGATGGTCTAGCTGCATGTTCTTAGTCCTTGTCCCAAAGTCGCAAGGGGGAATAGACATCTCAAACTTTAGACCGATTAGTCTGGTGGGTAGCTTCTACAAGGTCTTGACCAAAGTTTTGGCGACCAGAATTAGAGTTGTTCTTCCCGGGGTGATCTCTCCATCGCAGGGAGCCTTCATACAGGGGCGGTAGATTATGGATGGGGTGTTGATCGCCAATGAAAGCATCGATGCTAGATCCATATCGGGAGAGCCTGGCATTGTCTGTAAAATTGACCTTGTGAAAGGCTACGATCACGTGTTGGCAATTCTTGGACTACCTCCTCGAGAGGATGGGTTTCGGGCAGGTTTGGAGGAATTGGATCCGCAAGTGCATCTCCTCGGCCTCATTCTCAGTTTTGATTCATGGTGCGCCAGCTGGTCATTTCAATAGCTCGAGGGTCCTGAGGCAGGGGGATCCGCTCCCTCCCTTTCTCTTCATCATTGTGGAAGAGGCTCTTAGCCGTTTGATTTCTAGATCTATCAACATGGGGGTATTAAGTGGCTTCCGTCTGGGGGCTTCGGGGCCCACAATCTCCCATCTGCAGTTTGCAGATGACACGTTGATCTTCTTGGGGGCAATCCGGGAGCATTGTCTTGCCTCGCGAGGTCTTCTAGTCTAATTTGAGGTGGTCTCAGGTCTCAAGGTGAACTTTACGAAAAGCAAAATTTTCCTATTGGATGATATAGAGGACTTTCCGGGATTGACTACTACTCTGGCGGTCTCGCCTGCGGCTTTTCGGCTACTTACCTGGGACTATATAGGTCCAAAGTTTTGTGGGATCCGGTCATCGAGAGAGTTGAGAGGAGACTAGCCGTCTGGAAAGCTTAAGTATCTTTCGAAAAGAGGTAGGCTAGTCCTGCTTAAGAGCACTCAGTCGAACCTCCCCACTTCCTATCCTTATTCTCCATGCCGTTGGGAGTGGTTAGAAGGGTGGAGATGTTGATGCGTCGCTTCCTGTGGTTCGGCAAGGTTGATGGCTCGGGATTCCCTTTGGTTAAATGGAGGTTAGTGTGTGCACCCAAGAAAGGAGGGTTAGGAATCAAGAACGTTCGCTTGATGAATTCGGCTTTGCTCGAGAAATGGATCTGGCGGTTTGCTACGGAGGATGATAGCCTGTGGAGGGAAGTAGTCGTGGCTAGACACGGCAGCAAAGCCTTGGGTTGGTTTAGCAGAGATGTCTGAACTCCCTAAGGGTGTGGAGTGTGGAGGGGCGTCTTAAAGGAGTCGGCGTCCTTTCTCGTTGGTACCCGATTTAAGGTGGGAAAGGGAGATAGAGTTCTCTTTTGGAGCGATGTGTGGTGTGGGGACAAGTCCTTCAAGAAGGAGTTTCCACAGATTTTTGCGATTTCTAATAAGCAAGATCACACGATGCAAAATGTTTTGGTGCAGTCTGAGCTTGGCATCTCATGGGACCTCGGATTGAGACGTAATCTTAACGATTGGGAAATTCCTATTATGGCGGCTCTTCCTTAGAAGCTTGACTAGGCGGTCTTGGATTGCTCCAAGGAAGACGCCTTGTGGGGGAATGGCAATCCGGATGGGCTCTTCTCTGTTCGTTCCTTCTATGCCCTGCTTGATAGGGCGTGGAGATCCCCCTTGGGGACCTCAGCCTCGCCACGGTTTCCGGACTTTTCGATGTCCAAGATCTGGGGGTCCAAAGTCGCTTTCTTTGTGTGGTGCGCCTCCTTGGAAAAGATTCTCACGGTAGATAACCTCATTAAGAAACAAATGGTGTTGGTCAACTATTGTGCTATGTGTAAGGAAGTAGGGTAATCCGTCAACCATCTCTTGCTCCACTGCAAGATAGCTCAGAAAGTTTCGGTCCTCTTCTTTGGTTCTTTTGATATATGTTGGGTCCTCCCTGCCTCGGTTCTTCAGCCTGTCGGGAACTGGTCATCTTTATGTTTCCCTCCTTACGGCCGTAGGCTTTGGAGCCTCTTCCCTTTTGCATTTTAGTGGGGCCTGTGGAAGGAAAGGAATAGAAGAGTCTTTGAAGGACAGGAGGCACCAATCTTCGATATAGTGCTTTCTATCAAGGCTCTTCTCTTCTTTTGGTCCAAGTTGTTTGAGGAATGTAAAAGGCTAGCCTTTGAGGACCTAGTCTTTAAATGGGAGTCCATTATGCACTGGGATTGTTAGGCCCATGGTTTTGTGAGGAGGTTCTCTCGACCTCCTGTCTATGCGTGTATCTTTTTCCTATTTATAATATTTCACCTTATCAAAAAAAACAAATATCTCAATCCATCCACATTTTCACGCCGTGAGATAATGAATGATCCTTATTAAGCACAAGTCCAATAATTTAATGGTATAACTTTCAAAACATGACCAAGAAACACAGAAATTTTGTAAGTTCAAATTTAATAACCTTGTGACATTTACAATTATCGGTACAATTTTCATAATCAGCAGGACTTACCTCGGCCTCGTCGACTCGCTTCCAACAATTCGGCTCGTCGCCATCCCACCCCCGATCACCGGCATCATCTGTCCCTCCTCTTCTTCCGCCGCTACCCGTGGAACGATTCTTCGCTGCGAAACCATGATCCTTGGAAGAATCCTCGTCGCCGGAGGAGATGCTGAGCAATTCGACCTCTGAATCGTCGTCATCGTCGTCGACGCCTCGACGAGGTTTCTGCATCTGAGCTGGATTGGAACTAGGGTTTTTGGGAACGGAGCTCCGCTGAGTAGGAGGAGGTGGGGGTCTGAGGAGATTAACGACTGGTCTCGATGGCTTATTAGAAGAAGCTTGGGGTTTCTGGTAATTGAGGTCTCTCTGAGCTTGCTCTTTTAATGCCATCTGCAGAAGCTCGTCTTCGTCGATATCTTCGCTGTCGCTCGACATTTTTGGCTTCTCTCTTTCCTTATTTTCTTCTCAGATCTAACAAGATTACCGTAGCTAGAGAGAGAGGGGAAAAGGAGAGAAAGAAAGAGATGTGGAATAATGATTCGGGAGGGAGTACGGAAAAGACTGGATGTCGAACGTGTTTGTTAACTTTATTCCAAGTAGAACTTAGCTGAACGACCCATAATGAGCCACGTGGCACATTCATAGAGACCACCGACCGTATGGATGTTCGGCCCATCTCTAGGTGCACCTACGTACCCATCTGATTAGTGTAGATTGGTGTCGTTTTTCATAGGCTGATTTTAACCGTCGAATTTGAGAATCCGGCTGATTTTTGGCACGTAGGTCGATCTGGGGATGGGCCAAACATCCATTGGGTCAGTGGTCTCTAAAGAGTATGCCACATGGCTCATACTACGGACGCCCGTCATTAAGTTGATGACGGATGTCCGTCAGAAAAGTTCTACTCGGCCCCGGTACTTGCTGCAGTCCCTGAGCGTGTCAGTTCGCTCTCATGTGAACGTGCGTCTATCTACTGGAAAAAGATGTAACGAGGGGATAAAACTTCAATGACCGGCCCTGTCATCAAGGGAGATGACAGGGCAGGAGATGTCGGCAGGTGTACTTTGTACGGACGGACCACCTCGGCCTAACTGCACACGTACCCAGGTGAGTACTTGAGTGCTTTTTCCCAAAACATTCACCTATGTACGTGTGCGGCGAGGCCGAGGTGGTCCGTCCGTACAAAATACACATGCCGACCTCTCCTGCCCTGTCATCTCCCTTGATGACAGAAGTTTTACTCGTAACGAGGCATACCTCACATTTCTCTTTCTCTTATTCACAGCAGCCATCTGGGCCCACTGACCCCATGAATGTTTAACCCACCCCTTTGTGGATATACACTGCAAAAATCACACTGATTGGTAATTTTTTACAATTAGATTTTAATACTTTTTAAGGTGCGATTATAGCCATGGGATACAGCCATTGTTTTTGAGTACTAAAACGAATGGCTAAAAAACATTAAAAAAAAAAAAAGCTTATTTTTGGTGTGAATGTTTACAAAGGGGTGATCTAAAGTCTAAACATCCATGTAGTCAGTGGGCCCAGATGGCAAAGGTAAGTCCCAAAAATCGTGAGGTATACCTTGTTATCAGGACAAATCTAGTATGCAATTGTTTACAGACTTAAAAGTATGCAAACATTGTCAATACGGTTGGATGTCCCTTGAAAAAATGTGTTATTTCAATGTTTTCAGCCACCGAGACCAGTGGTGGTTGATCGAACGGCTGTTCTGAGGAAGGCATCTCAAGGTGAATTTGTTCCAGGTCAAATACCGGATTGTTATTTTACTGTCTGATAGTCCACTTTATTTGCATATGGATATTCTGTCCTCTTGTTGGATCATGCATTTTATATGCGTGTACCCAGTACCCACCCACCATTTGATCGGTCTGAAGCTGAGAACTAACCAGAACAGATGACTGTAGCCATTGATTCTCTCTACATTTTATGGATCGTTTGACCATTGACACTATTAACGGTCCAGAAGATAGGTTGTATGGTTGCAGGCATTAGGCACGAGCTTCGTGAGTGGGATACCTCGACCAGTACGTCCAAATCCACGCACCTCAATTCTGGCATCGTATTTTCTAACCTATTTGTTGTTTATTAAATTTATACACACACCCTAATAAAAAGTTTGATGGATGCTCACCTAGCATCGAACTACCACAAAATGACCACCTAGTAGCACAAGGATGCTCACCTAGCATCGAATTACCACAAAATGACCACCTAGTAGCACAAGGATGCTCACCTAGCATCTATTAGTTCTTGGGTTTGTTTAGGTAGCCAGCTTAATAGTTCATTTAATGTCATGATATCTATTCTAAAAAAAATAATTAAAAAATAGTCTGCGGATTCACATAGAACATCACGCCACCATTTGAACATGGTACGTAGGATGAGTCCCTCTAGAGCTACACCCATTTCTTACATCCAGTTCTTACACCTAGTGGTGGGCCCACATGGAGATCACGTTGGACAATCCAGCGGCACAATGAGTTTTTCATGCTATGGTTACCCTCGTCACAAAAAAATTTAGGAAAATTCAACATTCCTAACCTCCAGAAAAATAGACTTTAATCCGAAAAATCCAGACCATCCAATTAAACCATTATTTTGAGTCAATTTTTTTTATATGGTTGGCAATGTCGAAATGAATTGATTTTTGGTGATGATGATCATCAAGCTAAGAACAGCTCAATGTATGGTTGGATTGTCAAACATGATCTCTATGTGGACCCCACATCCGGGTGTAAGAACTGGATGTAAGAATGGGCGTAGCTCTAGACAGACTCATGTAGGATAAATATGAGGCCCAAACTAAGAAGTCTTGCACCCCCGTTGAAATGGGTTAAAGCAAATATTTTGCTTTCAAAAATATTATCACTTGTTGAAAACACAGCCCTATTAAACTACTTAATAAATTACTTCTCATCTGTTCTACTTATTAATGGATGAAGGCCCTTCTTATATGTCTCACGCTAAACCCAATATATCCAAAAAAATATTCATGTTTTACTTCTTTCTTTTTCTTCAATTTATTCACTTGGTGAGGCTTTCCAATCTTTTTGGTGTCAAAGAACACGTCACCCTACAAGCACACATCATTTACAGTTCATTCAATGTTAAAAAATCATCTATTCTACTTATTCTTAATATGATCCTCAAGTTTCTTAAACATGACAAACATTGCTTCTTTCCATTTTTAGAATTATTTTAATTTATAAGGGTGTTTTGATCATTCAACATTTTCACATTTCAACTCAACTATTACATCATTTATTGACTTCCCACGTGTCACCTGAACTATGTCCTTGGAAATAATTATATCATGGTGTCCATCATCAAAGTCGATGACAAATCCATAGTTTGAACCACATGGAACACTATTAGAGGATAATGACCATATGGATGTGTGGCACATCCCTAGATGGACTAACGTAACAAATATCGGCCTGATTAGTGATTCCTAACCTTTGGATCATAATGCTTGAAACCCACAATTGAAAATAATCCATGAAAATGACTCTAATCCAACAAATATAAATTAATAATCCAGACGAATATTGGTACATGTATGTCATGGCCTAGCCGGTGCGCCACGCCGGGGTTACAGGGTGGAATGGCATGTGGGTCATGAGTTTAGTCCTACATTGGCTAGGTAGCTGTCCAAGATCTAGATTATAAGTGGCCACTGGACCTTAACTAGTTAGAGGCTTTTTGGGCATGCAAGGGCACGTACCAAGAACAAAATTGTGACGGAGATGATCACAAAGCGAACAATATCTAACTAATGCGGGACCGGGGCGTTACAATGTAGGTCCAACTAGGGATGAGCAAAACATCTATACAGTCAATGGTCTCTAAGAGTATGCCACGTGGCTCATAATATGGTCCATTACCAACATGGATGTTTTGAATGAACAAAAAAAATAAAACAAAAAGATAGTTAATTAAGTTACACGTGAGTACTTCATTATTAAAATAGTAATGATCACATGATTCAAGAGCCATAAATGGATGTTATCATATTGCATAGTGGTGTTGTTTTTCATTGACCAAATAATACTCAAAATCCACGGTTAAAAATAAACCATGAAAAAGACTCTAATCCAATGGATAGAACTAAATAATCAGGATGAATGTTTGTATGTAGGTCCACATAGGGAAAGGCAATACAGCTATACAGTCATTGATCTCTAAGGTTCTGCCATGTGTAAGGTGCAGATGCATCGCACGTGTCAGGCCCCTAGTGCGTACCATTAATTACATTTTCAATACAGCCCCTTCATTATCACTAAATTATTTACCATGCTATTTTATCATATTTTCAAAACTACCATTTTTAGGCATTTTATTTTTTTTTATGTCATTTCTCTCCCATATTTTCAAAATAATCCATTATAAC
Source organism: Euptelea pleiosperma (assembly GCA_035048495.1). Taxonomy (NCBI): domain Eukaryota; kingdom Viridiplantae; phylum Streptophyta; class Magnoliopsida; order Ranunculales; family Eupteleaceae; genus Euptelea; species Euptelea pleiosperma. Next base: position 26,568,664 of record CM068542.1, on the reverse strand, counting down.
TACCTCAATTAGGATTAACAAAAGAATCATGCTTTAGATGACTATTAGGGCCTGTTTGGTAACGCACCGCGGCGGAAAAATAAAATATTTAGCCGCGCTAATATTCGCCTGGGTGCGTTTGGCAGCCACTTGCCCTCAGCGAATATTTAGCCGGGCCCACATATTTGCCCTCCGCGGCGGGAAATCATTTGATCACCTCCCCCCCCCTATGTAAATATTTTCATGCCGATTATGCCTTAGTGAGAAAATTTTATTTTCTCACCGGAAAATCACTATTTTCAATAAAAATTAATTTTTTAATATATAAAAAAGATAAAAATAATTTTTTTTATCCTTTGACATAATATGTGGTTCCCACACTCGCCCAACCTATTTTTGACTTACTTTGATATGTGGGACCCACTCAAATTGAAAGAAAATGAAGTAAGCTGAAGTGAGCTAGCTCATACGCGTACCAAACATTGTTAAATATTGATATGAGCAAATATTTAGCCAAGATAATATTCGCCGTCGGAACTCTTTTTCTCATGTACCAAACAGACCCTTAAATTCAATATGGCCTATACATCTTGATAATTTGCATATTAATCACGTGCAAATGTACTTGCCGAGTTTGTATAAATAAAACTTAAAAATTATCCGTCTTTTTGTGCACGGAGTGACTTTTGAGAGTCTTTGCTTCAAGTTGGATGCAAGCTTCCTCCATCAAACCTTTTCTCCATTCTCAACCTAGAGAAATAGTTTCTAAAAAAAAATAAAAAGACCTAGAGGAATTGCCCCAAATAGAAATGTTTGTCTTCTTGCAATAGACGCCAAAGTGTAATTCATTATACTCCAATAGGACATCAAGTTTCGTTATCATGTCTTTTTAACTAGTGAAACCACAACACTATGAGTATACATAGAATGTATATTAGAGATAAAATAAATATTGTAATAAAGTGCATGTGATAAACCGTATTGCAATCAATATATCTTATCACATATTATCTTAGTTGTCAAGAGTAGGATTATTATCGATTAGGATTGATTAGTATCTACTAAGATTATATTAGAATTATGATTAAGATTATATTATGATTAATTATTTTTTATGTTTAGATTATTGCCATTGTCTATATAAAAGCCTATTAAGGTCAATGTAATCGATCATCCAGATTATTCAATAAATCATTTTCCTTCATTGGATTAAAGCATGTCATCCATCGACATGCGCAGTTTTGATCGACCTTTGATTCATCGTCCTTTCAGCCATGCCCGATTCAACTTATTTATTATATGACCATCATTGCTGCCCAAATCTCCCTTTAGAATTATCGTCATTGCTACTTTGTCCGTGTTAATATATCTTTGGAACCGTCGAAACTGTCTTTGCTTAAACTAGATTCGATAATGACATTGCTTCTCATGGTTCAAATCTATTCAGGTCGTCGTTGTTCCATCAATGCCCATCTTGTAGCCATCATCATATGCTATTTGAGTTGTTGAATCGTTGCTCTGATCAAATTGTTGTGCAGCCACCACATTTAACAATAGAAACCATCGAGTTATTGCCTTGCACAAATCAGCCACCATTAACGATGTTTGTCTTTTAATCTTCGCTGCCCGAAGCTCAACTCTTGTTGGCTAATGCCCAAAATTGCATAGCCCACAAAAATTGCTTGAGGACTTTAAAATCCCAAGCCTGTAAGATCTAGAAGACACCCACACATTTCATCGCTTGATGACTCATAAAGCCCACACCCGTGAAACAAAATGATGACCTCACTCACATCTTGGCCCAATGAAGCACATGTCCTTTTTATAAGAACATTAAAGTAGAGCCAGTGGATCATCATCATCTTCTTTGCTCCTTTCTCCACATTAAAATTCAACAGGTTTCGGTCATGCCTAGCTAATCAAAATTTTCTAATTCTTATGGACAATATGCCACGTGTTTTCGATAATTCTAAATCGACTAAATAAAAAAAAATAAGGTAGGACCATCATAGCTAGATCACTAATCTAGTATGCAACCATCTTCCTCCATTAGCAATCACCAACATCAAAGCTTGATCAAGAAAATCAATCATCTTGGAACACTCAAAGTGGTGCGTGCGACAGCATTCTTCAAGGTCTATTCAATCCTCAAGGCATTGGATTTTGGTAAAATCATGACGATCATTGGGGGGGGGGGAGGTATTAGAGATAAAATAAACATTGTGTTATCTCCTAGTTGTCAAGATTAAATATTATTATCTAGTGTTTGTGCCTGTGTTAAGTACGTGCATTCTATTCTCTAAAAAAATGTTTTAAAAACACAAGAAGTGGAACTAAAGAATGTGACACATGTTTTTTTGGAGGGTCGCAATGATAAAATAAAAGTTTTTCTCTTTAAAAAGTAACTAATGATCTATTAGCAATGCTCAGCATGGTACACGTCAAATTCTCTAAATGATAATGAATAAAATATAGAGGGAGCGGTAGAGATCGAATAGGAGAATTGGACCGAGAGAGTGGATTTAGTATAGAAATTGTATTAAGTCAAACTCTAACGTCTAATCGGTAACCAACGATACACTTGAAGAGCTCCATTATTGTCCTCCTCGGGTTGCAAACAATTTGCTTTATTTTATAAATGAAAAAGTTTGTGTAATCCATAACTAGCACAAAACACACTTTCCAAGTCATTTGCCCAAATTATAATATATTTCTAACAATCCAATCCATTTAACAATAGTAGGGTAGGTTCTCTTTCCTTTTGTGGGATCGTGATGTATTATTATTGTGTTTATTGAAAAGATTTTATTTATTTATGAACATTTTGTAGGTGCCAAGTGTTAATATCTTCGAATCACTTCTATATCCTAAAATAATTAGAAGTTCTGAAATGACGAGTTGGTTTGGTTGGCCCAATGAACTTAGATCATGACAATATATATTTAGGGATCATGGCAGTGGCGGAGACATGATTTTGTTCAATGGGATGGGGAATCGCAAAATTTTATTTAGGGAGGGGGGTCGCAAAAAAAAAAAAAAACAAGGGGACAATCCAAAGTAAAAAAGGGTATTTTAGGAAGTTAAAAAAATATAAAGACTTTTCAAAGTTGAAGGGGTGCAACTGCCCCCCTCACCTCCCTCGACTCCACTAATGGATCGTGGTTACAAGGTATGTCCATCATACGATACTCTTTTCAGGAGGCATGGGTTGTAAGAGAGAGCAATGTTGTTGAGTGAGAAAGTTAATTGGTTCCCATGCGTTCACTTGGATATATATGAGGTTTTCTCAAAAACATGGGGTTATGATTAGAAAAAAAAAACTTCCCACTCCAAACAACCTTTTGGAAGAGAGCTTTGTCTCAAAGTATACGGACACTCGAGAGTTCTTTTCCTGATTAAAAAAGAATTATCTAACACACATAAACCCACAACCAATCAATATGGACCATCCAAATGTCGAGCCAGCCTTTGGATTGCCCCAAGGAGCAAAAAATGATGTACCAACAAACCTATGTATCTAGTCAATGCAATATTGATCATTCAACTGGATAGTATGGTTGTTGTGCAAATGAAGGCTCTCATTTGGACAATTACGACCTTCCAAACAGTGAAAAATTGGGCTCTATGCCCAGTCCAAGAGTGTACCACAGCGTTTGAATGGTTTAGATTGATGACCTTATATATAGTTTTAATTTCTTTGGCAGTGCTTGATTAAGGACCATTGTCTAAACTTACTTTTTACAAAAGGTTCTCAATCAGATTGATTAAGATTCAGCCAAACAGTACAAACTTCCATTTATGGTCAATTCAAGCACTAGCTTAGCATTTGTACAATTCGGATTGGTGCATATAAAGTACATTTTAGGAAATCTTAGATGAGCAGCATTAAAGATAATGAATGGAACATTTTTATTTTCTAGACTTCACCTATCAATTAGCTCCCGGTGTTTACAATTGTGCCATCATTGTCAGCAATGAAGTTCCCTTAGTATTGATACGAAAAGACCTAGAGGGGGTAAATATGTCTATTTTAAAATTATCACTAAGTTGATTACTAAGATGCAAGATTAACTTTAAACAAGTGCGGAATAAGAATCAACTTAAGTAGTATAGAGAGATCAAGACAAACAATCTACAATACAAAGATGTATAGTGGTTCGATGTCGCAACACCCACATCCACTCTCAAAAAGCTCCATCGAGCTATCACATTTTTAATTCAATCACATAAGAAATTTTACACTAATTGAATAGGGTAAAGAACTCGATCTAGATTGCAATCAATATAGAACGGAGTCTGGTCGATTTCAACGAAACTCCAACTCAATCAAGACTTAACTTGACCCGAGTAGAGTAATAATATATAGAGATGCAGTATTCTCATATGGAGAGTGTTTCTAAAAAGAATGCTCTCAACAAAAAAGTTACCTCCCAGTGATGATCAAGAGGAACGGATGCTTCGATCGATATTGATGAAGCGCAAAACCAGGCACACACCAACCCAAGTAGCTTAGACAACTTACCAAAAGGATCCACAGGTCAGAACAAGGTTAAGCTTAAACAAAAGATCTCCTCAAGATGGTCACAAGGACAAAGACAAAAGGCCAATGAGATTTCAAACAAAAGACTCTTGAAGATGGGAAAAGCTTAATAGAATTGCAGATGTAAATTGGTCAGTTAATGAGGCAAGTGGGAGGGGTATTTACAGGGTTTCAGAGTGGAAGGGTACTAGTGGAATTATAGAGTGTGTGAATCAAGAGACCGGTCGGCCGCACTCATGGTTAGTTGACTCGTCTGGTCCGATTGACTTGCCTTGTAGTCGGTCAACCCATATGGTTTGGTCGACCCATAATGTCAATGGTCAAACAAATGGGTTGCTAGAATTCCAAAGTGGGATCAGTATATGTATCATGTTCAGATCCAGATCCAAAAGGTAAAGTAGTCTAAACACAAGGGGTAATGCACTCCATCGGAGAATGTCGTTGGTATATGCAAAGCTAGAAGACTGAAGTACCAGAACCACCAAAACCAATCTAAGTCTAATGTTCATGAGACTTTAGTAGCATCGTGAGTAGATAAGGAATAATAAAATACCCATGGTTTTCTTTGAATTGATAATACGAGGATTTATTGCTTTATCAATCTCACCCTTTGTCAATTCCAAGACGAAATAAAATAGTTCTCCCCTAACAATAAGTCTAACCCAAAACTGATGAAATCAGATTATTTAGCGAAGAGAGACACCAACACAACTTTACTAGAACCTGTGAGGATTTTACTCCCCCTTAGTTCAAACACTATGATTTATTAAAAGTCTAAGTCAAAGATTTTTAGTTAAAAGTTTTTAGAGAATTAATGTGTCCAATGAGTTATCCAAGTGATAAATAAAAAAATTTACCGTCTAAAGTATCCAATGTTTCAAAGAACAGATGCACAAATCCAAGAACAAATAGTGTAGTCCGAAAGAGCCAATCAAGCCAAGGTTAGACTAAAGTGTTAGCAACCAAAGTTGTTTAGGCCAAAGTATCCGATGTATAAAATTTTCAAGTACCTTGTTGCCAACCATTGCTAAAATTCTCCCCCTTTTGTCGTATGAATTGACAAAGGAGAGTCACAAAAATTCTACATCATATGAAGGGTGCATTAGAAACAAAGTTATTGAATTTTCAAGGCTATTTTGAGCATGTGAGAGAGGCAACAACCATTAGTCAAATAGAACAGAAAGGTGCATACATCAGGTGTCATAAAACATAAGAAGTTTGATCAACATAAGTCTGTAACAAAAGACTTAATCAACCAAACAAGATACATAAGCTAAAGTACAATCCAAACGAAAACAAAGGAAGACAAATGACTAATCATCAGCATCCTCAACATGATCATCATCACGATCCTCAACTCTAATACCATCATCACCATCAGCTACAATGTCTTATCCACCATCCCAAGCACCATGAAAGTTTGGGTTTGGTGGTGATGAGGGGAAGTTGGGGTATTGCATGCGAAGAAACGAAGTCATCCTCTTATGTCGAAAACTAATCTTTTGAAGCTTTGTGGTAGTCATCTACTGAAAATTGCCAAATAGTTGTGCTAAAGTATCGATATGAGTCAAGATAGATTCTAAGAAAATCGAGGAACATCCTGTAGTAGAAGATGGAGCATGGGAATCAAGACAAGACATACAAGGAGAGCAAAGGGATCAATATGCAAATGCATTTTGGACAAGGTGGCATCATTGATAGGTATAGAATGAGACTCAATGATAGGGGTGAAGAAATGTTGGAGAATCCTAGTAATCAGATAGCCAAAAGGAAGAGCTTGAGTATTGATGAGAGAGTCAGAAGCCTCAAGAATCAAACGCTATATGATGAATGAAATATCAATAGAGGTGTCGGTCATGAGACAATACATGGTGTAGAGAGAGTATGAGCTGACCTCATTCCAATGATCAACTTTTGGCATAAGGTTGTACGAGAAAATAAGATTAAAGACCCTAAAGATAGGTTTTAAGTCGATGGCAAAACAATTTTGATTTTTGTTAGGCTAAATAAAAGTAAGGGAGAACAAGCAAGAGATGATTTCAGATTTGTTCTCAAGAGGCAAGGTAGGAGGCAAGGCCGGCTCGACCATAAGGCGAGTAAGGTGGTTGCCTTAGGCCCCCCAAAATTAGACGGCCCCAATTTTATTTTTTGTCTTTTATGTCCCCCTATCACCATCTGCCACATGTTTTGATTCTTATGGAAATTCAATTTCTCCTCTCCATGGACTACGGCAAAATTAGAAGGCCCCAATTTTTTTTGTCTTTTATGCCTTCCTAGCTACCACCATCTGCCACGTGTTTTGATCCTTATGGAAATTCAGTTTCTCTTCTCCATGAACTACGTCTCTCTCTCTCTCTCTCTCTCTCTCTCTCTCTCTCTCTCTCTCTCTCTCTCTCTCTCTCTTAAAAATGCTTTAATTGTTAGCCATTAAACCCTCTTCCCTCTCTCAGATTTGTTCTCATATCTTAACCGCTCGATCTCTCTCAATGATTCTAAAATTTTCATGGCTCCAATGCTCCAAGCACACCTTTTTCTCTTTTATTTTGTGGGATCCACAACCCAGATCAAAAGCAAAAGGTAAACCCTCTTTTTTTTAAGGGTCGTGATGTAACAAGGTATACCTGAGATCTTTTCATTTGTGGAAGTGGCATTTTTGGTAGTCACCGCTGCCATTTGGGCCCACTGACCGCATGGATGTTTAGCCCACCCCTTAATAGACATTCATAGCAAAAATCAGCCTTATAATGATTTTTAGCCGTTGGTTTTAGTACTCAAAAAATGGTTGCATTCAACGGCTATAAGAACGCCTTAAAAAGTGCTAAAAAGTGTTAAAATCTAATTGTTATATATTACCAATCAGGGTGATTTTTGGTGTGTATACCCACCAAGGGGTGGGATAAACATCCATGCGGTCAGTGGGCCCAAATGACAGTGGTAACAAAAATCGTGCTTCCGCATTTGAAATAGTTTCAGGCATACCTTGCTACATCTTTTTCCTTTTTTTAATGGCATGTGTTTGGGGATTTTGTAATTGGAAGAGATTTGTTTAATTTAGGGTTTCAGATTTGCATTCATTTGGAAATGATCAAGATGCAAGAAATTCTTTGATGCTGTCCTTTGTGTAGTTTGATGCAAATTAAGAAATACAATATGGGTCGGGATCAGGGACAACCATTTTTTACAACTATTTTTGGCAACCATTTGGCAGACCCATATAAAAGATAATTCAATGGCTGATTTTTGGTGAGGATGGTCTCTATGGTGAGGAGATCTTCCTCACAAAAATTCAAATCATTCCGATATTCGTAGACGAGTTTAGAAGTTGAAGAATTATTGTCTAGTTTTACTGCGTAACTTGAAAACCACATTTAATTAGTAATTTTGCATCTCAAAAGCGAGAAAAATAGAGTTTAGATAAATATTTTATATTATATAGAATTAAAATTTTGATTAAACATTATTTATTATAAATACAAAGAAGGCCCCATTTCGAGTTTTCGTCTTAGGGCTCAACTTGTGTCGAGACGGCCCTGGTAGGAGGGAAGATACTACTCTCAGCCTCATGAGGGATGCCCAAAAGTGACGAGATAAGATCCGGTGAGATAGTATAGAATATGCCATGAACCATAGATTTAAAAGACGGGAGCTCTTCAACATTAGCATGGATATTGGAATAAAGGACTTGAACAAGACTGAGATAAGCAGTTTGTGCTAAATTGAGAATTGGAGTCCAACCAATATTATCAAAAGATCGAAGATGTGTTTGAGCATACTAGATTTCAAGACAACTTTGCGTTCCACAATAAGCGTACGCTCCAAAGTGCTATTCAAGTATTTTCTTTTTGCATAATCATTAACGAAGGCGTGTCCACCTGCCTCGTTGCCTACATATTCTTGATGCAACTCCTTTTTTCCACTAGGTGTCATAAGGGATTAGAAACAAAGGTTTCTAGGTTTAAGAGGATCAAATGGAGAAATCAAGGAGAGAAAAAGTTAATGGAAAGGAAACATGGTGCTAAGGGTTCTAGGGAAGTATAGGAAACATATTTGGGAGAGAATGAGAGGAATGCAGGGGATTTGGGGGTTTAAATAACCCAAAAATAGAAGTTTGGCTTCGATTATTGCGAGGGGCAGTCAACCGCTTAAAGGGGACAGGTTGACCGGTCTCGCCAAAAATATCCCAATGCCAAGGGCGGTCGGTCGGTTATTCTTAGCGGTTGCCCTATCCAAAAACTCAATGAGCCCTCAAAAGACCATATTTGTTTATATATATATATATATATTTTAAGAAAATATAGTCAAACAAAATACCAAAGAATAATTTTTAATGTTAATATTTTTTAGAGTTTTAAGCAAAATCTAACAAGAATTTTGTCAAAAAGATTATCACAAAACCATGTCAGATATGAGTTCAAAGTAGATTTAATAGATCTTAATGAGTTACAGTAATCCAACAAAAAAATGTAAACACATCAGGGTACCAGTTTTTAAGAGATTTAGATAGAGTAAGATTAGTACAGATATCCAATCAAATCAAAGTTATCTCCAACTCCTTTTAGCCCTTTGATAGTGAATTCTACCGGGATAAAGACCTTCCTCTAATAGCTAACTTCTTCATCTGGTTCAAGTGGAGGAGTGCCCACTTTGAGACTAGGAGATCGTAAATCATACGGTTTAATTTTGGAGTCAAAATGTCTAGATTCATAAGCTAGGCTCTATATTCAATCGTAGTCATCCTAATAGGAGTGGCAACTATCCTTAGTGATGCAATTTGAGTGAGACATCTAAGATGAGTTAGAAATATTTAGAGTAAAAGTTATTAAATCAACAAACAAATTTATATATAAGTTTGATTAGAGTTAGGAACAATGTTAACAGTTTTACCAAGTGAGAAATTTCTACTATTATGATCTTTAAAGTGAGCTTTTTCATTATGGCAGTTGTAGATGTTTTCTTTTTCTATTCATCTAGATGAATAAGTAATCTCAAGGTTATTTTTAATTTGTTCATGTAAAAGTTTAGCTTCGATATTTAACAGATTTATATGTTCAAATAGATTCTTTTCTTTGTTGATCAATTATGTTTCTTTTATTATTGAGTTTTCTTTTCAAATTCTATTTTCCTTTGATAATTAGTTTTTTTTTAAATTTTACAGTTAAATTTCATATGACCGATCTTCATACAATAATGACAGGTTATATCAGTATTAGTTTTCTTGTTTTAAGTTAATTGAAGTATTTTTAGTTTTTATAAAAATAGTTTTAAACATAGAGGTTTTAGATGTTTCATCACTGTATCCTTATCCTCTTTCATCATTGTAAGTTCTTCCTAAGCTTCATCAGTGCGAAGTTTGATCCAACTAACATCAAGTTTGGTCTAAGAGAGTCTCATGTTATGCAACTGGGTGTGTTGGCCGTGTTGGGTCTTCAAGTCTTGATCCCAAGTTCCATCAGTATTAAGTTTGATATTCCAACCAACATCAAGTTTTGTTGAAGAGAGTCTCGTGTTATGCAACTCCGTCTGTTGGCCAGGTTAGGTCTTCAAGTCTTGTACCAAGCTCCATCAATATTAAGTTTGATCCAACCAACATCACGTTTAGTCAAAGAAAGTCTCATATTATGCAACCAAGTCTATTGGCCTTGTTAGTCTTCAGGTCTGGATCCAAGCTCCATCGGTATTAAGTTTGATCCAACCACCATCAGGTTTGGTTAGAGAGAGTCTTGTGTTATGCAACTGCGTATGTTAGCGATGTTAGGTCTTCAGATCTCGACCCCAAGATCCATCAGTATTAAGTTTGATCAACCCAAAGAACCAGTCAATGTTGCAACTACTTTCAACAAACCAACTTTGGTCCTGTTTTAAGGGGAAAGAAAAAAAAAGGGGAGCCCAAAAATGTGGGTCCCACACGGCAACTAAATACAAACAAAGAGGACCAAACCTAGACCAACCAGGCTGCCCCATATTTTGGTCTTCAAACAGGCCCATATTGTTTTTGGACAGCCATGGGTCCACTTATGGACGGTGGAGAAGTTGATTCGTGGTCAAAAACAGTTCTACATGGGTCTCCGAATGGACAGTCCAGATTGACAATGGTATGTATAGCTAGTGTAGGAACTGTCAAGATTCCCCCATTCTAAATATAATAAGGCAACTAGGCATCAGCTGAAAGCTGCATCATCAAATGATCAAAGTCGACGGTGATTCTGTAACTGACCTTCCCGCCATATTCGTTCATTAGTCGATTCAGTACTTTCAACTTTCAAGTGACGAAAAAAAGATTACACACGCACGACCAGAGACAGAGAGAGGAGAGGGAGAATTGAGCATGGTGATTAATGGATTTCTTCCAACCCTAAATTCTCGAAACCCTAAAATCTTCTCCCCACCATCCCTTCTCCTTCTTCTCAGAAACTTCTCTCTCTGGTCAATGAAGAGGGATCCAGATCTCGAATCGTCTCTCTCTCGGAACCGCCGATGGATCGTCAACAACCAGATTAAGAACATCATTCTTCGATGCCCTAACCAAGTCGCACCAGTTCCGTTCCTCCAGAAGAAGTTCAAGACTCTCGACCTTCAAGGTAAGGCTCTCAACTGGCTCAGAAAGTACCCTTGTTGCTTCGAAATCTATTTCGAGAACGACGATCACTACTGTCGATTAACGAAACGGATGATGGCTCTGGTAGAAGAGGAAGAATCTGTCAAAGATCGTCAGGAACCGGTTCTCGTGGGGCGATTAGCAAAGTTGTTGATGATGAGCTCGAATCGGAAATTTAACGTTGTGAAATTCAATGAATTGAAGCGGAATTTTGGGTTTCCGGACGATTATTTGCTTAGGATTTTACCCAAATATCCGGAAATGTTTCGAATTGTTAATTACAGCGGGAGACGCAACTCGATGGAGATCGAGCTCATTTCCTGGAACCCTAGTTTAGCAGTTTCAGTGATAGAAACTCGAGCTCGGGAACGGAAGATGGAGCCACGTTTTACGTGTTCTTTGCCTTCAAGTTGGGTGAAATCATGGGAGAGATTTCATGAATTTAACGGAACTCCTTATATTTCGCCTTATACGGATGCTAGGGAGTTTGTGGAGGGATCAAAGGAGATGGAGAAGAGGGCAGCAGGTTTGGTGCACGAGTTGCTATCGCTGACCTTGTGGAAAAAAGCCTCTATTGTAAAATTGGGTCATTTTAGGAGAGAGTTTAATTTGCCAGAGAGGTTGAATGTTTTGCTACTCCGGCATCCGGGAATTTTCTATGTTTCTAACAAGTATCAGATTTACACTGTCGTACTTAGAGAAGGATATAATGGGCCGGAACTGATTGATAAGGATCCACTTGTTGTTGTGAAGGAGAAATATGGGGAATTGATGCAGGAAGGGCTTTATGAATATAATCGGAGACGGCATACAGTGAATTTAGAAAAGAAGAAGAAACGTATGGTAGTAGTTGCAAGACCGGGCAAAAAGGAAGAAAAAAGCATTGCTGAAGCATCTGAACAAGATGATCATGGAGGACAGCGAGGAGATTTACACAACCCAGAAGAAAGGAGGAGGTTTTATAAAGTTCTCTTCGACGATGATGCCCCATATGATTAACAGAGGTATGACATGAATGTCACTATATCAGCATTCTTTCTTCATTTATGCACTTTGGGATTCAGTAAAGAATGTTCATTTGTAAACTATTTGTCAGAACATTTTGTTTGCCATCCACGTTATTATCTATTCCCGTTGGGTGCTTAATCAGTATGAAATTTTATTAGATCTTCTATTAGTTAGCTTGTGGATAATATGCTTTTAGAATTATAGGGAAGAAAGATACAAAGAAAGGAATAGAATTGAAGTGGAAGAAGCTTATTACTCCAATGAGTGCCAAGATAAGTTGATGGAGTCACACCATCGAGGGAGAGACATCATACACTCGGTTGAGAAATCACTTCTTAGAATATGGACACACACCTCAGCAAAGCTGCAAATGCATACAAAATCTTAGTTAACTTGTGAAAGAATAGAGGAGTTCATGGGGGTGTTTATAGATGGCTGGGCAACAATCCCAAATAGGGTTGTCAAAGGGCTTGGGTATTATGTAGCCTGGCCCTTACATACATGAGTGAGGCCTGAGCCCGGTCCTAGCCCAAGGCCTGAATTGACTAGTAGAGTTAAAAAAAACAGACTATTGGCCTGAGGAAGCAATAGACTATTGGGCTTTCATCAACTTGGCCTATTCCTCTCGGGAAATAAAATTACGTAGTAGACGTGGTAGGCAATGGAGGGGCTGTATAGTCCGAAGTATTAGCCTTGACACTAAGAGCATAAGCTGATTGGCCCATGCCGATTTTCCGTGAAGATTCTGGCAGCAATCAAAGGTGTGACCATTACAACCACAATGAGTACACTTACGAGTATCATGTCCTCTACTGCGACCTCTCCCTGAGTCTCTATTAGCTCTGCGACCTCTACCACCTTTTCGACCTCCATGACTAGAAAAGGTGTCCCTCCATGAGATAGGAAAATTACCTGAAGCTGAAAGGGCAAGATTATCAATTACTGTGACACTAGTAGTAGAAAGGAAGACCCATTGAAGGCGAGAGTAAACATTTGTCAACGATGGGAGCTCTTTGCTACTAAGGAGGTGAGCTCGTACATGTTCAAATTCAGCCTTTAAGCCAGAAAGAAACTTCGTAACTCGATACTCCTCTCATTATCTTCGCTAGTCTCCAGATCAGTAGTAATAGGTTGATATACTCAATGATTCCCCACATGCAGGCATAATATTTACAATGACTTTTATCAACATTGCTGCAGAAGTAAAAAATTCTTGAAACAATTGATAAACTCGTGTAAAAATTTTCTAACTAGAATACATAACTCGAATTATCTCCCATATACGTTTTGTTGTGTTCAAAAACATCACATTTACACTTATTTCAGGATCCATACTATTCCAGAACCAGGTCATGTTCTTAGCATTTTCTCGAGCCCACTCTTCATAATTATTGGCCTCCCCCAGAAGTTGTTATGTAGTCAAATAACTGAGTTTTCCTCTAGCGGCTAGGAAAACTTGTACATATTTAGACTAAGGTGCTTAATTACTCCCATCGAGTTTAATGGAAGTCATCTGAGACAAGTATTTCAATAGAAGACAACATAGTAGGTTTAGATTCCATCATCAACTACTAGGTCACAAACACATATACTTAGGGGGCATTTGGCAACACAAAAATAAGTAACTTATTGACTTTTATAAGCCAAAAAGTTAAAAAGTTAGTTTGGATGTGTTTCATAATTTAACTTGTAAAAAGTTAAAAATTAACTTAAAACTGAAGCTAAATTTCTTAGCTTTTAACTTCTAAGAGAAACAACTTCTCAAAAATTAGAACCCCTCCCAACATTTTAATTTCTATGACTTTTTTAGAGGTAAAAAATCAACTTGTAACTTCTACTACAAGTAGAAGTGCTTTTACTACTTGTTCCCAAACGCCCCCTTAGTCCACAAAAAGTCTGCAATTCTCCCCGGATACCTGCGATATACTTTGAAGAGCCCGAGATAGAAATTTGGACACCTGCGATTTGCTTTGGATAGTCAGGTGAGAAAATGATACCTGTGATTTACTTACGCCAACCATGTGAAACTTGTCGCAATTGTTGAAGGACCTCTCTATTATTATAGATTGTTTAGTGTCTTTATGGTTTTATTTTCTTACTTATGTAAGGGCTCACACTTATTAATATAAATAAGATTCATTGGGGTGTGTGTAGGGTTAACACACGTAACCCCTCTCTTCTCTCTTCTCTTTCCTCTTTCCCTCTGCAGTACAAGACTTGATTTCAACTTGGTATCAGAGCAGATCATTGTCGGATCCATATCAAGACATACTCGGAAGATCGTACACACCGTGGAGGAACCCTAGCACCCTTGAGACTGCTGCTGTCATCGCTGACATCATCCAGCCGTACGGCTGACGTCATCAGCCGTACGGACAAGGTGCTTATGGAGACCTGAAACTCTACCCCATGGTAGATCTTGATTAATCACGATTTTTAGTGATTTTTGGAGAATTTTCTAAGCCCTAGTTCGATGTCTTTGGGCTGATATTCGAAAAAAATCGAAAAAACTCATTTTTTCTTCTCGGATGATTGTGGAGCCATCCGGCAACTTTTTCTGGGGATTGTTGCTTCGTTTTGGTCCCCCCATATCCCCTCTACAGATCCATAAGTGGATCTCTTAGATCCATCAAGTATTGAGGTGTGTGGGTTGATTTTTCTCCCCACATAGTACCGCCGGCGGCTTTTATTGGGCAAGGAGTGCTGTCCACGCACTACCCTACCTTATGGATCCTCAAAGAATGTCTTCTATGGTTTCTTTGATAATGTTTGGGTGTTGTTTAGGTGCTGCATGGTGTTCCCCTTGCTCCGTGGCTTCTTAGAAGGTGTTGTTTGCCTCAACAGGCCTTTTCTCTCCTTCAAGTGCCCTCAGGTTGGTTCGTAAGTTATTTGTTTTTGGTTAGTTGTGGTTTATTGCGTTTTTGTTATTGCTGGTTGTTCTTTTGGAGTGGTAATGTCGACTTTGAATGAGTCGGGCAAGTTAGATGCGTCCTCCGGGGCTCCCGTGACTACTATTTCAGCCCCAATGCCGTTTGAAAACCCCAGTTTGCAGATCACCACTACCAAGCTGGCTGGAAAAAATTATTTGGAGTGGTCTAGAGCTGCAAAAATGTTTATTGGTGGACGCGGGAAACAAGGGTACATTACTGGGCGATTACAAGCACCCGCCGAGACCGATCCTACATTTGAACAATGGGAGACAGGTAATCTAGCGGTTATGTCATGGCTACTCAATTCTATGGAGTCCCACATTAGCAGAGGATTCATGTTTTTTTCCACGGCCAAGGAGATCTGGGATGCAGCAGCCCAGACTTATTCACAGCAGCAGAATGTCGCCCGTGTGTATCAGTTACGCCAGAGCATTGCCACTTTTCGTCAAGGGGATTTGCCCTTGGCGGATTATTTTGCTAGGCTCCATGGTATGTGGGAAGAACTTGATTATTATCAGGTCTTTACCCCTAAGTGCCCAGAGGATGGTTTACAGTATCGGAAGTTGGTTGAACAAAACTGTACATATGAGTTCCTTGTCGGCCTGAATGCCGATTTTGAGTTAGCCCGTGTTCAGTTACTCAGTAAAGACACCTTGCCATCCCTCAATCAGGTATATGCATATGTTCAGAGTGATGACAACGTCTTCTTCTCCTGTTCATGAAAAGTCCGCCTTGGCTGCCTTCCCGCCTGCTTCCAAGCCTCCTAAGTCTAAAACCTCGGTCGTCAACGGTGGCACCAAAGGTGGTCCTCCACCTACTTGTGCTCATTGTGGCAAGAAAGGCCACACCAGGGATCGGTGTTGGAGCTTACATGTTTGTGAGGGGTGTGGTCGTAAAGGCCACAGCAAGGATAGGTGCTACCATATTCATGGCCGACCACCACAACTACCTGGGACTCCCACTACTGCTTACAGTGCGACTATGGATTCTACACCGGGGTCTCCGCCCCCCTATACTGCTGCGCCTCAACCTTCTGCCTCCACAGCACCCTTCTCTAGAGATGAGATAGAGAACTTGCGACGCTTTATGGCCCAAGTGGATGGGCCTGCTGCCACTTCTACGTTCGCACAGTCAGGTATCATCAGCTCTGCCAACCTTGTCTCTGCTTTCGCTTCCACTTCTAGTTCACCCTGGATCATTGATTCAGGGGCTTCAGAGCATATGACCGGTATGTCATCCTCTTTTTCCTCATATTCCATTTGTTCTGGTGCGGATAAAGTCCGCATTGCCGATGGTACTCTTTCCTCTGTTTCGGGGAAAGGTCGTGTCACCCTCTCTTATGGCTTATCTTTATCTTCAGTTCTTCATGTTCCCAAATTTGCCACTAACCTATTATCCGTTAGTTCTCTTACAAAGAATCTTAACTGTTGTGCAACCTTTTTTCCTTCTCATTGTGAATACTGATCTGAGAGTAGTATTCCGCCTTTTGGGAATACAAAGACTTGATTAATTTAAGAGTGTACCTTTACTCCACTAAACGGTGGACTGATATTGCCTTCTTTTGATGCTTTTGGAAACAGAGACTACCATGCTGCGAAGGGCAGAACTGGAGAAAGAAGAAATCTATTATAACAAAATGGAGCAATGGAAAGAGATGGACCACTACAATCAACAGTAATCTTGACTTTTCGAAATGCCTGGCTTAAAGAAGATTTTATAGTGGTTCGATTCACATTAAAGGGGTGGCCCCGGCATTGATGGAAGTTTTGAAAATATTGAAACCATCCATCCCTTGTCATGTAATAGTGGAAGGGGATTTCAAAGCGCGATGAGGTCTACTGCATTGGCCTTTGGATGCTGATCCCCCAGCTGATGTAATTCTTTGTGGGAAAATGCTACCCCATGGATGACCGGACAAAAATATGTGCAGTCGAAGCTATTGACCATATGATTCAAGAGATCTACGACCCACAAGGCAACAACCGTAAAGGATAAAATAGTTGCTGCCTCATGGACTATGGATCTCTTGAACCCACTGGTCAATGGCCTCAACCACACATTTTTGTCTTGTT
Source organism: Euptelea pleiosperma (assembly GCA_035048495.1). Lineage (NCBI taxonomy): Eukaryota > Viridiplantae > Streptophyta > Magnoliopsida > Ranunculales > Eupteleaceae > Euptelea > Euptelea pleiosperma. The sequence continues at coordinate 26,551,540 of CM068542.1, read as the reverse complement.
ATCCGTGGGTAGCACGATTCTTCTTTGTAAATGTTTTTGCAGTGAGGAATATATTCAGTTTGTTATCCACTATTTGCTTTAGGGTTGTGCTATCCCAAGCTTAAGCGCTCGGTTGAGCGATGGAGAACAGGGGTATTTCTGTACATAAACTTTTCCTTTGAACTAGTGTTACATTAACTTTTGAACTAGTGTCTTGATATTTATCGAGAGAGAGAGAGAGAGAGAGAGAGGTCCTACCTCTATATACCATCACTTTGACAGTATATTGGGAGAACTTAAGATATTATCTCTGTCAAAAATTAATCTGAGGTAATATTGACCATTCAATCAAATTTCGATAAACCAAAATATTGTAATAGGTCTATTTATTTTATTTAGGCAGCAATGATGGGGAATGATGCTTAAAGTAAAAAAGTTCTTACTATATAAACAAACCAACAAAGAGAGATGTTTGGTGGAAATCTTAGTCATAAATCTTTGGTAATTAAGTCCCACTCTGTGTACTCACTGGTTTATCCTGTGTATTGAGAGAGAGAGAGAGAGAGAGAGAGGTTTCCATCCATTTAAGAAATGGGTTTCCCAAGAAATGAGAAATGGAAACGAGGTTCATAGGAAACATCAATTTAAGGGGAAACAAGTTTCCCATTAACTGTGGTTTATTTACTAGTGGGTGGTACGTGACAAAGCGTTTGCTAAAATTGGATGCAAGTGACTGAGATCTACTGTCCAGTTGGGGGATAAGATCTCGGCCCTTCTTTATTGAAGCCTATAAGAGGGGTATAAGTGGGGAGACCACCACTGTCACTTGTTATATAGACTAGTAGGTGACCCGTGCCCACAGCACTCCCCCACAAAGCATTTGTCAAAATCAGGTGTAAGTGGCTGAGATCCACCATCTAGTTGGGGGATAAGATCTCGGCCCTTTTTTATTGAACCCTATAAGAGGGGGAGACAATTGAGCTCCCTTATTATACAGATATTCATCTATGGAATTCAAGTTTTGATTTCAAAACACATTTGTAACCAGAAGTCGTATAGGCTAGAAGATGGAGGTCAAAGAATTACCATGATCCAAATCTAACGGCCATAGCATATGGAGAACTAACACGGAACGCAACTCATATTACTCTTAACCATAAGTCACTTTTAGCAACGTCCGTTACCAATCGCGTTTTTGCTTTTTTATACTATTATTTCCCACACCCCAACCCAATTTTGCATGAAATGCAAGTCGAAGTCAAATAGAACTGTTCCATTTATACAAAATTCAACTCCAAAGGTTACAAATGATGCTTTTTCTTTGTTTTCAAGTCAATGCGCCAAATAATCCAGCCATGGTAGTCCTTATTTAACAGAGCAAGAACCAAGAAGTGAACGGGTTCACAGTAGCTAAAGCAGCAACAAAAGGCAGAAAATAAACTACATCAGAAGATTCACAACCCAAAGCCTTCGAGAGATCAGACAAGCAAGAGCTGCGACCCTAGGATGTAGATTTCTGCCATTCCATTCAGAGCTAGTCATTAGGGGCACATCCATTCACCTCTTACTCGGTGGACAAGGGTTAAAGAAGAACTATGAATGTTTGGTTTGGGGCAAAGGAAATGTAGACCACTCTCCTTACACGTGGGTCACGATCTACCATTCAACCAGGCCCAAAGGAGATTCCGATGCCAAAATTCAATCCGGCTGGATGATTCCAAGTTTCCATGCACCCATCTATAGACTATGTTACTGTGATACGGCAAGGACATGGAACCGATCAGATACATTGGTGGGGTTGTGCCAACAGACCCGGGATCGAGTCTTTGGGGGGTACTTCTCAAAGACCTGGGTTCGATCCCATTCTTACCTTAAGGGGGGTTAAGGGGTTAGGGGGAATAATAAATGTTTACCTATCAAAAATAAACTATCAGATACGTATATAACACCCATTTGGAAGTACCCAGGGAACATAAGACCTTTTTGTTTTTTGGATCTTTCACCACATATTTTCCTGACCATCCAAAACAATCCAATAGATTAAATGGTTAAATCCCCTACAACCTAACTATTGGACCATCCAGACCTATCTATTGTTCTCCAAGTAAGCAAAGTAGAAAAACACACAAGACAGGCCTGCACAAGGCACCCACAAACCAACATTTGAATTTCTATATTCAAAAAGATGCTCTTTATACATATGAAGATATCGAGACAACTCAAGAATTCTACTCTTAACACGAATACACAAATACTTAGTGAAGTGCATAAAAGAAGATTCGAGGGGGGTGGACATACCTCAGTTGTGTACGCATGAACACGAAACAAAACACTGTACATATGTACAAGAAAGGATCCAATGACATCGAAGAGATCAAAATCCTATGATACCTCTGTCCATAGTTTCTGCTGCCTGGGCTACATTGGACAATATTTAGGATCCACTTCTTTGCCTAAGAAACAAGTCTTTCATCTCTCTATAACTCTGGAGCTCTTCCCATGCTTCAGTAGTTGTCTTTAACCTGAGAAGCCCATAAGATGTCATACCCAAATCAGAGGCAGCATTCTGAACCACTCCTGCCTCATTTGAGCTCTCATCAGGTTCTTGGATGCTTTTGCTCCAAATTTCAGTCGTGGAGACTTTGTATAACTTAATCAAGTTTGAGAAGTCTTGTTGGAGTGGTGGGGCTGTCTCTAGCAAGCGTAAAAGGGCAGCAACTTGGGATTTTCTGACTGGCAATAGTCCACCAGGCTTGAGACGCCCACCGACATGTTCTTTTCCATCCAAAGATTCAGGCCTGGTATAGAGTAGGTTAGTCGAACATTCGCTCAAGAGGAAGTTTGAAATTGCGCACACATGCTTCACTCATGAGTCCAATTAAAAATCTCTGAATGTAGAACAATAAACACTCAATGTGTAATTATATTTCAATCATTATTTGCGTAGCCTTAGAAAATGCTAAAAATGTCAGGATGCAAATCTTCAGTCAATTGAATGACTCAACTTGATACACACCAACATGGAGTCAATTAAGACAAGTTGATGTGATCCGGATGGGGCGATAGGGTTACGCCCATGGCCACTAGGAAAATTCCATCACAGTTACTGGCAGGAAAGGCAGTCGGGGTAGGGCGTCTCATTCTCTATTAATTTTGCAAAGAGAATTACTATTACCAAAGCACATTTTACTTCTTCCACAGTAGCAATTTTTCATTCCCATTTTGCTTCTTTCAGAGCAGATTTTGCTTCAACCACTACAGTGAGGTGTCCCGGAAGAAGCAAAATGTGCTCTAGAATTAGTAATTCCCTTTCACAAATTATATCTCCCTGAGGAGTCTCTGGGTTGTCAAGTCAGAGATAAAAAGAATGCCCTCTTGCAGTCTGGAAGCCATCACTTGCGACTGAGGCCACTCAAAAGAGTTGTAATTTCAACTTACAGGTGTCTGCTTTTTTCACGAGTGTTTCCTCTAGTCCTGACAGGCATGTTCAGATCCTCAAACACCAAACTCCTGACTGAATTGAAGTTGTAAAAAAGTATCCCATGTTTTTTCGGCAAGTAAAAATACCCCACGTTTGGTTGGTTGAGCTAGAGATGAGAATCCTCTCCAGAAAGCAAGAATTTTTTAATTTATATGAGGCCTCTTCTCATGTGATGCTATAGAAATTTATACTTCATGGTTTCTGATCCTTTAAGTCCAAGAGTGCCATTATGAAAGAACTGTAAGCAGATCTCTGGAAACTTGAAGAATATATATCGTGAGATACCTTTTTTAGTTTAATCCATGTATGAGTTGATTTGACGAATTAGGGTTAGGGTTAGGTTTGGTGAAGGGAGAAGAGAGAAGAGAGAAGAGAGAGAGAAGAGAGAAGAGAGAAAGGACGTCTATTGTGCTTAGGTCACAATGACTTCATAAATCTTATTTATATGAAAGGGAATAAACAAAGACAAGTATACCCCCCACATCAAGGGATATTTACATAATAACCCAATACGTCTAAAATGCGTATCTAATAACACTCCCCCTCAAGTTGGTGCATAGATATCTTTCATGCCCTACTTGCACAAACATCTGTGAAGCCGCCAACTGGGAACTCCTTTGGTGAAGACATTTGCTACTTGCTCATCTGTCTTCACAAAGGGGGTACAAACTTCCCTAGATACGATCTTCTCCCGAATGAAGTGGTGATCCACTTTAATGTGCTTGGCCCGATCATGTTATACAAGATTGTGAGCAATGCTGATAGCTGCCTTGTTGTCATAGTACAAGCTCATGGATCCCAAGACTGGAAAACCAAGTTCAACAACCAACATCTTCAGCCAGAGTATCTCACACAAGCCATGGGCCATTGCCTTCAATTCAGTGTATGACTCTACTCTCATGTGATTATTCTTCTGAAAGAGGAGGACACGGCCAAGGGCAAACTTAAGATATCTTAATATCCTGTGTGTCGCCTCTAAGTGAATCTCCCTAGGAGATACTGACTGCATAGGCAATGTTTGGGAGGGTTAAGGAGAGATAGATCAATCTCCCAACCAGTCTCTGAAAGCTCTCACGTCCTGTACTGGCGTACTACTTGAGTCGGCCAGCTGGTGGTTCTGCTCTATGGGAGTCTCCAATGGCTTAGCTCCCAGCTTGCCAGAGTCCTTCAATAGATCTAGGACGTACTTCCTTTGTGAGATGAAGATCCCTTGGCTGGATCTTGCAAACTCTATGCCGAGAAAGTACTTGAGAAGCCCCAGAACTTTGGTCTCAAACTCCCCTGCTAGATGATTCTTTAGCTTGATCACCTCCTCTGCATCATTTCCTGTCATAATGATGTCGTCAACATAGACGATGAGGGTTGTGGTGCTCTTCCCTAGGTGCTTCACAAATAGGGTGTGATCGGCTTGGCTTTGAGTATATCCCAGCTTCTTTACTGCTAGAGTGAACCTCTCAAACCAAGCTCTGGGAGATTGAAGCCCATAGAGGGCTTTCCTCAATCGACACACCTTGCTGCTATCGCCTGGGGGAGTGAACCCTAAAGGAGGTACCATATACACCTCTTCATGCAGATCGCCATGAAGAAACGCATTCTTCACATCCAACTGATGCAAAGGTCATGCTTGGTTTGTTGCTACAAACAACAAAACCCTGATGGAGTTCATCTTTGCCACAGGTGCAAAGGTCTCCACATAGTCAATCTCGTAGGTCTGAATGTATCATTTGGCTACCAGTCTGGCCTTGTACTTTTCTACTGACCCATCGATCTTGTATTTCACTGTGAACACCCATCTGCATCCGACCGGCTTCTTGCCTCTTGGCAAGTCAATAAGCTCCCATGTTTTGTTCTTATCCAGTGCCTTCATTTCTTCTACCATAGCAGCTTTCCATCTAAGATGTGTTAACCCTTCTGCCACGGAAGTGGAAGTGGGAATGGTGGAAATTGATGTGATAAAGGCTCTGTATGAAGGTGACAAGGCATCGTAGGAAACAAAGTTGCTCAATGGGTGTTGAGTACAACTTCTGGTGCCTTTTCTAACAGCAATAAGAAGATCAGAATCATCAGTAGACAAGGGAATGACAGGAATAGAAAGGGATGGAGGATTACCTGGATCCAAGAAAGGAACAACTGGATCTAGATCAGCTATGACTTTCGCCCTTCTGCTAGACTTTGAGCTCCTTCTGAGCTCCAGGAGCACTATCAATCACACTTGTAGTATGAGTGGGCGGAGACCTCTCAAACTCTACTTCTCGAGGGGCTTTGGTGAAAGGACGAAAAATTCTAGACGGTGTCTTGATAGCTAATGAGTGTATCGACTCCAGATCTAAACTAGGAGTTGGGGCTTGTGTGCAAAATCAACATGGAGAAGGCTTACGACCATGTGGATTAGCGATTTTTGGACTATATGCTGGGTAGGTTGGACTTCGGCATCAAATAGAGATCCTGGATTTGGAAGTGTATCTCTTCAACCTCCTTCTCTATCCTTATCAACGGATCTCCAGCGGGCTACTTCAAGGGCTCTAGGTGGTTGTGCCAAGGTGAGCCCTTATCGCCTTACGTGTTCCTTGTAGTGGTGGAGGCTTTGGGGAGAATGATTTCTAGACCCCTCGCTATAGGAGCGTTGGAAGGTTTTACGGCGACCCCAGGCAATTGTGCTATCTCTCATCTCCAATTTGCAAACAATACCCTTGTATTTCTCGGATACTCCATCCCCCAACTAAGATTTCTTAGAGGGCTCCTTTGTTGCTTTGAAGCCGTGTCGGGGCTTAAGGTAAATCTTTCCAAGAGCAAGGTCTTTGGGGTGGGCGAGGTGAACATTTCTGGGCTGGCTAGTATCTTGAGTTGTAGTGTTGACAAGCTTCCGTCTTCTTATCCGGGTCTTCCTCTCGGCAATGCTTATAGATCAAAGGCTTTGTGGGAGCCCGTCATTGAATCCTTTGGGAGAAGATTGGCTGCCTGGAAATCTAGATATTTATCGAAAGGGGGCATACTGGTCTTTATTAAAAGTACTCTCTCCAGTTTACCGATTTACCACATGTCCCTTGTCACTATCCCGAGCAGTGTGGCAAAGGCCCTAGAAAACAAATGTTTTCACTGGTAGTTCACAGCGGCGACTCGAACTACGTATCCAACCTAGCAAACGGAGGCTTGAAAGCTGGAGTGTACAGGAACGCACTTCAGTTTTCTATGCTGGGTGGGCTTTTTTTGTTCTCTCCTCTCCTCTCCGTGATTACTTAACAAGTTCATTGTCATGAAGGTATCGGATGCAACCACTCATTTTGTGCATTGTCATTATATATAACCCAGACACCTTATCCCATGCCAGTTTGAATATTCGCATCGGATCACCAAAAGGTAGGGGGACAATGGTTCGAAATCTTTGTAACGCGAAATGGCGGTTAGCTTCCTGGGAAGCTCCTCAATCTTGAAAGGAAGGGGAATGGAAGATGCACTTGGTTGGTTGGAATAAAGTGTAAGGACAAAGACAAAGGGGGTTTGGGGATCAAGAATCTGAACATGAGAATCATGCTCTTTTGAGCAAATGGATTTGGACGTTTGGGGAGGAGACCTCTAGCCCCTGGCGGGAGGTCATTGCAGGCAAGTATGGGGTATATTCCTTTGGTATATTGAGTAGAATGGTTCGTTCTTTGTACGGGTGTAGCGTGTGGAGGGGAATCTCCAAGAATACCGAAGACTTTGACAGGGGATTTCGATTTTTGGTGGGATCAAGAGACAGGATACGATTCTGGGAGGATCTTTGGTGTGGGAGGCTCCTTTTAGCATTGATTTCCCCAATCTGAATTCTCTTTCGGATTGAAAGATTAGTCTATTTAGGAGTGCGCTCACACTGGGTTGGAGATTGTAGGGTGGGACTTCAGATTCAGGAGAAATCTCAATGATTGGGAGATAGAGCCCCTATCTAGACTCCTCTTGCGTTTGAACGATGTCCACATCATGCCCTCTGGCCAAGATAAACGGGTGTGAATCTGGACCAAAGGTGGATCATTTTTTGTCTGCTCCTTCTATGAGGTTCTACATCCACAAGAAGAGCCTACCTTTCCTGCTTCTCGATCTAGAGTTCCTCAGTCCCGTCCAAGGTGGCCTTCTTCACTTGGGAGGCATCTCTAGATAAGGTATTGACAGTGGACCACCTACGATCTAGAGGTATCATCATCGTAGACTATTGCTGGATATGCCAGCATTGTGGAGAAAATGTTAATCATCTTCTGTTACACTACGATGTGGCTAAGGAGGTTTGGTCTTCCTTCGTCTATGAGTTCAGGATGAGCTAGGTGATGTCGGGTAATCTTATGGCTCTCATTCTTAGTTGGCGTTCTAAAGCTTTTTCTTCTAGAAGATGCACTCTTCGGAGAATGTTGCATTTTGCCATAGTTTGGGGACTTTGGAGGGAGAGGAATCAAAGGGCCTTAAAAGGCAAGAGTGAAGACATGGGGATTGTTTGGTGGTCCAAGGCGTTCTCGGACTGTAGGGGTCTTTACTTTGAAGACTTTGTTTTTGCATGGACCTCTTTTGTTCTAGGTATTGATGTTAGTTGTTCTCCCTGGAGCGTTTGTTTGGAGTCTGTTTCTCTCTGGGCTTTCCCCCGCTTTTGTTGTCATCTCGACCTCTTCAGCTGTGGTGTTGTAATCTTTGTTTTCGTTAAAGTTTACACTTTTAAAAAAACTAGTTACTAGACTAAAGAGCAGAAGCAAAACCAACTTTGTCCATGGTCGCACATGGGTCCTTTGCAGGAAGGGGACTGGAAACCGAAGGTAAAATGTGATGTGAGAGCATTCTACTTGATAGTCTCTAATTGCTTTTAGGCTTAGTTCTATAATTTTAGTCTTATGGGTGTCTTTGCAATTAGCCCAAAGTTATAGGGCCCGTTGTGATTTTGTTTAGTTATTTAAGTTGTAATTTGTTGGGCCATTGGATTATTTGGATGGCCAGGATTAGATTAGGTTTAGACGAGTTAGTATTTAAACACTTAATGTATTTTTTAAAGGATGACTTATTATGAATGAATGAAGATAGCTTCAATGCTTTTGAGTATGAACCCTGTGATAGGTTTGGTGTGAGACTAAGAGAGTGATTCCCCCCATTAAGCTCTCTCTCATTCTCTCACAAATCGCAGAACGAGCCATCGTCCTACTTCAACTTGGTATCAGAGCTGAAAGCATCCTAAATTCTAATCGAAAGTTTTCGGTGCCGCCATTGTTGCCTCATAGTCATTGCGATCATCACCATCTTCATCAACTCACGTTTGCCTTCATGCCTCATCGCAGCTTGTTGCTCATGCAAGCCAACCGTGCACCACCATCACCGCCGTTTAAGGGCTCCCTACCACGCAATAACGAAGAGGTTCAACCTTACTTGGTACCAAATCACAGCAACCACCACGATTCCATTGCGAGGCATGTGCCAACCCAAAGCCCGGAGACACTACTAGAGTTTTCGCGTCACATCGGTAAGTCGCTGAAGGAACTTTTGTTGCTGGCCGTTAGATCTGCAAGAAAACCAAAGGGTTTTGGGCTTTCTTCCAAACCCCAACTCTTCTCTCCACCGTGAGTTAAAGGTTGAAGATGGTTCCTTTTATTTGGGGTTTAAAGGTATTACAATATGGCCCAACCTTTTATTGAATTGGCTTAAGTAAGACTTAAGTCCCAATCACTTTTTTTTCTTTCTGAAACCGTGGGTAACTGGGCCTCTTAGAGCACCCCTATCTTTAAACTAAAAGGTGGGAGCAATAATCCATGCACTAGACGCGTGCAATAGACTTCTCCTACCCAAAAGAATCCTACAAATTCAGGGATATGGTTAGCATTAGCAGACCTATCTGATAATCCTCCTTGTCACTTGTACATTAGTGGATCCTAGTATGTACAACCCCTTCCCCTTGGTAGCTTTAATTTGAAAGTTGTAGGGTTCCCTCCCCCAGGAACTTTCTCCTGCCTACCATCGTCAGAGTGGTGCTCCTCATGACACATGTCCCATAGGCAAGATCTCCTATCATCACCCTTTTAACCATTCTCAAAACTTGGACTGCTAAGGATGACCCTCATTAATAGGGTACAAATGCTTGCCCCCAGACACAACATCCTTAAAAGACACAACCATGTCGTCCTGTACAGCCACACCGTTCTCCATGTCAGCTCAACTCCTTCCTTCCTCGACTTAGCTAATAGCTAAGATGCTCCACTACTTGATGATGCCCGCTTCACCTGAAAAAAACATGAGGTATCTTTAACAAGAAATGCACTAGGTTCAACGCTTATACCCGATAGGTAGGATGTTTCCTCTATTGTGCCTCAAATTCCTCCATAGCCTCGTCCTCTAGCAGGATTGTGAAGATGGTTCCATGATCAGCAACCAAAACCGTTCTCGGATGGCTGGGGCTCCCACTTCCATGGTTTTTCAAGGAAATATAGAATAGCGGGAACATTGGAATAAGTTTGATTCTTTATACTCATATCCTCGTTGAGCTTAAGATAGTTTGATCAGAGGAAGAAGAATCAAACTCTAGAAAGCTGCCAACGAGGTTCCCAATTAGCTCAAGAATGTCTTGGGACAGTAGATGCAGGGGAAGAACAAGAATTCGAACCCATGTAGGGCAAATAAGATAAGAAGCAGAGAGAGATCCCACGCTCGGGTACACCACTGTTACAATGAAACCCTGCTATCATCGACCCTCAACGAACCCAGGATAAACAAAAAGTTGAGTACGTCTATACCAAGTGTGAACATAACTCTCTTCTTAAGACCAAGAGAGAAAAAATACCAAAGATGAAGACCCAGTAATCTCCGATATAACTGCAACTATGTCAACCCACAACGCATTGCCCTCCGAAACTTCACACAAAAACGGCTAAGCTCCAATGATCGAGGTTCCCGAGGACAAAACCAAAATAAATATTTTCCTCTTAACACCCACAACAAATTCAATCTCCCCTGCACATTAGACGTCAACCTGATAATAGAGGTAAAGGGGTTCTTATGCGCCATAGTCTCCACCTTCAGACAAGGCTTCTCCACTCAACTGGATTCTGGTTCGACGATCAACACAAGCTAGCGACTCCAAAACATCTGCCATAGATACCCAACCACTACCAAACCAACCAGTAGGAAGGAACAATGCCCTATTCCTCCCCCTAGAAGTGAACATCGTCAACCTAATAAAATGACCACTGGCATTAGCTTTCTTCTTTGTTATCTTGGTCCTCCCCAATCGAAATATCTTCCTCCAAAGGGGTTTGTCCATATCAACAATAATGGCATCGCGAAACACCTCGGATAACCAAGTCCCTTCATTTACCAAGAGGACAACCTCATCTTTCCATTTCCTCCCAAACTCATTGATATGGAGAAGGTACTCCCGTCCCTTCAAAACGTTGGCTACTAAAAAAGAATTAGTTTTCTACCTTCACTAAAGGGCCTGCCTCTCCTCCATCGCCACCTGGAGAAGACCCTCCTCGGCCACGTTTCTAACCGCCACAGTTGTCTCAATCATTCGCTTCCAGTCTCTTGCTCACAAAAGGCTACCAAAAAAATCATTAGTCCTTGGCATCTTGCAAACATAGTGGAACACATTACCGAGTTGTGAATTAATCTTAATGTGATTCTCTGATGGCTTAAGAAATCCTAATAGGATGACCCATTCTTTGGCTAAGCAACGAGTCGATCAGAAATATTTATATATTGGAAACTTAATTATCTAATGTATTTTCCAATCTCGTAAGTGGACCTATCGAACCGAAATAAGATCTACCAGACAAGCCTTTACCTTCCTTCACTCATTCACTCTTGAACTGACTTTCCTCTAATGGGCTTTACTAGTTGCACTCGTCTATGCGACCTCACCCCCTATGCATATGTACCTATCGAACGATGCCCCTATAGCCATCCTTGCATTTCCAGATGGTCCCACAGTGTCAATTCTGTAGGTGCATTGTACATGGTAATCTATAGTTTCAATATTCAATTGTTGAAGTGACCATGGCTTTCAACACTTATGATTTGAATAAAAACATAGGACAAATTTTCACGTGAAAACAATGCCTCATATTTATGTGCTTTTGGTTTTTCCTAGACCTTAATCACTAAAAGAAAGAAAATCAGTGAATGCTTTTGCTAATTAACAAATTTATAACATGTTTCTTGTCATGTAATAAAATCATTTTAATATAGTTTTTTTTATAAGAATCATTTTAATATAGTTTTGCCACCAATCGAGGATCATTTATAGCCTACTACATTTTTTCTTTTTATATGTTGTTAAAAGGCTCTTAATGATTAAAAAAGAGTAATAGGGCCCCTAACGAAGAATAAATTGGTTAGGATTAGGAACATGAAATAAGCTGAGATTGTTTGTAAATACATTCTATAGATGGAGGCTATGTTGAATGGATTCTTCCACATTTCAACACGACACCGATTCTGGTATGACACTTCTAATTCTGTTTGTTTTTTCTTTCCTTACTTGCAAGATACTAATTAACATTTTCCACAGGTTATTAGGTCTACCTTTTACCATTAAAGTTTTGTATGCAACAAATAAACATTATATGTGTGTATTGTCTTGTCCATAGTATATGATACAAATCATTAGATGTCATCACGCATTATCCACTATAATCTTTATTGTTATATATGAAAAGTTACTTTGTTGCCCATTATTTGAAGTATACTGCCAAGTCCACGGTCAATAACTTGATCAAATGGAGGAAGATTATTGTAGACTTCAGTTCGATGTGCAAGGAAAATGGGGAGACAGTGAATCATCTCCTTCTTCATTGTCCCATAGCTAGAGAGTTTTGGAGTAGTTTTTGTTGTAATCTTGGATCGTAACCAGGATAAGAGATTAGGGTTAGAGATGGAAGAGAGGAGAGGTGAAGAGAATAGGGGAAAGAGGAGAAATCGTGTAGAGCTTAGAATAGCCTACACGATTTCACCCAATATATATATTAAGTGAAGTTTTACAATATTACAAGGGCCCCCTGTAGAATATAAGATATTACAAGTAGGTCCCTGACAACACTCCCCCTCAAGCTGGTGCGAAGATATCTATCATGCCCAGCTTGGATAACAGGTGCTCTAAGATCCCTTTAGTAACACCTTTAGTTAACACATCTGCAACTTGATCAGCAGTATGGACATACGGTGTGCAAATAAGTCCTTGACCAAGCTTCTCTTTGATGAAGTGACGGTCTACCTCAATGTGCTTTGTCCTGTCGTGTTGAACTGGATTATGAGCAATGCTGATGGCTGCTTTATTGTCACAATACAGCTGCATAGACCCTTTGACAGGATATCCGAGCTCACTGAGCATAGTCTTCAACCATAGAAGCTCACATACACCATGAGCCATAGAACGGTACTCTGCTTCGGCACTGGAGCGAGCGACAACTGGTTGCTTTTTGCTGCGCCAAGACACCAGATTACCCCCCACATACGTACAGTACCCTGATGTGGAACGTCTGTCAGTGACTGAACCTGCCCAGTCAGCGTCTGTATAAGCTTCAACTCGCAGGTGTCCATTCTTACTAAACAGGATACCCTTCCCTGGAGCCCCCTTAAGATAGCGTAACACTCGGTGTGCTGCTTCAAGATGTGGAGAGCGAGGGGCATGCATGAACTGACTGATGACACTGACTGCATATGCAATATCAGGTCGTGTCAGCGAAAGGTAGATGAGACGCCCAACAAGTCTCTGGAACTGGCCTGTATCAGCAATGGGATCCCCATCAACAAGATTTAGCCGATGTTGCTGCTCTATAGGCGTATCGGCTGGTTTAACTCCCAAGTTTCCTGACTCTCGAAGGAGATCAAGTACATACTTTCTTTGTGAGATGAACACACCCTGCTTTGACCTAGCAACCTCAATGCCCAGAAAGTATCTCAAGGTTCCCAGATCCTTGATTTCGAACTCTGTGCCGAGGTATTTTTTCAATTTACAAACCTCATCTGGGTCATCTCCTGTGACCACGATATCATCCACATACACAATAAGAGCAGTAAGACGACCTTGACTTCTCTTAATGAAAAGAGTGTGGTCCGCCTGACTCTGCGAGTAGCCAATCTTCTTGACTGCAGAACTGAACCTCTCGAACCAAGCCCTTGGTGACTGTTTAAGCCCATACAAGGCTTTCTTCAGTCTGCACACAAGTTCCTTACTCCCAGTCGGACTGAACCCCGGAGGACCTGTCATGTAGACCTCTTCCTCTAGATCACCATGGAGGAAGGCATTCTTGACATCCAACTGGTGGAGGGGCCAAGAAAAATTTGCCGCTAGAGATAACAGAACTCGAACTGAGTTCATCTTGGCCACAGGAGCAAACGTCTCTTGGTAGTCAATCCCATAAGTCTGTGTGTACCCTTTTGCAACGAGACGGGCCTTGTACCTGTCGATGTTTCCATCTGCTTTGTATTTCACTGTATATACCCACTTGCACCCCACGGGTTTCTTTCCTCTAGGCAATGGAACCAAATCTCAAGTACCATTCTTTTCTAGAGCTGCCATCTCCTCTAGCATGGCTGCTTTCCACTGAGGCTGGCTAAGGGCATCTGAGACACCGGATGGCAGAGCGACACTGGATAGGGAAGTAGCAAATGCCCTGTAGGATGGTGAGAGCTGCTGATAGGAAACAAAGTGAGAGATAGGGTGCTTGGTAACACAGTTCCGAACACCCTTCCGATGAGCAATAGGTACATCAATGTCTATGGGAAGGATAGTAGAAGGAGCAACAGACATATCATCATGAGGATCACTGAGGACACGATTACCTGGATCGAGTTGGATTTCCTGGCAGTGAGCTTGGATGGTGGACTGTTTCTCTTTTTGACGTCGTCTGGCATATGTCTTCAGCTGCGGATCCTGTGGCACAGTGTCAGTAGGAGATAAGGACAAGGGTACAGGAGACTCATCAGGCAAATCAAGGGGTACTGGTTGAGGAATCTCCCCCTGTGGAGGTATCGGACTTTCGTCAATACTCCCAAGCTCCCCCTGAAGAGAAGTCCGATCAACTGAGAAGAAGGGAAGACTCTCAAAAACAATAACATCTAGAGAAACAAACCGACGACGGGTAGAGGGATGGAAACACCGATATCCCTTATGAGTGGACGAATAGCCAAGGAACACACATCGAACGGCTTTCGGATCTAACTTGTCCTTCCTGTGATGGGCGTGAACATAGCAAACACAACCAAAGACCTTAGGTGGAATGGAGAACACAGGACAGGAAGTAAACAGGAGTGAAAGGTGAGACTTCGACCCCAAGACACGAGAAGGCATCCGATTTATCAAGTAGGATGCTGTCAACACAGCGTCAGCCCAATAACCCTTGTGTACTCGAGTACCAAGAAGAAGTGCCCTAGCAACCTCCAGGATATGGCGATGCTTTCGCTCAACGGTCCCATTCTGTTGAGGTGTATCGGCACATAAAGTCTGATGAAGAATTCCATGTTCTTCAAAGTAGGAGGCAAGGCCACTGTACATGTATTCCCCCCCATTGTCAGTGCGTAGGACTTTTAGGGTGGTGCCCAATTGATTGCACACCATTTTATGGAAGGTCTGAAAGATAGTATGCACCTCATTTTTTGATTTCATAAGGTAGATCCAAGTGTAACGACTATAGTCATCCACAAGAACCACAAAGTAGCGAAAACCAAAGATAGAAGTGGTGGGATTGGGTCCCCAAACATCAGAGTGCACAAGCTGTAAAGGAAACGTACTTTTTTTATTACTGGTCGGAAAAGACACCCGACATTGTTTTGCAAGTACACAAGTTTCACAGTTGAACTCAAAAAATGGAATAGACGCAAACTGAGGTAACAGACTCTTCATGACTGAAAGCGGTAAATGACCTAGCCTGTTATGCCATCGCATTAACAGGTCTTTATTAACGCTAGAACTACTGACATTGGCACTAGACTGATGTGCAACAGAATATGAAGTCGGTTGGCTATCGAGCAGGTACAATCCACCATCCTCACGACCACTGCCAATCATCTGCCTCGTCTCCAAGTCCTGAAAAACACAGTGAGTAGGAAAAAAGGTAACATTGCAGTTTAGGCTCTTAGTAAGATGGCTAACAGAAAGCAGGTTAGTGGTGAATTTAGGAACATGAAGTACAGAGGATAAAGACAAAGTAGGTGTGGCAGAGATAGTGCCCTTCCCTGAGATAGAGGAGAAGGTGCCATCGGCCACGCGGACCTTGTCCTTACCTGAGTAG
This sequence comes from Euptelea pleiosperma, assembly GCA_035048495.1. NCBI lineage: Eukaryota > Viridiplantae > Streptophyta > Magnoliopsida > Ranunculales > Eupteleaceae > Euptelea > Euptelea pleiosperma. The sequence goes on along the minus strand of CM068542.1, from coordinate 26,535,850 downwards.
ATATTATAGGTGGAGAAAAGGGATGGCATACCAGTCATATGATCGGAGGCACCAGAGTCAATGATCCAGGAAGGACCAATGGGTGCCGTAGACACATGGTGGGCTGAATGGGATGTACCTGTCTGAGCAAAGGATGATGTAGGTGGAGAAGGGCCATCAAGCTGAGTAAGTAATTGTCGAAGCCTGTCAATGTCCATGCTAGAGAAGGTGTTGGACTGCCCAGAGGAAGGGGTCACATCAGAGGAATCTTGGCTGGTGGCATGAGCGGCTGAGGTTCCATGTTTGCTACCATAGGGCTTCTTTGAGGAGCCTTGCTTCCCCCCAGAGAACTGTGCAGGACGACCATGAAGACTCCAGCAGGTCTCCCGAGTGTGGCGACGCTTGCCACAGTGATCACATCTGAGTCGATCACGATCATCAAGATCCCCATCCTTCTTGGATGTGGGTTTGCTCAATTTCTGAGTGGCCAAGGCAGACTTCTCAGATAAAGGAACATCAGCATCTGTCTTAGAGCTCATGGCTCTCCTCCTGCTGTCCTCGCTCTGGATGTAGGAGTAGACCTGTGCAATGGTCGACGGCGGTGGATCTCTGCCCAAGATGTTGGCTCGAACCTGCTCATAGCTTTGGTTCAAGCCTCCAAGAAACTCGAATATGCGTCCGCGTACAATCATCTTTCGGAACTCCGTAGCATCCTTGGTACATGCAGGGGTGTAGGTCTGGTAGTGATCTACCTCTTCCCACTTGCTGCGTAACGCAGCGTAGTATGATCCCAAAGGAAGATCGCCTTGCTTCAGATGTGCTATCTCCTGCTGAAGTTCATACATCCTAGCAAAATTTCCATCTTGGGAGTAGGTCTGAGATGCCGTGTCCCATATATCCTTGGCAGTCGGGAGAAAGAGGAAGCCTGTGCTGATCGATAGTTGCATGGAATGAAGCAGCCATGACATGACCATCGAGTTTTCCGCTTCCCACTTCTCAAACGTGGCATCGGAGGAATCAGGTGCAGTGATGCGTCCAGTGATATAGCCGGCTTTGCCTCGTCCGGTGATGTACATCTTGGCAGATTGAGACCATGCGAAGTAGTTGGTCCCGTCGAGTTTCACCGTAGTGATCTGTAGGCCCGGGCTGTGATCACCATGACTTCCCAGACTGGGTGGGGCAACAATGATCTCTGACTTGGCAGAAGATGACTCCTCAGATGTACTCATGGTAGTAGATAAGACTTTTCTGATAAGAAATCACCCAAACTGCTGCTGTGGAGGTGCAAATCACCTTATTTTTATTTTTAAAGCCTCCTGCTCGCGTTGCTCGCAGGATTCAGACCTTTTCGGAACAACTCCTTTATAGATTTTCTATTGGAGAAAAAACCACTCGCGGGAAACTTGTGAATGGTTCCGATGACCTAAAAAGGTTCCTAGATAGGTGCGGTAGCACTAGGGAGAGGTTCCGGGCTCCTCTTGGGTGATGCCAAGGGCGATCATAGAGGTTTTTAGTTGCTGATCCATTCAAGCCTTCTCTCATTGCGGTAGAAGACTTTGGAGTATTCTCATTTCCTGTGGTGTGGTGCCTTTGGAAGGAAAGGAATCGCAGGGTGTTCCAAGATGAGAAGGGAAACTATCACTATATAGTAATGCCGGTGAAGGCGGTTATGTTCCTTTGGTCTAAAGTGTTAAGGAGTGGCGCGGTTTGTTTTTGGAAGATTGCATGTATATGTGGGAGGTCTTGATGTATAGAAGAGACTAGCCTCTCGCTCGCCCTTCTTTTGTTTTCTTACCCTTGGGGAGGTCCTCCCCATCGTCTATTTCCTTCCTTTGTTTTGTTTGCTGTTTCAATAAAATTTATATTCATAAAAAAATGATGATGATGATGATAATATTCTACAACAAGTTTAGTGGTGGCATTTTTCTCATGAAGCATCACTTAGCACCGATGAGAAGAAATACATGTACATGCACACAATTGTAAGATTGAAGTCAAACTTTGTTGATGAGAAATGGAATCTTGTTTACTTTGATCATGAATTGATGATACATGGTTTTATTTATTCTTTTGTGAAAAAATGTTTTGTATGTACAACCGTAAACTTAGAATAGTATCGTTATCATCCATAATTTGATTGCTAGGTAAACTGCTTTGTTATTACTATAAGTGTTTGTAGAAAATTTGTCCTTATACATGGATTATGGAGGATTTATGCATATTACCTTTTTTTTTTTTGGATTAGTTCATATTTTTCTTAACTCGTTTAGAAAAAACTTTTTGAATCTTAAGTTAACAATTTCAATCCTGACTGCATTTGAATCCTGCCTCTTACAATTTTTTGATCTGATTCAACTGTGACAACAAACCATAAGAATAAAAGAAATTGGAAGTAACTTATCAAAAAAAAAAGCAAATGTAAGTACTGATGTAAATGTTTGAATCAAAACGTCAGAATATCCAAACAATATAAGTAAACCAAAAAGCAGAACCCTCATAAATGATTGTCCCAAAATCGCACCTAGTACTTGGATCTGTTATATTAGCATCATCTACAGCAGAAGGGCGGGCAAACTGACAAAACAAAAAGCAGCTGTCAGTAACAAGTTATGAAAAAACAGAAGAAAAAGTTCATAATGTCACGATTATGGAAAGAAGAGGAGTTGCCAATACAATATACCTTCTGCATCCCTAGGCTGGTCGGAACATCTCCCAATCCCATCGAAGCTCTAACATTATTGGTCTGAGAAGAACAACCTGGCCTCGTGCCTCTAGGAGAAGGAAATGGAGGCGAGACATGGCTGCTGGGTAATACTGGGCTCAAAACAAGCTTACCTGTGGGTATGATGACTGGAGCACTTTCAGAGCGTAGAAGAGCCTTTGATAAATGAGTACTAGGAAGATGGGTTGGTGGGGATGGGGAAGGAGATGGAGTGAACGTAGGCGATGGAAAGTACTCATCAAAACTTGTCTTCTTCTTATAAGCCAAAGATGCATTGCTGGATTGTGGAATCTCAGGCGTATGGCATCCCGAGCTCACAGGTTGGAGACAATGGGAACTAATATTAGAAGATGAAGCACGAGAATCCGAGAATGTGGGTGAAGGTGAGGGAGGCGCCGAAGATACAGAGGCCCTGTAGAGGTCATAACTCCGCCTATTCTGCCTTGCAAATGGTGCGGATGAAGGCGAACCCACCCTGTGACACAATTCCTGTCAGAGGAAGAGAAGGGATCCACTTAAAGGGATCAGTTGTTGGGCTCCCAACATAATCTGGTACGAACTGTGGGGATATTGGGCTCGAAGGTTCTGAGTTCACATCCAACAACATTGGACGATACAACACAGATAGGTGGAGCCTACCGCAAGAAGTATCCCCTGAAATGAACTCGAATTGCTGCATCTCAGCTTCTTGTCTATGCGTGAAAGGCTCAACAAAGGAAGAAACCCTGTGAGCAAGGCTAAAATTGCGGATTTGGCCAGATGAATTTAGGTCTCGGGAGATATTGTATGCAGGTAAAAGCCTAACAATCAGATACAAAGACCTTAACAATATATTGGATTTATTATACAATGAGTGAGAACTGATACCATCCGTTTTCTTGCTCCCCGAATTAGAATCCCTGCGCTTCCGACCCTCATATTGCACCATCCATCTCTCAATAATCTTCCCACTCTTCGACTCTAACAGATATTCTTCCTGCTCAGAATTCAAACAATTTGGAATTCCCTCTTTCAAAGATAGATTCCTCACAAGATTCCTTCCAGTAGAACAATGGATGTGGTCCAAATCCATTGATCTCTGGACAAGAATAACATCAACCACCATCTGTTCAGGATTCTCTAAAGCATTCAGACTTTCTCGAAGAGCTAAATTGAACCTTTTATCCCTCGGCCTTACACTCGAAGACGAGGAGGAGGACGAAGACGGAGATGACAAAGTATGCACTCCGCAGTAATTATGCGAAGACACACAAGGAGACCTCGACTCGAGTATTATGTGACGAGTCTGCGCGAAAAACTCGGGAATTATCTGCTCGATTATCGCAGGTTCCGAGTGAAAATTTATCTGAGATGACGTCATAATCCTCTTTAAACAAACAGTTTCGTTACAGTAAACACAGAATTCTCCACGAAGAAAGGAGAAAAATCGAAAATCAACTTCGAATTCCTTCAAGAACCTAGAAACCCTAGCTTTCTACTTCAAAACCATTTGGTGCAAGAGGAGGAGAAACAGAGCATTCAGGCATCTTTCACAGAGAAACCCTAGAAATTTGAGGAACCCGTTGTTCGGTTGTGTTCGAGTGCAGCAGACAAAGAGGAAGCATGAGAGCAGAATAATGCCTTTCTCCAAGATCAAAAGGAAGCATGAGAAAAGACAGCGTTTGTCCTTCATAGATGCGGAGAAACGACGATGCTTGTTATTAATTGAGGAAGAAAGTTGGGAGTAAAACTTGGTTGACCGGCGGTCAGTGACCATCGCCCACAATATGAGCCACGTGGCATATTTTTAGAGGACACTAACGGTATGGATGTTTGGCCAATCCCTAGGTGGACCTACAAACCAAAAATCAACCTGATCACTGATTTCTAAGCGTGGGATTGGAGTCATTTTCATGGGTTGATTTTAACCGTGTGATGGTGAATGTCCTCTAAAAATGTGCCATGTGGCTCATTTGTAAGTGGCCACGGCTTTGCTGACCGTATGGATGTTTGGCCAATCTCTAGGTGGCCTACAAACCAAAAATCAACCTGATTAATCATTTCTAAGCGTGGGATTGGAGTCATTTTCATGGGTTGATATTAACCGTGGGAATTTGAGCATTATTTGGGGTACAAGATCGAAAGGTTTATGATCACTAATCAGGCTGATTTTTTGTTTTTAGGTTCACCTAGGGATTGGACAAACATCCATACAGTCAGAATCCTCTAAAAATGTGCCACGTAGCTCATATTTTAGACGATCATGGCTTCGCTGGTCTTCGCTGCTGTTAATGGGCTGGGAAAGTTTGCTCTTTGGGCTTCTTAGGCCCAGCCCAGCTCATGTTTGCCAAGGTGTGGCGGTCTTGCACTTAAGGCCTGTTTGGAAATCTCATGTTTCAGGATCTAGTCCAATCTTAACCAAGAAGAACCACTTCAATATATAAGCTTTGTATGGAGAATATAAAAAAAATGAAAAATAATTCAAAAGTGTTGCATCCAAATTTATAGTGTTGAAAACGGATACATGTTAGATAGTGTGTCTGTGTGTGTGTTTTTATACCATGTGTATCCGGGGAGAAATTTTTTGAAGCGGCAGAAATTTAGAAACCGCAATTAAGCACCCAATCATATTGCACTAGGTACACCAGGGTTTACTTGGCGCAATATCATTGCCTGTACACTTAGGTGTACCTGCTTCTAAATTTTTGCCGCTACAAAAAATTTAGCACCCGACTAAGTCCCACGGGGCAGGTATGTTACCCCATCCACATGATGCCAGGTCTACTGGGAAATATCTCAAGGGGAACCCGCAGATGGCCTAATGTTAGATAGGGTTACTTCACTCAATTCTTGACAAATCCATGCCAAGGTTTAAAAGGAATCGTTATAACGGAATAACGAACTGGGGTGTTATTGTTTTCTCCGTTATAAAAAAATTACAATTGAGGAAAGCAAAAATGTAGATAACATCAAATTAAAAGAACAGATAGGATCAATTCAAAATTTTGAACTTAAACTACGACCTATTAAAAATAAAATAATTGCCTTAAAATCTTCAAAAACTTAAGTGATTGACTTTGACAAGCCTAATGATTTAGATGAAGAAGTTACCCTAGAGGCTAAAATATTTAGAATTTTTTAGAAACAAAGATAAAAGAAATTTTGAATCAAAAGAAAAAATCTTTTGAAAAAAAAGAAAGAAATAGAGAAAAAATCTAATGTTAGAAATGTAAAAGTTACTGTCACATTACTAGTAAATGTGCAAATCATAAGAAAAATAAAATTAGTAATATAAAAGCTACTTAGGATTGCGGTAGTAATGAATCTGAAAATAAATCTAACATATCAAATATGAAAAAAAAAATTGAAAATATTAAAGTTTTAATGGTTAGATCCAAATTTAATCGAACTTTTCACTTAAATAACAATAAAGATGAAATGGAATTGAATTTAGTGATAAAGATAATGAAGAAATAAAAGAAGCTTATAATAACTGATATTTGCTTAAAAGTGCGTATTTTCCACTGTTATCTTCTAAGCGTTTTCACACTCTCCTACGTTAAAATGTTCTATTTATCTACTTTTCTACGTAAGAGTCTCTTTTGTTGCATAGAACAGACTTTTCTGGACGAAATGGGATATTTACATGCATTAAACACATTTTCGGAAGTCTAGACATTGAGTCGTTCTGATAAAGTCTCATTACACGCTTTTTCTGTCGCAGGAAACCCCGATGGGATAATTCTCGAGACTTGCGAGCCCACATCGATAAGGAAAGTCCATTATCAAAGCTTAAAGAGCCCACATGCTATGACTACAAGATATGGGCCAAATATGGGCTGAATAAGAGGACCAAAAAGCCGGCCCAAAGAACGAAGAGAGCAGGAGAGCCAATGACCAAGAGACGGACCAAAACGTTTAAAGCCACATGAGTCAGCAAGGAATGATAGTCTACTCTACTAGAGAAGCGTGAGGATGGTTACAGTGAAGACCAGGGTTCCAGACCCTCTACTAATACTTTTATCTCCATTTTTTGATATTTTCTCTCTCATATCTCCTTATTCTCTCTCTCTTCATCTCTCGGTCCTCGAATCTACTGACCTAACCCCAGAACTCCTGCCCCATTGGCTCTGTCTCATCTCCCTTAGCTTTTTGACCGTTGAATCTTCAATCGGACCGTTGGATCTTCCACCGGACCGTTGGATCTCTCTAAATCCGTCGATCTACCAATCTGGGTCCCAATCAAGTCACCATCCATTCGATTGCCATCAGATTGTCTGTCACATCATCTTGTGAGACGATGGACATCATCATTCCATATGGGCCAGTAACTGGGCCCATCATCATCGACCCGCTGTCCGACCATTTAGTGGACCCCGTGAATTTCAAAATAATTTTAATTAAATTTTAAAAAATGGGGGGTCCACTAAATGGGGAAATTCCCCAAAAAAAAGTAGGGTTTTACTTAAAAAAAATATATATATATATATATATATATTTTTCTTATTTTTTTTATTTTTGAAAAATCCCTATTTCCATTAATGGAAATATGGAACTTTAAAAGAGGAAGGAGAAGGGTTCGTTCGAACCCTAATCCCCCTCCAATCTCTTCCAATCCTTCTCCCTATCCTTTCCCTTCTTTCCCCCCCACTTTCTTCCCCTCTTCGGGCTCCTTTCTTCTTCGTCTTCTTCCCTCATCCTTCGCCGGAGTTGCAGGTTTGCAACTCCGGCCATTTTTCTTCTCCATCTTCTTCTCTTTGTTGTAGGTTTTTAGGGTAGTCCGTTTCACTCTCTTCGCAGACGCACACACCTTCATCTTCCTTCCATTGCCTCTCAACCCTGCAGTCCAAAAACGGACTGGTTTGGCGAGCCACTACCGCCAGGTTGCAGCCACCACCACCATCTTAAGTTGCAGGTCTGCAACCCCCGTTGCTACCCACGACTTCACACAGCTGCTCCCTGCCCGATAGAAAATAGCGGAAACCTGCAAGACGCACACACCTCCTTCAAACGCCAGTCAGATCTGTAATTCCGGTGCCATTACCGGACGTGAATCTCTTCCACCCCTTCAGCCAACGTTTCAGGCAACGATCTCAGGTCTGTCTTCTTCTCCTCCTTCTCTTTTTTCTTCTTCTTCCCCTCCTCTTTCTTCTTCTTCTTCTTCTTCCTCTTTTCTTTTCACCGGAGTTGCAGAACTCCGGTGATCTGCAACTCCAGACGGTTGCATCCAATTTGCAACCATCCTCACCTACTACAGATCGCACCACCCTCTTGCCCCTCTCCACTGCTGCAGCAAGCCCGTGCTCCGGCCACTTTATCACCACATTCTTCACCATGGCCGTCGGAAGTTCCATTGCCACCAGCACCAGCCGCTGGTAGATCCATCCTCACCCTCCAACAGCCCATCTTTCTTCCACAGCCAACACCTCCCAAGAGCGTGCTCCTCCCTCTCATCACTTGGTATTCAACAATCTTCAAGAGGTCGTGATTTCTATTCTGGGTGAACCACACCCCATGTGCAGCAACAAAGCGATGTACACCTCCTCTTTCCTCTGTTGGACCCATGTCCATTAAGGCCGAACCACCTCTCACCATTCCCATGGCCAATTCTCTCCGGTGACTCCGATAATTATCAAGGTAGTTGTTCTCTCTCTCTCATTTCTCTCTCTAGGATCTCTCTAGTTATATCTCTCTAAAACTCCATTTCTCTCTCTACCACTCTATCTCTTTCATTCTCTTGTTTCTCTCTCTAGAATCTCTAGGTATTCACCATCTCTCTCTACTTTTTCTCTCTAACTCTCTCTTCTTTTTCTCTATCCTCTTAATTTCTCTTCTTGTGTTCTTGTTAAGTTGTTATTTTTCATTTTCGATAAAAAAGTTGTAATGACATTTGATTGAATTGAGTTAATCTTTGAATTTTTAATTAAGGTGTTCATTTTCTGATTATTTTAAGCAATTCCACCACTCTCATCTCCCCATGAATTTTGGTAATTTTCAGATTATTTTATGTTCTTATTCGCGCTAATCCGACTAATCCCGAGTGCGGATCGACATCCGACACGAATCCCTATGCTAGAATCTTTGTATTTTGCAGGATAAAATCGGATAAATTACAAATGTGTTGATTTTAGGGTTACCGAATCCAACGACACGGAAAAACCCTACTTTCAATAACTTATATAAATAAAGTATAAATTGGCAAAAAATTGTGATAAACAAAAATTTAAAAATTTAATGATGAAAACTCTTCTTTGACAATAAAAATTTATAAAATCATTGATAAATTAAAAATGAAGAAAATGGAAAGAAATAATGTTTGAAATGAAAAAGACTCTTTAAAACGAAATTACTCAATTAAAATAAAATAATAAATTAAAAATAAAATTATTAAATTAATTAGAAATATTACCTAAGGTAATTTCTAATTTGAAAATATTTTAACCATGAGAAGAATTAACACAAATAAAAGAAGATTAAGATATATCAATAAAACATTTAAGGCTTTAACTTCAAAAATTATTTTTGCAAAAGTTTAAAATAATTCAACTAAAAATGAACAATCAAAATCTGAAATAACTTGCCATTACTCTAAGAATATCAGGCATATAAAATTTGATTGTAAAATTATACAAATAAAAATTAAAAATTAAAGATAGAATTTAAAAAGATTCAACAATAAAAGAAAATAAAATTGATCAACAAAGAAATTTTTTTATTTTAACAAATAAATATCTTGAATGTCAAAGTTAAATGTTATACAAATAAATAGAGACCATCAATTTTTTTTATTAGGTCTAATGAAATTAAAGTCTTTTATGCCCCTAGATGGATTGGAAAAGATGATATCTACAAAACTTTAAATGAAAGTGTCATTTTAAATATTTTGATAACTAAAATGTTAACTTTGATAAAAAAAAATCGATTTCGATCTCAATCTAACTCTTATTTGAATATGTTCTTCGATAGGTTTAAATATATCATAAAATCTTTAATAATTTTGTTTAAAATCTTTAATAATATATGATTCTAAAATATTATCTATTTTGTTATATTGTTTAGTTAAACTTAGTCTTTATTGTATCTTATTAAAATATATTTAGAAATTTCTTAAATCAAAATCTTTTTTTATCAGTTAAATAAAAATTAGAATAAATGTACTCTTGATGTGAATAGATCATGACATGCCTTCGATGACACCACTCAAGCTTATCTATCTAACTCACCACTTCTTTTATTTTTCTATTTTACTCTTAATTTTTTTGTGTATTCTTTTCACCTCACTCTTTTACAACCACTTAACTTTTTAGACTACGAAACTTTTTTCTATGAATTAAAAAATTTTCTAAGATATCCATATATGATAAACGTTTTTCACACTTTTATCTTCTAAATAACTAAATTACCTTAACTTTTATTTCTAAACTATCCCAAACATAATTTTTCTTATATAAATATTTTCTCCCTCAAAGGGAGAAAGGCATCCTTTTAAGTCATATCCTTAGACTTAGAAAACTCTTGCAAAATAGAATTCTAGACCCTAAAAATTATTTAAAATTCTTTAAAAAATCTTCAAAATATCTTCTTATTTTAAGAGATTAGGTAAAAAGATGATGAATTCTTATTATTGCTCACTTTATTTATTTCTATTATTTTTAAAGAAAAAGAAAAAAATGAAAGACCAAGTAAAAAAGAATAACCACTCAAAAAGTACGATGTAAATCACATAAGGTTGTTAAACCACCTGCTCATTTTATTTTTTATTTTTATTTATCATTTATTTTGTTATATGTTTTGTTTGGTTTTAAATTTATTTTCTTAAGTTTTCTTTAATGTTGATTTATCACTTTTTTCTTTCTAACTTGTATAAATATCCTGAAATGCTTGTAATAGTAGTTAGATCCATTTATTTACTTTCTTTTTTATGTTAATTTTTTTTTCCATTTAACTTGTATGTACATCATGAAATACTTGTAATACTAAGGTGAATAATTTACTTACTTTCTTTTTATGTTAATCTCTAGCTCTTTAACTTTTATGAATAATCTAAGATACTTATAATTGTAGGGTCATCCATTTACTTACTTTCATTTTTATGTTAATATAATTCTCTCTAATTTATATGGAGATCTCAAAATATTTGTAATAGTAAAATGATCAATTTGCTTTTCTTTTTATTTATTTATTTTTATAAATTTTTTTTCTTTATCATTTGTAGAAAACCCAAAATACATGCATAGTAACATGATATCATATTTTGCAAATTTTTATTTTGGTAGTTGAGACTTATAGTTTTATTTTGTTAATTTTTACTAATAAATTAAGAAAATAGTTAAGGATACAGTAGTAGGTAACTATTTAAATAAGGATAGATTAGAGTGCTTAACATCTTTCTAATTTTATAAATGACTCACTTATCCAATGATCTCTCAAAATGGTTAATAGATCAATAGAGTTACTCATTTATTTTTTTTATTTTAAAAAATATCATATTATTTATTTATAAACTTGATAACCAATTAAACTGTTAAAAATGATTGTTGGCGACTCCAGTAAATTTAGCTTTTTTACCTTTTGTTGATTGCATTGTTTCACAATATTTAATCATTATTACAAAACATACGCTTGAATAATACTAAGTTTGAAAATGCTACCTTTGTAAATATTTTGATTGAAATAATGATTATTTTTCATATTAACATTTATTATATAGATTGTGATTGTATATATCAAAATATGACAATCTTATTTTCTTTGATTTTTTTTTTTAGATTAGAGCTAAACAACAAGAAATTATTCAATTATCATCAATAATGCGCAATTTTGAAAATCATGATGAACTAATTTATTTAGTTTATCCCAAATTAAACGAAACTTGCGCAATCTCTACAAGTTTTCTAACTGAATGCACTATTCTCTTTGCACGTAATGATGATGTCTATGCTATCAATGCTACATCTTTACATATGTTTCTAGGAGAAATAATTATTTTTTTAGCAGCAGACAAAATGCTAGAAAATGATGCAAATGATCGTACCATTGTAAATCGATATCCAAAATTAATATTTTAACTCACTTGATATTCTTGGGCTACTGCCATTTATGCTCAAACAGAAAAAGAGATGCTCAATTATGTTGTTAAGAAATCTTACACTAAATTAAAGGATGGACTTTGCAATATGATACTATTAATAGTTGTGCGTTGCGCAGAACACATAATTGAAGCTCAAATTTTAATTAGAAAAAACATAGAACTTTGTTTTTATCCCTAAAATATCATTGACATCGTAATTATCTTAGTTAAAATTTCAAATGACACAACGATAGTTTTTTTGTACGATTGACATATGTAATGAAAAAATAAATTATAGGGACAATGAGTGAAGTATGTTGGAATTGATTTGCGGATACAAGTTTTTAGTTATGGAGAATTATATGTAATCCATATCCAAATGCACTTCTTCTAATAGAATCAGTTATCGTCTTTCCATCTAATTTAGAACTTAGACAAACCTAATTATTTTATAAATTAACTGACATCATCACATTTTAAAAAAAAAGTATACAAAAATAAGTGGAGAAGATGGCCAAAAGTAAGAGATCGTCTATCACATATTTAAGTAAATTTATAATGATTGTTTAAATTTATTGATAGATTTGTATTTTTTTTCTAAATTTTAAGGTTGATTTGATTGTCAACTATCCTAAAATGTAATGATATGTACATATTGACAAAGTTAATTAAATTTTTAAATTTAATATTCAGAATCAAAGAAATCTTCAATCAGGAGTACGTTTAAGAATATGCAAAGTTCTATTTACGAATTATTTATTAATATTATATTTAATTAATATAAAGTTTTCTTATAGCGTCACCGATTTAATCAATGAAAAGACGCCTTGGGTGAGGTGGATTGTAATTAAGAAAAGCACTTGGAAGTGTTCATTGTAATTTTGATTTTTTTGACAATATTAAAATATACAGTGTTGCATTTTATTTTATATAGATAGATGGAATGTGAGTTTTTCTTATGTGCACGAAAATTAGATTTTAGTTTTTTTAGGGGTTGAAAATGGGTTTGAGTGTTGAAGGCACCCAGATTTATTTGTGGACACTTTGTCGAAGAATGCCGTTGGCACATGTAATAACTAGTTGTTAATAATGTAGGCTTGTCAATGAGCCAGACCTAATTGATGGGCTTTCAAGTTAGGCCTGTTATGGATGGGCCTTAGATAGTAAAATTCGGCCCATGAGTTAACTGGTTCTAGATCTTAAGACGGATTTTATTTTTGAGCTAGTCCCAGGTTTGAATATGAAAGAAATTTAACTTGGATTGGCACTGGGCTTGAATGATCCCATTTTTTAACATTGAGGTATGGGTCAAACTTCTAGGCCTTTCATGGGCCCAAGTTGGGCTCAGTCTTACGTATACAAAAATAGATCGGACCTAGACAAATCAGCCCATGCCAACATTTCTAGCGCTCTTAAAAGTGGATAAGAAGTTGAAAATTTCATGAGCGACTATTTCATTGTAGCATTACACACTGGAAAGGCACACACTTATTTGTTGGTTAAGTACATCGGAAGAATTGTAAGTATTAATTAAATAAAATTACCATTTTGGTATGCTATGTTTGCAGCAGAAAAAAAAAGATATTTTTTGAAAGCTTTTTCATACAAGAAATTCTTTTTTGGGCGCAAAAATTACAATCTAGTTTCCCATAATAAGTGGACACAAAAATCATTTTGACTGGATGACCATAACTCTCTAATGTATGTGGTACCGGTCCATTAATTATCAACTTTTTAGAATACAACTAATAAGTTTAAAGGTTATTTAATTATTTAATTTATTTTTTAAGTAAGGGAGTTCTTATATAAAGTGTCTTGACATAGTTACTGATTATTTTTTGAAAAAAAAATGATTATTTTGGTAGTGTATTTAGGGCTGTCAATGGATCGGATTATATCTGAAACTTGATCCGAAAAAATAAAATTCGATTATTGGATAGGATTCGAATATGGGATTTGTATAAAATTCATTTTTTATACATGATTATTAATAATTGGATAGATCTGATTAAGTGAATCACATTTATAAATTATTTTTAAGGTTTAAAAAATTGGATTTCGTGATCAACTTTGTGGATCTTTCAAGACTACAAAAGATTTATAATTATAGTTGATTGGAGTTTTAGTCCATTAGAGAATTAAAAAATGAAGCTTTAGTGCTTTACTCCTTGAGCCTTTGTAGATGATTGCCATTTGATTGGTCTTATCTATGTACTGTTTCTACTTCTGTTACATCATTTCACATTTTTGTGTTATTTGGCTCCTTATTTCTTTCGCTCATTGACAAAAGTTCATAATCTAAGTCTTATCAGACAAATCAAAATTTCATGTAAAACATGCAGATACAAAAGGTGTCCTTCCCATCAATTCTGACAAACTTCCCATCAAATTGAAGCTCATCAAATCACCATATGTTAGTAGATGATATGTTCCCGCGCACGTATTGTGTTGGCCCGACGACCCATTGGTATACATCGTTGTTTCTCATTTCCCTAATAGCTTGATCTTTTGGGGTAAATGGTTGTCTAACATTGTATCAGAGCCCTAAGGCCTGAGAGGTCGCGGGTTCAAGTCTCCAGCGGAGTGTATTCTCGCTGAGGGAGCGTGTTAGCGGATGATATGTTCCCATGCACGTATTGTGTTGGCTTGACGACCTGTTGGTATACATCGTTGTTTCTAATTTCCCAATAGGTCGATCTTTTGGGGTAAATGATTGTCGAACACCATCCATGCCCCACAAAAAGAAAATCTGTCGATTGGGTCAATAGATTCATCTAACCGGTGCAATCTGTGTGTATGGCCCATCCAAGAGGCCCACCATTTTGACTATATGGATCAATGGGGTGCACATTGCTGAGTTCTTTAGGTCAACATTGGAGTTTATTGGAAGAGGAATGCTTGAAAGCAACTCCTTTGGGAGTTGCACAGATGCAACCTCGCAAACGGACAAGAAAAATAAATACATATTTTAATTAAAGGTGTAGTTTACAAGGTAATTTTTCTTGTCTTTTGCGGGGTAGCATCTGTGCAACTCTCTCAAGGGGTTGCTTGCTACCATTCCTCGTAGTGAAATCCACCTCACTAGAAGATATGGATCCAAGTTTGGCAATTTTTTTTTTTGGAAAGTAAGATAAATATCTCCTTAAGTTTGACAATTTTTTCATTCCTAATCATTTGATTTTTGGGAATTTTTGACATACCTACAACCCCAACCCCACCATACCCCCCATGACTTGGTCTACCATCCATGACTGCTTTTGACCTCTATTGACTAAATTTTTTTTTTCTAAGGGACAAAAGTGCCCCTTTCTTCAACCTTAGAACAGCTTAAAAATGTAATGTTTGGGCAAAAACTTCTTGATTTAATGGATTAGTGGCTGCTAATATAGATCTGGATCGCCCAATCTTGATCGTTATCACTACGGAGGCGTAACACTCAAGAGACCACATTTTCTTCATCTTCTCCAACCCAAGGGACTGCCTCACATGTCTAGAAACCATGTAATCCGGCAACCTGCAAATCAGGTTACTCATGATTTGGCAATCGGTCACTTTTTAACATCTTTTAGGGTGTTCAAAACATTGTGAAAAATATTGCTCAGTACAAGAAAAAAAGACAAATGAGATATCAATCCATTTGCACGGAGGACTAAAGACTAAACAATCAATTTGAAACAATATCTTTGAGCTTTAAAAATACATGCTTGCAACCAAACCTTCAGTTAAAGTTTAAATTACAGTCACTCTATCGATCGAGTTTGTTAACATGCCAATCTGGACAAATGATTGCCCTCAACTGCACTAATGTTGGGCTATCTTTTGGCAGGATGATAGTACCTTCAATGGCACAAATGCAATTGGGAAATGGGAAAAGATTGTGATCAAGAACTCCTACATAGATTGGCAGGCACCAATCCATTAAATCAAGGGGTTGTCTCGTTCCAAATGCATTGGTTGCTTACGAGGCATCACATCATCTCCAGCAAAGCAAGTTAAAAACAAAAGATTAAAAAAAAATCAGATTTTTAGTATTAAAAAACTTGTCGGAGAATGATCGCTGACCACGGACTTCGATAGGTTGGTCGGTGGTGATGGGTAGCCAACCCATTGAAAGCTCATGGTCGGCTGTCCATCAAAGCTTTTTTATTTGGGATTAGGGTCTTAGCTTAAACCCCCATTTTTTTTGTTGTTCTAAGGTTGAATAAAAGGATATTTTTGTCCTTTAGAAAAAAAAGTGTTAGTCAATACAGGTCAACAATGGTCATGGATGATAGACCAAGTCACGGGGGGTATGTTAGCTTTTTCAAATTGTGTGTGTGTGTGTCTTTAAGGGAAGTGTATGGCAAATTTCAAAGATAAGATGGGGGGTATGTCAAAAATTCCCTTGATTTTTTTAGTATTATTGTTCATTTTCGATTGCTATTTTGAAAAATGGCTTTTCTAAATAGATATTTGTAAATGTATTTTTCACGAAAAGCCGTTTGGATCATCGTTAATGGAAAACGTCTTTATTTCTCTTGGTGTGCCCCACTACTATAATTGATGAGAGTGATAGAGAGGGAAGGATGGGATTAGGATTTCTTTGTTTGTTATGTTTATTGAACTAGCAAAATTAATAAATAAAGTCGTTTTCAACTTAAAACATGACTTTCAGTTTTTTTTTTTTGAAAAGACTTTTTGGCCTAAATAAAATTTTTACCGAATAAATACTTTTTGAAGATAAACTCATCCAAACAATCTTTTATTTCAAAAATAAAAAAAATCTTTTTGTGCTAAAAATGACTTTTCTAGCCCAAAAATGGCAATCCAACTGTCTCATTTTTCTATTGGGTTATGTATATTGCTTATTACTTTGCTTATTAAGGTGTTTAGACAATTGTGTCGACCAAGTTAAGAAACAAATACATTTAGTGCATAATTAGTGCGTAAATGGACTGGCCCATGATACATTTAGGTTTCAAGTTGAATTGAATTAGAGGCTAGTCCTCGGGCGTGGGCCCGAATTTAACAAAAATAGGCCTAGGCACCACACATTTACAACAAATGAGGAAATATATTTCTTTCAAAATGTGAAAATACATGAAAATTACTTGTATGCGGGTGCTTTGCATAAGGCCATATACCAAATAGTAGAACCTAACGCGTTCCAATTTCCCAAGACAAGCGAAATATAATCAATATTTAGCGAGGCCAATTCAATTACTGATATTTTGGCCAAATTAGCAACTATTGATGTAGGTCACAACTTTTTGTATTATTATCCTCCAAAATTGATCAAATCAGCTTTGTTTGAAGATGTGTCGGAACGGCCTTCCCCTGTGCTTCGAGGCCCGCTAGTTTTTTTTTTAATGAAGTTTCCCTTTACCAAAAATAAATAAAAAGAAAAAAGAGGAATCTAATGCGTTCATCATGTTATTTTTGTTCATAGTCCTATGCATGATATGCAATTTATAACAGAACACAATAAAACCGAGATTAGTTTAAGTCATGAGGGAGCAAAATACCAAGGACAATATTTATTAAGATATGGAAGAGCCTTGCAAAACCCAGCTTATGTTGGGAAGAAGAAACAATAAACAATCAAAAGAACAAAGATGTAATCACCTGCAACACAAAGATTTACGTGGTTCCCTCTAGATTGAGGTATGTCCACGGATCCACACCGATTCCACTATGCTCTGAGGCAAAAAGAAATACGCAATACAATGAATGATTGTCTCTGATCAACTGAGGTCTATATAGACGAAACTAGGGTTTTCGTATCTCTATGTAAAAGTACGAAAATGCCCTTAAGGGAAAATGACATCTCCCAAAAATAATTCTTGCCTTAAAATAATCCCCTTCAGACTGGGAGCACTTTGCCCCCTATAATCCCCCAAAAATAATTATCGTCCTGAAATCCCCTTTAGACAACCCCCTCCCCCCCTCTGTAATTCCCCATCCACCTCAGCGCGAAGTTGGGCCGCGGTGTTGTGCCTTCATGTACAGTACTCTAGCACCATCAGCCTCCACATAAAATAACAACTTACCCATCACATAGGAGAAAAAAAAGGGGGACAAGAAACAACATAAAGCATGAAAATTGAGTCAAAAGCATGTTTGAGGTTGGAAATAAATTTGTGATTGAGCCATCGTTCATTGTCTTTGAGAGACCTCATGATTATTGTTGAGTAAGGTAAGCTGTTATCAAATGAGACCTCATGATTATTGTTCGGTTAGGTGTCTTGTATAATACAAAAAGTACTGTTTTGCAGGGATTATACTGTTAATGAAGTGTGTACCCAAAAATGTCCGACACCCCTGTTGTCCACGTGTCCCCTCGAGATTCATGCAGCATGAGCATTTTTGTCTTAACATTACCTGAATCCGAGTTGTATCTCCTGGATTTTTCCAATATTATATTGTTCTCGGACCTCTTCGTCAACCTATTTGACTCAACCCAGAGGTGGTTTGGCAGAGGGGAGAGCCGACTAGTTGATGTTACCCGACTTAGGCGAACGAGTTGGATCACTCAACATGTCATCATGATTCTGCGGATGGCTCTACTTAATCCTAGGCTGATGGGACATCTCATACCTATTCTTGACACGACACCTCATACCTGTGCAGGATGGTAGTTGAGACTTACCTAAACAAAATGATGAGAGAATGGGTTGACTGAAGCTTCTTGCCTCGCAAGAGGGTACATAACTACCCCCACATGTGACCATATATGCCTTGACCATTCTTAGCAGTTAGGGACAATTAGTCTCACCTAACCCAAACCCTTATAAATATGGTTCCTTATTCATTGAGGGCAGGGAACATTGAATACCCACGGAAGTGCTCTCTCACACACACACACACACCAAATAACCTAACTTAATTTTCTGACTTCCATGTTAGTACTGTAAGAACTAGTAGTACACCTCGAATGCATAGCTTGAATATTGACCCAACATTGAAGCCACAACTACCACAACTACCGCGCATAAGTCCGTATAGTTCATATAGCATTGTTTGGGTATATAACTCATACTGAAGGTATGCTGGGTATTTCTTTGTACCAGAGAACTATATATTATCTAAATGGGCATAGGGGTTTGTACTTGTACATTGAGAGATTGAGAAAGATGGGAAAATATTGTAACCCCAATTCTTCAAAGATATTGAAAAGCTCTTCTCACCCATGAACATAAGCACACTATCAATCCACATAGATTTGTTGTGTTTGTGTGATTGATCTTATAATTCTCTTTATTTTTGTTGATTCATAAAAAATCGATTTTCAACAGTTATATTGAAAAATGCTAAACAAGTATAAGAGAGAGAGAGTCTCGATTTCCTAGATCAGAAATCCAGCCCACTCATACTAGTTTGTAACATGTAGTAGAGTTGGTTGTTAACCAGAAAATTGAAATGTAGAGCCAGCCTTAGATTAATTGTTGAAAATCCACCTTTCACGAACCATAAAAAATAGAGAGAACCAAATGATCAATCAAATAGACACAACAATTTTACATGGTTCGGCAGTGCCCCTACATCCACGAGTGAAATTAAAGAGCTCTTTCACTACCTCTAAAGAGTTAGGGTTACAATAGTTTCTTCTTCTTCTCTCTCTCTCTCTCTCTCTCTCTCTCTCTCTCTCAATGTATAAGTCCAACTCCAACGCCTCTTTGGAGAATACATAAAAATCATTGGTACAATGAAACATCCAAAATACCCACAATACAAGTTATACTTTAACACAAAGTGTAAGAACTTGTACGGATAAAAAAACATAGTTGACTCGCTTTGATGAAAGTTGTGTCTTAATGAACAATAAAATCCTTGCAAAACAATACTTCCTGTAGAAGACAAGACACCTAACACAACACTAACCACATACAAAAGTCCATGCAGTTTGAATTTTGAATGAATTCTAGTCATCTAATTGAAAGCTTGCTATACGATTTATCCATTTATATAAAACTCTCACTAAACCTAATCCCTTTTGTGGCTTCAAATTCCAATTCGTTTAGATTGTTGGTCCACTAGAGAATTGTAGATAGTGGAGCTTTACTCCTCAAGGCTTGTAAAGGGTTCATATTTGATTTGGTCTTATGTTTGTACCCATCCTAGCTAGGCTTGTTTCTCTTTCCGTTTTGCATTGCTTTTGTTTTTGTTTCTTCCACTCAAATGGCACAAGTAACGAGTGAGGAAAAGTTTCATTCTAAGCCCTATCCATCTATATAACAAGGGAGCTCAGTTGTCTCCCCCTCTTATAGGCTTCATATATATTATGGATGGCTAAGCTCTTATCTCCCAACTGGACGGTGGATCTCGGCCACTCGCACCCAATTTTGGCAAATGCTTTGTCGGGGAGTGCCGTGGGCATGGGCAACCCACTAGTATTATATATTGAGCGAAGCGCCCGAGTAGGAAAGTTTTACTAAAGGGGGCATAAGGATAGTCCTCAAACTACCGTACTTTTAATAGTACGTACCTCTCCAATAAAGACAAAAATATTTTTTTGTTTGAATTGTAGGTCACATCCAAAAGATACTCTGATGGAAATTCAGCCCCATCGGAAGATTCTATTTATTTGTGAAAAGGATAAAAGCTAGGAGAAACAAGCAGGTGAATTTATTGGATGGTTAAAATCATCTGATCAAGCTGATTTTCGGTCAAAGTGGCTTCTGATATCAAGTCCATTAGATGAAAAGTTTAGGATGATAAGAATATGCACCCTTTGTGTAATATAAACTAAATACTACTGGAATTGCCTAATAGTTATCCAAATACTGATTTCCTCCCATCAATCTGCACCCACCAATCTGCATTCTTAGATAACCCTTATCACAAAAACTACACTAATCAAATACGCGTTGTTGTGAGTGCGAGGCAATCCACGATTTTCGATAGTGTTGATTGTCTGCATTAACAGGAAACACAATCTCTACATTGCAAGTAAGGCCATGCTGGTTCGCTACACTTGGGTGCATTTTTCATTGTAGTGCAAATGAAGCACTTGTGTTGTAATCACTTACAATGCAAGTCACTTACAACTGTTTGGTTCACGCCCTGTAAATAGATAGAAACGAGGTTAGCTTATCACAAAAACTACACTAATCAAATACGCGTTGTTGTGAGTGCGAGGCAATCCACGATTTTCGATAGTGTTGACTGTCTGCATTAACAGGGAAACACAATCTCTACATTGCAAGTAAGGCCATGCTGGTTCACTACACTTGGGTGCATTTTGCATTGTAGTGCAAATGAAGCACTTGTGTTGTAATCACTTACAATGCAAGTCACTTACAACTGTTTGGTTCACGCCCTGTAAATAGATAGAAACGAGGTTAGCTGATTGGTTGGTAGTGCATTGCAAAAGAATGCAATGGATTTTTATTTCTTCATTTTATAAAAAAAAATGCACAATAAAATTATTATTGTTATCATGTT
This sequence comes from Euptelea pleiosperma, assembly GCA_035048495.1. Taxonomy (NCBI): domain Eukaryota; kingdom Viridiplantae; phylum Streptophyta; class Magnoliopsida; order Ranunculales; family Eupteleaceae; genus Euptelea; species Euptelea pleiosperma. Next base: position 26,514,677 of record CM068542.1, on the reverse strand, counting down.
GCTTTTTATTATTATTACTATTATTTTTTGGAGGGGAAAGCTTGCAGTTAGGCGGCCCCGACCAACTATATCAAAAAAATAGAAAACTAAAATAAATAAATAAAAAAAAAAACATAAAAAAAATATAATAATAAAAAATAATCACAGTTATTATTATTATTATTAATGTTTTTCGAAAGAAAATTTGTTGAGCTAATACAATGCACCCACTTGCATCAGTTTTTGGGCTGCACTTATTTGCATCTATTTTGTTAAGGAGTTTGCAAGGGCTTGGAACCCACTTGCACGACAGTTCATTTGCACGCCTCCAACCAATCACTTGTAATCCCAAAATTGCAGCAAGTGAGTGCATTGCACTCAATTTGCTGTGAACCAAGTAGAGCCTAAGTTCTATGGGAGTTACATCAGGGATTATCCCCTCATAAAAGGCCAAATAGAAGCCCCATTAGGAGTATAGCATGAGTAGCACGTTTATTAAATGATCTCCAAACATTAATAAATTTTTTTTTTTACAACTTGGTCATTCCTCTCTAAAAGCCAAGAAGTTTGAAGATTGCCCAAATATTTTGAGCCCTATAGCCTAGAGATCATTTACTGAGAACCTTCCTTTGAACAACAAGCTAGAGATTCACTCAAGAGTGAAATCCACATACTAGAGGAAGATTGGATCCAAGTGAGTACACTCTGTATATAAATATCTCTTTAAGCTTAGCCTATCTCTAATCATTTATTATTATAAACATAATAAAGGAAGAAAAGGGAGTCTATACAACCCCCACTTCTTAATTTCAGCAACTTTATTCATAAATTATGATATCTGGCTTTGGATCTTAACTGTACTTATGGTGTGTGGATAACTTCAAACCAACCTTAGTAACCTTTCATGCTTTTATTATTCACCTTAATTATGGGGTTTTATATTTTAAGAGATTTCTTGCATCTCTGATTAGATATTGTTGTTTTAATTAGGAGCTAGCCACACAGCGATATATCACGATCCAATTTGTGAAACAAATAAGAGACGGGATATGGCGGGGATCAATGCGCCACTGAAGCATGAACATAGAGTTTTAGCTTACAATTGTATTGCGCAAAAGGCAATTGGTGTTTTGTTGGATTGTGCCTTACAGGTGGGAAATTGTACTTGTACATTGAGAGATTGAGAGAGATGGGAGAATATTGTAACCCCAATTCTTTAGAGATAGTGAAAAGCTCATCTCACCCATGGACGTAGGCACACTGCTGATCCATAGAAATTTGTTGTGTCTGTGCGATTGATCTTTTAATTCTCTTTAATTTTGTTGAAAATCGACCTTTCATGAACCATTAAAAATAGAGAGAACTAAAAGATCAATCACACAGACAACAATTTTACGTGGTTTGGCAGTATCCCTACGTCCACGAGTGAAAAGAGTTCTTTCACTACTAAAGAGTTAAAGTTGCAATAGTTTCCTCTCTCTTACTCTCTCAATGTACAAGTCAAACTCCAACGCCTCTTTAAAGAACATATAGAAATCTCTGGTACAATGAGATATCCAAAATACTCCAATACAAGTTTAACACAAATACAAAGTGTACAAACTTGTACGGACAAAAACACAATTGGCTCTAACGAAATGTGTGGTTTAATGAACAGTAAAATTCCCACAGAAGACAAGACACCTGACATAACACTAACTACGTACAAAAGTCCATGCAATTTAAATTTTGAATAGCTTAATGACTATGACTTAATAGGATTGTTTAGTAAGGGTCTTAAGTCTTAAAATTAAGTCAAAGGCAATGTGGGTATTTAGAAATATTTATTAAGACACTTTCGTAAGTTTTTAAAAGAGAAAAGTTTTAAGAAAATGACATTATTAGTATTAAAAGAGAATCTTAGAATCTTTTGAAAAGATGCTTTCAAAACTTACTGCAATAAATGAAGGGAGGGTGACTTTTTTACTTTTCACTTAATTTCAGTTTTTTGATGATAAGTGCTGAAATTAAGTTTTTTACCAAACCACACTTAATAACCAAAATCGCTTAATTTCAATTCATTCAGACTTCAGGTCTGAGAAAAAGTTTTACCAAACGCCACCTTAATTAGTCATTTGATTGAGAGCTTGCTAGTTGCTATACAATTTAATCGTTTATATAAAACTCTCACCAAACCTAAACCCTTTTGTGGAACTCTCAAGACTAAATGATTCAGATTCTTATTTGTTTGTCCATTAGAGAATTGTAGATAGTGGAGCTTTACTCCTCAAGGATTGTAAATGGTTCACATTTGATTTGGTCTTATGTTTGTACCAATCCCAGGCTTGTTTCTCTTTCCCCTTTGCATTGCCTTTTTTGGGTTTTCTTCCACTCAAATGAGTGAGGAAAAGTTTCAATCTAGTCCTATCCATATTATATATTAAGCAAATCGCCCGAGTAGGAAAGTTTTACCAAATTACCCATGTTTTATATAAAGGGAACATAAGGATAGTCGTCAAACTACCGTACTTTTAATAGTACGTACCTCCCCAATAAAGAGAAAAAAAATCTCAGGGTTCAAATTGTAGGTCCCATCGAAAAGATCCGCCAATGGAAATTCAGCTCCATCGGACGATTCTATTTATTTGAGACAAAGGATAAAAGCCAAGAGAAACAAGGTGAATTTAATAGATGGTTAAAATCATCTGATCAAGCTGATTTTCAGTCAAAGAGGCCTCCTATATTAAGTCCATTAGTTGAAAAGTCTAGGAAGATAACAATATCATGGTTCGAAATCTCGGCCGATCCAAAATGATCTGGATCGGGATTGGAGCCCACCGATCCGATCCAAAAAATGGATTGTCTCACCCGAGATCACTGTTTCCCGTAGAAGTCTCATATTGTCTCGAGCGACATGCACCAATCCCGTTCTAGATCGGACCGATCTTATCGGGATTGGAGCCCACCATTTCAATCCATGAAGAATAAGCACCCTTTGTGTACTATAGACTAAATACTACTATACTGGAATTACCTAATGGTTCTCCAAATACTGATTTCCTCCCATCGATCTGCATTCTTAGATAACCTTTAGCACAAAAACTGCACCAATCAAAATACGCGCTATGGCGAGCATCGAGGCGATCAACAGGGGAAACACATTGTCTACACTGAAACTAAGTTCTATGGGATTTACATCAAAGATTATCCCCTCATAAAAGGCCAAACAGAAACCCATTAGAAGTATATATAGCATGTGCAACACGTTTATTAAATGATCTCCAAACATTAATATTTTTTTTTACAACTTGGCCATTCCTCTCTAACCAAGATCAGGATTGTAAAGATTTCCCAAATATTTTGAACCCCTATAGTCTATAGGTCCTTTACTAAGAAGCTTCCTTTGAACCACAAGCAACAGATTCACGCAAGAGTGAAATCCACCCCACTAAAAGAAGATTGGATCCAAGTGGGTACGTACTTGGCCTATCTCTAATCACTCAATAAAGTAAGAAAAGGACCTTTTCCATACAATATTCCCCCCCACTACTTGTTAATTTCATAAATTATGATATCTGGATTTGGAGCTTGACTGTTTATGGTGTCTGGATAACTTCAAACCAACTTCAATAACCTTTCATTCTTTTATTATTCACCTTATGGTTTTTTATATTGTTTTTTTTTTTTTAGCAGACGGCCACACGGCGATAGATCGCGATCCAATTTGTGAAACAAACAAGAGACAGGATACGGCGGGGACCAATGTGCCATTGAAGCATGAAAATAGAGTTTTTAGCTAACAATTGTATTGCGCAAAAGGCGATTGGTGTTTTTGCTGGATTGTGCCTTACAGGTCGGAAATTGTTACAGATAAGTAGAGGCTTTTATTTATTATAATTTTTTTTGAAATTGTAGAAAAAGAAAGTGCCTAACTTGTTACTAAGAAATGGTGACTCGGCATGACTCGCTTAGTATGGCAACAGTTGATAGTATAGACTCAGCAAGGCGAGTCGTACTGACTCGGCCGTGTTAAAGTTGTTTTCAGGTCTATATGTGATTTGGGTAGTCTTAAAAAGTCGGACTGAATCACCCGAATTCGAATTGATTTTAAATTTTGATACTCTCAGGTTTCACTAGAGTTGTTTACGCAAAATTTTAGCTAGTCGTTTCAAGGAGTGTTATATCGCACAAGCCACGTATTGACGGTGTGGTTCGGCAGCTGTACCCATATTCGGCGTACCTATGGAACCGGTAATACCGAAACTTATATGGCCTCATAGAACTTTTTTCGATCGGTAATACCTATGGAACTTTTTTCAACCGATAAACGCTACTGTTAGGCTACCGTTATCGTTAATTACATCTCAAACGTTGTGACTCGTTCAAAGTGGCTAAGCCAACTTGCTTAAGTCATGTTCTCTTATTAGGTGAGTCAACTCTGAGTCACGAGTTCACTAATCTTTACAAATATTAATAAAAATGGTATTTTAGTGACACCCCCCTGAAGTTTGAAAGTAATTAGTAATACCGCTTTATACTTTCAAACTTTATGATTGCCCCCTTGACCTAGGTTAACAGTGGTAGACATAAGTTAAAACGGACTTGAATCACTCGTCGTTAGCTTTGTACTAGCAATATTATGGTCCTTTTAACAGGCGCATGAAGCATGTCACGTTAAAACGTTAGTCAAATGATGGTTGAACTAGGTCAAGGAGGGGAATCCTAAACTTTGAAAGTATAAGGAGCCATTACTAATTACTTTCAAATTTCAAGGGGGTGTTACTAAAAATACCCAAATAAGAATATATATATCTTCTCATGACACGTGTACAAAATCCCACTTGGCTCCACTAAAAAAACTAAACTTTACATCTCATACAAGATGGGGCATTTTCTTGCCATACCCCCCTTCTTGAGCAAATGGGTCCCATATAGCAATTCGAGACATGACGGCTGAAGATATGGTGCCATGTGGGTACTCTCTCCTGCGTTGAAAGTGGCATGGGCCCACGTCTACTAGAAAGGCCCATTGAATTATATGGGCTTAGTGGAGGTTCCAAATGATGAGAAATAATAGAATAAAAGTTATAATCCTTAGATTAGCCAAAATTTTAATTTTAAAGCATCTTGATACGTTTGAATATTCCCAAAAATACCCTACTCGATTTTTTTTATAAAATTATATTTGTCACCTCTATATATAGCCCCATTCAACCACCTGCTAGGAATTCCATCTCCAACTCAAAAAAAAATGTGGCCGTCAACTGCTTCCTCCTCTTCTTCCTCACATTTCATCCAAAATTTCTACTCAAGGAGACTGTTACTACACACTCCTTACCTGTCACCAGATCGGGCAGCTCCCCCTACCACCAGTAATGGCCATGATCAGTCCGACGATCCTTACGCAGCCGAAAACAGCTTTGACGCAAATGTAGTGATGGTCCTTTCAGTCCTTTTGTGCGCACTAATTTGCGCCCTCGGGCTAAATTCGATCATTAGATGTGCACTAAGGTGCTCAAGTCGAGTGGCATCTGAATCAGGTAACAACATGTCGACTCGGCTAGCTAATACGGGAGTCAAGAGAAAAGCCCTCAAGACTTTTCCTATACTAACATACTCGGCCGGGTCGAAGGTACCTGGCTTAGACACTGAGTGTGTCATCTGTCTCTCGGAATTCACTTCGGGCGAGCGTGTAAGGGTCTTGCCAACTTGCAACCATGGATTCCACATCCGATGCATCGACAAATGGCTCATGTCGCACTCGTCGTGTCCTACTTGTAGGCACTGCTTGATCAATACATGTCAAAAGATCGTCAATTGTAACCAAGCTAGCTCATCCGAGCCACCACCGCCGCCACTGCAGGGTAGCATTGTACCGCTAGATCCCGAAGGTTTGATACGGAATTATCGGGGTATTTGTTAATTTGTATTTTGCCAATCGTATATACCTGCTGGCCGGGTTGGTGCCTTGTGCCTTAAAAGATTGGGACTTAAAGACCTTCACTTGAGGATACATGGCCCACCCCAGGTTTCTCTCAAAAAAAAAAAAAATTTAATATGTAGTTTTGTGCTTGTAAATTGTATAAATTTTGAAAATGTAATTTTATCATATTTTTGCTCCTTTATATGATTTTTAGGTCTAATTTTATAAAATTTCCTAAAAAAAAAAAAAAAAAGTAAGCAAATAACATTAAGAAAAGGAAAAGATGATTGCCCACCACAGGAAAAGGAAGAAAAATATGTATTCTTATCCAAAGGGGAATAGAATCAATGGAAGCTGAGAGTGAAACCACTTTGGAGCTTCAAATCAAATCAAAAAGGTAGTAAAGGCGCTCTGTATCCTAGAACAAAGTGGATAGATCTTTAGCTGGCCCTTACCAATACCCATGCTGGACATGTCTCTGTCGGCCAAGATTTGCTTTTTCTAGAATAATAATAGGTTGTTAAAAGTCGCACAATAATATGTTGATATAGCAAATATGCCACCTTTGGATTGGTCTAAGTGGACGGATATGTTTCTGAGTAAAACCCAGTAAAACCCATTGAAGTGGTCTGGGAACCCTAATCTTAGCATTTTGTAATTGGGCTTGGGCGGAGCCGAAATATGTTTCTAGCTTAAAAATCATATGGTAAGGGTTAAGCTATTTTTGACACACTTTGTGGGGGCCACATGAAGATGAAAAGAGATCATCCTCACAAAAAATCTGCCCGTTCCAACATTCTTGAGCTCTATAAAATCCTGAGTTTCATATAATGTTTATGTTCCAGTACTTACACGTGAACAGAGAAACTAACAGAGCAACAGTGTTTGTAATGTAACTCTTGACTTTGTTTTGTTAGATATTCACTCCTTACCAGTGTTTGTAAACGCTACGGCGTGAGATGAAGCACTTCACTAGTCAAAGCCTTGAGGCGTAAGACACATGCATGTATTTTTAGATAGATAAGTATTTAAATATATAAATAAAGGTAACGAAAATTCAAAAACCAAAGCATATTTCTAAGTTCCAATCACTTAACAAAAAAGCACATCCCAATCAGACTCAAATCTTCTACTAAATTAAATGATCTTCATCAATTATATGAGCACCATCCTCTCTCTTCTTGATAGTCCAAGTCGAAATTCTGCTTCTTGTCATCAATCAATTGTAGATCACTCGATGCTGGGTCCCTTTTAAATGTAACAGTTAGGTTTTTGTTTTTATGTTGTGGTCCCTTCGACGCCTATTTTTTTAATATCTTGACATTCTTTTTTTTTATTTCCTAAGTTAAAATAACATGCCAAAACAACACCACGTCCAAGAAACATTGACGAGACGTAGTGAGGCGTAAGCCTCATTAATGCCTCTTGGAGTAAAACGTACGCCTCAGATGTGTAAACGCCTTTTGATTGAGCCTCAGAGCGTTTTTTAAGAGCTTTGCCTTGAGGTGTGCCTCGAAGCGTACATGATGCATGTCATTTAACTAATACTCCCCAATAGTCGCGACTGTTGGTAGCGCGAGATTAAATTCATTTATCCCATAAGCCAAATTCAGGTCATCGGTCAAACCCTCCTTCGTGGGTCCCATTTCACATGGGCCATCAAACCCCGAGTGCGCCCCATTTACGCAGGCTGCCCCACTCGAGCTCAGCGTGAAAATGCCCCTGCATTAATCACTCCCGGTAAGGAGTCTTGAACACTAGACCTCCCGCTCTGATACCACTTTGATGTAGGACATTTAACCAATACTCCCCAAAAGCCGCGACTATTGGTAGCGTGAGATTAAATTCCTTTATCTCATAGCCCAAATTTAAGTCCTCGGAACCCTCCTTCGTGGGTCCCATTTCATACGGGCTATCTTACCCCGAGTGTGCCCCATTTATGCAGGCTGCCCCACTCGAGCTCGGTGTGAAAATGCCCTTGCATTAGTACGCCTCACACGCCTTTAAAAACACTGCTCCTTACTGCCTAATATTGTTAAATTTGTAAGTGAGATAGCTGCATGTACAAAAGGTTGTAATCGTCTTTGATTAATATATCTGGTAGGGATCCTGCCTAACCCCAACTTACAGAGTAAACCTTCGATGACACCTGCAATCAGAGACACCGCTGACTGCAACCAATATGAGCCATGGCACATTCTTAAGAATAAAAAGTATTACTGGAGATTTGTAACGTCCAGTACATTAGAGGTACTCACTGACAATAATCGGTTTGTATTGTTTCCAGTCAGATCATGTTTGACAACCAGGTCACTGAAAGTTCAACTTTTTTTAAGAACATGTGATACGTGAGTGATTAATCTAAAGTAGAGACTAAAATTTAAATATGGCAGCCATAAAAATATATATGAATCCATAACAAGAAATGGTGAAGAGGGTCTGTTTTTATAATTAAATGCATGAATATTTGACTATTGACCTTCCTAACAGTTATTTGAAGCCAAAAGTTTTCCCAATTAAAACCCTACTTTGCTTACAAAAAAAATTGAACCCTACTTTTACAATAAAACACAGTTACATAACTTATCTAATGGGTAAAATAGTTTTTTGATTCTTAGGTTCATCATAAGGGGAGTAAATTTCAACTCATATCTTTCAATCCATAAGTTGGTTTGCAGTAAATAATGTATACTTAGAAATCTCTCACTGAGATCTTTTCTAATGATATCCATTTACTAACTTTTTTTTATGTAACTGTATAAAAAATAGAGGTTTTAATAACCCTGATAAATCTTTTATATTAGTGAAATCCCCCGAGTTTTCATTCAGGTCGTTTTGACCCTTTGACTATTTTTTAGTCATTGACAGTCAAAAAACATGAACTCCATCACCCAAAATTGAAGATTATTGTTGGTTCTATTGGTCCTTTCCATTTTCAGGTCATGGGATTAAGGTTTCTGACTCGGTCATTGATGGTACGAAAATAGTCAAGGGGGGAGGGAGGGGGAGGGGACTGAAAAATAAAAACTCAAAAGAGGGTTTCACTAATATAGAAGATTTGTCAAGGAGGTGTTACACAAAAACCCTAAAAATATTTAAATTAATTTAAGATTCCTGTAATACTGTATAAACTTAAGTTTTTATGAATAATGACTTAATAAGGTACAAAAGAGAAATATTGTTGTCAAATCATGGTTAAAAAAATGGCCGTTCTAAGGGTCACAACCCGATTTACGTTATTTAAAAAATAACACTCAATTCGAAAAATAACGATCATTATAACGGTAATAATGGCCAATTTTCGACAAAGAAACTCAAGGTTTTTTTTTCAAAAATATTAATAGTCTGACCATTTTTTTGACTCAGACGTGACGAATGTGACCCGTTATAACGGTAACATTAAGGGACCATTATAATGTTACAACGGACAATTTAATATCTTGGTTTAAATTACCAACTTACCATTTCAATAATTGTTCCATTTTTACAATCCAATTCCATTCTTAAACAGTACGTGCATCACGCATGCCCCCCTCCGTTAGTAAAAATAATTCTGAGTTATTTGATTTGTCCTCTTTCATCATAAACTCACCACCATTACCTTTAACAAAGCTGCAAGTGAAACATCATCTGACAAAGATGACTCTCAAAACCCTCTTTTATTGGCTTAACTTGAGGTCTCCATTGTTCAAGAATTGTGTTGGTGAGGAATAAGACCACACAATCATGGCTAGTTTGAGGTACACAACAAGCCGATCAATTGTTCAGAAGCAGTTATTGAGGTTGGCAAAAGAAAGAGGAAAAGGAACATTACTCAAAACTCCCTCCTAATCACTTCAGTTTCGTAAACAGCTTTGGTGCAGCCTGTTTTTCAAAACGACAGGTTCAGCAGGAAATCCAGAAATATTATGTCTACTATGTGCTACAATGAAGTAATGAAGTAGAAGGCTTACACATTTGTCCACACAAGACCAGTAATCGAAGTACTGTCCCGTACAGTGTTTGTGCTCAGTTTCATCGCCTTGGATCCTCTTAACACATGCCTGTAATCAATGTTGTCAGAATCGAATTGGATTGTACAATCACAAGGGTGGGATTCAAATCGAATCGGGATTCAATCATTGGATCATAAGATTCATAGATATTTTTCTTTATGAGAGTATGCATAATATCCAAAAAATTAAAAAGAATATATAATATAACTAACCACTCAATAACCCAGCATATAATGACACTTTTGTAAAAACATGTACAAATAATGGCAACATTTTACTTCGCAATCCCAATATGCACTATAGAGACACTATTCTAAATTCATAATTATACAAACAAAAGATCTCACAAAACGAAAACAAAAGCATGTACGTCAATTCATCGCCAAATAAACAAGTTCCCATATCTCATCAACAATCTTAATTCTCAATCTTTCAAATTGCGTACTTAGACAAGCGTTTCTTGTTAATTGTGTAAGGTGGTGTTTCATGAAAGCACTATTAAGATGCATTTTACCGGTCACCTTAGCCATTTTCGCGTCCCTAACTCTATCCATTTAGGAGTTCTTTCTTAAGTGTTTTAGTAACTTTTTTTCAATCTTTAAGGACCCTTTAAGTTGAAATAGTAAAGAGAGACAATAAAAGTCAAAAAACTAAAAAACAAAATGACCCATGGTTGATGGTCGAACTATGTTAAAATTATCATAAGTCAGTTTGCAAAGACATAGCAAGAAACATGTTATAAATTTGTTTAATTAGTAAAATACCCTCTGATATTCTTTTTTGAAGTGTTTAATGTTTGGGAAAAATAAAAAATACAAACATAGAAGCCATTGTTTTCACCTGAATATGTGCCCCATGTTTTTATTAAAATCGTTAAGATTTGAAAGAATCGTTATGATTCAAGTCTTTAATCGTATTCGAATCATAAGATTCACATAGGAATTGTAAGATTTCTATCTAAAGGGATTCAGACATAAGATTCAAATTGTTTGGTCGATACTTGACTTGAATGTAGGATTCAAATCGTAAATCATAGGATTCAAGTAAAACTGTATGTAATAATTGAGACAACTTCAGTACAATTAACTGTAATTAAATAGGAGTACAAACATTCTAAACAATAAATACCCAAGGATACAGGCTTCGAATCCGTAAAAAAAAACCCCAGATCATGAAAAAAAAAGACTCCTCCAGGGAAAAGAATAAACAAATCATGATCAAGGAAAAAACAGAAAAGAAAAAATGATGATAAACAGGGGAAAAAAGGAATGAACACGAGCCTATAATGAAGTACACAAGTCAAGCTGCGACACATCCAGCTAGCAGCTCCCATGGTGTACATCAGAATTCAAGCCTGTAGCTCAGATAATCTCATATATTGCAGTGTTGTGGTGATGGAATGATCCCAGGAACCATAAGAATAGGAATTGGAGTTTGCTGAACTGTGGAAAAGACAATTTCTAGCTCTATGCTGTCATTAATGGAGAAAAGAACCAGTGTTCACATTGGTTGTGATTAGAAACTTTTAGTTCATGACTACCAAGTCAGGGAAGCACCGAAGCAGGGATTCAACAATGAGCAATAGTTTACCTCGGTGCTTGAGAAAACAGGAACCAGGGCCAGAATAGAAATTTAATGGCATTCCCCATTTTTCAAGCATTCTATTGAATTTGGAAGTAAGGTACTTCAAAGTTTTGATGCAAGGATAGCAACGGAGAAGGCATTGGGGAAAAAGCCACGATTTTCTTAGGAAGACGAATGATTTCTTAGGCAGATTGAAGTGATTCTACAAATGAAAGGCAGTTAAACAGACAGAGAAGAAAAAACAGAAGAAACAGGAACGAAATATCATATGGAATTTAGAGGAAGAAGTATCAAAAGATCTAAAAGAATAACGAAGCATACATTAACACATATTATCAGAGAACTATCAAATTTTGTTGCAGACTGGTATTGCTATTACTGTTAGTAGTTCATAGTAATTAAATATTACTTAGTAGCCAATAGTTTTTAACTTGGTAGTAGTCAAGGAAATAAATTTCGATTTCAAGGTTTATTTTGACCAGCCCAGAATTGGAAATATTTCGACCAATGTGGAAATAATACATTTTTCATGGAAATGATGGAAATAATGTAGAAATGATGGAAATATTGTAGAAATGTTTGTGGAAAGTTTGGGAAATGATAAAACAAGCATAAAAACAAACTCATAAGCTATCAAACCAAGATATACAACCATATGTAGTGTGGCAATGAATGACCATAACGATCTTTAATATGTTGAGGCAGGCATCTGCTAGTCAGTCAAGGTATAATTTAATTAGATAACTATTATTCAATTAATTATTAATAAAAAAAGTCATAAATCAAGGTATTAACGAATCTTTATTCACTTACATTAATGTCTTAATATTATATATAATTTTAGAAAACCTATTTACTATTATCTTATTACATTTACTTAATTTTTTGAATGTTCAAATAATTTTAGGAAAAAACTTTAACCTAACCAACTTGTATCGGCTGAGTAATGCAACATATAATCAATTTATGCACAAGCAATGATGTTTAAGGTAAGAACCAATGAAATTGGGGTTTCCCCTAAATTTCAAATTTTCACTCTATGATCTTCAATCTATGCACAATCAAGTGTAAATGCATCATAGATTTGATGCATTTACACCTAAACTATCTATTTTTAGCAAGAAATTGTATACTTAAGTACATTTCGAATTTAAAAAAAACTCCAAATAGGATTCGAATCATCCTCACGATCAATCCGTGAACCAAGAAATCTACCATGGATTGACCTTTTTATAAAATAAATATATGAAAATGGGTTAAATGGATCAAATATGGGGATTTGTGGTGGTTTTGAGCTCAAATGAAATGTTTCCTACCTTCAATAGAAATGTTTCCGTAGATTTCGAAACATTTCAACTGAAATAATACCTATTTACACTGTCAATTGATCGAAATTTACTGTTTACGCAAAATATTTCGACTTGTATGGAAACATTTCGTGTATATATTCTTTCGTTTCGGTAAACTAGAAATAGGAAATATTTCGCAAAATATTTCGATAATTTCGTGAAATTTATTTCCTTGGTAGTAGTTAATAAATGGTACTCATCAACAATTTCACATTCCGAATAAGGACAAAAGATACTATCATACTCCTGCCACTCGAGCCATAGCTCATGAGTCACAACCAATAGCTTCCATCGACTAATCCCTAGAGAACTACCTCTGATTCTTCCAGCTGAAGTCTTCATTCTAAATCTCTTTTCGCATTCAAATTTTCCATTAAACGGGCTATTTATTTCCATACCTCTAACCCCTTGGATCTTTTCGAAGTATTTAGATATCTCTTCTCGGACGTGAAAAGGGACATTTAGACAAGGGAATACATTGCCACGTGCTCCTATCAAAATGCTCCCAGAAATATGGTCACACTAAACACAATCAATGACTTATCATTTGAAATCACTAAAATGCTATAGTTCCAAGTCAAACCTGGCAGCTGCCTTCCAATGCCTCTTAATGTCACCATTTTTCACCAGTCACCCCTAATCAATCAGGTATTCAATGACCTAAGATTTGGAAGTTAGAACTGTAATATGCAAACAAATAAATAAATAATATTTATTGAACTCTATGTGAATATATATATATATATATATATATATACTAGTCACTTAAGTGGTGTGGGCCTACTTACATTAATAGAGAAGATAAATATGTTGGGATCTAAGCCAGTTGATACTTGATGTAGGACAAAGGGGAACCCCGTTCTAAAATCGGGAGGATAATGAAAGAAGATGAAGTGCTACTACTACTTTAATTAAGCTCAAAAATCCTAATTGGAAACAAAATCTAACTTTAATTGTAAAGTAGTAATTAAACTAAAATAAATCATAATGTGGCCCACTTGCTTGACTGTGCACTGATTCAGTGTAGCTGCAGACTATCAAATAGGATGCTCCTGCATCAATACTACTCCTATGTATTCTACTCTCAAGCTCGATGGTGAATAGGGAGTTGTATAGTGATCTAGGTCGATATAGGAGGCTGGTTGAAAAGTTGTTTTTATCTCGCAATGACTCGTTCAGATATTACGTTTGTAGTTGGGGTTGTGAGTCAGTTTATGCATGCTCCACGCCAACCACATTGGGATGTTGTGTATCATATTTTGACGCATATTGGTCTAGAAATCATTCTAATAAAAGTCCACTTCTGGGTATTGTACATTTGTTAGTGGTAACTTGGTCCCATAGAGTAAAAAGAACGTGGTTGCTAGATCCAGAGTAGAGGCGGAGTACAGGGTTATGACTCATATTGCATATGAGATAATGTGGGTGAAATCTCTTCTTCAAGAGTTGGGATTTTGAGACTCCTACTCCTATGTAGATGCATTGCGATAATCAAGTTGCTATTTTTATTGCTAGTCACCCAATGTTTCATGAGAGAACTAACATATATAAGTTGACTACTACTTTGTCAGGGAAATGGTTCTGAGTTAGACGATTGCTACTCCTTATATTAAATTAACCGGTCAACTTGGTGATGTGTTTATAAGGCATTAAGCCGGAGTCCATTTTCTCTATTATGTAACAAGCTGGGCATACGTGATCTTTATGCTCCAGCATGAAGGGAAGTGTTTGTATTTCGTAGAGGTATTAGTCTTTTTACATTATATGATGTACTTAAGCAATATATATACACAGATGAAGAGGCCAAACAAGCTAAGTTCGACTCTCTCTTATTTCTCTCCTCTCTTCTTTTCTTCTTCTCTACTTCTCCATCTTCTCTAACTTTACAATTATAGCATAGAAACCTAACACCCAAAAATAAAGACTATCAATCCCTTATAACACACAGCAAGTATTGGCAAGATTCTACGTTAAAAATGGACGGGTTAATTTTGTTAGCTCGCAAATGATTATTAAATATTGACACAGTTTCCAACGCCGACTATCCCACCACACATGGTGTTTGAGCCATGCAAATGCAAAGTAAGCAATGTATTCTTTGGTTGCTGATCAACACTAATCAAACACCATGGATTGCTGTACAGACAACGTTGGACCCTGCAAGTGACCATTTGACATGGTAACTTGCAAGCTATTGCTTGTTTTTTTCGTAAAATAAATTACAGTAGGACAAAACGACAAAATTGTTTCCCAAAATAAAGGAAGAAAAATACAAATAAGCTTTGAACCAGTCATAAATAGCAAACCCAAGTATCAAAGCATCATAACACGTAAGATACATATAAGGATAGAAGAAAAATACAAAATAAGCTTTTAACCAGTCATAATAGCAAACCCACATATCAAAGCATCATAAGATACATAAAGGATAGTAGCAAGCAGAAAATTCAAAGTGGTCAGACTTAGAACATCTATAGATTCAATATACTGGAAATTACCTGATATTCAAGCAAAGGTTTCACACACTTAGGCTTGCAAGAATCTTCATAATATTTCTTTTGATCAACAGGTTCCTCATCCGCCCTGATTTTAGGAAAGAGAGAAGGTATTACAAAAATAAGAGAAACAGATAACTCCCATATAGGACCTCATAAGAAACACATATATTCGTGATCCAATACCAGACGTCATGAACACAAGATTCGCCAACCAAATTACCAAATAGCACTCATAGTTTTGGCATGAAAGAACTGGTCAGAGAATATAAATTTGTAGTTCATTGTATAAAGCAAGCAATTGAATAACTATAAATTTCCTGTATAAAGCAATCAATTGAATAAGTATAAATTTCTTTAATTTACATATTGAAGAAACTTTTTGAGATATTGATAGATTAATGAACCCAGTCGAAGGCTACCACGAGAAGGTAAACTTCTTAGCAGGAAAGAAGTCAATAAGACAATATTACTATAACATACACGAATAGGGAACCAAAATATTAGAAGCGTCATTGCATCCTTTGAAATAACGAGATAATGTATACTAAATTTATGGTTCCTTTACAAATCTCATTATACAAATAACAGCATACCGATATTCTAAACTAGGTTTACTTGTACACCTACAAAGCACTCCTACTGCATATGCTTGGTGGCCAACTCGATGTTAGTTTCCTTCTTATCTCGTAGGTTTGCCTCTTCTTTAATCCAAAACTGCATGATCAAGCATTTCCTATACAGCTCTATCGTCATGTGCAAGAGAATGTTCTTGAACTTAAAGAAGGGATTAGCTCGATAACAGTTGCTACCTGAAACCTTTTGCCAATGCACATTCCCTCAAATAGAATTCAATGCAAGTTTACTTGTAGCTCGTGAGCCTGAGACACCACTGATTTCTCATCCATCATCTGATATTTAAACCGCCAACTAATTGCATAATTTTTTGACCTAGCTTCCTCCATATCATTTTGTTTATATAGAACCTTCCTCACCTCTCTAGTGTGCTTGAATTCATAACCAAAAAACATATATATCATCTACGAGCTTGTTCAATATGATATTTTTAGACATAAAATTGTCTTCAAGGGTATGGGCCGGTTTATACTCTTTTTCTTCCTAAGGTCTTCACTCATCAATTAAAACATATGCAACTCTCATGGTGGTCAAGTAGAAGAACTCTTTTGTTTCCATTTTCTAAAATTATTTTTTACAGGCTATGTTATCCTTTGAAGAACCAAAAGCAGGGTTACCAATAATATTCTCCATTGAATCTAATCGTCTTAAAACTGATACGAAATTTTAGAAACATAATACCAAAATTGGATACAAAATAGATATGTAGAGATAATTCAATCATCGAAATTCTATTGCTCTAAAAAACAATATAGATTGCAATGGAATGAGTTAGGTGTGACTAAATCCCTCTCTTTAAGACAATTCATGCCTTGATCAAGGATTAACATCAGATGAATCCATGCATTGCTTCCAAGATGCACTGGCCCAGCATACTATTATAGGTCATCTCTTCTCTACACTGGAGAGAGAACAAACTACTCAGACCCACATATCTCTTTCCCAGAAAGAACAGTAGTAAAAAAGAGAGGGAAAGACCACCAAGGGTAGAAAAAACTAGTTGTTGGTGAAATTATTGGTTTTACTTTGATAGAGTGCTAGCTATGGGGCTCCCTATTTGTCGCTAATGATTTCCTTAATCCAAAATGGGACTAAGTTTTTGACCGAACATCCATTACCATTAAGCTTTAAATCGACGTTTTTATATGCTAAGACGTGAGGCAAGGCACTTTAGTAGCCAAAGCCTTGAGGCATACGCCTCAAGCATGCATTCTTTTTTTTTATAAGTATAGACTTTATTAAGGGCACCGGGCCAAAAACCGAAGCAAAAACAAGAGCCTAGTAGGACGAGAAGGCCTACTTAAAGCGAGCCTAACAAAGAAGCAAAACATGAGCTAGTGGTCTTCTCTAGAACATAAGCGATATAAACGGAAGACGAAATCTTCAAAGAAAAGACCTCTACAATCTTTAAACGCTTTGGACCATAAGAACATAAGGCCTTTTATATCGAGGATCACCAGAGCCCTCGAAAACCCGACTATTACGCTCCTTCCATAGGCCCCAAAAAATAGCAAATGGGAGAATCCGCCATAGCACGTCCTCAAGAGGAGAAAGCATGAGAGTGCCAACTCGAGATCACAGATAACAGACCCCGACATGACCCACGAAATCCCGAAATCAACAAAAAAAGAGGACCAAACTACTCTCGCCACCTCACAATGCAAGAGTAGATGATTGACCGATTCCCCATTGTTCTTACACATCGAGCAGAAATTGACAATGGTCATCCTTCTCGAGATCAGATGACCGATCGTCGGGATCTTGTCCAAGGCTGCCGACAACAAAAAGAAGGCAACCTTAGATGGGATGTCAGAACCCCACATATAAGAAGCTGGGAAGGGTGATCAAGTGGAGTGAACGAAACCCCTATAAAGAGACCACACCGAGAACTAGCCATCTCGAGACCACCTCCACTCATGCTTCCAGAGCTGACGGAGAAGGCAGCCGACCATGCAATCGAGATAGGAGGCAAGCAACTCTCTAAATCTCCCAATCATTGAGGTTTCTCCTGAATCCGAAATTCCAAGAGACCTCATCTCCTACCCACTCCGAACAATTGTGCACCGAGCAGTTCTTATTGTCAAAAATGGAATAAAGATCTGGAAAATCTACTTTGAGGGGGGCTTCCCCGCACTAGTTGTCCTCCCAGAAACAGACCCTATCTTCTCTCCCCACCTTGTACTACACCCCTTGGAGAAACTTTCAAAGATCTTAATAATGCCCTTCCAAACGCTGCAACCATAAGTATTCTGCACTGCTCTACTGCCCCGATCCAAAGACCAAAGTCCATATTTACCCGCCACAGACTTCCTCCAATGCGCTTCAATTTCCTCTCCAAATCTCCATAACCACTTACCCAGTAAAGCCTGATTCATATTAGTGATGCTTCTAATCCCGATACCACCTTGAACCTTCGGGCTACAGACCGTCTTCCAATCCACCAGGTGAAAACTAGAGGTCTCGACCCTATCATGCCACAAGAAGTCCCTCATCAGCTTCTCTAAGCTCTTCGCAACACTCCTAGGGATGGCGAATAGAGACAGATAATATATGAGTAAGCTGGAGAGAGTGCTCTTAATTAAAACCAATTTTCCCCCTTTTGATAGATACTTGGACTTCCAAGTGGCCAACCTGGATCTGAATCTCTCAATGAAGGGGTCCAGAGTTTTTTGGATATATAGCTAGCCCCAAGGGCAGACCCAGTTATGTAGTCAGTAATTTGTCGAGGTCACATCCCAAAGTACCTGCTAAGGCAGCGTTTGGGTAAACTTTTTGCTCATCTAAAGTGCTTACCTAAGTAGCACTTATATGAAAGTGCTTAAGTTAAGCTGTTATGGCTGTTTGGATAATCCTATAAAAAAGAGCTTTTTTTTCTTAAAAAGCCAATTTATGGGTTGTGATGGTGTTTGGCAAAAAAGTGTTTTTTTAGTAGAAAATACCTATTTTACCCTCAAAATGCACTTAAGAAACCAATTTTGGAGTGCATGTCTACCAAGAGGTGGACCAAACATTCATGGTCACTTGAAGATAACCACGTGTTCCAAGAAAATTTTGGAAAAGCCACGTGGCACTCTTTTAGAGACCAATGACCACCTGGCATACTCTTACAGACCAATAAATACATGGGACTGAGTTATAAACATCCAATGGGATAACTACCCATAGCATCATCCCATAACTCTCTCAAATCCTCTCAATCCATCCCACCTTTCTCTCCTTCCACTCACATCTCTCTCCATTGCCTCTCATGTCTTCATCACACCTCTCCTTTCCATCTCACCTTGCTGCCACATACAACAGCAACACTACCCAACCATTTCACACCACATCACAACAACACCCTTCATATCCTTAATGACCACCGTCCAAACTACTTTTCTATCTCTCACCACCTGATCTAATCACTCAACTCTATTTCCCTCCAGTTACCTATCACCATTAGCCTCTCAATCTCACCCCACGGATTCACCAAGCAATGTCGACTCACATTTGGCCATAATGATAAGTACAATGATTCAAATTGTTATAATAACTAGCTTTATACATATTCCATTGGAACATCCAAGCCCAACATAATATAATATGCATAACAACCAGTGTACCTATGTTAAGCAGATATGCAATAACACGTTATCCATTCCAAAAATTAACTTAGTACCAAATCCCTATACTGTTCGACCCATTCAAATGGGCAACACAAAACATGGTCTACATAAATAATAGCCTCGTAGATTAGAGGGGGTTAAAAATTTTCCAACTTAACTTTGTTTAAGCATTTCAACAAACATAGGATGGTCACAGAAAGCTTAAACCAACAACACATTTTGAAGCTTTCAACAACAAATATAGAATCTTGTAAAAAAAGAAGCATAAGTTAGAATCCCAATTTTTTACACATCAAGCATTCAGATCATAGAGAAAGAAGCATCTTGTAAAAAAACTTTTTATTACAGCATATCAGGAGGTAAAAGCATTCAGATTTCCAGTACATAAAAATCCCATATTTTTTACAGCCAACACCAAGTAAAAGAAAAATCAAGCAAGCATTCAGATCACAGAGAAAGAAACATCATAAACAAGCATCATGTAAACCCAACACCAGGTAAAAAAAATTCAGTACCTTGCGAGAAATTCAGATTTCTTTATTTCTCTTGTTTCTACTCAAATTAAAGTCATAATAAAAAGGGAAATCAACACATGTACCACAATAATGAGATTGAAGAGATGAGAAAAAACAAAAACAAAAAAAGAAACCCAGATCTGTTCAGATGAGAAAAAAAAACTTGAATAAATCAAGAAGAAACTCGAAATAGGTGTGAGACTCACCTAAAAAGAAGGATACGGAGGATGATGAGAAAAAATGATGGTCTCTAGTTCGACGGCTGCGTCGTTGAAGAAAGAGTGCATCGGAGGAGGGTGAGGACGATCTCAAAGTGCGCCGAAGGAAGGTGAGGACGATCTCTGGTTCGGCGCCTTCTTTCTTTGCTTGTTTTACAATTAGGGTTCTCAAGCACAAAATTTCCATTTTGTTCATGAAGGGCATTTTGGCTATCATGAAATATTTTAAAGGACACGATTGGAAATGAATTTCGTTCAAAACGGCTTCCCGCAAAAGCAAAAGCAAAAACCGTTGAAAAACAGCTTATCCTTTTCACGACTTAAGGGATGTTCGTGCTTTTACAAAGTGCTTTTTTAAATTTTGCCAAACGTCTTTTTTTTTGGTAAGTGCTTCAAAATCGCAAAAGCTGGCTTATTGTGATTTTTAAGCTTACCCAAATGCAGCCTAAGTCTGTCAAATTCTCCACCTCTCCCACCCCATCATACACCTTAGACTTGTTTAAGTTGAACCAGAGACTAGACACCACCTCGAAGCAACAAAGGAACCCTGTCAGGAACCTGATTTGTTGAGAAGACACTCCTAGGAAGACAAGTATATCATCCGCAAACTGAAGATGCGAGATTGTTGGGACGCCCTCGGCCACCATGAATCCCTTTAGTGCTGCACCATTCACCGTTCTCGAAAACATTCTGCCCAACACCTCCACCACAACAATAAATAAGAGAGGAGATAAAGGGTCCCCTTGCCTAAGACCCCTAGAACTTCTGAAGGAGCCAGCCCAGGAACCATTAACTAGAATAGAAAAGAATGCCGAAGAAATACACTTATTGATCCAATTCCTCCATTTCTCCCCAAAGCCCATCCTGATGAGCATGTAAAAGATAAAGCTCCAATCAACATGATCATAGGCCTTCTCCATATCAATTTTGCAAAGAAGTCCAGGTAACTTGGATCTCATCCTGGAATCTATGCATTCGTTAGCGACGAGGACACCATCCAAAATCTACCTCCCCTGAACAAAGGTGTCCTGCTCTTGCAAAATCACCGACCCAATTACCTTCCACATCCTAGAAGTCAACGTTTTAGCCAGAATCTTATACGCACAACCCACTAATCTGATAGGTATGTAACTAGAGATGTCTTCCACTCCTGTCTTCTTAGGAATAAGAGCAATGAAGGTGATATTGGACATATAATCCAAAAAACCATCTTCCTGAAATTCCACCATCACCTTCATAAAGTCCTGCCTCACTACCTCCTAACACTATTTGAAGAATTCCAAAGAGAAGCCATCAAGGCCCGGAGCTTTGTCCCTTGCCTACCCGGTTATCAAAGTCAAGATCTCTACCTCCTCGACTCCCTAACCACTCACGGTCCTCAACCGATATGCTATCAAACTGAAGCCCATCCAGCCGAGGCCGACTCAGAATACAGATCAGAATAGAAGTCTATCACCCCCTTTTGATGCTATCCTCGTCCTCCAACATGTCCCATTGATACGCAAATGAGCTAAGTAATTATATCTTTTGTGGGAATTCGCCATACGATGAAAGAATACGGTATTGTTATCCCCCTCCTTAAACCATCTAACTCTCGACTTCTGCTTCCAACTAACTTCTTCTATCTTGGCTAGACTTTGATATTCAGCTTTGAGATTAACTCTCCGACTCCGATATGCCATCGATAGAGGCTGCAT
The DNA here is from genome assembly GCA_035048495.1 of Euptelea pleiosperma. Classification (NCBI taxonomy): domain Eukaryota; kingdom Viridiplantae; phylum Streptophyta; class Magnoliopsida; order Ranunculales; family Eupteleaceae; genus Euptelea; species Euptelea pleiosperma. The sequence continues at coordinate 26,492,702 of CM068542.1, read as the reverse complement.
CTCTTCCTCTCTATCAATCTCTGCTATCTCATCAAGGACCGCAGCTTTCCTCAGGTCTATCCTACCAAAAACCTCCTTATTCCACTCCTTAATCTTCCCCTTGAGAGCTTTAAGTTTGTGCCTAAACACTACACCCGCTCTCCCATCAAAAGAGAATGAGTTCCACCATTCTCCCACCTTATCTTTAAAATCCAAGCGGGCTAACCACATATTTTCAAAGTGGAAAGGACGAGGCCGATTAATGAAGCCCCCACAATCGAGAAGAAGAGGGACATGGTCAGACGCCGCTCTAGGAATAGCCATCTGTGTGACCCCTGAGAAGTGCTCTTCCCAACTTCCTGATATCAGAAACCTATCCAGCCTGCCAAGAACGGGAACCTCCTGATTATTGGACCATGTATAATTGCCACCACCATGGGGATATCCATAAGAAAGTTCATATTCATGAATTCGCCGAATTCATGTCATACTTCTAGTCACCCTACTTCCTCAGTTCTTCTCATGAGAAAACCAGATAACTTTGAAGCCCCCCCCCCCCCCTATATAACACGGCAAAACCCACAACCCAACAATGTCATCTAATTCTTCCCAAAACAAAGAACGAGACCTCCTCTCGGAAAGCACATACACCCAGACAACACCCAAGAGAATGGGGGTGTTTTTTTTATCGGTTTGTGTTCAGATGGGACAACCTATTAGGCCTCTCTCCCTCTTTAGGGAGTTAGGTATGTGGCTGTTGTTTCTCTAAAGGATTTCCTTCTTTAATGAATCATCTTTACTTGTCAAAAAACAAAAAAAATCCAAATTCCAAACTCTTCAAAATCCAATTAAAAGATTTCCACAATCACATCCATAGTTTCTAACTTCCATATCCAAACGTTGGAACTCGTCAAAATCAAACTATAAGTGTACCACATCCATAGTTTCATACTTCCAACTTTTAAGTTTGAATCCATTAAAACAAACAACAGAACTTAGAATGTAACAACCACTCTAACCCAATAATTTTAAACGTGAAAGCCTGAGGTGAGGTGCTTCAATGGCCTAAAGTGTGAGGCGTAATCCTCACAAACATGCCTTTCTAAATGAATACTAAATATAAAAAATACATAAATAATAAGATAATTCGATAAAAACATAAATTTAGGTAAATTGGTGAAAAATTAACTTTAATCTATTTCATATGGGGGAAAGAGATGTTTTGTTGCTTTAATTTGATCCAGTATTTATCTATGATTTAGAGAGAGAAAAAAGGAAATAAATTGAATATTTTAGGTACGATTGCCCCTACTGGCTGATTATGCATGTGAGGCGCATGCTTCTGACACAAGGTGTTAAAAAAAGTATAAAAAGTGTCAGGCATAAAACCTTTTTAAAGCTTCAGTAGAAGCCTCGCATGATTTTAAGCTTTTTTTTTTATGAGCCTTAGGGTGTTTTGGGAAAGCCTCACCCCTAAGTGAGCCTCAAGGCGTAAGCCTCAAACGCCTTTTAAAATAGAGTTTGCCACTGACGCTGCCCTCCAAATTGGCGCCATCTTATCCTTCTTTAGACCCCCTCAATAACCTTCACCATAGATCTATTTTTGACCTCAAATATCCATACATTCAATTTCTTTCCTAATGCCCCAACAAAGAGCGATAGGATCTTTCTACTTGAGACAATAGCATCACTCCATCAACCTTGCATAAGATCAAACACTCTTCCAGAACCCAATCCAACCAAAATAATAGGAAACCTTGATGCCAATACTCCATTCATACTTGCAATGGATGTATACGAGATCCATAGTTTCTTAGTCTTCTTTGCATAAGAAGCAAATATTACAAGGGAACTTAAATCAGTGGTGATCAAGTACTCTATGGTGAGGGATTTCTTACCACCCACAAGCAGAGGAGAGGAGACAAGGAAAAGACAATAAGGGAGACAGTAACCGTAAGTCCCCTTATTCTTATCACTCATGTAAACATGTAATCCAACCCAACCCAAGCCCAACCTGAGGTAGGGATAGTCCAATCCAACCCGGGCCAGGACAAGGTCAGGTTGGGCCCAACCCAAGTTGCAAGCCTATTCGTGATTGTTACATCAGTTTCAATAATATTCTTCTCATGCTAGAAAAGTGCCCAAGAATTTAAGAGTATCCAAATCAACATGAATATGTTTCCATAGAGCTAGTTTCAAGTACATACTTCAGTAAAACTATCTGGACCGGACTTGATCGGGTTATTACCAAAGATATCAGGCATCCCAAATAATAGCTAATAATGTTGGACGAGATAGTGTAGAAGAGACTAGGTTATTGAGTTGAACCAATCTGATCAAAAAGAAAATATTTCCACCAATTGAAACGTATCAACAAAGCCAGCATAAGGGGAGTCATAAGTGTCATCCCAACAAACCCTCTACAGAGCAAAAACCATATCTCTCAATAAATAATATGCACAAGAAGATGGTTCAGAGTGCAGGGTGACTTGCAAAACATAGGTAAGCAATTAAACAGGAAGAAAAATTGCAATCTCTAATCCATAATAAAATGTATTCAGTAAACTAAACATAATACTGACATGGCTAATGAAGGTGTGATATCAACAGCTAAACCTGAGGAGTTTACTGGTTTTCCCTGCACAGAGAAACCCATTTGTCATACAACAAAATAACCAATTTTAACATACATATTTTCATCAAAGTCTTTCTGAACTATATGGGTTGGCTACCAGAATCGTGTTCCTCTGTTAAATAGATCACGGTCCATGAACAGATATGGCAAAGTTTTACACCGGCTGCCAAACTGACATACACCTCATTGCAAAATATTTTGCCAACCAAAATTCCATCCAGTTGTGATTTTTGCAATTAGGAAAACACATCTTACTCACCCTCTTCATTGGAAACATGTCTATGTAAGGGTGTTTATGCACAATTTACATGGGGTTTCTAATAATCAAAACACCCTCACATGGATATGCGTCCAACAAAAGGGGACAAGTAGGATCCATTTTTCTACTCATCCGAGTAGAATTAGCAAATTCCTGCACCTTTTATCCCCTCTAGAAAGACAAATTAAAAAATTAAAATCACAACTAGATCCAAAATATAGGTTTCCTAGCAAAATCAATCACTACCCAGTGGAACATTTGTGGCAGTGATCCACTAATTTCCAGTTTCAAAATGATCAGAGAAGGAACAAACATATCATTAAAAAAAAATTCCAATTAATGGATTACGATTCTCATTCATCTCTAAAGCTAAAGGCATCGATTATCTTTTGAATCTAGAGATAATCGATGCTTTAATTTTATAGATGAAATTATCAAAACCTAGTGAAACTAAAGCAATATGATCCCTCAAAATTTCTTCAAAGATTAGTTCTGCTCCTACATTTAATTGTTAGAAATCGCGTTGGCAGTGGAAATCGAAGAAAAAATCAAATTTTAACACACAGAGACAGAGAAAAAAAAAAAGGAGTTCGCAGATCGAAACGTGTAAACGTAGAGATGATTGGTTACTTCTGAGTTCGATTGATTAGCTAGAAAGACTACACAGAGAATTGAATGAAGAAGCTAGAGAGAAGGTAAGCCTCACCTTGCGCGCGGGAAGCAGAAATCGGCGGCTTTTCAGCTTTAGGTTTACGAGACTGTTTACCTGAGAAGCGCAATGGTATAATAAGACTTTTCTAACGTCCACCACGCCACTACGCCTTAATTTCTTATGGGTGGCGTTATTTGCACACACCTTTTTTTGAGTGACACCCACCTCTTGGTGTGTGCAAATAAGTTACAAAAACAAAAAATCTCCACCGCCAAGAGAGAAGAAGAAGAGGACCTCCTCCTCCTCTTCTCCCGGCGGCCTCCCCTTCATCCTCTTCTTCTTCTGCTCCGAGTGGCTTCTTCTTCCTCTTCCTCCTCTTCTTCTTCTTCTTCTTCTTCTTCTCTAAGGGGCCTCCTCTTCTTCTCCGAGAGGGAGGGAGGGAGAGAGAGAGAGGACGAAGAAGAAGAAAATGAGGAAAAGGAAGATGAGGGAGGGAGAGATCTCTTTCTTCCTCTCTCTATAAAAAAAAAATTCGCTCCGTATCGATAATGCAGGGTGGACATGGCTTTGGCCATATCGGTAGCCCGCTGCTGACATGGCCAAAGCCATAGCAATAGTAGGCTACCGATATGGCCAAAGCCATGTCCACCCTGTGTTACCGATATGGAGCGAAATTTTTTTTTTTTTACGGAGAGAGAGATAGGGAGAGGGAGAGGGAGATGGAGGGAGGAAGGGAGAGAGAGAGAGAGAGAGAAAGAGACACACACACACACACACACAGATTAGGAGGAGGAAGAGGAAGCCGTCCGGAGAAGAAGTAGAAGAGGAAGAGGAAGCTGCCTAGAGAAGAAGGGGAGGAGGCCTGCCGCCCACCACCAGATAAGAGAGAGAGGGAGGGAGTGGTGGTGGTGGTGTAGTGGTGGTAAAGAAGAAGAGGACGGTGGTGGTGAGTTCCTCTTCGTTCAGTTTTTTTTTTTTTTTTTTTTCCTCACAACTTTGGGTATGTGCAGATAAGATGTGGGTGTCACTCAAAAAAAGGTGTGTGCAAATAACACCACCCTTTCTTATAGGGAGTTTTTGACATACCCCCCATGTTATCTTTAAAATTTGACATACCCCCCCACAATTTGAAAAATTTGACATACCCCCCTATGACTCGGTCCACTGTCATTTGACCCGAGTTGACTACCTAATTCTGTATTAAAGGACGAAAGTGCCCTTGTCTTCAACATTAGATCAAGGGTTTGGGTTAAAACCCATACCCCAAATCAAGCATGAATAGAGGAGATTAAAAATAAAAATTAAAACCCATGTTGGTAAACTTGAGATTTGTTTTTGGTTTTTTGATGAATTAAACAAATATTGAGAAGAAAAAACCCCAAAAAGTAAATAAAACTCAAGAATGAATGGGATTTTTTTATGGATTTTATTGTAGAATAAAATTTTAAAATTGGGAGAACCCATCTTTCCAAAATCCACATCTCAAAAGCTTAAAATATTAATTGCTTTGTCTTATTTTTTATTTTTGTTAATGAAAAAATTAAAACTAAAATTGTATACTTTGTGTTTTTTTTTTAACCTTGGGTTTTAAATTATTGCCGTAGTGGTGGCCAGCCGGCATGAGACTCCGGTGAGTTGGTCGCTGGTGATGGGCGGCCAACCCATTGGAATCTCTTGGCTGGCCGTCCACCACAACCGTTTGATTTGGGGTTTGGGTTTTGGCCCAAACCCTTGTTCTAAGGTTGAAGACAAGGGTATTTTTGTCATTTAATACAAAATTTGGTAGTCAACTCGGGTCAACACTGGTCAAATGACAGTGGACCGAGTCATAGGGGGGTATGTCAGCTTTTTCAAATTGTGGAGGGGTATGTTAAATTTTAAAGATAACATGGGGGGGTATGTCAAAAATTCCCTTTCTTATATTGTGTAATTTACGCCTCCCGGAAATAGAAAGTAAATTTCCCAAATAATTAATAGAATCGTCGCCAATGTCAATAACGTTTTTAAAACCAGCACAAAATCAACGATTTTCGAGTTTGCCTAAACCGATTTTCGAGTTTGCCTAAACCTTTTCATAAAACTGAGAAATGTCATTCAGAAGACGCTGACGACCTATATACAACGACCGTATGCATAGATCCTTCTCAATACCGCTTGATTTGGAGGCTTTAAAGTACACCGTCTGATTACAGATGGTAGAATCGAATGGTTAGGAGATGAGAAAATCATTGTTCGTCATCTGTGAACAGTCACATTTACACATTTTACGAGTAAACATTAATGATTATTGCATACATGCCAAGAACTTATTGGTAGTCATAGTCTTTGATGACAACCCATCATCAAAAGTTTACTCCATCAAAATAATCTCATCATCTCTATCATTTTCCCCTATCATCAGGTTGCTTTTCCTTGTCATCGGTGTGATCTTCCTTGTCATTGGTTTATTCTTCAATGTTATCTCTTTGCTCTTTCTTGTCATCTTTTTTCTTGTTATGTTTTTTCTCTTCCTTGATATCGACTTGTTCTTCCTTGTCATATAGTTTTCTCTTCCTTGTCATCTGTTTGTTCTTTCTTGTCATAAGTTCTCTATTCCTTGTCATCTGTTCAGTCTTCTCTATTATCTACTTGCTTTTCCTTGATAGCGATTTACCTTACCGTGTCATCTGTTGGTAAGAATTTTTCTGTTTTATTATTGTCGTTTCTTACAATTTGTTATCTATTTTTCTAGGACCCTGATGCACATAGATCTTACATATGACAAGAATATCACATCATTCGTTGAAGAATTATATACGCATTGGTTAATTTAATATATAAATAACACATTGGTTACATATCGTTGTACACAAAAATATACAAGACGTGTGAAAATTACATTTCATCTGCCAAGAGTCTTCTCATACCACTCATTCTCATTCTCAACTCCTTCCCATCACCTTGAAGCTCCATAGTTCTGGTTACTATTTGATTTCCATATTGTCTTGCAGCACTAAGGAGCTCCATAGTTCCTGGACTATGTACCTCTCACTAGAGATGTATTCTTTAATCTCCTTATACACTTCATCACCTAACTCTTTCTCATTCCACCTATTCTCAGTTTCTATACTACATGTATTCACGACATCCTTCTTTATCTTCCATTATCCCATCGTCTAAGCTTTCATCTGAAACCATCTATACCTGCCTAACAAAGAAGATAGATTTGCAGAAAAATAAAGATATCGTTATTAAGAAGTGATTTTGTAGAAAAAAAAATTGAGTGAGCTTTTTTGAGGTATTACCGTTTTACGATCTCTGCGTAATAGGAAGCTTCGGCGTAGACGAAAAAGACAAAAAAAAAAGAAGACAAAGAAAGAGTAGAAAGCTTGGAGGAAAACTTGGACGAGCATGAGAGAAAGCTTAGAGGAGCAACTTCGTAGAAGAGAAGTAAAGTGAAAGAACATGATTTGAAGTTTTCATAAAAAGTTAGTGGATTTGATTGATACACTTGCAGCGACCGTACGCATCCCAATAAAGCCTTGTAATTGTCCAATTTTAGAGGGTATCATCAAACAGTTGAGAGATGAGAAGATAATCATTCGTCAATAGTCACACATACACGTTGTATGAGAAAAACTTTAATGACAAAATGTCGAGAACTCAAAGGTTTTTTCCGTCGAAACAATCTCAGCCATCATTTTTCCCTCCCAAAATCTTAGTCTATCATCTTTTTTCTCTACCGTGTCATCGGGTTGCTCGGTGTGACCTTATTTGCCATCAGTTTGTTCTTCCTTGTCATGGGTTTGTTCTTCACTGCCATTGATTTGCTCTTCATTGACATCGGTGTGACCTTCCTTGTCAGCGGTTTGTTCTTATTTGTCATTGATTTGCTCTTCATTGTCATTGATTTGCTCTTTCTTGTCATCGATGTGACCTTGTTATTGGTTAGTTCTTCTTTGTCATCTCTTTGCTCTTCATTGTCATCGGTGGAACCTTCTTTGTCACCAGTTTGTTCTTCCTTGTCATTGGTGTGACTTTCCTTGTGATCTCTTTGTTCTTCATGGTCTAAGAATTCTTATAATCTGTTATCATTTTTCTAGGACCCTGATGCACCTAAATCGTTACATATGACAAAAATATTACTTCATTCGTGGAAGAATACACACATTGGTTACACATTGTTGTTATCGATGTAATATACACATCATTCGTCGTTCCTTGTAAAATATGATTCAAAGACACGAAGAACATATACTCTCTCATTTGACTGTCGCTTAGCACAAGTCTTGCGGTTGTGTCATCTTCTTTTGCAGTTAGAGCAAAACCTTAATTATTTGAACAAACATGTCTTCTCATTTAGATCTTTTCCTTACTCTCCTTGGACGACCTAACTTTCTAATGGTAGAGCTACTTTTGGACCTGTGTCATCAATTATCCATTGTTCCTTACCTATTGTAGGCATCCAAACCTTCATATAGGTATCTCTGAAGTTTTTCACTATGTAATAATTTTAGCAGAAGTCGAGCGGATCTAATCTATCAGTCTGACATGCATTTCATAGTATGTTCACATTGTATACCCATTGTCTGGAACCAATTACATGTACAAGTACGTGTGTCCAAGTCTACTTGGTCGAGTCAATATATGGACTGCGAACTTGAACTAATGTGTTGCTAGCTGACATTATTGTAAAATAATCTCCAACCGATTTCCTATTTGTAACATGATTTTCTCCAAATGGTGATAGCCTACTACTCAACTTCTCACCTTCCTCGCGGAACTTTTTAAAATGACTTGCGCAGTTCGTCCATATTTCCTCAAGAAGAGCAGTAATAGGAAGCTCCCTTTCCTTTCAAGATCATAACATTCCAGCTTTCAACAAGTTTTGTTATAGATGATCATAATAATATCAATAGAATGTGACAACACTTTTTTGCTTAAATAAATGATAGTTTATATGACGTACCTAGGCAACGGAATAAACACACTCGCCCAATGATGCTTTGAAAAATCCATAATTTAATGATAAGTTTTATTGTCTGTGAGTACACTGTCACACAACCTTTTCGTGCTAAATTAATGTGAGGGTGCTTGCGGCTTCCTTAAATTTTTACTTTGTCTCCTTCAAACCACTTGGAAGATTCTAAGATATATGTGGTATGCACAAAATGTGTGAACCTCATTCGGAAGAACTACAACAGGTACAACATAAAAAATATTTTGGTTCCTATCAGTTTGTAAAACAAATGGATGTTAATCCAACACATGTTTGAAGGAAAAAATTCCAACTTTTGTTGTTCTCTTCTCAGATTTCACTATTCTGAATGCTAGTAGAAAAACACAATTATCCCGTACATAGTAATGGCAGATAATAGTATTCCGTCATACCTACCCTTTAAGTGCACTCCATCGATCATCACAAAAGGCCATAATTTTCTATAAGCTCTTCTAGTATGACCAAATGCAGCTCTAAGAAAATGCTCATTTTCCCCAAAGGATTATATTTCATAACATGCATCTGGTCACATTTCTTCAACTCAGTTAGGTAGCTCGTGAGTAATTGGTAGCACTGACCAAAGCTTCCTACATTTTGAGAGAATAGGAGAAATAGGGTGAAACCAGATGACAGTATAGGCGCAAACCTATGACAGCATAGTAAAACAAAATGACAATATAGTGAAAAAGGATGACAAGAAAGTAAAACCCACTAACAATATGATTGAGATCGATGACAATATAGTAAAAGCCGATGACAATATTGATGAAACCGATGGCAGTAGATGTGAAACCAATGATAGTATATTATACCAATGATAGCCAATGAGAAAATCGATGACATGCTATGCCAAAAAGGGAGACTTGAATAGCTTTGGATATTAACCTCAAAAATATGTGTCATTTGCTTTCCAAGCAACTTTGTATGTTATGTTAATGCCAAAATGATCTTGGATGTCTGATCTTATATCCTTTGGCGTCGTCTTTGTGTTATCTCTGACCTTCTTCTTGTACATTTTTGCAACCCATTTACTTGAAGCTTGAGGATTTTCAGAACCTTTCGTATTTAGTTCACATGTATGTTTATCTTCGAATGTTATCACTAAAAAATGAGGTGTGCCTTCTCTCATTCTACAATAGATATGCCACATGCATCCATTCTCTTTACAAGCAGAAATAAGACAATCAAGAGAACTTGAATCGTGTTTAAGAATGAAATGATTACACATAGCATATGTTCTCAAATCTCTCTTCAGCAGTTGTCTACTTAAATGCAATTGACCAACGTAAAGTGGTTTTTTACTTATCACACACTTTTTAGTAAATGGAGTAGAATCAAACTTCAAATCACCAACACTAGTGAATGCAAACAAAGAAACTATATTGACTTCTACCTTTGATGTTTCGATTGGGAGAGCAAGTAGTAAGATGAACATCTACTTCTTTCTACGCCTCTTCACCTATTAGACAAGAAAAGAGTTCATTCTTGGCGTCAATGGGATCTACTTCTATCTTTACTTCTTCACCTTTTAGACGAGGAAAGAGTTCATTCTTTGTAATATCCTAAATTTTTTTAAGATATTTTAAAATTTTAAAATATTATTTTTAATTAAGTTAATGATATTTTGTTAATAGATATTAAATATTAATGATTGGTTGTATATTGTTTGAATAAAAATTAGTATGGTGGGCCTTTTAAATAATTTAGAGACCTTGTAGGCCTATAATTGACCTAAATTAAAGGCCAATTGATGTATATAGGCTTTGAGCCCATTTTTAGCCCATACCCAACTTGAAATTTGTTATTTAGTGGGTTATAAAATTTATCCATTTTAAAGTTACGAAAATCACTTTTAATTTAAGATAAATAGAAAGTTGTTGTTTATTTCAATAAAAGATGTGGGGACACTCTTTCAACCAAAACCCTAATCTCTATTATGAATAAAAGATTTCAACCCTTTACTAACTTTTGATCCAATGGCCAAGAATTGACCTCCTAAAAATTTATACAAAAATCATAATCTTAAATCTACCTACATAATTTATTTAAGGGGCTCTCACACTGAAACTTAGCCACCTCACTTGTTAAAGAAAACTCCCACTTCAAATTTTTCTCATCTCCTCTATTAATCAATCTTTGATTTGGTGAACACTTCTAGAGAATCAACAAAGGTTTAAGGTAGGTACTCTTCTTATAATTATATTAATACAAGTCATTGATTCGTGAGCATGTAATTATTGTTAAACTATAATTGATAGTCGATTTTATATTATAAATTCTCTGTGTGGATTATTTGTTTTGTATTGGAGATCTATTGTGTGGATATTATTGTTTTAGTAAACAATTATTTAACTATTAAGGCATGTATTGTATTTTCGATTCAGAAGCGATAAAGCAAGTTGGGAGTGAGTTCTTCAGGGTGAAAGACCCGAAAACTCTAGGAAAACGGTGAAGAATGAGACCCCCCGTATGGGTTGTGTATTACTTTTGATTAATTGTTCATGCATTCATTATAACCATGATATTAATGTTTGACAATTTAATTTATGCGAACATGTCTGTATATCCTCTATTGTTTGAATCATGTTTTGGGGTGAAAAATATAATGAGCGTTTGGCTCACTCCTACAACCACCATTTCAGGTTTTGTTGATCCTGTTGAGAAAAACGCATTAGATGAAGTAAAGCTGAATAATGGAAGAAACTTGAAGAAATGAATCTAGTATTTTATTTGAAGATAATTGATTGTAATATAGAGTTTTAAACAAATTGTTCATATTGAGATTAATGGAAATAGTTTAATTTATATTTTTGTACTTTTGCAAAAAAATTTGTTACTCGGATTTACTCGATGTCCTATACGAGAATATTCGTCAAATATTCTATCGATATTGAAATAATACGATTCTAAAGAGATATGTTTTATAATCGATTCTAGTATTTTCCATTTTGTAGAACTCGACAAAGTTAACGTTATGGTTGTTGTCCTGTATAAACAACACACATTAATCAACTTCGACTGAGTTTTTGACCAATGTACAATGTATATCTATCTTTTCGCCAAACACAAAATACTTGGGGCTTCGAGTTTGCTTTCCAGAAATATTTGGTTGGTTACTTCATTCAATCAGGGCTATCTTGTAGACCCATTTTATTGACTAGTTATCAGTTCTAAATTTTTAATAATTTCTGATTTTGTTTCAACTTTTTCTTCAATTTTTAAAATAAAACCTATACTATGTTATTTGATAGAAAAATCATAAATTTTGAGTACTATGAAATACATATATCACTTGTTAGATTTAATTTTGAATTGATTCCCGAATCTTCCGATTAAGTCAGAAAATAATTAACCAATTGAGTTTTGTCAGTTACTTTTAGAAACTGCGAATAGTTGTAAAATGATCAAAACAATTATAAAACATCATGTTTTAACAAAAGTTCATTTATTAAAGTTGTTTATCTTTATTTATAAAACAAAACTCTTGAATAAAATAATTTTTCGATGTTATTTGAATTTTGACCAAAAAGTAATTGTTCTCTGTCGAATCGCGAAAAATATTTTTTTAAAACACTATCGAATGAATGTTTTGACTTAAGTGCTTTTACAAAAATTATTTAATACAAATTTTAGATGGTTATAGAGATCATAACCAATAGTTTTGGTGAAAAATAAATTTAACTTTTATGTTTGGTATCGTACCATTAAATCGTGAAACTTTAATTTGAAAAATATATCAAACGGTTGAATTAACAAAATGGTCTTTAAAAAAGCTTATTGTTTTATTTATAAAGAATTATAGTAATTTTTAAGAATTATTTCGTGTGCTTTTATTTTATTTTTAATTGATATTCGCTCAAAAGTGCTTATTTTAAGCAATTATCCTTTTAGCGTTATTACATTCTCCTACTTAAAATACTCTATTTATCTACTTTTCTACGTAATAGTCTCTTCTGTTGCGTAGAACACACTTTTCTAGACGAAATGGTATATTTGCATGCATTGAACACATTTTCGGAAGTCTAGACATTAAGTCGTTCTGATAAAATCTCATTACGTGCTTCTTCTGTCGCAGGAAACCCCGATGGGACAATTCTCGAGACTTGCGAGCCCACATCGATCAGGAAAGCCCATTATCAAAGCTTAAAGAGCCCACATGCTATGACTAGAAGATATGAGCCAAATATAGACTGAATAAGAGGACCAAAAAGTCGACACAAAGAACGAAGAGAGCAGGAGAGCTAATGACCAAGAGATGGACCAAAGCATTTAAAGCCACATGAGTCAGCAAGGAATGATAGTCTACTCTACTGGAGAAGCGTGAGGATGGTTAAAGTGAAGACCAGGGTTCCAGACCCTCTGCCAATACTTTTATCTCCATTTTCTGATATTTTCTCTCTCATCTCTCCTTATTCTCTCTCTCTTTATCTCTCGGTCCTCGAATCTACTGACCTAACCCCAGAACTCCTGCCCATCGGCTCTATCTCATCTCCCTTAGCTTTCTGACCGTTGGATCTTCAATCGGACCTTTGGATCTCTCTAAATCCGTCGATCTACCATTCTGGGTCCCAATCAAGTCACCATCCATCCGATCGCCATCAGACTGTCTGTCACATCATCGTGTGAGACGATGGACATCATCAATCCATGTGGGCTAGTAGCCGGGCCCATCATCATCGACCCGCAGTCCGACCAGTTAGTGGACCCTGTGAATTTCAAAATAATTTTAATTAAATTTTAAAAAATAGGGGGCCCACTAAATGGGGACATTCCCCAAAGAAAAGTAGAGTTTTACTTAAAAAAAAAATATTTTTTTAATTCAAAAATTCCCTAATTTCCATTAATGGAAACTAAGGAGCTTAAAAGGGGAAGGAGAAGGGTTCTTTGGAACCCTAATCCCCCTCCTTTCTTTTACTTTCTCTTCCCAAAACCATCCCGAACGTTTTCGTCTCACTCTCCCCCTTCTTCTTCTTCTTCTTCTTCTTCTTCTTCTTTTCTTTCTTCTTCTTTATCTTCTTCTTCTTCTTCTTCTTTCCACCCTCTCATCGGCTTCTAGTTGCAGGTTTGTGCCCATGCTATAACCGGATAGCAAGTGCCCAGTCTCCTCCCCTTTTGGCCTGAACCAGCAAGGTTGTTGGACGGTTCTCTCTACCCTTCCCACTCTCCTCTCTCAACATATCAAGACCTGCAACTTGCAGGTTCTGATTTGCAAACGTCCTCTTCTTCACCTTCTTCTATTTCTTAAACTGGACTGGTGAACCAGTCCGGCAAGCTTCATTAAAACAGCCACCTGTGGCTGTTCTTCCACGGCCTGCACACCACTTGAACTACCGTGCTCCACCACTTTATCGCCCAAAGTTCTCCCACCAACAGCCACCAGCAACGCCTCCATCTTCTTTTTCTTCTTCATCACTACCGGAGTTGCAAACCTGCAACTCCGGCCGATCAAACCAGCAACTTGTTGTTGCTGTAGGCGGCTGCTAACTCTTCCTCACATCGCAGCAGCAGCTCCCTCCATTACCGCCTGGAACCTCTTCCGGCTCCACCTGTTGACCAACATCTCCACCCTTTCTCACCAAGTAGATCTTAGATCTACTGTTTAGAGATCTGAGATCTCTTTTCACCACGTTAGGTGCAGATCAGACCTTGTGGTTCCCACTTTTCCGGTCTCCCTATTCTCATCCACGGGGTTGCAACAACGCTTCTTCTTCTTCTCATTTACGGGATTCCATCCCTCGAACCAGCAGACCACCACCACGCTCTCACCATTAAAACCGTTGATCCTTGCACGTCCTCACCACTGCATCGCTCCACCATTCTCCACTCCCGCCTACTGATCCTAAGTTTGGCGTTGTTGCCAGCAACGAAACTAACAATTCCCACCGTTCCACTTGCTGTGCTACACCAACAGCAATTGTGGTGCTACTCCTTTCCGCCCCTCCATGTGCGCTGGCTCAGATCTCCACCCATGCACCATCACACCTGTACCATTCCATTAACCGCAACATCCATCTTCCTTTGCCGGTGCAACTTCAAGGTGTGCATGAGTGCATGAGACAACATACACAACTCAATGAGCATGCATGTTTCTTGCTATCGTGCGATATCCAGCCACCAATCTTTCCTCTCCAGTCCGTGCAACGTGATGGACATAAACGGGGATCAGGCATAGCAACAATGTGCACCTCGTGCATCACCTTCATCACCACGATCGGTGGCCTTTCATCCTCATCAATGGTAAACATTCTCCCCCTCTCTAGTTCTTCTTTATTTATCTCCCTATAACTCTCTAGATTCTCTCTCCTACATTTTTTTTCTCTCTAGATTTTTATTATTCCTCTTTCTAAAATCCCATTTTCTCTCTCTTCCCTTAACTTTCTCTCTCTAGGTAGAATCCTCCATCTTCTCTCTCTAAAACCTATTACCATTTTATCTCTCTAAATTGATCTCTCTCTCTAGACCTCTCTCTTGATTTTCTCTCTCTATAATTTGCTTTCTAGTTAATTTGTTTTTATTTGTTGAGTTTTTGTAAACACATTTGAGTAGTCAATGCATTTATTTTGATCGTATTATTTTCGTGTTATCTATATTCGGTAATTTTTGCTCAAATAAGTTCATTGATTTAAGTCAAAAAGCTTGTTTTAAATCTTGATCGAATCACCATTCTCACATTTCCATAATTTTTAGCAGATTTCTGTTATTGTTGTTCTTATTTGCCCTAACCCCGAGTGCGGACGATATCCGACACGTACCACTGTGCAAGTATGCATTTTTTACAGATTAAGTGAACCAATTCGGAGAAATTACAAATATTGTTGAACTTTAGGGTTTCCGTAACCAACGACGCAGAAAAACCTTACTTTCAAATGGCGCCGTTGCCGCTCGGGTGTTCGGGAGTGCGAAAAAGGACGTAAAGACGGAATTGAAAAGTTGCTGAAGCGGAAAGCTGCTCAATTTGGACAGCCCGACCTTTTCGGGAAACTTTCTATTTTTTGTTTTTAGTGATTTTTAGCAGTCTTTTAAATTACTATTTTTAATGTCTCGGAAGGCCGAGTGCAATTTGTAATAATTTAAAAATTTTACTGCTTTCCATATAACTGCTAGATCTTGTTTTAGGGTTTTTTAGAAACCCTAGATTAAGTGGAAAATACCAAAAAAATCAAAAAAATCAAAATTCAAAAAAATTAGGGTTGTATATTCTGCAGATTTTTAGAAATCATCAATCAAGGATTTGCGATTTTTGGAAAGATTCCAAAATCTTGAAACTCTGCTTAATTAGGGTTTCCCCTTTTAGAAGTTTCCTCTTTAGAAGAATTTCTATCTTTAGAAATCTTCCGAATTTGGAAAAGTCTACAAAAAGGAAACACCCCAAATCTAGCAGAATTTCAATTTTGGGAAATTTCCCAAAATTATAAGGGATCTCGCAATCATATCTTTCTTGGAAGATCTCCACAGCTCGGGACACTTTCCAATCTAGGTATTTTCCAATCTGGGAATTCCTAAATTTTAACCCATCTCGAATTTGGAAACTTGCCTAAATCCAGTGCTTGTTCTGTGAACCCTAAAAAGGCAAGGATCTTCCAAATAGAATCCCGAATACCTAGACTATGCGATCTAACTTTTCTGCAGGAACACGATCCAGTGTGGGTAGGGAGCAAAAGCTCAAAGAGGTGGAGTCGGGCCCAAGCCCATTAGGATACCCCTCTCTAACCCACGGAGGCGACCCCGTGGCATGGCCCACGGGAGGTAAGTCCTTATCCTCGCCTTGAGTGCGATACAGAATAATTTGGGTGAATCATTGCCGCATGTCTATTTGTTTTCTAGCAACAACTTATTCGACTTGCGTGGCGTGGCCGTTAATCAATCAACTCTAAGAGAGCAGACCCAGCTCCAAATTGAAATTGGTGGGATTTCATCACCCACCTCATCATTCCAACTGATTTGATCCCAAGGCTCCATTTAATTAAAAAGAATCAAGAAGTAGAGCCAATTAGCCCGGTGTTCGAGGAAAAATTCATACAACGCGAACCCGCTTAACATCCAATCGAAATAAGATCACGAGCGCGGGTTCCTGTTGTCTAACACACCCATAAGTCCCTGCTACTCAAGTACACTGAGCTCGACGTGGCATCTTGGACTATTCGGCGGTTAGTTGCGTGTGGACTAGGAACACGCACCAACCCTAGCTTAACCTGAGGGAACACTCTTCTTATCCACTTGACCAATCTGGTTAGTCTGGGACGTACTTAAGTCAGCCATTGTGCCGCACGTCTGTCTAGGCTTCGGATTGCCTTGTTGTTAACTAGAGTTAGTACTAAAGGATTCGCTCTGAAGAGTGTAGCCTGGTGAGAACCTCTGAGTGTAAAATAGTTAGTCCGGTGGTTAAAAGATAAACCAGTGGTCCGCCCACTGTCATAATCTACTCTAGCCCCAAAACTAACAAAGATAATTCCTAAAATATATCCTGCTTGCTTAGAATAGGATTATCTGTGCTTGGTGTGCATCATTTATGATAGTGTTCTTCTCTGGCAACTTTTTGCCAAGTATAGAGCTTGCCTCTTCAGCGTATGCCCGTTTGGACTCGTCCGAACAAGCGCTTGATTCGATCTGAGAATCACGTACCTACAGTGGATCCTCTACTGAATTCTTCCCCATCTCTTTCCCCACCCGCCTCCCCCAGTACTACTACCTTTGTAGTCATGGCAGTCGAAAGACCTCTTATCGAGACGTTCGCCCCTATCTCTGCTAATCCACCCACTTGCATTATTCTCCCACCTATTACGGCGGTACAATTTGAGATCAGGCCGCAGACGATCCAAATGCTGCCTACCTTTTGTGGTCTCCCAAGAGAAGACCCATATTCCCATATTAGGGAATTCCAACACGTCATCTTACTTTTCAAGAATCAGAACCTCGATGATTACAATGTCCGTCTGTGAGTTTTCCCATTCTCGCTCAAAGACCGAGCCTCCGATTGGCTCTACTCCTTACCCGCTGATTCAATCAGCAGTTGGAAAGAGTTGGTGGGCAAATTCATATCTAAATTCTACCCCATGACTCGGACCAACCAAATGAAGCAACTCATCCAGGACTTTCGACAGAAGTCCAATGAGAAATTTTTTGAAGCGTGGGATAGATTCCAAGACTACCTGACTAAGTGTCCCCACCATAGCATCGACAAGGGCAATCTTGTCCACGTCTTCTATAAGGGACTTACTGATGAGTCCCGGACCATGGTAGAGTCAATGTGCCAAGGAAAATTCCTGCACCAAACTCCGACTGATGCATACAAATTCTTGGGAGAGTTAAGAGAAAACTCTCAACATTGGACGACTGACTCAGAGTTCAGTCGAACCACTTCGGTCCAAAGGACAACCAAGGGACATGATGCTACAGTTGATACTGAGCTTCGATCTGTCATTCAAGAGTTGAGCAAGTTAGTCTCGGCACTAGCTGTGTCTGTACAAAAGCCTACTCAACATTCTACCCCAGTCATGCATGTAGGACATGAGAGCCCTCTGGAATCCTGCACCCTTTGTCTGCAACCCTCCCATACTACTGAGCATTGTCCTTTGAATGAAGGATGGTCTAATCCTCTTCAGGAAGAAGTTTGTGCTTTCAGCACATACAAACCACCCACTCAGAACTCGTATAGTCAATCTTATCATCCGGACACGAGAAACCACCCTAACTTCTCTTGGAGGCCTCAGTCTACTCAACTACAAGCTCAACCTCCACGTCAACCTTAGGGCATGTATCCCCCTGGGTTCAATCAACCCACTAGGCAATTCAATCAGGGTCAGTACCAGCAGAGTCAATACCCATCTACTCAGAACCAGCAGTTCTAACAGGGTCAATACTCTGGACAACCGAGCACATTTCAGAATCAGCAAAGAGTCCCACAGACCTTTCAGAACCAACCAATAGTCCCAACTAATTCTTCAGCCTATAACTATAATGCCCCGATGAGCTCGAGTCGTGAATTGGTGCCTCAGCTCCCATTAGCTGCCCCCCAACAGTCGATCTCCAAACCTGGTATTGAGGACCTTCTAGCTCAACTCATTGCTCAATCTATGCAACGCCTAGAGCAACAACAACATCAATCCATGCTTCGTCTAGAGCAACGTCTAGGTAACTTAGAAGCTGAGAAAGCTAAGGGGATCTTTCCTAGCCAACCCATTGCCAACCCTAAAGGAAATGCCAAAGGGGCAGTATATGAGATCGGTTCCCAATCTCAGAGCCAGAATGAGAATTGTCAAGGGGAGGTGCAAGCTGTAACCACCCTACGATCTGGAAAAACTGTGGACATGGGAGTCCAACCACCTCCGGTGCCATCTCCAGCACCCATCACTCGTACAGAGGAAACTAGTACCAATCCTACCTCTGCTTCTTCTACCTCTGCACCAACATCAGATATCCCTGTGCAGAAATCGAAGGCTAAAGACAAATCCATTTGTCGAGTAAAGCCTCCCTTCCTAGACAGACTTGTCCAAGATAAGCGGGATGCAATTCTCTGAGATCTTAGACGTCTTTAAAGACGTCCGGATCAATATCCCATTCCTTTCTGCTATCAAGCAAATCCCCTCCTATGCCAAATTCCTCAAGGACTTGTGCACAGTTAAGCAGCGTACGCATGTACCCAAAGCTGCCTTCTTGGCCGAAAAAGCTACCGCGTTCATTCAACGCAACAGTGTGATCAAACACAAGGATCCAGGTAGCCCAACTGTCCAATGTAAAATTGGAGACAACTTTAGCTGCACTGCCTTGCTAGATTTAGGGGCTAGCGTTAACCTCATACCATTCTCGGTATATCAGCAGTTAGGACTGAAAGATATGAAGCCTACCAATGTCACCCTCAAATTAGCTGATCAGTCCATCAAAATTCCCAGAGGAATCATTGAAGATGTCCTAGTAAAAGTCGCTAACTTTTATTATCCTATGGACTTTATCATTCTCGACACTGAGCCGTGTCAGGATAACCGCATTCCGGTCATCTTAGGCCGTCCTTTCCTTGCCACCGCGAATGCACACATCGGGTGCCGGGATGGAAACATGTCCATTGCTTTCGGTAACCTCAAAGCTGAGGTCAATATCTTTCGTCTAATGCAACAGGATGCCGATCGCGATGTGGCCGATGAAATGTGTGCCGTTGAGAGTCTAATCCTGGACTCCACCGAAGATATTCTTAAACAGTGTTTAGCACACTTTGGGGCTGACTTTGCAACAGAGTCAGCTATTTCTGATCTCAATGATCTTTTGGAGACTGCTCCACTGCTAGAGATCCCCACTCCACTCATCGAGTTAGAGCCTCTGATAACCATGGCCAGAGAACCCATCCTTCCTTTACCTACTGAAGTCATACCTCTTCAATCCGTGTCTTCTGTGACACCTACTTCAACTCCATCTGCTCCAACATTGGAGCTCAAGCCACTTCCAACAGATCTTTCCTATGCCTATCTTGGTCCTAAGGAAACCTACCCTGTCATTATTACTTCCGCTTTGTCTGAGAGTGAATGTAAGAAACTTCTCGAGCTGCTCAACGAGCACAAATCTGCGATAGGCTGGACTATAGATGATATTCGAGGCATAGACCCCTCGGTATGCCAACATCACATCTATCTCGAGGATGAATCCAAAACCTCTCGAGAACACCAGAGGAGGTTGAACCCCGTCTTGAAGGATGTAGTCCGGGACGAGGTCCTTAAACTGTTAGATGCGGGTATCATTTACCCCATCTCCGATAGCAAATGGGTGAGTCCTATTCATGTCGTCCCTAAAAAGGCAGGATTCACAGTTGTGGAAAATGAGAACAAGGAAATGGTCACCCAGCGCCTGAAGAAAGGGTGGAGAGTCTGCATCGATTACCGATGACTCAACACCAACACTAGGAAGGACCATTTTCCTTTACCCTTCATAGACCAAATGTTGGAGAGACTAGCAGGTCACTCCTATTACTGCTTCCTCGATGGTTACTCAGGGTATTATCAAATACCCATCGCCCCTGAGGATCACGAGAAGACAACTTTCACCTGTCCCTTTGGCACTTTTGCCTACAGGCGCATGCCCTTTGGCCTCTGCAATGCACCCGCGACCTTTCAAAGGTGTATGATGAGCATATTCTCTGACATGGTGGAAAAATTCCTCAAAGTCTTTATGGACGACTTCTCAGTTTTTGGGTCATCCTTTGATGACTGTCTGGACCATCTAGGGCTTGTACTTCAACGTTGTCAGGACAAGCGACTTGTCCTCAATTGGGAGAAATGCCACTTCATGGTGAAGAAAGGCATAGTTCTGGGACACGTCATTTTCCACCAGGGCATTGAGGTCGACAAAGCTAAAATCGATATCATCTCGACCTTGCCCATCCCTAAGTCCGTGCGTGACATCCGGTCCTTTTTGGGACACGGAGGATTCTATAGGCGATTCATCAAGGACTTCTCTCAAATCGCTCGACCACTGTCCCATCTTCTGGTTAAAGATAGTCCTTTCGACTTTAATGCTAACTGTGTCAAGACATTCGAGCGTCTCAAATCTGAGCTCACTACTGCGCCCATTATCCATCCCCCTGACTGGACTCTACCTTTTGAGGTAATGTGCGATGCTTTTGACTACGCGTTAGGCACCGTTCTAGGCAGAGAGTTGACAAAAGGTCACACGTGATCTACTACGCGAGCAAAACTCTTAACACTGCCCAAATGAATTACTCCACCACTGAGAAAGAACTCCTGGCGGTAGTCTTCGCCCTTGATAAATTCCGTCAGTACCTCTTAGCCACTAAGGTGGTCATGTACACTGATCATGCAGCCCTTCGTTATCTCATGTCGAAAAAGGAAACCAAGCCTCGATTAATTCGATGGATTCTCTTACTGCAGGAATTCGACCTCGAGATTAAGGATAAGAAAGGAACTGAGAATGTAGTGGCTGATCACTTGTCTAGACTGACTTTAGAGTCATCCTTCGACACCCAGCCCATCCCTGAGACCTTTCCAGACGAACAACTGTTCGCTATCTCCGTTCATCCATGGTATGCTGACATTGTCCACTACCATGTCACCGAAGAAATGCCTTCACACTGGTCAAAACAGGACAAAAGCCAATTCCTAGCAAGAGTTAAGTACTACTCTTGGGATGACCCTTATTTGTATAAATACTGTCCTGACCAAATCATTCGTCTCTATGTCCCTGAGTCGGACCAACTCAAAATCTTGTCCTCGTGTCATGACCAACCTTGTGGTGGTCATTTCAGCACTAAGAAGACTGCAGAAAAAGTCCTACAATGCAGATTCTATTGGCCTACACTATTTAAAGATGCCCATATCTACTGCAAAACCTATCCTAATTGCCAGCATCTAGGCCGCATCTCCCAGAGGAACATGATGCCCCTCACTCCCATCCAGGTCGATGAAATCTTTGACATTTGGGGCATCGACTTCATGGGTCCCTTTCCCGTTTCCTATGGTTTTGAGTACATTCTCCTTGCGGTAGACTATGTATCCAAATGGATAGAAGCCATTCCCACCAAGACCAATGACCACAAAGTAGTGGTCAAATTCCTAAAGGAGTTCATCTTCGCCCGCTACGGTGCCCCTAAGGCCATCATTAGTGATGGGGGCACCCATTTCTGCAATAGGATATTCGAGAAATTAATGAACAAGTATGGGGTAACCCACAAGGTTGCCCTAGCTTATCATCCACAGACTAGTGGTCAAGTAGAGGTTTCTAATCGTCAGATCAAGCAGATCTTGGAGAAAACAGTCAATACCACACGCAAAGACTGGTCTACTCGTCTCACTGATGCTTTATGGGCGTACAGAACCGCCTACAAGACGCCACTCAATATGTCTCCCTATCGTCTGGTCTTTGGGAAACCCTGTCATCTTCCGGTAGAGATTGAACATCGTGCCCTGTGGGCCATTAAGAAGCTCAACTTCGACCTAGACTCCGCAGGAGAGGAGCGAAAACTTCAAATGAATGAGTTAGAAGAACTCAGAAATGATGCCTATAACTTGTCCAAGTATTACAAATCAAAGATGAAGTGGATACATGACAAGAGCATCCTCAGGAAAGAGTTCCATCCAGGACAAAAGGTCCTTCTTTATAATTCTCGTCTTCATCTCTTCCCTGGGAAACTGAAATCTAGGTGGACTGGTCCTTATACGGTCACCGCAGTCACACCCTTCGGGGCAATCACTATTGAGGATCCCAAGGATCACTCCTCATTCCAAGTAAATGGCCAGCGTTTAAGCAGTTCCATGAACTTGATGTGTTGTTCATTCAGACTTTTGAGATCGATCTCATCGATCCTGTCTATGTCGACTGATGATCCACTCAGTCTCCTGTGCTCCAACTTGGTTGGGGGTGCCTACCACCCCCGTTGTGTCTGGCTGAAGACGTAAAACTTAGCGCTTTCTGAAAGGCAATTTCGGTATTCCTAGAGTACATGAGTCTCATGCATTTGTGATTATTGTTATATCTTTGGCAATGCAGGTACATTCATTTTTTCGATCATCAGGCATCACACACTATCGAGTTTCTGCCGACTTGGTAACATCTTCCTAAATCTTTGCATCATATCACTGATTTATTATTATTTTATGTCTCGGTCATGAGCACCGAGGACGGTGCTATATTTTGGTTGGGGGTGGGTATTTACCAAAACTCATGTCTTCATTTTGATAAAAAAAAAAAAAACCTCTTGTTTTTGGGGTGATTTCCGATGTTCTCCAAAAGTTTTCTAGAATTTCAAAAATGTGTCAAATACCCTGACTTTGATTAGCTAAAAACCCCCGTTAAGTCAATATTGAGAATGTCAATTTTTGTTTAAAGTTGGCGTTGAGTCAAGTCAAGTGTGACTACAGCAGGTTTGAAAACTTAGAAAAACTCATATTCGGCACAATTGTACACTATCAACATCAGAGTCATCCTAAGTTTGGAAATTCTAGAGATCCTGTGAGAAGAATTATGGAGACCTAACCCTGTGAGCTTTTGAGCCTTTAATCATTTCAGAGAGTTATACAATAATCCTGAGTCAATGGATGACTCACTATTCTTCATGTCCGCAATATTCGTTGAGAGATCTCATTATCTTTTGCTTCGATCATGGAACTCAGAACGACATCAACATTGGATTACTACGACAGAACCTTCTCTGTGTCCAGTTAAGATAGTATACATGATAGTGTAAACCCTAGAAAATGATTTAGGCCATTTTTCTGAACCATTCAGCCTTTTTACTCACCTGAATTATACTTCACTAGAAACCCCTTGAGCCGTTCTATAAAAGCCTTTTTAAACCCATCAACCTAAAACCCAGTCCAGCTATGAAGCATGACTGGCTACCCGTATTTTGAGATGGACAAAAGAATAACTGATGTGTGTATACCGTGAAAAAAAAAAAAAAGTAAAGAAGAAAAATCAAAAGGAAAAGAAAGTAGTTCAAGCTGAAAATAAAATATGAAAAGAAAGTATGAAGAAGAGCTGAAAAGAAATTGAGCAGTCTCAGAAATATCAAGAAAAAGAGAAAAATACGAAAAAAGGAAAAAGAACCAGATAATGGTGTTACGCCGTAGGAAAAATACAAGAAAATAGAGATATCCTCTCAAGATCTTTGAAATCCTGTATACCTTTATTTTTCTACACCTGACCTAAGCCTCATTACAACCTAGGAAAGTCCTACTTGATTCTAGGATAGCACGATCATAAAATGTGGAGATTGGAAAAGGAGAAGCTATAGAGTTTGATCTAACGTTCCCGAGTGAAGTAGTATTCCAATCATAAGATCTTCTTCTGTTAAAGATGTCCTTCATTTAAATAATACATATGTGAGATCTTTGCTTTCATATATCAACACATCTCCTCACATATAAATTGAGAGAAAAGAAGAAAACCCTTCTTGTGTGATTCTATTCTGAGTGCTAAACATGTGAGATTTGAGGTCGAGGCAAAAAAACTTAAAGGTGATCTGAAAATCTTTACTGTCGGATGATGAGAATGTTGAGCACACACACACGCAGAGTCTGACTATTCTGGGTCATGATTATCAGTCTGTAGTCTTGCCAAAACTTTCCAACTCTTCGCTAGCATGTAACTGTTTTTGCATCCATTCAATGATTTGACGAACGGTGTTTTCCCGGAGCTAATATGAAAAAGTGTGCAGCATGTGCAGAGCCCTTTAAGCTCATTTATTTCGCACTAATTGCCAAGGATTGGCAATATGCTGGTTGGGGGTTGTGATATTCGCTCAAAAGTGCTTATTTTAAGCAATTATCCTTTTAGCGTTATTACATTCTCCTACGTAAAATGCTCTATTTATCTACTTTTCTACCTAATAGTCTCTTCTGTTGCGTAGAACACACTTTTCTGGATGAAATGGTATATTTGCATGCATTAAACACATTTTCGGAAGTCTAGACATTAAGTCGTTCTGATAAAATCTCATTACGCGCTTCTTCTGTCGCAAGAAACCCCGATGGGACAATTCTTGAGACTTGCGAGCCCACATCGATCAGGAAAGCCCATTATCAAAGCTTAAAGAGCCCACATGCTATGACTAGAAGATATGGGCCAAATATAGACTGAATAAGATGACCAAAAAGTCGACACAAAGAACGAAGAGAGCAAGAGAGCTAATGACCAAGAGATGGACCAAAGCGTTTAAAGCCACATGAGTCAGCAAGGAATGATAGTCTACTTTACTGGAAAAGCGTGAGGATGGTCACAGTGAAGACCAGGGTTCTAGACCCTCGGCCAATACTTTTATCTCTATTTTCTGATATTTTCTCTCTCATCTCTCCTTATTCTCTCTCTCTTCATCTCTCGATCCTCGAATCTACTGACCTAACCCCAGAACTCCTGCCCATCGGCTCTATCTCATCTCCCTTAGCTTTCTGACCGTTGGATCTTCCATCGGACCGTTGGATCTTCAATCGAACCGTTGGATCTCTCTAGATCCGTCGATCTACCAATCTGGGTCCCAATCAAGTCACCATCCATCTGATCGCCATCAGACTGTCTGTCACATCATCATGTGAGACGATGGACATCATCAATCCATGTGGGCCAGTAGCCGGGCCCATCATCATCGACCCGCAGTCCGACTAGTTAGTGGACCCCGTGAATTTCAAAATAATTTTAATTAAATTTTAAAAAATGGGGGGTCCACTAAATGGGGACATTCCCCAAAGAAAAGTAGAGTTTTACTTTAAAAAAAAAAATATTTTTTTTAATTCAAAAATTCCCTAATTTCCATTAATGAAAACTAGGGAGCTTAAAAGGGGAAGGAGAAGGGTTCTTTGGAACCCTAATCCCCCTCCTTTCTTTTACTTTCTCTTCCCAAAACCATCCCGAACGTTTTCGTCTCCCTCTCGCCCTTCTTCTTCTTCTTCTTTTCTTTCTTCTTCTTCTTCTTCTTCTTCTTCTTCTTTCCACCCTCTCATCGGCTTCTAGTTGCAGGTTTGTGCCCATGCTATAACCGGACAGCAAGTGCCCAGTCTCCTCCCCTTTTGGCCTGAACCAACAAGGTTGTTGGACGGTTCTCTCTACCCTTCCCACTCTCCTCTCTCAACATATCAAGACCTGCAACTTGCAGGTTCTGATTTGCAAACGTCCTCTTCTTCACCTTCTTCTATTTCTTAAACCGGACTGGTGAACCAGTCCGGCAAGCTTCATTAAAACAGCCACCTGTGGCTGTTCTTCCACGGCCTGCACACCACTTGAACTACCGTGCTCCACCACTTTATCGCCCAAAGTTCTCCCACCAACAGCCACCAGCAACGCCTCCATCTTCTTTTTCTTCTTCATCACTACCGGAGTTGCAAACCTGCAACTCCGGCCGATCAAACCAGCAACTTGTTGTTGCTGTAAGCGGCTGCTAACTCTTCCTCACATCGCAGCAGCAGCTCCCTCCATTACCGCCTGGAACCTCTTCCGGCTCCACCTGTTGACCAACATCTCCACCCGTTCTCACTAAGTAGATCTTAGATCTACTGTTCAGAGATCTGAGATCTCTTTTCACCACGTTAGGTGCAGATCAGACCTTGTGGTTCCCACTTTTCCGGTCTCCCTATTCTCATCCACGGGGTTGCAACAGCGCCTCTTCTTCTTTTCATTTACGGGATTCCATCCCTCGAACCAGCAGACCACCACCACGCTCTCACCATTAAAATCGTTGATCCTTGCACGTCCTCACCACTGCATCGCTCCACCATTCTCCACTCCCGCCTACTGATCCTAAGTTTGGCGTTGCTGCCAGCAACGAAACTAACAATTCCCACCGTTCCACTTGCTGTGCTACACCAACAGCAATTGTGGTGCTACTCCTTTCCGCCCCTCCATGTGCGCTGGCTCAGATCTCCACCCATGCACCATCACGCCTGTACCATTCCATTAACCGCAACATCCATCTTCCTTTGCCGGTGCAACTTCAAGGTGTGCATGAGTGCATGAGACAACATACACAACTCAATGAGCATGCATGTTTCTTGCTATCGTGCGATATCCAGCCACCAATCTTTCCTCTCCAGTTCGTGCAACGTGATGGACATCAACGGGGATCAGGCATAACAACAATGTGCACCTCGTGCATCACCTTCGTCACCATGATCGGTGGCCTTTCATCCTCATCAATGGTAAACATTCTCCCCCTCTCTAGTTCTTCTCTGTTTATCTCCCTATAACTCTCTAGATTCTCTCTCCTACATTTTCTTTCTCTCTAGATTTTTATTATTCCTCTTTCTAAAATCCCATTTTCTCTCTCTTCCCCTAACTTTCTCTCTCTAGGTAGAATCCTCCATCTTCTCTCTCTAAAACCTATTACCATTTTATCTCTCTAAATTGATCTCTCTCTCTAGACCTCTCTCTTGATTTTCTCTCTCTATAATTTGCTTTCTAGTTAATTTGTTTTTATTTGTTGAGTTTTTGTAAACACATTTGAGTAGTCAATGCATTTATTTTGATCGTATTATTTTCGTGTTATCTATATTCGGTAATTCTTGCTCAAATAAGTTCATTGATTTAAGTCAAAAAGCTTGTTTTAAATCTTGATCGAATCACCATTCTCACATTTCCATCATTTTTAGCAGATTTCTGTTATTGTTGTTCTTATTTGCCCTAACCCCGAGTGCGGACGATATCCGACACGTACCACTGTGCAAGTCTGCATTTTTTACAGATTAAGTGAACCAATT
The DNA here is from genome assembly GCA_035048495.1 of Euptelea pleiosperma. Taxonomy (NCBI): domain Eukaryota; kingdom Viridiplantae; phylum Streptophyta; class Magnoliopsida; order Ranunculales; family Eupteleaceae; genus Euptelea; species Euptelea pleiosperma. The sequence goes on along the minus strand of CM068542.1, from coordinate 26,465,015 downwards.
CAGAGAAATTACAAATATTGTTGAACTTTAGGGTTTCCATAACCAACGACGCGGAAAAACCTTACTTTCATTAATCACACCCTGGATTTCGGGCAAACCTTCTAATCCACAGGCATTCGGATCGGGTGCCAAAATTCGGGGCGTGACATCCTTAGCGTTAGTGTGTTCTATTTCTATCTTCGCTTTTTTACCTTTTAGACGAAAATAGAGTTCTTTCTTGGTGTCAGTGGGTAATATCTTCGTTCTTTCATCCTCGACTACCTTCTCGGTTGTTCCAACATTTGAGTTTACATATATAACAATTGGGCTAACTAACTTGGATATCATTGGGAGTCTATCATCACGAATCTCATATGTATCATTCCTATCACCCAACGAAATACAATCGCCAAAGGAATCATCAAAAGTGTCATTTGACTTCCACATTTTTTTTCCTTGACACCCCAAAATACAACATCATCTGATTTGACTTCTTCAATGGTATTCTCTAGCCTTTCTAATATGCAAACATCTTCAACCATTAGTTTCATAGTTTCATTAATTATTTTTTCCTTCTTCAATGTCCAAATGATAATGGGCTTCTGTGGACTCTTTATGTGTTTTTTCACCATTGCATTATAGTCGACGACATCACCAATGTCACTTGCATTATCATCAGTGCAATTCTTAAATGATATGAAAGTTTTAGTAGGGTATATTTGGTTGACTTCTTCTAAAATCTGTATGAATGCAGCAAATGAAGTAATAGATGTACAATTTTTCATCTTAGTAACACCCCCCAGAAATTTGAAAGTAATTTGTTGCACCCCATGTACTTTTAAACTTTAGGATGACCCCCCTTCACCTAGTTTAACTTGACTTGAACTAAAACAGACTTGAACCACACATCATTAGCATTGTAATTGAAATATTATGGTCCTTTCATAAGTGCATTAACAAGCACATGATGCATGTCACATTTTAATGTTGGTCAAATGATGGTTAAACTAGGTCAAGGGGGGTAATCCTAAAGTTTGAAAGTACAAAGGGGTATTGCAAATTACTTTCAAATTCATGGGTGTTACTAAAATACCATTCTTTTATTGAAGTTTTGCTCTGTTTTTTTCCGTTATTTTCCGTTCACGTTGATTTATGGTGTGTATATCCATGAAGGGGTGGGCTAAACATCCATGAGGTTAGTGGGCCCAGATGGCAACGGTGAGTTACTAAAATGGTGCTTCACATTTATTTTTTGTACGAAAAATTTTCGAAACAAACCTAAGTTTAAGGGTATTTTTCAAAAAGAACCGTATTTTCAAAATTTGTCAAAACAAACCTAGGACACCGAACCGTTTGGTGTATCCTCACGAAAATGAGTAAATTGTAGTTTTGCCCTCGCCTATCACCATACTGTTCGGCGACGGTTATTAACCGTCGCCGAACCGTTTGGCATTGGTTATTAAAACTCGCCAAACCATTCGGCGTATTATACTAAATGTCGCCATACGGTTTGGCGATATTTAATATCCGATGCCGAACAGTTTGGCGTCTGACAGCCAATTTCGAACGTTAGAAGATCCGTTGAAAATGTATCCGTTGGAAGGGAAGATACAATATCTCCGTTGGGAAGCCAAATTTAAATTCTCTCCTACTCAATCTCTCCAACTCAATTGTTCTCTCCAATTACTCTATCTCGATTATTCTCTCATAATTCTCTCATTTTACTCTCCTATTTTACACAATTCATTAGCTATAATTTTTTATTTTATTTCAAATTTAGAAATGACGACAAAAACGATTATTTGTCGATAAGGAGGCCAACTACAAGGGGATACATATGTTGACGGATTTGAGCGGATGTTATTCGAGTCATCGGGGATCACATTGCCAGAATTTTGAGATAAAATTGATATTCAATATAAATTCAATAAAATTTTATCCTACGGTCAGTTATTACATTTGGTTCAGAAAAACATATGATTGACATTGTTAACAATCAATCTTTACAACATATATTTGACATTAGTTTAACTTCTCCATATATAATTTTTTATGTTTGTCAAATACCACTTAAAAATATTACTTTTGAAAATCAATCGAATTATGGTCACACAAGTATTCAAGGTGAGCCTAGCTCATCAAATCAATTTCGAACCGGCGACCACAATTCGATTGTAGATGATGAAAATGATAATCTTGTTGATGATGAAAAAGAAGACACAAATGATGATCCGCAAGCCTATGGATATTGCTTATCACCAACAAATGTTAATGTGAATGCTATATATATTGGTAAAGTTTATGATAATGTAATTTAATTTAGGCTTTGAATTTTAAATTTAGCAGTAAAGATAATTTTACAATAAAATATGTGATAAATAATAAAGAAAAGCTATAGTTACATGTGATGATCCAAATTGCCCATGACGTGTATATGCTAAAAGAATGGCCAATGGTGACATATTTAGCATTATAATTTTTAACAATAGCCACACATGCTTAGAGAGGAGTGATTCAGTCGGTCATCCTCAAGCAACTGTTAATTGGATAAAAGACAAAATTAAAGGTCGTTTAGCTGATAACCAATTTTATAATCCAATAGAAATTATAAATGACATGAAACGCGAATATGATGTATAAGTCTCGTATAACAAAGCTTCGAAAGCTCGAGAGAAAGCACTAGAAGACATTCATGGTTGTATAATAGAGGCTTATAAGAGTATGGATCATTACTGTCATATCATTTTAGAAACAAATCATTGTAGTTTTTATTTTCTTAAAACTAACCAAAATAAAAATTTTGAACGAATTTTTATTTGTTTTAAAGCAAGTATTAATGGATTTAAAAATAGATGCAAACCGATTGTAGGATTAAATGGTACATTCTTAAAGGAAAAATATCAAGGTATTTTGCTTGCAGCGACTACTGTTGATCTTGATGGTGGTACTTTTTCATTGGCATATGCAGTAGTTGAGGCTGAAGATAAACATACTTGGGATTGGTTTTTAAATTGTTTTGAAATAGCTATTAGACCTGTGGATTCTCAATTATCTTTTATTTCTAATAGACAAAAAGGACTTATACAGGCTGTCGCTAATCATTTTCCTTCACATTACTATTTTTTCTGTATGAGACATTTTGAACAAAATTTAAAAAAATGATTTAAAGAACAAGTGTTTTGTGAGTTATTAATGAGAGCAGCTAAAGTATATAATTTAATAGATTGTGAAAATATTTTATAAATCATTAAGAACGAGAATTTAGAAATTTTTGAATGGATTGTTAATAGTAATCAATAGTCATACAACTTAAGTTATTGGGCGACAACTCATTTTCATGTTCCAAGACATAAGATATTAACATCTAATTTTGTAAAATTCTTTAATACATGGATTAAGAAACTACGTTCCAAACCAATAACATGATTATTAGATGAAATTATGTATAAAATAATAAAATGTATGGAAAAAATAATGAAGAGAAGTAAAAAATGGACAACACAACTCGTCCCAACTATTCATAAAGAAATTGATGGTAGAATAAAAAAATCAAGAACTATGACCATTTTGGCTATTGATAACATAAAATTTGAGATTAAAGATCATGAAAAATCAAGAGATGAAGTGATCAACTTGGATAACTGGACTTGTACATGTGGAGAATGACAGGACACTTTGATTCCATGTCCACATGCTATAGCCGCAATTAGATACAGAAGATGAGATGTTTATCAATTTTGTCCTCCTGAACTGTTAGTTGAAAGGTACCAACAAGTTTATGCAAGTTGTATGGAAGGAATCCCAAGCCCATATCAATTGCAAAATTCTTTTGAAAATTCAATTCAAATATTATCACCATTGACTCGACGTCGTCTTGGTCGTCCTAAGGTAAATCGACGAAACACCGACATTCGAGAAGTACGACCACTACATTGTAGTCATTGTGGTGGTATTGGACATAACCAATCAACTTGTACAAATCCAATTTGAGAATAAAGTCTCATTTGAGGAAAAAATCATTATCTACAGAATAGATGACTACGATGAAAGATATGCTATCTTTTCCAAAGTGTCATTTTTCACTACATAATCTAACTAGAGCGTTGGAGTGGTTTCTTTGCAGGTAGAGGAGTTTCAACTTGGAGTATGGATATTTTGATCCTTATGTAATTGTACACAGTGGATGGGAAAATGTGACATTGGACAATTGTGCGTACCTTAGCAATTGTAAACAATTTTTGTAACCTTTTAGAATTTTTGCAACTTTAGACAATTTTTGTAACCTTTTGAATTTTTTTAGATTATTATAAGTTTTTATTTATCATTGAGGTTATTATAAGTTTCATTAGTTGATTAAGAATGTGTATATAGAGTGATTAAGAAAATGATAATAAAAGTTAATAAACCCAAAATATGTAGCTATAATATAAGAAATACAAAAGAAAAAGTCTCCACAGTCTAATGCTTACACTTCATACCTTTCTTACTCCTCCCATCCTTTAATAACTCCAATGCCCCTATAACTGGTCTCCCTCTCTATGAATATCTTCGCTCAACCTGAGATGGTTCTATTGGCGCATGGGATGGAGGTATAATAGGCGACAACGTCAATGGATGATGTATGGCAAAAGATGATCCTACATCACATGTCGATTGATGTTGAACATCATCACCTTCTTGTGGATCATTACCTTCTTGATCATCATCCACAAACACATCATTCCACTCATCACCTTCTTGGTTACTTTGATGAGGACGAAGATGTGGAGGAAACCGTCGTACAACGACATAAGGGACCTGAGGAGGCGGATCAACATGCTGTGAGAAAAATTCACGGCGTAGGTCCCGCCTCAATCTCTCAATAGAGATCGTAATGCGATCACTAACAGGAGGCTCAAGATGTAGATCTGTGATCACATTTGACAAATACGCTGCTTATAAAAATAAACTAAATATTATATTAATATGTGAAATTCTAAAATCTAATAAAAAGACTTATAGCACTGTGATTTACCTCATCTTCAGTTGTTGACTTAGATCAATCAAGCAAGCCCTCCAAGTATCCCCTTGGCATATATCTTGGCTCCTGATATCGAATGCTTACATTATAAATACGATGACAACTATACCATTGTTCAAAATTCTCATTTGCTCACATAATTACAATACAAATTATATGAGACATTATTATCTGAGTAAAATAAATACATTATTAATAATATAATTTCAAACAATTACGTTATTGCAGTTTACCTTGCAAGTTAGTGCAAACTTCACCGACCACTCGAAATTACTCAAACCTATTCATCCAATCTGATATCGCTAGTGACATATCAAACTTAGTCTTTTTACCTACTCTCAACTAACATAAGGGAGGAATTGGAATATTTTAGTGCATGCCTAATTGTCGCATACACCGATCTGCCGGATGAAATTCAGCGGTGTCTAAATATATAACACAAGCACGATGAAGACTAGCCTCCTGTGCCATTCGCAAGATCGGTAGAGTATCATCAGATACAGGATAATAGGGAAGCCAAATAACCTGAAAATAAAAAAGAAAAGTTGTATTAAGAATTTTTAATTAATAAAAATTTTAACCACTAAAATTTTACTTAGGTGATTTCGAGTTAACATGTCTAACTCTTGAGGATATAATGGCACACTATGAGTAGGATCACTATTGTATACTCTATTACCTATCATCCATCTGAAGAATCGTGGAAACATACATGCTTCCGGATTAGGTATAGGCCTCCCAACAAAAGGCAAATGCTCGTGTGCCCATACTTTCATAAATAAGATTAAAATATATTAATAAAAATATTTCGAAGAATAAATGAATGGTTGAATAATTTTAAAATAAATTACCTGAAGGAGGACAATACACCAAGTAATACTTTTTTTTGTCCTTCAAAGCAAAACATGCCAAGTGTCTAAACAAATAAGCCAAGACAGCAGCCCCCCAAGCATATTCCTTTGCTGTTTTGAAGTCCTCAAATAGATGCAACAATTTGGCTGAAACCTTGTTACCGCTGCCATCAGGAAACATAGTATTTTCGCATAATGCTAATAAATAGGCATAAGTATGACACTCGATCTACAATAAAGAAACACTATTATTAATAAATAAAATTCATTTATTATTTTATATTAATTAATGATTATAAATATTACATGATACTAAATCGGTTCTAGAAGTAATTGAAAGTAGGATTTTTCCGTGTCATTGGTTACGGAAACCCTAATTCCAACAAAATTTGTATCTTTTCCGATTTAATTCCTGCAAAAATGGTTATTCTTGTATATGGATTCGTGTCGGATGTCAATCCGCACTCGGGATTAGTTCATGCAAATCAAGGACATAAAATGATGGGTTTTTCTCAAAAATTGCTAAAAAGAAAAGATGGAAGGGTGAGAATGATGATCACGGGATTAAAATATGATTGATTTCATAAATTTTCAGAGAGAGAATTAAGAAAATCAACACATTTTTATTGAAAATTATAAGAATTACATTGCTTTTGAAGGGAAGTCTATCTAAATAACTTGAAGCAACTTACGCTAGAAAGCAATAAAAACTAGAGAGAGAAAGATCAAAGAAGGCTATCCTAGAAAGAGAAACTACAGGGGATAGAGAAAGTGATGCTAGAAAGGTCTAGAGAGAGAAAATGTATAGAGAAGAGAACTAAATAGAGAAAGCTAGAGAGAGAAAGTTTTTCACCTTTGAAACTTACCGAAGATTGGCCAATGGTTGGTAGAATGGAAAGGTTGGCCATGGAAATGCTTGTAAACTTGGTGGTGCTGCAAGGGTCTTTGCTGTGATGTATCTATCGTGCGTTGATGCACATGATTGATGAGGAAAGCGGCCTAATAGGATGATTGCACAAGGAGAACGATTCGGTGGTAAGATGCACCAGCAACAAGCTATAGGGATGACGCGATGATGTGCGATTGGCAGCAGCAGTTGCACGACTAGTGGAGGAGGAAAATGCTGGTGAAATATGGAGCTAATCTCATGAGAACCAGTCCGATTGTGGAATTGCTAACGGATTGCTTGGTGTTGCTGGTGTGAAACACCAAGACGTTTAGAAGATGAAGGATGCAGCAACAATTGGCCAGAGTTGCAACCTGCAACTCCGGCGGTGGTTTTGATTGATGAAGAAAACGGTGGTGGGATGGTGGAAGAAGCTTGACGTAGGCGTTGTATTGGAGGGGCAGCAAGGGTATGGATTGCTTGCAGGTGTGGATAAGGGCAGATGGAGCTTGCAGATGTGGAGCCCAAGCTGGAGAAGGAGGCAGCGGTAGGAGCAATGGAGGTTCACGTGTTGCAGGTTGCAGGTTGCAGGCGGTGGAAGAAGAGGGGCGGTGTTGCTGGCAGTGGCAATGCGTGGTGGTTGTTGGAAGAACAGCCACCGTGGAGATCTATTGGAGATGGTTGAAACGGCTTCAAATGGGAGAGGAGTTGTGGGATGTGTGAGAGAGGAGAGAAGAGAGTGGAAGAGGAGAACGTGGAAGGAAGAAGGTGTTGCTGGCCGGAGTTGCAGGCTGCAACTCCGGTGATAAAGATGAAGAAGAAGAAGAAGAAATGAGGAAGAAGATGGGCCAAAGAAGAAGGGAAAACGTGGGGAAGAGTTTTTGGGGAAGGATTGAAGAGATTAGAGGGGGATTAGGGTTCGAACGAACCCCTCTCCTTCTCTTTTAAAGCTCCCTATTTCCTTTAATGGAAATAGGATATTTTTCAAAAATAAAAAATAAGAAAAAAAAAAAATTTTTTTTTTTAAGTAAAACTCTACTTTTCTTTGGGGAATTTCTCCATCTAATGGACCCCCCATTTTTTAAAATTTAATTAAAATTATTTTGAAATTCACGGGGTCCACTAAATGGTCGGACAGCGGGTCGATGATGATGGGCTCGACTACTGGCCCACATGGATTGATGATGTCCATCGTCTCACAAGATGATGTGACAGACAATCTGATGGCGATCAGATGGATGGTGACTTGATTGGGACCCAGATTGGTAGATCGACAGATCTAGAGAGATCCAACTGTCCAATGGAAGATCCAACGGTCCGATTGAAGATCCAACAGTCAGAAAGCTAAGGGAGATGAGACAGAGCCAATGGGCAGGAGTTCTGGGGTTAGGTCAGTAGATTCGAGGACCGAGAGATGAAGAGAGAGAGAATAAGGAGAGATGAGAGAGAAAATATCAGAAAATGGAGATAAGAAGTATTGGCGGAGGGTCTGGAACCCTGGTCTTCACTGTGACCATCCTCACGCTTCTCCAGTAGAGTAGACTATCATTCCTTGCTGACTCATGTGGCTTTAAACGCTTTGGTCCGTCTCTTGGTCATTGGCTCTCCTGCTCTCTTCGTTCTTTCGGTCGGCTTTTTGGTCTTCTTATTCAGCCCATATTTGGCCCATATCTTCTAGTCATAGCATGTGGGATCTTTAAGCTTTGATAATGGGCTTTCCTGATCGATGTAGGCTCGCAAGTCTCGAGAATTGTCCTATCGGGGTTTCCTGCGACAGAAGAAGTGCGTAATGAGACTCTATCAGAATGACTTCATGTCTAGACTTCCGAATATGTGTTTAATGCATGCAAATATACCATTTCGTCCAGAAAAGTGTGTTCTACGCAACAAAAGAGACTCTTACGTAGAAAAGTAGATAAATAGAGCATTTTAACATAGGAGAGTGTGAAAACGCTTAGAAGATAACAGTGAAAATACGCACTTTTAAGCGAATATCAGTAATACAGCAAAATTTTATTGTAGTCAACTAAACTTAATTTGACCCTGTTTTGATCTATCTTCATCCTCTGACGGGATACCCAATACACGTGTCAAAAGTGACGTGCAGTCCTCATTCTCCTCAAAAAGAGAAAGAATCAGAGGACGACCAGTAATACTCAAACCAAGACAATGGAGAGTGTCCTCTAGTGTAATGGACATCTCTCCAAAAGAAAATGGAACGTACATGTCTTTGGCCAAAAACATTCAGCAAGACAGTAACACAAACTCAGATCAGTGTTATACCATTGAAGATTATGGTAATAACCAAAACCTGCTTGTGTTATTAACTCAAGCTGAACGGGTGACAACTCACCCCAATTATCAACCCATCTCCCATGAAAGCGTGCTCGATAATCACTATAATTCACCTACATCAATTATTATAATATAAGAGATAACTCCTAATCATATTATACAATAATCTACAACTTAATAAAAAATTTATAAAATACTAATCTTGCCATTCCAAATGTCATTACATCGATGACGTAATCAATCGCTTTGAACATCAAGGGTAGTGGGACTACCCGGAATACGACCATCATTAACAATGTATGACATGCTTCATACCAACAATCAGTCTAAGTGGTGATTTCTAACTATTGTATTTGACATTTTTTTCATATGCCTACATAGAAGATAAATCAGCCTATTCTGAAATTTCTAACCCCAAATGTGGGTTTCAAATCAACAATAAAAAAAGGGTTAGGCTTGGGGAGTCCCATACCCCCTTTTTTGACCCCCCATGTTGGCGTATCCACATAGAAGATCAATCGATGGCTGATTTTTAGTAGGGATGATCTCCTCACCATATAGATCACCCCAACAAAAAATCAGCCAATTCTAAAAATAGCTTGATTAGTGGACCTACAAACCATAAATATACCTCAAAACCAAAAAGCAGGTTGATTAGTGATTTCTAGGCGTTGACCTTTGTACCTCAAATACTGCTCAAATTCCACAGTAGAGATTAACCCATGAAAAGAAGTCCAATTCAACGCCTATAAATCACTAATCATGCCGATTTTCTATTTGTAGGTCCACTTAGGGATTGACCAAACATCCATACGGTCAGAGTCCTCTAAGCGTGTGCCACGTGGCTCATATTGTGTCCTGTAACTGAAGCATGTCATTTTAGGGCAGTAAGTAGAGCCTGAGCCTAAAAAAATTTTCAATTTCACACACAATTTTGGTGTTGCCAACTGGTGATTACCCATACAAAAAATCAGCCTATTCTAAAATTTCTAACAACATCAACTGTTGGTTTTCAAGTTAACATGGTAAAAAATAGACGGTCCACAGATTCTTCAACTTGTAAACCATTCTACGGATCTCAGAATGATTTGAATTCTTTTGAGGGTGATCTCCTCACCGTAAAGACCATCCTCACCAATGATTCCATTCCAAAAATTTTAACCCCATCAAATGTGGGTTCAAGTTAAAAGTAAAAAGAAATGTGGGTTCAAGTTAAAAGTAAAGAAAAAAGGTTAACAGTAAAAATTTTTTTACTGTTAAACCAAGAAAGTGGAAAATAAAGTTCCAGAAAAGATCTGAGGCTTACTTGAGAGATCTCAGAGAGGGGAAGAGTTTCTTCGGTGTGAAAACCACCGGCGTCACAACGGGGATGGTGGGCATCCACAAGGAGGCGGAGATCGCTGGAAATTTTTTTTTTTGGTGTATCACAAAATGAAACGCCTAACTGTATGGTGTATCAATTTACAGATTGCCAAACCGTTTGGCGATCAGTTAATTGATACGCCATACGGTTAGATGTTTCATTATGTGATACGCCAAATAGTTTGGCGTATCTTTGAAGAGGGCAATCCTGCCATTTTAAAGTTTTGTAAGAGTCCACCAAACGGTTCGGCGTCCTAGGTTTGTTTTGACAAATTTCAAAAAATACGATTATTTTCGAAAAATACCCTTAAACTTGGGTTTGTTTTAAAAATTTTCCATTTTTTTTAAGCACATGAGGTATACCTTGTTATTTCTTTAGTGGAAATGTTGGACACCAATAAATTCCAATAATTTTACACCACGTGTACCTTGGATACCAAGTAAAACTTTGGCTGACCGCCCACAATATGAGTCATGTGGCACATTTTTAGAGGACTGTGACTGCATGGTTGTCTGGCCAATCCCTAGATGGACCTACAAACAAAAAAAGCAACATGATTAGTGATTTCTAAGTTTTGGATTGGAGTCATTTTCATGGGTTGATTTTAATTGTGGGAATTTGAACATTATTGACGATTATTTCGGGTAAAAGATCGAAAGGTTTGAAATAACTAATCAGGCTGATTTTTGGTTTGTAGGTCCACCTAGTGATTGGCCAGACATCTGTACGGTCATTGTCCTATAAGTGACCCTATACTAAGGAGTCGACATCAGTGGTGTTTGCCATGCAGTCGGGTGCTTTTTGCCAACTACCCAAGAGAATTAAAAAAGAAAGGAAAAAGATCTAACAAGGTGTGCCTGAAACTATTTCAGATGCGGAAGCACAATTTTTGTTAATCACAGCTGTCAACAGGCCCCACTGACTGCATGGATGTTTATCGCATCCCTTGGTGGATATATACACACCAAACATTACCCTGATTAGTGATCTATAACCATTAGATTTTGATACTTTTTAAGGCGTGTGCATAACCGTTGAATTCAACCGTTTTTTGAGTACTAAAACCAACGGCTAAAACTCATCAAACAAAATGATTTTTCGTAAAAATATCTATTAGGGGGTGGGCTTAACATCCATGTGGTCAGTGGGCCCAGATGGCAGCAGTGAATAACAAAAATGCGCTTCAACAATTAAAAAGATATCGGTATACCTTGTTACATCATGACCCTAAAAGAAATCTTAAAAAACACTCACTTGGGTATGTGTTATTGTGTTTGGTTGGTGGTTCACCCATACAAAATCCACGTGCCTGTCAGCGAAGCGGAGTCAGCGAAGATCATTAATTTTTTCTATTCCCGAAAAAGTTTGCATGGTGCATTGCTGAGTAAATTGAGTAAAACTTGTGTCACAAGATGTTGTGACGGAAGCCGGTCACAGCACTCAATACGACCCACGTGGCAAACTATTAGAGGACGATGACCGTACCGATGTTTGGCCAGTCCCTTGGTGGAACGGTACACAAAAAATCAGCTTGATTAGGGATTTCCAACCGATTGGATTGAAGTTATTTTCATGGGTTGAATTTAACGATAGGATTTGAGCATTATTGAGCGTTATTTGGGTACAAAAATCCAAAGGTTGTAAATTACTAATCAGGCTATTTTTTGGTTTGTAGATCCACCCAAGGACTGGCCAAACATCCATACGGTCAGCGCGCTCTGATCGTGTGCCGCGTAGCTCGTATTGAGTGCTGTGACTGGCTTCCGTCACAACATCTTGTAAATCTTACCTGACCACCGCTGGTCAGGTACCTACCTAACCACTCACAATAGAAGCTATGTGGCAATTTCTTAGAGGACATTGACCTTATAGATGTTTGGCCAATCCCTAAATGGACCTATAAATCCAAAATCAACATGATCAGTGATTTCTAAGCATTACTTGAAGTCATTTTCGTGGGTTGATTTTAACCGTAGGAATTTGAGCATTATTTACCATTATTTGGGTATAAAGATCCAAAGGTTTGAAATTATTAATCAGGCTAATTTTTGGTTTGTAGGTCCACTTAGGGATTGACCAAACATCCATACGGTCCTCTAAGAGTGTACCACGTGGCTCATATTATGGGTGGTCAGGCAAGTTTTACTTGTGCATTGCTGAACACAAAGAGGACATTGACCGTATAGATGTTTGACCAATCCTAAGTGGACCTACAAACCAAAAATTAGCCTGATTAGTGATTTCAAACCTTTGGATCTTTGTACGGAAATAATGGTAAATAATGCTCAAATTCCTACGGTTAAATCAACCAACGAAAATGACTTCAGTTAACGCTTAGAAATCATCGATTATGTTGATTTTGGGTTTGTAGGTACACGTAGGGATTGGCCAAACATCTATACGGTCAGTGTTCTCTAATAAAAAATTGCCACGTGGCTTACATTTTGGGTGGTCAGGTAGCCAGGTTGACAGGCAAGTCTTACTCGAACGCAAAGGGCGTCACACGTACTAATCAAGGACCATTAATTATTACATTAGAAGGTGGATCCCAAAACAATCGAGTGAGAATATTCTAAAAGTTCTATAGTTGAAGTGATCACAGACCTTGATTTGCGTGATGCCATTTAGGTCAAGCATCGTGCAAGGTAACATTCTCACGCTTTGTTTTTTCAACCTGTTCTTTCTACTTAATATAGAAAAATTGCCCTCCCCGCCTTCAGCCAAAAATAACCCTACTTTACTTTTTCTATGCTTTAATTTATTCAAATGACGGACTCTTCGATCTTTTTGGTGTCAAACACATCACGCTGCACCTCATTCAATGCTATTTTCTTATTAAAAAATTAAATAATCTGTATTCTTAACATGACAATCAAATTCTTTAAATTTACAAACATTGTTTTTTTCTTTTTTTGAAATTTTTTAATTTATAGAGATGTTTTAATCATTCAACAATTTCACATTTCAACTCAACTGTAAATGCATTTATTTAACCTTCGCGAGGCATCTAAACTCTGTGATCATCAAAGTTGATGATGGACCCACTGTATGATCCACGTGGCATACGCTTAGAGACCACTAACCGTATGGATGTTTGGATCATCCCTAAATACGGGTACATAACAAAAATTTGTATGATTTGTGATTTCTAACATTTAGATCTGAGTACCCCAAATAATGCTCAAAATCCACAGTTATAAATAAATCGTGAAGAAGACTATAATCCAACAGATAGAACTTGTTGATCCGGATGAATTTTCGTATGTAAGTTAACTAAGAGATGAGCCAAAAATCCATATGCTCAGTGACCTATAAAAATGTGCCACGTGGCTCATAATATGCTCCATCATCAAATGACGTTTTGCATAAAAAACTTAAAAAGTTAACAAATGTACCTGTACATACCAATTATTAAAAGAGTAATGATCGCATGGTCCAAGGGCCATCGACAATATCATGTTGCATGGTGGTGTCATTTTGTCATTGGCCAAATAATGCTTAGAATACACGGTTAAAAACAAGCTATGAAAAAGATTTTAATCCAACGGTTATAAATTATTAATCAGGATAAATTTTCATATGTAGGTTCGCCTAAGAATGGGCCAAACTTCTATACGGCCAGTGATCTCTAATAGTGTGCCACATGTAAGGTTCTGTAAGAATAAATTTATATTTTAGTTTGGCAAAGATTCTGTGTGACATAAAATATTCATGTAATCATTCATACAAGCACCAGTGTAGCGTTGAAGATGTCGTGGTACGCATACTTCATCGACTACGTGAAGACTAAAAGACAGAGACAGCAAGAATCAGACGGTTGACGATAGGAGTCATTTGAGTAACTGTCCATTTGTCCGTAAAGATTGTGTGCACTCGCCTATGAAGGTAAGTGACTTAGTGGTCATATGAAAATGTTTTAAATGAATAAAATATAATGGTCAAACTTAGTCAGAGTACAGACCCGAGTCTAGTCAAGATTTTGACTATAGGGGTATGTTCAATCGATTGGATCTTCCTGATCAATCAATTGGACCCTACAGAATAGAAACTGTTTCAAAGTCCAATCGATTGGACTCTACGGACAGAACTCATTCCGAGTCCGATCGATTAGATCCTTGGTACAATCGATTGGACCAAAAGCCCAATTGATTGGACTGTGCGCGAATGGTCTTTTCAAATCCAAAATTCAAGGTTTCACATTCTCATATCTCTTATGACTCAGGGCTATGAAATTCTATAAATATAACTCTTCTCTAGACTTATTAAATACACATTGGAATACAGAGAAGAAAGTTATTTATCAAGAGTTGTCCATTAGAAGAGTAAAAAGCCTTTCGCTTCCATTAATATCTTATGAGCTTTTTTTTTCTTAATCAAAGTCAAGAGCTTATTGATCATTTACTCAGCTTAGGTCTTCTACATAGAAACTTGACCTAGAAGCCTGAGAGTACCAGTGCGACTCAATACCATTTTAGCGACTTAGAGTTCAGGGTGTACTGAGTCCTTTACCTTCAGCAAAAACTGAAGAGTTGAGAATTAGATTGGGGAGGCTGATCGAATGTAGGTTTGGAGAGTACCAAACTGAACAAGCGGACAAGGCTTCTTGACTAGGAGAGCGCGCGTGGATTCGTAGCATTAATTCAGAGGACGTGGACGCATCGATAGTGGGCCTTGACTAAGGTTGGAAGCTGTATTTGCAACAGTGCTGCGTAGGTAACTTATGTTTCGTTTAACTTTCCAGTTAGTGATACTTTCCATCTGGACATGATCCCGTGGTTTTCCTTGGCGAAGGTTTCTACGTAAAAACTCTTTGTCTTGTGGATGTTTGATTGTTGTTCCGCTAATTGTATTGATTAAATCAAACGATGAAAAGATAATATACCACGGAGATATATTCGATTTGAATCAGTTGAGATAATCCTTTTATCAATCAACTAAGACATGCGAGTTTATCACCTTACCTTGACTAGTAAACTTGTGTTAAGTTAGATTAATTTTTAAATACCTAATCACACCCACCCCACGCTGCCCCTTTCTAGGTATTCTTGTGTAAAAGAGAACGACCGGTAATTTCAAGTTCTACTACATGTAAGGTCCTGCTAATAACTTAAAAAATAAGAGAAAATTAGATGTAACGAGGTAGACCTCACGCCAAAGGTGTGAGCTTTAACGATTCTTGTTACTCGATGTTGCCCTCTAGACCTACTAACTGCATGGATGTTTAGCCCAAGGTTTAAAAGGGGTCGTCATAATTGTATAACAAACTAAGGGGTGTTACTGTTTTCCATTACAATGGATTGTAACTCATAGGGGCAAAAATGGGAAAGTAACATAAAATAACGGAGAAATGGAAAAAATGGCGCAAGAATTCAAAATTCAAAATTTGAATTTCAAATTTTCAATAAAATTTTACAATAGGGAAAAACGAAAAATAACAAAAAGTTAACGAAAATAACGAGCTTTTTTTAACAATTTTTTTTCAGAAAATAACGGTCGTTATTTTCATTATAACAGGAAAATAACGGTTCTTGTAACGATACATAATGTAACGGGGGAGGTCCAAATCCATAATTACAACCGTTCTTTAAACCATGGTTTAGTCCACCACTTGGTGGACATTAGGGGTGTCAACGGGTCGGTTCCGGTTCGGTTCCGGTTCGGTTCCTAAGGTGACCAGAACTGGAACAATCGGTTCCGGTTCTTATCGGTTCCGGTTCTCAAAGTGATGGATCCAGAACCGGAACCGATTATGTATTTATGTCGGTTCCAGTTCCAGGTATATTGGGCCAAATCTTGAGAATATTAGAATATTTACACTATATTTATTTATTGGTACCGGTTCTTATCGGTTTCGGTTCCATGTTAGGTTACCCAGAACCGGAACCGTTATTGTCGGTTCGGTTCCGGTTACTTTTTAATCGGTTCCCAAAAAAGTGGAACCGGAATCGGTATTTTCGGTTTCGGATAAACGGGTAAAATTGACACCCCTAGTGGACATACACACCCAAAATCACCCTGATCGGTAATCTCTAACCATTGTATTATAAACTACAAAAAAAAAACATTGTATTATATTTTAGCACTTTTTAAGGCATGATTCTAGCTTTTGGATTCAACCACTTTTTGGGAACTAAATCCATTACTAAATCCAACGGCTAGAAATTATCAAACAGCTAATTTTTTGTAGCAATATCTACGAAGGGTGGGCTCATCATCCATGCGGTCGGTGGGCCCAGAGGGTAGAGATGAGTAACAAGAATCGCTAAAGTGTGAGGTCTACCTTGTCACATCACTCTCTAAAATTAATAATAACTCTATAGGCCTTCAAACTTTGAAGCCCCCCGCCAAAATGTCTGACACGTACTTCAAGGCCTAAACCCAACCCACGTTAACCCCTTGGTTAGTTGGTTAAGGGTTGTTAACATAGGGTACACTTCAAACATTTTGGGAGGAGACCTTCAACTGGGCCTAGCAGATTTTTTCTCTATATCTATACTCTTATAAAACCAAAACCAGGGTTACCATCCACGCAGGCTTCACATTGAAATTTTTATCGATTTTCTTCTATAATACCCCTGCAGTGTATAAAATGAAACCAACTTTATGATAAGGTTTTTAGGGGCATTTTGGTCAACACAGCTTTTACTTTTCAACTCGTTAAGGGGGCGTTTGCAACACAAAACTAAGTAACTTATTTACTTTTATAAGCCAAAAAGTTGAAAAAGTTAGTTTGGATGTGTTTCATATTTTAACTTTTGAAAAGTTAAAAACTAACTTAAAACTAAAGCTAAATTTTTAGCTTTTAGCTTCGAAGAGAAATTACTTCTCAAAAATTAGAAGGCCTCCCGATGCTTGTAATTTCTGACATTTTGGAGGTTAAAAATCAACTAGTAACTTCTACCAAGGTTTAAAGGGGACCGTTATAACGGACTGGGAGCGTTACCATTTTTTCCGTTATAACGAGAAAAAAAACACTCAGGGGCAAAAACGGAAAAAAATGGGGAAGTAACGGAAAAAAAATGGAAATAATGGAAAATAACGGAAAAAAGTAGAAAATGGAAAATAATGAAAAAAAATTGGAATATAATGGAAAAAAAATGAAAAGAACGACATTTTTTTTTCACAAAATTTTCCAGAAAATACTGGTTGTTATTTTCATTATAACGGTCGTTATTTTCGTTATAACGGCCGTTGTTTTTTGGGCTTTTTAACGGTCCATAATGTAACGGGGTAGGTCTGAATCCGTTATAATGGCCGTTTTTTAAACCTTGACTTCTACTACAAGTAGAAGTGCTTTTACTTCTCGTTCCCAAACACCCCCTAAATGAAATCTCAAAAAAAAATTAGAAAGTTCCTCTCACGTCAGCCAAGCACATGAACTCCCATGGGCCAATCATTTGATGGCAAACATCAATTATCAACATTCATGACGGACCACATTGTCATGTGGTATACTATTAGAGGCCAATGAATGTACGGATGTTTGGCGCATCACTAAGTAGACTTACGCAACAAAAATAATCCTGATTAGTGGTTCCTAACCTTTAGATCATAATGCTTGAAATCCACAGTTACAAATAAACTATGAAAAAGACTAATCCAACAGATAAATTATGGGATACAAAAGACTAGTCTTTCAGATGAATTTTAGTATGTAGGTCCACCTAGGGATAGGCCAAATCTATATGGTTAGTGGTCTCTAAGAGTGTCACATGGCATAAATGTGGCACCAATTATGTGGTGTCAATATTCAATGCATAAAATAAAGTCCCCAAACATGCCCCATCATTAAAAGAGTAATGATCACATGGTCATTAGACTTGTATGGTGGTGTCATTTTTACATTGGCCAAAAATGTACCTAGTTTCGTGTAAGGCTACGTTTGTTTTTTATAAATGTGTGCACATTGGCGTTATTGTGCGCAACTCAGCAAAAAATATGCATTTGCTTGCACCAATGTACGCGACTCACAATGTGCACTAGCCACCAGGACCCTCAATGTGCGTCAAGGAGCGTGTTGCAATACACACACCCCCTGAGAATCGGAACACGCATGAAATTACGTGTTACAAAACACGCCGTTATACCATAAGACATACTTATGGTACATCACACTATATTTAAATAATAATTTTTACTATATTATATATATTATATAAAATAATATATATTATAATATTATAATATTATAATATTATTATATAATACATTATTATTAATAATATTAATATAATACATTATAATAGTAATATTATATAATATTGCGATAATATCAATATAATACATTATAATAATATCATTATATTATTAATATTAATATTATTAACATAATATTGATATTATAATAATATTATGTAATAATATAATCAAATAAATTAATATTATATATGATTATCATATAAAATAATATTATATATAAGATTGGACATTATATAATATATTATATGTATATCTAGTATAAAAATATTCGAATACACGTGGCAGTCTAGAAACGTGTATGTATAATTTTATACAATGTAATGCGATACACCGAATCAGATGCAACATCAACCATCATTTGTACAAACAAATGCACATAATGAATTTTCGCGCGTGATTTGTTAAGTTCGTCTAAACATCATACATTAGAATTCGCGAGTATTCAAAGTACGCACGTCCAAAAACACAAGTGAAAAAAAAAAAAAATGCAACCTAAATAGTAATGCTCAAACGTCAACGGTTAAAAATCAACCCATGAAAACAACTCCAATCAAATGCTTAAATATCACTAAGCATGCTGATTTTTTGCATGTAGGTCCACCTAAGGATGGGCCAAACGTCCCAATGATCTCTAAATAATGCTCAAAATCCATGATCCGAGTACCCCAAATAATGCTCAAAATCCACGCTTAAAATCAAAACATAAAAAAACTTGTTTCCAACGGATAGAATATTACTCATCTGGACGAATTTTTGTATCTAAGTCCACCTAGGGATGAGCCAAACAATTATACGGTCAGTGGTCTCAAAGAGTGTGCCACGTGTAAGGTGCATGTGCATCGCCATAGCGGCCCCCTAATTACATATAAAGATTAGTCGCAAAAGGCGGTGCCATGATTACTTATAAAAAAAAAAGTTGGTGCCATGATTATGTTCCTATATAGAGTAAAGGAAATAACGATTTAGAGTTTTCTAAGAGAATCACTCCGTCTCTCTCAATTTTCTAAGGTTGGGTATTTTAGTTGAGGACTTTTTCTTTTGGTTTGATGTGAGGATTTAGGGTTTTTTGGGTAAGAGAATCACATTACAACATCCCTCCTTAACACTTTATCTTCTCCTTTCATACTTTAAATAAAGTAAACTTGTTCATTTTATAAATTTTTTTTGTTTTAAATTTGTGTTTTCTCATCTTTTGAATCCATTTTCACATACTATGTTGGCTTATTATACATGTATAATATACGAAATTTATTAGTTTTTTGAAAACAAAAGTATTATCTGATTGGACTTTTCAAAGATCCTTATTAATTGGATGTTTTATAAGGAAATGTATAATGTGTATAATACTGGGATTATTGGAAAATTCTATTTTTAGTCTTTGATTGTCCTAAATAAGTTTTTTAGAAATGATTTTTGCATATAAATGTCGTAAAACTTCTTCCATATCAAACTTTCTAACATACAAATCCTTTTTTTGTAAACATTTTTTTAACCATAGAGAGGCTTTTTATTTTAATCTTATTTATTTTCCTTTCTAATGAGTGTTCGAATGACAAATCCGAATTATACTTATAACTTCTTAGGAAAATTACTTGAGGGGCCGTAAGTTTGCAATGACTGCCCTTCGTAGGCAGATGGTGGTTTGTTCGGTTGAAAGGGGTTGCCTTTTTCAAACATTAGCTCGACACCCCCAAATACACTGTTCTGAGCCCATTTGTTCCCTCTTTACTCTTGGCCTCTGCGATAGTTTCTGTGATTGCAGGAGTAGCTTCAGCGTACGACCCATCAATTCAATGTCAGTTACTACAGACCTTATCAAACTCTAATGGAGTAAAAAAAGAGAGAAAAACTCTATGTTTTCTATTGTAGATTTGTTAAAGACAAAGATGAAGCGACCAAGACGATCTCTACTGCAATGGAGGTTAAGAAAAAAAAATGAAGCAAAAGAAGAGAATTTGGTCTCTTATTTTTTCTAGTTTCCTCTTCCTCTTCAGTGTTTTCCATCTCCTTCTCCAGCGCTTGGGGTTCCTTCCAGTGGCCCCATCGTTGAAGACGAAGACGAATCGACCACCAAGACGATTTCTATTGCCATGGAGGTTAAGGAAAAAAAACCAAGCAAAAAATGGAAGGAGGTCTTTCATTCTCTCTAGTTTCCCTTTTCTTCATAGTCTCTTACGTCTCCTTCTCTAGCGCTTGGGTCCCTTCCAGTGGCCCTAGAGATCAACGGTAAGTAAATAAATGGCTATACCTAAAGCCTTTGGCGTCTGATCTACCTTGTTAAATCTGTTTTTAAAGTTTCTTACGATTTGTGGTTTTTGGTATTTTTTCTACCATATTATGAATCAAGTAAAAAAGTACCAGTTTTAAAATCTAGTAAAAAACGTACCAGTTTTTATAAAATCGATATCTGACCATATTCACAAGAGAGATTATTACAGTGCAAATCCATTAGAAGGGACCCCAAGGGCTGGAACAACCCCCTTGAATTCTATCCTGGCTGGAGAGATTCATGATTGAATAGGGCAATGGCTACTTCCATCTCTTGCCACATGGGAGCAATTTAAAGTGTTTCAAAGCTCATAGGTGGGTATTCTCAAACAGAAATTTTGGCTTCATCAACAAAACGTGGCTTGATATCCCTACACCACATGTATGCCAATAATTTGGTTGTTTCCCTGTTTGTTTGGAGACCATCTTGTCCTCTAAGCTTTTATCAATAAATTTTCTGTTTACCTATCAAAAAAAAAAAAAACCATCTTCTGCTCCCATTGTGTTTTGGTGTTTAGGATTTCAATTACCTCTGTGTACTCCCACTTCACCAGTGGCACAAACAATATTTACTTATTTCTTTGGATGAAAATGCTAATACAAACGCAGATGAATTGCATTCTAGCTAGGCTAATAAAAAATAAATAAATATTAAGATAATGGGATTGGGTCTTTAGGGTTCTTGGTTTACAAACCATGCAAGCAGCCCCCATCAAAGCAACCCTTAATAAATTTATTTTGGTGAACCAAATATTTAACATTAGTGTAAAAGGATTCCTTTCAAGGCCGGGAGATAAGCTACAGCGTAAGGGCTTACGACGATGATCTCCTTCCCTATCTGTTTTGGCAATGGTTTGATAACGCTCTTTGAAAAAGTAACTGGTACATTCTCTTTAATCAGAAATACCTAGAAGGTAGGGTTGATTAAGTATTGTAAAATTAATTAATCCTAAACGGTTTTACTAGTCTATGGTAGGGAATAAAATCGCATGTCTTAGTTGTTTGATAAAGGATTATCACAACTGATTCAAATCGAATATACCTCCGTGGTATATCTTATTTTTGTTGTTTGATCTAATCAATATAGATAGCGGAATACAAACAAACAATCACACAAGACGAGATTTTTACGTGGAAACCTTAACCAAGGAAAACCACGGGACCCGTCTAGACTGAAAGTATCACTAACTGGAACGTTAAACAAAACAAAGGTTACCTACGCAGCACCGTTGCAAATACAGCTTCCAACCTTAGCCAATGCCTACTGCCGATGCGTCCACATCCTCTGAATCAACGCTACAAGTCCACGCGTGCCCTCCCAACTAAGAAGCCTTGTCTGCTTGTCCAGTTTGGTACACCCAAAACCTACCGTCGATCAGCCACTCCGATCTTAATTCTCAACACTCCAACCTTTGCTGAAGGTGAAGGATTCAGTACATCCTGAACCCTATATTACTCAATAAGTGTTGAGTCACACTGGTACACTCAGGCTACTAGGTCAAATATCTATGTGAAAAACCTAAGCTGAGTGATGGATCAAGTTCTTGGCTTTGATCTAGAGCAGGAAAAAGCTCATTAGATGTTTAAGAGAACCAAAAAGCTTCTTGCTCTTCGAATGGACACTCTAATAAATAAACATTTCTTATCTCTATTCAATGTGTACAGAAGTGTGTTTAGAGAAGGCATAAAAAGGTTATATTTATAGAATTCGTAACCCTGAGCCTTTTAGAACGTGGGAAAGTGAAAACTAGAATTTTGGATCTGAGAAAGACTCAATCCGTGTAAAGTCCAATCGATTGTACTCTGGGTCCAATCGATTGGCCTTGTACGGATGGATTTTTCCTTCGTAAATCCAATCGATTATTCATAGTCCAATCGATCGGACTTCAATAAGTTTATGTCCCGTAAGCTCCAATCAATTTAACAGATGTCTCCAATCGATTAGGCTTTGATCAAGTTCTGTCTCATAGACTCCAATCGATTTAACAGAGGTCTCCAATCGATTGGACTTTCCCAGAAGTCAATAACATTGACTTAGACTCGGGTCCAATGACTAGGTTTGACCAATATATTTTATTCATTTAAACCTATTCCTATGGCTACTAAATCACTTACCTTCTTAAGCAAGCGTACACGATCTATAACCGACAAATGGACAGTTACTCAGATGACCCCTGTCATCAACCATCTGATCCTTGCTGTCTCTGTCTTCTAGTCTTCACATAGTCGACGAAGTATGCGTACCACGACATCTTCACAATACAATGGTGCTCGTAGGAACGGTTACATGAATGTTTTTATGTCATACGGAATCTTTGCCAAATTAGAATATGAAAATATTCTTTACACTCTTGAAAGGGAACCACGTCACCTATTTCGTTCAATTGTTTCTTTTCGCTCTAATAGACAATGATCTCCTTCATGGTTTCCTTTACTCTAAAGATGATGATCTCTTTCATTGGTTCTTCACTTGCTCTGTTTTTTCATTTTTTTCTTTCGACAAAACCAAAAACTAGAGTTAGCCTCTGATCTATGCCTACAACCTACGCCTGCTACATCTTTAACTACTCGTATGGGCTAAAAGGGCAAATTGGGAAGACATGGGTATGGAGTAGTGCATTTGGGGTGCTAGGCCAATGTTCCAAAAAGTCACCCCCTTTCAGTCGAGTAGAGCAGCATCTGTGGGTGAAGGGCCATAATTGCAAACTTACGTCCCCTCAAGTAATTTTCCCTAACTTCTAATTTGCCATGTCTTAATTGCTAATTAGGGCCTGTTTGGTAACGCACCGCGGGGGGCAAATAAAATATTTAGCCGCGCAAATATTCGCCCGGCTATGTTTGGCAGCCACCCGCCCTTGGCGAATATTTAGCCGGGCCCACATATTTGCCCTCCGCGGCGGGAAAACATTTGATCACCCCCCCCCCCCTGTGAAAATATTTTCACGCCGATTATGCCTTGGTGAGAAAATTTTATTTTCTCGCCGGAAAATCACTATTTTCAATAAAAATTAATTTTTTAATATATAAAAAAGATAAAAATAAATTTTTTTTTTATTCTTTGACATAATATGTGGTTCCCGCACTGACCCAACCTATTTTTGACTTACTTTGATATGTGGGACCCACTCAAATTGAAAGAAAATGAAGTAAGCCGAAGTGAGCTAGCTCGTACACGTACCAAACATTGTTAAATATTGCTATGAGCAAATATTTAGCCAAGATAATATTCGCCTGGCTAAATATTCGCCGTCGGAACTCTTTTTCTCACGTACCAAACAGGCCCTTATGGTGGGAACCCCTTGACAAGAAGGCCAGCCCATGCAAATGTCCACCCAAGAGGTATCTCCATCTCCTTGGGTGAACTCAATAAATTGCCACCTAGTCCTTCAAAGTGGAGGCCTTAGAGTCCCACTTCAAGGGCATTTTTGATACTGCACCCTAAAAGTGGGTGTTTTGTGCCAACACTTGGGGATGTTTTTGGATAAAAATAGAGGTATTTTATTCGAAAAGCTGGAAGAATTTCAGACAGAGTAAGGAGATCGAGTTTGATCACTTTAGCATAAAGCACATTTTTTAACAAAAATTGCAAGCATCCGGTGCACCGGGATTCCAATTTTTAAGATGTGCGACCAAAAAGGCCCAACTCATGTTGAAAAAAGTAACACAAGTCCAATTTCCAGCTTGGAATAGGTGAGGGCGTGCCATTCTAACTCCCCTGATCAGGTTGGCTGGGAGCATTGTCATGTTAGGTCGCACAATGGTTCATCTCATGCATGCTTATATCTTACCTTCATATCTTGCTTGGGAAAGTGGGAGAGTAGAGTGTACAAAACGCCAATCAACCGAGCTTCAGGCTCAACCACTTTATGCTCTCAACTTGTACCCTTTGTGGGGACCGTGGTTCAAAATCTCAAGATCGGAGGTCGCCATCCCAATCTGGATTGCCCAAATAACGTTCAGATCGGCGTGCCAACCCCAGTATCGTTCAGATCGGTGGCTTCCGATCTCGATCCAGATCACCCGATCCAGAATGGGATTGGCTGAGACTTCAAACCATGATGGGGAGAGCTGGCAAATATCAAAATTTTAATACATCCACAACAATTGAACAGAGCTGCAGCTATGGGTTACTACAATTTCATTACCTCAAGGTAAGAAAAGTACTTGCAAGACCAGAATAACTTTCTATTAAATGGTTCATAGTTTCATAAGCGCAAACTGACACTAACCAAATTTCTCAATACAATAAATATTAACAGACATCCACAACAATTGAACAGAGCTGCAGCTATGGTTACTACAATTTCATAACCTCAAGGTAAGAAAAGTACTTGCAAGACCAGAATAGCTTTCTATTAAATGGTTCATAGTTTCATAAGCGCAAACTGACACTAACCAAATTTCTCAATACAATAAATATTAACAGACATGCCCCAAAATCCCCCCCACCAAAAAAAAAAAAGAGAAACATCAGTCTCTCTCCTACTACATGACTGAATAACAGGAAAAAAAAAAATAGGCCAAAGAGAACAAATGAGGTACCATCTGAGGTACCAGCCACTACAGGTAAAAGAAGATTTGGCTCTCAAACCCCTAAGAAGAATGCGTATTATCTAGTAGCAGGCTTATAACATACATTCTCACGCCCAAAAACCCCATTCCCACATCTCTCTCTCTCTCTCTCTATCTCAATCAAATGAGTTCACATGACACTTGACACGGAAAGCCAACTGAATAAAAAAGGACTCACCAACAACGTCCATCATCGAACTCAGAAACACTTCCTGTGGACAATGGCTGGACCAGATTCGTCATACTCGCCCTTGGAGATCCACATCTGCACCATTTAAAAAATATAAGAAAGGCATTAGAACTGATAGCTTAACATTAAGTAACGAACGTGCTAAAGTCGGAATCTGTACGACCTTGCGGAAGTAAGGGTCCGTTCTTACAAGTTATGCAATAGATCCAAAGTTTAAAAAGGCTAGTTCAGGAACTGAGGCGTTTTTTCTAAAAAAGGCGAGGCGTAGCCTCGAGGCGGCACCAAGGCGTAAGCCTCATTTAAGCCTCAGTTTTTTTTAAAAAGGTGCTTAAAAAATTCAAAAAAAAATATAATTAATTCTAGAAAAATGAGAAACGGCATATCATGTGAAAAAAATAACTGAAATAAACATAGAAGTAAGTGAGGCTATAACTTTTACTTTAGGAGTGACACTGTCGAGACTCAGGAATGCCTGACATTGTAGGGTTGCATATTTGTTTTCATTCTTGTAGTATAAGTGTGCTCATAATTAGATAGTGACTGGCTACTTACAGTTTACTTGATTATTTACCTTAATCTTAGTTTTAAGTTGTTTTTACTCTCTTAAGGACTCTTTATAGTCCTAATTGTCCGTGTGTGTGTCAGCTGCTCTTGTTTTACCATGATTCTCAAGCATAGATAAATTCTCATCATGCACATATTACTCTTAATATGCTATACATAAAGAGGTTATAGATGTTATGGTATGTATAGATCTAGTAGAGAGGGTATTTTGGAAAAGAAAAGGAAATAAGTAAAAAAAAATGAAAAAAATGGTCCATAATTTTAGCATTAACTGTGCAAACAAGCCTCAGTTGCGCCTCGAGGCTTACGCCTCACTGAACTGAGGCTTAAGCCTCAGTTATATACCTTGAGGCTATAGCCTCGAGGCTATTTTTGGGCGCCTCGCCTCGAGGCTATAGCCTCAATCGCCTTTTTAAACTATGAATAGATCTACCCACAAAATCATGGAACTCACCTGCTGGAAGGTGCTAAGGGATGCCAGGATTGATCCTCCGATCCAGACACTGTACTTTCTCTCAGGCGGTGCAACCACCTTGATCTTCATGCTGCTGGGAGCAAGAGCTGTAATTTCCTTGCTCATACGGTCAGCGATTCCGGGGAACATGGTAGACCCACCACTGAGCACAATGTTACCGTACAGGTCCTTCCTGATATCAACATCACACTTCATGATGGAGTTGTAGGTCGTCTCGTGGATTCCTGCAGCTTCCATTCCAATCAGGGATGGTTGGAAGAGGACCTCTGGGCACCGGAACCTCTCAGCTCCGATTGTGATAACCTGCCCATCAGGCAACTCATAGCTCTTCTCTACTGAGGAGCTGCTCTTGGCAGTCTCCAGTTCCTGCTCGTAATCGAGAGAGACGTAAGCAAGCTTCTCCTTCATGTCACGGACAATTTCCCGTTCAGCGGTGGTGGTGAATGAGTACCCTCTCTCAGTAAGGATCTTCATTAGGGCATCTGTGAGATCACGACCAGCAAGGTCCAAACGAAGGATTGCATGGGGGAGGGCATACCCTTCATAAATTGGCACAGTATGGCTCACACCATCACCAGAGTCCAGCACAATACCTGTTGTAAGAAAAACACCCAATTCAGCTAAGGAAGAAACACAAAATCAAAAAAAAAAAATCAAATTTGAGTAGTGATTAATACATACCAGTTGTACGACCACTAGCATATAGAGAGAGCACAGCTTGGATGGAAACGTACATAGCAGGCACGTTGAAGGTCTCAAACATGATTTGGGTCATTTTCTCCCTGTTTGCCTTGGGGTTGAGAGGTGCTTCTGTGAGAAGTACCGGGTGCTCTTCGGGGGCAACGCGGAGCTCATTGTAGAAAGTATGATGCCAAATTTTCTCCATGTCATCCCAATTGCTCACAATACCGTGCTCAATGGGGTACTTCAATGTAAGGATACCTCTTTTAGATTGGGCTTCATCTCCTACATATGCATCCTTTTGGCCCATCCCAACCATGACACCAGTGTGTCGAGGTCGTCCCACAATACTAGGGAACACTGCCCTGGGAGCATCGTCGCCGGCAAATCCAGCCTGTCAAATAGACACAAAAAGAGCATAAGAATTTGTGTGATTAAAGCGATGTTGCAAAAGTAATTGAAAATTCAATCAGACGATTGTACAAGAATGGCAGGAAGAAGCAAACCTTGACCATTCCAGTTCCATTGTCACAAACAAGAGGCTGAATATCCTCAGCATCAGCCATCTTTTATATGCCTGCAGAGGAGAGATTCTGTGAGTAAAAAGAGAAAAATCTAGCAAGTGGTAATACTTGTTACCCCGATATTACTTCTATGATTTCTAATTCTGATTTGCATTGTTACATCGATCTTTTCTTTCTTCATTTGTTTTCTGAACTATCATAAGATGTAAAATTTGCTAACCTAATCTTCTCCGTATAGGCAAATATCAAGTACAGATACGCAACTGATTTTGTCTTACTTTTCAAAAAAATAAGCAAATCTACAATATCTAAACAGATCCGACTACTACTTATATAGAGAGGTGGATCGTTCATATGCAAGCACAGAAATCCAACTACTACCAATCAATTTCTTATAAAAGAACTGCAAAGGAAGTCACCAAGTATAATAGATCATGCTAGCAAAAGCAAGAAGCGATAATCGAAGTAAATAATTCAAAACCAGAAAACGTCTAAGTGAGAGCTTAACAGACGATCAACAAGCTCAGGTAAATGCACAAAGCCAGAAAAAAAGCACCAGATCAGACAATCAGATAACAGATTTAACAAAAAAACATAGAGATCACTGTCTTCCAGGACCGGGAAGTCACAAAGGCAACATGGTGATCTGAAACAGCCGATCATGGAGAACGAGGGGATTAACCTGGAAATCGTCAGATTTCAGAGATTTACCTCCAGATTGCACATCCAAGGAAATCTTCTTTTAACAAAAACCAAAATGAGCATGTACAAACACTGAAAATTTCTTCTATCGTACACTTTGCAATCAAACCTTACTGATCGGTACAAACTATGTAAGATCCTTAAAACGATCTTTTTTTCCCCAATAGAACCGCATGTTTCGGACATAAAACCAGGAAAATACTTAATCTTTCAAATCTCTAGAGATTTTCGAAGAGAAAAAAGAGATTCAAACAGAGAAATGAGAAGATAACCAATAATAATCTCCAAAACAAACCAAGAGAAGATCAAATGAGATCGAAATAAGGCAGTAGAACAAGGGATAGAGATCTCTACTCACCTTGTTTGTAAAGACGAGGAAGAAAGTAAAGGAGGCTAGGGCAACCACGCCTTCTCCTCCGCTTTCAAGGCAAAAAACCAGACCAAAGGGGCTCTCTCTCTTCTCGTCAAAAACGCTAAAAAATGCTGGAGAGAAAGGCCAAAGGAGCCCTATATACTGCCCAGCCAAATCGGGGTGAAATGAATAAGAAATGAAACCAAATGCAAAGGAATCATTTCGACCACGAGAAAAAGATAGAATGACCTGGCTGACAGCTTTGTTCAATGAAGACCGTCCGATCTTTAGGCTTTGAGAGGATCTTGACCGCACGAACTGACTTTCGGTTCATAAGTCCTTTGCCACGTCAGCTGGGCGGCCATAATGTTGACGGAGCAAGTTTTTGAAGCAGTCGATTTTTGAAGGGGCGGAGAAGGCTTCAAAAATCTGCTGCCTCAAAAATTTTCTCTGAATGTGACGTGCGGTCGGCCTCCGCCGCCTAAACAAGCCATCTACTTGTAGCCGGCGGAGCCGGAAAGTAAATTGTCTCGGCTTGGCTCACATCGGCTCGACTGTTCGAAAAGGGAATTGATTTTTCCGGTGAGCTTTAACTTCTTCCGGTACATTTATTTATTTGACGAAAATGCCCCTATTAATTTCACACTTGAATTTTGATAAGTGCAAACAGATAAGGACATTTTTGGCAATGGAATTTTATCTAAATCACGGGAAGAATCAGAAAGCTCTCTGAAGAACTCAATTCCTATTGGAGAACTCTTTCTTTTTATTTGGGAACAGGCCACGTGAAGAAGAAAAAATTCGCTGCCACCTCCCAAAATGTCAACACGTACCCCTTGTGAACTCTCCCTTAACAAACTAACCAAGGTTTAACGTGAGTTAAAGCTTTGAGTTAGGGGAGTTTAAGTGCTTGTATGTGTCAGACATTTTGGGAAGGGGACTTCAATTCAGGGAGAGCGAAGCCACCAAAGCCCGTATACCTAACACTAGGGGTGTGAAGGGAGTACGCAAACATCGTTGGATGACCCTTGAAAAATGTGTTATTTTAATATTTTCAAAAAAAATATTTTATAAATTAAAAACACGTTTTTCAACGAGAATTCCATGATGGATACAAATGGTTGCACACTAGACCGAAGGGTCAGTTCGGCATGGGTATCAAGGTACCCAAAAGGGTAGGATAGTGGCACCCACTTTTTGGCTCAACATGCATGTCTAATTAGGGCCTGTTTGGCAAACCGGTGGAAGCAAAAAAGTAGCTTCTAAATTAAGTTGATGAAATAAAACGGTCATTTGGAAGTAAAAACATGTTTGGTAAAATACTGACTTATAAGTAAAAAAGTAAAAAAGGTTAGTTTGTCATGTATTAAGTTAAAAAGTAATTTTCATACAATTTTATACATATCATATTTTAATAAATTATTCTTAAAGTTAGTTGAAAATTTTAAATTTTTAGTGTTGCCACGGAGTTGGCCTAATTTTAGCGAGATTGGTTAACTCAAATGTGAATAGAGGGCTTTAAACCTAAGTCTATAGTATCAACCCTCACAAACTTAACCCATTAAATTCAATCTCTCCAATTTTCAAAAGAGATTACAAAGTGCTCATTAGCACCCATATGCAGAATCTTGGAAATACACCATAACAATATTCTCTAGGGATTAAAACTTGAAAAGAAAAACTCTCAAAAACATCAAATGACTTACATAGACAGTCGATAATATGTGACCATGTTCCAACATATATCATCTCTTACTGCTCCCATCATCTGTTGTCTGTGGTCCATGTTTACAGTTGTAGAAGCTTGATCTACTTCAACACCAACCTCACCAAGAATAATCATGTTATCTACCGCAAACATTTTAAACAAATCATCTACGAGAGTGTGTTTTCTAATGAAATTATGCACATGCGGCTATAACGATGTTCCGTTGCTTGCGAAGGCTATAAGATAGCATCATGTTCAAAAAGGGAAAGCAAGCTTTAACTACCCGAAGCATCTCTCAATAACATTGCGTAATGATGAGTGGGTATAATTGAATATCTCATTTGCAGTTCCAGGGTAGTCTACCACGTCCTCTATTGTCATTTAGATTATATCGCTCCCCTTTATATGGAGTCAAAAATCTAGTCGTATTAGTGTACCCAGAATCAATCACATAATATTTTCTGAAAAAAAAAATCACATTATAAATTAGAGAATGTAAAGAAATTACTAGAGAATGTAAAAAGAAAAAGGTAACCTTCTAGAGGATGCGAAAAATTCAAACGTTCATTAGTTATTGCCTCCGTAAAGATCTTCGAATCATTTGTTGTTCCTTCCCAACCAGCTAGGACGACGATGAAACACATATTAAAGTCACATACATACATGACATTTTGAGTAGGAAGAATCTTATTTCTTCGATATGGTATTTGTTTCTTGCCTAATAGCAAAGATGCACTAATGTGTGTCCCATCAATAGCTCCAATACAGTTCTGACAACATCAAACCACTCAAAATGTTATTTTTTATATAAATATGTGGAACATATAATTTATGACAAAAAATTTAACTGAAACCATGGATAATATTTATTGCCTTTGTTTACAATGTAAGAATGCGTAGTATTGAAGTTGGGGGGTCTAATAACTTTCTTAGAAAATTTACAAATAGCCTTTAAGACTATCTTGGAGTGACGAGATACAGTCTCCCCAGAATGTTGAAATTGATTTGCAACATTTCTATTGGACTCATTATGACCACTTGTGTATAGGAAGATACATACTTACTCCTCCACACTAACATAACGTGTATCATGCAATAGTCCCCGTTCTCTCAATGGATCGCATAGGTCATACAAAGTATTTGACTTTATACGAAACATATCTGGACATCGATCATCATGTCCTTCGAGTACATTTTTAATGTACTCTTTTCCCGTAAAGGGGTCATTCATGTATGGTTGCTTGTAAAAGAACTTGCAATTATAGTCATTTACCACATCTAATGCAATCAATTCGACAATCCCCCATTCTCTTTCACTAATATCACTCATTTCGATGTCTGAACCCATTTTCAACCTGTTGTGTCAATACAATTACAATGAAGATTAACTTTTTAGTTATATACAAAATATAAAAGTTCAAAGAAATGCGACCATAAAATTTTATCAAAATACACATAGAAGGTGTTCATATCCATATCAAAGTTCATGATAATATAATCCAAATGGAAACATCCAAAAAGTAACCCATAGAAATCAAAAAATTATAGAGTATTTATGAAGACCTTTCTCCATAAAATTATATGGTATTTAAAAATCGAAAAGTAATCCTATAAACATCTCATAAAAATGTGTCATTAATTCTCATTCTCTTAATGTTTCGCAACCACCGTTATCTTCGTTCATCTGACATATGGATGAAAGTCTCCTTCTATCCTTTCTCTTGAAGTTTTTCAATGGCATCCATGTATGTATCCTCTTCTACTTCTAGGACCATCCAGTCTAGAATCTCCATGTACTCTGCTATAGAGTATTTGGTTTGAGTTTTTCTTCTAGCTTGGGAAGCTGCAGCCATTTTTCTCAATGCTTCAGATAATTCAGATGACTTGTTTTCCGACCGACGTCCAGTGCTAGTACCAAGAGCACATGAGTGATTTTGAGGTTCACCTTGCCTGTTTTGCTCGTCAATCCCATAAGTAGTATCGACGAATGTCCCTTCTGTTGGAGTTGTGGGTAAAGGTGTACACGGGATACTTTCAAGCAAGTCATTATCTCCATCTGTGGAGTTGAATTCATGGTCTAGCATTGCTTGGAGATCTCCCGTTGCTATTATACCTCCAAAAAATCGTTGCCAACTTCTCATACTCAGGACATCCTTGAGTACGGAACCTCCTCGCTCTTGGGTGTGTCTGTTAGTACAATGACATGTTAGTTCTAACTTATTTTATAAATTAAATCAATAGGTGTCTATACATTAGCGAGGACTCAAAAAAATTATCACCTTCAAATAATCTTCCCACTAAGAACTAGGGGCAATAACAGTTCTCAGCACTGGATCCCATCCCAATCCTGTGTTGTTCTCCACAAGTTTTTTAAAATCCTTAAATCGTTCTTTTAGATATGTCATCTTATTTTGGAATGCTTTTAAATCATACTTCAACCTCTATCGCCGGTAATACTACTTCCTAATGTCCAACCATTCATCTTTTGAGAAGGTGCATGTCACCCAATGATCACCACGTGCAATGACCTTATCCACCATTAAGTCAATATAAAATAACTCCTGCGGCGGTGTCCAATGTGCTTGTGTTTCTTCTGCCACTTCAAATGGTTGCAGTAAGGACTGGTTTGAAGACATCTAAAAATATAGTTTAAATGACCATTTAATAAAAAGAAGTTAGTTAAATAGAGATTAACTAATAAAGTTGGAATGTTAGTTCATGGTGGAAAGTCTCGTGACATATAAGATGATTATTAAATAAAAATTGTAAACCATATAAAAAGACTATGAATTGATAGTGTGTTAACTCCAAATTTCTACAAACACAAACTAGATGCTATTGTCACTAACAGAAACAACTCCAAACTTTGATGAGATACCATAGATATGGATTATTCTCAGTGTCCATCCACCACTAAATCTATGTAAATATCTAACACTCTTATACAAGCACTAACAAAATTATATAATACCTGAACCATTCAAAGGTGCCCATTGTATAACCATGTATCACCAACTTTTATGGTGGTCTGCTTGTTTTAGATGCTTGCATTGAATACACATGCCGTTTGAATGGGTGCCACTACCAAGGTAACTAAAACGAAATATGCCACTGCATTTCGATTTTTAAAAATCAAGAAAGGACT
Organism: Euptelea pleiosperma; assembly: GCA_035048495.1. Taxonomy (NCBI): domain Eukaryota; kingdom Viridiplantae; phylum Streptophyta; class Magnoliopsida; order Ranunculales; family Eupteleaceae; genus Euptelea; species Euptelea pleiosperma. The sequence continues at coordinate 26,431,241 of CM068542.1, read as the reverse complement.
CCCATCCACCAATCACAACCATATTTGCACACATGGCAAACATGCAAAGGGTAGTGGTAGCCAGCATTCAATGTCCCCGAGTCTAGGATATCTATAACAAAAACCAACTAGATAAATTTACTGTAACAATCTGATCTATATGCCTTCTGAATTTTGTTTGTGTGTGACCACATCTCACCACCCAAAAATAGGAAAATTGATCATATTTTATGGTCATCAATACTATATCTATGGTGCCGATTGGATATTGGCTGATACGCCCTTGCATGTGCTTTACCTAGGCACACAAATATGGACCAAGATGAAAAAAAAAAAAAACAAATTATAACAGAGATACTAGGAAAGGTGAAATTGATAGGGTGACAGGGCTGTCCAAGAACAACAAATTAAAACAGCCCAACCACATCAAAATACTAAACAAGAGAGTAGGCAACTGGTTTCAGCTGTCAGCCTATCATTCCAAAAGATTATACAAAGGCCTTGGATTTTTCTCTTTGAAAGTAAGAAATTGCTGGTGAAGCAGTAGATCATAAAGGGCCAATCAAATTTGTAAGACCCACATAATATACGACCATCAAACTTAATCAAGCCAACCACCATTCTTGAGTTTATTTATTACACAAAAGTCATTCAGGAACCAAAAGTTCAACCGGTGGAAGCAAGTAACTGAAATACTAATCTATGCACGTATATCCAAGAAACTCAAGTATCCTTCAATTAAACCCAAATAGTAGAACTAAAACCCGAAAACAATATGAACCATTATAGCTCTTGATGCCTCCAAAAACAATCCCAAAGGTGTTTTCTTTGCAAGTAGATCCAAAACCCAAGAAATAAAATGGTGAAAAGCCTAGAAGGAGAGATGGGAGGAAGGTTCATACCTTGAGCGAGGGCGAAAGAGATGGTGAGCAGCCGCGGTGAAGAACGTCTCCAAAAGCTTGCAAAACAGAGAAGGGAACTCTGAAAAAAGAAATCCCTAGTTGCTGTTTTGGACGGGAGAGAAAGGGATACACGATGTAATTTTAATTTGTTTTAAACCTTTTAAAGGGCTAAAATTGGGATTTTCAAATTTTCACTTAAGTTTATAACCTCGCGACCCTCGATTTTTTTTTTGGCTTCAACTTCGACGGGAATCAAGAAGATTTTTTTTTGCTTCAACGAAAATCAAGTTTTTAACTTGGAAAAATCAATTGTATAAATGGAACCCAAACGAACTTTTCAACTTTTTTTATTTTAAAAGCCAAATTTTGACTTATTTTCGGTTTGCCAAACGGCCCTTACTCACTAAACCCACCTAAAAATTCTCCCTAACTCTCTACACCCAAGTCACTCTTGACACCCCCACCCACCAAAACAAAAAAAAAAACCCTCAGCAGAACACGTGAGGAGAAGAAGAAGAAGAAGAAGAAGAAGAGGGGGAAGGGAGGAGGAGGAACCTGCGCCGCCGCGGGTCAACCCCACACCACACTCTCTCTCTCTCTCGGCCTCGGGCTACCGAGGCAAAGAGAGAAATAGGGAGAGAGGAGAGATAGGGAGAGTGAGAGGCGGCGGCCTCTTCTTCTTCTTCTACTGTTGGTTTTTTTTTGGTGGGTGCTTTGAGTAAACAACAAGCGACACGTTTGTAATTTTTTATTAAGTGGGCATATTGAATGAAAGGGCGGGCGCCAATATCCTATCCCACCGAGAATCGCAACCTATTATTTTCGAGTTCGACTGACTTCGATTCCTATTGGTTTTCCTAAACAAGTGGACTCAGAACTAGAATTGACAAGTACCCTCGTGATTAACGAAGTAAAACTTGCCTGACCACACATAATATGAGCCACGTGGTATACTCTTAGAGGACGCTGGCCGTATGGATGTTAGTGCCATTCCTTAAGTGGACCTACAAACCAAAAATCAACATGATTAGTGATTTCAAACCTTTGGATCTTTGTACCCAAATAATGGTAAATAATGCTCAAATTCCTACAGTTAAAATCAAACCATGAAGATGACTTCGACTAACCCTTAGAAATCATCGTTCATGTTGATTTTGGGTTTATAGGTCCACCTAGGGATTGGCCAAACATCTATACGGTTAGTGTCCTCTAAGAAATTGCCATATGGCTTATATTGTAGGTGGTCAGGTAGCTACTTGACTAGCTGTGGTCAAGTAAGAATTACTATGATTAACGAAAAGTATGAAAAATATATAAATAAAATGACTTTCATACTAAATTTTTGAAGAACCATGACAAGTTTAACGAGTTTTGTGCCCTAACGATTCTGAGTCTTTTTGGGCTCGATTCTAAAATAGTTAGTCTCGGAATTGAGAAAATGGGGACCGGTCCAATGAGATCATTGACCGTGTAGATGTTTGGCCAATCCCTAGGTGGACCTACCAAAATCAACCTGATCAGTGATTTCAAAGCGTTAGTTGAAGTCATTTTCGTTGGTTGATTTTAACCGTAGGAATTTGAGTATTATTTACCATTATTTAGGTATAAAGATCCAACGGTTTGAAATCACTACTCAGGCTGATTTTTGGTTTGTATGTCCACTTACAGATTGGTCAAACATCTATACGGACAGTGTCCTCTAATAAATTGCCACGTGGCTTATATTGTCGATTGTCAGGTAAATGATCTCAGGTATACCTTGTTACATCTCGACCCAAAAAAAAAAGAGGATGAAGATCGGGGGACAACCATTTTGGTGTACCCTCATAATAGATGAATCAATGGTTGATTTTTTGTGAGGATGATCTCCTCACCATATCACCCCTAACAAAAAATCAGCCCATTCTGAAATTTCTAACCCCATCAAATGTGATTTTCAAGTTACAAGGTAAAAATAGACCATCAACTTCTAAACCAGTCTACAAATATCAGAATGATTTGAATTTTGTGATGATCTCCTCACCATAGAGATCGTCCATACGGTAAATGGTCTTTAAGCAGTGGTGGAGCCAGGGGGGCGAGAGTGGGCAGTTGCCTACCCTCAACTTTAATGTTTGGCTCCATCCTTAGGTAGACCACAGTATTTGCTACATTCAACACTCTTAGAGACCATTTACCATGTGGATGTTTGGCCCATTCTTTGGTAGACCTACAAACCAAAAATCAGCCTCATTAGTGATTTCTAATGACCTCAAATGGATTTGGAGATTTGGGAAGGAGAGAAAGAGTTTGTGGTGTAGAGTGATTGTTGGCATTTACAGGGAAGAGAAGGGTGGGTGGGTGTCCAAACCTTCTAAATCGCCGTATGGATGTGGAGTTTGGGGAGGTATCCTTAGGGTTAAAGATATGGTATTGGACGATACTAGATTAGCTTTAGGTGATGGCTCTAGGATTTTGTTTTGGGAGGATACATGGTTAGGGGACTTGTGTTTAAAGGAGACTTTCTATCGGGTTTTCCTCTCGAAGTGAAAAGGTCAAACTGTTAATTATTTTTGGAATGGTTCTTCTTCGGAAGCAAGTTGGGACTTAGATCTCAAAAGAAATCCTTTCGAGTGGGAGAAGGAATAAATTGAATTGGTGCAGGACTATTTGAAACTTTACCATGTCACCATCTCTGAGGAGGATCACTTGATCTGGATTCATTCCAAATCGGGGGAATTCTTGGTCCGATCGTTTTATGAGGTTTTAGCATCCTCCTCAGCAGCTTCACCTACTATATTCCCTTGTCCCAAATTATGGAAATCCCAAGTTCCATTGAAAATTCAATTATTTGCTTAGGTTGCTATTTTGAATAAAATTCTTATTATGAAAAACTTGATCATTAGAAAATGGATTTTAGTGGATTATTGTGTAATGTGTAAGGCTAATGGGGAGAGTACTAACCATCTTCTTGTGCATTGTGAATTTGCTGGACAAGTGTGGTTGCTCTTTCTCTCTCATTTGAACATCAATTGGGTCTTTTCAGAATCCATAGGGGCAGTCTTAGATGTTGGCCTCACATCTCTATGTCAGATCGAGGTAAATTGATTTGGAAGATGACGCCTCTGACAATCATTTGGGGAATATGGGTGGAGAGGAATAAGAGAACCTTTGATGGTAAGGAGAGTACCTTGCATGAAGTTATCTTAAGCATTAAGGCTTTCTTATTCCACTGGGGTAGTATTTATTAGAAAATGAGGGGATCATTCTTTAGTGACATGGTATTCAGGTTTGACCAGTTGTTATTTTGACTTTCTATCTCCTTCTTGTATCTTTTTGAGATCTTCTCGATCTCCCTCCTTTTAATTTATCCTTGGATTTATCAAAAAAAAAAAAAATTGACCTCAAATAATGTTCAAATCTACGGTTAAAGAGTATTGAACGTAACAAATACTGGGGTCCACCTAAAGATGGGCCAAACATTGAAGTTGAGGGTGGGCAATGTAAGAAAGTTGCATGTGGCTCAAACGGGAAATCACTTAAAACCCATCATCCATCTAGCAATAAATTAACAGAATGTGTACTACCTTATCACTGGTTTTTTCCCTAGGCAGCTTGTGATTCAATCCACGTCTCAAAATCTTGATAGTGTTAAAGGCTTTTACTGCCCAGGTGACCGTTAACCTTTTTAATCATCCTTTTCCGGAAAATTTTGCATTGGTACATTGCTGGACGCAAAAGGGAGTCACACTAATCAAGGACTATTAATTATTACATTGGAAGGTGGAGCCCAACACGTTTGATTGAGAATATTCTAAAAAAGTGCTATGGGCCATGAAGGAGTAAAACTTGCCTGACCACCCATAATATGAGCCACGTGGTACAATCTTAGAGGATTCTGACCGTATGGATGTTTAGCCAATCCCTAAGTGGACCTACAAACCAAAAATCGGCCTGATTAATGACCAGCAGTGGTCAGGTAAGATTTCCTCATCATGAAGTGATTGACAGACCTTGATTTTTATGATGGGCCTTTAAAGTTTAGGTAACATTTTTCCGCCTTTCTACCTTCAAACCCATTACTTTAAGGAAAAAGATGTAACAAGGCATACCTCACCGCTGCCATATGGACCCACTGACTACATGGATGTTTAGCCCAAGGTTTAAAGGGGACCGTTATAACGGACTGGGAGCATTACCATTTTTTCTGTTATAACGAAAAAAACACTCATGGGCAAAAACGGAAAAAATGGTGCTGAAATTCAAATTTTGAATTTTAAAATTTGAATTTCAAAAATGGAAAATAACAGGAAAAATGGAATATAACGGAAAATAATGGAAAAATAACGGAAAAAAAACAAAAATAATGGCCGTTTCTTTCACAAAATTTTTCAGAAAATAACAGGCGTTATTTTCGTTATAACGGCCGTTATTTTTTGGGCGTTTTAACGGTCCATAACGTAATGGGGAGGTCCGAATCCGTTATAAAGGCCGTTATTTTCATTATAACGGCCATTTTTTAAACCTTGGTTTAGTCCACTCCCTTGGTGGATAGTCTTGCATTATAAACAGATGAAATCTTAAAATTGTCCATATTTTGCAAAAAAATGCCCTTACTTTTCTTCATTTGTATTCTTTAGATTATTCACTTAACAGGGTGCTTTTATCTTTTAGTGCATTTGACATCTGCAATTTGCAAGTCTGCTACAAACAGAAATTAAAAACTTCCTCACGCCAACAAGTCTATTAAAAACTAAAAAGGTAGGTTTATAATGGGACCACAGTATGAGCCACATGGAATAATCTTATAGTACACTGATTGTATGGATGTTAATTTATTACATCCGTAGATGGACCTACATACCCAAAATTGTTAGAAGATTAGGGATTTCTAACCTTTGGATGTGAGTACCCCAAATAATGCTCGAAATCCACGATTAAAAGTGAATCATGAATATGACTCTAATCCAATGTATAGAAATTATTAATCAGCCTTAATATTGGTATCTAGATCCAACTAGGGCTTGTTCAAATATCCATACAGTTAGTGGTCTCTAATAGTGTGCCACGTGGCTCATATTGTGGTCCCTCGTTGTCATTGATGAGCGATGTCATCATCAAATTTCTACTAAGTTGCTACCAGTCCCTCAACCTATTCAGCTCATTAATGAGTTTTCTACCCTAAACTTCAATTCAAATCCTACATGACATGTTAATTACTTCCATACCATTTAGTGATTTTAAACCTTTGGATCTTTGTACCCAAAATAATGCTCAAAAACCTACAGTTAAAAATCGACCCATGAAAACGACTCCAATTGAATGCTTAGAAATCACTAATCAAGCTGATATTTTGCATGTAGGTCCACCTAGAGATGGACCAAACATCCATATGGTCAGTGATCTCTAAGAGTGTGCCATTTGTAAGGTGGATGTGGCGTCCTCTTAGTAATAATAAGACGTATATAAAAGATAAAGATTAGTCACAAAAGGCCGTGCCATGATTATGTTATATAGTAAAGGAAAGGATGATTTAGAGTTTTCTAAGAGAATCTCTTCTCTCTCTCTCTCTCTCAATTTTCTTGAGTTGGATATTTGGGCTTTTTCTTTTGGTTTGATGGTGAGGATTTAGGGCTTTCTGGGTAAGAGAATCACATTACGATGTCTATTTTGATGAAGAAAAATGAGTAAACCTTCGATGACACCTGTAGTCAGCCATGTGGCACATTCGTAAACCTGATCAACCTGATCAGTTATTTGTAAGCATTGGATTGAAGTCATTTTCGTGGGTTGATTTTAACTGTAGGAATTTGAGCATTATTTGGGTACAAGTTATGTTCAACCCTGACATCTTCTCCATTCATACTATAATATCATTTTTCAATTTTTTATGTTTTCTCATTTTTTGAATTCATTTATTCATAATATGTTGGCATATTATACGTGTATATTATGAGAATTTTTTATTAGTTTTTTTAAAAAAAAAGTATTATATGACTAGACTTTTCAAAGATCCTTAGAACTTGGAACTTGTCCTAAATAAGTTTTCTAGAAATGATTTTCGCATATAAATGTAATAAAATTTTGTGTTGACACAAGCCAAAGATGACTTGGTAGGCCAATGATGAAGATATCGACGTTGATGATGAATTGCTTTGAATGCATTCGAAGAACTTGATGGCATTGGGGATGTTGCCCAAGCGGCGAATAACTTGAAATTAACAGCTTGTTTTCATTGAGCATTTGGTTTCCAACATGATTTCCCTTTTTTAATCTTCAAGTGTTTGTTTCAGAAGTACTCATTTGAAAAACACTGGCTTGTCTGCTTGCTTCTTTGAATAACCACCTTGTCTCAGTTCATAACCTTGATCTGTAACTTATAAAAAAATCTTGTTCTATAACCTGATTTTTTTTTTCCTTTTTTGATCTTGGGATGTTGTTCTATATTTTATTTTTTTTAATATGAAATGAAAAGTCAAGGTCGTATTAAATTAGATAACAGTCTTCGTTTTAATTGGACACGTCTTCTCTAACGACGAATTTGGTATCAAAGTTTGGCTTGGCGTTTGAGCGGCTCGTGCTAATAAAGTAAAGCAGTCACCAAACTAATGGCCGTCGGATTCTAAGCCAATCTGCGGCTTATCTGTTCGGGTGAAAAGTTATGTGCCAAGTTCGGGCCTCCAATCCTAATCCCGACCCATGCAAAAAATAGTAAAATCATTAAATTTGTTTTTTGTTTTTTGTTTTTTGTTTTTTGTTTTTTGTTTTTATCTTATTTATTTTCCTTTCTGAATTTTCAAATGACAAATCCAAATTATACACAAACTTATTCTAATTTACCATGTCTGAATTGCTAACTATGGTGGGAACCCCTTGACATGGCCATTCTCCACCCAAGACATCATAGCCCTTCAAAGTGGAGGCCTGACAAAGTCCCACTTCAGGGGCATTTTTGAAGCTGCGCCCTAAAAGTGACGTTGTTTTGTTCCCCCACTTTGGGGATGGTTTTGGAAAAAAGAGGTATTTTATTCGGACAGCTGGAAGAATTTCAGACAGCGAGGGCAAGGAGATCGAGTTTGATCACTTCAGCGTGGAAGCACATTTTTTAACAAAAATTGCTATCATCCGATTCCAATTTTTAGGATGTGGGACCGAAAAGGCCCAAACTCATGTTAAAAAAGTAACAGAGTCCAGTTTCCAGCTTGGAACAGGTGAGGGCGTGCCATTCCAACTCCCCTGATCAAGTTGAGTGCCTTTAGAAAAAGGGCGAAGGTTGGCTGGGAGCATGGTCATGTTAGGTTGCACAATGGTTCATCCCAGGCATGCTTATATCAAACCATATATCTTGCTTGGGAAAGAGCTTCAGGCTCGACCACTTTATGCCCTCGACTTGTACCCCTTTATGGGGAGCAAGATTCAAAATTTCGGGATCCCCTTTACGGGGATTATGATTGAAGATTTCAGGTATGGGAGGACGCAATCCCAATCCAAATTGCCCAAATATCGTTCAGATCGGTGGCTTCCACTCCTGATTCCAGATCACCTGATCCAGAACGGGATTGGCCGAGGCTTCGAACTATGATGGGGAGAGCTGGCAAATATCAAAATTTTAATACATCCAAAACAATTGAACAGAGCTGCGGTACCGGAAGGATAGAAAAGTACTTGCAAGACCAGAATAGCTTTCTATTAAATGGTTCATAGTTCCGTAAGTGCAAACTGACACTAACCAAATTTCTCAATACAATAAATATTAACAGACAAGCCCCAAAAAACCCTCCCCTCCCCCCAACCAAAAAAAACAAGGAGAAACATCTTTCTCTCCTACTACATGACTGAATACCAGAAAAAAAGAAAAAAAAAAGCCAAAGAGAACAAATGAGGTACCATCAGGTAAAGATTTGGTTCTCAAACCCCTGATAAGAATGCGTATTATCTAGTAGCAGGCATACATTCTCCCGCCCAAAAACCCCATTCCCACATCTCTCTCTCTCTCTCTCTCTCTCTCAACCAAATGAGTTCACATGACACTTGACACGGAAAGCCAACTGAATAAAAAGGACTCACCACCAACGTCCATCAACGAACTCAGAAACACTTCCTGTGGACAATGGCTGGACCGGATTCATCATACTCGCCCTTGGAGATCCACATCTGCACCATTTAATAAAAATATTAAGGCATTAGATCTGATTTACAAGTTATGCAACAGAACTACCCACAAGATCATGGAACTCACCTGCTGGAAGGTGCTAAGGGAAGCCAGGATTGATCCTCCGATCCAGACACTGTACTTTCTCTCAGGCGGTGCAACCACCTTGATCTTCATGCTGCTGGGAGCAAGAGCTGTAATTTCCTTGCTCATACGGTCAGCGATTCCGGGGAACATCGTAGACCCACCACTGAGCACAATGTTACCGTACAGGTCCTTCCTGATATCAACATCACACTTCATGATGGAGTTGTAGGTCGTCTCGTGGATTCCTGCAGCTTCCATTCCAATCAGGGATGGTTGGAAGAGGACCTCTGGGCACCGGAACCTCTCAGCTCCGATTGTGATAACCTGCCCATCAGGCAACTCATAGCTCTTCTCTACTGAGGAGCTGCTCTTGGCAGTCTCCAGTTCCTGCTCGTAATCGAGAGAGACGTAAGCAAGCTTCTCCTTCATGTCACGGACAATTTCCCGTTCAGCGGTGGTCGTGAATGAGTACCCTCTCTCAGTAAGGATCTTCATCAGGGCATCTGTGAGATCACGACCAGCAAGGTCCAAACGAAGGATTGCATGGGGGAGGGAATACCCTTCATAAATTGGCACAGTGTGGCTCACACCATCACCAGAGTCCAGCACAATACCTGTTGTAAGAAAAACACCCAATTCAGCTAAAGAACAAGCACAAAATACAACAACAACAAAATAATCAAATTTGAGTAGTGATTAATACATACCAGTTGTACGACCACTAGCATATAGAGAGAGCACGGCTTGGATAGCAACGTACATAGCAGGCACATTGAAGGTCTCAAACATGATTTGGGTCATTTTCTCCCTGTTTGCCTTGGGGTTGAGAGGTGCTTCTGTGAGAAGTACCGGGTGCTCTTCGGGGGCAACACGGAGCTCATTGTAGAAAGTATGATGCCAGATTTTCTCCATGTCATCCCAATTGCTCACAATACCGTGCTCAATGGGGTACTTCAATGTAAGGATACCTCTTTTAGATTGGGCTTCATCTCCTACATATGCATCCTTTTGGCCCATCCCAACCATGACACCAGTGTGTCGAGGTCGTCCCACAATACTAGGGAACACCGCCCTGGGAGCATCGTCACCGGCAAATCCAGCCTGTCAAATAAACACAAAAAAAGCATAAGAATTTGTATGCTTAAAGAGACGTTACAAAAGTATTTGAAAATTCAACCAGACAAATGTACAAGATTGGCACAAATTAACAAACCTTGACCATTCCAGTTCCATTGTCACAAACAAGAGGTTGAATATCCTCAGCATCAGCCATCTTTTATATAACTGCAGAGGAGAGAGTATATGAGGAAAAAGAAGGAAAAATCTAGCAAGTGGTAATACTTGTTATCCCGATATTACTTCCATGATTTCTAATTATATATTACATTCTGATTTGCATTGTTACATCAATCTTCTCTTTCTTAATTTCTAATGTAGCTCAATAAATCTTATCCCCAATCCTCTCTAATTACTTCTCTGAACTGTCATAAAATGTAAAATTTGCTAACGTAATATTCTCCATATGGGCAAATATCAAGTACGGATTCACAACGGAATTTGTTTTACTTTTCAAAAAATAAATAAATCAAGCAAATCTGCAAGTTCTACACAGATCCGACTACTCCTTGGATAGGAGAGGTGGATTGTTCATATGCAAGCACACAAATCCAACTACTTCCAATCAGTTTCTTTTAAAAGAACTGCAGAGGATGTCACCAAGCATAAGAGATCATGCTAAAAGCAAGAAGCGTAGCAATCGGTGGAGAAAAATCACGAAATCTAATATCCTAGAAAATTCAAGTAAATAGTTCAAAACCAGAAAACGTATAAGCCAGTGCTTAACAGATGATCAACAAGCTCATCTACATGCACAAAGTCAGACACCAAGCACCGGATCAGACAATCAGATAACAGATTTAACAGAAAACATAGAGATCACTGTCTTCCAGGAGCGGGAAGTCGCAAAGGCAACAAAACATGGTGATCGGAAAGAGCCGATCATGGAGCATGATTGGTTTAACCTGAAAATTCTCCACCAGAGAAAGATTTCAGAGATTTTCTTCCAGATCGCACATCCAAGCAAAAAAAAATTGAACAAAACCCAAGATCAGAATGTACAGACACTGAAATTTCTTCTATCGTACTTTTTGCAATCAAACCTTACTGTGAAAGTGTACAAACTATGTAAGATCCTCAAAACGATCTGCTTTTTCTAATAGAACCGCATGTTTCAGACATAAAACCAGGAAAATACTAAATCTTTCAAATCTCTACAGATTTTCGAAGAGAAAAAAGAGATTCAAACAGAGAAATGAGAAGAAAACGAATAATTATCTCCAAAACATGCAGAGATAAGATCAAATGAGATCGAAATAAAGCAGTAGATCAAGGGATAGAGATCTCTACATACCTTGTTTGTAAAGAAGAGGAAGAAGGTAAAGCCGACTAGGGCAACCACGCCTTCTCCTCCGCTTTCAAGGCAAAAAACCAGACCAAAGGGGCTCTCTCCTCTCGCTAAAAACGCTAAAATGCTAAAAAGAAAGGCCAAAGGAGCCCGGGCAAAACGGGGTGAAATGCATACGAAATGAACCAAATGCAATATGTACAGGAATCATTTCGACCACGAGAAAGGGTGAAGATAGAGTGACCTGGCTGACAGCTTTGTCAAATGAAGACCGTCCGATTGTTGGGCTATGTGAGGATCTTGACCGCCAGATCTAACTTTCGGTTCTTGAAGACCTTTGCCACATCAGCTGGGCGGCCATATAATGTGACGTGGGTCGGCGTGCGCCGGGTATACTTGCCATCTACTTGTCGCCGGCGAAGCTGGAAAGTAAATCGTCTCGGCTCGGCTCACATCGGCTCGACTATTCGAGAAAGGAATTTGATTTTTCCAGTGAGCTTTTAACTTATTCCGGTCATTTTTTATTCGACGAAAATGCCCCTAATAATTTCACATTTGATTCTTGATAAGTGTAAACGGGTAAGGTCATTTTTGGTAAAAGAGTTTCCCTCGGGAAGAATCCCAAAGCTCACTGAAAAATCAATTCCCATTGGAGAACTCTTTCTTTTTAATTTGGGAACACGCTTATGGGTCACTAGAGTCCGTACACTTCACATCCCAACTAGGGGTATCAAGGGTCGATTTCAGCTCAGGTATATGGTATCTAGAATCGATACCAATTATGTTTGAGATGGCTTTGAGAGCAACTTCAATTGGTGTCTATATCTTCAAATATAGAGATGCTTTTTTTAAAGGGTCGCTCTACGAGCATCCACGCCTTTCAGTTGGGCACCCCACTCGGAGATGGAGAGAGTGTGAGAGAGAGAAGAGAGAGAGAGAGAGAGAGAGAAGGGGTTGGGTTGTGTGAGTTCGCGGCTCTGCTAACCATGGCCAGAGAACCTACTACCACTCTCCTCTCAGTCTTTACTGAGAAGTTTCGATCCCTCCCAGCTCAACTCCATATTTTTGCAGGGCTGCTTAGAGCACTTACTGACTTACTGTCCTTCTCTCAGTCTACACTGAGAAAGACCTGTTCTACACAAATATACCTAGACAATGGATATGGTAGCTGTCTCCGTTCCACCTTAGGTGTTAGGAAGACTGTAGATTCACTCAGTCTCCATGAGTTTTAACCTGGTTGGGGGTACTTGATATACCCCCGTTATGTCTGGCTGAAGACCTAAAACTTAGCGCTTTCGAAAAGGTAATTCTGGCATTCCTAGAGTACATGAGTCTCATGCATTTGTTATTACTATTATATCTTTGGATATGCAGGTACTTTCATTCTGCCTATCATCAAGTACCACACACTGTCAAATTTCTGCCGACTTGGTAACATCCTCCCTGAACCTTTGCATCATCATTACCAATTTTTCATCATTTTATATCCCAGTCATGAGCACCGAGAACGGTGCTGTATTTTGATTGGGGGTGAGTTTTTGCCAAAACTCATGTTTTCATTTAAAAATAAAAAAAAGAAGTGTTTTTGGGTGGTTTCCGATGTTTTCCACAGTTTTCTAAAATTTCAAAAATGTGTCAAATACTCTGACTTTGATTAGCCGAAAATCTCCGTTAAGTTAGTATTGTACATTAACTTAAAAAAATTCAAATTCGGCATAATTGTACACTATCAACATTAGAGTCATTTTTAAGTTTAGAAACTCTAGAGATCTTGTGAGAATAATTGTGGAGACCTAACCAAGTGAGCTTTCGAGCCTTTATTCATTTCAGAGGATTATACAACAATTCTAAATCACAAGATGACTCACTATTATTCATGCCCGCAATATTCGTTGAGAGATCTTATTATCCTTTGCTTCGATCATAAAACTCAAAATGACATCAACATTGGATTACTAAGACAGAACATTCTCTATATCCAGTTAAGATAGTGTACATGATAGTGCAAACCCTAGAAAATGATTTATGCTATTTTTTTGAACCGTTCAGCCTTTTTACTCACCTGAATTATACTTTACTTAGAAATCCTTTGAACCTTTCTATAAAAGTTTTTCTTGTTAAGCCCATCAACCTAAAACCCAGTCCAGTTACGAAGTATGACTAGCTACCTTACTTTTGAGATGGATAAAAGAATAATTGATATGGGTGCACCTTGAAAAGAAGAAAAATCAAAATAAAAAAAAATGGTTCAAGCTGAAAAGAAAATATGGAAAGAAAGTATGAAAAAGAGCTGAAAAGAAATTGAGCAGTTTCAGAAATATCGAGAAAAAGAGAAAAATATGAAAGAAGGAAAATGAAAAGAAATGGTGTTACACTCGTAAAGATTTACAACAAAATTTCTACACGATATCTTAATAATCAAATAAGAGATTAAATATGATGAATTTACAAAAGATTAAACCTAAGAAGAAATAAATATAAACACTATTAATCAATCAAAACCTTAATCATGTTCATTTATTTTAAAAAATACCTATAATAACAATCAACATACAGGAACCTAATGGATTAAAGAGGTTTGCACTTGCCTATGATCGCTAATCCTAAGTACGGAAGAAATTCGTCTATAACCAGAGGATTTTTCTCAAAAAGTAAAGAGGAGAAGAGAAGAGAGTTTAGGTTTAGGATTTGTGAAAAATGATTTTTATCACTTTCACTTAGGCTTATAAAAGAAGAGTCAAAAACTCTAATTTAGGTCCATTAATGGGCTCAAAATAAGATCGATGCCCATATACATCAAATGAGCTCTAAATTAGACAATAAAATGCCTAAAAGGTCATTAAAATGGCCCCGAAAGCCCACCCAACAAGCATGGACCCAAAATTGGAACTCATACACATATGGTTCTCTTGTTGGGTATTGGGTACCTATGTGCTTTATGAAAAGTATGAAAATAAATAAATAAAATGATTTTCATACTAAAATTTTGAAGAACCTTAACATCTTTAACATTAATATATACTAGGGGATGCCATGTACACCTTACATGTGGCACACTCTTAGAGACCGCTGGCCATATAGATGTTTGGCTCTTCCCTAGTTGGACCTATATACCGGAATTCATCATGATTAAAATTTTTATCCATTGGATTAGAGTCTTTTTCATGGTTTATTTTTAGTCATGGATTTCTAGCTGTATTTGGGGTACTCAGATCCAAAGGTTAGAAATCACTAATCAGGCTGATTTTTGTTATCTAAGTCTATCTAGGGATGGGCCAAACATCCATATGGTCTGTAGCCTCTAATAGTGTGCCATGTAGCTGACACTGTGGGTTCGTCATCAACTTTGATGATGGACACCGTCATCAAATTTTTTCTACGAAGAGTTTAGGTGCCACATGGCACATTCAATAAATCATTTCATAGATTGAATTAAATGTTGAATGACTAAAATGCCCCTAAAATTCAAAACAAGAAAGAAGCAATGTTTGTCAATTTATGGAATTTGAGGGTCATATTAGGTATAAGGATTTTTTATATTTTTTTAATAAAAGAAGAGCATTGAATGAGTTGCAAGGTGAAGTGTGCTTACATGGGCGACATGTGCCAAAGGACGGAAGAACCCCTTCTATGTGAATAGTTTAAAAAACATAAAATAAGCAAAAGGGATATTTTGGAGATATTGGGTTTAGCTTGAGGCACGCACGAAGGGCCCTCGTCCATTAATAAGTAAAATAGATGTCGTTTCGGATCCTATCGGTTTAACCCACAATTACTACCAAGAATCAAAACTTATTATTTAAGTTAGGGTCTTATCATTTTCGAGTCTTTTTGGATTCGATTTTAAAATAGTTAACACCAAAATGGGGACCTATTCCAAATGGTTATCAATTAATCGAGTAAAAGTTGACACCCCAATTGCGAATCCATGTTTAAATTTTTGAAAATTTAAACATTTTAGAAAGAAAAAATCTTATCAAGGGCTATCATAGGTACTTGTCAAGTGCACAGGCTTTAGTGACCAAGATGGGTCACTAAACCAAGTGACAAAAGATGGGCTAAACCTACCCCTTCAACACTTTTGCACTTTCAAAAAAGTTTAAATTTTATGTTTTAAAAATAGTTTTGCAAGAGTATTTGTCTCCATTTTTTTATCATGAACGTTGGAGAAGGTAATATGAACCACGTGGCTAATGACCACTAATCGTATGTGTCACCCCTGAATTCGAGTAACCGAACCCAACCCGCATATTCATGGGTTGGTCCATCCCCGTATCCATGACATGATAATGTAATGTGATAACATGCTTCATTCACACGGTGTCAAATCAAAGACCCATCGTAACTCAAATATTAATTCTAAAAGTGTTCAAGATATCGTCATAACTAAAATTCAAAAAAAAAAAAAATGTGCGGAAGAGACAAATTAAAACTGAGATGAAGAAGATCTTCATTTAAAGAACAGTTTTTATGTTCTAACGAGGGTCATGTGTTAGTAGTCAAACTTTGGCTTTCTGAAAAAGTCAACCCGAAGTCAACCAAAAGTTCAAACATGTCAAATCAACATATTTTTAAGAATGATAAGTTAAAACACTAGTTAAGTTATTTTAAAAAATAGCATGGAGAAAAAAGTAGTTTCTTGACATTTTTGAAGAGTTACATAAGTTCACCTATTTTGAAAATAATTCATATCTCCAAACAGAGCATAATTTCAACATTTGGCCAGCTAAATTTGAAGGATTTTATCGAAATCTTTGATTTTACCAAAAATAGCTAATTGCCAAATCGACTCCTATAAATGGGAAAACACGTTCTATTTTCTGACAGTCATAAATCCTGTTTTGCAGGTCCTTAATTACAATTGGTTTAAAATAATCATAAAATATTTTAGAGATAGAAATAAATAATTCCGTTCATAGTTTTGGAAGAAAAATTAAGGGTCCAATTAAGAAGATCAAGATCGGATCGATTAAATTTTATGATCCGACAACTTTATATTGTTTAGAGAAGCTACTAGAATTGATTTTACTCAATTAAGAAGATCAAAACTTCAACATCGATTAAGGTTATGATTCGACAATTTCATATAATTTAAGAAAATTGCTAGAATTGGTTCTATCAAATTTAGAAGATCAAAACCGAATTGATTAAATTTTAAGATCCGACAACGTAATATTATTTAGAGAAGTTGCTAGGATTGATTTTACTTAATTAAGAAGATCAAAACTTCAACATTGATTAAAGCTATGATCCGACAATTTCATATAATTTAAAGAAATTCTTAGAATTGGTTATATCCAATTAAGAAGATCAATATCAAATCGATTAATGTATATGAATTAGATTAATGTATGTTTCATTATTGTTTGATGACTATTTTGTGAATCAATTAAATTTTATAAAGTAGGCTAATGTATGCTTTGTTATTTTTATTATTTTGTGAATCGATTAAATTTTGTAAATTAGGCTAATATATGTTAATTATGTTTGGAGCAAATTGACGAAAGCATGTTAATTGATTGTGACCTTAAGGTCTTGGACGCCTGTCCCTACCAAGAAAAAAAATTGATCTTGGCATTTTTGGATATAGGTGTCTAGGTAGCACATAAAAATGCCACGTGGCACGGGGGGGGGAGGGGGGAATGGGCTAATCATCTGTACGGTCATTGGTCTCTAAGAGTGCCATGTGGCATTTTTAGGTGGTGCCGGACGTTTGGATAAAAAATGCTAAGATCGAAATTTTTCTCGACCCTACCCCACCTTAGTAATCGCTTTGCCGCCTTGTTCACCCTCGAACAAAATCCTGGCTTCGCCATTGATTACAACTTTAGCTTTTAATGGCCTATCTTGGGTCTGAAGTCTACCCCCTAAGGAAAGTCAAATGATGAATCTATGCTTAGGAATAAAGATTGTTAATATACTAAAGTCATAACCAAGATCAAAATTTTTCTCTACCCTACCCCACTTTAGTAATTGCTTTGCCACCTTGTTCACCCTCGAACAAAATCCTAGCTTCGTCACTGATTACAACTTTAGCTTTTAATAGCCTATCTTGGGTCTGAAGTCTACCCCCTAAGGAAAGTCAAATGATGAATCTATGCTTAGGAATAAAGATTGTTAATATACTGAAGTCATAACCTCAATTATTTTCTTTGGTCAAGTTCGTAGAGAGTGATTGATGGGGATTAATTGATGTTCATAACCATTGAAGAAAATGCCAACAATTAGGCAAAAAAAGTCTATATGTTGGTTACAATCATTCAATAACATCGATATGTGACCTGAAAGTTCTACTAAGTAGGATTCATTAAATGAAATAAGATGCCTATCTAAGTATCATAATTAGAGCAAAGGGGAATAGGGTGTGTTTAGTTACGACGTAAATTATATGTTCTAAAATTTTAGCCAATACAAAGGAGACCAAGTTTTCCATACAATGTTTAACTTGCATTGTGCACGGTTGATGCATTAATCGAACATGCATTAGAGTTTTCATAATGTTCTAAGAAATTCATAAAGAATGATGAACAAAATGTTATGACCATTCTAGTTGAGGTCTTCCTCATACCACAAGATTTATTATGGCCAAATCCCAAGAGCCTTTTATATAGGGTGCCAACATCGGAATCAAGTCTTCAATATAGACAAATGGTGAGACCATTAAAGAGTGTTTTGATGTAGGTTGAAGGCTTGAAGATGCGATAAAAGTTGAAAAGGCATGGAGTTATAATTAATAAAAAAAACAATTGAAATTATACTCTAATTAGAGATATGAACCTAGATAGAGCAATGTTAGAAACAAGATTCATGTAGTCCACTCCCAATAGTATGGATACAATTTTTTTATTGATTGAAAATTTGCTTAAGGAGATTATTATTCACCAGTATATCAATGCTTTTTTTATTATTAAGATGAATATCATTATCAATGCATTTCTGATTATTAAAATGAACGTCATCTATTATCTATACTAAAGCTTGACACTGCTGAGGTGGCGCTTCCTCCATCTTTTTTACAGTGATTTTTCCAAAAATACCCTTTACATTTATTATGTAAGCCTCTCTCTCTCATCTTTCATCTTTCCTTTCGAAGCATGGAGTCTTTTGGGTTTACTTTCTATTTATTGCAGTAATACATCTTTTAAATTTCAACACGTCTCTCCCTCTCCAATCGCGTCTCTCCATCTCCCAACCGTTTTCCCTTAAAAGATTGCTTCGTCTTCTTCTTCAAACAATTTTCTAGCTTTTATAATCTTAACAAAAGTATATTAAACAACCCTAATAGAAACCCTAAATTCGATCGAACCAGATTCACCATACCTGAATAGGTCGCATCATTGTTTCGAAAGCCAAAATACGGTGATCAAAGGAGTCGAGAGTAGATATCATGTTTTCTGTGATGGTCTTGTTCTTCTCTAGAAATCTCATGTTAAGGTTGGATCTTAAGTCATGGTTGGCAAAATGAAAGTATAAAGTATAAACCTCATGTCTAAACTCTTATACAACTAACATTTTGTATACAGTTTGTAGTCTAATCCAAGCCATCAAACGTGCATCTATACAGATGGTGGGACGCTAGGTACTCATTGATTGGGGATCCCAACTCTCTATATACATATGTCAAAAATTAATTGTGGGTACCATAATTTTCACACAAATCTCAAGGATTGATGTGCACATATCTCGAGGTGTGCATCCATCGAGGATATTTCAAAGGGTGCATTATTTCTAACATACACTCATCCCGGGAACTCATCGCGGCAACTCCAACATCTCAACCCGGGAACTTATCTTGATAACTCAAGCATCTCATCCCGGGAGCTCATCCTGGCAACTCAAGCATCTCATCCCGGGAACTCCAACATCTCAACCCGGGAACTCCAACATCTCAACCCGGGAACTCATCTTCATAACTTAAGCATCTCATCCCGGGAACTCATCTCGGCAACTCTAACATTTCAACCCGGGAACTCATCTTGATAACTCAAGCATCTCATCCCGGGAACTCATCCTGGCAACTCATCCCGGCAACTCCAACATCTCATCCTGGGAACTTATATTGGCAACTCAAGCATCTCATCCCAGGAACTTTCCCGGCAACTCTAGCATCTCATCCCGGGAACTCATCCGGGCAACTCCAACATCTCATCCCGAGAACTCATCTTGATAACTCAAGCATCTTATCCTGGGAACTCATCTTGGCAACTCAAGCATCTCATCTCGGGAACTCTAACATCTCATCTCAAGAACTCATCCCGGCAACTCCAACATCTCATCCCGGCAACTCATCTTGGCAACTCAAGCATCTCATCTCGGGAACTCTAACATCTCATCCCGGGAACTCATCCCGGCAACTCCGACATTTCAACCTGGGAACTCATGTTGATAACTCAAGTATCTCACCCCAGGAACTCATCCCGGCAACTCCAACATCTCATCCCGGGAACTCATCTTGGCAACTCAAGCATCTCATCATGACAACTCCAGGATCTCATCCCGGGAACTCATCCGAGCAACTATAACATCTCATCCCGGGAACTCATCTTGGCCACTCAAGTATCTCATCCTGGGAACTCATCCCGGCAACTCCAACATCTTATCCTGGGAACTCATCCTGGCAACTCTAGCATCTCATCCCGGCAACTCTAAGCATCTTATCCCGACATTGTTGACGGGATCGACATTCAACTCATTCCAACAGGTTTAGTTATCATACTTAGCTGGAATGACATTCAACACATCCCTATAAGGTCAGACGACATACTTGACGGGAGTAACGTTTATCTCATCTCGACAAGGTCAAGTGACACGCTTGACAAGAAGGATATTCAAGCACATCCTGGCAAGATCAAACGGCTTACTTGGCAGGAGTGACATTTATATCATCCCGACAAGATCAGCAGCATACTTGGCGAGAATGAACTTCTATCCATCCCGAGAAATATACAGAATTCTACAAACGAGATAAGTATTCTAAACTATAATAAAGTTAGTTACTTACCTATCCATTGAATGTTAGCCACGTGACGGTTAGTTTGACTATTACGCAGCTCTCACGTTCTCCTATTCAAATATCTGCCACGAGGAATGCCACTTTAATCATTTCAGATATAACTGAATAGGGGCAGTTAAGATCTAACAAGAAGAGACAGTTTCATAATAGAATCTCTTCAGATCATAACTGACTAACAAGGAATAGACACGTGGAAGGTGAGTCACATCAGTTCTAGGGGTATAAATACATGACCCTCAGAATTGAGAAGAGATCTTGCTCTTTATATCTAGATAGCTTAAACTCTGAAACATTTTACTATTTTCCTGAACCCCGTTACCATTCCT
Organism: Euptelea pleiosperma; assembly: GCA_035048495.1. Lineage (NCBI taxonomy): Eukaryota > Viridiplantae > Streptophyta > Magnoliopsida > Ranunculales > Eupteleaceae > Euptelea > Euptelea pleiosperma. Next base: position 26,410,399 of record CM068542.1, on the reverse strand, counting down.
AAGCTGACTTGAGCGTCGGAGAATTGTCAACAGGTACAACCGCTTCTCATATGGAGATCATCCTATCTTTCGCAGAGGAGAAAGCAATTTTCATCTTAAAGCACAGGAATCGTCCGATCATCATCAAGATACGAATCGTCTGACCTCAAAGAGTGTGGGTTAGATCAAATATTTTTCTCTCACATTAATCTATGATGAAATCTCGATAATCCAATCTATATGTAATATTTGTATTTTTTCTTAAACTAAAAATCATATTTGAATGACCACCCAAATAATATGATAGCCAATTCATTTATTCTTGGTTGGCAATTGTAGGGAATGATGGTTAAAGTAAATAAGTTGATTTACCGTGTAGATAATAAATCAAGGAAAAGATATATTAGGTAGGAATGTTAGATATAAATGTCACGCCCCGAATTCGGGTACCCAAATCGAATCCGAATGCCTATGGATCAACCCGTTTACCCAAGATCCAGGGTGTGATAAAAAAAATAAAATGCTCCAAAAAATAAATAAAACAACGAGAATCACCGTCATAATTAATGAATAATAACTCAACTCCAATAATCAAAATAATGCGGAAGCGTAAATAAGTTATTATCATGAAATAACCAAAGTCAAACTTTTAATTTTTATCAAAATCACTAATTATGGTCTCTATAATTACATAATATTTATATCAAACATCTTTTGTGAAAGCATTTAAGTCAAAACACTTATTTAAGATAGTTTTGAAATTAATTTTCGCGGTTGTAAGAAAAACGGTCAACTTTTGGTCAAAATTCAAAGTATGCCAAAAAATTATTTCCTTCAAAGATTTTATTCTAAAAATCATAAGTGACAACTTTAACAAATGCACTTTGGCCAAAAATGACGTTTTATAGTTCTTTTAGTGGTTTTATAATTATTTGTAATTTTATAAATGTAACCGGCAAAACTAAGTCGGTTGATTTTTTTAACTTAATCGTATGATTCGATGGTCAATTTAAAACGGAATCTAACAAGTGATATATGCATTTAATAGTGCTTAAAATGTAAATTAAAATATTTCAATCAATCCCAATATGAACAAATCATTTTTGAATATCCATAAACCTTAAGAAAAATAAAAGAAAATAATCTTAATCCTCAAACTCCGTCTCGTCTATGATGTCTTCCCCGTCAATGGTTCATCTTTCATCTTCTTTTATGAAATCTGAAATTTTGTTCGGTATACACTGTGAGCTTTCGCCCAATACATTCTACAGGATAATCACATGTTTATAATTCATTTAATTTAAACACATGCATAGATTAAGAGCACATGGGATACACGATCAAATATATAAAAATATGACGAAGATGATGCTGATGATCCGATTGAATGAACCCAAAAAGTTCATTCACACATTCATTTTTTTTTTCACAAGTCTAACCCGTAGGTTCTTCTACAGGGGCTTGGGGTCTTTCACCCTAGGGCACCGAGCCTTTATTAATTCTTTAGGGTTCCTCTAAGCCGCAGATCTTATGCGCACTCCCAGCTAAATCATATTCTTCGGGCTGCAGAGCCTATGCGCACTCCCGACTAAGTTAAGCCTTCAGGCCGCAGAACCTATGCGCACTCCCGACTAAGTCAAACCTTCGGACCGCAGAGCTTATGCGCATTCCTGTCTAATACTCAACCCAAATGAGAATGCCTCATTATGATAATGAATAATATAATCATTTAACAAGATAATCAAAAGCACAAGCCATGAAGATCTAAACTCGTAAAATCATATAACAAGAATTTAAAATAAATGAATCACAAACTAAAAGAGAATATCCGTACTTATCAAGTTCTAGAACTTAAAACTAGAACTTCCGCCACCAATAACAAGAAGAACTCTAGAGAATTTAGAGAGAGAGAGAGCTCAAGAGAATTTGTGAATTGATATGAGGGTGTGATGTCCTATTTATAATAGTTAATGGGGAAAAACTTATAAATATAAGTTTTATTGGTTTTAGCAAGTATATTTAAAATTTTCTATTTTATTTTAAAAATATTTTTTAAATAGACTTTATTTTAATGGAGTGGTTTTTATAACCCATTAAATGACTTATTTTAAGATGGGTATGGGCTAAAAATGGGCCTAAGGCCTATGGGTATTAAGTATGTTTTAAATAAGATTATTTTTTGGCCTAAAAGATCTCTAAATTGGCCCAAAAGACCTGCTCCAATAAGTAAACTCAATCAACATGCAAACAAGAAATAATAATAAAACTTACCAACGATTACTCATTAAATTTATAAAAGATAATAAAAATTATTTAAAATATTTTTAATTTAAAATTCTTTTTAAAATATTATATATATATATATATATATATTTAAATATCAAATTGTGATAAGAATCTCAAATGCTCCAATGGTGATAACGTGTTGATTAAAAATGCCAAGGTAGCATTCATTATTTAAAAATAATATTATTTTTTAAAATAACCTATCATTTAAAATTATGATCTTATTTAATTAAGTTGGTTATCTAGTACATAGAATGTCCATACATTACCACAGTACAAGTACACATATATGGAAATTGATTCTAGTGTCATTAAAATAAAATTCCCTACGTGTCATGATATAAAAATTCAGACTAAGTTTTCGAATTTATTTTTACGTGACATTATAACATGTTGTAGATAAAGAATAAGGTTTAAAAAATTTCAAGATACCAATTTTTATAATTTTATAGTTAATTTACACTAATACCCATGAATAAAAGTTCAGGATATTACAATAAATCTTTTGGTAAGTCCAACCAGATGTGTATTGATTGGTTTATTCTTGTGTATGAGAAAGAGATATAGGGAAACAAGTTTCCATCCATTTCAGAAATGAATTTCTGATAATGTTTCAAAAGAAATGGGAAATGAAAATGGAGCCTCAGAGGCGGCAATTTTAGGAGGAAATGAGTTTTCTAATAATTAAGGATACATGTTCATATGTAAGGTGGAGTCCATTTTGGATCAAGGACACCTTACCAACCTCCATATGAGCCACATGGCACACTCTTAGAGCCCATTGACCATATGGATGTTTGGCCTATCCCTATGTGGACTTAAAGACTAAAAATAAAAACCAACCTAATTGGTGAGTTTTAACAATTTGATTTTGGTCTTTTTCATAGGTTGATTTTCAACCACGTGATTCGCGCATTATTTGCGTACTCAAATCGAAAGGCTAGAAATCCACAATCAAGCTAATTGGTATGTGGGTCCACAGAAGGACAGCCAAACAACTATATAGTCAATGGTCTCTAATGGCTGTGTTTGGTAGTGCATCTTCAATCGAAGACGTGCGTCTTGAAAGTCTACGTCTTCAAGGTGCATACCTTTAAAGGTCAAGATCGACGTTTGGTTCAACAAACCAAACATGCTTCAAAGACGTGGGTTTTAGTTCATGAGCTGTTTGTGAACCATGGGCATTCGTGAGCTGCTTGCTAACAAGGACGTTCATGAGTGAAATCCGGCTCTATAAGGTGGGCCCATTGCTAGCATTCTACAGTAAATTTCCTGTGACTATCACTTCCCCTTCCATCCATAGTGCATGTGCATGGCACTTAGATTTTCACTTTTTGAAATGGAAAAAGATGTAACAAGGTATGCCGTGATTTTTTCAAATGGGGAACCACGATTTTGGTTACTCACCGCTGTCATATGGGCCCACTGACCGCATTGTACACACAAAAAATCACCCTGATTGGTTATTTTTAACCATTAGATTTTAGTACTTATTAAGGTATGCTTATAGCCGTTAAATTCAACAATTTTTTGAGTACCAAAATCAAAGGTTTTATCATCAAACAAGCTGATTTTTTGGTATGAACTAAGGGTTGGGCTAAGCATCCACGTGGTCAATGGGCCCAGATGACAGAGGTGAGTAAAAAAAAAATGCGCTTCCGCATTTGATAAAATCTCAGGTATAGCTTATTACATCACAACCCTTCTGGAATTGAACTTTTTAGAAAAGTGGTGGGCTCAGGGGACCCTCATTTTTGACACCCCTTTTGGCGTACCCACGTAGAAGATGAATCAATGGCTGATTTTTAGTGAGGATGATCTATATGGTGAGGAGATCATACTCACAAAAATTCAAATCATTCCGATATTCGTAGACTGGTTTAGAAGTTGAGTAATTATAGACCGTCATTTTTACTGTGTAGCTTGAAAACAACATTTGATGGGGTTAGAAATTTCAGAATAGGCTGATTTTTTGTTGGGGTGATCTATATGGTGAGGAGATCATCACCAAAAATCAGCCATTGATTCATGTTCGCCAAAATGGGTGTAAAAAATGGGGGTCCCCCGAGCCCGACTCTTAAGAAAATAGTCTTCCTGACTCTTCCATCACGCGTATGCGGTGGGGAAGTGATTCGAAATCACAGAAAATGAACTGAGCATTTCACGGAGTAGAACTTTGTTGACCGACGTCCACCACAGTATGAGCGCCTAGAGATCGCGAGTAAAACTTTGATGACGGCCTGTCATCGAGTCTGATGACATGGCACAATATGAGCCACGTGACACACTCTTAGAGGACTCTAACCTTATGGATGTTTGGCAAATCCCTAGGTGAAGCCACAACCCAGACATCAGCCTGATTAGTGATTTCTAGGCATTGGATTGGAATTATTTTCATGGGTTGATTTTAACAGTAGAAATTTGAGCATTATTTGAGGTACAAAGATCCAAAGGTTTGAAATCACTAAACGGGCTGATTTTTGGTTTGTGAGTCCACGTAGGGATTGGAAAAACATCCATACGGTCAGAGTCCTCTAAGACTGTGCCACGTGGCTCATATTGCACCTGTCATCAAAATTTTACTCTCACTCACCCAAAAATTAGGCTGGTTAGTGATTTCTTAGCGTTGGAGTCGTTTTCACTTTTCATGGGTTGATTTTTAACCGTCGTATTTTAGCATTATTAGGGGTACAAAGATCCAAAGGTTGCTTTACACGAAAAAAAAAGATCCAAAGGTTTGAAATCAGGCTGAGTTTTGGTATGTAGGTCCACCTAGGGATTGGCCAAACATACACACGATCAGTAGCCTTTAAAAGTGTGCCACGTGGCCATATTTTGGTCCATGATGAAAGTTCTACTCCGGTGGATTTTTTTGTTGGGACCCACCACGATAAGTTGTTCCATTTCCATCCATTCCGTCGTAAACTTCAAAGAAAGAGAAAAGAAATGTAAAAAAATTTCCATACGTCTCAGCCCACCAGGACACCTCACCCTTTCTCGCAGTTTCAATGCCGTCGTTGTTAAACAACTCCCGCAATCTTCAACTTACACCACATCCACCCAGCCAATCACAGACGCCCCGAAGATGGAACCCCAGTACACCGACACGCTCGCAGGGAATTACTTTTCCGGCCCAACCGACATAGACCAGATGCCGGAAACCCCACAACGAGGGTCACACCACAGGCGGACCCAATCGGAGAGCTTCTTGCGATTCCCTGACGAGATCCTCTTTGATGCCGATATTGATTTCAATCTCGCCGGCATTGATATCCCTTCGATGTCCGAAGACAACGATTCTCGCGGCAACGGTGGGTTCCCTATGACTGTCGATTCCGGCAAATCGGAGGAATCCAACGGTGATAAGGCAAAAGGGATATCGGCAGGAATGAGCCATTTCAGGAGCTTGTCAGTTGACGCTGACTTTTTTGAAGGGTTAGGGTTTCAACCGTTGACAGTTAGTGGTGGCGGGGAAGGGGAGAAATTTGGCGGGAAAGGGATTCCAGAGAAGAGAATGCATCGACATAGTAATTCGATGGATGGGTCATCGTCGTCGTTCGAAGTGGAGTCGATGGAAAGTGCAAAGAAGGCTATGGGACCGGATAGGCTGAAGGAGTTGGCTTTGATTGATCCAAAGAGAGCTAAAAGGTTTGGTGTTTTTTTTCCCCCGTTTGGATTTTTCTGAATAGGGTTTCTGTGTGTGTGTGTGTGTGTTTTTTTCGCTTGTAATTTAGTTGGAATTTAATGGTATATGTAATTTATGGCTTCGTCTTTTTATGCTTTTGTGTTTCAATTTCAAGAGATGTATGTGGACTGAATTAAGTGGTTCAGAAGCGATTTTGTGAAAGTTCTAGTAGCGATTTTATCTGTTCTTTCTTCTAATTTAGTTCGGGAAAGAAATTGGGGTTTTGGCATGCTTAAATTGTATTTTTTTTATTGGTTCTTCAATTTTTTTTAACGCATCTCATTTTTTCTTCTTATTTTGCTTTTTCTGATTTTATTTCCGAGAGAAGTATTTGAATTTAATTATGTGTTTGAGAAGCAATTTTGTGGAAATTATAAATTGGGTTTTTATATTTTTCCCTAATTTATCTGAGTTTCTATCGTTTCTGTGATTTTACTTGTTTTTAGTTGGAGTACAGATTTTGGTTCTGGTCTATTTAATTTGTCGGCATTTTGTGGATGTTTCATTTATTTTGAAAGATTTTGGTTTTTCTTATTTTAATAGAAGCATTGGATTGAATGAAGTGTTTGAGAAGCAATTTTGCTGATTTTATTCCTGTTATTTTCCACTGGAGGAACGTTCAACGATTCTAGATTTGATAAACTCTATTCTTTCTTGTCATTATCTCCCGCTGTAGGATTCTTGCAAATAGACAATCTGCAGCTAGGTCAAAGGACAGGAAGATCCACTATACTAACGAGCTGGAAAGGAAGGTGCATACACTTCAGACAGAGGCTACCACCCTCTCGGCACAGGTCACAATGCTACAGGTATGAACTCCTAAGTTGGAATTTTGATTTATCTGTTTATTGGAGGTGCTTCGAAATTGTCCAACAGTCCAAGCTTGGACTCTGGGGGATTTAGCGAACTCTTATTTGAAATTTGATGTGAGATTTATTGTGCCTTTGATGTTAATAATTTGGTGGTTAGTGATGGATCATGGATTGCCCCTTCGTAGATAAAGATAGCGTGAAAAAAAAGTAGTCAGTAGGTTTATTCTCTTGAATGCTAACTTGGAATTGCTATCTACAAATTCGGGGTTCTCGATGTGGGCAAACTTTGGTTTTGTATGCATGCCATTGATAGTTTTAGATAGGGAAGTAGGTATGGTGGAACATAGAGATTTCTAACTTTCTATAATGGTGGTATGGGAGTGATCCTACATCTATCGAAGATGTTTCGTTCCATTATTCCTCATGCTTGCGTGCATTCCATGGTCGTGCTTTCTTGGATATTGTTTTCTAGGGAAAGATCAGAGAGATTCAGAGGAATCCGCTTATGGTCCATTGGGCCTTGGTTAGTGGGAGAGGGTTTTGAATGTTGTCTTTGTCCCCGACACAGTTGACAAGTTAATGCATCACATGAACCTGACTCAAACTCTTGTGGTGGTTGATTGTGCTCTTTGTCTTTTAAAATTCACTTGGTGAAGCAATTGAGATGTGTATACTGCTTGTGCTTCAGCTGTGTAAGTATACCTCTAAGGGGCAGGTGGAGCTATTTCTATTCTTTCGGAAGGTTGAACTTGAGCAGCTTTCCGACATTAGGAGGCAAACTGTGTTCAAGCTTCATTTTTTTTTAGAATCTTCTTTAGATGCTTTCTTTCAAGGTATTCAGGATTGGGGTCTTTTAAGTTAAACTCATATAAGCTTTCACTGAAGATTGCTCTCTAACCTTGGGAAGGATGTGGGAGTTTCTCTATCATGAAATTCTAAAGGAGAACTGCCACCTTTGTATTTCACCTAGAAGGTCCCCTTTTTTTTGTTGCTTTCCTATTTTAATGGAATTACATGTGTTCAAAAAAGAACTTTAAATGGAAGAAAACTGTCGACTAATGGGAATGTAGACAAAACTACAATTTCAAGGCTTGACTTGAGAAATAAACACAGTTTGTACTTTAGTGATATAATTACCAGCAAGGCCATTTTAGAATTACTAAAATTTCATACTTACATGTCTTACTTTGGGAAGACTGTATTTCTCTGATTTGAATTACTCGACAGTTTTCAAAGTAGTGCTTCTTGATTTTGGTTGACTAATATCATCCTTCCGTGCACTGTTCCAGTAATTTATTCATGATTTTTGTAGGATGGACCTATAAAACTGTGTGTTGCAGAATCCCTAATTCCACTTTATTATATGCTTTCTTACTCCCAAAGTAGAAATGCTTGTTCTGGGAAATGTTCTCTTGATCATTACAGATGCCCTGCTTCTCCTGAGACTTTTTGTGTGATCTTTTTCCAGTCTGTTTTGTTCCATCTGCTTATTGTTTTACTTAAATTGATATTGACATCAGAAGCCAGAATGAATTAGTCCCTCCTTGTTATGAGCTCTCAATGTGAATCTTTGATTACAAATATAAAATATGGTTATTAATGTTGTAATCAGCTCACTTAGGTTATTTAGAAGGTAGGAAGTTTACCATCCATAGTGCCCTTTGTTGCCAATTGACGTTTATGATTAGTATTAAATCTTTTTTTTTTTTTTTGATAAGCAAAAGATTCATTAAAAGGCCGAAGCCAAGAGAAACAAACAACCAGGGGAAGGAAGGTCGAGGTGACCTCCACAAGACCCCGGCAAGAGAGCAAAAGAAGACCAAAACACTAACTATTTCCTTCCCGAGTAAAAATATTTTCCCATCTAAAGACAAATTCTTCGAAGAACAGACCCCTACATTCTGACACCGCCTTAGACCACATAAACAATAGCCCCTTGATGTTTAAGATTATAGAATTGAAGTCCGATTGCTTTCCTTCAAAGACCCTTTGGTTCCTCTCCTTCCAAATACCTCATATAATCGCAAGAGGGGTCATCCTCCATAACACATTCCCTCTTGTAGAGAAGGCTTGAGATTTCCAACTGAAAAAGAGGTCCGTGAGAGAGGCCGGCATTGCCCAACTCATCCCGAACTCTAATAAGGATGCTCTCCAAATTTTGGTAGCCATCTCACAGTGTAAAAGCAGGCGATCCACTGATTCCCCATTGGTTTTACACATCCAACAATAATGCACATTGGTTTTTTATCGTTATGTTACCGGGAAACCCGTTTTCCTACAAAAATTCGTGCATTTCTTGTTTCCCATTTATCGCATTTTTCACACAACATGATACTTGCAAATACAAATGTAACAAAATGGGACATTTATCACTTCTGATTCTCACATTGTTTCATGCATTCGTTTCTCTACTTGGAAAATTTGGTCTTATTTTCTTGAATGTCTTTCACACTCTTATCTTTCATGAGTTAATTGAGAAATAAACATAATGTTTAAACATTAAAGATGCTAATAAGTTTATTATGTTGCATGTGCTAACATGTTACTTTCATAGGGAAGCTTATTCAAAATGGACTATGAACTTTTTTTTACTTGAAATGAACTTTAGCTCCTCACCCAATCCCTGTGAAAGATCAATTTGCCATGTAGAGATGACATTTTCTAAAACATTTATAACCCCATAAAATGCTGGTAAAATTACAATATTAGTTACAGCTTAAGTTAAAATTATCATTTCTATTTAAAATGATAAATTGACTTGTTCCTAAATATGCGACTTGTGCTTTATAATTTGAAAAAAAAACTTTAAAGTTTAAACTATTTATATTTCATGTAAATCTTATTTTTTTGCTATAACTTGAATTTGCTTTTGAAATATTGATCTTTTATAAATGTGTGGCCAATAGCCATTTAGTCCCATGAATATTAAACATTTTCATGCAAAATTCTTTTATAGTCTGAATATATGTACAACATCCAGAGTAAGTTGAGCTAATCAGCTTTAAATCTCCCAATTTAATAAAATTTTTAAAATTTGAGCTATTTTCATGGTTGATGACAATCTAGGGTATCTTAAGGAATTAATTTTGATTGAGGGATACCCCATGGAATTGGTGAGTGCACCAGTGATTCCTCTTATGCCCATTGTCCTTGCTCAAGGACTTTGCAAGTGCTCTTGAGTTGGTTCCTTACTTGTTCTTTCAATATTCTCCCATTCATGTCCTTCTTTCAAGTGAGGACCCTTAGGGTGTTGTAGCATTGGACTGTTATGCCTTGTTGTTTACTTACCTTGATAGATGGACTAAACGTGGTATTGTGGTGCTCATTTTGTGCTTCATAATCCCGAGGTACCTCATGGGGAGAGCCCCCTCCTCAAATCCGAGCTCCCTAGGATGGCTGATTTGGTGCAGTCATCCGCCCCTTTCTTGCATCCAGCATCCTAGCATCCAGATCAAAGCTCTTTGGCTATTGGACCCTTCATAGATTTACCAATTAATATTTGAAATCCAAGAAGATATAGATTGGAGTAGGATGAAGAAGAAAGAGGTGAGAAGGAGAAATGAAAGGTTTTGAGAGAATAATGGGACATTGAATTCCCTCTCCCCTCTTAATCTCACCAGCAGTGTACTAGAGTTCAACTTGGCCTTAAAGTTTACTCAGTTAAAATTTGGGATTGATTCGAGGAAGTTTGATTCGACGTGTTGAAGTATTATAAAAATTTGCAACTTCAAGTTTGGAGGTCTGAAGCATTTACACTTCGTAATACTTTTGCAACTTAAATGTTGAAAGAGAGATGAAATTATGGAGAAACAATATTTTTATTGAAGAACAACTTCAAAACACATAATATGACGAGCGTTTGATCTTGATTTTAACCCAAACAAGTTGTTTATGACTTGAAAATCCTTAATGAAATGGTCGTTTTTCACCTAGCAAAATTAATGAAATACGGAAAAAATGGGGAACACTTCTCATCTGTTTTAAAGTTTCGGGCCCGAACACCCGAAATATTACAGGTGAAGTTCACTTCGCCAAGTCACAAATCAACAAAATTCAACATCATCCAAATTTTTTCTCATTTTACGAAGTACCCTAACTGTCATATCAGCTCATAAAGCCCAAGCCTAGTTATCTTCAGCCCGTACATACTCTAGGGTCCCTAGGTTTTGGTTTGTACTGTAGCCCAAGCTTAGTAAGTAGATAACCTGGCCTAGGTGGTATGCAAAAACCAATTGCCGGTTCATCGAAACTCAAATACTTTCAATCTATAAGATAAATCAATCAAAAAGAAAAAAAAATCTATTACTCCATTCAATCCAAGCTCAATAAATAGTTATTTAAGCTTGTTATCTCTAGTTCTATAAGCCTAGATTTGTCCTATTAAGCCCATTATTTGCAAACATGCTCCCAAGTGATGTTTTGCAATTTTCTTGACCATTTTCCGGCTGTCTTGGGCTCTTCTTTTGGAGCTGTTTTTGCCTACTCTTGTAAATTGAAGTGATAATTGTGTTTTTAACATCAAAGGCTATTTGGCAAAAATCAACTATAAAAGACTGTAATAATTGTCTTCTAGCCACAAATAATACACAACGAACTATATCAGCCTCTACTTATTTAATGTAAATTTTTTAGTATTTTGACTTTTCTAGTAGAGAGGCATGGCTTCTAAGGCGACAATGATTCAATTAGGGGAAATCAAGTGGCTGAAAACTCAAGAAGTTAAATCAACTTGAAACAAGCTGCTTGTAAAAAACAATATCAAGTAAAACAAAAAATATAAAAGAAAGAAAAAGATAAATATAGGAAACATGAGTGCAAAAAATACCACACACAATATAGTAATCAAGGGCGTTAATAGGACTGTCTATGGATCAAGTTTGAATTGGATCAGGTTGATCCAAAACCAATCCAATAGTTTATTGGATCACGCTTCTGTGATCTCGACCTGATCCAACAGATCCAATGCCTCAATCAAGACCCAATTCAATAAGCTTTCGGAGCTTATTGGATTTGATTAGGGTGACCTTGCTATCATATACGTATATTCAGATGTATTTCCATGTAAAGGGTAGTTTTGTAAATACCTCTTGTAAGGGGTATACTTGTCCATGTAATGTTCTCTCCATATAAATAATAATTTGGAGTCATGTGACCTAAGCATGACATCCTATTCTCTCTAACTCTCTCTCTCCTCCATCTTTGAAACCCTAGTTTGGAACCCTAAATCAAACCTTAATCCATTTCAACTTGGTATCAGAGCCTACAACCGAGATTTATAGCCGGAGAATAATCAAAAGAGCATGGTAGTGCTGATGATTGTTGACATCACCGTGTCGTACGGCTGGGGTCATCAGCCTACAGACACGCAACTCGAGGTCTACCGAAACCTCCTCTCCCTGATAGATCCCAATTTTTCAGGATTTCTGGTGATTTTTTGGTAATTTTTGGAGCTTCTTTCATGGTGTTTTCTCTTGAATATTAGGAAATTCAAAAAAATTGAGTTTTCTCTCCGGCGTAAAAGTCGATCTGTGGGGGTTTTCTCGCCTTGATTTCTTGGTTGTATTTGGTCCCCAACAATCCAAGAACCCATTGGATCCAACAATACTTGATTCCATGGCTATTTGAAGCTTCGGCGAAGTAATCTCTCCACCTCAGTTACTGTCGGCTACTTTTTTGGGTATGGTTGGGCTGTTGCCATGACCAGCAACACTTCGACAACACTACAGACTTCGGTATGGTCTTTTTTGATCTTCTTGGTGATGGATTTATCGTAGTTGGTGTAGATCTCACTTCCATACCTTTGGCCATGGTATAGCTCTTTCTAGGGTTGTTTTTGGTTGATTTGTGCTCTAATTGTATGTAGAACCTTCTGCCTGTGTGTGTTCTTTTTATTTCTCTTTTTTATCTAACTATGTCTACTCTGGATCCTCCTATGATATCCTATGCGAGCACGGAAGCCACCTCCAGCAATGTCGGAGGGCCTATGTGCATCACATGGCGTTTAAGAACCCAGGATTACAGAATAGATCTGTGAAATTGGAGGGCAAAAATTACTTAGAGTGGTCTCAGGCAGCCTGACTGCTTATTGGAGGCCGTGAGAAGATGGGGCACATTATCGGGCGTGCTATTGAGCCGGAATCGACTGAGGATCCCGCATAGGATAGATGGGAGACCGAGAACCTCACAGTTATGTTGTGGCTCCTCAATTCTACGCAGCCTCACATCAGTAGGAGCTTCCTGTTCCCACGTACTGCCAAGAGGTTTGGGAGACTGCTCACAAGACCTATTCGCAGCAACAAAACATAGGCTGGGCAATCTAGGTGAGACAGAGTATCTCTCGCTTTCAATAGGGTGAGAAGTTCCTCTCTTATTACTTTGCCACTCTTCGGAGCATGTGGGAGGAGTTGGATTACTATCACGCCTTCCATCTGGTGTAGAGAATATCACCAGCTATCAGAAGTATGTGGAAAATAGTCGGATTTTTTAGCTCCTTTCAGTGATAAATTCTGAGTATGAGTTGGCCAAGGTTCAAATCCTAAGCAACTGCGTTGATCTGCCCTCTCTCGAGGAAGTATATTCCTATGTTGAGAGTGAGGAGAGTTGACGGAATGCTATGGCCCCACATCCGACTCCAGAGAGATCATTACTTGTCACATCCTCTTTTACACTTGATCAATTCTCTCTTGCTGCTTCAGCATCTCAACTTCAGTGCTCTCAGAGGCCAAGGTTCTCTCGGCCTTACGCTTCCACCCTGTCGTATGCTCATTCCCCTTCTGGGAAGTCCTCTTCTAGGGAGAAGCCCAAGTGTGACCATTGTGGTCGTCTTGGGCATGTACGGGACAAGTGCTGGATATTACATGGTCGTCCCCCTCGCTTCAGCCAGCGGGGTTTCTCTGGTGCCCACTTTGCTGGCATGGATACTTTTACGCTTACTCTAGGCCAGCCACTGCCGAGTTCCATTACCATGACGTTGCCTGATTATATGTTGGCATCTGAGCTTGCTACCATTCGACACTTGCTGACTCAACTTGATGGTCCTTCTGCCACTTTGACTACCTCCTTTGCACTGTCAGGTACCATTAGACTTGGCCATCATGTGTCCTCCTTTATCCAGTCCCACCTGGATCATTGATTCAAGTGCTTCGAAGCACATGACGGGTATGTCCTCTTTATTCTCCATTTATTCCATTTGTTCTTGCCGTGATAAGGTTAAGACTGCTGATGGAACTTTATCTTATGCTTCTGGGAAAGGGGATGTCCTTCCCTCACCTTGGCTTCCTTTATCCTCCGTATTGCATATACCTAAATTTACATCTAACCTGTTGTTTGTGAGTGCCCTTGCTTGAAAATTGAATTGCAGTGTGAGGCTAATGGCCTGTATCTTCTGGATGGACGACCCTCTGAGCCCACAACACTACAGTCACATAGTAGTAGTCTGGAGTCTCGTGTTATATTGGCATGCTCGTCTGAGGCATGTCTCTTTTCAGTACTTAAAGTTGTTATTTCCTACTTTATTTGTTTGGTTTCTTTTTTTGAACTGCATTGTGAGACATGTGAACTCTCCAAACATTGTCGCCATCCTTCCAGTGGTAATAAAAGTTCAGTTTCTTTTGATATTGTGCATTCTGATGCGTGGGGACGTTCCTTCTATCTTTGGCTTTCATTATTTTGTTACGTTTGTTAATGACCATATTAGGTGTACATGGGTACATGTCATGAAACCAAAGATGAGGTTTATTCCATCTTCAAAGGTTTTCATAAGATGATCCAGACCCAGTATGGTGCCTCCATTAAGGTCCTTCGGTCTGACTAAGGTGGTGAATATATGTTTGGACGTCTCCAACAGTATTTTTTGGACCATGGGATTTGTCACCAAAATTCTTGTAGTTACACCCCTCAGTAGAATAGTGTAGCTGAGAGAAAAATGTGCCATCTGACTGAGATAGCTCGCTCTCTTTTAATCGGCTCCAATGTCCCCAAGCCTTATTGGTCTGATGCTATTCTGACTGCGACATAGTTGATTAACCGGATGCCTTCTCGAGTGATAAACTTCAAGTCCCCTTTTCAGGTTCTTGCCCCCAGCTCCCCCTTGTTTGTAGTCCCTCATCATATCTTTGGTTGTGTCCGCTTTGTGCACATTCTAGCCCCCCATCGTACCAAACTGGACCTCTAGGCTCTTAAGTGTGTGTTCCTTGGCTACTCTTCTACTCACGAGGGGTATAAGTGTTACCATCCTTCGTCTGGGAAGAAGTTTGTGTCTATGGATGTTACCTTCCGTGAGGAAGTATCTTTTTTCTCCCCCACCTCTCCCCACCTCTCTTTAGGGGGGACAGCAATAGTAAAGAGAGGTGGAATGTTCCTCTTCCTACTGTGTCCCTATCTCATCCTCTAGTGCTTAAGAGGTCTCAGCTTGCTCAACCAACTTGTGTGACTGATAGTGGTCCTGGAGCTCAGGGGGAGTTTAAAGTCTATAGGAGAAGGGGGAAAGCCATAATTGATCCAGTACCAGTTGTACCATTCTTGGATCCAAATAATATTTCTTCTTCTATACCTGTTCCTTCTTCCTCTACTAATGCTTGTGCATCTGACCACCTTTCCATTGCTTTGAGAAAGGGCACTAGGAGTTGTACTCAACATCCCTTGAGCAACTTTGAGTCGTATGATGCTTTGTCTCCCTCGTACAAGGCTTTTGTCACATTAGTGTCTACTATTCATGTTCCTTCTTCTGTGGCAGAAGGATTGAAGCATCCTAGATGGAGAACTGCTATGATAGAAGAGCCGAGTGCCTTGGACAAGAATAGAACATGGAAGTTGGTTGACTTGCCAAGGGGCAAGAAGCCTGTTGGCTGCAGATGGGTGTTCACCACGAAGTGCAAGGCAGATGGATCAGTTGATAAGTACAAGGCGAGATTGGTAGCCATGGGACACACTCTGACCTATGGGATTGATTACGTGGAGACCTTTGCACTAGTGGCAATGATGAACTCCATCAGGGTGTTGTTGTCTTTGGTAGCAAACCAAGCATGGCCTTTGTATTAGCTAGATGTGAAGAATGCATTCCTTCATGGCGACTTGCATGAAGAAGTATACATGGTGCCTCCGTCTGTTGCTTCATCCCAACATGGGAAACTAATAAGGTATGTAGACAGAGAAACGCCCTCTATGGGCTTAAGCAATCTCTTAGAGCTTGGTTTGAGAGGTTTACCCCTAGCAGGGAAGAAGCTGGGCTACACCCAGAACCAAGCCGATCACACACTGTTTGTGAAGCGCCAAGGGAAGAGCACCACTGCCATCATTGTCTATGTTGATGAAATCATTCTGACAGGAATGATGCAGAAGAGGTGGCCACACTGAAGAGCCATCTAGCAGGGGAGTTTGAAACCAAAGACCTAGGATCTCTCAAGTACTTTCTGGATATAGAGGTTGCTAGATCCAGTCAAGGGATCTTCATCTCTCAAAGGAAGTATGTCCTAGACCTGCTTAGGGATTCGGGCAAGTTAGGAGCCCAGCTAATGGAGACTCCAATAGAGCTGAATCACAAGTTGGGCGATGCTAGTGGTGAGTTACTCCAGGACGTAGGGAGTTTCTAGAGACTAGTTGGGAGATTGATCTATCTCTCCCTGAATAGACAAGACATTGCTTATGCAGTGAGTGTCATTAGTTAATACATGCACTCACTCAGGGACATTCACTTAGAGGCAGCCCACAGGATCTTGAGATACTTCAAATCCGTTCCTGGTAGAGGCCTTCTATTTGAGAAGAATGGTCATATGAGAGTAGAGTCATATACAGATGCAAACTGGGCAGGTGCCAAGGATGACATGAGATTTACCTCAGGCTATTGCACCTTTGTTAGGGGCAATCTAGTTACTTGGAGGAGCAAGAAGCAACTTGTGGTTGCTAGATCCAGTGCAGAGGCAGAGTTTAAGGCAATAGCCTATGGTTTGTATGAAATACTCTTGTTGAAGATGCTAGTGGCTGAATTAGGCTTCCCTGTCTCTGTTTCTGTGAGTTTGTACTTTGACAACAAAGCCGCCATCAATATTGCTCACAATCCAGTTCAGCATGATCGAGCCAAACATATTGAAGTGGACCACCACTTCATCAGGACAAAGATTGTTTATGGGGAAGTGCGTACTCCCTTTGTTAAGACAGATTAGCAAGTTGCCGATTTATTCACTAAGGGAGTCCCTAGTTGGCAACTTCACAAGTGTTTAAGCAAGTTGGGCATGAGAGATATCTATGCACCAACTTGAGGGGGAGTGTTATCATATACATATATTTATATGTATTTTCATGTAAATGATAGTTTTGTAAATACCTCTTGTGAGGGGTATATTTGTCCATGTAATGTTCTCTCCATATAAATAATAGTTTTGGAGTCATGTGACCTAAACATGACATCCTATTCTAACACTCTCTTCTCTCTCCTTCTTTTCTTCTTCATCCTTGAAACCCTAATTTGGAACCCTAAATCAAATCCTAATCCATTTCAATTGATCTAATATTTTTTTGATAAGTAAAATTGTATATTCAAAAGGGGCCCAAAGTCCCAAAACAGAACGAAGGGGAGAAACATACAACTCGAAAAAGAAAGGAAGCTGAGGAAGTTACCCCTACTCCAAAAACAACAAAATGTTACATAAGGCTAGGTCCTGAAGCAATTACACCTCATCTAAATACAAAATCCTCTAATTGGACTCCCTTAACATTGAGCCAATATGATCAATAGACTTGTTAAATTTGATTTAAAGAACATAAAAGGTGCAAATTTGTAATATGAAATGGTAAAAGGTTTTATCAACATACGACTATGATATAATATATTTCATTAATAATATGTAGCAATAATATTATATTATATGTTGGATTCGGTAATTAACGGATCAGATTAAGGTCGATCCAGAACCGATTTGATAGCTTATCGGATCACACTTCCCATGTCTAGACCCGATCCATTGGACTCAATACCTTGATTCAGACACAAATATTACCAAATTGATTCAGGGGCGACTTGATCCATTGAGAGCCCTAGGCATTAACCTTGATCAATTGGCTTAATTTGGGATTTTAAACCTTTTAACTTTACCCTAGTTGAATTGACCCATCTTTGAACTTGTGGAGCATAATTGAGGCTAAGTGCCCAAGAAACATGGGGTAGAAATGCACATCCAATCGGAAAAACAAGATGTCACCACGAATTAGATGAAGGTCACTAGGTAGCCCATACAAGAGTTGATAGAGTTGTCAGATGTTGAGTTGTTGTTCTGGCCCCTAGGGTCTGTCATTAGCACACAAACTAGTGTTATTGGGTATTCATTACCCTTTTTACTTTTCTTTTCTCTTTCATAACTTTGAATCATTCGCAAGTCCAAGAATATTTGGAAGAGTGAAGAAATTCGTTTTCTTTTGGGAGAGAGTTCCAAAAGAATTTGTAGGGTGCAGATGCCTTGCAATGAGGAGCTGAGTCTTTCGTCGAAGATCAACAACTACAAGTATTTCGAAGATGATGGTTGGTGGAAGACCTTGTGATACTACTCCTGAGAGAGGAGTTTGGTGTTAAAGCCAAGGGAGGAGTCCTAACTATCTAAAGGTCCAGATTAGTTCGTCTACATTTGAATTCGAGGTCGAATTCTTTTATAGTAAATTCACGATATTACTATTTATTGTAAATTCTGATTTTCCAATTAAATTAGATTTTATTTCCAATTAGGATTTCTAGATTGATTACATTTAGTAGAATTGTAGTAGGACTTTCTTGTTTTAGTTGATTAGAATTAGGAAAGCTACGTTAGGGCATTTATAAATAGTATAATCCTTTGATTTAAGAAATGAATTATTAATGGATATTAAATATGCTTTTGTGTATGATTTCCCCTTGATGGGTTTGGCGTGAGGCAAATGCTGCAATTTCCACCATTAATCTCTCTCTCTCTCTCTCTCTCTCTCTCTCTCTCTCTCATCCTCTCATTTTCCATAAATCGCAAAACGATCAATCGTCTTGCGTCATTAGACTATTTTGACTATCGATCAAACGTGGTATTACCGTTGACCAAAGTTACGATTAGATCACAATTGTTGAATGATTGACATGATTGGTGTTCCTTGGACCATTGGATTTTAGAATTCAAATTGGTGAGAGAATTCAACTAAAATTGAGTTGCAACGGTTAAGTCCTTCGGAAAAGATTCATATTAAAAAGCTTGAAATTCAAAACGCTATTGGAATTTGTAAGGGTTCAAGGGGTTCGAAATTTGAAAAGGTGTCTTCAAGGCACACCAATGTCTAAGAAAGACACCAATCAAAAGGGACACAATGATTGAAAAAGACACCAATGTCTTCCCAATAAAAAAAGTGGCACCAAAAGACCACAAAGTCTATAAATTAGAGGTGTATTCTCGGATTGTGGTACATCTCCCCCACTCAAATGGTGATTATAGCATGTAGATGGGTTCTAGCAATCTTGCTTCTAGCACACAACAAAGTTTTCAACTTGATCAACGTTGCTCCGATGATCTGAGTTCTAACACCACTAATGCATGCCAAAGAGAGTGATCGTTCTATGCCTCAACGCTTGATCCTAAATCTCCTCTATTTTTATTTTATTTTTCTGTTCCTTATTTATCAACAAGAACTATATTAGACTGTACCAAGACATTTTGATCAAGTTGCAGCAGCTTGATCAAAATTTTACTTCGTTAGATGAGTTCCCCCCCCTATTCAGACCAACAGACCTATTTATATGCGAAAAGGATTCTTACAAGTCTTCCTACGTTAGGTGTCATTTTACCTGCTTCCATGCAAATGATGCAAAGGCATTATATGCAGTTAGGAGTAAAAACCAAATGAAGATTAGGAATAAAGAAATGGAGCCCTATGATACCCAGATATTGCAACACACCTAGCGTACCTATACCGACATTATGTGTACTAGACACTGCATGGATATTTTTGAGTTACAATTTGCTCGTTTCTTATTGAACTGTTGGTTTTTTTAATCAGTTTTGTACTGTAGGTTATTTTCTTAACTAGTAGCAATTTTTTTTTTGTCAAGAAAAGTATATAAATGGTTTAGTGTAACAACTATTATTGCGAAAAAGTTTGCAATATTTGAAGTTTTATTACATTTAGCATGATGTAAATAGTAAACAATGATACTTGGCATCAAAAAAGCTAATTTTTTTATGGGTTGGGCTCCGTTGACAGATCTAAAATGGCAGGTAAAATGATGGGGACAAAATATAAGACAGGTGGCACACTGTTACAGGACTCTGACCGTACGGATGTTTGTCCTATCCCATGGTGGACCTACAAACCAAAAATCAGCCTGATTAGTGATTTATAAGTGTTGCATCTTTGTACCTTAAATACTGCTCAAATTCCCACAGTTGAGATCTTCCCATGAAAACAAGTCCAATCCAAAGCCTATAAATCACTAATCAGGCTGATTTTTGGTTTGTAGGTCCACCATGGGATAGTACAAACATCCATACGGTCAGAGTCTTGTAACAGTGTGCCACGTAGCTTATATTGTGTCCTGTCATTTTATCTGTCATTTTAGATCTGTCAACGGAGCCCGACCCTTTTTTTATAAGTGTATATATTTCATTAAAAGGGGAAACCCCCCCAAAAAAACTCAGGCGAAACTAACTCCTGGAAATAGGAGCGAGTTCCCTAAGTAAATAACCCCATCTATATACAAAAGATTCAAAGAAACAACTTCGAAAAAGAGGAGAAACAGAAGCCCAAATATACAGAAAGGCTTTCACTTGCAAAATCATCTTGGGGAAACCTTCCTCTTTGCCTTCAAATACTCTTCTATTCCTTTCCTTCCAGAGAGCCCACAAAATAGCGAAGGGAAGGAACCGCCAAGGAAGTCGCCCTTTCCCTGTGAAGGACTCAGTCGCCACACCATGAAAAAGACCCGAACATGCCTCGGAAGAACGGGAATGCCAAATAGAGCAAAGAAAGTATGCCAAATAGCCGATGAGAACCTACAGTGGGTGAATACATGATCCATTGACTCTGTTTCAGACTTACACAACACACATCTATACTATTTGGCAACACCATTCCTCTACTTATTAAATGTTTTGCCGTGAGAGTCTTGGCCAAGATAGCTGTCCACACAAAAAACTTCACCTTAGATGGAATAGGGGACTTCCAAACAACATGAACATGAAAATCTTCCTGACTCTTCGGAAAGTTCTCCCGATACAAAGATTTCACTGAAAAGGAGCCGACCACTTCTTTCATTCTAGTAGCTAGAATCTTAGTGATAATCTTATAATAGTTGCCAACTAAACTTG
The DNA here is from genome assembly GCA_035048495.1 of Euptelea pleiosperma. Taxonomy (NCBI): domain Eukaryota; kingdom Viridiplantae; phylum Streptophyta; class Magnoliopsida; order Ranunculales; family Eupteleaceae; genus Euptelea; species Euptelea pleiosperma. The sequence goes on along the minus strand of CM068542.1, from coordinate 26,389,328 downwards.
TTGGACAGAAATCTCGCAATGTTTCAGCACCTTCCTTTTTGGGGATGAGAGTGATAAAAGTACTGTTCGAGTACTTTTCGAGATAGGTCTCATTCTCGAATTCCTTCACCATATTTATGAAGCATGGTATCAACATATTGGATGGGCCACGAAGATTAGTGGATGCATCTCTAGACCTGTTTGCAGACAAGTCTCAGAGTCGGAGGGGTTTTGCAGTTCAAGCTAGAGGTTTCCTCGACTATGCAGGGATCCTGTCTATTGTTAGCATGCACTCCGTTACGGATTACTGGCTATAAAATAGAAGGAAATGGTGTTGTGGATCCTTATGTGTGGCTCTCTAGGCTGAAGCAACACTGGATGGCCCCCACAGGATAATGTAAGAAAGATGTAATATACATTAATCAATATTAAGATAGGGAACTCAGTCCTGGTCAACTACCTAAATTGGGTGACCAGTTGTAGGATGTTGTATTATGGAAACAACATCCAGAGATGTGGGAGGTCAAAACTTATGGTGCATTAGGCACTGAAGGTGAGGGGATTGAGTTGTGATCAACTAGTGGAGAGCCTAAAATGTTTTTATCCTTTTTGTTGGTGTGGGAGGTGTTTGGAGGAGGGGTTTGACTTAGGCAGGCGACTTGCTGTTGGGGCATCATTGAAGGGAATGAGTGAGGGTGGTGCTTAACTGGAGGGGAAATTGGAGCCGGCAAGATGCTGTCACTGTAGGGAAGGAGGTTCTGGTTGTTGAAGAACCATTTTGCCCCAAAAGATCGACCTCACACCCGCGGGCCCATCCTGTGATTCGATCCTGAGAGCCTTTAACTCTAACGGTGATCGACCTCGCACCCCCTATTGCGCCCTTAGGGAGCGGCATTATTGACCCCCAACAATCCCCTCCTCAAGAATGCGCTTCCTGTGACTCGATCCCTTGACCTTGACTCTATTACCAATTGTTAGGATCTTTACTAGGCCTCAAGCCGCCATTCCTCCCGAAACGATATCTTGTCAGGAGAAGGCAAACTTTAGCCTTTATATCAGGATCGACGTCATCTTGCGGGGCTCCACGATTTGATCCCGTGACCTCTAACGGTGATCGACCTCGCACCTACGGACCCGTACCGCGATCTGTTGGGGAAAGGCGAAACAACTATGTATACCAACGGGTCGTCGGGCCAACATAAGACGTGCACAGGAAAAACCATCCGCTAACACGCCCCCTCAACGGGAATACGTTCTGTTGGAGACTTGAACCCGCGACTTCCCAGGCCTTTAGGCTCCGACTTGAGGCCTAGAAAAGATCCTAACAATTGGTATCAGAGCTAAGGTCAAGGGATCGAGTCACGAGAAGCGCATTCTTGGGGAGAGATTGTTGGGGGTCAATAATGCCACTCCCTAAGGGTGCGGTAAGGGCCGGGTGTACGAGGTCGATTGCCGTTAGAGTTAAAGGCTCACGGGATCGAATCGTAGGCCTTGTGGGTGCGAGGTCGATTACCGTTAGAGGTCACATGATCGAATCGTGAAGCTTCGCAGGGTGTGACGTCGATCCTGGTATAAAGACTAAAGTTTGACCTTTCCTGACAAGATATCTTTTCGGGAGGAATGACGGCTTGAGGCCTAGTAAAGATCCTAACAATTGGTATTGGAGCCTAAAGGCTCGGGAGGTCGCGGGTTCAACTCTCCAACGGAGCGTATTCCCATTGAGAGGGCGTGTTAGCGGATGGTGTTTTCCCGTGCACGTCTTATGTTTGCCCGACGACCCGTTGGTATACATAGTTGTTTCGCCTTTTCCCAACAAGTCGATCTTTTGGGGTAAATGGTTCTTTAACACTGGTTGGCGGTCAAACTCGGGTGAGTGACATGCTAACGAAGCAACACTAAAGTGGGCTCTTGGAGTAGGGACAACCTTCAGTCTGGGAATGAGAGAAGGGAGGGTATCTCTGGGGCTAGCCCAACAACATGCTAACAAGGCATCAGTCAATTGGACTCTTCAAGTGTAAACAACGGTAGGCTGAGGCATCAGGACCTCAGACTAGGGTTAAGGTCTCTTTTTACCATGGGCAGTCGAGGCTGAGGACCTTCTAATTGACTACCTCCTGTGACATCCTCTGACCTTTGGGTGTCAAGATGACAAAATTATCTGATATTGTAATCAAATAAATGAAACTCTCTGGCCATGGATTGGTGTCGAGAGTCATACCAACGGATGTTGCCAGTATCGAATTGGATAGTAAAATCGTAAAGATTAGGATTTAAATTTTTGGATCGTAAGATTCATAAATATTTTTCTTTACGAGTTTAAAAAAATATGAATAATTTCCACAAAAAAGAGACTATTTAATACGCATAAGAATAACTACTCCATAACCCATCGTATAATGACAAGGGCTTGTACAAGCATTCACAAATAATGAAAAAAATATTTCACCTACCAATCCCAATGTGCAGTATAGAGACAGTGTTCTAAACTCATAGTTATACAAACAAAAGATCTTTCCACAGTAAGAAGAATTAAAACCATATATCTTCAATCCGTTGTCAAATTAAATAAGTTTCTACCTTCCATCAACAGTCTCAGTTCTCAATCTTTCAAATTGTGTGCATGAAACTATATCTTACGGAAATCACAATATTATCACCTGTATTACTGTATTAGGTGATGTTTTATGCAGAAAACTCTTCCAAGAAACTGATTTTTTATAGCAAGAAAATGTTATAAATTTGTTTTATTAGTCAAAATCTCACTAATTTTCTTTTTTGGTAGTGTTTAAAGTTTAGTAAAACCCAAAAGTACAAAAACAGGAATCATAGTATCATAAGATTCAAGTCGTGAATCGTGCTCGAATAGTAAGATTTTATCTAAAGGTACTCATACCCAAGATTCAAATCATTTGGGTTAAGATTTGATTTGAATTGTAGGCTTCAAATCATAAATTGTAGGACTTTAATAACGCTGATTCTAACAATAGGTCAAGCCTAAGGGATAAGGCAGTGATGCTCAAACAAGAGATCTGGGCAGCAAACGGTGGGCTTGGGTTAATCAGTGCCTAGCTTGCCACTGGCTCATCTACTTCATGGCCCATCATTCCCTGGTTGTCCAGGGTGGTATCACCTCTTACATTGGCAAATCCTCCTCCCGTTGGATCTTTCTTTGCCGTTCTTTAAAACTCCATTTCTTCCTTGCATCTTTTTTCCCATTCTTAAACTTTTCTTCCTCATCAATGAAGCTTTTAGTCAAATGAAATTCATATGTAAAACAGCATGGCCTCAATATTATGTGCCTGATCCTTGGTTGAAGGCCACACAAAATGAATTATTGTTCTCTACTATGGTGCAGGGTTTGTTTAAGTCTGCCTGATCCTTGGTTGAAGGCCACACAAAATGAATAATTGTTTTCTACTATGGTGCAGGGTTTGTTTAAGTCTGTGCCTGATCCTTGGTTGAAGGCCACACAAAATGAATAATTGTTTTCTACTATGGTGCAGGGTTTGTTTAAGTCACCGCATTTGATTGCATTGTCTTGCCTGATTCGGTTTTCTTAGTTCACATATATTTTATTATCTCCTCATGGTTGATTACTAAAACATCCGAGTTCGTGTAACATTTATGTACTGACTTTGCTGCTCAACCACATGATGCTGTGTTGCAAACTTGCAACCAGGAGTTCGTGGGTTTGTTCCCAGCTCACCCACCAAAAATTGAGTACCATGAAAGAAAGAGAACTGAGGTCCTGTATTTCTTCCATATGATGCAGAGAGACACCACTGATTTGACTGTTGAGAACAAGGAACTCAGACTGCGGTTGCAGGCGATGGATCAACAAGCACATCTTCGAGAAGGTATGTATGCTTTCAGGACGACGTGTTCTATTATTTTCAGGAGTTCTCCTCCTTCCAGTATTATGTTCCAGTTTTTATTTGTCATTTTTATTTAGCGGATCAGTTGTTGAACATATTCAAGCAAGGTTAAGAATTGAAATTGAACATATTCTTCTGGTGCTTCTACAGCTCTGAATGAAACGTTGAGGGAAGAAGTGCAGCGGCTTAAGATAGCTACTGGCCAAGTGCAATCTGTCAATGGAAACTCCTTTAACAGAGGACTGCCTCCATATTTCTCCCATTCGCAGCCCTTACGACATTTTAGCATTGCTCAGATCCAGCAGCAGCAGCAGCCCCACATGTCTCAGTCATCACCTAACAGTAATGGCCAGCCCCCGGGGGGGCAGCCACCTCAACATGGTAATCTAGACTTCCATCATAGGGTCTAATAATTATCTTTTGCCCTACAACTTTGACCCCAAAGGCTTCCTTTAACGACAAATCGGAGGTTGGGAAGTAGAAGGTAAATCATCCCATGTTGCTTCTTTTGTAAATATGTGTGAGCTGCAGGTAAGCTTGTGAAGAATGTCCACTCAGATCAGTCCCTTGTATCAGTCTATGCATATGGTATGCTGCCTTTGAATAGAAGCCATGTTGCAAATAATTACATTCTTTGTCCGTCTAATTGTTGTATGAACACTAGTTTATTTTCAAAAGAAATTCACAGAACATGAAGCTTCTTCAGTTAGAATGGACCATCTAGTGGTAGTTGTAACGGATTATACATTATCCACACCAAAAGGAGAAGATTATACTCTGCATTTCAATAGCAAAGTGCTTAGGTCAGGCACTTGTTACGTGAGGAGCCTCATTTAACACAGGTAGATCCAGGTATGACAGGAAACATATAGGCAGTCCACCAGTTGCAAGACCCAAGGCTGATTCATTCTATGCAAACATCTTTGCCGATGGCCTGCATGGAATTGAAGCTTACCATTATCAGTGTTGTCAATGGTCAACCTGCGTTGCCAATTGAAATATAGAAGGAAGAGTAGAGTTGGACCTAGCTTTTCAATGGATGGAATAGAAATTTAGTTCAAATATAAAGGAGCATTGACATTGTGGACCTCGTAAACTTATATGGAAGCTTACCTCTTTCTCAGCTTTGTGAGGCCTACATGAAAATGAGTTGAGGGCTGGTTTTTTGGCAACAAAAATCAACCCATTCCAACATTTCTAGCTCCATGAAAAGTGGATTAAAAGTTGGATTTTTTTTTTGTACTGTCCTTTTAATTGATAGGACAAGAAAAAAATAAACACCCAATTCTTACGCCCTGGTTTTAGGGCTCACATAAAGATCATAGATGATGGCCACAATCTACCCCTTCATCGTGCTTCTCTAAGAAGACCGTGATCCAAAACAGTTCAGCTGTTCCCTGAAAAGATATCGTGACTGGTTTAATGCCCAACTGGGAGATGGCGGGTTTCGCCGATTGTTGCAACAGACCAGCAAATGTGAGCTCTGTAGTCACTTTGATGTGCTTCGCAGAAGCTCCCCAACTGGGAGACGCCAACAGACCAGCAAATGTGAGGTACATAGTCGCTTGATGTGCTCAACAGAAGCTCCCCACTTGGTGTTGCTTCGTCTGGGGAGCCACCGTCGTCCTTCAGCCAACCTATGAACAAGTTCAGTCCCAACCAAAGTCATCTACTGATCATTAGGACAGGAGATCACTTCCATTGCTCCCATAAATAATTTATCTTGGATTTGATAATTCAATCATCTTGCTATAATGCATATATTAAGCAAATTTAAAAGAAAATGAAACCCTTGGATAACAAACAGCAACAGATGAAAGGACATAATTCCCTCAGACAAGCAATGCTTCTAAGAAAAATGAATGATATAAATGACGGCACTGCTAATAACAAAGTCGCTCAGATGATACAACCCCATCAGATTCCGGGCTGCCATCAGATCTATGAAAAAAAACAATGATTAAAATACCAGAGATATCAGAGAAAATTATTTGTTACCTTTGAATAAAATAGTTTCGGGTTCAAATACTGGGCAAGGGAGCTAAACAACGATATCTTGTCGCTTCTCTTTCTTCAAGAGCAATGAGGATAATCCCTGGTAGCATGTGCTGGGCTATTCGTAGGGGAGAGATTCTCATTCCTGTCCGAATTTTGAGCCCATCTGGAATTTACTGCTCCATGAATAAGAGACGGCAGAGGTTACCAAACCAAACCAGAAAACTAGCAGACTTAAGTATTGTTCAGTTCTGAGTTTGTTTTGATCTTTCAGGGAGGTTTACAGTCTTAATGACTGTGATGGAAGCGAGCAAGATCTTGTTAACAGGAAAAGATCGAATGGTGAGCTTTAACCTGTTCTATACAGGGAAGCAGGTGTTGGGTCCCACCAGCTTGCTTTAGTTCAGTGTAGAGGTCCACAATGGCTCTGGAGAGTGATTGCTGAGCCCTCATTCATCGATCCCTGAATAAGTATTTTCAGGTTATCAACAATTCGAGCATTGCAACACCGGATCAATGGCCTGGACGGACAGTATTTGTCGCCGAGGAGGCTTCAACAGTTAAATAGAGATAATGAGCATAGAGTGAAACTGTTTATCATGTTAGCATGTGTACTGAGTTTGAAACTTTCTAGATTTCATCGGTAATATAATGAGCTTAGAGCCGTCTATCTGGCAACGAGAGAGAAGTTCTGGGCATTTCCTCGGGATGTGCTTTCAATTACGGTTTGACGACAATATTTCCTAATGACAAGTCAGAAAATTAACAAGATCCCTGAAATTTCCAGCCCGAACACAGTTAAAGAAGAGGCTGTATTCCATGTTGAACTCGAAAATTTCACATACGAAAAATGGTAGGGACTTCCAATTAGACTTCTTATAGCCCCTAGAAAAGAAACACAACTTAGAAGCAGCAGGAGAAGATGAAGACAAACTCACAGATTTACAGCTTAAGGATAACATCTGAACTGTGCCTGTTGGGGGAAATGGTACCTCAACTGCAGTTCTCACAAATCTCATCAAATTCCTGGAGGAAAATCCCACTGTAGGGGAATATCTTAGCAATACATTGATAACTTGAGAGATGAGACTGATTTGGAAATTCGTTCTGTTGATGAGTTTCACTAGAATCCGATAGTAGTTTTGCAGGAAAAACAGATGGAGATTCAAGAAAACCAAAAAGGGTGGGTCGAATCTTACCTAGATTCAAGAAAACCGAAAAGGGTGGGTCGAATCTTACCTTACCCGAAGTCCTGATACCCAAGAATGAGTATCCCATCATAGTTGAGCCATTGTAGAATGTTACAGAGACGGTAAGCTAAAAGTCAAAAAAAAAAAAGGCGGGAAAAAAAAGAATAAAATAACGCAGCAAATTTGCAGTGCTAGTGAATAACGTAAAGAAAACGTTGAATAGATCCATTTTCTCTGAGTTTTCAACTGTTAAATACCTAGTGTTTTGCTACAAATAAGCAACAACAAATGCAATAGCTCCCAATGTCACTAATGCATCAGTTATGCAGAGCACAAGCACAATTTTCCTTCCCTATATCCACTGCAATGCAAGGAGGTTGAGCCTTTCCATCCTGGAACCAGGTTGAACGTTTCTGAACCAATTCTTTGATGAAATCATCCAGCTTCTCAATGGTGATGTTTGGCATAACCACAATATGAGCAATGTTGCCCTGGCAGGCAAGTTGCCACCGGCGAACAAACTCCTCATCTTGTGGCCGCTCGAATACAACTGTACTGCTGAGTTCATTAAGCATGGCGCCTATCCCTTCAGCTCGAAGACGGTCTTTCAAATAGTGAGCATTCCTAAGGCACTTCTGGACTTCTTTCTGGAATCCTCTATAACCCTTTCGGTTCAGGGTGTACCAGAGGAAGATTGGAGCATGGCCGTTGCGGCTGCCCATGATGGTGGCATCCCGGGAAGCAAGGTACTCTACATTCCTTGAGAGAGCATTGATGTGCTCCAATCTTGTTATCTGAACACCACAGGGCATTGGGCATCCAACAAACTTGTGGCCAGAAACACTCACGCTTCCAATGGGCTTCTTAAATGTGACTTTCGGTGCCTGTTCATCACCGAAGACATAATCAAGCCCCAAAACACAATAATACTTATGTACAGGCAAGCATATAAATAAATAACAAATAAGTGAGACAAAGAAATGAAGGGGAAATTGAAGCTCTCATATTTTGCCTGGCATCACAGCAGGATGGGAAGAAGCTAGCATCCCTGCTTGTGCTGCATAAATCTTTGACATGTAAGGGGGTAAGGTTCCACCATTCAATTCGTCCCACCTAGGATATATCCTAGTCATCCTCCTTTCACATTCTTCTGGATATTCACAAATCTATGATCGTTTTGATCAGAAAAGTTTACTGCCTAGGAGATCTCCCAAGTGGAACCATCAATTGGTGGTTCCAGAAGCATCTGTGTACATGTATACAGAATAGCTACATGAGGACAGCTGCTTCCCATCTTTCCATCCTTACACAGCTATTCCTCTTTAGCTACAGTAAAAAGGCATCTGCAGGAAATACACTAAAGACGTACACGTTTGACAAAAGGCATCATGAGCCCAAACAGAGCCCCGTCACAGTGGATGTAGAACTGGTCGTGTGTGAACCCAGTTTCTTCGAGGGTTTTTATAACTAGATCAAGATCGTCAACAGCTCCTTTAACGGTTGTTCCTGCAACATTTTAAAACATATGGTGAACTGATTCACTTGGTGGCAAGGATGGGAAGAGAGTGTGAATAAGCGCGCACCTATATTAACATTGATGATGGCTGGTTTGTCCTTGTTAAGGAGTAGTTTGGCTTTGAAATCTGCACAGTGAATCTCACCAGAGACCAGAGTATCGACCTTTACGCATTCCATTCTGTACATCCGTGCGGCTTTAAAGACAGAATAATGTGACTCCCGTGATGCATATAGAATTCCATCTGGAAACACTTCCCTCCTGCACAGTCAAATTATGTTTCACTACAATCTTACCAGGAAGAAAACAGTAGCTCCTCATCATTTGAAAATAAAGAGTCACCAAGCCAGACAAGCTCAAGGATACTAACCCAACAAGGATACCATGAAGATTGCCTTCCGTACCACAATTTGTGATGTAACCCCAATATTCATTATTCTCAATTTCCCAGAGACGGGCAAACCAATCTAACACGCCCACTTCAAACTGTCTGGAATGGACGCCATAGTTGCTCTCGATAAAGGGATCACCAAGATTGTTGATGGAGAAATGTTGCAGTTGTGCAAGAGCGCCATAGTCGAAGTCCAGATTATAAGGGTAACCTGTAATAGATTTAACATCCCATAAATCAGATGAAATTTCCAGATGAGAATTTAAAGTCTCCGTCATTTTCCTTTTTTTATTCTTTTTGTCCAGGAATTAAACTTTGGACCATTGACAAGTTCCACAAAACATGAATTAGAATACCTATTTAAATAAAAATGGAACAAGTTAAAAAAGGTAATACTCATTATCTATCCTTTTTGAAAAGTTAAAAATGTAATACTCATCAGAAGAGAGTGTGTGTGTGTGTGTGTGTGTGCATATTTCATACACATTGTCAATCCTGTATGAAATAGTCTTCCCAATCCGAATCATAGAAACATGTAATTCACCTTAACTTTCAAACGTATAGAAAGGTCCCAACTCCCACGTGTTTAAGAAATTATAATAAATCCTGGGGAAATAAAAAAGCAAGCACACCTAGAAGAAAATTAAGAGATGAATGAGAATATGTTAGTCACTAAATTTATGGTCATATTTTTCCCTGTGAAGAAAAGCTTGAATGCCTCAAATTTGGTACTGGTATTTAGTTAATTAATTATCCAATCAGCCCAAGTTTACACAGATTGAACATGATTTGAGTAGCTATGGCCAACATGAGACAATGGTACAGAAATTTTATGGTATTACTAGTTTGGTTTTGTTTATTTTCTTGAAGGTTGAACAAAAAGAGTTTTAGTAAAAGCCTTAGATCCTCGGGTTAGATTAGGAAAGTATGTTTATTCTTTGCTATTGTTATTGAGATTAGTCTAGAATTTTGTTTAGTTTCTGTAACATTGAACAAAAGAAGAGTTTTAGGAAGTGTTAGGTCCTTAGGTTAGTTTAGGAAGGTATGCTTATTCTTTTGCTATTGCTATTGAGATTAGTCTAGAAGGTTTTAAGGACACCACTATGCTCTTAATTGTAGTAAGTTTATTATTACGTGTGTTAAGAAACTAGTGGTCAAAGAGTATTATGAGGGTTTTTTTTTTTTGATTGGTAAAAGATTTATATTAAAATGGGGCAGAGAGGGCCCACAAAAGCTAAACAAAAGCTGCAAGACCAGGCTGCAAAGACAGCAAAGACTCGACCGATAGAGCAACGCAGGCTCACAAAAGCCAAAAAGCAACCCAATGCGGCGGCCTACACTTAGGAAATCAAAAGATCCCAATGAAACACAGTCTTCAAATTTGAACCTAAGGAGAATGGGAATGGCTGAACCCCAATAATACACTGAAGCTTTGATCTTTAAGATGATCTTTTCCACCTCTGCCCCTTTATCTTCGAAAATTCGAAGATTTCTCTCTTTCTATACCTCCCAGTAAATTGCAAAAGGAATGAGCCTCCAAAGAATACGACCACTGGCGGAGAAGGCTATAGAGTTCCATCCTGTAAAAAGATTGGAAACCGACTTAGGAAGCACCCATGACATCCCGAATAGACAAAAGAAACTCTCCCATATCCTCCTAGTCACGCTACAATGGAAAAGAAGATGATCACTCGATTCCTTGTCGTGGCAGCAAAGAATACATCTGTTAGGCATGTGAAGGCCCCGCTTTTTTAGATTCTCCATAGAAAGGATCTTACCCAACATGATGCACCAGACAAAGAAAGAGACATTTGATGGGATCGGAATCTTCCATATACGGTTGGCTGGAAAAGCACTAGAAGATCGATCCTTAAGAGCATTATAAAGAGATTTTACTGAAAACCTACCCTTAGGGTCATCAATCCACCATCTACTATCATCCACACTGTCTGATAACTTAACTCTCTCAAGCCGATTCAATAAGGCAGCCGCCGAATCCACCTCCCAATCGTTGAGCCGTCTTCTAAGACCCAAATCCTAAGAAAGGACGTCATTATCATAAGACGAAACTGCCCGAATTGATTCTCCTTTCCTATTAGAGATAGCGAAGATCGAATGAAACTCTTTGCTGAGGGGGAGATCCCCGCACCACCTATCTTCCCATAATCTAACTTTCAACCATTACCCACTTTGAATGTGCTGCCGTTTCTAATGACCTCGGTCATCTTGGAAATGCCTTTCCACACCCCCTTCCCATAAGAGGAGGTCGGAATTTTGCTATCCCAGCCGTTATGATCAACACCCTGCTTGGCCGTAATCACGCATCTCCACAAACTCTCTCAACACCGAATCTCCATGCCCATTTACCGAGCAAAGCATTGTTCATAAGCTTGATTCGGCGGATCTCGAGCCCTCCCTCTTTCTTATCCTTACAAATCGTCGGCCAACTGACTAGGTGGAATCTATGGTGGTCAACATGATCGTCCCATAAGGAATTCCTGATGATACTTTCAATCCTCCTTGCGACCCCCATCAGAATAGAGAAGAGAGACAAAAAATAGATAGGCAGGTTGGAGAGTGCTTTTCACTAATGTGAGTCTGCCACCTTTAGAGAGAAATGCTTTTTTCCAAGAAGCCAATCTCCTTTGGAATCGCTCGACAACCGGATCCCATATGCTCTTGGATCTGTAACTTGCCCCAAGAGGAAGGCCGAGCTGTAGGAAGTTTCCCTTTTTTGCATGCTAAGCAAGCAGCCACGGAGTCTAGGCTGACTTCACCCACGCCAAAAACTTCACTCTTTGCAAGATTGACCCGAAGCCCTGAAACAGCCTCAAAACACCACAATATGCCTTTCAAACCTGAGCTTGGGAATGGGAAGCACTCATGAAGAAGATGGTGTCATCTGCAAACTGCAGATGGGAGATAATGGGACCCTCCCTCCCCACTTTGAACCCCTCCAGGAAACCGCCATCGACCGCCTTGGAGGTCAAGCGACTCAAAGCTTCGGCCACTATAAGGAACAAATACGGGGATAGGGGATCCCCTTGACGAAGCCCTCTGGAACTCCTGAAGAAACCAGCCGGAGCCCCGTTCACCAAGATCGAATTTATGGCCAGTATTATGAGGGTTTTTATTTTCAAATTTAGCAAGTAGAGTTGTCCTACCCCTACGTCTATATATAAACTTCTACCTTCGCTTATGATAAAAGTAAATAACAAGTTTGAGCTGCCGATTCTTTTCTTAAAGGTGTGATCTGTGCAAGAGTAGGTGAGGGTAGCAAGAGAACACACGGGAGCAAGAGCTCCCTAAGGAGCTGACCATCGATATATTTAAAACCAACATATAAATATTTATACAATGCATTAATAAACAATTAATAATAATCTTGCTAGTTCAATATTTAATTCTTTAATAGAATATCTATATACCATAATAAATTGACTAGAACATCGAGAATTAAAAACTTCTAGTACATGAGTTCCAAATTCCAATACAAGCAGAGCTTACGTAGACTATCATTACATAAATTATAGGTGGATTATTTCACAACTATTACATTTTACATTTATGCAAACCATAATCCTTGTATAATTTAGGTTAGCTATGAGCCACTATTTTTATAGTAATATCACAAACCATATAAATCGTGGATAATTTCACAATCAAAGTTCTTACTTGTAGTTGTGAATTTTTATTTTTATTTTTTGTTAGTGTAGTTATGAAATTTAATTTGATCAATTGATAACTTAGTATGGTAATTCATGCTCAAATGAATTTTGTATCCAACTCAAATACATAGGTGACCATATTCCAAACATGCATCAACAAAAGTCACGTGTGATTTTTTACTATATATATATGAAGCATACAAATGTTCAGCATCAAGATCTTGATTTCATCAAATTTTCTGAGAAATATTATTTTGACTTTTTTTGTTTAGTCGTATCCACCTTGGTTATTTTTTATACCTATGCACAAGTGTGTCGAAGTTCTGTTAGAATGTTGAGTCATATACAATTTAAATATATTTGAAGGGTTACATCTGGCAGCTGGCATAAAACTTGTGTCAAATTTCTTCACATGAATTCTGATTTGTTGTTTCTACATTTTAGGGTATTTCCTCAAAGCAATGCACTGCATCACAACTGGGTGCAATGTCAAGAGGGGAGATAGCTAGGGAGACCCCTAGAAGCAACAAACGTAAACTGCACCCAATCACGATGAAGAGAAGGGAAAAGGTTCCCACACAAAGCTAGATGAGTATAACCCCAAGGGTTGGGTGCAGTTGGCCAGGACCACACCTCAGGAAGCAGAGGTCCTGAGTTCGAATCCCCCCTTGGGGCACCCCCTGGGATATATTCCCGGACACCTGATACGTGTGGACGGGGTGACATACGTGCCCTGTGGGACTAGTTAGGTGCTCTAAGAGACAACCCAATGAGTGTTTGATCTTGATTTCAACCGTCACAAGTTGTTTTTTCACCCAAAAACCTTACTACAATTTGGAATTACAGAAATTCTCCTGGTGTGTAACCCTTTTTCTTACATTTAAGATGCTTAGTCTGCCATCTCTCTCAACTAGATCAAGCAGCCACTATCTATCCCTCACAGACCAAACCCAAAGAGTAGAGGTACTGAAATGGTTTTCATCTCAACACTCCCCTTATAGCATCACTTATATCTCTGGGAAATGCTCCATAATGGTCCAGCATGAGGTAGCCATACCCCACTAAGAATGGCTGACTGTTGCACCACTGTATAGTCAAAACCACAGGCATACACTCCAAAATTCCTAACATATGCCCATTTGATCCCATCATCTGAATTAGGTGCATCCAATCAAATTTTTTTCTTCTTTTTGGTGTTTGTGTGGGTGGATACTTTCCAACAACCTCAAAAATATTCCAAAAGAACAAGAAAAAGTCAACTAATTAATTTTACCTAAGATCTCATCTAAAAGTAATAATCAGTCTATTCACACTTAACATCCAAAGGACATCCCACAATAGAAAAAAATACTCAAATCCATGCGACCACACAAAGGAAAAGAATAAGAATGTTCATCTTTTCTGTTTTACGCCAATGTATGGGATTTCATTTCTAATAATTTTCTCTTGAAATTATTCCACGATGTGGAAAGAACCATAGTTGGGCTCGAATCAAGTGGTCCCAATTAGCCGCTTTTTTTTATGGAATTAAGAGAATTGTCGACTCAATTCGTTAAAGCAGTTCATAATCTGTGGTGGCTTCCTCAAACTTAAAACAATGGATAAACTACTCCAGCTCTGCCTTGCAGGAGATTTCCCTTACAGTTTTACCGTACAAACTACCTAACTATACTCAGGATTATATAAAACTTAAGCCAAGTATATGAGATTGAAAGGAGAGATTTTTCATACCTAAGTGGTGCTTGGTCCTTTCAATTAGAGATTTCCGGTATCTCGCCAACACACTGGCCATATAAGCTTCCCTTTCTCCAGTGACCTCATCGTCAGCATCAGGTTCCGTAACGGCATGGCACATTGTATGAACATTCCTTCCAAGCACAATCTCTCTTCTCTTCTTCTCTTCACCATCTCCAACTTCTCCATCGACGCTTACTACATTCTCAACCAGCGGAGGCAAAGGCTCGGTAACCACCGCAGTCGGATCAAAATCCTCCGGCAGCGGCTCAATCTTTTCGTTCAATTCATCGGAAAATACTTCAACTTCAACACTTCCAACCATGATTACTCAGGTAAAAGAACCTAATTCCAGCCGCTAGATCTGCTCCTTCAACGCCTTCCCAAGCTCTAAAAACCGATTTCTGATCCAATCGAAGCTTCAAACGATAGCTCAAATGCACAAAACTTGACCTGAAGCTAAAAGTAGCTAAAACCAGTCGGTTCAGATATAAAAAAATCGTCGAAATAACAAATCTGCACGAAATCCGCCTAAAAATTGAAGATCCGCAAGAAAATGGGAGTTCTTTTGCAGAGAGCGAAAGATCAGGAGAGAAAAACAAGTCTATTTAGAAAATCTGGATCGAAAATTGTCGAGAACTCGCAGGTCTGAAAGGAAAACGAGAGGGAAACTTGAAGGGAAGCAAGTAACCTCGAAGGCGCGAGCTCGCAGGGCGGTCAATGGCTCAATGCAAAGACATCAGAGACTTCACAATTGCTCACTATTTATTTTTTCCCGAGGAAGTACTCTCTGAGTAAACCTTCGATGACACCTGCAGTCAGCGACGCCACTGACTGCAGCCAATATGAGCGTCCTAACCGTATGGATGTATGACCAACCACTAGGTGGACCTACAAACTAAAAATCAGCTTGATTAGTGATTTAAAACCTTTGGATCTTTGTACCCAAATAATGCTCAAATTCTACTGTTAAAATGAACCCATGAAAATAACTTAAATCCAACGCTTAGAAATCACTGATCAGGTTTATTTTCGGTTTGTAGGTCCACCTTGGCCAAACATCCATACGGTCAGTGTCCTCTTAAGAATATGACACGTGGCTAATATTGGCTGCAGTCAGCGGCGGCGCTAACCGCAGTCATCGATGGTTTACTCGTCCACTCTCTCGTCCGGAGTAAAACTTCTATCACAAGAAGTTGTAAATCACACAAAACACAGCCAATGAGTTCTCGGCACGTACACAAGTGCTTTGCAACGTACCATGTGCATTTGCTTTTTAGGTGTACGTGCCGAGAACTCATTGGCTGTGTTTTGTGTGATTTGCAATCCCATTGTGACAGAAGTTTTACTCTCTCGTCCGGATTCTCGAGCTCTGATTACTACAGCGAGGAAAAAACAAAAAAGTGAAAAAACTTCCATTTAAATTCAAAAAAAGAAGAAGGCTAAGATAGTTTACAGCATCACCATAATCAGTGCTTCATTGTAACCGTCAGATTGCAAACATTTGATCGATGTGATGTCAGAGTATGGTCCATCTAAGAGTTGGGATAATTGATTGGACGTTCAAGGTAGATGAACGTTGATTACAGTAGAGATGTGCAGAGATAATTACACGTGACTACACAGAATTAGTAGTAATTTGTAAAGCTTTCGGATGATCTCAATCAACGGTTCATGCTAACATGCATTTATAGGATGGCCAGGAGATACGTTCAGACTTCAGTGTCCCTCATCTTTTGGATGGCTGGTATGGATCAGCACACATGCGCATCACGTGGAAATAATTCTAGAGAAATCATTTTTCGGACGATGACGTTTGAAACATAAGGATATAAACGTACTTTTTCGACATTATCAAGGGTCCAGATCCTTTGTGGGCCCATGAAGATTCAATATGAGAATTCTGAATATATTTTGGCTACCAAACACAAGGAAAAGGAAAGGTCATGCAAGTGCAGGCTGTTTATATAGTTTATGGCTCAGATTCACTTAAAGGCGATTCGGAATCCCTACCGAGCGAGCCCTTCATAACGAGTAAATCCTTGACGCCAGGGCCTGTCGTCAAGGCCAATGACAGGATTCAATTTGAGCCACGTGGCATACTATTTGAGGACTCTGACCGTATGGATGTTTTTCCAATCCCTAGATGGACCTATAAACCAAAAATCCACTTGATTAGTGATTTCAAACCTTTTGGTCTTTGTACCTCAAATAAAGGTCAATAATGCTCAAATTCCCACGGTTAAGATCAACACATGAAAATAATTCAGATCCAACTCATATAAATCAGTAATGGTGCTGATTTTTGGTTTTTAGGTCCACCTAGGGATTGGTCAAACATCCATACAGTTAGAGTCCTTTAAAACTGTTCCACGTGGCTCATATTGAGTCCTGTCATCGGCCTTGATGACAGGCCCTGTCATCAAGGTTAGGCTCGCTCGGTAGGGATTCCGAATCACGTGTAAGGGATTCCGTTTAAACAGCCTGCACTTACATGACTTTTCCTTTTCCTTGTGTTTGGTAGCCAAAATATATCTTGAATTTTTTTGGGTGAAGGTCACTCTTGTAGTGGACTTGTGGGGTCGTTAAAAATTCCACACGCTTCCGGGCTCATTGACTCCTGACATGGTCCCTTGGAGGACTTACACCGAATTTGATGGATGATTTCCATCCATTGGATGTGGGTATCAAATTTTAGAATCCAACCGATAGAAACACCCCATTAAAAAAAAAAAAACAACGGCTAGAAAAAATAAGAAGACTGATATTTTTTGTAAGTAGATCAACTAATGGTGCGCCAACATTCAAGGGTCAGTGGGCCCTGAAGAGTATTTTTACGCAACCTACAATTCCACAATGAAAGCAACCCTGACTGCGTTTGGTATGTGGAAAATTCAGATTATGGGTTCTTCCTTTTTCAGGTCATGATCTTTCTTGGAAAAGTGGTAACCTACAAAAAATGAAATTAGAAAAAATTCGGGTGTTCGGCAGTGACAGTAAAAACTCAAAAATTTTCTGGAAATCCCTCTTTGAATAAAAAAAATAAGGAAAATTTTTAAAAAGAAAACAAACTTTAATCTATTTACAAAAAAGAATACAACTTTTCGCAAATCCCAAAAAAGAAAACGAAACGCCCTTTCAAATGGCGTTTCATTACGTGGCACATGTTTATCAAAAAACTCCCTTTAAAAGGGCGTTTGTCAGTAAAAAAACGTCATTTTAAAGGGTGTTTTTCAGTAATAGACGCCTTTTAAAAAAACGTCTGTCAGACCTCTGACAACTGACATACGTTATTTTAAAGGGCGTGTGTCAGTAGAAAACGCCATTTTAAAGGGCGTTTTTTACTGACAAACGCCATTTTAAATGGCGTTTTTTGAGAAACAGGGAACCCCAATTTTTACGCCCATTTTGGCGTACCCAGAAGATGAATCAATGGCTGATTTTTGGTGAGGATGATCTCTACGGTGAGGAGATCATCCTCACAAAAATTCAGATCATTCTGATATTCGTAGACTGGTTTAGAAGTTGAGGAATTATGGGCCGTTGATTTTTACTGTGTAGGCCAAAATGGGGGTCCCCCAAGCCCCACCAAAAATAAAATAAATAAAAAATAAATACATACCTGAGTTTTAAAGCGTAGGAGGCCGCGAGGAGACCGCCGGAGAGAGAGAGGGGAGAGTTCGCCGGAGGAGAACACAGCGAGGGAGGAGAGGCGGGAGAATAGATGAAAGCGACTTAGGCGGAATTTAAGTCGTTGCCTGGTAGACGCCCTTTGAAAGGATGTTTTTTCATGAAAACGTTTTTTAAAAAACCATTTCTCAGGAATAAACACCCTTTAAAAGGGCGTTTGTCAGACGTGTCAGCCATCAGTCATTCGTTAGTCAGTCGGCGACTGATTCGACTGACAGCAGACGAAACGCCAGGGCGTTTCGTTTTCTTTTTGGGATTTGCGAAAAGTTGTATTCTTTTTTGTAAATAGATTAAAGTTTGTTTTCTTTTTTGTAATTTTCCGTTATGGCAATCCTACTATCAACAGATCGACTTTAATTCAGTCTGTCGGTTTTTCTATTTTATTTTTCAAAAGTCTCTTCTTATTCTGGATTTTTTTTCCCTTGAATGAACCAAACAAGCATTTCGAAAATTTGTGAGAAAACAAGGCCTCCAGAATCCATATTTTCCGCAAACCAAACGTAGCCTTAGAAAAAATTTCTAGTACTTCAAGCCCCACCAAGCTGATCTTCACAAAGACTTGTCAAAATTAGGCGTGAAACTCCGCTATGATGGGTTATTTAAACGAAAACTAGCACACGTACAGCTTAACTCAAGCACTTAACATATAAGTGCTTTTCGGTAAGCACTAAAGATAAGCTTTAGGGCCTGTCTGGATTGTCATTTTTGGACCTGAGAATTTTTTTGTTTTCATAAAAAGACTTTTTTCAAAATAATAGCTTGTTAGGATTATTGGATGTCCATTTTTTAAAATGTATTTATTCCATAAAAAAAATATTTTTCAATCCAAAATGCTTTTTTTATAAAAAAAAAAAACCTTGGAAGTCATTTTTCAAGGCAAAAAAGACATTTAAACTTTGGTCGGTTCCCGAAAATGTGAAACCAGACCGATGTTTTCGTTCCAGTTCTGGTTCCGATTGGGTTAAATTGAGTAAAATTGACACTCCTAATTGGAACTTGGAAGCAAAGATACAGTGAAAATTTTTGTTGGGTTACAACTTACAACCAAACAATAAGAAACAATTTAGGAAGTAAAACGTTTCTTCGTCAAACATTTCTGAAACCAAGATTTTACCATTTGGAAACGTTTTCCTTAAAAAAAATGAAATGTTTCCCTTGGTCACTGGTGGTGACTTGGGGAAAGTAGCCCGACTCTTGTACTTCTAAAGACTTATTAAATAGAGAAGAAATGCATAAACCAAAATAACCAGCTTGCGAAGGAGTAGAAGTTGAAGCGTTCTCACAACAACAAAATCCGTTGCAAGATTTTACCATTTCGAAACATTTCCTTGGTCTCTGTAAAGCAACTGACTCTTGGACTTCTAAGCCTTATTTAATGGAGAGGAAATGCATAAAAAAAGCCAGCTCACACCAACGAATAGAAGATGGAGAACGGGGAGGGAAACAAAGATAGAATCAGTAGATTACCCAATGCTGTCCTCCATCACATCCTCTCTTTCCTCAACACCAAAAACGCCATTTAGACTTGCGTTTTGTCGACAAGATGGAGGTATCTATGGACATCAGGCGTTTATCGGTCGATAAACGCCCAAAAGACCTTATTGAAGTTTGAGGATAAAGTTTTGTATCTCCGTCATAGTTTACCTATTCAATGTTGGGAAGAAAGAACAATAAACCAGCAATAAAACAAAGATGCAAGCAAACCACAACACAGAGATTTATGTGGTTCCCTTTAGATTGAGGTACGTCCATGGATCCACACCAATTCCACTATGCTCTAGGGCAAAAAGAATACAGACTATAAGATTGAGATTACTCGTCTCTCACCAACATGGGGTATATATAACCCCAAGACGAAATTAGGGTTTCCGTATATCATGTGAGAATTACGGAAAAGCCCTCAGGAAAAAGTCCTCCCAAGAATCATGCCTTGGGGTACAATGCTTCAAGAATCATCAGTCTCTACATAACACAACAATTTTCCACGTTGAGACTGACCACAAACAACTCCAATGATCTTGCTGCATCTGGAATGTCCTCCATAAGGACCTCGATGTGAATCTCCTCCTTGGCTTCTAAGCATGAAGGCCAACAGAAACTGAACAAGTCTTCAGTTTCTCTATAGTAACCACATTGGTAAACATATCTGCAGGGTTCTGACTCATGTGGATCTTCTCCAAACTAAATAGTCCATCCTCCAACATGGTTCGTATGAAGTGATACTTGATATCGATGTGCTTGGTCCTTGAGTGAAACGCTGAATTCTTAGCAATGTGAATTGTACTCTGACTATCGCTGTAGAGCTTACAACTCTCGTGTTCCTTTCCTAGTTTTCTCAAAAGACCCTGTAACCAAACCATTTCCTTGCAAGCTTCTGTTGAAGCAACATACTCTGCCTCTGTCGTCGAAATACTGACTATTTTCTGTAACTGTGAGACCCAACTAACTGCCGCACTGCCCAAAGTAAACACATACCCTGTCGCGCTCTTCTTTCCATCAATGTCCAATGTTAGATCCGAATCAACGTATCCTTGTAGGCTGATTTCTGACCTTCCATAACACAGTGCTACATTTATAGTGCCTCTCAGATATCTGAGAATCCACTTGACTGCTTCCCAATGCTCATTTCCTGGGTTGTTCATAAATCTGCTAACAACTCTCACTGCTTGAGTAATGTCTGGTCTCTTACAGACCATAGCATACATCAAGCTACCAATGGCTGAGGCATATGGTGTCTTAGCTATGTAATCACGTTCTTCCTGCATCGATGCGCCCTGTTCTTTAGAAAGCCTAAAGTGATTGGCCAATGGGGCACTGACTGACTTAGCACCTTCCATATTGAACCTCTTGAGTACCTTTTCTACGTACTCAGCCCGAGACAACTTCAGCTTCCTGTTTGTCCTATTCCTGCTAATTCACATGCTGATGATTTGTTTTGCAGCACCCAAATCCTTCATAGCAAATTCCTTTGACAGATGTTCCTTGAGATTTGAAATCTCATCTATACTTGATCCTGCAACAAGCATATCATCTACATACAAAAGTCGTGTGAGATAAGAGTTTTTAAACTTCTTGAAATAATAACAATGATCCACATGGCATCTATCAAAGCCATTGCTGGGTATAAAACTGTCGAATTTCTTATATCACTGACGGGGGCCTATTTCAAACCATATAAACTCTTCCTAAGTTTACATATCATCTTCTCTTCCTTGAAACAATATACCCATGTGGTTGATGCATGTAAATGTCTTCTTCTAAGTCGTAGTGAAGAAACACAATTTTTACATCCAGCTGTTCCGAATGCAAGTCTTCCACAGCCACAACGCTTTAAATTGATCTAATAGTAGATATCTTAACAAGATGAGAAAAATTTTCAGTGTAATCAATACTTACCTTCTGTTGAAACCCCTTAACAAGCAACCTGGCCTTGTACCGCTTGGTACCGTCATGTTCTTTTAATCTATAAACCCACTTGTTATGCAACGCTGCATTTCCAGTCGGTAATTAAACCAAATCCCATGTTTTATTTGATGATAAAGAATCCATCTCCTCTTCTATGGCCTGCTCCCACTTATCGCTGATTTCATCCTGCAAAGCTTCTTCATAACATTCTGGTTTACCATTGTCAGTTAACAATAAATAATGTAGAGAATGTGAATAACGAGTTAGGGGGGTCTAATGACCCTGGATGGTCTCCTCTCAAGGAGAGGAGCCTGCGGTTCTACCTGTAGGTTCTCTTCTTGAGGTCTCAGAACATTTCTACTAGATATCTCCTCAAGTTCTACAAACTCTCTATTCTCCTTTTCATTTCGTTGTTCTAATCTGTTCTTATACATGACATTTTCATTAAATATGACATCTTTGCTTCTAATGATTTTCCAATTTTCTTTATCCCAAAATCGGTAACCAAATTAATTAATGCCATATCCAATAAAGGTGCACTTTCTAGATTTTAGATCTAGTTTATTTCTGTTCTCAGAATCAATATGGACATTAGAGGTAAAACCAAATATTTTTAAGTGCGAGAGGTTTCACTCTTTTCTAGTCTAAGCCTCCTCTGGCAATCCACCGTCCAAAGCAACTGAGGGTTATCGATTGATCAAATAAATCGCAGTATTCACAGCATCTACCCAAAACTGTTTTCGACAAGCCCAAATGGATCCCCATGCTCCTGGCACGTTCAGTCACACCGTTTTGCTGAGGTGTTTTGGGAATCGTCTTTTGTCTACTGACTCCGTTAACTACACAATATTCTTCGAACCCATCGCTGCAATATTCTCTTCAATTATCTGATTTTAGACACTTCAGCTTCTGACATGTTTCATTCTCAACCAGAGCTTTCATTTCTTGAACACATCAAATACATCTGATTTTTGTTTCAAAAAATAAACCCAAAGCTTTCTAGTAGCATCATCAATAAAAGTAACGAAATAATGAGAGCCACCAAGAGAGGATACCTGGGCTGGTCCCCACACATCAGTGTGAACCAGTTCTAGCCGTTCCAACTTTGAGTTCTTTTAGTCTTTGAGAAACTGACCTTTTTCTATTTTCCATAGATGCAGTCTTCACAAAAATCTAGATCTACAAACTTTAGTTCAGGTAACTTTCCTTTAGAAAGTAATGCATTCATCCCCTTCCCGTTCATATGTCCGAGCCTGCGATGCCACGTGCTCGTGTCCACCCCTGATGATGCAACTGCAATGGCACTGTTAGAACCAAAAATCACATAGAGTGTGCCTTCTTTCTTTCCCCAAGTTATCACCATAGCCCCTTTTGTAACTTTCCACGAATCACTAGTGAAAGTTGCCATGTATCCCGAATCCGCAAGCTGGCAAATCAATATCATATTTCTTTTTAGACTAGGCACATGCCTAACATCTTTCAACTCCAGCACTGTTCCGTTTGACAGATTTATCTGTACATCACATTTTCCAACAATACTGCAGGGTTCCTCATCACCTAAATATACTTTCCCGAAATCACCCTGCACATAGTTATGAAGAGTATCCCTGTGCGAAGAGCATGAAATGATGCACCAAGATCTACTACCCAAGATTCATACCGATTATCACAGGATAAAATTAACACATCATAAATATTTTCATCAGAAATATTTATCGAATCTTTACTTCCCTGATGGTTGTTCTCTGACTACTTCTTTGGAGCTCTACAATCTCTTTTTATGTGCCCCTTTTTGTCGCAGTTCCAGCAACTGCTATCTCCTTTCACAAAAGGGGTTCTGGATTTGCTGGTTCTCAATTTTGATCAATTATTACTTTTGCTTCCTCTGCTCGTCTTCCTTCCTCTTTCTTCAACACTCAGGGCATTCCCTGATGTTTCACCATAAGAACCCGAGGATCGTCTGTGAACTTCCTCACTTAGGATTATGCTTACAACATCATCGTACTTTAGAGTTCCTGTTCCTGAAGAGTTGCTCACTGCCATTACTAGACTATCCCAGCTATTTGGTAACCTTGATAAAATCAGAAGAGTCCTAACTTCATCTTCGAAAATGATGTCAACGAATTCCAACTAGGCCATAACCGTTTTGAATTCGTTGAGATGTGTAGGCACACTGCTATCATTAGCCATCTTCATGTTGAACAATTTCTTCATCAAAAAAACCTTATTTGAGGCCGAGGGTTTTTCATACATCTTCAAAAGAGCGACCATCAAACCTTGTGTCGTCTTCTCCTTTGAGATATTAAATGCTACAGATGTAGCAAAACTCAGCTGCACTGTACCTAGAGCTTTTCTGTCGAGTAGCTCCCACTCATCATCAGTCATCTTCTCTAGCTTTTTCGCTTTTCCTCAGAGAGGAAGATACAGGTCTTTCTGATAGAGGTAGTCCTCTATCTGCATCTTCTAGAATCTGAAGTTCGCACCATTGAACTTCTCGATCCTCACATTTCCTTCTTCCGCCATCGATCTTCTCTAGCCCAAGGCTCTGATACCAGTTGTTGGGAAGAAAGAATAATAAATGAGCAATAAAACAAAGATGCAAGCAAACCACAACACAGAGATTTGCGTGGTTCCCTCTAGATTGAGGTACGTCCACAGATCCACACCGATTCCACTATGCTCTAGGGCAAAAAGAATACACACAGTGCTTCAAGAATCATCAGTCTCTATATAACACAATAATAATGCCCCTCCCTAAGGATGGTATGAGTCTGTAAGTACGAGGTCGATTGCCGTTAAAGTTAAAGGCTCACGGGATCGAATAGCGGAATCGGCCAGCAGGTGCGAGGTCGATCGCCGTTGGGGGTCAAGGGATCGAATCGTAGAGCCCCGCAGGGTATGACGTTGATCGTGGTATAAAGGCCAAAGTTTGCCCTCTCTTGACAAGATATCTTATCGGGAGGAATGGTGACTTGAGGCCTAGTAAAGATCCCAACAAATGGTATCAGAGCTAAGGTCATGGGATCGAGTCACGGGAAGCGCATTATTGAGGGAGGGATTGTTGGATTAAATAATGCCCCTCCCTAAAGGCGGTACGGGTCTGTAGGTGCGAGGTTGATCGTCGTTAAAGTTAAAGGCTCACAGGATCGAATAGCGGAATCGGCCAGCGGGTACGAGGTCGATCGCCGTTGGGGGTCAAGGGATTGAATCGTAGAGCCCTGCAGGGTATGACGTTGATCGTGGTATAAAGGCCAAAGTTTGCCCTCTCCTGACAAGATATCTTGTCGGGAGGAATGGCGACTTGAGGCCTAGTAAAGATCCCAACAAATGGTATCAGAGCTAAGGTCATGGGATCGAGTCACGGGAAGCGCATTATTGAGGGAGGGATTGTTGGATTAAATAATGCCCCTCCCTAAAGGCGGTACGGGTTCGTAGGTGCTAGGTTGATCGTCGTTAAAGTTAAAGGCTCATGGGATCGAATTGCAGAATGGGCCTGCGGATGCGAGGTCGATCGCTGTTGGGGGTCACGAGATCAAATCGTGGAGCCCCGCAGGGTGTGACGTTGATCGTGGTATAAAGGCTAAAGTTTGCCCTCTCCAGACAAGATATCTTATCGGGAGGAATGGCGGCTTGAGGCAGTAAAGATCCTAACATTCAGAAATTCCGTTGGGCTTGTTCACAACCCTGTCAGCCAAGTCATTTTCGAAAGATGATCTCTTATGCGGTACGCCACAACGTTCAAGAACTCGATATGGTGGTCAATTGTAAAACGCCCCTTAACTTGCAACAGTACTGCGGCTACTGCCCCTTTACCTGTGAATCATTAAGAGTGTTGAAACTGATGCAACTATGCTTCAGCATAGAACTGCCTATCTCTTTGGGTTTACCTGACCTCAAAATCCTACATCTTAATTGTTTTTGCTCTTCGATGAAAATGTCCCCGGAAATCTCTTTTCTAGCTGTCCGATTATTGAAACTTTGGTCCTAGTTAGGTGTTCCTTTAATTATTCTAGGATTTTCAACATTTCTGCTCTTCAACTAAAAGATTTGACGATTTTGAATTGTCGACCTGCTTCTCAAACTCATCCTTTAAAGATCATGGTTTCTACACCAAGGCTCACATCGTTCAAGTGCAAAGTTTGCCATCTATTAGAGTTTTCTATGGAAAACCTTTCCTCCTTGGACAATGCACATATTAGTTTGCATGAATCAGTGGCATTTAACAGTTACAGACCTAGATAAGGAAAGTGTAGATCAACTTTTAATCAAGATGTCTATAATGCGACAACTATAACATTGGGCTACTTCAAAAGTTTTCTCGGTTATCCGAGCCTCTTAAAGCACCCGACTTGTCCTTGAAGGGTATGTATAAGATAGTCACCCCTTCCATAGGTGCCGAAGTGTACTAGGAGAGTTAATGTGGATTGAGCCTCCTATTACCTACTCTTTCGAGGGGGTGGCGACAAGGAGAGTTGAACTCAAAACCTTACTTTTTAGAGTGGAGTCCTAGCTACCAGCACTATTTATGCCAATCAATTGTCTTGATAGTTCACTATTTATGATAATCAACTTCATGTGTTTGTTACTCCTACTCATGGTTTTAAAAACGGCCGTTTAAACTGTTTTAATGGTCGTTTAAACGGTAACGCCCAGAGCCCATTTCCGTTAAAATCGTTTAAATACATTTTAACGTTTTTGAATTAAACGGCCGTTAAAATCGTTTAAACAACCGTTAAATTCTGAAAATTTTCGTAAAAAAAAAATGGACGTTAAATCCGTTTAAATTTAGTTAAAATCTGATTAATTTCCATTAATTTCCATTTTCTTTTAATTTTCAAATTTCAAAATTTGAATTTCAGCGCCATTTTTTCTATTTTTTTCCGTTAAAATTCGTTTAATTCCGCTAAATTCCATTTTTTCATTTTTTTTTCATTTTGCCCCTGACCATTTCAATCCGTTTTAATGGCCGTTTAAACGGTTTAAACAGTAACGCCCCCAATTCGTTTAACCGTTAAAACGGCCTCCTTTAAACCCTACTCCTACTACATACTTTTAAATTGTGGGTATTCAAAATCTTTGCACTATTCTAATGCTAATATTTTCTCACACATGGGTCTTCTGTTTCTATGTTTCCCATGTTGCCAAAGACACTATTCAATGTCCCAACTTTATTAGAATCTCAGCCATCTCCATTCTGTAATTTGAAGTATCTCAAGCTGAAGGCTTTGACAGGATGGGGTAAATACAGTACAAGTATACCAAACCATGTGATAAACTACTTACTCAAGGGTTCTCCCAATGCAGAAACTTTGATTGTGGACTGAGGTAATCACCAAGCCCTTTGATTTGATTTCAGTTATTGCATTTATCAGTCTATTCATTCTTTTTGGTCAACTTTCAATTGCTGATCATTATATGATTTGATATTTGCTAGGCATACACTCTAAAACTATTTATATTATGTGGTGCTTGATGGTGCTAGAGTAGTACAAGAAGGCGCGACACCAACCCATCTATATAACCAAACAGGAAAGTTATTTCCCCCTCTTATATGCTTCATAAAGAAGGGCCGAGATCTTATCCCCCAACTGGACGGTGGATCTCAGCCACTCACATCAATTTGGACAAATGTGTAGGTTTTTGGGAGATTCTTCTATTTTTATTAGTTGCTCAAAAGAGAATAGTAAATCTTTATTTATTTATGTGTAATTAATTATCATTGGTAATTTATTTAAATAGTTTCTTTATTTTTAAAGTTCAAGTCTTAGATTGAGGAAATATTTTCATTATTTTCAAAAGACTAAAAGTTATGAAAAATTTTAATTAAGGCAATTAATGTGTAACTCAAAGATATTAATTATCTTATTAATTATTTTGATTTTATCATTTGTCAAAAATATCCTTATAATGTAAATTACTCTAATACTCCTGGACAAAAGTTCAGGATATTACAAGTTTAATTATTTACTTCAATCATTTTATAACTATTTTTGTGTGCAAAAAAATTCACTAATTTTTGACACCTATCTCTTTGGGTTTACCCGGCCTCAAAACCCTGCATCTTAATGGGTTTTGTTTTTCGGACAAAAATGTGCTCGGAAATCTCTTTTCTAGCTGTCCGATTCTTGAAACTTTGGTCTTAGTGAGGTCTTCCTTAAATTATCCCAGGATTTTCAACATTTTTGCTCTTCAACTAAAAGATTTGACGATTTTGAATTGTTAACCTATTTCTCAAACTCATCCTTTAAATATCATGGTTTCTACACCAAGGCTCACATCGTTCGAGTGCAAAGTTTGCCATCTATTAGACATTTCTCTAGAAAACCTTTTGTCTTTGGACATTGCACACATATTAGCTTGAATCTAACAATTACAGACCTAGATAAGGAAAGTGTAGCTCAACTTTTGATTAAGATGTTTACAGGGCTCTATAATGCGACAACTCTAACATTATCTTGGAATATCCTCAAGGTATGATAGCTATACTTCTTTGGTTAATCTAATCATAAGATTGTGATTAGTTCATATAGTGGTTTTGCTTGATTCAAGGGTCCCATCTAGGAGGTTTTATTTTTTATTGTTTGAGAGAGTTTTTGAAGCAACGATCATGTGCCCAAAGATTACACAGCACATATACCTAGGTTTTAGGATTTGGTTTTAAAAAGAACTTTGTAAAAAGTAACATGGGCATATGTGGTGTGTGATCATTGGGCTGCTTCGAAAATCTCGCTGCTTCAAAAATTTTCTCGGGTATCCGAGCCTCTTAAAGCACCCGACTTGTCCTTGGGGGGTATACGATAGTCACCCCTTCCACAGGTGTTGGAGTGTACTGAGAGAGTTAATGTGGATTGAGCCTCTTATTAGCTACTCTTTCAAGGGGGTAGCGACAAGGAGAGTTGAACTCAAAACCTTATTTTTTAGAGTGGAGTCCTAGCCACCAGCACTATTTATGCTAAACAATTGTGTTGGTAGTTCACTATTTATGCTAATCAACTTCATGTGTTTGTTACTCCTACTACCTACTTTTAAATTCTGGGTATTCAAAATCTTTGCACTATTCTAATGCTAATATTTTCTCACACATGGGTCTTCTGTTTCTATGTTTCCCATGTTGCCGAAGACACTATCCAGTGTCCCAGTTTTATTAGAATCTCAGACATCTCCATTATGTAATTTGAAGCAAGGTTTAAAGGAGGCCGTTTTAACGGTTAATCGGACTGGGGGCATTACCGTTTAAACGGCCATTAAAGCAGATTGAAACGGCTAGGGGGAAAAATGGAAAAAAAATGGGAAAAACGAAAAAAAAATGGATTTTAATGGAAAAAATGGCGCTGAAATTCAAATTTTGAAATTTAAAATTTGAAAATTTAAAAAACATAGAAGTTAACAGAAATTAAACGGATTTTAACAGAATTAAATGAATTTAACGGCTGTTTTTTTTTCACAAATTTATTCAGAATTTAACGGCCGTTTAAACGATTTTAACAGCCGTTAAAACAAAAAAAACGGCAGTTAAATTCAAAAACGTTAAAACATGTTAAAACGATTTTAGCGGAAACGGGCTTGGGGTGTTACCGTTTAAACGGTCATTTTTAAAACCATGAATTGAACTATCTCAAGCTAAGGGCTTCGACAGAATGGGGTAAATACGGTACAAGTATACCTAACCATGTGATAAACCACTTACTCAAGGGTTCTCCCAATGCGGAAACTCTGATTGTGGACTGAGGTAGTCACCAAGCCCTTGGATTTGATTTCAGTTATTGCATTTATCAGGCTATTCATTCTTTTTGGTCAACTTTCAATTGCTGATCATTATATGATTTGATATTTGCTAGGCATACACTCTAAAACCGTTTATGTTATGTGGAGCTTGATGGTGCTAGAGTAGTACAAGAAGAGGCGACACCAGCCCATCTATATAACACAACAGGGAAGTTGTCCCCCTACTTATGCCCCCTCATCTGTTTCAACAAAGAAGGGCTGAGATCTTATCCCCCAAATAGACAGTGGATCTCAGCCACTCACACCTGATTTTGACAAACGCTTTGTTGGAGAGTGCCGTGGGCACGGGCCACCCACTATCTATATGACAAGTGACAGTGGTTGTCTTATACCCCCTCTTATCTTATATGGCTTCAATAATTTGTGGCTGAGATCCACTATGCTTCATATCAATGGCTGAGATTAACTCTCACCCGATTTCGATAAACACTTTGTCAGAGAGTGTCGCGGGCACGGGCCACCCACACATATAACAAAATAACTCAGTTATATTCTCTTATCTTATCCTACTTCATAAGATAAAGAGTGGTTGAGATCAAATCCATCCATCTAAAATGGACGGTTAGATTTCAACCACTAAATCCCACTCTTTTGATCTCAATTTATTAAAAATTTTAATTTTAACACCCTTATTTTTTATTATTTCTGTTATTTTTCCCTCCGTGCATTACAATCCGTTATAATAGCCGTTATAATGGGAAAAGGTAACGCCCCAGTCCATTATACCATTCGAGTTCCGCACCCAATTTTTGCAAACGCTTTTGTCGGAGAGTGCCGTGGGCACAGGCCATTTACTAGTCTATATAACAAAACAGGAAAGTTGTCTCCCCCTCTTATATGCTTCATAAAGAAGGGCTGAGATCTTATCCCCCAACTGGATGGTGGATCTCAGCCACTGATCACATCCATTGTATTGTTTATTGTTCTTTCTTCCTAACAAAAACATCATTTGCCATATCGCCTCAAAGTTGTTCAGATCTGAATTCTTCATAGAACTCTCATTTTTCTGGTTTCCAATTTGTGTGCAAGGAAAGCGTGAAACCAAGAAAGTAAGCACCACCTCAATGGAAAATCTCACAAAGTTTTGCCAGATTGCGCATACTATTATTTTTTGGCATGAGCTCCCATTACCGGCCTTTTATAACAGGCTCACGGAGTCACGGGACATACCTTTTCAGGGTGACCAACATTGAGTTGATTTGATTGATAAGCCTGCCAATTAGTTTGATTTAAACCAAGGTTTAAAAGGGGCTGCTATAACAGTATAACGGACTTGGGGGTGCGCATTACCCTACATTTTTCCGTTATAACGGATTGTAACGCACGGGCAAAAAACAGAAAATAAGGGGAGGATAAACAGTGCTAAAATTCAAAATTTAAATTTCAATCTTTCAATAAAATTTAAAACGGAAAAATGAAAAATAACGGATTTTTTTTAACAAATTTTTTTTTCAGAAAATAACGGTAGTTATTTTTATTATAACGGAAAATAACGGCCGTGATAACGAAAATAAAGACCTTCACTTATCTGTGTTTTTGAAGACTGGTCGATCTTCATCATATCACAGGACAATCTCAAATCATATCCCAAAAGTATAAACATATAAGGCATGTGCGTAAGACCTGCCCGAGTAAGGCTGTCAATGGATTGGGTTCGAATTAGATCTGATCATGACTCCAGATCCAGACCCGACCCAATAAGCTATCGAATTGGATTAGGTTGGGGTGACCCACATTGAGTCGATTTGATTGATACGCCTGCTAAGTTTGATTTAAACCAAGGTTTAAAAGGGGCTGTTATAACAGTATTACGGACTGGGGGCATTACCATTTTTTTTCCGTTATAACGGATTGTAATACACGGGCAAAAATGGAAAATAACGGCGCTAAAATTCAAAATTTGAATTTCAAACTTTCAATAAAATTTATAACGGAAAAATGAAAAATAACGGACATTTTTTAACAATTTTTGTTTCAGAAAATAATGGTAGTTATTTTCATTATAACGGAAAAATAACGGCCGTTAAACAAAAATAAAGGCCGACATTTTCTGAACATTAAAACGGTTCATACCGTAACGGGGGAGGTCCAAATCCGTTATAACGGCCGTTATTTTCGTTATAACGACAGTTTTTTTAAACCATGATCGCAAGTACTCTGCTTTTCAAATGTTTTTACTCTATTTAGTATAATTTGCCTCAATTGTTAATTAAGATTTTATTTAAATTAATTTTTTTTAGGCTAGCTTACTACATTGGGCCTTTGGGCCCGCCCTGCTATGCTGCAGATTTGGTTACGTTTGATTGGACTTGATTGTTGGGCCCAATAATTAATTGGAGCAAGCTCAGGCCCGATGAACTAAGCCTGTTAGGCCCAATGGGCTGTTAACAGGTAGAAATTTTTATTCTAGGCCTTATGTTATGAGATCTCTTGTTCTTTTAATTAGATCTTCTATTAGAGTTAGAAACTAAAAGTCAAAAATTAAATCACAATCATGGTGTTTGGCCCGGACCAAAATGAGTTTCTGGGCCTGGAAGCCGGGATGGGCTTTTAGATACTTTAATGGGTCAGGACTGGGCAAAGCTTATTAGGCTGAGCCCATTAAAAACCCAACTTACAAATGAAGTTCGTATAATTAAGAAACTATACAAAAATGAAGTTTTTATAAGACTGTATATATTATGGAAAGAAATTCTTTGATAAAGAAAATAATAATTACCAATAATGTTATTCTCTAATAAATTATAAACTCACTTTAACGGTCCTGGATCCCAATACATCGGTGTGAGACGTTGAGATGGAAAGTGAGATGTTGAGACGTTATAACGGCTGTTATTTTTCATTTTTTGGAAATCTGAAATTCAAATTGCAAAATACAAATTTTAATCCGGCACCATTTTTCTGTTATTTTCCATTATTTTCGTTATTTTCCATTTTTGCCCCTGAATGTTATTTTCGTTATAACGGAAAGAACGGTAACGCTCCCAGTCCGTTATACCGTTATAACGGCCCCTTTTAAACCTTGGTTGAAGGGTCGGGCTCAGGGGACTAGTCATTTCTGACTTGTCTTTTCACCCATGTTCTCGGACCCAACAGTGGTTGATAGTGCTGAGTTGGCATTCACTTTTTGCCAAAGCAAGACCACCGTTGGATTCATGAAATCCATGAAGGACACGAGAGACAAGACTAGCTAGTTGATAGCCTGAGCCTTAAATGGCCCATTAAATTATCTATATATCTATATATCTATACTATAGCAGAGAAGTGGGTAGCATCCCTCTCTCTCCTCCATATGAAGTTGACGTGGCACTCTCCTCATGTAGAGTACTATGTCATCGACATCGAATTTTTTATCATTTATTCTTCCTTCCTGCATTAATACAATTAATGACTATATCAAAATTGAATTGGTTACATTAAGTGTATATTATTCCAAAACCATTACATAGTATCTAAAACGTCTATCTCCTTTTTTAAAACGTCTATATGGTTTCTTAAAATGTCTTTCATTCTTAAAATGTCTCTTTGTTTTCTTAAAACTTCATAAAACTCTCCTTAAAACGTCTCTAGGCTTTCCTAAAACGTCGATCTATGCTTTTTATCTAAAACTTCCTAAAATGTCTCTGCTTTCCGTATAAAATCTATTATTCTATTGTCCAATGGTTGAAACGTCTCCTAGCAAAAGACATAGGAGCAAAAAATTTATCTACATTGATGCGGGCTAATCAACTTATTGACCATGTATTTTTTTTGCCTCATTGTATATTTTTCTCTTTTTTAAATTATTTTTTCCTTATTTTTTTTCTTTTTCTATTTAATTAGATAAAAATTGTACATGGATGGAGAAAACATCAGTGATCTTTACACAACTCTCCACAAAAATTACAAGCATGTCTCCTCCACTCCTTCTTTGAATTTCTATTTTTATTTTATTTTTTTATCTATATTTTTATTTAGATTAATCGGAGCCTATTTAGATCAATTTTTTTTCATCCACCTAAAATAAATAAATATCTAATTCTATATGTATATAATAGATTGAAAATAGCCTGATGAATCGACGTAAATCTCACTACAAGAAATTTGTTTTACACCGACGAGAGTTTAGCGACGGCCATGAAAATCTGTCGCTATAACAATATATAGTGATAGCCACACACCAGACCACCGCAATAACCCCAAATTCATATTCGCGGGTAAAAAAATTTGGGAAAGTGACGATGGCCATCAATTTGTCGCTGTACCTAGACTTAGCGACGGCCAAACACCCGACCGTAACTATAGATGGGTCTATAGTGACTTCCATCGTTAGAACATTGTTATAAGGGATATATAACGACGGTCGCAACCGTCGCTATAAATAATGTATAGCGACGGTCAGTTGCTGACCCTCGTTGTAGAGCAATGTATAAAAAAAAAAGGGTTTCTCAAACCCACGCGCGTGAACCCCTTCTCTTCTCCAACCGAAACCCCCTTCTCTGCCATTTCCTCCACCGGACTTGTCTCCTTCCGCCGCTGCTGCTACTGCCTCCCTTGTCGTTCGTCGAGCGTTCTCCTAGCATCTTTCTGACCATACGCCGTCGTTCGTCCATACGTTAGGTGAGTTTGTTTGGGTTTTGCCTTAAACTGTTTCTAATTCCCGATTTTTCGCTGCTCCACTAACCGCATGGCTGTTTATCCCACTCCTTGTTGGATATATACACGAAAAATCACCCTAATTGCTAATCTCCAACCTTTTTTTTTGTTTGCTATTTTGAAATCTTGGGTACCCATGAAAATGACTCCAATCCAACACTTAGAAATCTCTGATCAGGCTAATTTTTGGTATTTAAGTCTACCTATGTTTGGGCCAAACATCCTTACAGTCAGTGGTTTGTAAGAATGTGGGACGTGACTCATACCCACGTAGAGTAGAATTTGCTGACGGGCCTCAATACGAGCTACTTGGTATATTCTTAGGGATTTCTAACAGGATGGATGTTTGGGCTAACCCTAGATGGATATACAGACTAAAAATTACCCTGATTAGTGATTTCTAAGCTTTGGATTGGAGTCATTTCCATGGGTAGATTTTTGATTGTAGAATTTGAGCATTATTGACCATGTCTAGGGTACAAAGATTGAAAGGTTTGAAATCAGTAATCAGGCTGATTACTGATTACTGATTTCTTACTCCCATTATTGGGGTTCAAAGATCTAAAGGTTTGAAATCAGTAATCAGAGTGATTATTGATTTCTTACTCCCATTATTAGGGTTTCAAAGATCTAAAGGTTTGAAATCAGTAATCAGGCTGATTACTGATTTCTTATTGCCCTTTATTAGGGTTACAACAGTGGTGAAGCCATGATTTTGCTCAATGGCAGGGCCGGCTCTACCTAAAGGCCATTAAGGCTGTCGCCTAAGGGCCCTTGGTGAGAGAAGGCCCCCTCCCCAGGTTCCACTAACCACATGGATTTTTAGCCCACCCCTTATTGGATATACAAACCAAAAATCAACCTAATCGATTATCTCTAGCATAGATTTTAGTACTTTTAAGGACATGATTCTAGCCGTTGGATTCGAGCATATTTTTTGGGTAGTAAATCCAATGGGTAGAAATCATCAATCAAGTTTGTTTATCCACCAATAAGTAGGCTGAACATCCATGCTATCATGGGACCCAAAAATAATCTATGTAGGGCCACGAGAGTCCGATGCATCTAAAGTTTTGTCTTTTAGATTATTTTTGTCTTTTAGAGTAGTTTTTATATAAAGATTTCAATAATATAGTGCTAATTTTTTAATTAATAGCATATATATTATTATATTAAATATAAAGCCTTATAAAAAGTTTTCGCCTTAGGCCTCAACTTGTATCGAGACTGCCTTGCTCAAGGGTGGGCAAAGTGGCAAGTGGCAGTCAATAATAGCTGATGATATTGACACCAATTTTTTGTGTAAACTGTGATAGATGTCATAAACTTTGATGACAAACCACAGTATGGGCCATGTGGCACACTCTTAGAGACCATTGACTGTATGGATGTTTGGCCCATCCCTATGTGGACCTACAGACCAAAATATAGCCTGCTTAGTGATTTCTAACCATTGAATTAGACTTTTTTTCATGGAAACTCTTTAACTGTTGGATTTGAACAATATTTGAGACAATTAGATCCAAAGGTTTGAAATCACTAATGAAGCTGATTTTTGGTTTGTAGACCTAGGGATGGGCCAAACATCCATGCAGTAAATGGTCTCTTAGAGTGTTGTACATAAGTAAAACTTTTGTCACACTACAAAATACGAGCCACATGGTACACTCTTAGTGGACGCTAACCATATGGATGTTTGGCGAGTCCCTTAGTGGACTTATAAATCAAAAATCAGACTAAAAATTTCAAGCAAAACTTTGGAATTAGGATGAGGTACTTGGTTTAGTTTGGCGCTAATGTTAGAGAAAGTTCTTTGTTTTTAAATCTTTCGAGAGCCATCAAATAAGTACGACATATCTTTTATGATGAGTTGTTTGCATGTGTACTCCATCAAATAAGTATTCATTTGATATTTCTCCTATGATGATAAATTTCATAAGGTGGTAATGAGCTTAGAATAGATTTTCTAATGTATATATGTTGGTAGAAATATGCTTAGCACTAGGGTGGCAATAAGAGTTATGATACATCAAATTAGTAAAGCACTAAATTATTTCATAACAGCAACTTCTGTCCTTTAATGACAAAAGAGTAAACCTTACTAATCAATTCTTGATAAATGGGGATTATTAGATTAAATAAAAATTTGATCTTTTTTTCATTCAAAAGCTTGCATTATCATCTTCTAGGGTCTATCAATACTTCATTATCATCTTCTAGGGTCTAGCAATACTTCATTATTAGACAAAGTAACTAATTCCAAATCAAGTATTTCTCTCATATTTGATTTATATAGCACCTCTTTTCTCTAGATATTGGATTCGATTTTTGTTTCCATTTTTTATGTTCTTAGTTAGTAATTGTTAATTTATATTAATTTTATGTTGTATATAAATGTGAATTGTGTACACACACACACACACACACACACACACACACACACACACACACACACACACACACACACACACACACACACACATGCATATATATGCATTAAACCTTAGATCTCCCGTTCAAGAATCACTTTGTGACAATTATGTGGCTTATCACTTATTTGGGATATATTAGTTGTAAACTATGACGTTTGGTTCTCATTTGAGACTAAATTCAAGTGAACAACTTTTTAAGTTAAGTCAAATTTAGGACCACGACGCCTAAATCGGGCAAACGAGGTCCGAATCTCCCGAAACCTGTTACAACACTTCTATTGTGTTGAACCAAATATGCTGAAAGAAACGGAATAAAAAATAGATGTCCGATTAAGAATATGTAGTCAGTTATAGGTTTAAGCATTTACAGGTTTTAAGTTAAGTCAAATTTAGGACCTCGACACCCAAATCGGGCAGACGAAGTCTGAATCTCTCAAAACCTATTACGACACTTCTATTGTGTTGAAATAAATATGCTGGAAGAGATGGGATAAAAAACGGATGTCCGGTTATGAATCTGTAGTCAGTTATAGGTATAAACATTTACATGTTTAAGTTAAGTCAAATTTATGACCTCGACGTCCAAATCTGGCAAACGAGGTCCGAATCTCCCAAAACCTATTACAATACTTCTATTGTGTTGAAACAAATATGCTAGAAAAGACGGGATAAAAAATAGATGTCCGGTTAGGAATCCGTAATCAGTTATAGTTTTAAGCATTTACAGGTTTTAAGTTAAGTCAAATTTATGACCTTAACGCCCAAATCGGGCAAACGATGTCCGAATCTCTCGAAACCTGTTACAACACTTCTATTGTGTCGAAACAAATATGCTGAAAGAGACGGGGTAAAAAATAAATTTCCGGTTAGGAATCTGTAGTCAGTTATAGGTTTTAAGTTAAGTCAAATTTAGGACTCCGACCCCCAAATCGGGCAAACAATGTTTGAATCTCCCAAAATTTATTACAACACTTCTATTGTGTTGAAATAAATATGCTGGAAGAGACGGGATAAAAAACAGATGTCCGGTTAGGAATCTGTAGTCAGTTATAGTAAGTCTGCAAATATATGCATACATGCCACGTGGCATACTCTTTGGTCTCACCCATGAATGACTGACACCCCTCGATGTTGATGGACTTACACACAAAAAAATAAGCCTGTTTGACATGACATTGACCAAGATTCTACCACGTGGCATACATGGTCTGGTTGTATTTATTTAAAAAGAACGAAACTTTTTAAGTGCCATAATTGGTGTAAGACACTACAGGAAAGCGAGATGAACCTTCTTCCATGCCTCACTTCTTTCTGATACCGACAAGCCATCAACACAGATCCAAGCAAAAGGATTTTTCATATTTGGATTCAAATTTTCAACTATCCAAATTTAGGACATCGACGTCCAAATCGGGCAAACGAGGTCCGAATCTCCCGAAACCTGTTACAACATTTCTATTGTGTTGAAACAAATATGCTGGAAGAGACGGGGTAAAAAACAGATGTCCGGATAAGAATCTGTAGTCAGTTCTAGGTTTAAACATTTACAAGTTTTAAGTTAAGTCAAATTTAGGACCTCGACATCCAAATCGGGCAAACAAGGTCCGAATCTCCTGAAACCTATTACAACACTTCTATTGAGTTGAAACAAATATGTTGGATGAAACGGGATAAAAAATAGATGTCCGGTTAGGAATCTGTAGTCAGTTATAGGTTTAAGCATTTGCAGGTTTTAAGTTAAGTCAAATTTAGGACCTCGACGCCCAAATCGGGCAAACGACGTCTGAATCTCCCGAATCCTGTTACAACACTTCTATTGTGTTGAAACAAATATGTTGGAAGAGACAAGGTAAAACACAGATGTCCGGTTATGAATCTGTATCTAGTTAGACATTTCAAGGTTTTTAAGTTTAACTTTAATTTTTCATTTCGTTTACATTGAATATTAACATTTTATATATTAATTACTTTACTTTTACTTGTTTTGCAGGGCCTAGATGCTGATTGATCGTGTCTTCTACTCTGCTAGATTGATTTTTGAAACTTTTATAACATTGTTAAATTTCAAACAGTCAATATTGTAAAATTTTAATTATTTAAGATATTTAATGTTTTATTTTCGGGGTTAAAAGTCATATTTCTTGTAGTGTGGAATAGGGAAATGCGGTATTATATACATTATAGGTACAGGTACAACAAACTATGCAAAAAAATTAAAAAACAATTTTATACTACCAAACCTTTTAGTGACGACCACTGACCGTCGCTGTAACATGTATGTAGCGACGGTCAGAACATTGACCGTCGCTATATATGTCTTATAGCAACGGTCGGTTTATCTGGCCGTCGCTATATAAGTCTTATAGCGATGGTCAGTGGCAGTCGCTAAAAGGTTTGGTAGTATAAAGAATTGAAATATACCGACGATCAATGGCCGTCGCTAAATGTAATTAATACTGACGGCCAGTGAAATTTCGTCGCTATATGTTGCTTACAGAGATGGCTTTGACCCTCGGTAAAACTTTTTCACAAATATAAAATTATATTTATATACACTGACGGTTCTGACCGTCAGTATATGCCATATATACCAACGGTCTTGCCTGACGGTATTAATTTTCCCAATCCACGAAGTGTTTTTTTGCGACGATCACTTTTGAGTTGACCGTCGGTAATACCTTTTACCAACAAAATTTATAGCGACGAGTAGCGACGGTCGACCTGGCCGTCGGTATAACATATAGAGACGAATTTTTACCCTATACCAACGGTCTCCGGTAGTCGCTGAAAGTCTTTTTTCATATAGTGTCTGTTATTCTTAACAGCAATTGTCGACTTCTTTAGCACCCGCTTGGACTGATAGAGCTTGGCAGGCAACAAATGAAGATAAAATAATATGATCGGCTGATCTTTTGTAGCATGATCACTTATCAGAATTTCAGAAGTGCGGGTGAATATATTTTTTGAAGACCCGGAGCTTTGAGAAGTCGCGCATCAAGTCAAAGAAAAAGAAATTGAGATAATTTTCGCTTTCGGCTACGAGGAACACTCTTAAGAATGAATGGACGTATGAATGTGGATAAAAAAATATTATTATTTTTTTTTAAGATCAATTTGATGTATATAGCCGTATTAGTTAAGAATTATAATGTAAAATAATTGTAATCTAATAAGGATGTCTTGCTTAATGTATATTATTGTAGTTTTTTTATTTTAAAGATCTTATTTATCAAGTCGCCAATAACACATTTTAGTCTTACGTAATTATATTACCGTTTTAAAGGATGTGGTAACATAATTATTCTAGATATTTTTTGGAGATTTCTTTACTAAATATATTTAGAGCATAGTGTTAAATTTGTAGGTATTTTTTATATGCATGGGGTCCAATTATGTTTTCATTTTAATTTTTATATAGTTACAATGAAAGTTTTTGTTTTTTAATTTTTTTTATAAAGAAATTCCTTTTAATTTCATACCTCGTGCTTTAGCACTGGCGCAATAACACTAGTTTTTTTTCTATATCATGGAGGATTGTCATTTTGCACGTGTGATAGAAAGTGAAATATTTGGTTCGCTACAATTTGGGTGCATTTTGCACTGTAGTGCAAGTGTAGCCACTTGCGTTATAATCACTTATAATGCAAGTCACTTCCAACTGTTTGGTTCACGCCCTGTAAATAAATGCAAACGAAGTTTAGCTGATTGGTTGGTAGTGCATTACAAAAGAATGCAATCAATTGTTTTATTTCTGATTTTATAAAAGAAAAATGCACGATAAAATTATTATTGTTTTCATGTTATTATTATTATTTTTTTTAGGGGAAAGCTTGGGGCAAGGCGGCCCGACCAACTATATCAAAAAATAGAAAACTGAATTAAAAAAATAAACTAAGATTTTTTTTTTAAATTTAAAAGCTAATAATAATAATAATAATAATAATAATAATAATAATAATAATAAAATAATCACAGTTATTATTATAATTAATATTTTTCGGAAGAAAAAATGTTGAGCTAATACAATGGACCCACTTGCATCAGTTTTTGGGCTGCACTTGCTTACATCTATTTTCTTAAGAGTTTGCAAGGGCTTGGAACCCACTTGCACGGCAGTTCATTTGCATGCCTCGAACCAATCACTTGCAATCCCAAAGTTGTGGCAAATGAGTGCATTGTACTCAATTTGCTATGAACCAAGCAGAGCCATAGAGTTAAGTATTTGGCAGCATTCCATACAGTTGAATGGGCTCCTAAATTTCTATTTTTTTGCTATGTCATGGAAGATCGTCATTTTGAAGGTGTGAATAGTACAAATAAAAATTAAGGTAATACTAGGGCTGTTCATGGTATCAAAAGTTCAAGTCCGGCTTCTTTTTTGTACAAAAAACTTGAGGATTCCATTCTTCTTAAAAATTTCCTTACGACTGCTCTGATTTATTAGCCTGAAGTCATGTGAACGAGGAATTAATTAAGAAATAGGAAGCACTGAGCTCTAACCTGCCACATTCCTTTGAAGGGGGGCCAAAGAAATGTCTTCATCCATTTATTAGTCATTCAAGTTTTGGCATCAGACGATTTACTATTTGATAAAGATCAAATTGATATGTTTTGAATGAAGATCAAGTTTGTGTGATGGTTCTCATTGAAATGGGCTTGACTTCAAGTTGAGGTTCCTTTAGATGGGATTTATAAGGGTTTTTTTTTGTGATGTTTTTGTTGCGACCCGAACTCGACACCCATGACCTGACCAATAAGAGTATGAGTCAAATCTAGTGTCCTAGGTGGAGGCACGTGATACAATGTAATATAATGTAAATGCAATGGTGAACATGTGTCTAAGTTATTGTAAGAAATATTTTTATATTCTGTTTGGTGAAATTCTGTATGACATGAACATACAATGTACCAATCCTACGCGTGCTAGTTAGGTCTTGAGTATGTCAGTTGTATGCATCACTCATGGCTGCCTAAAGACTACAAGATGAAAACTGAAGACTTAGAAGATTACATACTGATGCATCTTAAGACTCGTATTTGTCCCCTATGTTACGTGCTCACATGTTTAAGATGACAAGTGACGTAGAGTTCTCAAAGATAAGAGGCTTAATTATAAAATTCACCTAAAACTAAATCACGTAGCAAGATATTCGATTCAGAGCCTTAGTGGCTGAAAAAATTGAATCTGGGGAAGTCCAATCGATTGAACCTACAAAACCCAATTGATTGGACCCTGTTGGCCAATCGATTGGACTTGGACAAAAACTTAAAAACTTTTGTCCAATCGATTGGCGACCAATTCTCTCCATTCCGAGAAAAGAGTTTTCCACTTCCCCATGACTTGCTAAAGCCAAGGCTCGTGGCTAAACTCTGTATAAGACATACTAGGGCTTGTAGAAAGATACACCTTTACATATTAAAGGAGAATACTTCTATTAATATATCTATAGAGCCAAATTTGCCAAATTTCTCAAAGCTTATAAGGTTAGCATTCTCTCCACCTTTGAGAATCACTAGAAAGAGAAATCACCTTGAGGAGAGAAAAACTCAGGTAACCTCTGTTAATTGTTGGGGTTTTCAATCTCCATGATCATAGCTTGAAGAACATATTCCTCTCAAAAGCTTGATTGACCTCTACCTAGATTTCCACTAGAATCATTAGACCTATATAAAGTCAGAGAGTACTACTTGTCCCAATTTCCATTGAGCAGTGTGTTTGAGGAGTCGAGGTTGGACCGAATCCTTCATTCCCGAATATAGACTAGAGAATGTAAATAAGATCGGGGTGTACCGATCGACGGTAGGTTTGGGGTGTACTAATTAACTGAACAACATTGAGGGGATCGTGGTAGAAGGGCGCTCGTAGACTCGTACATTGTAGTCAGGACGTGGATACATTGACAATTGGCTCGAGGGATGGACTTGCGTTGTATGCTTCAATAAACGGTGTTGCGTAGGTAACCTCTGTAACTTAGTAACTTTCTGTTAGTGAAACGTTAATGACTGGACGTAGTCTCGTGGTTTTTCTTGAGAATGGTTTCTGCTTAAAAATTGAATGCGTAGTGGATTGATTGTTTATATTTCACACTTTATATAGATTAGATCAAACTATCCAAAAATAATATATCACGGAGATATATTCGGTCTGACTCAGTTGAGATAATCAATCTTGTTTAATCAATCAACATATTTAGGATTTTCTAACAAGCGATTAGATTACCCCTGCCTCAACCAGTAATTGAATTAGGTTGCTAACAGTAGTTAATAATTTAAAATACCTTCAATCCCCGTTTGAGGTATCGGGTCTATCCAGAGATGAACTCTCAGTTATCACACAAGTTAGATAAGCTAATCCCATAAAATTAAATTTCATAATATAAATCTAAATTTGTTCTTGATTACATTTTGAATGCTAAATAACAACTATTGAGAATTACTTGAAATTCAAATGACTAAAAATAAATCTAAAATATAGTTCCTATGAGAGCAATAAAAATTTTAAGGTTCTTTGACTCCTATCATTGAGCTGTTAGTCCATCTAGGCATTTCTGCAAAATTATTAAAATAGACACGAGCATAACGCGCCTAGTAGATTCGCTCTACCACCTATAATTATATGTAAATGAGCTGTTAAACTATGATAAAAAATCATCTAATGATCAAAATATACACCAATGATATCAATAATCAAATAATCGGACGCATCAGGTAAATTCCAAAATCTCAATGAGTCAAAATATAACTGAGAATGTATAGATTAGTAACACTTAACTTTCTTGCGGACGAGCCATGCCATTAATTCTACCACATGGATTCATTGATGTTTCAGGTCATTCACCTTTAGGAGCAGAATGTTCCCTTTGCTAATTATGCATACTCACAGGACTCGATAAAGCATCCATGAAGTTAAGATCTAAAGCGATCAAATCGAATTTCTAAGAATAATAATAATCAAATAATAATCGTGGGCCCCAATGCATCTCCAACAACAATAATCAATAATTCAGAATCAATAATATTTAATAAATAATCGTGTCTTAATACATGCAGATAAATCAACAGAGATGTACAAAGATCAATATACATGCTTTTTAGGTAAAATTTTCAATTTGACCCAAGCTTGCGTAAGTAAAATTTCCAACTAATCTCTGTAGAAACGTAGGACTAAATTAACAAATGGGATCTATAAGTTGTATTGGTGTTGACGGGTACCCATGTACCCAATTGATCTGAACCCAAATCCCCCCCTTTTTTTGAGCTTCACCTTGTTGGACCCATTAATTGGGTCTGGGTTGGGGCCCAATACCCAACAATTCCTATTGATTCAGTCGGGTCCAGGTCCCTCTTTCAGAGCAGGTACGGACCTAGATACACCTGTTGGCGGTTGACACTTGACACCCCTAATAAGTTGGTGAGCCACTATAGGCGTAAGACTCTACCAAATCATATATTT
Source organism: Euptelea pleiosperma (assembly GCA_035048495.1). Lineage (NCBI taxonomy): Eukaryota > Viridiplantae > Streptophyta > Magnoliopsida > Ranunculales > Eupteleaceae > Euptelea > Euptelea pleiosperma. Next base: position 26,345,580 of record CM068542.1, on the reverse strand, counting down.
TTCATAATTTTGTATTGGCAGCTCAGGAATCTATCCATGCATTGGTTTTCCCGAGATGACCGAGAATCTATTAGCCATGAAGACGATACCTGGAAGACTCCAATTTTCCTGTCTACTCTTTCTTTTTTTTTTATCAGTTTTTAAAATAAATCTCTTTACTTTTTCAGACTAAAATCCTTCCTCTAATGTAAGCCCCATTGGCTTTACTCACTGTGATCAGAATCTATATAATACACACAGTCACAACTGATAGTACCTCTGTCGGCCATTATCCTACTTGATCCAATGGTCCTGAAGGCCGAAACATCCCCCGTCCACTGATCCAGGTATCTCGACGATTGATCGTACAACCGACGCACATGACCATTGATCAGGACCATCCAAATTTCGATGTACTTGTACTTTAAATTTGCATCTCGAGTACAAGATATAGGTCCATAGACTAAATATAGGCTCCTGCCTAAAGATCTCCAATGAGATGATCTCAACCATCTGATTTATTCCATTCCTTTCTCTAAGTATTCTATAATACTTGGAATAAAGAATAGCCATGAAAGCAGACCCATTGACTGAAGCTCAAAGTCTATCCTGAATCGACGTACTACACATGGCTTAAAAAACGGCCGTTAATTAAGAAATTAACGGCCGTTATAACGGATTCGGACCTCCCCCATTACGTTATGTACCGTTTTAACTCTCAGAAAATAACAGCCATTATAACGGCTGTTATTTTCTGAAAAAGTGTTAAAATGACGTCCATTATTTCTGTTGTTTTCCATTTTTTTCATTATAAATTATATCCAAAATTTGAATTTTAGCGCCATTTTCTCTCTCGTTGTTTTCCAGTTTTTTTTACCGTTTTTAACCCCTGTGCGTTACAATCCGTTACAACAGAAAAAACAGTAAAGCCCCCAGTCCGTTATACCCGTTACAACAGCCCCTTTTAAATCTTGCCACTACCAACCAGATGAGCTATTAGTTGTTTGGTTCATGGGGTTTTGTGGGTACAGAATACACATCAGAAAAACACGATTTTCACTTGTTGGGGGTGGTAGTCCATACCCAATAGCACTTATATGAGTTAAGCTGTTTTAGCTGTTTGGTAATCATACAAGAAAAGTGTTCCTTTCTTAAAAAGCCTTTTTATGCTGTTTGTTATAAAAATGCTATTTTGGAGGCAAATATCTATTTTACCCCTAAAAATAGTTAAATGCACTGGGGTAGTTTTGATATTATGTGCAAATTATTTTTAAGGAGAAATTTGGGTACTTTAATTTTTTAAGAAGGGCTTCCCGCAAAAACAATTCTAAGCAGCTTTTGCTTATAGCGATTTGGGATCTGATTGGACTTAAAAAAATTATTTTTAAAGTTTTACCACAGTTTATATGTAAGTGTTTAAGGCTGCGTTTGGGTAAGCCGAAAAATTACAATAAGCTAGCTTTTAGCGGTTTTTAGCACTTATATAAAAAGTATTATTTTTTTGTTATCATGAGTATCCAGGGTCTTGGCCTCTTAGAGCACTAGATTAAGTCCCATGAGGCATGAGGCCACGTATGTTACCCCTTCCACGCGTGCCAGGTCTACTGGGAAATATCGCAGGGGGTGGCTCTAGGGGGGATAAAACTTAGGACCTCTATTCGGTGCAAATTAAAAGCACTTTATTACAGCCCAATAAGCTCCAAATTACCATAAGCATAAGTCGTTCAGAAACGGCTTTGACAAATTGCTTTTTGGGGGAAGCCATTCTTGAAAATAATTCTTTACAAGTGCCTTAAATATTTTTGCTTTTAGCACTTTCAAACACCATAAAAGGGTTTAAGAAAAGAAGCGCTTTACTTGTATGGTAACCAAACAGCCAAAACAACTTAACTCAAGCACTTTACATATAAAGTGATATTGCGTAAGGACTTAAGATAAGCTTTAAGCTTACCCAAACACAGCCTTAAAAACTGACTTACAGGGGTTTCTAAGCTTACCCAAATGCATCCTTATAACTGCAACCATTTGAACTACTACGAACAAGGAAAGCAACTGTTTTGGTGGGCGAGAGACAGATGAGACCTTGACCACTTGAAAGTGACTAACTGCCTAAAATTTGACTAACGACTTTGTTTTAGTAGGCTATTGGATGTGACATTTTGGTTTCTGAAACCCTAAACCCTTAAGAAATTAAGAATTAAGAACGCCTTTTGTATAATAAACCCTTAAAAAAAGTACTTGAAATTTGAATGCTTCTGCGTTTGGATATCTATGGACTTTTTACTACATTTTGTTCCCTGGACTAAGTACATTGGATGAGACATTTTGCTCCCCTAAACTATATTTTAGGGCTTTTTATAAGCTTGGCTTTTATTAATTTGATACTCCATTTAAAAATTCTTATATGATGTTAGGTAAGCTGGAATCAAGGGCACAAACAATGATGAATTAGATTAATTCAATGCATTTGTTTTGTATGATCATGCGCCAATCGGATCGGGACACGTCGAACCTTACGCCACTTGTTAAACAGTAGAGTCAGCAATTAGCCGTCCAGTTGGTGGACACGTCGTACATCGAAAGTTGTTGGTCCAAGCTCTCGAGGAAAATAGGTTTAAAAAAAAAATTCAAGACAACGAGATTATCTTAACCATTTAATTAGCTACCCATATGATTGACAAACAATTTTGACTTGTCAAAGTATTAGGATAATCTGATTGCTGGCCGGGATTTCGGAAATATGACCAATTTGATGGAAATATTTGGATCATGGGTACCAATTAGATGGCTAACTAATCCTTTAATGGAGGGCAGTTTTTAAAGAATTAAAATTGGAGGGGGGCATTGAACTAAAATTTAGGGCATTTTGGAAATATAAATTTTTTTAAAGAATTTCGGAAGTTGGGGGGTGTGCCCCCTTCTTGGCTCCATCCTTGTACGGGAACCCTAGTTTCGTATTGGGGTTATATATATACCTCAATTTTCGTGAGATATAAGTTGTACCTCAATCTTGAGGGAACCACGTAAATCTCTGTGTCGTGTGTTTTCATCTTCGTTTTATTTACTCTTTCCACCAACCATAATGTATTCACGTATCAACAGGCATTAGTTCAGGCGAGATGTACATTGTTACATGAGAAGATTGATCGACATGACCTCCTAGGAAGTCCTCGTGTTGCACCCCTCGAAACCATATTTCTTGCTTACCTATAAAATTAAAAAAAAAAAAAAAAAAGATTGATCAACACTTCATCCAATCACACACATGACGGTTTTATCAAATCGTTGGTCCCACAGATCAAACGGTGATAAGAAGGGGTGTAAAACAAATAGATTTTGTGACATGAACCCACGTGGACGAATAGATTTTAAGATTGAGAATCCAAAATACAAGTCGCTATACTGTTTGGGGACCAAGAATATTCTCATCATCTTTAGTTTTCTAAGATATGTATGGTCAGAAGAGAACAAGCACACACTGGCTCCCTCATGTGCCCTTTCATCTGCTCTCCCTGTAGTTTACGTCATCAACTTCTTTTAAATTGCCACCTTTTTTTTCCCTCTCAACCTGAAAATATCAGCTAAGAACCAAACAGAGTAAACTTCGCTGACTGCAACCAATATGAGCCACGTGGCACATTCTTTAGAGGACACTGACAGTACGGATGACCTACAAACCAAAAAATCTCCCTGATTAGTAATTTAAAACCTTTGGATCTTTGTACCCAAATAGTGCTCAAATTCCTACGGTTCAAATCAACCCATGAAAATGATTTCAATCCAATGCTTAGAAATCACTGATCAATAAACTGATTTTTAGTTTGTAGGGCAAACATCCATACGGTCAGTGTCATCTTAAGAATGTGCCACGTGGCTCATATTGGCTGCAGTCAGCGGGCATCGCTGACTGCAGGTCAGCAAAGGTTTGACCAATGATCTTGATCAATGTGTCTTGACGCATCATATATATTCAGTTGTGAGTCATACGCATTAAAATATTAGCCAAGAACAAAACCATGTTTGTTGATGCTTCTGAGTTCTGACCAAATATTGTGATCCGTGAGTCTTAATTAAGTCTTAACACATCATATTCACGTGTAACTCGTGTACTTCGAACCCTAGCCGACAATCGATTCTGATCCTAACCATCCATTGTTGCATCCTGAACAAGCAGATGATTCTAGCCCTGATCTGATGATTGGATCGGTTTGATTGTGGGTGGAGAATGGATAAAGTTTGTTTGGTATGTACATTGGAACCTAATTTGGTGCTTGTTCTCACAAGTCAGGCTGAGATAGACGTAGGTTAGTAGTTGCCCACCACCAGGCGCACTCTAGCTATAGCTCCTGCTGGTTCCACTAAAATACGCCGTGGAGGCCACTAGTGTATTTTATTATCAGTTTGAAGGTTCCACGAATGGAAACCTCCTCTTCTCCTCAGGTTCAGTATTTAAGCATGGATCCTCTGCTTAAATTCTCGTGTTGTGCAGATAGAAACCAGTCGATACCCATCTCACGATTTCAGTTTTCAATCTTTGCGGAGAATCTAATGGGCCTTACCGAGCCAATCTACGTCGAAGAACTCCATGAATGTAGCTTGGAAACTCCATTTTCTTTCCAAACAGAGGAACCCATCTTCCCAAATTCTATCCAAGAAGGTGTTTTCGATGATGGGTTCATGGAAAGATTACTACAAATGGAGACAGATCTCAATGCTGTAAACCCGGATACTATTGTTTTCGAAGTTGATTCTCTCATGGACTTCGATTCAATTCATCAAGAAAACCAAGAGAATGTGGTTTCGACGTCGAAGGAGAATTCCCATTTGAAGGAAATTCAGGAGGAGCTGATGGAGGAGAACAGCATAATTGATCTCCTACTGAGAGGAGCTGAAGCTGCTGAAGAGGAGAACTGGCCTCTCGTTTCGACTGTGACTGGGAGGATCAACAGTCTCCTTTACAATAAAGAAAATGGGGACGAACCCTTTGATAGATTGGCCTCCTTCTTCACTCAAGGCCTACAACATAAGAGCATCAATGCTCCCGATCAACAGTTAACTGAACCTGTTCGTAAACAAACAGACACCATGTCTGCCTTTCAGATGCTCCATGAACTCTCGCCCTACGTGAAGTTCGCGCACTTCACTGCCAACCAAGCAATCCTCGAGGCCACCCAAGGGAAGCAGGAGGTTCACGTCATCGATTTCGATGTAATGGAAGGGATCCAATGGCCACCGTTGATGGTCGATCTAGCACTGAGGAAGGAAGCTGCTTTGAGGATAACCGCAATTGTCGGTTACCGACAAAATGCAGGTCTCATCCAACAGACGGGGAGAAGAC